>OX637535.1:42901102-44203283 GCA_951800035.1 Linnaemya tessellans
CCGAATATCCTGGCCGGCCAGTTGAGGTCTCTACATACGTAACAATTAAAAAAAAAATTACGATATGGTTTTTGTCGTTCGGGGATTGAAAATGAGAGAGTTTCTAAAAGTTATAGGCATTTCACATGGATCAGTGGTTTAAATTTGAGTATGAGAAAGCTTTGCGCACAATGGGTGCCGCGGTGGTTCACAATCAACTCTGCACTGATGTGCAGTTTTCGTGGCAAAAATCCATGAATTGGCCTGCGAATTGCTCCCTCATTCAATCCATTCTCCAGATTTAGCTGGGAGTGATTAATTTTTGTACCCATAATTAAAAAATGGCTCGGCGAAAAGATACTGCAAGGACGAAATAATTTCACAAACAAATGCCTACTTTCTTGACCTCGACAAATCATATTTTTCGGAAATGTTAAAAAAATTGGAGAAACGACGAAATAATCTCACACACAAATGCCTACTTTGATGACCTGGGCAAACCATATTTTTCGGAAGGAATAAAAAAATTGTAGAATCGTTGGACTAAGAGTATAGAACTCAAAGGAGACTAGGTTGAAAAACAAAATATATATTGGTATAAAATTCTGCCCTTTATTAAAAGATTCACGGATTTATTGGCCTACCCTCGTAAATAGAGTTTTACAGGCAATTTGTGGGCATAGAAGCGAATACAGAAATTTGTCAATTTTCTGCTTTTAAATATTATTATTATTATTGTTTACTGGTATCGCCAATGCTAGTGCGCATTTTAATCAATAAAAGAGTAAATTTTTATGCAGAAATACCAACGAATAAAACAAATACATATTTAATAATGCACTGTTTGTTTATTTTTATCAATTGTTATTGGAATTGGAAAAAATACTAAAACTTCAACACTCAATATCATCACCCAGCCTGTCAGAACATTGGAAAGCAAATGTGTCTGAATAGTGAAAACTTCAGTGGTTGTATTGAACAAAAAAAAAAAACTTTCGACTCAATTTAAACGAATGCCTATAAATTACTAAAAATAGCAATTATATTAATTGTGGTTAATTTAATTGAAATTTATAGAAGTGTGTATTGCATTAGAGACTTAAGGCACGTGATGTGGTATTAAAATACATATTTTTTCAAGTGTTCGTTTTTTAAGACATTTTCAAGAGGTTTAATCATATTTTCCTGCATATCAATTTCATTAATGTCTGTGATATTGATTTTGATTGTAAAAAAATAATTTATAATTTTATATTGAATTTTGTTAAACAATTTTTGTGAGTTCTATACACAAACTTGTTATCAATGTACTCAGGCTTTCCTAAGTAAAATTTATATTACTGACAATCACTAGAGTAGACAGTACTTAATATGTAATTCAGTGTTTTTGCTGATCCAGTTTATTTTTTATTGTGTACAACAGAAAAAATAGTGCTTTAATGTTTGGTTCTTAAAAGTTTAATTCTGGGATTAAAAAAGTTAAAAAGTATGAAGTTTTATTAGTCGAACTTTCTTATGTAAATTGTTAATTTTTTCAACGGGCTTAAGTTCGAATCTGCATGACTGCATATATAAAAAATAATAAATAGAATTTGAACAAATTCATTTATTGATAAAATAATAAAAAATCATTTGCAGTCATGCAGATTCGAACTTAAGCCCGTTGAAAAAATTAACAAAAGTTAAAAAGTAAAAAAAAATTGGAAGGTTTTCATGTACTAAGTATGTGTTTAGTTAGTTTCCGCAGGAACGTACGCTGATCGCACATCTGTCAAATTTCCAAAGTTTGGCCGAATCCGAACAGAAGCTGAACTTTTTGTCAATTATAAAACAAAATAAATTTTAACGAGTCTATAACAACACTTACAATATATGTTTGAGGAATGTGACTTTTAATAGATAAACAATAAAATTGTTGCTGAAATAAAATTTAATCGTTTTTATTTTATTATATTTTTTAACAGCTTCTAAAATTACAACAAAATTTTTACACATTTAATTATTTTAATTTGTCTTATCTGTGGTTGTTGGTACTAATATTTCGTTTCATATAAAAAAATTATGTTAAATATACAATTTAATAAAACTAGTTCGGTGATCGGTAAAATTTGGTAAAATTCCGAACACGAAACTTTGGTCGAATGTCATTTTGCCGGGAGAAGTGTATTTTATGATTAAAGAAGAATCAACTTGCCTTTGTAACGGCTTTATGGCATAGACACAATATTGTAAAAAATTTCTGAATGAGAATAAAGATAAATAAATAACTAAAAAAAATAAAAAAAATTCCAACGAATAAGTCCTATTCAGATCATGAGTTTTTTATACGAGTAGTTTGTGTATAAACTGAATATATCCCTTTTAAAAATCAAAATCGACCTGAAGATTGGAAAACATATAAATTCATTTGCTTGAAAATAAAGATTATTTGCTATTTGTCATATAAAGAAAAAAACAACTGCTGCCATATAGTTTTATTGTCATCAAAATTGTCATATTTATCGTTACACATGTTTTCTATTTTTGATAGGTTGTTTACGGTAGCCTGTCGTCATGAATGTGTTTAGTGCTTATCTTCACTTTTTTTTTAGTTTTATGCCAATAAAGTGTATTTTCGAGACATCAGCCTGTTTTTATGATTTGTTTTTCTATAAATATATAATTATTAGAGCGTTATTCAAAAGCTGAATGCTGATGTTTCAACAATCGTTATCATCATGACAGAAGTATGAGAAAAATTTTATTTTCAATAATTTTTTACTATATTTAGATATTTATTATGAGTTCTATTAATTGCATTGAGCCGGTGGCAAATATCTATAAAGTGGTTTTCTTATCATTATAGATAATATAATTTCGTTTAATTTAATGAGACAGAGTACATGATAAATTTTTGCTAATTGCATAAGTGGCATAAAAATGAATTACGGTTTTTATAAATTCGCCAAGGTAGCAGGTACGAGTATAAGCGCTAACTTTGAAAGAAAAAACCGATTGCACTGAATTTAGCGTTCTCGAACTAACTTCAAGAGTACAATACCCTGATTATTGAGAAATTCATTTAATTTAGGTAAAAAGTATTTTAAAGGAAAATTTTCTGTAGTAAGGATTTTAACGAACATTCATATTGCTATATTAAATTGAATTAAGATTTATAGGCTAATTGTCCGAAATTTTTTGTTTTAAATTCAGAAAGACATGATAAATATTCCAAAGCACAAAGGAAAGTCAGCATCAGTTTTTAGTTATTCAACTTACACAGCAGAGCAGAACAGCTGTTTTCGAAAGCCGCAACAATTTCATCATCAGTGCTCATGTGTATTGTGTTTGTCACCACTTATCAGGTGGCTTAGTTGAATATGATAACAGTTCTTATTTTAAAAAAAAAATTTATTAGCAAATTGAATACGAGAACTTTATCATCCTGATGTTGACACATTATTGTTTTAATACCGTTTGATTATTTTCTTCATGTCCCATTTTCTGAATTTTTTTGTTCCATCATACCTAAGCCAAACTTTTTTGGTTTGAATTTTTTATACTTAAGTACATGTAAACGTTTTTCATATTTTTTTTTAAGTTTTAATATTTTCTATTTTTTATTTTTTATTTTCATTTTAAAATTCGATCATAACTACCGACGGTACGGAACAGTTTAAATCAGTAGTATAGAAAATGATTTATAAGTATAAAAAACAATTAAAAGAAATTTAATAATTTATTTAAAATTTATACATTATGATTATTAATTAATCATTCCGTTGAAAGTAATAAAGACCCATTAATTAAATTTGTTAACATCATAGACTTAACGCAAAAATGATGTATGAGCGGGTAGATTTATAACCTGCTTACAAGCGCTATAAATTATTAACGTAAAGCTACTTTGATTTTTGTTAATTTATACTCACACGTAGATACATATGTACTCACATACATGTGTATGCCAAAACACTCATCCATACATGGAGTATACAGACATAAAGAAATGGGAATAGAATTTATCGAAAATGTTATTCTAGTTAACCATGATTTCCAACGCTGAACTTTAATTAAAAATATATACACATACGAGGTATCTCCAAAAATTGAGGTGACTTTTCATTTCATCCAAAAATATTAAATTCTATTTTGTCTCCTTCAAATATACTATACTTAGGTCAATTCGCGAAACAGTTCTGTTATGCACTTTCTGTTCTGTATCCTTGAGTTTTCTCTGCTATGCGGTTTTTATCTTCTCAATTACAGCAAAACGCCGTACTTTCATGGATCTCCTTAATATTGGGAAGCGAAAAAATTTACAGGGAGCCAAAAATGGGGAATTTGGTAGCTATTGCATGACTTAAGTACTGGTTTTGGCTCGGAAATTCATGCCTTAAATTTATGGAAAAATTTCTTGGCATAAGTCAATCGATATGCCGACACCTTCAGCAACTTCTCTAATACGACAATTCTCAATAATAATTGTCTTCACTTTCTGAACATTTTCTGCAGTTACTAATGTACAGAGGCGTCATTATTCACATCTTCTCCATCTTCTTTGAAATACTTGTCCCACTACGGATTTAAAGTCAGAGTACGGATTTAAAGTAATAAGTTTATGAAGATAAGTCATACTACTAAAATATATATTTACGGAAAATTTAAATAAAAATATTTTCTAAACCTCCAAAACTTTCCTAAAAACTCCTTCTGCTAACAAAGAAAATATTTAAAAATATTAAACGATGGAGAGCTAGTGAACAACCATAGAAATTGTGTTACACTAAATATTGTTGAGTTCTCGTGGATTCAGATATTTGGGGTGGTATACGGTAGAGCCTTCAGCATTGCTTATCACATATAAGTAAATATTTGCATGCTTTAGAAACAGGTTTTCAGTTCTCACTCTCTTTCATTTTTTTTTTAACATTGCAAAAATGCATTATAACGATGTATGCCAGTGAATTGAAATTTTGCATTCAATGCAATTTCACATTGTGCCTTTTATATTCAATTTATAAATGTAGGCATATATATTTTATATAATATACTTGTATATACACACAAAACCATATTCTGTTTAGGCATTGGAACTCGTTTTCAACTAACCATATCGTCAACATATGTTTGTACATACAACTACTTTAAATTTAACGAATGAATTTTACCCCCTTTTTCTTTCGATACACGTGATAATGACACGACGGACAGATGATGTCAAGTTCAATGTCGTATGGTTGTATTGCATTAAAAACATCTTTTAGTATTATATGAAACTGGTTTTAGCTCAAAGAAACTTTAAAAAGTGTTTTAATTATGAAAACATAATCAAATGTTCATGTTTGTATGTTTGTAAACAAGTTAGATCGTTATAAAAAAAAATTTAACTTACCTGCCTATAGCCAAACTTGTAGTCATGTACATTCACACATACATAAATAAACAAAGTTTAGTTGTACAGTATGCCATACGTAACCAGCAAACAAGTGAGTGCCATATTAATAACAAACGTTTGTAAATGTCAAATGAAAATTAACTTAATTTGTTTTCTTATATACGTGTGCACTGTAGGTGCAGTTTTTTGAGGTCGTTAACTTGTTGTGCGCGAATCCGAAGGTCCTTGGTGTCATCCTGTACTGAGTAAGAAAAATCTGGGATCTAACTTTTTTGATTTGCATCATAACGTGGTTGGGTTAATTGTTGCCGGCTTGTTCAATGGACGAAGCCACAGCTCTGGTTGGTGAGCAGTACCAACAGCGATTTACACTATAATGATCTAAAGGTTAAATTAGTCCTGACTTGTCCATAACACCATACCCATAACAGATAATGCAGGTTCGAACCTAATTTATGGATAACACTGCATTCGATTATACTTCACATAACCATAACCATGGAAACCAAATGGATTTTGGTTGTAGGTTATGGCGTTATGGGTATGGTGTTATGGATAAGTCACGACTAATTGAACCTTAAAGAGCTCATTACCGAAAACTCTGTTTTGTGGGAATTGTAGCAAACACCCTATATAAAATGCTCCAGCGCACTGAACAAAATTGGTAGATGTTATCTTCTGTTTTCCTGGTTATATTAACTTTAACTTATACTCCGAACTCACTTATTCCTCAATGATTTGCTTGGTCTACAAATGAGATTAACAAAAGTATTCGGAATCAGAAAATAACTACTTTTAACGCTTGAATTCATGTTTGTTGGGTAATTTTACATAAATGCATTCATGCTCAATCATCGTTAGTTACTTGTACTGATTTTGGTTCATATGATCTCACAAGGTAAATTATCTACAAATACTAATTAATTGTATTTTTCTTGTGTTTTTTTTCTCGAAATGTGAAAGGCGCGGTATCACGTGATTTTTTGTTTAATACAACAATGTATACACTATTACAACGCAATAATACATATATTAATTTTCTTTGAAATTCATAAAAATTGCAAAATAATTTACTTGAATAGGATTGCAAATTATTTCGCAAGCGAATTTTATCTGAAACAAAATACAATAAAGCAAAAGGGAAGGTGCCGTAAAAATAATTCCTGATAAAAGTTTCAATATAAATCACGAAAAAACATTAAACAGATATCATTGCAGTATTTATCTTTAATTCACTTCAATTATTTTTCCCCTTATGTACACAATATTACACGACTTCTTAGCCGGTTTCAGCACTATTGCCTTATTTTTTTATAACCAAATAAATGGTTTTATAAATAGGACAAAAAGAGAAAAAATACATAAAATAAAATATTTTCTGCTTTTGTAATATAAAACCAAATATAGTAACAAATTCCATCCGTCTTGACTTTTTCTTCTATTTTAAATATGGAAACATTCATCTTAAAAACAATTTACCCACTACAGTGAATATTGCGTATGGCATATAAAACAGTATTCTTGAGTTGGAGTAATATAAAATTAAATCTCAACTTCATTCATGAAGCTTAAATTTTTCTTCAATATATATTGAGTATATTTTCAGGAATCTTCATGTAAACTTTGTTATTCTTCTCTACTCCAACCTCCAGATAATAATTCATTCAATATTGTCTTTAAGTTAATTAATAGTACTTCAACGCAATTTTTTTTTTAATTTTTTGCAACATAGTTTGAAGTAATTAATTAAACCTTAAACTAACTTAACTTAAACATGAGTACTGATGATGAAATTGTAGCGGCTTTCGAAAACACCTGTTCTGCTCTGCTGTGTAAATTGAATAATTGAAACTTGTATTCGATTTTTCATTGTGCCTTGAAATATATATCATGTCTTTTCGAATTTAAACAAAAATGTCGAACAATTAGCCTATAAATCTTAATTGAATCTAATATAGCAGTATGAATGTCCGATACAAAAATACTCTCATAAACCTTATTAAATTTTTTACTAAAAAATTTTTATATGAAGTATTGAATTCCAGAAAAGCAAAATAAAATTAACTTTATTTTTCTTTTAGAGCTACAAGTCTGAATACCTAAAAACAGCACATCTATATCTACAAATTCATACTTGTATGCAAACTTATACACGCAAAAATATAACACAATCAAAAAAATTAATTAATCTCTTAATTTCTCATTGATCAATTATAAACGTTTGCACTTAGGAAAAGTTGTGATAATAAATGCAATATATCAATTTAAAAAGTACTTGTACGAAATATAGTAACGTGTGTGTGTGTATGTACATCTATACATTAAGCTCTGACAGGTGTATCATTATGTCTTTCAGATCTATTAGCTTGCTATTATTAATGAGTTCAAAAGATAAGGCCCCTTCTTAACTATTATAACTCATTACTTTTTTTTTATTATATTGTTAAGCTCTGAACAAATCACTTATAATGTTATGACAGTTTCTAATAAACGTCCATTTTATTATCTATTAAGGCTTATAAATGAATTGAAAAAAAAACCGACAAACAGGGGAGAAAAATCGAAATAATTTCAGATATTACGTCTTATGGTTATTTAGAGACAAAATAAGTCATTAAATTTCAAAAACTTTTCAATGAGGGTGCTGTTAGGTGAAAGTAGTTAACACTAGACTACGAAGCAGAGGGTCTAGAGTTCCACCCTGCGCTCAGTCGTGAATATTGTGTCGAATTCTTCCGATCAGCACTAGTGCATGGCTGTGTTAGTTGCTGTCAGTCTGTTTTAGTAATAAAGGCATAGCACTGGTCACTGAACATAACTGGCAGCGATTGACACTATCATGTACTGAGAGCAGAGCAACAGCACCCTGTTGCAAAAAAAAATAATAATAAAATTGCTAGCGAATTAGGAGGTTCAAATAGCTACCCAAAAATCTCTATCTTGTCATCTATCTTAATCTGTGCACCCAGTACTATCCCTTCCTTTCTAGTTTCAGTTAAATGCCCTGCACATATAGGGATTATCCCCTGAGTGCTGGTCCGAAAAAAAGGATAAATAAGTTTTATGAACGCTTGGACCGTATCATTTGCATCCTGCTTTTAAGTTGGAAGTCTTAGGCAGGTCTTACGTTGTCAAAGAAGTGGAATCAGTGCAATTGTATGTTTCAACTTATATAGCACAAATCGTATTAAAAAACATCAGGAAAAACTAGTTCTCATATTTCCTAGAAAGGAAAAGAACTTCAATATTTAATAAGTACACAAGTCTTAATACTTGGTCTAAAAATTTTATATATTTAATTTTTCAACATCTCATATATTAAATCAACCTTGATTCTGAACTTATTTAAAATGTTAATTTTTTTAAGTAGAAAGTATTTAATATTTTTAGATGTTTTGGTATTAAAAAAATTTAAAAATGTTTATTTGTTGTGAGCTTACATGGCTGAATGTTTTTAAAGGTTTTCCAGCCATTAAATTCACCACCTATGCCTTAATTGGATCGAAATCACTACATGAAAGGTAGGAGTTTTCAAGAAGTTTCAGACATGCAAATGATCGATTTAAATAACAAAAACTGACAAACGGAGTACGCAGGTGCAGTCAAACTGATTGATTTATAAAGATAAACTTCGGAGATTAGGATATTTTTTTTTATATATGGTCTAAAAACTTCAACATAATATATAGACCTTAGCTCCTTTATATGCAATAGTTTCTTGTGCTTTGGCAAGTTGATTTTACTTCTAAAAACTGTTAATATAATTCTTTAAATAATTTTGGTTGTTTTTAAAATTTCCGTACTAGATTTCATGTGTATTATTTATCTAAATTAATTACTCTCCTTTATATATTTATATACTTTTTAGAAATATTCAGATTTTAAAACACATGCCAATAAATATTCAACTTCTAATGTTGTTTGACTTGCAACGATTACTATTGTATTGAAATGTTAATAAATTGATAATTATACATAAAATTTATATTGTTATCAACGGTCTAAAAAATGTGTAAATTGTTTTGTTTGTTTTCGGTTTAATTAAATAATGGCTGTAACAACAGCCAAAAGCGGTAAACAAGTCAAAACAAGTCTTCTTACCTCACCCTCACATTGAAAACCAAAAACTGGTAAAAATTGCAAATAAAAAAGTCACGAGATGATAATAAAATAATTTGTCAAATTGTTTAACATATTCTTATAGGATTTCTGACTGAAAAAAAAAAAAAAAATAAATAAAATAAAATAAATACAAATATCTTAAAGCAAAATATGAAATAAAATTATGCTTGTGGCTCTCATAAATTTTGCTTCAAGTTACAGAAGAGCAGACAGAAAATGTGTACATTTCTTGAATGCACACAGCAAATATTATGTTCGGACATAATATTTGTATGTGACTTACACATACAGTCAGAGCTAATAAGATGCAGTCATGTAGACTTATTTAATCCCCAACAAGCAAAATAAGTGTTTAAGAAATTAATTGATACAATATATCAAGTGAATTACAATACATGATTTTTATCAGCTATTTAATCAAAGAATTTGAAAGTCCCATTGTGATCTTAAAGTTCGTAAGCAAATAGCTTAATAACATTTAATAACAAATAATCAGCTCATTTGCACTAGTGTACTACAACAACATTTTATTTCTTTATTTTATTTTAAGCCCTTTAAAATACTACAAATATTATAATAAATTAACACAATCAAAAGCAAAATGGTATAAACGAATTTTTGTGTAGACATTATTTTCACTATTTAATGTGTCACGTGAGGACTGGAAATATTCAAATACTTAAACGCTTTATTCTATGAAAATACATACATAAACACACATCTGCATATGCATGTATGAACATACATACATTCGTACGTACTATTTCCTTATTCCTTTCTTTTAGTGTATGCAGACATGCAAAAATCCAGAAAATACACACCAACACCCGATTCGTTTTCGCCAATTCCCTTTTGTAAAGTTAGACAACTTGTTTGCACACAATCGTACTTTGCACATTTATGTACTTTGTATGTGAAAAATAAACAAAAACATTACACATTCAAGCAAACATTGGGAAGCTTAAGGCATTCATCCACTTTCATGTTGCACAGTGGGCTATTTTCCAGGAACATGGTATAACTTACGGCATACGAGTATTCAGGATATCGTATGCAGAAATCACATTCATCAATCCCATTGGACATCGCAGAGAGTTCTTTTAGAGTTCTCATTAGCAGAGAGTTCAGTTCTTAAAACTTTAGTAAATTAAAAGTTAATTTTATTTCAGTTTTTTATGGTTTCCCTTGGAAAAGATATTCTTGTCAATCTGTGTACAATTTATATATATGTAATTTTATAACTTTAATTAACTGTAAAAGTATTAAAATTGTAGCTCCAATTTTTGAGTTTTAGTAAGAGAGGCAGGTTCAGGCCAGAGAAACAAAAAGGAATTATTACTATTCATATCACTTACATTCGAAAATGGAATAGAACTTTCATGTTTGGCACATCTATTTACTGTTCCAGTAACAGCGAGAGAACTCGTTGTTTGGGAAGTAGGTTCACCCACTACAATAGTTACTCGATTTTACCAAACCTTGATTTTTACCGATACCCCTTAAAACCTACCTATTACTGTCCAATCTTTAAAATAGCAGAGCAACGGGAGATCATGTAAGAATAATACAAGTTAGTAGACTTGCCTACAATAGTTTGGTACAAAAGGTTCCCGGCAGACCTAAAGTCGATTGAAAGTTACAAACCTGTATTGGTTTGCTTTTGAGACTTGACCAGTAACCTTAACTGGTATCAAGCGATCTGACATTCCCCGCAGAGGGTAAAGTGATGATGTTCGTCAGTAACCATGTTGCCACAGGTGTATACGAGTATGTGCTGCCGGCATCAACATGATTGTGCACGTACGAGTACAAGCATGTTGTATCGTGCGGAGATCTCTGTTACTTCCTCGCTAGTGTTGCGTGATTCTAATGGCCGATTATATGTAAGGTCTCCTTCGGAAGTCGTGGTGATAGACGTGGGTTGCTACCAAAATCCGCTACTGGGTATATTTAAAATATAAAAATTTTCTAAAATATATATTCTGATTATGACGGATAGCATATTGTATCACTTATTTTGTAGGAAAAAAAGTATGCGGAATCTTCAATTCTATGCTCTCGCGCTTCTCGGGTGAATACTGTTTCATAGAAATATAAAATTTAAAATTATTGGCATGAAAAAAAATTTCCCCCATGTGACAGCGCTTTCCCTAAATGCCTCACTGTGCACGTCTATCAAAACAATATATAAAATACCATATTCTAGTAAATTCACATACATTCATCTATACGGCTACATGTATATGCAAGCACAGACAACACACACACACACACATACACACTTGCACATGAATATAAGCTTAACTAAATGTAATGACAAGAAGAAGGAGTATTAAGTAGTTAATTGCTGTTGTTGTGTACACGGTATATAACGGAAAAGAAGAAGAAGAGAAATTATTATTCACTAGCCTTTGTTTTGCTATTGTTGTTTTTATTGTTGTCTTTCATACAACAATAATATTTTAATGTTATTTGGGGGTGCATAAATCAATGTGTTTTCTTTAGCAACAAGTTCATATTGATTTTGTCGCTCGTCGTGTTAAAATCGATATTTAGTGTCTTTATTACTGTTTTCTGTGTATTTAGCCGGTATCCTTCACCAATTCCGTTTGTGGCTATTTATAAACGTTTTTATTGTTGATCGGGTGTGACGGGAGTTTTAGTGCATAAATATTTAATGACGATATCATAGAATCTTACAAAGAGGATAGTATACATACATACATACATACACTTGTATATAATTAAAGTAATAAAATCAATAAAAATTGTAATAGTACGAAAGGATAAAATCATAATATAAAAAGCAATAGTTAATTTATATTTTAATATAAATAATTTATATTCATGTAAATGTGTTTAGTTTAAATTTGTGGCGAAATTGATGATATACTTATGTTCACGATTTTTCCTATTGTCAAACGCAGTGTAATAAAATTACCAGTAAAGCAATAAAACAAAGAATAACATATAACAAATTGTTCGGAAAATATGTACTTATGTATGTATATATAAAATGGGTAGGTTTTATGAGCATGTCTGTGTGTACGTGTGTATATAGTATATATTATATGCTATCAAAAAGCTAGACATATTAACTAAGTATGTACATATGTTCCAAACAATAAACTACTATTCCAAAAAGAAGCCTTAAACATGAACTTTATTACCTTGTTAAACAATTGATTGTTTCTTGCCATTTAAAAAATGTATTTAAAAATAAATACATGCGTACTCGTATGTGTCTGGAAGTACATGTGAGTCAACGAGCGGTTGTACGTGATGCGTTTATCCTTAAGCTGTATTGGAGACATTTTAAGACCACCTTCTTTCTCACTGTTCCTGTTTGCTTTGGTGATACAATTGTGTATATATCGTATATAAATATTTAAAACTGAAATAAATTTTAATACCATTTAATTACAATGTTATTGCTATTTTTCCATTGTAGTGTCACGAATACAACTATTTAAACTTTTAGGAAAAAATTCTAACAAATGGTTTTTAAAACAAAACAATATGATTTTAAATTTGAAAATGCAATAAATCGAAAACGGGTGGAAATGTATGCAAATTAATTTTGTTGTTGTGTTGGGTACAATACACCATTAGATCCGACAAATTTCGAGCACTTTTTCAAGTGTATAGGGTCCTATCTCGGCTATGGCATCACGAATGTTGGCCTTCAAATGCTCAATTTTCTCTTTTTGTCTTTAACGACGCAAACAAAAATAGTCCAACGGTGTCAAATCGCAGCTCCTTGGCGGCCAATTGACATCACCATTTCGGCTAATTAAACGGCCATCAAACGTTTGACGCAATAAATCGATTAGGGCATGAAATGTGTGACAAGTTGCATCGTTCAGTTGAAACCAAACATTGTTCACATCAATACCATGAAGAGCGCGGACACGAAAAAAATGCTTGTCATGGTGCAATAGGGGCCTTCATTGATCACAAAGGCTGCGCCGTCCTCATTTTCAAAGAAATATGAGTCAATGATGCCTCCTCCCCTCCTCCCCACAAGCCGCAGCAAACAGTGATCCGTAATGACTGCATTTGTTTCTGTACAATCATGTGTGGGCTTTCTGAGCCCCAAACACGCAAATTTTGCTTATTAACGTACTCACCAAGATGACAATGAGCTTCATAAGAAAATATCCTTTTTTTTGTAATATCGAAAAATCGATTTCCGACCAATTGTCTTTGTTTTGGAAATAAATTTCCAATAAATTCCAATTTTGCTCAAGCATAAATCGATTTAATTCCTTCAGTGGAAATAATATACAGAATTTTGTGACAGAGTAGAATGGCATAAATATTGCCGGGTTTGAAATAACCGGTGATTCAAATTTAAACCGATAGATGGCTCACCCATTACATAAATAGTTTTAATACATAAACATCTAATTGAAAATGATTGTAGTTTTTTTGTAAAAATCTAGTTGCAAATAATTGTCTTTTGTAGTTAAGTATTAAGACCTTTTATTCTTTAAGAATAGTTAATTTACAAAATGCAATTCGAAGTACAACATTCGAAAACAGGAATTCAAATATAAGTTATCTCTTTATAAATACGAAAGGGTTTTTAAATAAGAGCTTTGTTTTTGAATTATGGCAACACCAACAACCTGATAGTTTTGACACTTAGTTTTTTGACGTATTCGTAGTAGATGCATTGGCAATTGTTACAATGAACTTAATTTCGCTCGAAAATCGAATTAACATTATTAAAATCCACTATGAAAATTGTGATTATGTTAAAGTTACATTTCGTAAAATTCGTGATATTTTCAGACAACATAATCTTCCTTCTGAAATCTTCTGTCAACAAGCGAAATTGCCCCATTTGGGCTTTTGAAAATCCTAGAGCGATTTTTGAGAAGCTTTTGCATGCTCAACATGTCACTGTATGCACCATGTGGTCTGGAGGCGTGTGGTTTTTCGAAGATGTGGCTAGAAATGCGGTAACGATTTATGACGTGGATATCACTGACATACTAGAAATTTGCCGGATATCATTTTTCACTCATAATTGCCGAACTTTTCCCTTCCCCATACAATAAAAATTTTAATCATCTTCATCTAAATTTTTTGTTTTGTTTTGTTTTAGAAGACAATGATCTTATTGAAAAACCCTGGTTGAAACTGTAAATATTGATTTTGCTATAATGAACGAGAACATTATATACAGAACAAAATATATTTTGAATGTTGTCCAACATTCCTACATCTACATATTGATATCAAAAGATGTGTCGTGCTTTAGAAAATCAATGTGTGCGTTTTGATTCTACAGTTTCATGACTAAGCCATTGGAAAAGTGTGATTTCCAAAAAAACAAAAAATACGAACATTAAATTCAAAATCAAAAATAATAAATGTTTAAATGACGTATAAATTAAAATGAATGATATAAATGCAAAGATACTAATTTATTTTTAGCTGTGTTTGCATTTGTTTATAATGTATTATTAAAATCAATAAAAGTTTAAAATTTATTAACACACTGTCAATAAACTGAATTGAATTCAATATTTTATTTGAGACTATTAAAAAAACAATGTTTATATGCTTTTATGAATATAGATGTTTAGTTGTGTTAGTATAGGATGTGTAACTGTACACTTACACTAGAGTAAATCTAAACAATGGCGTTGTTGATGATCACATCAATGCAATGTGATCGATCAAGTTGCTTCTTAATTGATCACATAAGTAAAGTCTCGTGCTTTTATTAATAAAAAGTTTATAATGGAAGTGATGATCATTATTTCATGTTGCGTGATATAAGAAATGCGTGACTTTAATTAAACAATGTGGTGCAATAAAAATGAAATCGTTTTCTTTATTTTTGTAGATGTAGCATTTAAGCCGAATATAATATGGCACTCATGAATATGTAGAAAAATAATATTACAAATAAACTTCTTTCACTAAATTATTTTAATAATTATTATTCTTTTTATTTGCAGTTGAAATTCAGTAAAAAGTGTAAATTCTTTATCAACACACCACATTAATGTCGAAATTTTCCAAAGCAGTTTATAAAAAATATACTAAAATTATAGGACCATAAGCCTTAATAACCTGGTCCTTTAAATATATTCCAGCGGCATTGTACTTAAGCAGAAATACCATCCATACCCGGCACTTTAAAGTAAAACAAAATGAGTTTCAGCGGCCAAGGTTCATCGAATGAAAATAATGTTCGGAAATTATCATTTCTTGGCTTTAATACAAAAAAGGTAAGTGTTTTTTTATTAATACATATTTCTAGACTCTACTATTTTTTTAAAGTAATTACTTATATATTACAATCAAAAAATTTTGTAATCTTTAATCTACATTTTATTTATTAATTGTATTCACTTTTCTTTTCAATATTTTGTTAGCCTTGGTTTCACTTCTCCAGGAAATCTTATATTTTGTTTTATTAAATAAAATGTTATAATTCTTTCAAAACAATTTTAATAAATCTGTTAAATATTAAGGGAATTTTATGTCTTAAGAAAAGGAATTCAGGGAATTTTATTTCTTACTAAAATATATATAGTAAAATAAAAAAAAATCGCATACTGTGGAAAGACAGTAATTGTTTGAAGTGGCTATGACGACATGCAAGACAGCAAAGTCGAATTATTATTGTAACTGAAAATTGTTGCTTTCTTGGAGTCCAACTACGGCACACGTAAATTATTTAATCAATAATTTTTTAATGACTACATTAAAAAGTAAATTTTCCAAGAAATGTTATAGTTTAATAACAAGTAGGAATTAAATAGCTGGTATATTTTTGTACAATTTTTTTTTTTGCTATTGCCGGGCCATAAAAAAAAGGTATCAGAAGAGCAAAGAAAAGTGATTTACACAATTCTGGCTTTAATCTCAGCACACCCATGGCAGTAAATAAGACTGTGCTTTGGTAATAATACATATATTACTGGTTCGCAAAGAATTTTAATTTTGGGAGGAGTTTTTAAGACACAATTTCTAAGAGCATTTTTTATAAAAACATTAATATTTCCATAAATGGGAATGATGTAAATTCCATTCTTTTAATCATAAAATACATAATTATAATGTGAGTGAAGATAAATGTGCCGAGTTAAATATGCATTAACGTAAGCAGTTACGAAAGAACGTATTTAGCTGTGAAGTTATATATGTTATGACGTAAAGAAATGGCAAACAGTGAAGTTTTTTTTAGGAAAATCTATATTTAATAAATTTATTGAGCATTTTGTGAAAATATTTACAGGCCATGAAAAGTCAATTTACAGGCCATGAGAGTGTGTGTGATCTTGAAAGAATTTTGACCCAAGTGGCCAAATAAGGAGTTGGCATGCATTGCCAGTAAATAAAAAAACTACCGTAGCTAGGGTGACTAGAATTCTATAGGGGACAAAGGAGGTCCTAACATTGAGTAGGCCAACACTACGGAGGTTGGTTTATTTAATAACAGGACATACAGAGTTAAGGACTCACCTGGCACGAATGGGTATCGTTGGCGATATAACATGCAGGGCCTGCCAGGAAGAGGACGAGACACTGGAGCACTACTTGTGCTACTGTCCAGCGTTTAGCCAAGTCAGAAGGCAAAAAGTATAATCAGGAGATTATACAGGAGATGGAATTTCTTAGGGGATCTGATTGGAAAGACTTAAGGAAGTACATTGAAAAAACTAGGTTCTTGACGTAATCAAAGTCAAAGGTTTCCATGGTATCGGTGGAGGCTCCCTACAGTGGAATGTGAACTCCTTATTATAGAGCGCACAACAGGCCTATGAGGCCTAAGTGTAATCCAGGACGGATTGGGATGCTTATGCCCCTCTTTTTCAACCTAACCTAACGTAAATAAAAAATTATTATGGAAGTGTCTTCTATCACACACAACAATTGGAATACCTGAATTGAGTTTGTGAAAATATTTACTGGCCATGAAAGTTCAATTTACAGGCAATGAAGGTGTGTGATCTTGGAGTAATTATGGCCCAAGTGGCTGAAGAAGGAGCTGGCATGTATTGCCAGAATACAAAAAATGATTATGGGGACAATTGGAATACCCGCATTGAGTTTGTGAAAATATTTACTGGCCATGAAAGTTCTATTTACAGGCAATGAAGGTGTGTGTGATCTTGGAGGGATTTTGGACCAAGTGGCTAAATAAGGAGTTGGTATGTATTGCCAGTATATACAAAATAATTATGGGAGTGTCTTCTACCACATACATTATTATTTATATATACTGGCTATGCATCCCAACTCCTAATTTAGCGACTTAGGCAAAAACCCTCGGCATATTTATCTTTACACACATTAATCATTTTCGCACACTTTGGCATTGATGTTTATAAAATATATTGCTAATTCAGCTATTGTTACCAGGCCGATTGATTTTTAATTGTTAATATGCACTCAGAATTGAACAACATATACATTATTAAATACTATTTGACGGCTCAATCTAATTCGTAGACATCGTGTTACAACTTTGAACACACCCTTTTGTATCATTAATTTATGCTAAGTAATATAATAATTATTCTAAATAAGTAAAGTAATTGTATTGTTGAATTTTATTTAACTGTTTTAAAACATTGAGTTTTTAATTATTACCACATACTGTTTATGCATAGAGTTGAATAGTTGTTGACTTCAGTCAAATCATTTAAGTACTAATCGATGGTCGCAAGTATTTAGAAAGGTCCTAAATAGTATTTAAAAATATAAAATGTTTCAGTGATTCCCAAACATTTTACACAAATGCACCTTGAGACAAAAATATTATGCCATTCCATTGCAAAATAAAGATTTTACAAGCAAATTATAATTGAGATTTCTATTATGATCAATACAGTTTCGGTTATGTTTTTGCCTTTTCCTGTAAAGTTATAATTATTGAGTTGGGCCCTTTCTACTTGTGACTAGTGACATATGCATTGCTTTGGAACTAATTGTGAATATGAAAAAAAAAGAAAAATAACTGCACGTGTGTTTAAAAATACCGCGCAATGAAAAATATAGATTTGGCAAAGCCAATTGTAATAATTTATCGTATTTGGTCAAATATGGGGTTAGGGTGTCCCATACTTTAATGATTTATAAAATATTAAATTGAGTAGTACACTTTTCTTCTTAATAAACTTTACAAAATGTTCCGATTATACTGTTAAACACGTAACAAAATGGAATTACCCAAAATATTGTTTTCTTAGCAGTTTACCCTAACATTTAGTTTGTTATAGCACACATATTTGTAATGTTTGTTTACATTTGACCAGTATTTAAATTAAATTGAATTTGAACACAATGTGTTAAAAAAATAATAATAAAAAAAGTCACAAAATCAATAGCCATGGTCAAGGTTGGTGTTACATTTTCCATTTGTTTTCCATTGTTAATGGCACACGGCTGGGAGACGCAATATATACTCGTATATGTATGTATGTGTACCTCTAGCAATACCCGTATTTAGTGTCAATTTTAATCATCGTTTATTGTAATTATTTTTTACTGCAGATAGAAAAATAAAAGAATTAACTTGGCGTTAACGTTACAGCTAAGGGTTTAACAGCTAAAGCATAACAAAGTATAAAATCTATTTTAAGTAAAATTTAGCTTGATTTTATAATAGTCTTTTGTGAAAGTTATAGTCGTGGCGAATATAGAACCCAGAAAGTACAATTATTTTAAAACATTACCATAAATTTAAAGCAGGTGGTCTACTCACAAGTACGGACTAAAATGAGACACTCCTTTCGAAATATTTTTATCGAAATGAAGTACCCAAGGAGAGAATTATATGAAAACCTATAACAAACGTTCAAGATACTTGCTTTCTATTGAATGGCCCTCATAACTTTTGTCATCACACAAAGTGTTTCGATGTAAATGTGGATGAAAGTGT
Source organism: Linnaemya tessellans (assembly GCA_951800035.1). Lineage (NCBI taxonomy): Eukaryota > Metazoa > Arthropoda > Insecta > Diptera > Tachinidae > Linnaemya > Linnaemya tessellans. The sequence goes on from OX637535.1 coordinate 42,920,491, forward strand.
TGATCTCACTCCTAACACTTCCACTCACCTTTGATCTGAACAAGTCCACACAAGTAAGATGAGAAACTTAAATAAACGAGTAATCACTTCACAATTTTTTGCCTTACGAATTTTACGAAAATGTCTGTTCTTATGTTAGCCAAAATTCTCAGATGTACTGCAGATCAATTATTGTAGAATACTTTGAACAATCTGGCATCTAGGAATTTATATTCCGAGGATTAAGATCAGTAATCCTATTTTAAGCCGTTTTGGCGATGTTAGTTAGGCATCACGGAACTGTTATTTGAACTAGTGCAGCGCTGATAATATACAGTACTATGCAAATATCTAAAAAAGCGATTCACACGTTAATGCTAATAGTGTCCAGGTGAAAAGAAAGCGAATACCGTCAACAATGCTACGAAAAATTAATCTCATAATACCGTCGGGGTAGCCGCGGCAGTCACACGTTCCCTAGTCGTTTACATTAGCCAAAGTGAAATGCGAATAGGAACTAGCCAAAAACCTATCGAGGAACATTTTGAGTTTTGTAGTATTTTCGGAAAAAAGTATCAGCACGTTTAAATTAAGAGATTGGTTATTGTCATTTAATTTTGAAATGTAAAATACTCGTATATCAGCATTTGAACTTTTGCCATATGAAAAAAATATATATATATTTTCAAAATCGTTTATTCGACATATTGTCTCAATTGAATTAGGGCTTTTTGTTTCTTATGTGGTCAAGTATGTCTATATGCCTGCATTTCATTGGTTCTTACACCAAATCATCAGTAGACTTTAACCTAATTCCAAAATAACAAAACCTCTCAGCTTATACATAAACTCCCAAAATTGAATTGAGAATTACACAAGCAAAACCATAATATTTGAAATTCAAGAAAACACAACAAACAAATTTTATTCGATATAAATCTATTTTGTTTTTCCAACTTCATACAATTAGTCTGCCGTTGGCAAACAATAAAAGTATATAAAAAAGGCGCAATGTTTTTCATTTCATTTTCAAACAAAAAGCACTAAAAAATATATATATTTTAACGATTTTGAACGTTGGGTATATCATTTTGTATCCGCATTAAACGAATACAGAAATATTAAAACTTTTGGACCATCAGAGCAAACAAATCTATAGACTATATAAGTAAGTTTATAGCGACGGGTACGTAAAGTACCACAACAAAAGTGCTTCATATATAAATATTAATATATCATTGAAATAAAAAATGTATTAAATGACAATTAAACCTTATTTTTTACAACGCTCTTACTAACTCACATTCGCACTACACAGTCAGAAGCATACAAAACGTAAGTTACATATGGCCTTGAGTGGCCTTGACCGTGTATATGTGTAGAGATAAACATTTATCAAAAATTCAAAAATAGAAGAGATTCTCTGGAGTACATTTACACACATCTATACACATGTTTAATGCTTTCTTACACAAATTGTACTGCTTCACTCTTATACTGTTAATATTTATATAATAAATGAAGCTCTCTGTGAAATTTATTTTCGATGTAAAGGAAAGTTCAAATAATCAGGAGAGCAAAGTAAAGCTTTTTCAGGAGTGCATGTGTATTGCATCTAGTCTAATTTAATTTAATAATATTCGACTAGAGAGCCAAAAATAATTAAACAATACATACTCATATGCTCATATAGAACGTATAAAGCCATTTAAATGGAAGTTTTTATTGTCTAGTAGTTACATAGTATATTTACTTTCCCAAAATAGATAAGGAAGTACAAACAGTTGTATTCGTGTAGGTTCTTTTGCACTTGGAAAATTTAAAACATTAACTTTAAACATGTGTTTTGCTTAGGATATGAAACTATTCATATCGTAAGCAAAATTTTTCCGATCAGCAGGATATTCTTCTTCAAATTCAAAAGGTATTTGCGAGGAACTTTCAATTGTAGCTTTAGGTTTTTTTTTTTTTTTTTTTTTTTTTTTTGGAGTAGGACCAGCGCTCAGGGGATGACCCCTATATATGCAATGCATTGCGCCAGAACTGAAAATGAGGCGATAGTATTGAGGGTACAGATTAGGAAAGATGAGAAGATAGACAGTTTTTTTTAGCTATTTCAACCTTTTACTTCGCCGGCTAATTTTTGCTACATATTTTTTTATGTCTTAAAATAACATTTCTAATCCTAAAATGCTAATGGAGATAAGCCGATCTTTGACTATCAATTATGGGGGACAATAGATTTAAGGTTAACAGATATCCAAGATTATGCAACGGGATTATGTGTTGAAGGCAAGATGTTGATGATGATACTACTTGAATAGAGAGTGGGTTTGCTTTTAATATCCACATTAAAGGAAGACAGTAAGACTGAGATTGTTCACAGCAAACTATTTAACGTCTAATTTATATTTTTTTTCTGAAATATAACAGGTTAACAAGACAAATTTTCATAGAAAAATCAACATTTTTTTTATACATTAGGCTGTATTTATGTTACCTCTGAATGAAGAGATAGATAACAAAACTATTTTTCTTGACATGGCACTCATGCCATGTACAATGCCCGATTTATACGACGGAAGGGGTAGTGTTAAACGGAAAATTGTTAACAGCCATGTTGGATAATTAAATTGATGTTGATTTTCCCTTTTACTTCGGAGTAGTTATCATGTACATATTTCTGAATTTAACACATTAATGTCCATCAAATATTTTATAAAAAAAAGTTACAGATTAAGGTTCTGGATCAAACTATCAAAAAGGAAAATATGAACTTTTACAATTTCGTGTAAACAAATCACATCAGAAAAGCTTTTAAAGAATGCCGCAAAAAATAATCAGAAAATGGGACATGAAAAGTCGATTGGCATCCCGAAAATGCAATGAGGTTTTAGTATCAATACAATTCTCGTATAATATTTAATAATAACATTTTTAATAATAAAAAATGCTATCATATTCAAAAAAGTAAGCTAAAATTTAGCGCTAAGCAAAAATGAACATGACTTCTCATGATGTAATTCCAGAGGCTTTTCAAAACAGCTGTTCTGCTCTGCTACGTAAATTGGATAATTAAATTACTGTTGATTTTCCTTCTATGCGGAATAGATATGTATTTCCTAAATTTAACATGTTAAGAATGACAGCTCTTCAATCTTAATTGAATTTATTAGGGTGACTTAATATATTATATTAATTCGCTGCACAGTGGTTCAGTAGTAGGACATAGTGGTCAAATGACGATGTTCGATTTTTTCACAGTTAGTTCCCTCTAATACTCACTATTAGTGGCACTACTAAAGGTGCGTTTACACTTAGCAAATATTTGCCCAAAAAAGCGTAACCACTAAATATTAATGAAATGCTTTTCATACAGACGAGTTTTTATTGAGTTAAACAGTTTCCAATAATATTGAATTCTATGATATTGTCTTTTAGTTTGGTATGAAACTGTTTTACTTAATGAACACGTATCTGAACCAAAATATCTTTCATTAGTAGTTGGTGGTTACGTTTTTTTGGACAAATATTTGCTAAGTGTAAACGCACCTTAAAACATGCAAAAAGATTTGCAATCAGTTGTCTTTTACATTTACTTTTGTGCATCGAAAGTGAACAAATCAAAACAACTTTCCTTATCTTTTTCAGCAGTGCTAATAAAGTTAATTTCTAGTGCTTGTTTTTCAAAGAAAATAACATTTTTGACTTAATGGTTTACAGTGGATATTTAAGTTGAAGGTTTTTACCGTTATTATTATGGATTTAATAATTTTTTAACCAAAACGTATTTTGCGGAAAGCGGTTTCACGACAAATCAATTTTCACGTATATTTTTTACGACTTTTTTCTACTTAAGGTTTGAACTATGTTGCCGTCTTATGACGCCTTCAAGTTATATATCAAAATATTACTCTACTCTATATATCTTGAATGGTAGCACAGGTCAAGATTGGAAATAGGCTAAATCGGACAAGAGGAAAAAAAGTTCCCCTAAGAAGAACTAAACCAACCTTTAAAAAACAACATTATTTTTATTTTGTAATTTTGCTAAGCAAGTGATATATTATATATAAAACTATATATATAAAACTTGAAGCCGTAAAATCAAAAAAATTAATTTTTGTACCCCGGCCCTTTTAGTGGATGTTATTATATGCAAAAATAGTGGAAAAATTTAACAAAGTGTTTTACTTAAGCCTACATTCCTTAAAAGTAAAATTTTTAAGCTTTAATGACGAGGCTGATAGGTAACTAGGTACTCCTCTTCCCACCTCCTCCTCCCCCTTTGCCCCCTAAATGACCCTAAAAAAAAATTAAAAATTTTTTTACATATAATTATCTCAAACATTTATTTTTAGAGATTTATGGCAAAGGTGAAATGTCTCCCCCACTGCCCTTGCCAGAAACACCCCGACAAAATACAGTTTTAATGCGCTCCACAAAGGGTTGGACCCTGTAAAGCATATATGTATATTCTTGATCAGTGATGAAGACTTAGACGGTCTAGCAATGTCCATACGTTCGCCTGTGGAAAACATGATATAATCTATTTTTGGACCCCGCCCCTTTAGTGGGTGTTGACGTACGATAAATATAAAATATATTTAAATAAATATTTATATTAATTTTGATGACTATAGCTGAGTAAACCACGTATGACCGCCTTCCCTAGAAACTTGAACCACTGTGCGCTGGTGATTTTATATCAATTTTTGCTGCAATAACCGGCGGAGAAAGGTTTACTCTCACTACTTTTTTTCCTCTTTTGAACCTAACCATGGACGAACAGGACAACAATGATTAAACCAGCCAAACACTAAAGCAGAACAGAAAAAATTTATCCCATGACGTGGCTAAGTACAGGGTCGAGAACGCAGGACCTTAATGGTTAATTTATATAATTAGTAGTTAATTCAAATGTTTCATTTTTAATTAAGAGTTAAATGAGAAACAAAATTGCAAGAAGTAGTAGTCAGATATATATGTGTCTATTAGACATGTCCATGTTTGACATTAAGTAAAATGTGTTTAAATTCCCACATTTATTTAATATGAATAATACGTGGGAAAAAAGAGATATATAGTTGTATAATATTTCTTCTTATAAATTATCCTTCATTTAATGAATAACACAAAAATAATTACATTTCCATTTATTAGTTGTCCTTATATTATTGAGTATTCTAAGCTAAACTTCTGTCAAATCCAAGACATTATCCGTACATTTGTGTGAAAGCTATTAACAAAAAAAATTAAACAAATGATATATGTCATTACTTACATGGCAGATTTGTAGAACAACTGAGAAGTAAAATGCCAAAGCATTATATGTAGTAATGCTTTCTGAATACTGTTAAAAATACGGCATATGTGTGCATGTGCAAAATATACATAATTGCAAAATAAAGAATCCACACTTATTTCCTCTACATTTTCATATAAATGCTAAAATAAATAATTCCAAAAGTATATGGGTGAACTATACATAAATTAGGTTTCATTTAATTGTTGTAGGTGTAATCACAGAGTGCTAAAGGCTCTGCCTACTTAAGACTACAGCTGTAGAAAGATTCCAAATAGACTGGTACCATTATTTCTATTAATATGAAATGGTACGTATTACACTTTGCTATATTATTTCCCTTTTAAAACAAATGAGTAGCTTATCACTCTACTTGCAACATTTCTTTTAACTATAAGCAATTTCTTAACAACAACAAATTAAGCTACAGGTTGAAGGTTCATGAACATATTTTATTTACGTCACTACTTTCGCACCAATACAAAAAAAGCTCAGTTAAATTTATAGCTTAGATATGAATGTATGCATATTAAAACTATATGGTAAAACAAAATAAGCAGTAACATTTACAATATGATATGTTAAAATTATGTTTCTATACATACATATATGTATGTGTACGTATGTATGTGTATATGCTTAGAATTTTTCTTCAATGTACATAACTAAATGTAGATGATGATAAGCGAAACAAAAGTCCTTGGGTATATTCATAAGCGGCTTATCAAACAGCTGTTAAGTGGAAGCATGCGCTGTTAACGATTTTACATATTCAAAAAGAAATTTTATTCAACTGTTAAAAACTAACAGTCTAGTCTAACAAGCGGAAGTGTAAAAATACAAACAGTCTGAAAGTGGCTTAGAATAAACAAACTTTCATAAATTTCTTAATAACAGAACAGAATTAATGAAAAAAAAAAATTAAGCTGTTTATAGTTACATGTGGGTGAGTGCCCGACTATTATTCTAACTCAATTAATATAAAAGAAAGCGCCAAAATGTCTGATAATCATAACACCACTACAAATCAACAGGAAATGTTTATGCACACACATATAACAGTGAAAGAGTAGACGTTTCGTAAGGCAAGCAATACAAATGCACAGAAAATGTTTTATTTATGTAAAAGGAAAATAACATGGCTGAAAGTAAAAGCAAAACTACCAATTGTATAAGTGATGTTTACATACCTTTATATGGTAGTTATTTGCCAGTTATTCAAAGCGAAAAGTACTTAAAAGATATTAACGCACCTAAAAATATACTTGGTTCATTTTATTTGTTTTTCCATACAAGTGCAAATCTAATTTTGCAACACTAGACTGCTTGCAAAATATTTTAATAAATAAACACCTTGAGAAATAAGTGCATAAAGAAATATATATAAATGTATTAAAAATATAGTGAATAAATTTTCGTGTTTAAAAATCTTATGAACGAAAGAAAAATACATGCAAAATCAAATTAGCAAGGTCATGTGTGATATACATAATATAGACAAATAAAAAAAAAAAAGAATTTATATATAAAGCACATACACGTACAAACATTTGTTAATATTGTTTTTTTTTTAAATTATTTGTTCAACTATGTGAACAGGACAATAGATTGCATACAGCCAGAGGACCTTGATAAATAAAATTTTTCTCGAAAAGAAAATATAAAAAAATATAGTAGTCATATCCAGCCTTCATTTATTATACTCGTAGTCTTTGCTATTTTAACTAATCCATCATTGTCTGTTGCAAGTGTGCTTGGTGCTATTAAATAATAATTGTAAGTATACAAGTATAATTAATAATACTATTTCTAAACCATACCGATGCTGGGGGTAAGCATATCAATTTCACCTTGTATGCATGCATGTGAATGTACTGTCACATCCTTCAGCCTTAAACATATTTATATTATATGAAATCTGCGTATACAGATTTTGTAGGACTTTGTACCATTTGCTATTAAAATAAGTTTTAGCAAGGAAATGGAATATACAGATCTATGGAATGTTTGATATAAAATTTTTATTATTGCCAAGCAATGCTTCAGTCAAGTAATAAAATATATGACTTTATAAGGAAATTTATTGAATGTAATGTGCACAGAAATATTTTTCATACTTTTTTATGTGTGTAAATTTTTTTTAAATAGATTTTATTATGCCATCTAAGTAAGCCAGTGATGAATAAACAAACCAAATACATAAAAATATGGACAATTAACTGGCATGAGTTTGTAATAACACACCAAATTTATTTCAAATTTGTAAAAATGGGTAGTTAAATTTTGATAGGCAATGAAGAAGGCAGTACTACCAATTTATAGCGCTACGAGGATGCACACAAAGACAACGGATATCTTTCAATTTCAAATAGAGAACGTGATCTGGTTTTATTTCTTTTGTGATTTAGCGAGCAAAATTGTGATTAATGAAGCAACTGTTAAGGCAATGACACAATATAACGTAGTGGCAGGATTTTAGCACATTTTCATTTAAAAAAATATATTTCGTAGTTGCAAGCACTAACATTTGTTTTCAAATTCTCCAAGAATTGTTTTTTTTTTTTTTAAAGCTTTAAATAAAAGTGGCTAGCAGATTTGGAATTTCCCATTTTCTAAAAATTATCAATCATAGCTACTAGATCGCTTTTGTCAGCACAAATAGCTAAACAATTTGTCGTTACAATGTTTCGATCCTGAGTGCGACGGTATTTCTTAAATTTTTTTCCCTAAATATCGGGCAGTGATGGTAACAAATTTTTTATTTTTATTTTATAAAGTGAGACATGTTTGTAACAAATCTCAGCAAAATTAATAATGATAGCAATGGCAATTTTAAACTGCTGTTACTAAAAAGGCAATACATTTTTGGTATTTTTTAGCTTCCCGCTAAGAAAACTTAACATTTTCCAAAATATTGGGAAGTTACTGGTTTTATCCCTTTTTGAAAAAATCGACTATTCACCAAATCTCGACATTTTGAAATCCTACCAAGCTCTCTTGACTATTGCTGAGAAGCTGTCACTATGTCTGTATGTGTGTATAAAAGGGTTACTTCAAACTTCGATTACCTTCCATTTTCGGGAACACAAAAAAAACTGCAAACAATTTTTTTTTCAAAAGTTGGTTTTTTAGAATGACTTTTAAAGGCTATTCTGATCGATTCCAAAAACTAAGTCAGCTGTTTACAATCAAAATTCACGTCGCACTCTATTAGCCGGGTTGAAAGCGGTTCACGCGTTTGTGAGATACCGTGCAGCAAAAATTCAAAACAAGTGAATTTTTCAAAACACTCCGAAATTATATATGCGATCAATTAGTGTTCTCGATTCTTTATAGGTATTGAAGAACTATATCCATTACCGCCTACCACGCGGTTAAAATTACCGGAATCGAAAGAATTCGACACTGTATTTTCACTTTCTATTCAAATCCGTGTAAAGTGCTGTTGGCTGAAGTAGTAGAACACGAGACTATTAAGCGGAGGGTCGTGAGTTCGAGCCCGCGCTGAGTCATGACATATTGTGTTGAATTCTTCTGAACAGCATCAGTGCGTGGTTGTGTTCGTTGTTGCCAGCCTTTTTCAATGATGAAGGCATAGTCACTGATCACTGAACATAATTGGCAGCGACTGACACTATCATGTACTAAAAGCAGAGTAACAGCACCAACCTTCGTCGGCCCTGTAGCAAAAATTAGCCGGCGAAGTAAAAGGTTGAAATAGCTACGAAAACAACTGTCTATCTTCTCATCTTTCCTAAGCTGTCCCCTCAATACTATTCCCTCGTTTTCAGTTCCGGCGCAATGCATTGCATACATAGGGGTCATCCCCTGAGTGCTGGTCCAAGATAAAAAATAAAAAAAAATCCGTGTGAAGTTGAAATTAAAGTGCTAAAAGGAAAAGGATATAATTTTGCTTTCATTTATTATTTCATTCATCTTTAAATTTTACGTAAACGACCAATATTGAATTTTTTTCTAAGGATAGAAAATATAATTATTATTTACTTATTACACAATAGTTATTTTACCGCTCCCTGAGATACATAAAAATAAATAGAAATAAAAAAATGTCAGTCGTATTTTGTTTATTGTATAAAAAACTTGCAATCATCCTTTATTTGCCTTCTCTATTTCTATGATTTGGTGAATACATTCGGCAGAGTTAGCAGAGCAGTATATTCAAATGAAGTAGAAATAAGTAATTACGTGCGGGTTTAAAATAAGCCCTTATGTGTTATTTTTTTTTACTTGAAAAATAAAAATAACGTGTAAAACGGAGTATAGGTGTACAAAAATGCTTGCATACATGACTAAAACGCAACATATAAAGCAGTTTTTCATACTGAGGGATGTTAATATCATTTTGTTATACGATTTTAAAGCAGTTTTAAAATATCGTCTTATTTTTCAAAAGAATTGGCGTCATAAACAATTATTTCTCGTTGTTCGCAATCTTCCACAATACTATATTATCACATACATATTAATTAATATGAAATTTATTCGATTAATTTGTTGAAAATATAAACTTTAGTGTGCATTATCTTGGACTCAAATGATTTTGTTGGGTTTTTATATTTCCTTTGAAATGTGATTATTCTGTCCCACTGTAAGGTGCTTGACTTTATTAATGGAATCAATTACTATTCGAAATATATGACTTTAATTATTGTATACACAAGTACGGACACACATATTTTTGTTTCAGAATTTTTTTTCTACCATGACTTTGTGCATTTATACCTGGCATACCTACATGGTGTACGAGTATGTATGAGTATTAGTGATGCATGCGCGTGGGAGTAATACAAGCAAAACTCAAGTAAATTATTTTAAATAATAATTGCATATAACTTTGTACAAACAAACACACTTCAACAAGCGCACAAAATATTTTAAGTTCCTGCTTAATGGCTGGTATATACATAAATTGCAAATGTCCTTATAATAAAGCGTGTGATACTTTTTGAAAACGTGAGCAATCTTTATTACGTTTAAGGTGTAACCATGACATTCGTCTTTATTAGTAATAAATAGAAAATAAAAAGAAATATTAGATGATATGTGTGCATATGTATGTGCAAAAAGGATATATCATGCAAATTTTGTGGGATAGATTTGATGTGAATGAAAATAATTTAAATATGACTCAAATTAGATATCAAACAGAGATTTTATTCTTATTTACTTACGAATAACACTAATCATTTAAAATTAAAGTAGTCAATTGGTTAATGATTACGTGAAAAATAAATTATTTATTGCTGGTGGTACATAAAAACCTGAATGGCACTACTTAATTTTTAAAATACTATACAACTCATTTCTGTGGAAAAAAAATCTGTGTTAAACTATTATTTCACAGTCAATTTTACACTTATTTCATATTTTTATCAGGGTTTAAAAAAAAACAAATATTCTGATATTAAGATTTGGACTTTGGACATGTAGGCTATCTACTGTATTCACAAAAATTAATGTGTACTTCAAGTGTGCTTTAAAGTACAAATTTCATAGAAAATTTGTTTTAAAGTATTGATCAAGTCTACTTTATTTTTTGTGAATACTGCCGTATATCTTTAAACAAATTGAATCAAAAGTTTGTTAATTTCGTACAGAAAGTAAGAGTCATTATTACCACTTAATGTTAACTGAAAATTGGTTCCTTTATCCTATCAGTTCAGATGAACGTATCTCTCCACTTATCGCTTACTTTAGATTCAACTTAATGGGATGAAAATATTTATGCGTTCATTGACCTAATTTATTTACATCTTAACCTGGACGGTTTTATCTATTTTAGTCTATTATCTCCGGGAGTATCAACTATCTTTCTAAAAACATGCAATTTGAATGATTATGATGTTTTCTTTTAAATTTCAGATACAAAAATTTCTTAAAAGCGACTTGATTCGATTTTCTGTGCTAAATTATTTGTGATCTAAATCAATCAAAATGATGAAATGTTTGGTTTTCTCATTTATAATGTTATTTAAAGGGATTTCAGCATACCGTAGAATAGGATTATCTGTACATAGTCTTGATATTTTTAGAGTGTAAGTGAAACCTTATTCTTTTAATAAGGCTTTTCAGTGTGAGAACATTGATTTTAATATAAGAAATTTTTACTGATTTTATTGGTGCTAAGGAATTTTTATTAGAAAAACAAAATAAAAGACTGTAGTCAGAATCCTAAAATTTACTGATTGAATTTTTAAGTTAAATCGGGAGGGTTGGTGATTTTGCTGCATGATGAAAATATTGTTCGTATGAGTTACATGATTTCTTCCGTCAGTACTTTTCCCAATAAATCTGGCCGTATGACGTCCATGGTGGTCTCAATATTGGCTTCCAATGTCTTGTCGGCATAAAACAATGGATTATTATAGTCCCATAAAAAGTGGCATATTGTTGATGGTTTTGAATCGATCAGAATAAATCTATTAGGAAAACGATCAATAACTGGAGACATTTGTTCCTCAAAAGGCTGATTATATAAGCGCAAAATGGACCAAGTGCTCTATGAACTTTCCGATCAAATTTTTTTGTTTAAAGTAAATTTCTATGATTGCTTGGAAAACTTTATTTCACACAAAATTGGGTCCAATTCTGATGCTACAGTATATCCTTCTGATGTGTATAGATATTTAAATAGTTTAATTATGTATGAATTTTTATAACCAAAAAGGTAATAACTTAAAAATATGAATGTGGGAACTTGTCATATTCAATTTTCGTTAAAAACATTGATTAAATAGTTGATATTCCCACTAACTAGCACCACTTGCAAAAGTGGAAAAATTGAACAAAGAACGCTGATGAGATGGCGTAGCGGCCTCGAAAACAGTACTGATCCGTTCTGCTGGTTTGATGATTATTGAAAATATTCTTAATATTCCAATCTTAATATAAAAAATAATAAATAGAATTTGAACAAATTCATTTATTAATAAAAAATCATTTGCAGTCATGCAGATTCGAACTTAAGCCCGTTGAAAAAATTAACAATTTAAATAGTTTAATAAAATTGTTAATCTACTCGTATATATAGATATATATATATATATATATATATATATATATATATATATATATATATATATATATATATATATATACATATATATATATATATATATATATATATATATATATATATATATATATATATACATATCTTAAACTTTTATTATTATTTTTCACTATAATAATCAGAATCATTTTATATATTCACTTATATATTAACTTAAACCGTTTTAGAAGAAACAAAACAGTTTTCCTTAATAAAAGCAACCAAATTGCATTCCTAACTTTTAATCAATAACAAGTGCGTGCATTTTTGTATAAATTACAAACAATATTTTATATGGACTTAGTAAAAGTTGTCTATCAATTATTGGCACTAAAATTTTTGTTTGTTTTTCTGCCGTTTTCTTCCTAAAATCTATTAAGGGTTTTTCTTGTTAACTTCTCTTCCTTTGCTTCCTATCTATGGAAGTATATGTGTGTGTATGCATATGGCATTAAATATAGTGTTCATAGAAGTGAGTGAATTAAGGCGATAAGGTAATGAAATGTATATTTAATATTATGGTTATTGTATTAATAAAACTATAAATTTAATACTGTTCTGAGTACTTGAAAATCTATAATGAGAAATTAATGTTATTTAATACTCGTATGTTGTTCTGTTAAAGTGTTATACGATAATGATTATGAGAAGTGCTAGGGTTTTATTATTAATTAGGCTATTTTGGAGCAGCTATAATTATTGCTGAATACAGGAACAATTGTCAGTAATTATATACAAAACGTAAATAAAAATTATTATAAAAAAAAACAAAACAAAAAAACAAAATATATATATATACATATATATATATATATATATATATATATATATATATATATATATACATATATATATATATATATATATATATATATATATATATATATATACATATATATGGGAAACGGTTGACCTTAAAGGCCAACCCTGCATATTCCCACTAATTTTGATTGATGTACTCGTAGTTGTTTGATACCTATAAAAGAATTGACAAAACTAATTGATCACATATATAATTTCGTGTTGCTTTGCTTTACTTTTTTGTCTCACACATACATATATACAAACATAGTGAGGGCTTCTCAGGAGTTGTTTGGAATCTTCCTAGGAACTCAAAACGTCAAGATCTGGTAAAACTCGATTTTTTTCAAGACGGAATAAAACCAGTAAATTCTCACTTTTTTTTAAATCTCAATTTCCTTAGCGGGAAGTTAAAAAGTGGTTAATGAAATCTAGATCTCTTAATAATTTTTGACCAAGTATTTGCGTCATCTACAATTTTATAATATAGTTTCCATAACAAATACATTTCTAAGTAGAACTATGCTGCATTCGGGAAATGGTCGAATTTGTGTTTAAAGAAATTTTAAACATATTGTTTTAAAATATATTTTGGACAAATACATTTATTTTGCTAAGATCAGACTGTTTATTGCATTCCCGAAAATGAAGAGAGTTTTACTGACCTTTCCAAACTGCTATCTGAAATACTTATTTCGGTGGAAGTCATCACATGGATCCCAGACAGGTCAACAAGATCAAAATTTTATTATGTGCAATGTTATTTAGATTGTTATTTTAATTGTTTCTGGCATATCGGAGCTTACTGATTGTCACTATTAGATACTAAAAAGAACAATACAGCAGCCACTTTCCTCACTACTGTACCAAATTCTCCAGTCAAGAAAAATAATAAATAAAATGCAGGTAATACAAAAGAAATAATACAAAATGATGCCAAAGCGTATAGCAATTAAAATTTCCAATCTTAGCTATATGACCTTTTATTGTCGTTAAGGCTAATATATTGAAATAATTTTATTTTTTTTATTAATTTTTTAAGACACATTTTTCCCTCGACTGATTAATCATATTTGTGTCTTTTGTTATTCGAACATGAATATTTCACATCATTTGTTAAACAAAAATATTTTTGTTCCTTTTTGTAATACGAATATCAAGAGAGTGTATGTTAATTTTTCACAACTTTATAAATTCCATTTCGTTGGACATACGGTTTTGTTCAATGTATAACAGAAAATGTCATACATATATGCCTATAATTATAGATACTAATTTATTTGCTGCTTTATAATAAAATACATAAAAAAATAATGATCTTCAACATAAAAATAATAAAAAACAGGGAAAAATATTTTATATATCAATAAATTTGGCGTTATTGGAAAAATTTCTTCTTTGAAAAAATTATATGTATTTGTGCCCATGAGCAGAAAAATACATATAAGAAAATAATTAACACTAGCCAAAAATATACAAATAGAACGATTACAAATATTTAAGCACAATACAAATTTAGAGATCATCAATATTTAAAATTTTTTTTTCTTGGACCGGTACTCAGGGCACTGAAGCATTGTATTGTACCGGAACTATGAACTTTTTATCCTGACCATAATACATAACAAATCTGTTACTGCAATCTTATATAAACTTCATTAGATGTATTTGTCTTTATACTTCTTACAACAAAGTTTAATCTTTGTAAGCAGTTAATTATAATTGGTTTCAATGTTAGTACAAGTTAAAAATATTATGGAACAAAAAAAAATTTTGGAGAAAATAAATACAATAATTTTTGTAAAAATATTTCTAAAAAGAATTATTTTTCATTTTATTTGCAGGCTAGTGGAAATGAAGATCCCAATGAAGTTCTCTTGGACTCGGAAATGGAAAAAGTTTTCGCTGGTCCAAGTTCACTAAAGGAAAAATTTGATGTGACCACGTTTCAGGATACTGTACATCCTATAGGATCATTTAAAAATATAAACGGTAAGTTTTATATAGACGGCATGGCACCATAAAAAAAATTAATATAAAAGTAAACTATACAATAGCAGATAACAGGATTGCCGAAAATAAAGAAAAGCCAAATGAGTTCGTTCTTAAAAAAAATTTCTTTATACAGGGTGGCTCAGAAAGACCGAAGTGTTGTGAATTCCTTATAACTTTTTATTTAAGACAAATTTTTTTAATTTCTTGTTTTTTAAATACAGTAAATTTATAGGGAATATTTTTGGATTAGTTATTAAAAATGATATCCCGCAAGTGGTGGCCATTTTCTGCTTCGCACAAGTGTGCTCTTTCCAACACATTTTCCATGACCTTTCTCAAAACTTCCGGTGTTATGTTGTTAATTTCGTCTCGAATATTGGTTTTTAATTCCTCAATAGTCCTAGGCTTATTAACATAAACTTTCCCTTTTAAATAACCCCAAAGGAAACATTCTGGAGCGGTTAAATCCGGGGAACGCGGAGGCCAATTAAAATTGCTTCTACGCGAAATTATTCTTCCACCAAAGATGTCGCGTAAAAGAGCCATTGTGGCCCTCGCAGTGTGCGCTGTGGTTCCGTCCTGTTGGAACCATATTTGCGGATGGTTTTCCACGGCTGGCTTTACAGAATTTTCCAACATGGCCCGATATCGATCACCATTGATGGAAATGGCGACACCTCGTTCATTTTCAAAAAAATATGGGCCAATGATCCTTTCTGAAGAAACACCGCACCAAACAGTACACTTAACTGGGTGTAATTGTCGTTGATGAAGTACTCTCGTGTTTTCCGTAGCCCACATACTATAGATTTGCTTGTTAACGAACCCATTTAATTGGAAATGGGCTTCGTCGCTCATAACTAAGTTATTAATAAAATTAGGATTCTCTTGGGTTTTTTTCTGGAAATAAATTGCATAGTCAAGTCGTTGCTGGTAATCTGTCGGTTTCAATTCTTGGACAAGTTGAATTTTATATGGAAACATTCTTATGGTATGCAAAATTCGCTGCAGTGACCCTCTTGAGATGCCAAGTTGTGTCGAACGTCTCCTGGTTGATGTTTCTGGATCCTTCCGAATACTCTCCTGTACCACTTGAATATTGTCAAACGTGTGGACAGTTCGTAGTCTGCCGGAACCAGGAAGGTTCCTTACTGCTCCTTGTTGTCGAAAATTTGCATCCAGACGGTTTATTGTTGACTGAGAGGGTGCAACCCGCACATTAAATTGACGACGGTATGCACGCTGAGTCAACACGATGAACCATTGATTTGAAAAGTATATTTCAACGATTTGGGCACGTTGTTCAGTTGTGTATTACTCCATTATAAATTGTCCAAGTGTTCTTTACAAAATACTTAAAAGAAAAGAAAATAAAATTATAATAAAAATGTTATAAGGAATTCACACCACTTCGGTCTTTCTGAGCCATATTACAAAAAAAATTATTGTAAACAGTAAAATAAGTTTATTCGTAACGTCAGAATTTTTGTAAAAGAAATGATTTTCTGGTACTAATTTTCTATCCTACGATGTCACTAGATATCGTTCGTCGCTTTATCCTTGTGAGTGTGGATGTGTCGATGTTTGTTCCTCTTTCACGCAAAAACTACTGAATGTATTTTAATGAAACTTTACAATAATTTAGCTTATACATCAGAATAACACATAGGCTATAATTTATAAATTTATTGTGTAAATTGTCCAAAATATAACGATAAGTGTCAAGTAAGTAGGAAAAATTCTACAATGGGCGACATGTTTTGGCGTGCGCCACAAATGTAGTTGAAGTAAGACATATATAATGTACCAGCAAGGCATATTGTGAAGGCCACAATCTTAACTGGAGAAGCCAATGGAGATAATGTTCTTATACCCCGCATCCCAATCATGTTTAATAATTTATCATTTAATTTTAAACGCCTGTAGTTTCCATTGAAAGTTGCATTTTCTATGACTATTAACAAATCACAGGGACAAATCTCAAAGGTAGCAGGCTTACATTTGGGCACGCCGTGTTTTTCTCACGGACAGCTATACGTGGCTTGCTCACGGCTTTCTGAAGCACTAAATCTGCACATTTATGCTGAACGAAAACAATCGCTTAATATAGTTTATAGGAGTATATTGCAATAGCTACCTATGACTTTTGCATTTTTACCAAATGTGAATGTGAAACCGTAATAAATATTGGTGTGATTATTAATGGCTAGGCACATACATATTTCCAGCTAGAGACAATATGTCTCTCAACACATAGCCTACTTTTAACCCGATATTCCCACGGGATGTAAAGTTACGCGGGTGAAACCGCGGGGAGCAGTTCTAGTTATATACAAAACAAAAAGGAGGTCTCAAAATATGTGTCATATGGATATTGTATATTTTTTAAGTTTTATGATTTATCTAGAAAATTTTTAATTGAACCAAATTACTGGATATTAACTAAAAATTTTTAATTTAATATTTCAGTATGTTTGAAACAGTGTTTTTAGGTGAATTGTTCCTTGATTTGTTTCTAACAATCAAAAATCCCGTATTGTTCATGAAAGGGTCAAAAGCCTTTCATTACACCTAAGTATAAATTAAATTGGCTTTGGATCTAATGTATTTTAATTTGCCACGAGTACTTAAATTTCCCAAGTTAATTAATTACAAAATGTATATTATTCTATTTTTAGTACATCGTCCAAAAAATCATAGTAGTGATTTAAATATAGAAGAAGACTTAGAATATGAACACAACAATGAGCCTACAAATGGACAAAATTATGACGACATACCAGAAGACTTTCCATTAGTTTCTGAACGTGCTGGGCATGGCGATCACTCGGTAAGTGTTTCCAGTTTATCTTGACTTTAATATGTATGAAATACCAACCTCTTATCTTATGCACATACTTTAAAAAAACATCTGTCAATTTACAAATTATATTAAAAAAAAAATCACATCGGAATAAGCATAGTAGGCTATGAAACTCGTACAAAACGAAAATAAACAAATAAATTATATTCGATATCGACCCTTTAGGA
The DNA here is from genome assembly GCA_951800035.1 of Linnaemya tessellans. Taxonomy (NCBI): domain Eukaryota; kingdom Metazoa; phylum Arthropoda; class Insecta; order Diptera; family Tachinidae; genus Linnaemya; species Linnaemya tessellans. The sequence continues at coordinate 42,938,673 of OX637535.1, forward strand.
AATAAAATAATCGGTTTATAAAAACACTAATTATAAATTAAGTATTTTGCAACTGACTACAAATTGGTTTAAATCTAATGCAGATATCAACCAAACAAAAAAAAACCTAAAGGTACGTTCACACTTATCAAATATTTGACCAAAAAAGCGTAACCACTAAACACTAATAAAAAACTTTTTAATTCAAAAAAGTATTTATTGAGTTAAATAGTTTCGAATAATATTGGATTCCTGATACTGTCTATTAGTCTTGTATGAAACTGTTTTAATTAATAAACACGTATCTGAACAAACATATTTTTCATTAGTATTTAGTGGTTACACTTTTCGGGGCAAATATTTGATAAGTGTGAAGGTACCTTAAATATTTTGAATTTCATTTTCATTTTAAGTCATGAAATGTGCTTGAATTTTTATTTAAAATCATTATCAACGTTGCAAAAAGATATATTTTTTATTTTTTAATGAAAAATTGATTGAAACTTAACTATTTATAAATGAATTAATAAAAAAGTGTTTTAAATAATTTAAATTAAACTGACTACAAATTGGTTGAAAAGTAAGTAATTAGTAATCAATTAAAAAGTCATGCAGAGATGGCCAATTGACTATCGCCTATGACATGCACATGGTAATATAATGAGTCGACGACAAGGAAAAAAGTCACTTTATAAACTAGTTGTGCTTATTTAAAAACCAGTTTTAAGTTACTTAAAAATGTGTTTGACTTCCTACAGGGGAATCTATTTTCTTTTTCTACACCTTTATACAATTCGAAATCCATTGGATAACAAGGAAATTGTTTATAGGGCAAAATGAAAAATAAAATCTAAATTAAACTGTTATGAAATATACTATTTGACACATTATCATAATTCTATATTTAAATTAAATTTGCTTACAAAATAAATTTCATTTAAAAATACAGTAAAGAAATTTCATACTGAAGTATAACATTTCATATCTTTATGCGACGAATTTCAAAATAAAGAACAATTATAGATTTTCGGAATAAAAATACAACAATTAAAAGACTGTTATATAACATATTTCAGCTTTCCATTAAATAACCCAATAAAAGATGTAATGAATAAATAAATATAAAAACTAATAAGTAACTAAATATATAAATAAATAACTAATTAAATAATTGTTTAAGTAAATAGAATTTAGTTATACTCGTGGTGTTAACAATTCCTTTTTATTTAAATTTCTAAAAAATATTATCGTATTCGGTGTTATAGTTCAGACCATGGTATAATAAAACAAGGTACTGCCACTGTGAGCTATTAAATTTGAAATAATTTTCTGACAATTTTAAGGGTTCTGACATTCCCATAAAAATTAAGTTACCATATCATTTTAAGTTACCCGTTTTTTTCTTTTCATTTGAGTTGTTAAAATTTTTAATTGCATCGATGTCATAATTAACAATAATTAAAATCTGTTTGCCAATTAATTTATTATAAAAATCTTGTCGTGATTTTGTTAAATTGTCTTATTGATCAATGTAATGGTTTCAATATTTTTGCTTCAATGCAAAGCAACACAATGGCTTTATTTCTTGTGGAAATGCATAGAAACTGGGATTTTTCGTAGTTTTCTATATTCTTTACATTTTATATAGCTTTTATTAAATTATTTTAGCAAAATATTGCAAAATGTTTATGATCAAAACCTCAAAATGAAATTTTTGTCTCGGTCAATATGCAAAAACGATTCACAATGAGATTTTGAGCGGGATATTCTATCAATGTTGTACGTTCAGTATGTTTAAATTTAAAATGAGGTAATACAATGAAATATGTTAAAAGAGAGGGGATAAAATAATAGTTAAATAGCATGGTATAATGTAAGTATAATGGTGCTTTGTCCGTGATCTCATGAAAATGTGGCTTGGTACTAAAAAGGCCATTATTTTGGAAATTGCTGAACTGGACACCTTGAAATTTAAATATATATATATATATATATATATATATATATATATATATATATATACATATATATATATATATATATATATACATATATATATATATATATATATATATATATATATATATATATATACATATATATATATATATACATATATATATATATATATATATATATATATATATATATGTATTTTAAATGAAATTTGTTTGTTGGTGGTCAAGCAATGCCTATATGCATTTCGTTGGTGCTTTACCAAATCATGGTTAAAGTCTACTGATGATTTGGTAAAGCACCAATGAAATGCATAGAGACATTGCTTGACCACCAACAAATAAATTTCATTTAAAATACATATATGTATATATATATATATATATATATATATATATATATATATATGTATATATATATATATATATATATATATATATATATATATATATATATATATATATGTATATATATATCTATATATGTATATATATATATATATATATATATATATATATATATATATGTATATATATATATATATATATATATATATATGTATTACAGATTTTATTTAAAAATTTCCAAATAAACAAAATTATTTTTTATAATGTGGCAACGTCATATTCAATATGATGTAGAAAAATAAACTTCAAAAATCCTTATTAAAATTTAATAAAAGCAAGTGGCACTACCTTGTATTTATATACCTTGGTTCAGACTGTTGTATTTATTTTTGAAACGACTTCTATTTACAGGATAACTCGGCTGATGAAAAACACGTACAATTTGCTAAGAAGAAAGCAACTGTTGTTACTCCCCCTAGTTTAAGTTATGATGAACAACCCAACGACAACCAACACGAACGTAAAAGAAGAAAAAGGTACAACATTAATTCATCATATTGCATCCCTGAAACATTGCTGGATGCCTTATTTACACAAGCTAAAAAGAGAATATTATTTCAAATAATTTCGTACGATATATAAATCGGTTAGATCGACGTCATAGGTAAATTGGTCTCTTTATTCAAGAAAGGTACAAAAGGAGTCATACCACAAAACCTTAACAGTTTTTTTACATAAATATTATGGATTGTAAGAATTTCAGTTTCCTCTCTTTACGGATAATGCCCTTAAACGACATCCTCTTTTGATGGATAATGTTAGCACGTTCGTAACAAATCCATTGCAATTTCTCATTCTTGAGCAGATTCTCTCATGAATGGTCACCGAACCTCGCTTGGCAAAATAAAATAAAAATGTTGGCTGTACATTTCATGGAAATAATTTTAAGGGTTTTTAACTCAGCCACTATTTACATAAGGCAGGGATTATGTTTGACAGCAAGGAGTGAATTAAGTTTTGAGCATGAGATTGTGTGAGGCTTATAGTGTCGATGATTATTTTTAATAAATATTTTACTAATTGAAATTTCTAACTTTATCTTCACCGAAGGTTTACCTTCTATGGATGCAGTTCAGTAATCGCTCAATAGAGACTCCATTGTATCATAATCCAGAATAATAATTATTTTTTTTTGCTCTCAGAAGCATTTAGTGGCTTTTTCTGGCGCACAGTGGTACCACTGATATTGATAATGTCGGGAAACTTAAAAGCTAGGATAAACTTTAGAATGATAATTTGCAATGTCATTTATTACTTTTTAAGAAAAGAACACAATTTTCTTTTATAATAATATAACTTTGCCCGCTTCACAAATTATCACTGGCATTGTAAACATTTCATAATTTTGAATAATCAAAAATTATATGACTTATGCTATGGAGAATAAAACAGCATATGATAAGTTTAAAACAAATACTTTTTATCAGTGTAATATATTCATCTATGCAAAATAATATAGTTTTTTGTCTATTATTTTAATCTTCTTAATTTGCTGTTCTCTTAAATTTAGCCGCCATCAGTATTATAGACAGCGTAAATTTTCCCATCAAGACAGCGTGGAAGCCAAAAAAGTTACTGAAGAAAACGGCGATGCCGGAAATCGTAAGATATCAGCACCGGAAGATGCCACGTTGGAGGTAAATATTGTTGCAAACACTGTTTATAACTCTTAAGATGTTGCCACTTATATTTTTGACTTCCTATTCTATTATTATTATTATTATTATTTGTATACATATATTTATCTTTAAACCTTTCCGTTTATTAAATTATTTAAACAAACACTAAAGGCATTTCCGAAGGCCTCCCAGGTTAATTATTTCTAACAGCAACATGCAAATAATTATTACTAAAGCTTTAATTTTTTTGTAACTTTTTTGCATGGTTGCTTAGGAAGCTGATCTTAATGAATTAAGATCACATCGTTCGGATGATCCCAGAGCAATGAGAAGACATAAGATACATCATTCATCTATTAAATTGAGAGAATTACCGCAAATAAGTATTGCCGGCTTACAACAGACGAAAAAAATATTTGATCACAGTCCGCACGAGGTAAGTTCCAAGAATAATTTATTTATAAAAAGCAGTGTTTTCATGCATAAAAGGTTAATATCTATAGATAAATATTAAACAAATACACTAAAGTTGTTATGTGAATGTGTAAATTCAATTGAACATTGAAAAGAGATTTCTTTTAAAGGGAATGAAGTGTAAAGCTTTTCATTATATCAAAATCTTTAATATATTGGTTTGAATTTTTCAAGTGTAAGTGTTCTAAAGGTCTCATTTTCTAAACACCAATCTCTCATTTAATTTTGTGGTACAATAAATATTATACAGCTTCGATGAAATACTTTCGTTTCATATAAATTTGTTATATTTGCTGCCAAGCGCTAAAAAGCTCAAAATTAGTTACAAGGTCATTAGATGAACTATCGACAAAATTCAATGGATAATCAATGGCCTTGACATAAATATTTACTTGTCTTAGTTGACCGATAATATGGCAAATAGTTTTTGCAACTTTACTACAGACATGGAATGCTATTCAATATGAATTTTTCTAAATAACTATATTTTATTAAAACGGAAGGAATTATTATTACTTGCAATACGATTATACTCACCCTTATTCTGTACTTCAAAAATAAAACGCATGTGATATTAATGGGCCAATTTTGCCCAGAAGAAAATATTCATTTGTTTATTGAACTCTTTTGAGTTTCTTTTTTTTTACATTTATTGCATGTAATACTGATTTCAGAAGAAAAAAAAATCAAATAAATTTATTACCTTCTGGACATCTGTTGGAATATTTGGTGCTATTGGATCAATTTGACCAAAGGAGAGATGCCCCCCCTTTTAGAATACCGTTGTAGCTGTTTGTAGTAAAATTTCACACGTATTGTAGGCTGACATATCCAAAATGTTGTAAAGCTGTACCTGGGTCCATCCATTAGACCTTCTCTGACTTGTCCAAAAGTGAATGAAGTCACGGTTTTTGAAATGCTTTTCGGTGTAATCTATAGAGTTTTACCTTAAAAAGTTTCTGTAGAACTCGTTTCGAATTCTTAGGGCGATTTCAGTAGATGATTTCCAGTTTCTTGTGAAAATAAATTGTTAAGTTCGGTTTATGGTCTTCAGCAAAAAGCAATAACACTCGTGACACAATCAAAAGCATAATTAATAAATGTACAACCTTCAAAATATTTGTCCGCGATGTCAGGAATTTTGGGAAAATAAACTTCTTGGAAAATTTTAATTTAAGTTTAATAATTATAGATATTCGTACAACTCGATGAACTTATTGGCTCTGGAGAGGATCGCGAGTGGAAGGAAACTGCTCGTTGGATCAAATATGAAGAAGATGTTCAAGAAGGCTCTGATCGTTGGGGCAAACCGCATGTGGCATCATTATCCTTTCATTCTTTACTTAATTTGCGTCGCTGTTTGGAAACCGGTGTAGTCTTATTGGATCTGAATGAAAAGGATTTGCCAGCAGTCGCCTATCGTGTGGTCGAACAGGTAACAGACTTAACTAAAAGACAATAAAAATTATTAAAAAAATTTAAATAATTTTTCAACAAATTTTAAATATCAAAAATTAAAACTCCACTTATTCTTCTATATTTTTATATTATTTAGATGGTTGTTGAAGATTTAATAAATACAGATGACAAACCATCTGTTTTGCGCTCTTTGCTGCTGCGCCATCGTCATGTCAATGAACACCAAAGTGGTTTTCCTTTCACGAAGCGCAAATACAACAGTTACACCAGCCTACAGGTAAGTTTAACTATTTATTTAATATAAATCTTACGACATGCATATATTCATTCATGTTGAGTAGTACATAGTCTATCGGAAATTCATTACTAACATTTCTTTTAAAGCGTCATTTTAAATTTTGAAATTTTTATTGTATTCTTTTGTATTACATTACTATTGATGTCTGGTGATCAAAATTAACAATAATAATGTTTGTATGTGTGGTGGTCTGCTTCTATACATACTTACATATTGTAGTGTACTACATATGCATATTTATTTTATTAATGTCATATTTATCCATATTTTTATTTTCAACGCTTAAGCTATTCGTCATTAATCATTGTGATATTTATTTATTTTTTCCTTGTCTTTTTACTTTGTGAATTAAACTCGTAAATATCTTTAGTAGATATGGAATTGGCTTTTAAATTAATTGGCTTTTTGTAACAAATGTAAATACGCAGTTTTTAATTTTTTTTTCGCTTTTGTTTTTATGGTTATTTGTGTTATATAAATTTTCTTATTTTCTTAAATATAAACTGCAATTGTAGGTAGGGGAATATTAAATACAAAATAAATAAATTTTCAAAAGAGATTTTTTTTAAATTTTTTGTTATCAATAAAATGTGTCAATCTGTAGTTTTTGTAACAGGATTAATTATACAGATATTTTTTAAGACCCACAGTTTATTTGATTAAATATGTTTTTAATATCATTATGGTATAAGAAGTTTAGTTTAACCTAGCGAACATTAAAAAAAAAAAATACACCAACTTATAAATGATTGGCATGTATCGTAGGTATTAGAAAAAAAAATTGCTCCAGCGAAAACAAATTAAAATAAAGCCAAAAAGGAAGGAAGCTGAAACCGCCGATTACATATTCTTTTAATATAAACTGTGAGGAAATCGTATTATCAGTCATGCCACAGAATCCGTTTCCGTTCATTAGTTAATTCCGTTCATGCTATGAAATCATGTGTATTTCACTACGAAAAATTGTTTCATTTATCTGTAGTAAGTATTTTCACGAACATTTATATTGCTATATAAAATAGAGTTAAGATTCATAGGCTAATTAATCGAAATTTGTTTTTTAAATCTCAGAAAGACATGATAAATATTCCAAGGCACAAAGGAAAGTCAACATCAGTGTTATTCAACTTACACATCAGAGCCGAACAGCTGTTTTCGAAAGCCGCAACACCTTCATCATCAGTGCTCATGTGTATTGTGTTTATCACCACTTATTAGGTGGCTTAGTTGAATGTGATAACAGTTCCTATTTACACAAACTAAAAAACAAATTTCGATTAATTAGCCTATGAATCTTAATTCTGTTTCTTTATCGTTTTCTGAGAAACCAAAATGCGAAGTCAATTTCCGTTTCCGAACGGAATTGTGCTTTGTGACATGTCTGTATATTTCAGTATAATAAAAATGATTTCTGTCTTTATAAATAAAGTAAACATTGTTGATATAACCTTTTAATGGATTCAGTTGCAATACCAAATGAAAAATACGCCATAATGAGCCCTAAGATAGGCCCAATCGGATTAACCGTGACACTTTCATAAACACTAGCCTTCACAGTTGTAGTAAATTTTAATTATTTATTACGCGTTCATTGGTTGTGTATAGATGGAATATCGCAGCAGAGTGCGAAAGGGTAAACATTTCAGATGACAGATGTTTAACTACCGAAATAATTGAACTTATGGTGGTATTGAAACTTATATGTGGATAACCCGTTATCTATTTTACTAATAAAAAGAGGTATAGTTAATGTATAGGTAACACCTAATAAATAGACCACCGGTACGATATCTTACACTTTTACTAAAATAATATAGAATGGAACCTCTTAATGAACTTACGATACTTATTAGCTCGTCAAAGTAAGTGATGTCGAGTGGCGGTAATGCTGAAGAGGATTAAAGAGAAACTTCTGCCCCATATCCTAAAAATATTTATAATAGTTTAGGCACAGTATTAGTAAATTAGTTTTTTATATTCCGTAGTCATACTACAAATTAAATTTCAAAAGTAACGACATTCAAGCAAATTTGTCTTCGGTCATAAGCAAACAAATTACTCTAGGCCAAGAGTGGATTCCGAGCTGGTACATACCTACAGATATACTGGCATTTAGCTCGCATTAGTATTGAAAAACTATCAGATACGCCAAAAAATGTCTGTCTGTAGCTTTTCCACAGGAAAATAATCGCATAAACTACCTATGGAAAGTAGACAAAAAATACTAATTGACACATTTTGATTTGATTATCACAGGATAATTTCATCAATAATCATAACATTTATTACACAATTTTTTGAAACTTAAATGAAAAAAGTTTACTACATTTTAATTTTTAAAATTTATTTTCTCTTTTTCCAAATTTTTTGTTTGAAAAAAAAAATGAAATAATAAATGGGATTGTTATACAATTCATTAAATTATACATAAATATATTAATATTTGGGTTTACACATACAAAAATATTTTAATTATAAAATTGCAACAATAAATAAAGTTGCTATGGATGGGACACGATCAGCAGCAACATTTACAGCTTCCACAACAAAACCGTCTAAATCCACGGCCGCGTCGCTCAGTCTGCGAAACTCTTAGTGCACCACCAGCTGCACTTGTAGTTGAACCATGTGCAAAATCTCGCCGTCATTCCACGTTATCGTATTTGGGTGTAAATGTCTTATTAAACTTATTTCAGTTTATTCTTTCGTTTATTTTCTAATTTTTTTTTAATTACATTCTATAAAGAACGTTCAAATTATTTAGATGTTTTAATGCTTCAGCTTCATAGTGTATTTTCTGTAGCATGCTATTTTTATTTTGCATATATTGTATTATATGTGTGATATATTTCACATACACAAATTTGTACATATGGGAAAAAGTGTCTTAACTACGAGTTTATTGGTTTAAATTATTTTACAGAATCGATGGCACTTAACTGCTCTTATGATACTAGAGAAACATTAAAAATATATACTGTTTGATGGCCCTTCTTTCTTTAAGGGAGTTTTCACTTGCTAGGAGTAGGTTTAAAAAAATAAATTATAATAGTAACAAGCTCCTAAGCAGAGGTACTGTTAGGATTAAAACAATTTGTATATTCTAACCGAATATTGACCTTGGGTGTTTGTGGTATTTTCAGTTAATGCAATGTGACTTAATTGCATTTCTTAAATATATAAATTTAACTGAAGTGAAGAATCTGTATGTTTAGCCTTATTGAGCTATTAAGATATTAATCTACTTCCAAGATTCAAAGATCTTTTTCCTTTATGCTTCCAATATAAATTTATTCAGGATGCTAATCCATCACACCTTCTACTAAAACCAGAGGATTTAACACACTAGCAGTCATTTTCTTTTATCCCTTTCCGTCCCCACCTACACAAATGTGTTGTTAAATTTACCGTATATTGAAAATACGTTTATTTAAAATTGAGTGTTTGTTATATTAAGTGGTTGTTATTTTTTGTGTATGTCATGTTTCAAAGTACGTAGAAATCGTACGGATCCAAAAAATACATTTTTATGATTCTTATGCTAGAGTTAATGTCGACGTCGTCGACGGCGTCAAATGTCAAAAAAAAAGTTGAATCGTATGAAATTGTATGAGAGCAGTTAATCTCAACGCGTTGCAACGCCGTAAAAGTTGAATCTATTTAAACTTTTTCGGCGTTGAAACGTCGTCAACGGCGTCGACATTAACTCTAGCATTAAGCTCTAATTATCACACGCTTAAAGTTTAATTAAAATTCATCAACTTTGAAATTCCTTGGCCCGAAAAGGGCTATACCATCATTCTAAGAGACCTTTACTTAATGCAGTTAATATTTCGTTAAAATTGAATTATGGTGCTGCTCCATTCAAGCAGTTAAATAAGAGCAAGTCTTTCCTAGTTCCTTTAAAAATTAGATTCAATTTGTGATCAATTGTTACAGAACAACATCTCCTACAGTACAGTCATGCAAGTACCTTTTAATAATCGTTTTCATTCTCTAGTACTCTCAATTATTTTATGATTTGCATTATCAATTTTAAAATAATTACAGAATTTATTTAAACACAAAAATATTTTGTTTTGTTTTTCTCTTTATTATTCAAACTAACCAATTTATTTGTTAGCTTTTGTATCATATATATATGTATATCTGGACACGCTTGTTTTATTGTTACCTATATATTTAAAAAAATTAAAATACAAAATTTTATTCAAAGTTTCCACACCTGCATGATAAAATAAATATACATCTGGCAGGTGTCTATAGAGAATACGTGCAACATCTAGGGCCAAAATATGACATTCGATATCGATCGAAAGTACCATACAATTTAAATACAAAATTTCAATCCATATCGAATGGAGAATTTGCCTCGTGTTACACAAAATGAAGAGTGATATGGCTGTTGCAGTCAAAACTTGCATTGACATAATTGTAACCAATAATAAATACAGATGACAGCTCTTTTCTGAAGATTTTAGCTGTTTTAGTTTTCAGTAAAATTTGTTTTCTTATATCATAAGCTAAACTTTTATTCGTAGTAAGATGCTTGATAAATATGTCTCAATTAATCAATCTACTAAAAATTTATTATTCTATTAAAAATTTATTATTCGTGGCTTGCGATATGACATTTTCCAGAAGCCTTTTTTTCTTAAAGTTGTATTATTTCTCTACACTTTCTGACTTCCCCTCACAATTAAAACACAGATCTATCCAAAATTTGTGTACTCTTCTTTAGCTCGATATATTAATGATAAATGGTTACTTTTTCTCAGTTTTATGTGGCTTTCTTTGTTGCTCATACATTGAGTGTTAAATGTTAAAGTTAAATTAAGTTTTTCGTTTGGCGTGTTGAATTTGTTGCTCCTTTAGCTTTAGAATTTAACCTTTTGCTGGTATTGAAATAATAATAAATCATTTGATGACTCTTTTCGTCTTAATATTAATATAGAATCTATCTGGCGAGGATAAGAAAATCAAAATTATGCCGGCCTTGGAAATGGGAGGTAGCAAGAAAAGCAATGAATTGAAAATAGACATGAAAGATGATTTATATTCTTCATCGCAGGAAGACCTTAAGAAACTTCAAAATGATACTATACTTAAAAGGATACCGCATGGCTCTGAGGCAACAACTGTATTGGTAAGTGGTAATAAAACATATTTTAGCTTTCTCAGGTTATAAAGAGCTTGATATTATATTCATGTAGGTGGGTGCTGTGGACTTCTTGGAACAACCTACAATTGCCTTTGTTCGATTGGCTGAAGGTATACCTATGCCTACTCTCACCGAAGTTCCCATACCCGTACGTTTCATGTTCATCTTATTGGGCCCACCAACTTTAGATTTGGATTATCATGAAGTTGGTCGCTCAATAGCTACTCTAATGGCAAACGAATCTTTTCATTCCATTGCTTATAGAGCAGATGATCGCAAAGATTTACTATCAGCCATTAATGAGTTTTTAGATGATTCCATTGTCTTGCCACCGGGTAATTGGGATCGCCATGATTTGTTGCCATTCGAGGAATTGAAAGCTAAAAAAGACTGGATTCGTTTGCGTAAAAATAAGGCACTGCAAGTGAAAAAAGAGTTGAAAGATAAAGCAAACCTGCATAAAGAGGTTTTGAAATCTACCATAGAGAAGAAGCAGGAGGAAGCTACGGCTGCTGAAGGTGAAAAGAAGAAAAAGAACCCTTTGGAGAAAACACATAAACTTTGGGGTGGCTTACGCAATGATCTCAAACGCCGTTTGCCCATGTACAAGAGTGATATTTTAGATGGTTTAAACACTGAGACTTTGGCCGCTACCATTTTCATGTATTTTGCTTGCCTTTCAACGGCTATAACATTTGGTGGCTTAGCTTCGGACAAGACGCACAACCTGATTGGCATATCCGAAACTTTGCTGAGCTGTTCTATTGTGGGTGTCGTCTTTCATAGCCTGGCTGGCCAGCCTTTGGTCATAATTGGCACTACTGGTCCCTTGCTGTTGTTCGATGAGGCCTTGAATAATTTCTGCAAAGAATATAAGTTCAGCTTTTTAACTGTACGAGCCTATATTGGCGTTTGGCTAGCGGTTATTTCAATTCTAATTTCAGCCTTTGAGGGCAGTGTCTATGTGCGCCTGCTCACACGTTTTACACAAGAAATTTTCTCTGCTCTTATCACATTAATTTACATCGTAGAAACTCTTATGAAACTAGTATCTGTATATAAAAAACATCCACTGTTAGCTGACTACAATTTACCGCCGCCCAGCTTAGGCCTTAATTCTACTTTAGACTTCGATAACTCTAGTGCTGTTACTAATGCTGAGCGGTTAGGCATCAATGAAACGTCAACGAATTTAACTAAAATTAATGTAGACTTTAATAATAATGCAAAACTTAATATGCCAAATACTGCTTTGTTCTGTACGATTCTGACATTGGGTACTTTCACCGTGGCCTACTACTTGAAGCTATTCCGTAATTCACATTTTTTGGGACGTAATGCTAGACGAGCTCTTGGGGATTTTGGCGTGCCCATAGCCATTACAATATTTGTAATGGTCGACTATTTCATACCGGCTGTTTATACAGAAAAATTAAGTGTACCGGAAGGTCTGTCACCTAGTGATCCCACTGTTCGTGGTTGGCTTGTCAGTTTAGGACCGATCGAAACTTGGATACCTTTTGCGGCTGGCGTACCAGCAATTTTGGTATACATTTTGATATTCATGGAATCGCATATTTCCGAATTGATTGTCGATAAAGCCGAGCGTGGTCTAAAAAAAGGTTCCGGTCTACACTTTGATATTGTTCTACTGTGCTGTCTAAATACATTTTGTGGTTTGTTTGGTATGCCCTGGCATTGTGCGGCAACTGTTCGTTCAGTAGCACATGTTTCCGCGCTAACAATTATGTCAAGGTAAGTGATGCAGAATTATTGAAATAAGTTGAATGTAATTTGAGAATTTAATAATTGATACAATTTTAAAAATAACGGAGTTATATTTAGTATCAAATAAGCGTATCTGATATAAATAGAACTCGCCTTGAAAACTACTATATATAGAAATTTTGTTTCTAGAGCTAAAAGTAAAAAATAAATTATCATAAATTGATGTAACCTATTAATGAAATTCGTCTTAGGGGCATTGACTCTAATGCTGTTTTCTTTTCTAAAAAAGTGCAATATTTTCCGTACTTTTCAAAGAAAAATTACCATATTATGGTCATATTATTGGAAAAAGTGAATTTATTAGGAATTTGTCTACCATCTCTTAAGAAAACAAATTTCTAATTTAAAACTGAGTTTAACTGTAAATTTTTAGAAAGAAAATGCAAAAATGTGTTACATGTTTGTAGAAAAGAACACATTATAAGTTACATGAGAGCACATAAGATGCCTTCAGTTGCTCAAGTGAATGTCATATACAAAAGTTTAGCAGCACATCTGTACTATTAATTTAACCTAATAAAATAATATATGATCGTGTAAAACTTCGCCATATTTTATTTGTTATTTTTTATTTACAAAAACTTTGATACATAGTTTTCTTAAAATTAAATTTAAAGCATCAGTTAATTTGTGTGTTTTTAAAATAACGAGGCTTTTTTGCTAGATTTTTTTATGCTGTTTTGTAGGAACTTCAGTGAGAAGAAAAATCGTCTATACCATATCTGTTCTATTAAATAAAATAGAAATATATTTAAAAACTAGACAATTTCGACCAAAGCACATTTTGCACGTGTCTGTAGTTTGTATTTTTGGAAATCGTACTTTAAACTTTTATAGAAAATTACTTATAAAATTTTTAAAGAGTTTAAAATTAAATAAAAAAGAAATATTAAAATATCTTTGATATACAACTTTAAGCATCCTGTTCCAAAAAACAATAGAGTGCTCCACAATTGAGAGTTCTGCCCTCTATTACTTTTTAATTTTCCTCTAATTGTGGCACTTTTTTATGAGATACTATTTTACTATCTGTACTTTTGATCGACCCAATATAAGTTTCTAAAATATTACCTACAATTATACAAATGTATTACTTACAATATCACCTACGATCCCAGATAAATATGTTTGCGTTATTTTAAAACGTTGAAATAATGAAAATAATATGTATTACAATTGAAAATTATTTTTTGCAGAACACATGCTCCAGGTGAATCGCCACGTATAATAGATGTCAAGGAACAACGAATCTCTGGATTCTGTGTGGCGCTCATGATTGGTCTTTCGGTGACAATGGCACCATTGTTGCGTCTGATACCAATGGCTGTATTGTTTGGTGTGTTTCTTTATATGGGCGTGGCATCAATGAGTGGCGTACAATTCTTTGAAAGGTAAGGCAACTGAATTTTTATTTCCTTGTATGTTTCTAAGCAAAAAAAGAAGTAAAATTCAGTTTTGTTGCTCAAAATCCTTGAGTAAGTGCATTTTTGTATTTTTGGGCAAACATTTTCCTTGAAAATACCATAAAACGAATATAATTGTAAAATCAAGTAAATTTCGGCTTTTTGTTTTTGTAATAACAAAAGCATAACAACTTTTATTTCTTTTAATATTTTGTAATCTTATTTGTGTTGTTAATTATTTCCAGAGTTCGTCTATTTTTTATGCCTGTAAAACATTATCCGCCCACACCATATGTGAAAAGGGTGCCTACATGGAAAATGCATTTGTTTACATTTATTCAAGTCTTGTGTTTGGTAATACTTTGGTCAGTAAAGTCGTCGAAAATCTCTTTGGCATTCCCATTCTTTTTGATATTAATGGTACCCATACGACAGAAATTGGCAGCGTTATATAAGCCACAGGAAATGCTAGCGGTAAGTATTAAAAACGTATTTTAGAACAAATATGATTTTACTTACATTTACATATAAGTAAATATATAAAATTAGTATTTTTGGGAAATATATATTCTATCTATTAAATTGCGCCCGCACAACATTCAACGTTAATATTTTGCTTGAACAACAATATACATATTTCATTACTGACAGAAATTATCAAAATTATTTCACACTAAGAATCATAGCTGGCATAGATAGTTCAAAAATTGTAGGTAAATGAAAATAGTTTCAAAATTTCTGCTCAACATTGTCCTTAATGAAACGGCTTTAGTAAATTTGGCAAACTTCAACTACTTCCTGTATTAGATATATTCGATTTTATTACTTTTAGTTGGACGGTAATGAGGCCAATCCCGATGAAGATGAGCCAGACTTCTACGAAGAGGCAACCATTCCAGCATAGAATATTAACTAACATAAAGTATTGCACAAACGAAATTTACAAAAATTTACATATAAATAGCGTTATTAGTTTCAATGTTAAAACGTATTAGAGTCTACTTAATGTTAATTAAATAATTGAAAATAATCAGCTGAAAATAGCAGTGTTTTCATGTAAGTACTTAATTTCTTAGTTATAAATTGAAATTTTACATAGACATTATTTACTAATTTATATAAACATGTACTTATGTAAAGACTTATGTAAAGAAGAAAACTATTTCATAAAATATTTACTTGATTTGTAGGAAAAAATAGTTACAAACATATACATACATATATTTTAAGAAAACTAAACAACATATTTTGTGAGCTTTACCAGGTACTTAAAGTATTAAATCTAATTAAAAACGAAAATTTTAGTTTGTTATCAGAAATGGCTTTGATTGCCATATTTCATTTGAATAAGAAGCTGTTCTATTTTTATAACTGCAAGTTTATTTGTAAAAAAAAAAACTAATACTTAAAAAAATATTAATAATAAACATATATATTTTACGATAATAAGCATTTTCTTATGTACTTTTAGCATAGACTTGAAAATAGCAAATTTGTATAAAAGCTATTGTTGTGATTGAGTACTTATCATGTGGGGAACAATACAAACTCACATTTTATTTACACACAGAGACTTCTGTACATGCGTGCAGTTACAAAATGTCAAGTATTTGCAAACCACTAGAAATGAAATCTATACAAATAGATTAAAGCTTTAAATATTTGAATAAAAAAAAACAATTCTAGATGACAGAAATTAAAAAAAACCTTTGCAAAATATTAAAAAAAAAATAATAATAATCGACTAGTACGGGCTTGTAGTGGTACATTTGGGTTAAGTTGAGCTGGAATTAAATACTTATTTTAATGCTGTTATAAAGTACCTTAAAATATGAAATTAAATCAGTTTGTATCTAAATTCTCAAAACTAACGAAGCATTTTTGTGTACTAGTTTTGATGCCGATTGCGGGAACAATTGAACTGAAGTGAGTTGATTAGAGAGCTGTGTAAAATGTTATATAAAATAAAAAATATATTCTGTAGATTAGGCTTTTTTTATAAAATTCGCTCATATTATTTCACAGCCTTGACAGTTTTTTTTAGCCATTTTCAATCAAAAATAATGCCTCTTTATTAGGTGTGTTTTATGTGTAGGAGCTGTGTGCAGAAATTTAGGTTAAAATTTTTTTTATTATATGTGGGTTGATTTAATAGTATTATCAACTAAAACATGTCCATTTCTTATGGGTTGAGATGATATACTGGTATATACTTGCATGTCACTGTACAAAGATTGTGAAACCTACAGGAATAAAATATATACGTATATAATTACTAATTTCTATATGCTGTTCTATTTTATTTTATTTTATTTTGACATTTTAAATTTATATGGAATTATACTGTATGTTTTTTATCGTTTTTATTATTATTATTATTATTGTTATATTATTTTTGTATTCTGATATTTTTAAGCTTAAAGTCTCTTTATTTTAGTTTAATTTTTAATTTCAATATTTCGTCACTCCTTTGTGTGACTTCTTCAGGAAATTAATTATTTTATTTGATATGAATTTGTTTGAATCTTTTTGTATTTTGTTGACAAATAATTTTGTTTCACAAACAACATATTTTTTTTTCATATCAAATAAAATAATTAATTTCCTGAAAAAGTCGCACAAAGGAGTGACGAAATATTGAAATTAAAAATTAAACTAAAATAAATAGACCTTAAGCTTAAAAATATCAGAATACAATAATAATTAAAAAGAGGTCAAGAAACCAGAAGAATCTAGTTATATTATTTTGTGCTCATTTGGGGTATTCAATTGGATTTCTATACTCGTTGATTAATCGTTCAACATATTAATCTAGGCTTAATTCCATTCTCCTAAGAATCATTTAAATCGATTAAAACGCAGTTTTTGAAAACTACTTAATTTGAATAAAAAAAATATTTTTATATTATTTGTTTTGTTAATAAGAAAGAGGAATCAGCACGAATAAATTTAAAAAAGTAGGCATAAACAAATTTTTTTTTTAATTTTATTCGTATAAATTAATCGGTTAATCGATTAGCTAATTAACTGTTAACCCGGATTACTCTATTTTATATTTAATTTTCCTTTATTTTATTTAATTTGTTTTATTTGATTTTATTTTATTTTACTTTATTTATTTTCATTTTGAAAAGCTCAATCGTATTGTTGATTATTTATATAATAGCTGTATGCGCTTGTGTATTTTGTTGTAAATATCTTTAGATATCGGAAATATTTGAATACCATGGAAAGAGATATGTGTATTTAAATTTGGTATATTTTCACTATAAGCAATTTTGATTAAGATATATTAAATTGAATTAAGATTCTATAGGCTAATTGTTTGAAATATTAAATCTCAGAAATACATGATAAATATTCCAAGGCACAAAGGCAAGTCAACATCAGTTTTTTTTTTGTTATTCAACTTACACAGCAGAGCAGAACAGCTGTTTTCGAAAGACGCAACTCTTTCATCATCAGTACTCATGTGTATTGTGTTTGTCACCACTTATTAGGTGGCTTAGTTGAATGTGATAACAGTTCCTATTTACACAAATTTTATTGTGAAAAAGGATACGAGAACTGTATCAACCTGATGTTAACATGTTATTGTTATAATACCCGTGTTACCGTTTGATTATTTTTCTTCATGTCCCATTTTTCTGACTTTTTTGTTCCATCATACCCAAGTCAAACTTTTTTGGTTTAAATTTTATACTTAAGTACACGTGATGTGATTAAGATAGTTTGAAAATTAAAGCTATGTGATTTTAAGAACATGCCTGATAATATAATTTTAGATATACTCAATTCACAAGCTTTGTTGTATTGTTTATTATTGTATTTGAAAATACAATTTCAAACAAAATTTCAATATTCTACAAAAAATTATTTGTAGAATATTTTTGTTTTGGGAGACCTCATATGAAATTGTCTTTGTAAATACAACTCCAAGGGATACAAAAAGGCTTATGAATTATTATTGTATTATATTTTCTTTTAGTTTGTATTACTTTATTTCATTTCAATTTAATTTATATTTCAATTTATATTATTCCGTTTTATTTTTTACTATTGTAAGCTTAATTGTATAGTTTGCCAGTTTTATAATATTATTTAATTGAAGAAATTAATGACGTTTTTTTGAGAAAATTGTTATAGTTTTAAAAATATTGGTGTATATTAGAGTTCGAAATAGTGCACATATTTTATCTTCTGTACACACAAGTGTACATCAACGACATTGAAAAACATGACATTGAAAAATGTATGCATGCCTCACTTTATACACACATAAATATTGAATGTACAGGACTGTGCATTAGAGCGTCTCGCCATATAGGCAAGAAAAAAAAAGTTCGCCGTACACCACCGAATACGAAGTAATGTTGTAAGACATTTTCAAAAAAAAATTTTTTAATTTTTTTTGCCGAAAGTAGGGGTCGCCAAAATACATTTTTCGTTATATCTTCGGCATTTACAGTCGGATCTCAAAGTGTGATATATCGATGTTTTTGTCTCAAAGAGACCAATGTTTTGCTTTAATAGTCAATGGTATTTTGTATCCCGTTCTAGTATTTACCCACCAGATCTCATTTTCTACCACCCTAAAGTACCACCCTAATAGCAGAAAATTAAAGCCCGCAAAAAATCATTAAACTTTTGTTAAAGAAGTTTTTCGATAGTTCCAACAGAAGTGTTAAAAAAATATAATTTATGTTTTTTGCCGAATGTAGGGGTTGACTTTTTAAACAGTTATCATATATTCGGTATTCACAGTCGGATTTTGTAGTATTATATATCGATGTTTTTGCCTAGTATCTTCTTTTTTAAATAGTGATACACTCTTTTCGAACTTACCATAATATCTGTACCAATACAATAAAAATTCAAAGATCTGTGTATATTAAAACAATTTTATTTAATCATATTTTGAAATGACCCAAGTTGGCTATATTTTTCACGGCTTTCGAGCGTGGAAAAAATGTGGCCTAGGCGTTGCTCATCGGTAACAGCCATGGCAGACTCATGTACTACATGAACAAAACGCTCGGTGTTTTGAGAATGGCACGGATATTCTGTGAAATTAATTAAGGTTAGTCAACAAAACTATCAAACAAAGTTGTTTTTCTTGTGCTACCTGGTATCTCGATTATTTCTTTTGAAAACTGTAATGCTTCCAGCTGGTCTTGCATATTTTAGTTTATTTAAATTTTTTAAATTTTTTAGTTTATTTAAATTAATTCTTGACACGACACGATTAAATATTGATAATTCCAACAGATATTTCATGGATAATACAAAAATAAATAAACTATGAGAGTAATAACGGTACTACTTCCATTATTAGAGGATTTAAACTAACTAGAATTTACTTAATCTCCCGTTAACGTCTAACCGAAAGATGGATTTCCGGGTATAAAATTTTGTACGAAAAATTTCAAATCAATTTAAAATCACATTTCCTAGGCTCGACAAAAAACATGAATTTTTTTCTTATAGATCTACCGGAATTATGGAAATATTTCATAAGAACAGCCTTAACTATTAGAACGGTTATATTGAGGTCAATGAATATTAAAGATGACCATTGGCCTCCTCGAGACAAAAACATCGATATATCGCACTGTGAGATCCGACAGTAAATACAGAAAATCTGACAAAAATACTCAAAAAGGTAACCCCTACATTCGGCAAAAAACATAAATTGTATATTTTAACAGTTCTGTTGGAAATATCGAAAAACTTCTTTAACAAAAGTTTAATGATTTTTTGCGGGCTTTAATTTTCTGGCAATAGGGTGGTACATTAGGGTGGTAGAAACTGAGATCTGGTAGGTAAATACTAGAATGAGATATTTGAGGTTAATGACTATTAAATCAAAATATTGGCCCCCTCAAGACGAAAACATCGATATATCACACTTTGAGATAGGACTATAAATGTCGAAGATATAACGAAAAATGTGGTTTGGCGACCCCTACTTTCGGCAAAAAAAAAATTAAAAATTTTTTTTTCAAAACTGCCTTGCAACAATACTTTATATTCTGTGGTGTACGGCGAACTTTTTTTTTTCGAGACGCCCTACTGTGCATCATACCTCAAGTGTATACATTGAACACATTGAAAACATTGAATTCACTTTATTTACGTATGCACATTTGCGGAGATGATAACATTGTATTTGTTTTGTAACTTCATAAAATGAATGTGTGTGTGTGCTGTTGGCTGAAGTAGTAGAACACGACACTATGAAGCGGAGGGTCGTGAGTTCGAGCCCGCGCTGAGTCATGAAAATATTGTGTTGAATTGTTCTGATCAGCATTATTGCATGGTTGTGTTAGTTGTTGCCAGCCTGTTTCAATGATGAAGGCATAGTCACTAGTCACTGAATATAATTGGCAGCGACTGACACTATCATGTACTAAAAAAAGCTCAGTAACAGCACCCACCTTCGTCGACCCTGTAGCAAAAATTAGCCGGCGAAGTAAAAGGTTGAAATAGCCACAAAAACAACTGTCTATCTTCTCATCTTTCCTAATCTGTCCCCTCAATACTATCCCCTCGTTTTCAGTTCCGGTGCAATGCATTGCATATATAGGGGTCATCCCCTGAGTGCTGGTCCAAGATTAAAAAAAAAAAAGTAATGGTTGGTTGGTTGGTTGGTATACGTGGCTGCCTGTATCCCACAAGCATTCAAGTAGGATCTCTGAGATCCCGTTTTGAAGGACCACTTCCTTGTCAGTGTCAATCTATGTAGAACCGAATCCATATCCCGGATACGGTGATGGATGCTAGGACCAACCTGTCGCATCGAGGAATCTAATAAGGTCACCTAGACCTATACCTGAAAGCTCTGAAAGGTCGGATATTATACTGGTGCCTAAGATTCTGTGTCTCGTATGGAGCAAACACTGAAAATATTATACATACCCACCAGTTTCAAATTAAAAAAGCATATACACGAGAGGTACACGAGTACACTCTTAGTTATACACAAGTAGAAGGTGTACACAATGAAAGAAAGACAATGTCTATAGTGTATTCAGGGTGTACATTGTATTAAAGGTGTCCACTAAATTTTGTTATACATTTGTGAAATCTCTGGTGTATATGTTGGGTTTTAATAATGCTGACAAGTCTGTAGCATGTGATTCTCAAATATTATTTGAAAATTTTTTGAAATAATATAATATTTATTTGTTGCAACAACAAATATCACAAAATATAAAACATTATTTGCTTATGTTATTTCTTTTGTTTCTGTTTTACATTACCTTGTGCTATTTAATTCGCTAAAATGTAATTTTTTCTTTTCGTGATATTATTTCATTTATCTATTTATTTCAATATAGTCACTGGATATAATCCTTAAAGACTAATAACATGGTGTAAAATAAAAAAAACATAGTGTTATGCTTTACAGCAATTTATGTTATATTATAAGTATACAGTTAAGCCCTAATTTTGTAAATCACTATACATTAGTGACATCTATAGGAAAGCAAAAACCAATTTGTAAGAATTTTAAAAATTTATTTTCTATTTTTACACAATTTTTTCACAAACACAGAAATACATTGTCTGTATTTCCTTGACGCAAAGTGATTCACATACTTGTTTTATTTCATTCATCATATTGTTTTATATTCGGCAACTAGTTTCCAGGCTTTATTTTGATTTTGTCGACACGTGTGTATATCAAAGGGCTTTTAATATATTTTCTTGGAAGAATATATGCTTGCCTTTTGCCGGTTGAGGCGAATAAGAGCTGGAATTCAAATGCAAACTTCGATATAGAAGTAATTTATGTTTGCTTGCATTCTATAGCCATCGCTGCTTGTGCAAGAATTATCCAGCAGCTTTACGATAGAAATTTTTTTATATAATAAAACAACAACTTCTTATGTATAGAGAATAATCAACATTTAGAATGGAGAACTCTATAGCGAAGTCAAAATTATATTAAAAATTTTAAAAATTCAAAATTGTTAAGGCAAATAAAATAAAGGCCCTTGTTACACTTATCTTTTCCACATAAGGAACTGTTGAGTCATGTCGACAATCGTGGCAAAATTATAAGATATAAAAAGCTTTAGCTTTCCACATAATTTTTATTGCTTCCACAGCTCTAGGAATTTAAATCTTCATTGAATTTAATTATATGCTGGATATGTTATGCCAACTTTTTGTTTACCAAATTAAAATTGATATACATATATTTTATAGTTATGACATCGATGAATAAAAAATTATTTTATTTTATTTAGTGATATTCAGTGTCAAACACTTTATAAAGTTGGAAATCAATAGTAAAAAAATAAATAATAAAGATAAAGTTATTAATAATAAAGTTTAATACTTATTATCGTAGTTTAACATCAATATAATTGTACACACATTATTTAAAGTGTTAAATAGTTGTTACCTTTAACTTCTAAATAAATTTTATTCTAAACAAAAATTTGTTGGTTGTTTTATTTACATATTTTTTATTTTATCATACCCTTAGCATCTTATTTAAGAATTATTAACAAAAACTTCTTTACATTTTAAACTGCAACTTAAGTTGAATAAAGCAAATAATTAAGTTCTAGTCCCTATATCTCTGGAACCATTCAAAATATTTTCATGAAACTTTTAGCGAATGATAGAGCAAAAGTCTAGCTACGACCCCGATGACTTTATTTTATTCTTCCGAAAAATCTCAAATCACATGCATTTAAGAAAAAAAATATTTTATAAATTTTTAAGGAAAGGGTAACCCTTTGCTAAAAATAAATTTTTTGGTTGAAACACAATTTTGCCCAAAAGGCGTTTATTTCTAATGAGCAAGTACTGAAAGGAGTTTCAAATGTAAAAAAGCAAGCATTTAAGAAAAAAAATGTTTCTCATATCGCAAGCATTTAAGAAAAAAATGTTTACCAATTTTTTAGGAAAGGGGTACCATTTCCATAAAATTTCATTCCTAAAATAATTGGTAAAAAAGTATGTTTTTCTTAAATGCATGCGAATTGAGATGTTTTTCTTAAATGCTTGCGATTTCAGATTTTTCGGAAGCTTCTTTACAGTTGAAACTCCTTTCAATACTTGCTTATTAGAAATGAACGCCTCTTAGGCAAAATTGGGTAAAATTGTGTTTCAAGCAAAAAGATGATTTTTTGCAAAGGGTTACCTCTTTCCAAAAAAATTGGCCAAAAAATTTTTTTGCTTAAATGCATGCGATTTAAGGTTTTTCGGAAACTTCTGCGCATTTCAAACTCCTTTCAATACTTACTTATTAGAAATAAACGCCATTTGGCTAAAATTGGGTAAAATTGTGTTTCAAGCAAAAAATTGATTTTTTGCACAGGGGTACCTCTTTCCAAAAAAAATTACCAAAAAATTTTTTTGCTTAAATGCATGCGATTTAAGGTTTTTCGGAAGCTTCTGCGCATTTCAAACAAATAAACGCCTTTTGGGCAAAATTGGGTAAAATTGTGTTTCAACCAAAAATTTGATTTTTAGCAAAGGGGTTAGCCTTTCCTAAAAAATTGGTCAAAAATTTTTTTTGCTTAAATGCATGCGACTTAAGCTTTTTCGGAAGCTTCTTCGCATTTGAAACTCCTTTCAATACTCAGCTATTAGAAATAAACGCCTTTTGGGCAAAATTGGGTAAAATTGTGTTTCAACCAAAAATTTGATTTTTAGCAAAGGGGTTAGCCTTTCCTAAAAAATTGGTCAAAATTTTTTTTTGCTTAAATGCATGCGACTTAAGCTTTTTCGGAAGCTTCTTCGCATTTGAAACTCCTTTCAATACTCAGTTATTAGAAATAAACGCCTTTTGGGCAAAATTGGGTAAAATTGTGTTTCAACCAAAAATTTGATTTTTAGCAAAGGGGTTAGCCTTTCCTAAAAAATTGGTAAACAATTTTTTTTGCTTAAATGCATGCGACTTAAGCTTTTTCGGAAGCTTCTTCGCATTTGAAACTCCTTTCAATACTCAGTTATTAGAAATAAACGCCTTTTGGGCAAAATTGGGTAAAATTGTGTTTCAACCAAAAATTTGATTTTTAGCAAAAGGGTGTTAGCCTTTCCTAAAAAATTGGTCAAAAAAATTTTTTGCTTAAATGCATGCGACTTAAGCTTTTTCGGAAGCTTCTTCGCATTTGAAACTCCTTTCAATACTCAGTTATTAGAAATAAACGCCTTTTGGGCAAAATTGGGTAAAATTGTGTTTCAACCAAAAATTTGATTTTTAGCAAAGGGGTGTTAGCCTTTCCTAAAAAATTGGTCAAAAAATTTTTTTGCTTAAATGCATGCGACTTAAGCTTTTTCGGAAGCTTCTTCGTATTTGAAACTCCTTTCAATACTCAGTTATTAGAAATAAACGCCTTTTGGGCAAAATTGGGTAAAATTGTGTTTCAACCAAAAATTTGATTTTTAGCAAAGGGGTTAGCCTTTCCTAAAAAATTGGTAAACAATTTTTTTTGCTTAAATGCATGCGACTTAAGCTTTTTCGGAAGCTTCTTCGCATTTGAAACTCCTTTCAATACTCAGTTATTAGAAATAAACGCCTTTTGGGCAAAATTGGGTAAAATTGTGTTTCAACCAAAAATTTGATTTTTAGCAAAGGGGTTAGCCTTTCCTAAAAAATTGGTAAACAATTTTTTTTGCTTAAATGCATGCGACTTAAGCTTTTTCGGAAGCTTCTTCGCATTTGAAACTCCTTTCAATACTCAGTTATTAGAAATAAACGCCTTTTGGGCAAAATTGGGTAAAATTGTGTTTCAACCAAAAATTTGATTTTTAGCAAAGGGGTTAGCCTTTCCTAAAAAATTGGTCAAAAAATTTTTTTGCTTAAATGCATGCGACTTAAGCTTTTTCGGAAGCTTCTTCGCATTTGAAACTCCTTTCAATACTCAGTTATTAGAAATAAACGCCTTTTGGGCAAAATTGGGTAAAATTGTGTTTCAACCAAAAATTTGATTTTTAGCAAAGGGGTTAGCCTTTCCTAAAAAATTGGTCAAAATTTTTTTTTTGCTTAAATGCATGCGACTTAAGCTTTTTCGGAAGCTTCTTCGCATTTGAAACTCCTTTCAATACTCAGTTATTAGAAATAAACGCCTTTTGGGCAAAATTGGGTAAAATTGTGTTTCAACCAAAAATTTGATTTTTAGCAAAGGGGTTAGCCTTTCCTAAAAAATTGGTAAACAATTTTTTTTGCTTAAATGCATGCGACTTAAGCTTTTTCGGAAGCTTCTTCGCATTTGAAACTCCTTTCAATACTCAGTTATTAGAAATAAACGCCTTTTGGGCAAAATTGGGTAAAATTGTGTTTCAACCAAAAATTTGATTTTTAGCAAAGGGGTTAGCCTTTCCTAAAAAATTGGTCAAAAAATTTTTTTGCTTAAATGCATGCGACTTAAGCTTTTTCGGAAGCTTCTTCGCATTTGAAACTCCTTTCAATACTCAGTTATTAGAAATAAACGCCTTTTGGGCAAAATTGGGTAAAATTGTGTTTCAACCAAAAATTTGATTTTTAGCAAAGGGGTTAGCCTTTCCTAAAAAATTGGTCAAAATTTTTTTTTTGCTTAAATGCATGCGACTTAAGCTTTTTCGGAAGCTTCTTCGCATTTGAAACTCCTTTCAATACTCAGTTATTAGAAATAAACGCCTTTTGGGCAAAATTGGGTAAAATTGTGTTTCAACCAAAAATTTGATTTTTAGCAAAGGGGTTAGCCTTTCCTAAAAAATTGGTAAACAATTTTTTTTGCTTAAATGCATGCGACTTAAGCTTTTTCGGAAGCTTCTTCGCATTTGAAACTCCTTTCAATACTCAGTTATTAGAAATAAACGCCTTTTGGGCAAAATTGGGTAAAATTGTGTTTCAACCAAAAATTTGATTTTTAGCAAAGGGGTTAGCCTTTCCTAAAAAATTGGTCAAATTTTTTTTTTTGCTTAAATGCATGCGACTTAAGCTTTTTCGGAAGCTTCTTCGCATTTGAAACTCCTTTCAATACTCAGCTATTAGAAATAAACGCCTTTTGGGCAAAATTGGGTAAAATTGTGTTTCAACCAAAAATTTGATTTTTAGCTAAGGGGTTAGCCTTTCCTAAAAAATTGGTAAAAAATTTTTTTTGCTTAAATGCATGCGACTTAAGCTTTTTCGGAAGCTTCTTCGCATTTGAAACTCCTTTCAATACTCAGTTATTAGAAATAAACGCCTTTTGGGCAAAATTGGGTAAAATTGTGTTTCAACCAAAAATTTGATTTTTAGCAAAGGGGTTAGCCTTTCCTAAAAAATTGGTCAAAATTTTTTTTTTGCTTAAATGCATGCGACTTAAGCTTTTTCGGAAGCTTCTTCGCATTTGAAACTCCTTTCAATACTCAGCTATTAGAAATAAACGCCTTTTGGGCAAAATTGGGTAAAATTGTGTTTCAACCAAAAATTTGATTTTTAGCTAAGGGGTTAGCCTTTCCTAAAAAATTGGTAAAAAATTTTTTTTGCTTAAATGCATGCGACTTAAGCTTTTTCGGAAGCTTCTTCGCATTTGAAACTCCTTTCAATACTCAGTTATTAGAAATAAACGCCTTTTGGGCAAAATTGGGTAAAATTGTGTTTCAACCAAAAATTTGATTTTTAGCAGAGGGCTTAGCCTTTCCTAAAAAATTGGTCAAAAATTTTTTTTGCTTAAATGCATGCGACTTAAGCTTTTCGGAAGCTTCTTCGCATTTGAAACTCCTTTCAATACTCAGTTATTAGAAATAAACGCCTTTTGGGCAAAATTGGGTAAAATTGTGTTTCAACCAAAAATTTGATTTTTAGCAAAGGGGTTACCCTTTCCTAAAAAATTGGTCAAAATTTTTTTTTGCTTAAATGCATGCGACTTAAGCTTTTTCGGAAGCTTCTTCGCATTTGAAACTCCTTTCAATACTCAGTTATTAGAAATAAACGCCTTTTGGGCAAAATTGGGTAAAATTGTGTTTCAACCAAAAATTTGATTTTTAGCAAAGGGGTTAGCCTTTCCTAAAAAATTGGTAAACAATTTTTTTTGCTTAAATGCATGCGACTTAAGCTTTTTCGGAAGCTTCTTCGCATTTGAAACTCCTTTCAATACTCAGTTATTAGAAATAAACGCCTTTTGGGCAAAATTGGGTAAAATTGTGTTTCAACCAAAAATTTGATTTTTAGCAAAGGGGTTAGTTAGTTAGCCTTTCCTAAAAAATTGGTAAAAAATTTTTTTTGCTTAAATGCATGCGACTTAAGCTTTTTCGGAAGCTTCTTCGCATTTGAAACTCCTTTCAATACTCAGTTATTAGAAATAAACGCCTTTTGGGCAAAATTGGGTAAAATTGTGTTTCAACCAAAAATTTGCTAAAAAATTGGTCAAAAATTTTTTTTGCTTAAATGCATGCGACTTAAGCTTTTCGGAAGCTTCTTCGCATTTGAAACTCCTTTCAATACTCAGTTATTAGAAATAAACGCCTTTTGGGCAAAATTGGGTAAAATTGTGTTTCAACCAAAAATTTGATTTTTAGCAAAGGGGTTAGCCTTTCCTAAAAAATTGGTCAAAAATTTTTTTTGCTTAAATGCATGCGACTTAAGCTTTTCGGAAGCTTCTTCGCATTTGAAACTCCTTTCAATACTCAGTTATTAGAAATAAACGCCTTTTGGGCAAAATTGGGTAAAATTGTGTTTCAACCAAAAATTTGATTTTTAGCAAAGGGGTTAGCCTTTCCTAAAAAATTGGTCAAAATTTTTTTTTGCTTAAATGCATGCGACTTAAGCTTTTTCGGAAGCTTCTTCGCATTTGAAACTCCTTTCAATACTCAGTTATTAGAAATAAACGCCTTTTGGGCAAAATTGGGTAAAATTGTGTTTCAACCAAAAATTTGATTTTTAGCAAAAGGGTGTTAGCCTTTCCTAAAAAATTGGTCAAAAAATTGTTTTGCTTAAATGCATGCGACTTAAGCTTTTTCGGAAGCTTCTTCGCATTTGAAACTCCTTTCAATACTCAGTTATTAGAAATAAACGCCTTTTGGGCAAAATTGGGTAAAATTGTGTTTCAACCAAAAATTTGATTTTTAGCAAAGGGGTTGTTAGCCTTTCCTAAAAAATTGGTCAAAAATTTTTTTTGCTTAAATGCATGCGACTTAAGCTTTTCGGAAGCTTCTTCGCATTTGAAACTCCTTTCAATACTCAGTTATTAGAAATAAACGCCTTTTGGGCAAAATTGGGTAAAATTGTGTTTCAACCAAAAATTTGATTTTTAGCAAAGGGGTTGTTAGCCTTTCCTAAAAAATTGGTCAAAAATTTTTTTTGCTTAAATGCATGCGACTTAAGCTTTTTCGGAAGCTTCTTCGCATTTGAAACTCCTTTCAATACTCAGTTATTAGAAATAAACGCCTTTTGGGCAAAATTGGGTAAAATTGTGTTTCAACCAAAAATTTGATTTTTAGCAAAGGGGTTAGCCTTTCCTAAAAAATTGGTAAAAAATTTTTTTGCTTAAATGCATGCGACTTAAGCTTTTTCGGAAGCTTCTTCGCATTTGAAACTCCTTTCAATACTCAGTTATTAGAAATAAACGCCTTTTGGGCAAAATTGGATAAAATTGTGTTTCAACCAAAAATTTGATTTTTAGCAAAGGGTTAGCCTTTCCTAAAAAATTGGTCAAAAATTTTTTTTGCTTAAATGCATGCGACTTAAGCTTTTTCGGAAGCTTCTTCGCATTTGAAACTCCTTTCAATACTCAGTTATTAGAAATAAACACCTTTTGGGCAAAATTGGGTAAAATTGTGTTTCAACCAAAAATTTGATTTTTAGCAAAGGGGTTAGCCTTTCCTAAAAAATTGGTCAAAAATTTTTTTTGCTTAAATGCATGCGACTTAAGCTTTTTCGGAAGCTTCTTCGCATTTGAAACTCCTTTCAATACTCAGTTATTAGAAATAAACGCCTTTTGGGCAAAATTGGGTAAAATTGTGTTTCAACCAAAAATTTGATTTTTAGCAAAGGGGTTAGCCTTTCCTAAAAAATTGGTAAAAAATTTTTTTGCTTAAATACATGCGACTTAAGCTTTTTCGGAAGCTTCTTCGCATTTGAAACTCCTTTCAATACTCAGTTATTAGAAATAAACGCCTTTTGGGCAAAATTGGATAAAATTGTGTTTCAACCAAAAATTTGATTTTTAGCAAAGGGTTAGCCTTTCCTAAAAAATTGGTCAAAAATTTTTTTTGCTTAAATGCATGCGACTTAAGCTTTTTCGGAAGCTTCTTCGCATTTGAAACTCCTTTCAATACTCAGTTATTAGAAATAAACGTTTTTGGGCAAAATTGGGTAAAATTGTGTTTCAACCAAAAATTTGATTTTTAGCAAAGGGTTAGCCTTTCCTAAAAAATTGGTCAAAAATTTTTTTGCTTAAATGCATGCGACTTAAGCTTTTTCGGAAGCTTCTTCGCATTTGAAACTCCTTTCAATACTCAGTTATTAGAAATAAACGCCTTTTAGGCAAAATTGGGTAAAATTGTGTTTCAACCAAAAATTTGATTTTTAGCAAAGATCAAAAATTTTTTTTGCTTAAATGCATGCGACTTAAGCTTTTTCGGAAGCTTCTTCGCATTTGAAACTCCTTTCAATACTCAGTTATTAGAAATAAACGCCTTTTGGGCAAAATTGGGTAAAATTGTGTTTCAACCAAAAATTTGATTTTTAGCAAAGGGGTTAGTTAGTTAGCCTTTCCTAAAAAATTGGTCAAAAATTTTTTTTGCTTAAATGCATGCGACTTAAGCTTTTTCGGAAGCTTCTTCGCATTTGAAACTCCTTTCAATACTCAGTTATTAGAAATAAACGCCTTTTGGGCAAAATTGGGTAAAATTGTGTTTCAACCAAAAATTAGATTTTTAGCAAAGGGTTAGCCTTTCCTAAAAAATTGGTCAAAAATTTTTTTTGCTTAAATGCATGCGACTTAAGCTTTTTCGGAAGCTTCTTCGCATTTGAAACTCCTTTCAATACTCAGTTATTAGAAATAAACGCCTTTTGGGCAAAATTGGGTAAAATTGTGTTTCAACCAAAAATTTGATTTTTAGCAAAGGGTTAGCCTTTCCTAAAAAATTGGTCAAAAATTTTTTTTGCTTAAATGCATGCGACTTAAGCTTTTTCGGAAGCTTCTTCGCATTTGAAACTCCTTTCAATACTCAGTTATTAGAAATAAACACCTTTTTGGGCAAAATTGGGTAAAATTGTGTTTCAACGAAAAATTTGATTTTTAGCAAAGGGGTTAGCCTTTCCTCAAAAATTGGTCAAAAATTTTTTTTGCTTAAATGCATGCGACTTAAGCTTTTTCGGAAGCTTCTTCGCATTTGAAACTCCTTTCAATACTCAGTTATTAGAAATAAACGCCTTTTAGGCAAAATTGGGTAAAATTGTGTTTCAACCAAAAATTAGATTTTTAGCAAAGGGTTAGCCTTTCCTAAAAAAATGGTCAAAAATTTTTTTTGCTTAAATGCATGCGACTTAAGCTTTTTGGAAGCTTCTTCGCATTTGAAACTCCTTTCAATACTCAGTTATTAGAAATAAACGCCTTTTGGGCAAAATTGGGTAAAATTGTGTTTCAACCAAAAATTTGATTTTTAGCAAAGGGGTTAGCCTTTCCTAAAAAATTGGTCAAAAATTTTTTTTGCTTAAATGCATGCGACTTAAGCTTTTCGGAAGCTTCTTCGCATTTGAAACTCCTTTTAATACTCAGTTATTAGAAATAAACGCCTTTTGGGCAAAATTGAGTAAAATTGTTTCAACCAAAAATTTGATTTTTAGCAAAGGGGTTAGCCTTTCCTAAAAAATTGGTCAAAACATTTTTTTGCTTAAATGCATGCGACTTAAGCTTTTCGGAAGCTTCTTCGCATTTGAAACTCCTTTCAATACTCAGTTATTAGAAATAAACGCCTTTTGGGCAAAATTGGGTAAAATTGTGTTTCAACCAAAAATTTGATTTTTAGCAAAGGGGTTAGCCTTTCCTAAAAAATTGGTAAAAAATTTTTTTTGCTTAAATGCATGCGACTTAAGCTTTTCGGAAGCTTCTTCGCATTTGAAACTCCTTTCAATACTCAGTTATTAGAAATAAACGCCTTTTGGGCAAAATTGGGTAAAATTGTGTTTCAACCAAAAATTTGATTTTTAGCAAAGGGGTTAGCCTTTCCTAAAAAATTGGTCAAAAATTTTTTTTGCTTAAATGCATGCGACTTAAGCTTTTCGGAAGCTTCTTCGCATTTGAAACTCCTTTCAATACTCAGTTATTAGAAATAAACGCCTTTTGGGCAAAATTGGGTAAAATTGTGTTTCAACCAAAAATTTGATTTTTAGCAAAGGGGTTAGCCTTTCCTAAAAAATTGGTCAAAAATTTTTTTTGCTTAAATGCATGCGACTTTAGCTTTTCGGAAGCTTCTTCGCATTTGAAACTCCTTTCAATACTCAGTTATTAGAAATAAACGCCTTTTGGGCAAAATTGGGTAAAATTGTGTTTCAACCAAAAATTTGATTTTTAGCAAAGGGGTTAGCCTTTCCTAAAAAATTGGTAAAAATTTTTTTTGCTTAAATGCATGCGACTTAAGCTTTTTCGGAAGCTTCTTCGCATTTGAAACTCCTTTCAATACTCAGTTATTAGAAATAAACGCCTTTTGGGCAAAATTGGGTAAAATTGTGTTTCAACCAAAAATTTGATTTTTAGCAAAGGGTTAGCCTTTCCTAAAAAATTGGTCAAAAATTTTTTTTGCTTAAATGCATGCGACTTAAGCTTTTTCGGAAGCTTCTTCGCATTTGAAACTCCTTTCAATACTCAGTTATTAGAAATAAACACCTTTTGGGCAAAATTGGGTAAAATTGTGTTTCAACCAAAAATTTGATTTTTAGCAAAGGGGTTAGCCTTTCCTAAAAAATTGGTCAAAAATTTTTTTTTGCTTAAATGCATGCGACTTAAGCTTTTCGGAAGCTTCTTCGCATTTGAAACTCCTTTCAATACTCAGTTATTAGAAATAAACGCCTTTTGGGCAAAATTGGGTAAAATTGTGTTTCAACCAAAAATTTGATTTTTAGCAAAGGGGTTAGCCTTTCCTAAAAAATTGGTCAAAAATTTTTTTGCTTAAATGCATGCGACTTAAGCTTTTCGGAAGCTTCTTCGCATTTGAAACTCCTTTCAATACTCAGTTATTAGAAATAAACGCCTTTTGGGCAAAATTGGGTAAAATTGTGTTTCAACCAAAAATTTGATTTTTAGCAAAGGGGTTAGCCTTTCCTAAAAAATTGGTCAAAACTTTTTTTTGCTTAAATGCATGCGACTTAAGCTTTTTCGGAAGCTTCTTCGCATTTGAAACTCCTTTCAATACTCAGTTATTAGAAATAAACGCCTTTTGGGCAAAATTGGGTAAAATTGTGTTTCAACCAAAAATTTGATTTTTAGCAAAGGGGTTAGCCTTTCCTAAAAAATTGGTCAAAAATTTTTTTTGCTTAAATGCATGCGACTTAAGCTTTTTCGGAAGCTTCTTCGCATTTGAAACTCCTTTCAATACTCAGTTATTAGAAATAAACGCCTTTTGGGCAAAATTGGGTAAAATTGTGTTTCAACCAAAAATTTGATTTTTAGCGAAGGGGTTAGCCTTTCCTAAAAAATTGGTCAAAAATTTTTTTTGCTTAATTGCATGCGACTTAAGCTTTTTCGGAAGCTTCTTCGCATTTGAAACTCCTTTCAATACTCAGTTATTAGAAATAAACGCCTTTTGGGCAAAATTGGGTAAAATTGTGTTTCAACCAAAAATTTGATTTTTAGCGAAGGGGTTAGCCTTTCCTAAAAAATTGGTCAAAAATTTTTTTTGCTTAATTGCATGCGACTTAAGCTTTTTCGGAAGCTTCTTCGCATTTGAAACTCCTTTCAATACTCAGTTATTAGAAATAAACGCCTTTTGGGCAAAATTGGGTAAAATTGTGTTTCAGCCAAAAATTTGATTTTTAGCGAAGGGGTTAGCCTTTCCTAAAAAATTGGTCAAAAATTTTTTTTGCTTAATTGCATGCGACTTAAGCTTTTTCGGAAGCTTCTTCGCATTTGAAACTCCTTTCAATACTCAGTTATTAGAAATAAACGCCTTTTGGGCAAAATTGGGTAAAATTGTGTTTCAACCAAAAATTTGATTTTTAGCAAAGGGGTTAGCCTTTCCTAAAAAATTGGTCAAAAATTTTTTTTGCTTAAATGCATGCGACTTAAGCTTTTTCGGAAGCTTCTTCGCATTTGAAACTCCTTTCAATACTCAGTTATTAGAAATAAACGCCTTTTGGGCAAAATTGGGTAAAATTGTGTTTCAACCAAAAATTTGATTTTTAGCGAAGGGGTTAGCCTTTCCTAAAAAATTGGTCAAAAATTTTTTTTGCTTAATTGCATGCGACTTAAGCTTTTTCGGAAGCTTCTTCGCATTTGAAACTCCTTTCAATACTCAGTTATTAGAAATAAACGCCTTTTGGGCAAAATTGGGTAAAATTGTGTTTCAACCAAAAATTTGATTTTTAGCAAAGGGGTTAGCCTTTCCTAAAAAATTGGTCAAAAATTTTTTTTGCTTAAATGCATGCGACTTAAGCTTTTTCGGAAGCTTCTTCGCATTTGAAACTCCTTTCAATACTCAGTTATTAGAAATAAACGCCTTTTGGGCAAAATTGGGTAAAATTGTGTTTCAACCAAAAATTTGATTTTTAGCAAAGGGGTTAGCCTTTCCTAAAAAATTAGTATTTTTTTTGCTTAAATGCATGCGACTTAAGCTTTTTCGGAAGCTTCTTCGCATTTGAAACTCCTTTCAATACTCAGTTATTAGAAATAAACGCCTTTTGGGCAAAATTGGGTAAAATTGTGTTTCAACCAAAAATTTGATTTTTAGCAAAGGGGTTAGTTAGCCTTTCCTAAAAAATTGGTCAAAAATTTTTTTTGCTTAATTGCATGCGACTTAAGCTTTTTCGGAAGCTTCTTCGCATTTGAAACTCCTTTCAATACTCAGTTATTAGAAATAAACGCCTTTTGGGCAAAATTGGGTAAAATTGTGTTTCAACCAAAAATTTGATTTTTAGCAAAAAATTGGTCAAAAATTTTTTTTGCTTAAATGCATGCGACTTAAGCTTTTTCGGAAGCTTCTTCGCATTTGAA
The DNA here is from genome assembly GCA_951800035.1 of Linnaemya tessellans. Lineage (NCBI taxonomy): Eukaryota > Metazoa > Arthropoda > Insecta > Diptera > Tachinidae > Linnaemya > Linnaemya tessellans. Next base: position 42,973,315 of record OX637535.1, read on the forward strand.
ACTCCTTTCAATACTCAGTTATTAGAAATAAACGCCTTTTGGGCAAAATTGGGTAAAATTGTGTTTCAACCAAAAATTTGATTTTTAGCAAAGGGGTTAGCCTTTCCTAAAAAATTGGTAAAAATTTTTTTTTGCTTAAATGCATGCGACTTAAGCTTTTTCGGAAGCTTCTTCGCATTTGAAACTCCTTTCAATACTCAGTTATTAGAAATAAACGCCTTTTGGGCAAAATTGGGTAAAATTGTGTTTCAACCAAAAATTTGATTTTTAGCAAAAAATTGGTCAAAAATTTTTTTTGCTTAAATGCATGCGACTTAAGCTTTTTCGGAAGCTTCTTCGCATTTGAAACTCCTTTCAAAACTCAGTTATTAGAAATAAACGCCTTTTGGGCAAAATTGGGTAAAATTGTGTTTCAACCAAAAATTTGATTTTTAGCAAAGGAGTTAGCCTTTCCTAAAAAATTGGTCAAAAATTTTTTTAGCTTAAATGCATGCGATTTAAGCTTTTTCAGAAGCTTCTTCGCATTTGAAACTCCTTTCAATACTCAGTTATTAGAAATAAACGCCTTTTGGGCAAAATTGGGTAAAATTGTGTTTCAACCAAAAATTTGATTTTTAGCAAAGAGGTTAGTTAGCCTTTCCTAAAAAATTGGTCAAAAATTTTTTTTGCTTAAATGCATGCGACTTAAGCTTTTTCGGAAGCTTCTTCGCATTTGAAACTCCTTTCAATACTCAGTTATTAGAAATAAACGCCTTTTGGGCAAAATTGGGTAAAATTGTGTTTCATCCAAAAATTTGATTTTTAGCAAAGGGTTAGCCTTTCCTAAAAAATTGGTCAAAAATTTTTTTTGCTTAAATGCATGCGACTTAAGCTTTTTCGGAAGCTTCTTCGCATTTGAAACTCCTTTCAATACTCAGTTATTAGAAATAAACGCCTTTTGGGCAAAATTGGGTAAAATTGTGTTTCAACCAAAAATTTGATTTTTAGCAAAGGGGTTAGCCTTTCCTAAAAAATTGGTAAAAAATTTTTTTGCTTAAATGCATGCGACTTAAGCTTTTTCGGAAGCTTCTTCGCATTTGAAACTCCTTTCAATACTCAGTTATTAGCAATAAACGCCTTTTGGGCAAAATTGGGTAAAATTGTGTTTCAACCAAAAATTTGATTTTTAGCAAAAAATTGGTCAAAAATTTTTTTTGCTTAAATGCATGCGACTTAAGCTTTTTCGGAAGCTTCTTCGCATTTGAAACTCCTTTCAATACTCAGTTATTAGAAATAAACGCCTTTTGGGCAAAATTGGGTAAAATTGTGTTTCAACCAAAAATTTGATTTTTAGCAAAGGGGTTAGTTAGCCTTTCCTAAAAAATTGGTCAAAAATTTTTTTTGCTTAAATGCATGCGACTTAAGCTTTTTCGGAAGCTTCTTCGCATTTGAAACTCCTTTCAATACTCAGTTATTACAAATAAACGCCTTTTGGGCAAAATTGGGTAAAATTGTGTTTCAACCAAAAATTTGATTTTTAGCCTTTCCTAAAAAATTGGTCAAAAATTTTTTTTGCTTAAATGCATGCGACTTAAGCTTTTTCGGAAGCTTCTTCGCATTTGAAACTCCTTTCAATACTCAGTTATTAGAAATAAACGCCTTTTGGGCAAAATTGGGTAAAATTGTGTTTCAACCAAAAATTTGATTTTTAGCAAAGGGGTTAGCCTTTCCTAAAAAATTGGTCAAAAATTTTTTTTGCTTAAATGCATGCGACTTAAGCTTTTTCGGAAGCTTCTTCGCATTTGAAACTCCTTTCAATACTCAGTTATTAGAAATAAACGCCTTTTGGGCAAAATTGGGTAAAATTGTGTTTCAACCAAAAATTTGATTTTTAGCAAAGGGGTTAGCCTTTCCTAAAAAATTGGTCAAAATTTTTTTTTGCTTAAATGCATGCGACTTAAGCTTTTTCGGAAGCTTCTTCGCATTTGAAACTCCTTTCAATACTCAGTTATTAGAAATAAACGCCTTTTGGGCAAAATTGTGTTTCAACCAAAAATTTGATTTTTAGCAAAGGGGTTAGCCTTTCCTAAAAAATTGGTCAAAAATTTTTTTTGCTTAAATGCATGCGACTTAAGCTTTTTCGGAAGCTTCTTCGCATTTGAAACTCCTTTCAATACTCAGTTATTAGAAATAAACGCCTTTTGGGCAAAATTGGGTAAAATTGTGTTTCAACCAAAAATTTGATTTTTAGCAAAGGGGTTAGCCTTTCCTAAAAAATTGGTCAAAAATTTTTTTTGCTTAAATGCATGCGACTTAAGCTTTTTCGGAAGCTTCTTCGCATTTGAAACTCCTTTCAATACTCAGTTATTAGAAATAAACGCCTTTTGGGCAAAATTGGGTAAAATTGTGTTTCAACCAAAAATTTGATTTTTAGCAAAGGGGTTAGCCTGTCCTAAAAAATTGGTCAAAAATTTTTTTTGCTTAAATGCATGCGACTTAAGCTTTTTCGGAAGATTCTTCGCATTTGAAACTCCTTTCAATACTCAGTTATTAGAAATAAACGCCTTTTGGGCAAAATTGGGTAAAATTGTGTTTCAACCAAAAATTTGATTTTTAGCCTTTCCTAAAAAATTGGTCAAAAAATTTTTTTGCTTAAATGCATGCGACTTAAGCTTTTTCGGAAGCTTCTTCGCATTTGAAACTCCTTTCAATACTCAGTTATTAGAAATAAACGCCTTTTGGGCAAAATTGGGTAAAATTGTGTTTCAACCAAAAATTTGATTTTTAGCAAAGGGGTTAGCCTTTCCTAAAAAATTGGTCAAAAATTTTTTTTGCTTAAATGCATGCGACTTAAGCTTTTTCGGAAGCTTCTTCGCATTTGAAACTCCTTTCAATACTCAGTTATTAGAAATAAACGCCTTTTGGGCAAAATTGTGTTTCAACCAAAAATTTGATTTTTAGCAAAGGGGTTAGCCTTTCCTAAAAAATTGGTCAAAAATTTTTTTTGCTTAAATGCATGCGACTTAAGCTTTTTCGGAAGCTTCTTCGCATTTGAAACTCCTTTCAATACTCAGTTATTAGAAATAAACGCCTTTTGGGCAAAATTGGGTAAAATTGTGTTTCAACCAAAAATTTGATTTTTAGCAAAGGGGTTAGCCTTTCCTAAAAAATTGGTCAAAAATTTTTTTTGCTTAAATGCATGCGACTTAAGCTTTTTCGGAAGCTTCTTCGCATTTGAAACTCCTTTCAATACTCAGTTATTAGAAATAAACGCCTTTTGGGCAAAATTGGGTAAAATTGTGTTTCAACCAAAAATTTGATTTTTAGCAAAGGGGTTAGCCTTTCCTAAAAAATTGGTCAAAAATTTTTTTTGCTTAAATGCATGCGACTTAAGCTTTTTCGGAAGCTTCTTCGCATTTGAAACTCCTTTCAATACTCAGTTATTAGAAATAAACGCCTTTTGGGCAAAATTGGGTAAAATTGTGTTTCAACCAAAAATTTGATTTTTAGCAAAGGGGTTAGCCTTTCCTAAAAAATTGGTCAAAAATTTTTTTTGCTTAAATGCATGCGACTTAAGCTTTTTCGGAAGCTTCTTCGCATTAGAAACTCCTTTCAATACTCAGTTATTAGAAATAAACGCCTTTTGGGCAAAATTGGGTAAAATTGTGTTTCAACCAAAAATTTGATTTTTAGCAAAGGGGTTAGCCTTTCCTAAAAAATTGGTCAAAAATTTTTTTTGCTTAAATGCATGCGACTTAAGCTTTTTCGGAAGCTTCTTCGCATTTGAAACTCCTTTCAATACTCAGTTATTAGAAATAAACGCCTTTTGGGCAAAATTGGGTAAAATTGTGTTTCAACCAAAAATTTGATTTTTAGCAAAGGGGTTAGCCTTTCCTAAAAAATTGGTCAAAAATTTTTTTTGCTTAAATGCATGCGACTTAAGCTTTTTCGGAAGCTTCTTCGCATTTGAAACTCCTTTCAATACTCAGTTATTAGAAATAAACGCCTTTTGGGCAAAATTGGGTAAAATTGTGTTTCAACCAAAAATTTGATTTTTAGCAAAGGGGTTAGCCTTTCCTAAAAAATTGGTCAAAAATTTTTTTTGCTTAAATGCATGCGACTTAAGCTTTTTCGGAAGCTTCTTCGCATTAGAAACTCCTTTCAATACTCAGTTATTAGAAATAAACGCCTTTTGGGCAAAATTGGGTAAAATTGTGTTTCAACCAAAAATTTGATTTTTAGCAAAGGGGTTAGCCTTTCCTAAAAAATTGGTCAAAAATTTTTTTTGCTTAAATGCATGCGACTTAAGCTTTTTCGGAAGCTTCTTCGCATTTGAAACTCCTTTCAATACTCAGTTATTAGAAATAAACGCCTTTTGGGCAAAATTGGGTAAAATTGTGTTTCAACCAAAAATTTGATTTTTAGCAAAGGGTTAGCCTTTCCTAAAAAATTGGTCAAAAATTTTTTTTGCTTAAATGCATGCGACTTAAGCTTTTTCGGAAGCTTCTTCGCATTTGAAACTCCTTTCAATACTCAGTTATTAGAAATAAACGCCTTTTGGGCAAAATTGGGTAAAATTGTGTTTCAACCAAAAATTTGATTTTTAGCAAAGGGGTTAGCCTTTCCTAAAAAATTGGTCAAAAATTTTTTTTGCTTAAATGCATGCGACTTAAGCTTTTTCGGAAGCTTCTTCGCATTTGAAACTCCTTTCAATACTCAGTTATTAGAAATAAACGCCTTTTGGGCAAAATTGGGTAAAATTGTGTTTCAACCAAAAATTTGATTTTTAGCAAAGGGGTTAGCCTTTCCTAAAAAATTGGTCAAAAATTTTTTTTGCTTAAATGCATGCGACTTAAGCTTTTTCGGAAGCTTCTTCGCATTTGAAACTCCTTTCAATACTCAGTTATTAGAAATAAACGCCTTTTGGGCAAAATTGGGTAAAATTGTGTTTCAACCAAAAATTTGATTTTTAGCAAAGGGGTTAGCCTTTCCTAAAAAATTGGTCAAAAATTTTTTTTGCTTAAATGCATGCGACTTAAGCTTTTTCGGAAGCTTCTTCGCATTAGAAACTCCTTTCAATACTCAGTTATTAGAAATAAACGCCTTTTGGGCAAAATTGGGTAAAATTGTGTTTCAACCAAAAATTTGATTTTTAGCAAAGGGGTTAGCCTTTCCTAAAAAATTGGTCAAAAATTTTTTTTGCTTAAATGCATGCGACTTAAGCTTTTTCGGAAGCTTCTTCGCATTTGAAACTCCTTTCAATACTCAGTTATTAGAAATAAACGCCTTTTGGGCAAAATTGGGTAAAATTGTGTTTCAACCAAAAATTTGATTTTTAGCAAAGGGGTTAGCCTTTCCTAAAAAATTGGTCAAAAATTTTTTTTGCTTAAATGCATGCGACTTAAGCTTTTTCGGAAGCTTCTTCGCATTTGAAACTCCTTTCAATACTCAGTTATTAGAAATAAACGCCTTTTGGGCAAAATTGGGTAAAATTGTGTTTCAACCAAAAATTTGATTTTTAGCAAAGGGGTTAGCCTTTCCTAAAAAATTGGTCAAAAATTTTTTTTGCTTAAATGCATGCGACTTAAGCTTTTTCGGAAGCTTCTTCGCATTTGAAACTCCTTTCAATACTCAGTTATTAGAAATAAACGCCTTTTGGGCAAAATTGGGTAAAATTGTGTTTCAACCAAAAATTTGATTTTTAGCAAAGGGGTTAGCCTTTCCTAAAAAATTGGTCAAAAATTTTTTTTGCTTAAATGCATGCGACTTAAGCTTTTTCGGAAGCTTCTTCGCATTTGAAACTCCTTTCAATACTCAGTTATTAGAAATAAACGCCTTTTGGGCAAAATTGGGTAAAATTGTGTTTCAACCAAAAATTTGATTTTTAGCAAAGGGGTTAGCCTTTCCTAAAAAATTGGTCAAAAATTTTTTTTGCTTAAATGCATGCGACTTAAGCTTTTTCGGAAGCTTCTTCGCATTTGAAACTCCTTTCAATACTCAGTTATTAGAAATAAACGCCTTTTGGGCAAAATTGGGTAAAATTGTGTTTCAACCAAAAATTTGATTTTTAGCAAAGGGGTTAGCCTTTCCTAAAAAATTGGTCAAAAATTTTTTTTGCTTAAATGCATGCGACTTAAGCTTTTTCGGAAGCTTCTTCGCATTTGAAACTCCTTTCAATACTCAGTTATTAGAAATAAACGCCTTTTGGGCAAAATTGGGTAAAATTGTGTTTCAACCAAAAATTTGATTTTTAGCAAAGGGGTTAGCCTTTCCTAAAAAATTGGTCAAAAATTTTTTTTGCTTAAATGCATGCGACTTAAGCTTTTTCGGAAGATTCTTCGCATTTGAAACTCCTTTCAATACTCAGTTATTAGAAATAAACGCCTTTTGGGCAAAATTGGGTAAAATTGTGTTTCAACCAAAAATTTGATTTTTAGCAAAGGGGTTAGCCTTTCCTAAAAAATTGGTCAAACATTTTTTTTGCTTAAATGCATGCGACTTAAGCTTTTTCGGAAGCTTCTTCGCATTTGAAACTCCTTTCAATACTCAGTTATTAGAAATAAACGCCTTTTGGGCAAAATTGGGTAAAATTGTGTTTCAACCAAAAATTTGATTTTTAGCAAAGGGGTTAGCCTTTCCTAAAAAATTGGTCAAAAATTTTTTTTGCTTAAATGCATGCGACTTAAGCTTTTTCGGAAGATTCTTCGCATTTGAAACTCCTTTCAATACTCAGTTATTAGAAATAAACGCCTTTTGGGCAAAATTGGGTAAAATTGTGTTTCAACCAAAAATTTGATTTTTAGCAAAGGGGTTAGCCTTTCCTAAAAAATTGGTCAAAAATTTTTTTTGCTTAAATGCATGCGACTTAAGCTTTTTCGGAAGATTCTTCGCATTTGAAACTCCTTTCAATACTCAGTTATTAGAAATAAACGCCTTTTGGGCAAAATTGGGTAAAATTGTGTTTCAACCAAAAATTAGATTTTTAGCAAAGGGGTTAGCCTTTCCTAAAAAATTGGTCAAAAATTTTTTTTGCTTAAATGCATGCGACTTAAGCTTTTTCGGAAGATTCTTCGCATTTGAAACTCCTTTCAATACTCAGTTATTAGAAATAAACGCCTTTTGGGCAAAATTGGGTAAAATTGTGTTTCAACCAAAAATTAGATTTTTAGCAAAGGGGTTAGCCTTTCCTAAAAAATTGGTCAAACATTTTTTTTGCTTAAATGCATGCGACTTAAGCTTTTTCGGAAGCTTCTTCGCATTTGAAACTCCTTTCAATACTCAGTTATTAGAAATAAACGCCTTTTGGGCAAAATTGGGTAAAATTGTGTTTCAACCAAAAATTTGATTTTTAGCAAAGGGGTTAGCCTTTCCTAAAAAATTGGTCAAACATTTTTTTTGCTTAAATGCATGCGACTTAAGCTTTTTCGGAAGCTTCTTCGCATTTGAAACTCCTTTCAATACTCAGTTATTAGAAATAAACGCCTTTTGGGCAAAATTGGGTAAAATTGTGTTTCAACCAAAAATTTGATTTTTAGCAAAGGGGTTAGCCTTTCCTAAAAAATTGGTCAAAAATTTTTTTTGCTTAAATGCATGCGACTTAAGCTTTTTCGGAAGATTCTTCGCATTTGAAACTCCTTTCAATACTCAGTTATTAGAAATAAACGCCTTTTGGGCAAAATTGGGTAAAATTGTGTTTCAACCAAAAATTTGATTTTTAGCAAAGGGGTTAGCCTTTCCTAAAAAATTGGTCAAAAATTTTTTTTGCTTAAATGCATGCGACTTAAGCTTTTTCGGAAGATTCTTCGCATTTGAAACTCCTTTCAATACTCAGTTATTAGAAATAAACGCCTTTTGGGCAAAATTGGGTAAAATTGTGTTTCAACCAAAAATTTGATTTTTAGCAAAGGGGTTAGCCCTTCCTAAAAAATTGGTCAAAAATTTTTTTTGCTTAAATGCATGCGACTTAAGCTTTTTCGGAAGATTCTTCGCATTTGAAACTCCTTTCAATACTCAGTTATTAGAAATAAACGCCTTTTGGGCAAAATTGGGTAAAATTGTGTTTCAACCAAAAATTTGATTTTTAGCAAAGGGGTTAGCCTTTCCTAAAAAATTGGTCAAACATTTTTTTTGCTTAAATGCATGCGACTTAAGCTTTTTCGGAAGCTTCTTCGCATTTGAAACTCCTTTCAATACTCAGTTATTAGAAATAAACGCCTTTTGGGCAAAATTGGGTAAAATTGTGTTTCAACCAAAAATTTGATTTTTAGCAAAGAGGTTAGCCTTTCCTAAAAAATTGGTCAAAAATTTTTTTTGCTTAAATGCATGCGACTTAAGCTTTTTCGGAAGATTCTTCGCATTTGAAACTCCTTTCAATACTCAGTTATTAGAAATAAACGCCTTTTGGGCAAAATTGGGTAAAATTGTGTTTCAACCAAAAATTTGATTTTTAGCAAAGGGGTTAGCCTTTCCTAAAAAATTGGTCAAAAATTTTTTTTGCTTAAATGCATGCGACTTAAGCTTTTTCGGAAGATTCTTCGCATTTGAAACTCCTTTCAATACTCAGTTATTAGAAATAAACGCCTTTTGGGCAAAATTGGGTAAAATTGTGTTTCAACCAAAAATTAGATTTTTAGCAAAGGGGTTAGCCTTTCCTAAAAAATTGGTCAAAAATTTTTTTTGCTTAAATGCATGCGACTTAAGCTTTTTCGGAAGATTCTTCGCATTTGAAACTCCTTTCAATACTCAGTTATTAGAAATAAACGCCTTTTGGGCAAAATTGGGTAAAATTGTGTTTCAACCAAAAATTAGGGGTTAGCCTTTCCTAAAAAATTGGTAAAAAATTTTTTTTGCTTAAATGCATGCGACTTAAGCTTTTTCGGAAGCTTCTTCGCATTTGAAACTCCTTTCAATACTCAGTTATTAGAAATAAACGCCTTTTGGGCAAAAATGGGTAAAATTGTGTTTCAACCAAAAATTTGATTTTTAGCAAAGGGGTTAGCCTTTCCTAATATATTGGTCAAAAATTTTTTTTGCTTAAATGCATGCTACTTAAGCTTTTTCGGAAGCTTCTTCGCATTTGAAACTCCTTTCAATACTCAGTTATTAGAAATAAACGCCTTTTGGGCAAAAATGGGTAAAATTGTGTTTCAACCAAAAATTTGATTTTTAGCAAAGGGGTTAGCCTTTCCTAATATATTGGTCAAAAATTTTTTTTGCTTAAATGCATGCTACTTAAGCTTTTTCGGAAGCTTCTTCGCATTTGAAACTCCTTTCAATACTCAGTTATTAGAAATAAACGCCTTTTGGGCAAAATTGGGTAAAATTGTGTTTCAACCAAAAATTTGATTTTTAGCAAAGGGGTTAGCCTTTCCTAATATATTGGTCAAAAATTTTTTTTGCTTAAATGCATGCTACTTAAGCTTTTTCGGAAGCTTCTTCGCATTTGAAACTCCTTTCAATACTCAGTTATTAGAAATAAACGCCTTTTGGGCAAAATTGGGTAAAATTGTGTTTCAACCAAAAATTTGATTTTTAGCAAAGGGGTTAGCCTTTCCTAAAAAATTGGTCAAAAATTTTTTTTGCTTAAATGCATGCTACTTAAGCTTTTTCGGAAGCTTCTTCGCATTTGAAACTCCTTTCAATACTCAGTTATTAGAAATAAACGCCTTTTGGGCAAAATTGGGTAAAATTGTGTTTCAACCAAAAATTTGATTTTTAGCAAAGGGGTTAGCCTTTCCTAAAAAATTGGTCAAAAATTTTTTTTGCTTAAATGCATGCGACTTAAGCTTTTTCGGAAGCTTCTTCGCATTTGAAACTCCTTTCAATACTCAGTTATTAGAAATAAACGCCTTTTGGACAAAATTGGGTAAAATTGTGTTTCAACCAAAAATTTGATTTTTAGCAAAGGGGTTAGCCTTTCCTAAAAAATTGGTCAAAAATTTTTTTTGCTTAAATGCATGCGACTTAAGCTTTTTCGGAAGCTTCTTCGCATTTGAAACTCCTTTCAATACTCAGTTATTAGAAACAAACGCCTTTTGGGCAAAATTGGGTAAAATTGTGTTTCAACCAAAAATTTGATTTTTAGCAAAGGGGTTAGCCTTTCCTAAAAAATTGGTCAAAAATTTTTTTTGCTTAAATGCATGCGACTTAAGCTTTTTCGGAAGCTTCTTCGCATTTGAAACTCCTTTCAATACTCAGTTATTAGAAATAAACGCCTTTTGGGCAAAATTGGGTAAAATTGTGTTTCAACCAAAAATTTGATTTTTAGCAAAGGGGTTAGCCTTTCCTAAAAAATTGGTCAAAAATTTTTTTTGCTTAAATGCATGCGGCTTAAGCTTTTTCGGAAGCTTCTTCGCATTTGAAACTCCTTTCAATACTCAGTTATTAGAAATAAACGCCTTTTGGGCAAAATTGGGTAAAATTGTGTTTCAACCAAAAATTTGATTTTTAGCAAAGGGGTTAGCCTTTCCTAAAAAATTGGTCAAACATTTTTTTTGCTTAAATGCATGCGACTTAAGCTTTTTCGGAAGCTTCTTCGCATTTGAAACTCCTTTCAATACTCAGTTATTAGAAATAAACGCCTTTTGGGCAAAATTGGGTAAAATTGTGTTTCAACCAAAAATTTGATTTTTAGCAAAGGGGTTAGCCTTTCCTAAAAAATTGGTCAAACATTTTTTTTGCTTAAATGCATGCGACTTAAGCTTTTTCGGAAGCTTCTTCGCATTTGAAACTCCTTTCAATACTCAGTTATTAGAAATAAACGCCTTTTGGGCAAAATTGGGTAAAATTGTGTTTCAACCAAAAATTTGATTTTTAGCCTTTCCTAAAAAATTGGTCAAAAATTGTTTTTGCTTAAATGCATGCGACTTAAGCTTTTTCGGAAGCTTCTTCGCATTTGAAACTCCTTTCAATACTCAGTTATTAGAAATAAACGCCTTTTGGGCAAAATTGGGTAAAATTGTGTTTCAACCAAAAATTTGATTTTTAGCAAAGGCCTTTCCTAAAAAATTGGTCAAAAATTTTTTTTGCTTAAATGCATGCGACTTAAGCTTTTTCGGAAGCTTCTTCGCATTTGAAACTCCTTTCAATACTCAGTTATTAGAAATAAACGCCTTTTGGGCAAAATTGGGTAAAATTGTGTTTCAACCAAAAATTTGATTTTTAGCAAAGGGGTTAGCCTTTCCTAAAAAATTGGTCCAAAAATTTTTTTGCTTAAATGCATGCGACTTAAGCTTTTTCGGAAGCTTCTTCGCATTTGAAACTCCTTTCAATACTCAGTTATTAGAAATAAACGCCTTTTGGGCAAAATTGTGTTTCAACCAAAAATTTGATTTTTAGCAAAGGGGTTAGCCTTTCCTAAAAAATTGGTCAAAAATTTTTTTTGCTTGAATGCATGCGACTTAAGCTTTTTCGGAAGCTTCTTCGCATTTGAAACTCCTTTCAGTACTCAGTTATTAGAAATAAACGCCTTTTGGGCAAAATTGGGTAAAATTGTGTTTCAACCAAAAATTTGATTTTTAGCAAAGGGGTTAGCCTTTCCTAAAAAATTGATCAAAAATTTTTTTTGCTTAAATGCATGCGACTTAAGCTTTTTCGGAAGCTTCTTCGCATTTGAAACTCCTTTCAATACTCAGTTATTAGAAATAAACGCCTTTTGGGCAAAATTGGGTAAAATTGTGTTTCAACCAAAAATTTGATTTTTAGCAAAGGGGTTAGCCTTTCCTAAAAAATTGGTCAAAAATTTTTTTTGCTTGAATGCATGCGACTTAAGCTTTTTCGGAAGCTTCTTCGCATTTGAAACTCCTTTCAGTACTCAGTTATTAGAAATAAACGCCTTTTGGGCAAAATTGGGTAAAATTGTGTTTCAACCAAAAATTTGATTTTTAGCAAAGGGGTTAGCCTTTCCTAAAAAATTGATCAAAAATTTTTTTTGCTTAAATGCATGCGACTTAAGCTTTTTCGGAAGCTTCTTCGCATTTTTTACAAAGAGGTTTTACTTACTTTACTTACTTACTTTAATAAGTAAGTATTGAAAGGAGTTTGAAATGCGCAGAAGCTTCCGAAAAACCTTAAATCGCATGCATTTAAGCAAACAAATTTTTTGGTCAATGTTTTTGGAAAGAGGTACCCATTTGCAAAAAATCAATTTTTTGCTTGAAACACAATTTTACCCAATTTTGCCCAAAAGGCGTTTATTTCTAATAACTGAGTATTGAAAGGAGTTTCAAATGCGAAGAAGCTTCCGAAAAACCTTAAATCGCATGCATTTAAGCAAAAAAAATTTTTGGTCAATTTTTTTGGAAAGAGGTACCCATTTGCAAAAAATCAATTTTTTGCTTGAAACACAATTTTACCCAATTTTAGCCAAAATGAATTTATTTCTAATAAGTAAGTATTGAAAGGAGTTTGAAATGCGCAGCAGCTTCCGCAAAACTTTAAATCGCATGCATTTAAGCAAAAAAATTTTTTGGTAAATTTTTTTGAAAAAAATCAATTTTTTGCTTGAAACACAATTTTACCCAATTTTAGCCAAAAGGCGTTTATTTCTAATAAGTAAGTATTGAAAGGAGTTTGAAATGCGCAGAAGCTTCCGAAAAACCATAAATCGCATGCAAAAAATCAATTTTTTGCTTGAAACACAATTTTACCCAATTTTAGCCAAAAGGCGTTTATTTCTAATAAGTAAGTATTGAAAGGAGTTTGAAATGCGCAGAAGCTTCCGAAAAACCTTAAATCGCATGCATTTAAGCAACAAAATTTTTTGGTCAATTTTTTTGGAAAGAGGTACCCCTTTGCAAAAAATCAATTTTTTGCTTGAAATACAATTTTACCCAATTTTAGCCAAAATGCGTTTATTTCTAATAAGTAAGTATTGAAAGGAGTTTGAAATGCGCAGAAGCTTCCGAAAAACCTTAAATCGCATGCATTTAAGCAAACAAATTTTTTGGTCAATGTTTTTGGAAAGAGGTACCCATTTGCAAAAAATCAATTTTTTGCTTGAAACACAATTTTACCCAATTTTGCCCAAAAGGCGTTTATTTCTAATAACTGAGTATTGAAAGGAGTTTCAAATGCGAAGAAGCTTCCGAAAAACCTTAAATCGCATGCATTTAAGCAAAAAAAATTTTTGGTCAATTTTTTTGGAAAGAGGTACCCATTTGCAAAAAATCAATTTTTTGCTTGAAACACAATTTTACCCAATTTTAGCCAAAATGAATTTATTTCTAATAAGTAAGTATTGAAAGGAGTTTGAAATGCGCAGCAGCTTCCGCAAAACTTTAAATCGCATGCATTTAAGCAAAAAAATTTTTTGGTAAATTTTTTTGAAAAAAATCAATTTTTTGCTTGAAACACAATTTTACCCAATTTTAGCCAAAAGGCGTTTATTTCTAATAAGTAAGTATTGAAAGGAGTTTGAAATGCGCAGAAGCTTCCGAAAAACCATAAATCGCATGCAAAAAATCAATTTTTTGCTTGAAACACAATTTTACCCAATTTTAGCCAAAAGGCGTTTATTTCTAATAAGTAAGTATTGAAAGGAGTTTGAAATGCGCAGAAGCTTCCGAAAAACCTTAAATCGCATGCATTTAAGCAACAAAATTTTTTGGTCAATTTTTTTGGAAAGAGGTACCCCTTTGCAAAAAATCAATTTTTTGCTTGAAATACAATTTTACCCAATTTTAGCCAAAATGCGTTTATTTCTAATAAGTAAGTATTGAAAGGAGTTTGAAATGCGCAGAAGCTTCCGAAAAACCTTAAATCGCATGCATTTAAGCAAAAAAATTTTTTGGTCAATTTTTTTGGAAAGAGGTACCTCTTTGCAAAAAATCAATTTTTTGCTTGAAACACAATTTTACCCAATTTTAGCCAAAATGCGTTTATTTCTAATAAGTAAGTATTGAAAGGAGTTTGAAAAGGTTCCGAAAAACCTTAAATCGCATGCATTTAAGCAAAAAAATTTTTTGGTCAATTTTTTTGGAAAGAGGTACCTCTTTGCAAAAAATCAATTTTTTGCTTGAAACACAATTTTACCCAATTTTAGCCAAAAGGCGTTTATTTCTAATAAGTAAGTATTGAAAGGAGTTTGAAATGCGCAGAAGCTTCCGAAAAACCATAAATCGCATGCATTTAAGCAAAAAATCAATTTTTTGCTTGAAACACAATTTTACCCAATTTTAGCCAAAAGGCGTTTATTTCTAATAAGTAAGTATTGAAAGGAGTTTGAAATGCGCAGAAGCTTCCGAAAAACCTTAAATCGCATGCATTTAAGCAACAAAATTTTTTGGTCAATTTTTTTGGAAAGAGGTACCCCTTTGCAAAAAATCAATTTTTTGCTTTAGACTCAATTTTACCCAATTTTAGCCAAAAGGCGTTTATTGCTAATAAGTAAGTATTGAAAGGAGTTTGAAATGCGCAGAAGCTTCCGAAAAACCTTAAATCGCATGCATTTAAGCAAAAAAATTTTTTGGTCAATTTTTTTGGAAAGAGGTACCTCTTTGCAAAAAATCAATTTTTTGCTTGAAACACAATTTTACCCAATTTTAGCCAAAAGGCGTTTATTTCTAATAAGTAAGTATTGAAAGGAGTTTGAAATGCGCAGAAGCTTCCGAAAAACCTTAAATCGCATGCATTTAAGCAAAAAAATTTTTTGGTCAATTTTTTTTGGAAAAAATCAATTTTTTGCTTGAAACACAATTTTACCCAAAAGGCGCTTCCGAAAAACCTTAAATCGCATGCATTTAAGCAAAAAAATTTTTGGGTCAATTTTTTTGGAAAGAGGTACCTCTTTGCAAAAAATCAATTTTTTGCTTGAAACACAATTTTAGCCAAAAGGCGTTCATTTCTAATAAGTAAGTATTGAAAGGAGTTTGAAATGCGCAGAAGCTACCGAAAAACCTTAAATCGCATGCATTTAAGCAAAACAATTTTTTGGTAAATTTTTTGGAAAGAGGTACCTCTTTGGTAATTTTTTTTTGGAAAAAATCAATTTTTTGCTTGAAACACAATTTTACCCAATTTTAGCCAAAAGGCGTTTATTTCTAATAAGTAAGTATTGATAGGAGTTTGAAATGCGCAGAAGCTTCCGAAAAACCTTAAATCGCATGCATTTAAGCAAAAAAATTTTTTGGTAAATTTTTTTGGAAAGAGGTACGTACCTCTTTGCAAAATATCAATTTTTTGCTTGAAACACAATTTTACCCAATTTTAGCCAAAAGGCGTTTATTTCTAATAAGTAAGTATTGAAAGAAGTTTGAAATGCGCAGAAGCTTCCGAAAAACCTTAAATCGCATGCATTTGAGCAAAAAAATTTTTTGGTCAATTTTTTTGGAAAGAGGTACCTCTTTGCAAAAAATCAATTTTTTGCTTGAAACACAATTTTACCCAATTTTAGCCAAAAGGCGTAATAAGTAAGTATTGAAAGGAGTTTGAAATGCGCAGAAGCTTCCGAAAAACCTTAAATCGCATGCATTTAAGCAAAAAAATTTTTTGGTAAATTTTTTTGGAAAGAGGTACCTCTTTGCAAAAAATCAATTTTTTTGGAAAGAGGTACCTCTTTGCAAAAAATCAATTTTTTGCTTGAAACACAATTTTACCCAATTTTAGCCAAAAGGCGTTTATTTCTAATAAGTAAGTATTGAAAGGAGTTTGAAATGCGCAGAAGCTTCCGAAAACCCTTAAATAGCATGCATTTAAGCAAAAAAATTTTTTGGTAAATTTTTTTGGAAAGAGGTACCTCTTTGCAAAAAATCAATTTTTTTGGAAAGAGGTACCTCTTTGCAAAAAATCAATTTTTTGCTTGAAACACAATTTTACACAATTTTAGCCAAAAGGCGTTTATTTCTAATAAGTAAGTATTGAAAGTAGTTTGAAATGCGCAGAAGCTTCCGAAAAACCTTAAATCGCATGCATTTAAGCAAAAAAATTGTTTGGTAAATTTTTTTGGAAAGAGGTACCTCTTTGCAAAAAATCAATTTTTTTGGAAAGAGGTACCTCTTTGCAAAAATCAATTTTTTGCTTGAAACACAATTTTACCCAATTTTAGCCAAAAGGCGTTTAGTTCTAATAAGTAAGTATTGAAAGGAGTTTGAAATGCGCAGAAGCTTCCGAAAAACTTTAAATCGCATGCATTTAAGCAAAAAAATTTTTTGGTAAATTTTTTTGGAAAGAGGTACCTCTTTGCAAAAAATCAATTTTTTTGGAAAGAGGTACCTCTTTGCAAAAAATCAATTTTTTGCTTGAAACACAATTTTACCCAATTTTAGCCAAAAGGCGTTTATTTCTAATAAGTAAGTATTGAAAGGAGTTTGAAATGCGCAGAAGCTTCCGAAAAACCTTAAATCGCATGCATTTAAGCAAAAAAAATTTTTTGGTCAATTTTTTTGGAAAGAGGTACGTACCTCTTCGCAAAAAATCAATTTTTTGCTTGAAACACAATTTTACCCAATTTTAGCCAAAAGGCGTTTATTTTTAATAAGTAAGTATTGATAGGTGTTTGAAATGCGCAGAAGCTTCCGAAAAACCTTAAATCGCATGCATTTAAGCAAAAAAATTTTTTGGTCAATTTTTTTGGAAAGAGGTACGTACCTCTTTGCAAAAAATCAATTTTTTGCTTGAAACACAATTTTACCCAATTTTAGCCAAAAGGCGTTTATTTCTAATAAGTAAGTATTGAAAGGAGTTTGAAATGCGCAGAAGCTTCCGAAAAACCTTAAATCGCATGCATTTAAGCAAAAAAATTTTTTGGTCAATTTTTTTGGAAAGAAGTACCTCTTTGCAAAAAATCAAGTTTTTGCTTGAAACACAATTTTACCCAATTTTAGCCAAAAGGCGTTTATTTCTAATAAGTAAGTATTGAAAGGAGTTTGAAATGCGCAGAAGCTTCCGAAAAACCTCAAATCGCATGCATTTAAGCAAAAAAATTTTTTGGTCAATTTTTTTGGAAAGAGGTACCTCTTTGCAAAAAATCAATTTTTTGCTTGAAACACAATTTTACCCAATTTTAGCCAAAAGGCGTTTATTTCTAATAAGTAAGTATTGAAAGGAGTTTGCAATACGCAGAAGCTTCCGAAAAACCTTAAATCGCATGCATTTAAGCAAAAAAATTGTTTGGTCAATTTTTTTGGAAAGAGGTACCCCTTTGCAAAAAATCAATTTGTTGCTTGAAACACAATTTTACCCAATTTTAGCCAAAAGGCGTTTATTTCTAATAAGTAAGTATTGAAAAGAGTTTGAAATGCGCAGAAGCTTCCGAAAAACCTTAAATCGCATGCATTTAAGCAAAAAAATTTTTTGGTCAATTTTTTTTTGGAAAGAAGTACCTCTTTGCAAAAAATCAATTTTTTGCTTGAAACACAATTTTACCCAATTTTAGCCAAAAGGCGTTAAATCTAATAAGTAAGTATTGAAAGGAGTTTGAAATGCGCAGAAGCTTCCGAAAAACCTTAAATTGCATGCATTTAAGCAAAAAAATTGTTTGGTCAATTTTTTTGGAAAGAGGTACCCCTTTGCAAAAAATCAATTTGTTGCTTGAAACACAATTTTACCCAATTTTAGCCAAAAGGCGTTTATTTCTAATAAGTAAGTATTGAAAAGAGTTTGAAATGCGCAGAAGCTTCCGAAAAACCTTAAATCGCATGCATTTAAGCAAAAAAATTTTTTGGTCAATTTTTTTTGGAAAGAAGTTCCTCTTTGCAAAAAATCAATTTTTTGCTTGAAACACAATTTTACCCAATTTTAGCCAAAAGGCGTTTATTTCTAATAAGTAAGTATTGAAAGGAGTTTGAAATGCGCAGAAGCTTCCGAAAAACCTCAAATCGCATGCATTTAAGCACAAAAATGTTTTGGTCAATTTTTTGCTTGAAACACAATTTTACCCAATTTTAGCCAAAAGGCGTTTATTTCTAATAAGTAAGTATTGAAAGGAGTTTGAAATGCGCAGAAGCTTCCGAAAACCCTTAAATAGCATGCATTTAAGCAAAAAAAATTTTTGGTAAATTTTTTTGGAAAGAAGTACCTCTTTGCAAAAAATCAATTTTTTGCTTGAAACACAATTTTACCCAATTTTAGCCAAAAGGCGTTTATTTCTAATAAGTAAGTATTGAAAGGAGTTTTAAATGCGCAGAAATTCCGAAAAACCTTAAATCGCATGCATTTAAGCAAAAAAATTTGTTGGTCAATTTTTTTGGAAAGAAGTACCTCTTTGCAAAAAATCAATTTGTTGCTTGAAACACAATTTTACCCAATTTTAGCAAAAAGGCGTTTATTTCTAATAAGTAAGTATTGAAAGGAGTTTGAAATGCGCAGAAGCTTCCGAAAAACCTTAAATCGCATGCATTTAAGCAAAAAAATTGTTTGGTCAATTTTTTTGGAAAGAGGTACGTACCTCTTTGCAAAAAATCAATTTTTTGCTTGAAACACAATTTTACCCAATTTTAGCCAAAAGGCGTTTATTTCTAATAAGTAAGTATTGAAAAGAGTTTGAAATGCGCAGAAGCTTCCGAAAAACCTTAAATCGCATGCATTTAAGCAAAAAAATTTTTTGGTCAATTTTTTTGGAAAGAGGTACGTACCTCTTTGCAAAAAATCAATTTTTTGCTTGAAACACAATTTTACCCAATTTTAGCCAAAAGGCGTTTATTTCTAATAAGTAAGTATTGAAAGGAGTTTGAAATGCGCAGAAGCTTCCGAAAAACCTCAAATCGCATGCATTTAAGCAAAAAAATGTTTTGGTCAATTTTTTTGGAAAGAAGTACCTCTTTGCAAAAAATCAATTTGTTGCTTGAAACACAATTTTACCCAATTTTAGCAAAAAGGCGTTTATTTCTAATAAGTAAGTATTGAAAGGAGTTTGAAATGCGCAGAAGCTTCCGAAAAACCTTAAATCGCATGCATTTAAGCAAAAAAATTGTTTGGTCAATTTTTTTGGAAAGAGGTACGTACCTCTTTGCAAAAAATCAATTTTTTGCTTGAAACACAATTTTACCCAATTTTAGCCAAAAGGCGTTTATTTCTAATAAGTAAGTATTGAAAGGAGTTTGAAATGCGCAGAAGCTTCCGAAAAACCTTAAATCGCATGCATTTAAGCAAAAAAATTGTTTGGTCAATTTTTTTGGAAAGAGGTACGTACCTCTTTGCAAAAAATCAATTTTTTGCTTGAAACACAATTTTACCCAATTTTAGCCAAAAGGCGTTTATTTCTAATAAGTAAGTATTGAAAGGAGTTTGAAATGCGCAGAAGCTTCCGAAAAACCTCAAATCGCATGCATTTAAGCAAAAAAATGTTTTGGTCAATTTTTTGCTTGAAACACAATTTTACCCAATTTTAGCCAAAAGGCGTTTATTTCTAATAAGTAAGTATTGAAAGGAGTTTGAAATGCGCAGAAGCTTCTGAAAAACCTTAAATCGCATGCATTTAAGCAAAAAAATTTTTTGGTCAATTTTTTTGGAAAGAAGTACCTCTTTGCAAAAAATCAATTTTTTGCTTGAAACACAATTTTACCCAATTTTAGCCAAAAGGCGTTTATTTCTAATAAGTAAGTATTGAAAGGAGTTTGAAATGCGCAGAAGCTTCCGAAAAACCTCAAATCGCATGCATTTAAGCAAAAAAATGTTTTGGTCAATTTTTTTGGAAAGAGGTACCTCTTTGCAAAAAAATCAATTTTTTGCTTGAAACACAATTTTACCCAATTTTAGCCAAAAGGCGTTTATTTCTAATAAGTAAGTATTGAAAGGAGTTTGAAATGCGCAGAAGCTTCCGAAAAACCTTAAATCGCATGCATTTAAGCAAAAAAATTGTTTGGTCAATTTTTTGGAAAGAGGTACCCCTTTGCAAAAAATCAATTTTTTGCTTGAAACACAATTTTACCCAATTTTAGCAAAAAGGCGTTTATTTCTAATAAGTAAGTATTGAAAGGAGTTTGAAATGCGCAGAAGCTTCCGAAAAACCTCAAATCGCATGCATTTAAGCAAAAAAATGTTTTGGTCAATTTTTTGCTTGAAACACAATTTTACCCAATTTTAGCCAAAAGGCGTTTATTTCTAATAAGTAAGTATTGAAAGGAGTTTGAAATGCGCAGAAGCTTCCGAAAAACCTTAAATCGCATGCATTTAAGCAAAAAAATTTTTTGGTCAATTTTTTTGGAAAGAGGTACGCACCTCTTTGCAAAAAATCAATTTTTTGCTTGAAACACAATTTTACCCAATTTTAGCCAAAAGGCGTTTATTTCTAATAAGTAAGTATTGAAAGGAGTTTGAAATGCGCAGAAGCTTCCGAAAAACCTTAAACCGCATGCATTTGAGCAAAAAAATTTTTTGGTCAATTTTTTTGGAAAGAGGTACCTCTTTGCAAAAAATCAATTTTTTGCTTGAAACACAATTTTACCCAATTTTAGCCAAAAGGCGTTTATTTCTAATAAGTAAGTATTAAAAGGAGTTTGAAATGCGCAGAAGCTTCCGAAAAACCTTAAATCGCATGCATTTAAGCAAAAAAATTTTTTGGTCAATTTTTTTGGAAAGAGGTACATCTTTGCAAAAAATCAATTTTTTGCTTGAAACACAATTTTACCCAATTTTAGCCAAAAGGCGTTTATTTCTAATAAGTAGGTATTGAAAGGAGTTTGAAATGCGCAGAAGCTTCCGAAAACCCTTAAATAGCATGCATTTAAGCAAAAAAAATTTTTGGTAAATTTTTTTGGAAAGAGGTACCTCTTTGCAAAAAATCAATTTTTTGCTTGAAACACAATTTTACCCAATTTTAGCCAAAAGGCGTTTATTTCTAATAAGTAAGTATTGAAAGGAGTTTGAAATGCGCAGAAGCTTCCGAAAAACCTTAAATCGCATGCATTTAAGCAAACAAATTTTTTGGTCAATTTTTTTGGAAAGAGGCACCTCTTTGCAAAAAATCAATTTTTTGCTTGAAACACAATTTTACCCAATTTTAGCCAAAAGGCGTTTATTTCTAATAAGTAAGTATTGAAAGGAGTTTGAAATGCGCAGAAGCTTCCGAAAAACCTCAAATCGCATGCATTTAAGCAAAAAAATTGTTTGGTCAATTTTTTTGGAAAGAGGTACATCTTTGCAAAAAATAAATTTTTTGCTTGAAACACAATTTTACCCAATTTTAGCCAAAAGGCGTTTATTTCTAATAAGTAAGTATTGAAAGGAGTTTGCAATGCGCAGAAGCTTCCGAAAAACCTTAAATCGCATGCATTTAAGCAAAAAAATTGTTTGGTCAATTTTTTTGGAAAGAGGTACCCCTTTGCAAAAAATCAATTTTTTGCTTGAAACACAATTTTACCCAATTTTAGCAAAAAGACGTTTATTTCTAATAAGTAAGTATTGAAAGGAGTTTGAAATGCGCAGAAGCTTCCGAAAAATCTTAAATCGCATGCATTTAAGCAAAAAAATTTTTTGGTCAATTTTTTTGGAAAGAGGCACCTCTTTGCAAAAAATCAATTTTTTGCTTGAAACACAATTTTACCCAATTTTAGCCAAAAGGCGTTTATTTCTAATAAGTAAGTATTGAAAGGAGTTTGAAATGCGCAGAAGCTTCCGAAAAACCTTAAATCGCATGCATTTAAGCAAAAAAATTGTTTGGTCAATTTTTTTGGAAAGAGGTACCCCTTTGCAAAAAATCAATTTTTTGCTTGAAACACAATTTTACCCAATTTTAGCAAAAAGGCGTTTATTTCTAATAAGTAAGTATTGAAAGGAGTTTGAAATGCGCAGAAGCTTCCGAAAAACCTTAAATCGCATGCATTTAAGCAAACAAATATTTTGGTCAATTTTTTTGGAAAGAGGTACCTCTTTGCAAAAAATCAATTTTTTGCTTGAAACACAATTTTACCCAATTTTAGCCAAAAGGCGTTTATTTCTAATAAGTAAGTATTGAAAGGAGTTTGAAATGCGCAGAAGCTTCCGAAAAACCTTAAATCGCATGCATTTAAGCAAAAAAATTTTTTGGTCAATTTTTTTGGAAAGAGGTACCTCTTTGCAAAAAATCAATTTTTTGCTTGAAACACAATTTTACCCAATTTTAGCCAAAAGGCGTTTATTTCTAATAAGTAAGTATTGAAAGGAGTTTGAAATGCGCAGAAGCTTCCGAAAAACCTTAAATCGCATGCATTTAAGCAAAAAAATTGTTTGGTCAATTTTTTTGGAAAGAGGTACCCCTTTGCAAAAAATCAATTTGTTGCTTGAAACACAATTTTACCCAATTTTAGCAAAAAGGCGTTTATTTCTAATAAGTAAGTATTGAAAGGAGTTTGAAATGCGCAGAAGCTTCCGAAAAACCTTAAATCGCATGCATTTAAGCAAAAAAATTGTTTGGTCAATTTTTTTGGAAAGAGGTACCTCTTTGCAAAAAATCAATTTTTTGCTTGAAACACAATTTTACCCAATTTTAGCCAAGAGGCGTTTATTTCTAATAAGTAAGTATTGAAAGGAGTTTGAAATGCGTAAAAGCTTCCGAAAAACCTTAAATCGAATGCATTTAAGCAAAAAAATTTTTTGGTCATTTTTTTTTTTGGAAAGAGGTACGTACCTCTTTGCAAAAAATCAATTTTTTGCTTGAAACACAATTTTACCCAATTTTAGCCAAAAGGCGTTTATTTCTAATAAGTAAGTATTGAAAGGAGTTTGATATGCGCAGAAGCTTCCGAAAAACCTTAAATCGCATGCATTTAAGCAAAAAAATTGTTTGGTCAATTTTTTTGGAAAGAGGTACCTCTTTGCAAAAAATCAATTTTTTGCTTGAAACACAATTTTACCCAATTTTAGCCAAAAGGCGTTTATTTCTAATAAGTAAGTATTGAAAGGAGTTTGAAATGCGTAAAAGCTTCCGAAAAACCTTAAATCGCATGCATTTAAGCAAAAAAATTTTTTGGTCATTTTTTTTTTGGAAAGAGGTACGTACTTCTTTGCAAAAAATCAATTTTTTGCTTGAAACACAATTTTACCCAATTTTAGCCAAATGGCGTTTATTTCTAATAAGTAAGTATTGAAAGGAGTTTGATATGCGCAGAAGCTTCCGAAAAACCTTAAATCGCATGCATTTAAGCAAAAAATTTTTTTGGTCAATTTATTTGGAAAGAGGTACCCCTTTGCAAAAAAATCAATTTGTTGCTTGAAACACAATTTTACCCAATTTTAGCCAAAAGGCGTTTATTTCTAATAAGTAAGTATTGAAAAGAGTTTGAAATGCGCAGAAGCTTCCGAAAAACCTTAAATCGCATGCATTTAAGCAAAAAAATTTTTTGGTAAATTTTTTTGGAAAGAGGTACCCCTTTGCAAAAAATCAATTTTTTGGTTGAAACACAATTTTACACAATTTTTGCCAAAAGGCGTTTATTTCTAATAAGTAAAAAATTTTTTTGCTTAAATGCATGCGATTTAAGGTTTTTCGGAAGCTTCTGCGCATTTAAAACTCCTTTCAATACTTACTTATTAGAAATAAACGCCTTTTGGCTAAAATCGGGTAAAATTGTGTTTCAAGCAAAAAATTGATTTTTTGCAAAGGGGTACCTCTTTCCAAAAAAATTGACCAAAAAATTTTTTTGCTTAAATGCATGCGATTTAAGGTTTTTCGGAAGCTTCTGCGCATTTCAAACTCCTTTCAATACTTACTTATTAGAAATAAACGTCTTTTGGCTAAAATTTGGTAAAATTGTGTTTTAAGCAAAAAATTGATTTTTTGCAAAGGGGTAACTCTTTACAAAAAAAATTGACCAACAAATTTTTTTTGCTTAAATGCATGCGATTTAAGGTTTTTCGGAAGCTTCTGCGCATTTGGAACTCCTTTCAATACTTACTTATTAGAAATAAACGCCTTTTGGCTAAAATTGTGTAAAATTGTGTTTCAACCAAAAAATCCTATCCTAATTTATTTTTGGTCTTTAATTTATTTTTGGTCGTACCTATACGAGTATATACTTTATTGCAATTCTGTATATCATTACTAAATTTGATTTGTTGCATTTTTCAATTTTAACCTTAGTTTTACTAAATAGTAAAAGTTTATTGATATGCGCCTAAATTATTACTATAAGTTCTTTATGGTATACATATAAAAACAAAATAATTTTCTGATAAAAAATTTTATTATAATTTTTTAATGTTGAAAAATTTTATATTACTATAAATTGTTAATGTAATGTATGCATATAATTTTTAATATTTTTTAATATGTTATTGTATTTGAAAAACAAATATTTTGAATAATTTTTCATGTCATCTTTAAAAAAATTTTAATAATTTTTATTTCCAGAAGATGGTAACAAGCTGTTAATGAAATATTGAATAAAAATTATAAGAAATAATATTTTATAAAAAATTACCACACGCTTAGTCAATATTACAATAAACTGATAAGGTCAATAAAAATAAATCTGATTCAATAAACATTATTAACTGTAATAAAATAAAATTCAAATAAAGTTTTAAAAGTTAACGGTTCACTTTGTTATCGACATTATATCAACTAGTTATATGAGATTTTAAACTGTAATATACTCGTACAACGCATGTCTATTAAAATAATGGTTGTACTCTCTAATAGAGTCTTGTTCGCAGCTCTCTTTCTCCTTTTCTCAAATGAGAGACACTCAATTCCTGTCCCAAAAAGTTCATATATTGAGTGCAATATTTACCCTATTTCTTAGCTCTGCCTTTTGTTGTATTTGTGCGTTTCTTTCTTCATTTCCATTTCCATATAGCCGAAGGACATTTACTTCGTACATCATATGATGAATAAAGTACAAGAAACAATAACAAAACAAGAGTCAACACTTGTTCGTGAAAAGCTTAAACCTAAAGGCATATGGTTAATAGTGCAGAACTTAACATTATGAAAGGTGAAATTACAAAATCAGTACAAATCGTGTCGCTAAACAGAAAAGACGGCTAAAGCTGTGTATGTCAACATAAAAAAAGATATTAGTAAAAAAATGAAAATAGCGCTTTAAAATATATTAAAAAATCATGTTATATACAATAAATCAAGTTTATATGTGCATAAAATTCAAGGTGCTGTATGACAAGGTGCTAAAGCGAGATTTCATTAAAGAAACTAATTGTTTCTTAAAAAAAATTCTTAAATATTCCGTTTGTATTGTATACTAATATCCCTTTAAACAAACGTATATATGTATATCCCGTGTAGTGATGTTGCACACTATATTTTATGTCGTATTATTCAAGTCGGCCGGGCGTTTATTAAGTTTACCGAAACCTTCGCAGTGGTCTAACGTTGCAAATAAATTTTAGTGCTGAAACTTCGCTGATTCAATATTGCCGTATGCTTTGTGTTCTTTTTTATAATAAATTCTGTATAATCGGTGTGTTTTAGCTAAAAAAAATAAAAATAAAAAATAAAAATAATAAGATAAAAAAAGTGTTGAAGTGTAAGTTAAAAAGCAGCCAAAAATATTTTAAAAATTTTGTAAATGTTGCGCAAAATAATTTAGAAATGAAATTGTATGTATCAACCAAAATTTTATTTGGAAAATTTATGAAACAATACGGTCACATATTAGCACATGTGTATAAGATAACAATATATCCTTGTTGTTTCATTAAAATATTTAAAAATTTACTCTTGGAATGAAAAAGCTTTTTTATTCCATTATTTTTCGCCTAAGTAGTTAAAAATTCTTTTTCTCATCTCCGGTTTTTTGCACAATTTGTCAAAAACTTTACAAAGCCAACTGGCCACTACTAAAAAAAGAATAACAGGCAGTCTCAGTGTATTATGTCTTTCTTTTTACATTGTCTTCTAGTGTTGAACAATAAAAATCTTTTGTTTAAAAAGTCCAAGTGTATACATTCACGTCGAAAACACAACAAAAACAAAATTTGACAAACGATTGGCAAGTTGATGTATAGTGCAAACAGTAATATTTTGATGGATAGATTGTCTTCAGCACTTAGGAATGCACGTGTCAGTTTGTAAATTTTTTCTTCACACTCATTTCCGTTTGTAAGGACGTAGCTATCCTTTCCGTATGTGTGTACGCAACAGTGACAATAAAGAGTGCGTTAATTGTTGTTTTAGAATGGACCTAAATCTGCATTGAGCAACTTAATCGATGTTTAAAAGTTGACTGTTGAAAGCAAAATCTAAATTTAAATGGTGCTGAAAATAAAAATTTTAACTTTTTTGCATTATAAGTTAAGCAAAAATATATTTTTAGCTACCGAAAAAAACTATTTTTATGTGGGTCACTTCTACCCGCAAGCTTGTGTGAAAAATATGTTATACACGGTTAAGTCGTTTAAATATTTTTTTTAAGTATAATGGGTAAAAATCACTCAGACGAACAATATCAAAGGAGTTTGTAACATTTTAATCGAAAGTTACTAAACGTAGTACAATCTTCGATTGATTAATGAAAATCTACTCCAATTCGTATAGAAGCTGTCTTAAATGTTTATCAAATACGTTTCTGGGCCTTTCAAGTGAATGCCTTGTACAAGTATTTTTTTTGTGCAAATCATGGAGATATTTAATGCGCAACTGATTTCTTAAGCTTACGTAAAAACTCACCACTATTGAAAAAACCTAGATGTTGTTTCGTCAGTATATTATTTGTGCATTTATTGCTTGTAGTTATTATTGCTTAAGCTGGTAGCCAAGTACTTACTTAATGCACTATTTTTCAAACATAATGCCCTGTTTTCTGTAGGGACAAAGATCACCGTGTTTGATTCCGTACTCAGACATGAATATCTGCATGTTTGTCGGGCGATGGTATACCACTGACCGCTGAAGATCACCGACAGCTATTGAGATTATTATGTGCTAAACAGCGTACATTTTATTTCAACACCATTCCCTTCTTTCATAGTTTCGTCATAATGCATTGCTGGCATAAGCCATATGTCCCAAGAGCCGTTCCACGTTAAAAATATATTAAAATTATTTTTTTAGCCTACATTTTCTAAAATTTTATAATGAGGTGTTCATGTTAATAGCAATACTTTTAGTCCTGTTTTTTAGGGAATAGAATTTAAATATTTCTATATGTGTGTATTTTTAAACTAAAATCTTAATATAGGTACGGAAAGAAGTCTTAGAGTTATGCTAGATGTTCTAATAAACTTCAAGAATTTTTAATAAACAATTCTTTTTACATACATGCATCCGGTAAAAATCACAACTAATATACCGGCAGTTAGGACATGAAATTGTTTAACCCTGGAATATCATACTTCGTCGTTTCGACTACTCATGTTTACTTTTTGTATATCTCTTCCTCTATTTGTATATATCTATACCTGATTTTTCGTATAGCAGTAGCCGCTGATATGGCCTTGATGTGCACGCAGTTATAGCCCTCTACGTATTGGGCAAGTTTTATTTTTCTGCATATGTATCATCGAAACCACGGGTTATACAAAATAGAATTTTCTTATTCATTTGTAAATCATAGACTGACACTATTATAAATATGTTCATTTAATTACTTAATATGTTAATTTGCAAATTCAAACAAATTTAATCGATTATGTAAACTATTTTTAGAAATTCCCATGTCATGTTTTAAAAAATCAACCAGATGAAGTAGAGCGTTGAAACGCGCTTTTATGTCAAATTAATAAAAACAAAATAATTTATGTTTACTTTTTTATTAACATACAAAAGAAATAATTGAAAGAAATAAGCTTCATTTATTTAGTTGTTGCCGGTCTTCTTTTATTAACTTTCGAATATCGTCGTCGTCGATTCGACGAACTATGATGTTTACGCCACAAAAATATGTATGATATTCCAGGGTTAAAGAAAATAACAAGAACATTAAGTTTAAAATAACGCTTCTATTATCATTAATTTTTAGGTATTGTAAAAGCTGCAACTTTTGATAAAAAGTTTTACCGACTAATTTTTAAAAATAAAGCATTCTTGGCCTTTTTGGATATAAAATTAAGCAGTTAGTTAAAATATTTCATATTATTAAAAAAATTAATAATGAAATGTCAAAATTAAGTACAACAATTAAAATTTAAATGCTCTTTGATTTTTACTAAATGGTATACAGTGGAATATATAAGCTAAATATGACGGTCATTATTACTTCTTTACTTATCATAAAAAATCGTTCCATTTTAGTAATTATTACCTTAAAATTTATTTATTTTTTCCCTTTTATGATAACATTCTTTTAAACAATGCCACTCAATTCAACTATATATAAAGAGAATTGATGGACACTTTGATTAAAAAAAAATTGTGAATTGTGATTGTGAAAATTGCACATAACAAACCATACAATCACATATGAAAACATACGCACTCGCAGAAAAAGTAAAATGAAGGTACATCATGCAATGGATGATGACGAGCAACTGACTGTATCAATAAGAACTTATTTTACTGCAAAATAAACCAGATGAAAAACAAACAACATATCCTACCAAAATGTGTCCATTAATGTATTATACATACAGACACTGGGATACCTTAAAAATGTACGATTGCAGATGTGGCAACACATACACGTTCTTTTGGGAACAAATTCTCTGCTCGATTTCGTTTGAATTGAACAATAATAAAATAAAAATAAAATAAATAAATTAACCAGATGCATTTTAAAATATTAAATATGTACATTCGTAAAAATTTTGAAATGTGTGCAAAGTGGTTCTTGCGTTAGGAAAATGTCGAAAAATAATAATTTTCTGGAACTTTGTGCATAATGTGACTGATTTATATAAAAAAGGGAGCACTTTTTTTACATATGATCTGGCTACACTCTAAAGTTGGACTTGGTTATGACTTAACAAATCGAGACATGTGTTTGATAACGCAACTTTATTTTTTTAAAATTCTATTTTCTATAGGTACCTGCTGTATTAATTATTGTCATGGTTTTCAAAGTCTTAAAAGTATTAGAATCATATAAAACCATTCAGAGAAAATGAGAATTAGACATGTAACAGACTACCAAATATTTAAAACATACCGAACTATAATTTACGATAATTTTATCATGAACTCAGAGAATTACCTCCACATATGTGATACACTGTGCCAAAAATTTATTATGGTAGAAACGTTCAATTTGAACCACCATAGGTTGGAGGTGACAAGAAAGACCTCTATTGGAAATTTATTTCACATACGAACCGTAAGGCTTGCGAACAAGTTTATCTGTAATGCGTTATGTTGTTCACGGAATTCTGTCAACAGTTCTTCATAATGACTTGAATACATCCAATTAGTCAATAGCGTGAACCACCCTAATGTCACCGATGATAGTTTTTGCCTTCTCCTGTACGCGATTGCGAAACTTCAAAATATACTTTAACGCACGGTAAAATACTTTGGTATGCATGTGGATAGAATATTAACCCGCCGCCGGGTGGTGTTTAGCTACACGCACATGGGGGTTGGGTCATAATGACCCACTTATTAAACTCGGGCTTTTTGCTGTATTTATGAAAAAATATATACAATTTAGATTGAATCTAACATTATCAAGGAAATAAAACATGACTGTTAAAAAATAACGTATTTATTTTTATTTTTAAACAAAAAACATTTCATATTAGAAAAGTTAACAAAGGAGGCTTCTTCTAGCTTACATATAATAAAAACTTTTTTGTCATATTATTATGGGTCATATTTACCTTTTTTAACTTTAAGAACGAGTCACTCGAAGTACAATCGCAAATTTATAACATTCAGAGAGAATCAATATCTCCAGCTACTGAGAAGAGCGTACAGAAGAGAAGTACATAGATTCGAAAAGTGACGGGTAATTATGATCCATTCCCCCGGCGTCGGGTTAATATGAAGACCCATAATAAAGTAAAGAAACGACAATTATAAGCCAAGGCTGAAAGTGTAAATTAATATCTTAGACTAAATACGACATTTGGAATATAAAATAATTCTAAATAAAATTATTTTATAGCGTCTTTAAAAACTTCTACTTGATATATCGTCTCATTTAACTATTAATATTAGTGCGTTTTATGTGGTCAAGTATATCTATATGCCTGCATTTCATTCATTCTTACACCAAATTGTCAGTAGCAATTTTGGAATTAGGTTGAAGTATACTGATAATTTAAGAACCAATGAAATGCAGGTATGTAGATATACTTGACTACATAAGAAGCAAAAATCACTATTATTTTATAAGTTATTAAGACTTACGAGTATATAATTTAACTAAATGGAACATATAGCAATTTATGTATTGAAATATTGCCTGTACAAAGATACCGGTGTAAAAATGTGTAATCAATGGCAAATGATGCGTGATATAAATTTTTCAAAGGTCAAATACGAAAATAGAAGTTTTAGCAAAACCCATTTACCACAACGAAGTCTACATATCAAGCCAGTTACTATATCTCTTCTTGGTGATATATATATATATATATATATATATATATATATATATATATATATATATATATATATATATCTTTAGACCTACTTCTTAGATATTAATTACCATCATATTTTTTTATTATATGTACATATGTATGTACCTATTATATTTCTCTTAATATTTCCGTTTAAATTCATGTTTTTCATCTTTAGTGGAGTTTAAAATATTATGTCACATTTATTTAATCAAATTTTCCTTTAGTGGAGAGATAGTAAATAAATAATCGAATTATATAAAAATATTTCACACATACATACGTATGTATATGTTTCATCAATATTAGTGAGCAATAAGTCTGATACAAATAAATATACATATGTGTGACTTAGTACCTTTTATAGGATAAGTTATAGTTTTATAATTTACACAATTTTTTAAGTGTAAATACTCGTATACTGGATCCATCAAAATTTTAAATGCACATATCAAGCAGATGTGTATAGCTGTGTACCTCTCTGTTACCTACATGCATACATATGAATGCAGGAACAAACGGTGTTAGTCACTTGGGTGCATCAGTGCGAATGAGTAATATGTATGCTCTTACATGAATCAATATACATACGAGTATATATAAGCAATTGTGTACAAATTTGTTGCATACTTTTATGCATTAAGTATATATTTTTATTGTTTTGTTTTTAACATGCAAGCATTTTTGCATATGCGTGTATACATATATATTTTATTTATTCACATAAGAACAAACACATTAAACATACTATATGATGCTGCTAATGGTGTTGCTGTTGCTGTTGTTGTCATCGTCGTCAATGTTGCTGCTGCTGTTGTTAGTGCATAAATACTTTTATTTTATTTTGCTGTTGCTGCTAAGATTTTTTTGCACAAATAAATGTGCCCCTACGGAAATCAATGTGTACGTTAAAGCTTAATTGGAAAAAATTGTAAATAAAAATATTTAAAAAAAATGTGCAGATACAGATTAAAAAAAATTCTCGCAGCTGTATGTGAAAATTTTTAATAAGAAATACACACACGTTTAAATGAGAACAATGAAATATAATATGTAAACGGCATCGAAATGGAGTTCATACGTACGTTTAAAAATGCAAATGGCTGTACGGCGATTCGATATTTTTGCATATGTATAATGGATCATCAATTTTAATGTAAGTACTGATATTATTAATTTTATGTATCTGATTTTATGCCTATGGGATAGAAATAAGGTGTCCCTTTGTCAGCAATGATTTAATTTTCGAAAATTGCTTTTTCGTGGTATAGTTTTATATTCTTGGTAATCTTGTGGTAAAATATAGTCTATATTATATACCCTGAAGGAAACGTGGGGTTAAGTGTATCCCTGCCAATATTTTTTTCAACAATTTTGGTGTCTTTTTGGTGACACTGTCAACAAATTGTTTTTTTGTTTTTGCTTTTGTTTTTGATAGGTAAAAAAAATTGTTGACGGTTGAAACAAATCATCAAGCTGATGGGCTCAAAATCGGTGGGTAGTCGACGGCAACTGTTGTTATTGACCTCGGTGATATCGTCAATAGTAAGTCAGTACAATCTTACTATTGACATTTTCGTCATATGGTCCCATAATAACTACCTAGTCAGTATTGACGCAGTCTACTGGTAGATTTCGTAGGACAAGCCTGTGTTAAATGTCAAAAGTAGATAGCATTAGTTGGGGTATAATTTTTCAGTAGTACTGGTGACATCGTCAATAGATAATCAGTATAATTTTATTATTGACATTTCCTGCAGCGTATATCTCGTACTACAAATGATCCCAGAAGAAACGAAACAATTTAGAACTATAGCCGAATTTGGTATATTGCTTTTTAATATATATAATCAAACGGTTTGCATACCAATATCTATGAACTTCGTCATGTACTAAAGTGCAATTTTCAATAATATTTCTCTAACTAACATATCTATGAAATTAGTTTTTTTATGTTTCATAGGTAACTTAAATCTTTTTGTACGTAAACCCTATAAAATAGAAACATTAAATAATATACACAAAAAATTTGCATTGCAAAAATAAAATAATTTCCTTGTAAGTTCAATAAAGTCAAATTATTGCATAAGAATAGTTGCAATAGTTAGTCACTTAAACTGAATCAAAATATTGTTGCATACAAGCACCAAAGAAATTTACATGTTTATAGAACAAGCAGTACTGTAATGGTTCTATATGTAAAAATTCTTTATAAAAAAAACAAACAAAACAGAGAACTATGTGACAATTGGACAACATCTTGTTCTTAATTTCAAACATATTGCAATATTTTATATTTTGTGTTTTTTTTTTAATATCCAAAACCAAATCTTGTTGATGTTAGCAAATACGTTTTAAGCTACTTTCGTTTGCTGTAGATATAAAAAATTTAAATGAAACATATTCAAAGAACCTTAGATAGATATGTCATTGTATGCAAAACTATTTTTCTTTTACATACACAGGGAAAATCGTAACTGTGTTAATACTTTAAGGCAAATAATTGTTATATAAAGGATCTTTGGCATATTCAATAGAATTTGAGCAATCATAAAATGTAGGTATTAAAACAGATTTTATACAGAAATAAATAAAAATAAAACAATTCGTTTGAACTAAAATTTTGTAATATTGATTTTCTTACTATAAAAATTTTATAGAAAAATGTAAGCCAGTTGGCTTTTTTGTATAAATACGGCAGTAAAATATGAAATATGGAACTAGAAAAGATTTTAATCTGCTATAATTTAGATCTATTTAATTGTCTTGTATACGCCAGCTTATAAATTTTTGTTCGTCAATATAAATTTGAGTCTATCTATTGCGTATTTAAAGTAAAACAAATATTTATATAAGGATAAGAGTAAAAGATTGCAAAAAATTATTAAAAAGAAATTAAATCAGAGAAAAACTAAATTCCATCACAGTAATGATCACAAACTTTAATAATTAAGTTAATCAATGAATTGGATTTCTACTTTAAGCGATTAAATTGTTCGAATAAAGTAAACGACGTTTCGATTTAATCAGACGGCTGAAATTAAATTAATCAATAATGCTTAATAATTAATATTGCTATTAATTTAATTAATCTTGCTTATTTTATTTCACATTTTTAAATAATATAAAGAAAATAATTAATTAAAATTTACAAGTTCTGACATATGTATTGTTCCATTTTTTTAACTGCCAACTATAATGTTAAATTTTTTTTATTTTTTTAAATAATTACTCGACTAACTACTATATATGATCATATTTCTTTCATAAAAAAGTTATTAAGTAAATCTTTTATGGTATACAAAATTTTTATAGATCTTATGAATTCTATTTTAAGAAATAAGGCAGTTTATATTTAGGTTTTTTTCAACTAGTACTTTTACAAATGTATCATATTTTACCATTAACTTTAATTAATTGTTCTTCTATCCTGTGTATACATCAAAAAGCAAAAGATGGCTACTATTTTGATATATTCTATACCACATTTTTAGTATGAGAATATGAGAACATGAATCATGTAATATGTCTCATATGTGCATGCTAACCATTATACTCAAAAAGTATTTCATTTACTAAAGAATTATTAAAAACATTTATTTATGCAGGGTATATTTTATCCTAATCAAAATACCAATACATTATTACTGCCCATCTTAAGATGAACAATAAAATATATTACAAAATATCAAAATATATGATTTTCATGTTTAATTTATACAAACACATGTTAGTCTTTGAATTTACATACTAAAACAAGTACATTCACATACAAGCATAGACAAATTCTGTTGTTTTACATAAATCTATAGTTGTATAAATAATGTCCGTGCGTATATATGTTTAAAACAGGATTTTTGCACATTTTCATGCATACTTTGGACATTAGAATCTGTTTGCCCTACATTTTTTTTATATAAATATATGCCTATGCTTTATAGATAGATTATAAAATGTGATTTTATTTCTCTATATTTTTAAATGCTTACTTGAAAAAAATATAGTGCAAGAAAGTTACTAAAGGTGTCTTTAAGTTTAACGTAACTATTTTATAGAAAATTTCCTAGCTTTAATGGCTCTTTGTGATATGCTGGTTGTAAGAGGTAAAGGAGTATTTGCATATTCATCTTAAAATTATTAATATATGTATGTAAATCTATCAAGTAGTTTTAGTATTTGGTCGTAGTAAACACTAGTAATTTTGAATATAGTCACATATAAATTTTAATCTTATCTGAGTTAAAAGTAAAAGCTACCTGTGTTAGTATCAAGACTTTAATGCTATTAATATGGGAATTATCGCACAAAAATAATCTGGAATACAAGTTTATGAGTTGAAAACATTACAAAATATATAGCAAGGCTGTAGTACAGATTGGGTATATATCCGAAATCGTTCTTTATTAGTGTACTACTAATTTCCTGAAAAAAGTGATTGATGTCCGTCGGCTACCCACCGATTTGTACTAAAAAGTAACCCAAGAGCAAAAGAAAAAATAATTTTATATTTCTTACCATGCAAAATATGGATTAATATATTGGAAATTAAAATTCTTTGTTTATTATGCGGCTGTTTAAAACTATTATTTTCATAACTAGGGAAAATGTTGCTATAGGAATATCTAATTTATTTGGACAATTTAAAATAACTAAATACATATAAACAGTTAAAAAGCAAAAATTCAAATGTTGCGAAAAACATGTAAGACTATTGAAAACGTTTAAACATTAAAAGTTTTAACATTATGCAGTGAAAATGTAAAGTTTAGAAAATATCTAACATAATTTATACATATTATTTAAATAGAACTTTTTATATATAGAAGAATAGAAAAAAATGCATGTACCAAATATATAAAATTCGAAAAAGTTTAGGGCAGAATAACCTCCTAAAATTTAAAAACAAATGATTTGTAAAATGTTAATAGAAGAGTAGAATATTTGCCATCATAATTATGAAAAGTAGAAAAATATGTATGAAATGACAAACAATCAGCATCTGCAAATGACTAATATTGGCTAGTTTAAAGAAGTTAATGATAATGATTGAATTCATATGAATGGGTATACGTTATACGAAACGTGTATAAATTCATATATTATTGCTCATACGCTACGATATCTCGGTTAGTGTTATACCACAAATCCATCGCTCTCTGTAAAATAATATCCAAAATGGTTACGAATAGAGAGAATTCTCTCTCTTCTCATCTTTCTCAGTAGTGCAATTTTGAAAACTTTATGAAAATTATTATAAAGTGGTAGTTTGCGTGCGATGAGGTTATTATTTATTGTCAGTCAACTATTTAGTGCAAGAGAGATTTTAAAAATGAAAATTAAAGAATTTATTACACAAATTACTGACAAACTATTGAAACTAATGAAGTTATAAGAAAGCTGAATATGTTATAACACTCATATTTATGTTTGTAATTATTTAATTGAAAGTTTTCATTTAGCTTTAACTTCATTCCAACATGTTGAATAGAAGAAAAAAATCATAATAAATTAGTAAACGCTTTATGAACGAATGCGTATTTGCTTGAAAACTTCTCGAAGTGAACTTGTGCAGACATCTTTTGAAAATACTACTATTCATTACCATGCCTACAAACAGACAAGAAACGAAATTATTAAAACAATAAATTTTATCACACAAATATTTTGCATTCGCATATATTGAGAGCCTTTGTTTAAGTAGTAGACAACACAAAAAAAATCTAAATTGCATAAATCACTGAAAATTGCAATTTATTTTACCAAAAATAAATTTATGAGATTGGTGTTATTACTATTGGAGAAAATATAAATATATTTTCTTCTTCCGAAAAACTATTAAAGCGTCAGTTAGAAACGTTTGTATTTTGTTAAGGCCATATAATATAAAGAGAAAAAAAAGAAAACGTTTATCATTATTAACAATTTCAAAAACAGACACAAGGGCGTTTAGCTAAAATTCGTAAAACGTGCAAACTGTAAAATACAGCGATGCACTTGAAAAATAAACTCAATGCACATAAAATATATGATTTGTTTGCTTTACTGCGAAATTCAAGTGGAAAAATATTTTATAAACTTAATTTAAAAGAAATAAACCAGAGCAGTTAAATTAAATTTAAGGTTGAATGTTTCTCCCGTATTTTCTTTTTGTCCGTAAAAGTTCTACTTGGTTTGTGTAACTCTGCGGCATCTATACGGTTTTACACACACACACACACACACACACACACACATTCAAGTCTTGTGTACATATTATAATATCAATAAAGGAAGCAAGTAAAGCTTAACGTGCATCATTTTAAAGTATAAAAATTTTTATAGAAGGTATAAAAGAACCAAACATTTTATTTCAAAAGAAACGTCAAGTCTGTTTAGGTTCTAAAATATTTTTATGATTATTAGTGTATGAAGGTAAAAGTAATTGTACCACTTTGTGTAAAATTTTTGCAATTTTAATGATTACCACAGTTTTTAGCAATAATATAACCATACATTTTTTCCTTGAGTATATTTCTTATTTTCGAGAACAAAAAATATAAGGTTTTCAGCATCATATGAAATGAAGTACAGGTGTGAAAAATTTTATATTAGCCCAATTTCTTCCGGCTTTAGAATTAAATATACTTCATATCGTAGGGAAAATTGTCTTAGTCCCATGGTGATGAACAACACATGTGTATAAAAGGTTACAATAGCACTTTCTGATTGATTTAGGTTTAGAAATTCGTATTTATTCTCCAGTTGATAAACTATAATTGAAATAACAAAAACAATAAAATTAATTTTTTTGACTGATGCTAAATAGGCTAAACAATCAATACATAAATAAACCTTTATCACATTCTTTCCCCTCAGTTTTACATTTGATTGTCAATTAACACTTCTACATCGCATCTGTTAGGTATGTTTCCTTACAGCACAGAAAACTTATAAAATTAACTTCAATATTGATTTTTGCTGTTCTCCCAGCTGATTTCTACCCATATGCAGTTAAATAAATGCGGTGCTTTAATATGAACAAATTATAAGAGATGAGAAATGTACATTTTAAAAACATATATCGTTTATTTATTTATTTTTATTTGCTAGATTGTTTTGTGCTACAAAATTTGTTAATTATTTCTTACACATTGCATGGCGAAGTTTTTTATGCTCATTTAAAGGCGACTTTATTTTAATGCAGAATAAATAAATAAGACTTTATCAGATAAAATGCTTAATGAATTTTTATCAAACTAAGCCCAAGAAAAATTATTTGGATAATACAATTATAAATCAATATGTCTCTAAATATATGCGTCATAACATGAAATCACGTAAGACAATATACTGCTTGCTGACTGCTTTGATACAAAAAGACACAGATATGAAATACCAAAACCAACAACTTTTTATAAACAGCTAAAAATAGCACAATAAATTATATACTCACGTTAATGAGTGCACTTACACATATATGCTGGTTACGTATATATGTGAAGAGATTGTTTAGGCTTTTAAATTATCTGACAAATAAATCAATAATAAAATATCATTAATTATACGATACACAATCACATTTGAAGACTGCCAAAGAAAACAAATTGTAAGAAAATATTTTAATTTCGTTAATACGAAGCAAACGTCTCTCTCAGACTTCTAAAATAATGTTATCACACTTACACACAGCTACAAGCAACCACCTATTATATTCCAAATGAGTTTGAATACATACCCAGCTAACTCTAGAGTAGAAAATATATAAAGTCAGGTTAGCATTTGTAGAAACCGATTCGGTTCGTTATTTTGGTTCCTTATAAAATACTAAAGGAAACAATTTTTCGGAATGAAGTTCTTCTTAATATCATGCATGTTTATAGGTAACAAAGTTTAAAAAATTTCTATACAAAACTTTGTTTTCTTGTTTATTTTCTGAGGGATCAAAATACAGATTCAATTCCTTTTCAGAATGGAATTAGATTCTGTGGCATGGCTGATATAGTAAACAATTTGGATGAGAAGCTCCAGCAGTTTATTAACTTTATACCTTTTATATCAATTGTAGATTTTTTTTATTTTTTATTTTTATCCTGGATCAGTACTCAGGGGATGACCCCTATATATGCAATGCATTGCGCCGGAACTGAAAACGAGGGGATAGTATTGAGGGGACAGATTAGGAAAGATGAGAAGATAGACAGTTTTTTTGTAGCTATTTCAACCTTTTACTTCGCCGGCTAATTTTTGCTACAGGGCCGACGAAGGTGGGTGCTGTTACTCTGCTTTTAGTACATGACAGTGTCAGTCGCTGCCAATTATGTTCAGTGATCAGTGACTATGCCTTCATCATTGAAAGATGCTGGCAACAACTAACGCAACCACGCACTAATGCTGTTTAGAAGAATTCAACAAAATATTTCATGACTCAGCGCGGGCTCGAACTCACGACCCTCCGCTTCATAGTCTCGTGTTCTACTACTTCAGCCAACAGCACCCAGATTGTCTTGCAACATAAATATTTTCGATGTCTAAAGCCTAGTACTCTGTTTAAAATTTAATGTGAAATTCTGGCAGAACCCATACAAAAAATATTCAATCGAATTATTTGTGGAAAAATGTTGCTAGACTAGTACTCTGTTTTAATTATGAAAAGCATGTGAAATAACATGAATGTTATTTATTTCGTACGATAATTTTTTGAAACTAAAAATGTTCTCATTGAAAATGAAAAACACAATTTCAATTAAAAAGGAAAAAAAACTGAAATAACTCATGTTGCGCAACATATTCCACAAAGTCAAACAGAGTACTAGGCTTAAGAATGTAAAATGATTTTCGAATATTTAGCTTAGCTGGGTAATGACGTAAAATTCTATATAGTTGTTTATATGTGTATGTATGTGTATTTTGCTTGGAACAGCAAAGCGAATCGAGGGAAGTAATTTTGCAATATAATATGCATACTTACACAAAAACCGCATACTACTGTATCTCAATTTGTATAAATTTATAAGTAATTTTAATTTTGCTTTTAAATTTAATAAGAAAGGAGGAGCGAAGTACTTACATTTAGTGTTAGCAAAAAAGGCACATTAACAAACAGACAACAAGGTAAAGAATAGATTAAAATTATTTTTCCAATTTCTTTTTCGATGGCATTCTATAGCATTTGTTTGATAGAAAACTGATTTTATAAAAGTTGTAAAACATATATAACAATTCATGCACGAACCCACTGCTAATACATCCTCAGGCAGTATGTATGTATGTGTGCAGCATGCTCGTGCGAATAACATTGCTACAAATGTATTGTTCATACTTGTATACATATAGAATGATTCACTTACATAAGAAATCCTCCAATCAAAAGCACAACTACATAGACCAGAATTTCTAAGATTATAGCCGCAACAGTCATATAAATGTCTAAAATCTACATTTGTCATAAATGAGAAATCTATGGTTTGTTGCTTCACTTTGTTTTTATTTGAATCTGAACCACATGAAAAACATATACATACATATATCTAATATTACATCTATACGTTTATTTGTTTTCCACATGGGAAACAGATGTATTTAAATATATACATACGTACGCAGTGTAGTATACAAGTTAAAGAAATGCTTTATCATGTAGCTACATATAATTAATTTGGTGTAGCATTTCACCGAAAATTTTGTTAAAGATATAAAATAACATTCGTATTGGTGTCAGAGAATTACACATTCCTCTGTTGTATGTATCGAGATGAATATAAAACGAAAAATCAGAGGGTATTCGTGAGTGCTTTATATACAATGTCATTAAAGGACAATAAAGAAATTTTATTAAATAACATTCGCATAATATATTAAACTCCACTCAGGACAACATAAATATATATAAAGAAGGGATTCTTAATTTTTAGGTTTGTAAAATAGAGTTATATAAAACACACATCAAGCTATGATTTCCATTAACTTTTTATTTCATTATAAAGCTTTATGTACGAAAAACAATGACACTTAAATGACCGTCTCTAGAATGGTTTTAGCAGTTTAGCCACATAATAAAAGTCTAACGGCGTCAAATTGTAAGAAATTACTCTTTCTGGAAACTTCGTAAGAAATCGGTCGTATTGTGTGGTTTGTAACAAACTCTTGTCAAAACCACATAGTCTTCAGTTTCAGGCCACAAATGACCAAGGAAAATAAGCCCAATTACTGACACGAGGGTGCTGTTGGCGGAGGTGGTTAAAACGAGACAATGAAGTGGAGCATCTAGAGATCGACACCGCGCTTAGTCATGAATATTGTAGGGAGTTCTTCTGATCAGTAATAGTGCATGGTTGTGTTGGCTATTGTCAGCCTGTTTCAGTGATGATGGCATACCACTGGTCACTGAACATAATTGTGCAGAGATAGACATTAAAGAGCAGAGGAATAGCATCCTTCTTCGTCGGTCCTGTAGAAAAAAATTAGCCGGCGAAGTAAAAGCTTTAAATAGCTACAAAACATTTTCTATCTCGAATCTTAAATAGCCCCAAATATTTAGTGAGTAAATTTAAAATGTTTAACTTCGTGGGACAGAGTTCCTTTATATAATATCGTACGTCAACGCCCACTGAAGGGTGCGGGGTCCAAAAATAGACTACATGATGTTTTCCATAGACGGAACGTATGTCACTGAATATATACACTCTATGGGGTCCAATTATTTTTGGAGGGTATCAAACACTGTATTTTGTCGGGGTCTCTCTGGCAAGGGCCGAGGGAGACATTTCACCTTTGCCAAAAAACTTCAAAAATAAATGTTCGGAATAATTAAATGTAAAATTTATTTAATTTATTATATATTTTTTTTTTGATAGGGTCATTTAGTGGGCAAAGGGGGGAGGACGGGGTAGGGCAGAGGAGTACCAGGTTACGTCTCAGCTTCGTCACTAAAGTTTAAAAATTTTATTTTTAAGGGATGTAGTCTTAAATAATAATTTTTTTTTAAATTTTTACTCTATTCTTGCATATAATGACGCCCACTAAAGGGGGCGGGTTCCAAAAATTACTATTTTTGATTTTATGGCTCCAAGTTTAACGCGTTGGACCTTCTTTGACATAAAAATATGTCATGTGCTTAACAAAATTACAAAAAAAAACTTTAAAAATTAAGATATTTTTTAGAGGTTGATTTAGTTCTTCTTAGGGGAACTTTTTTCCCTCTCGTTCGATTCAGCCCATTTCTGAGCTTGACTTATGTTATCCTTTAAGATATATTCATACCAAATTTGGAGAGTCTGGCTATTTTTGTTTGGACTGAATCGTGATTTCCACAGACGGACGGACGAAGATGCTCAGATCGTCTTAGATTTCATCACTAATCAAGAATATATATACTTTATGGGGTCTCAAATGGAATAACAAATGGAATAACAAGTGAATTTTTTTTTTGCAGGATTAAAAAAAATAGCGACGAGAATCGAAAAATGGGGTTTGTAAGTGAAACCTGTTAAATAAGGATACATTAAGAGAATTGTTCTTCAAATTTTATAGTGATTTTAGCGAAAAATATGTCTATAATTATTTGCAGGATGAATAATTATAAAAATATATCTTTAAGTTTATGGTTTTTTTGTTTGCAAAATTTACAAAAATATTTGTCTTTTTGTTTTATATATTAATTATCTATACCTCGCCTCTTGCTATTTTCTTCTACATGAATACCCAAAACAACTGTGTAAACACACCCATTTACCACAACTAAATATGCGTTACATATAGAAACACAAAAACCATTTGCAAAACCATATTTCATTCGGCCTACATGCAACACTTTTTGACAAACTGGCATCCGATTTACAAACATTTTGTTATAAATACATACAGATGTATTTCGAATATAATTTATATGCAAAACATAGTCAGTCAGTCATTCATTTGTTAAATATTTTACATCTTATTATGTTTTCTTAACTGCTTCCTTCATTTGCTGGATGTGAAAGATTAAGGAATATTATGAATAGATGAATGACTAGCTGGTGGACCATCAGCTCTTTGTTAACAAGCAGCATGATAATTTAATTTTGTATAACTTTTTTTTAGTTAAAATTTTCTTTGTAAGAGAAATCACTCAAGTAAAGGAAGCCAGAAATATAGTTTGTTTTGGAACGAAACTATTTGGGATATATTTTAAATTGAAAGCATATTTACCAGGGCTGAAATAATATATTCATCAAAATACATGCTGTTGAAAACACAATTTCTAAACTTTATTTAAAGCCAAAATATTGTTTTGTGTGGGCTTTCAAAATGTTGCTTCTAAACATGCGCCGCATGCGGTTTGCCAGAACACATAAAATAAACAGTGCCAAGGAACAATTACTTTGCTTGTTAAGCTATTGATTTTTGAAAACATTTTCGCCTAGATGTACAACCTTCAGGCAAAATTCAATTTTTGCCCTGTATTCGAATCTCAAACAAATCTCAATCATTTTCATTCTTTCTTTGCTATCTCTTCCTTCTCATCCACATGACCCAATATTCCACTATTAGCATAATAGTAATATTCACCTATAATTATAATTGATATATTATACAATCATAAAATACACAAATTTCTATATACACACCATTTAGAGCACATTTAGTTCACAGCCGTACGCATACTTGAGTATATTGCAGTCAATATTCAAAAAAGTTTCCGTAACATAATATATTGATAAAGAAAGAAACCAACAGACTTTTTTACATTTAAACAATAGCTAGAAGCAAATAACAATAAATGGCGTATAGCCACATGTAAACAGAAAATGATAAATGGTGAAGAAGCTTTTAAGACCACACGCGCTCATGTTTAAAATGTATAAAAACTTAGGATGGTATACATCAAAATGTTGGGTGATAAGATTAATACGAGGCCAGATCAGAAAGATTCATAAGAATTTGTATTGCATAATTTAGTTATATTTTATTAGCATCCATTTCTTTTACGTGTTTTTTAAAGGAAACCTTTTGGTTATTAAATATTGTGTTATCCAGCAAATATTACAAATAGCTCTGCAAATAGTAGTAATTTAAATAACCTGATGTACAACATTCATTAATTCTTCTTTATTGGTACCATGTGTTGTATATCAAACAATTATTATGTAATATCTTGCGAATAAATTCAGGGGGAAATAAATCGAATCTACTTATAAGTGTATCAAGTCCTTCCAAGTGTATACAATGCAGGTAATTGTTATTATTATCTAAGATGTTTTTTCCATCAGCAATATACTATATACCATTAAAAGTGGAGTTAAACTAGAACATCATTGATCAATTCATACACTGACAAAATTATGACAGTAACGGAATGTATTTTGTTCAAGAAGTTTTCCGTTCAGTCATTTTTAAATGCATAAGCATTTAAAAATGTAAGCAAATTTATTTTTAACTGATTCTAACAGTCATTCAAAAAACTAACTACACATTAATACGGATTTTCTGTTGCTTTCAATATTGTCCGTTGTTTATTTGTAAGTATATTCACAATATTATTAAAGAAACGGAATGTACTTCATTCAAGAAGTATTCCGTATAATAATTCTTAAATGAACAAACATTTAAAATTTTAAGCAATTTTAATTT
Organism: Linnaemya tessellans; assembly: GCA_951800035.1. Classification (NCBI taxonomy): domain Eukaryota; kingdom Metazoa; phylum Arthropoda; class Insecta; order Diptera; family Tachinidae; genus Linnaemya; species Linnaemya tessellans. The sequence goes on from OX637535.1 coordinate 43,017,250, forward strand.
TAACTGATTCAAACAATACTATTTCTCTTTGAGCTAACAAAATAAAAGAGAAAAACAATATTTTTTACAGATTTAAGTCTGTTAATTTTTTAACATTTAAAATTAAATGATATTTTTATTAAAGTTAAATGAATAATAAGTTGACCGGTTTTTAATCGAATATTCATTTATTTTATATGACAATTTCAGTTAATTTTACGTACAGAATATTTTGAGTGTAAGATAAAATGCAAGAAAATTACATTATTATATATTCATAAAAATTTAATAGCAGTTGTAAGTTGTTTTATTAAAAAAAAAAGAAACCAAAATGATGAAACCTTATTTTTATTCTAACTAAACCTTCCAAAGCCTGTTTTGCAACAGCAAGATGCCTTTGCAGTCGAGATACAGCGAAACCGATTGAAAAAATAAAGTTTTAAAAGCTTTTTATTTGTTTCAAAATAGTAGGAATTTGAAATTTTGCATTGGAGCTCCATAATTGACCTACACAGAGGTTACATCACGATAATTAATGTAAAATAACAGTTTCCCCTTATTCTTTAAATATTTGTCAACGTCACGGCAAGACAATATCAAAAATAGAACATGTCTGCAACACTTTTCTTCAGCAATTGACAATTTCTAATGTCCTGTTATTAAAAAAAACCCTTAGAGAGTAGTAAGAGGCTGCCAGCAGTATTTAATTGTATTGGTATTCATGAAATAAACTTTTATGATAAATCGGCAAAGTAGGAAAAATTTCGACTCGTCAGCGTATTGTTGAAGGAATTTTTTTTATTGTATTCTGGTAAATATTTAGTTGTATACTTTTTAATAAATCTGTCAGTATAGCGTCAATGGTGAATTGATATTGACTTTATCGGTATAAGCCAATTACTTAAAGCAGCCCCGTAAAAACTAATCCAAAGCAGTTGAATTGAACGAATTAGAGGCCAATAGGCAGGACCACATATGGATTTCATGTGTTCCCCAAATTGAAAATGCAGTATGTATGCCAAGTAGCGACACCTGGTTGAAACCGAATGCCGTTGCAATTTACCTGATTAATTTTTGGAAACACCATGACCGATAATACTCGCCATTCAATTTTTGCATCAGTGCCTAGCATTCGAAAGGCCATTGATGCCACCAGAGTGTAAAACACTCGAAACAGTCAACTGATATGGATTTAATTTTACTTAGTTAAGGACAATTTTGCTTATTGACAAAGTAATTAAACCAGAAATGAGTACTAAAGCCACTAAACACAATTCATTGATAAAATGACATTGATAAATGCCACATTTATTTTTTACAATTTTAAAGCTTCGATTTAAAGTTGAATAATTCTCATGATGGAGTGCCTAACTTTGCTGAACAAAATTGTTCTCACAGTTGGACATGCTCAGCTGTCAAACAAAACTTATCGATATCGTTATTCCTCATGCAACTAGTGTTTTATTTCTAAAGAAATTTTAAAACAAAAAATACCTTGAAAGCTCTATTACCCATTATGAAAATTCGAAAATATTTTGTTGAATTTAAAATATATATTTCGAGAGCAAAATTACCGCATTCGATATCGATCGAAATTTCAATACAACTTAAACGGAAATTTCGATTGAATGCCTTGTCATTACTAAGTTCCTTTGCTATGAGAAAACAGTGAGACTTCTAAAAACCTTCTATAAATTTAAATTACTATCGTGTCAATATATTAAAAAGTGTAATACGAAATTGAAATTACATAGAAATATACATCACTTATATTATATTTTATTTAAATTGTATCGCAATGAGGAATAATGATCACATCTTTCGAAATTTAAATAACAAAAATTTAGGTCTCGTCTATGACCTGTGCAACAATCTACTTTTTCGCGAATGACAGCACCATTTATTATTAATTTTTATTCCCCAACCGGCCAAGCTTGATGGAGGAAGATTGAAGCCAAAATGCAGATAATAAACTGGTCATATAAATCTCCGAAGAGTTCCACGCGAACAGAATGAATTTCATAACAATTAAGACACAATGTTGCATGGACGCGTATAGAATTCTGGTGGATGGTGCCGTCCTGTTCGTAATTGTGGGCGGTATACATATTGAGAAATCGGAAGCTATCGATGTTCTTGGTATGCAGCGTGATGTTCGATTGACTTTTCATGCCTCAAAAGAAGTACTTCGGCATTTTTAAACGGTGCGCTGGCATGAAGATATTTCTAATAAATGAAAAGAATAAATGGTTGAAACGAATTTTGGGTAAGACCATTGCAACGTCAAACAAACATTTGCTCTGTTTTTTTTTTTTTTTTTTTTTTTTGCTAAAAACAGTCTTGAGTGGTTGTTAAGACAAGTGGAATTTCTATATCGATATACATATTTTGTCCCATAGAAATGTTAGAGATAAAAAATCAAAAATAAAATATGCAAATATTTTCCCTTTCGTAAAAATTTTGTGGTAAACACTATTGTTTTGACAAAATGTTATGGATTTAGGAGACGTGGATCTTAAAAGCCTTATTGAATTTTTAGATTGACCTTTCGATAAGCATTTTAGCCATTTTTTAACAGAATGACAGATGAGAAAAAATGATGATGAAGATTGAAAAAGAACTTTATAAGTATACAAAGAAGCATATATATTTTTTTGAATGTTTTGCTTGCATACTTTTAGGAACTTATGCATACTCGCATATACGCACAAATTTAATATGGTCGCATATACTTGTTTTGGGAATACATTTGCGTTTTAGGGATTCTCCAAAGGGGATTACTGTGTTGCTCTTTACACATATATACTTAAGCTCTTTTACACATACATACGTACTCACATATGCATAAAGTATCTGCGTCTAGGTTTCTTTATGTGTGTATGTCTATAAATTATGAATTTTTCTTGTTCAGCTTTTTATGATTTGGCGTTTGTGTTTATTTCTTCTCTTTTTTTTCATTCCTTTATGTCATGTTATTTCAATAAAACAAAATTTTTCCTTAATTTTATTTTTTTTATATGACTTTCTTTTCGTTTTCGCAGGCGTCATATTATTTTGTATGTCATCAATCAAATATTTCCTAATGATATAAATTTACAACCCTCATAAAAAAATAACACAAAATAAAATAAATATAATACGAAATATTATGTATTAATGATGCTATAGTATTTTTGCGCATCCGGTAATTTAAATAAAAAAGTTATAATTCATACTGTAGTGTGTGTGTGTGTGTGTGTGTATGTCGACATAGTACATATTTACCACATGCAATGTAAAGAACCTTTTTGTGCTTGAGCATGTGTGCTTGTTAGTATTGCCTTTCAAACAATATGTCCTTATCTCTTCGTTTCAGTTGATAATTTAATAAAGTATTTTTTATTTCAAATTTAGTTAGATTTTTTTTATTTGTAAACATTCATTTGTGTATTTCAAATTATAATTTATAATATATATTGTTTTGTAAGAAAATCTTGAAGGAATACTCATTGATTTCATTACGATAAATTTAGCGTACAGGATGACAGAATGAGGTTCTTTAGAAATTTATATACGTAATTACTGATATATAATGTTGTGTGATTATAAATATCCAATTAAAACTATAAATGTAGGATATTTTAATACAAATTAATTAAAAATCATTGTAAACGAAGTGAATATATTGCAGGTTCTAGAGATTGATTGAATTTTTGAACATTCAATTCGGGATTTTCCCACAATAGAGAAAAATGAAAAATATTTAGTTTGTAAGATTTTTGCAATTTTCATATAACTAGCACCTTTTTTTTAACTTGTAGAGAAAAAAACGAAGACATTTTCATTAAAAACATAATAATTTAGACAGCATTTGCTTGTTGTGTCAAGTGACCAAAGCACCAGTGGCATCAAGTGTAAAATTAAAATATTCTATGGTAAAAATAAAATATGGTTTAATGAAAATATTAAAATTATGATACTGTGCTGTATTCATTTCCTCCAACAACTTCTTATTATATCAAACGATTTTATCTTGATTTTTCCAGTCATTTGAATTACTGATTGGTTTTTGATCTGCGTGAGAAATAACAATATCGATAGTTTCCGAATTGATAACTAAAAATGTTAAACGAACTTTTGTTTCAAAAATTTGTCAGCTAAATTTCGATAACATTTGGTTCCAACAAGACGGTGGAACTTGACATACAGCGCGTTAAGCAATCTATTTATTGCAAAATCGTTTAGCTGACAACTTTATTTCCACTGGTCAATCGCGAGCCCAATGTACTGCCTCTGCATCACATTTAATGGGGCTATCTTAAGCCATCGGTTTATGTTGGAATCGAATGTTCAGGTCATCATTAACGCCAAAGGATCATATTTGTTGGAAAAGTAGATAATATTTAAACTAATTGAAATGATCATATACTAGCAATTTAGGTTAATAGATAAATGTCATGATATTATCTATTAAATTATAATAAACAATTTTCATTCCAACAATATCTCTGTCCTGTATTATCATTTTTACTTTTCATGCATCCAAAAATATCCGACATATAAAAATGGATGCATCATATTGTTTTAAAAATATTCTTGTCAAATGTCAGCTTTACTTATGGCCTTCTTCATGGATTTATTATTTCTTTTGTGAGAATCTAATCCACAACCACTACACTGATAGACTAGTATTCTAATCACTGGCCGGCCTACTACAGCACTCTGAACTTGATCTACAGGGTGGCGCAAAAGTAATCCTCCTATCAGCTATATGCTATAAATTTTGCGACAAATGACAATCAACTGCGGCCATTTACATGACATCATATTCTCGACTTGATGTAAAAAAATTAAAAGACCAAATAAAAATAATCCACAAGAAGAATCAAAGTTTTTCATTTTTTTTTAAATTACAGCCAAAAAACATTGGAAGGTTATTTTTGCGCAATTTTCTGATAGGAGGAATAGTTTTGCGCCACCCTGTAGTTTGCTCTGTCGTATTTGGATAATATTAATATTCCCTTACTCCTTGAATCTTAAACTAACAAACTTAATTGAATTTAAATACACCAACAAATAGTACAAAAAAAAAATTAAAAATGACTGCATTCAGCCAACACAATATGTACGAGTACATATATTTTGTTTTACATCCGTAATTGTCAGATATATTTTCCCTATTGTGGTAAACAAACATATGGGAAAATTGCAAAAACTTTAAAATAATAAATATATTTACAATTATATATGCGGCATGTAAAAAATGTGTATTCAATAATTTTATATGCAGACTTTATAAAATGATAATAGAAATCGATGATAAACAATAAAAAGCAATTTGTAATTATTATTAAGTAGAAATATCCTCTCATTAAAATGAACAAACAGTTTGAACGAAAAAAGTGCCTGACTTTAATTACTTTTTTTTTTGTATGTTTACGCAAAGTACATACACGCGCACATTAAACAATAATTAATGATAATATGATAACTTGTGTTTGTTAAAAGTAAAAACATTTTGGTTCAGTTTGTTAAAATTAATTTTAATGTTCGCGCTTAAACAAGTACAAAATTTCATATTCTAAATTATTTTCATACACAATTGACAATATCTAACTGAATAGTTCAGCTAGAATTTGGTGTAGGCCGAATGAAATGCCTTTCAAAAGGAGAAAATCGTTCTGGTTTTTAGCACCAGCTGCTTGCCATTAAATTTTGTAACCCTTGCAGTTCGTTTGCCAGGCCCTATATGTGCCTTTAAATAATTATGCATAAGTGTTTTCTTTATAGTTTCTAAAATATATAAATTATGGCTGTTGTGTGTCATACAGCTTTCTTTGGTAAACATAAGCCACGAGAAGTAACATTTTGCTAAATGTCTAAGGGAGTTTCCAAGTTTCGTTTTTGTCTTCTAGCACCATCAAAAACTTTAACTGTAAAAACACCTTGACTTACATAAATGTTTGTGTGTTGTTTAGAGCTGTATTCAGCCTCTGAAGTTATATTTTTCCAACAAAATATTTTAATATATATATAAATTTTTTTAATTTTTCCATGAAATTTATTTATCTAAATGCTACCGGAAACTTAATAAATGTCCGTAGGAATATACCACCAATAGAAAAGTTGATTAAGTTTGTACATGATTCACTTTTAAGACTGAAAGAAATTGAAAAACATGCCATTAAATAACAGTTGTCTGTCACGAATAACACCAACAATGTCAGTCTTGAAGCAGTAAATTGTTGCTGCTTTTTAAGTAGGACCAGCACTCATGTGAGAGTATTGAGAGGACATATGAAGATAGATGAGAAGATAGAGAATTTTTTGTAGCTATTTCAATCGTTCACTTGCCTGCTAATTGCTAACAGCCATAACTAAATACGGGCGGAAAGCGGAACTTTTTTCCGCTGAGCTTTAACGCTGAAATGCCATACCTAAACAAAAGCGGCAGCGTTATGTAAAAAAACAATAAAAACAGGGTTATCAAACAAACAAATTAAACAACCCTGATTATTTTAACAGCTGGACGAACGACATTTGTGATTTTGTTATTGAAATTCTGTACAAATTACAAACGTGCATACATATGTATGTATATAATCATATTGTAAATATTTTTTTACCTCCATTTTCTAATACGAAGTGCACAAATTTTTTCTTTTATTATATATTTCACTTTTGCAAATCTTTGCTCATTTTCTCTGGTTACAATTCTCTTCTTTTGCAACCAACTTCATTAGGAAACGCTCTGCCAAAATCGGATTTTCCAATAGCAAAGCGTTGCCGCAACGTTGCCGCCGCGTTATTTCGGTATGCTCCATACAAAATGTATGGACATGAGAACTTTTGACAGCTAAAAAACGCTTGCCGTCCGTATTTAGGGATGGCAGTAAAAAGCCGATGAAGCAGAGTGCTGTTCCTCTGCTCTTTACTTCATGATTGTGTCAGTCGCTGCCAGTTTTATTTAGTGATCACTACTATGCCTTCATAACTGAAACAAGCTGACAACAGCTAACACGATTATGCACAACCGCTGATCAGATGAATTCAACACAATATTCATGACGGAGCACGGAGTCGAACTCGGCCTAGGGTCTTTCTGTCATAGTATATTGTTAACTACTCCAGCCAACAGCACCTACTTGACACGATACAGTGACATCACGCGACTCCATAGATCGAGAAGTGTAAAATTGATCAATTGATTTGAATATTTTTCGATATCAGTTCAGCGTCAAATATGATTTAAATAAGTCGATAGTGGTTGTTCTGTGGCAATTAAAGCTAGTACATTGGAAGCACGTCTTACATGGATCCATGTTACATATCAGCTTCATAACATTAGGAAAGAAATACTCAAGACACAGATCCTTGTAAATTGTTTGAGACATTAGCTGAATAAAAATATTAAATTCAAATAAATTTGGCCCAAAAATAGGAAAGTTCTATATATAAAACAAAACGGCACAGAGGTTAAGCGGCTTAAATTCTAAGCTAAAAAAACCAATATTAAGTACACAAGGAAAGCCTTCAAATTGATTAAAAATTTAAACCAATTAAAATTTAGCGCAGAATACTTTCCAGTATAACAATAACCCTCAATGTCTACTCATTAGAAATTGTGCTAATCCAATAGTGTTTGTCGTAGCTGGATTATTTCTTTTTTTAAATTTTTACTCAATTACGTAGAACATTTTCTTATACTTAAGAACATAAGCAATTATTGCTTAGGGCCCAACACAAGTTTCTTGCAGTCATGAACTAATCTTTAAGAAAAACAAAAACATGCACTAGTTTTTTTTATAAATGCAGTGAGTAGAAACTAACTAAGAAATGAATTGGCCAACTAAAATGGCAACGTATGCAACATACATAAATAGCAAAAAAAGAGCAAATTGTTAGAATATCACGCAAAGCAACCAAAATTGAAGCTTAAAGCACTACTTCCATTTTATAGCTGCACTGGCTTTTTCAAAAATTCTGTGAATGCATTACGTTTGTGATTGCACTCGTAGAGTGTGAAGAAACTGTTATTTTATTTTAGTAAAATTCTTACACTTGCTTGAAACTTAAAGCATCATGAAAGCCGGCTTGCTGGCATCCACCATTTAGATATTAAATGTCAACATTCTGGCCGCCGAGTTTGTATTGGTTTGCTTTGGTGCAGTTTTGATGCATGGTACAATGTTAGGATTTATTATAAAATAATATAACAAAGAAAATGATTTTGCAGTCTTAAGAAAACTTGAAAGTTACTAAAAATCTATGTTCTAGTTCATATGACTTGATCTTCCTCCACAACTTTATAATGCCAACTGTTTAATTATATTTAACCGATTTGAGAATAATATAATTTCAGAGCCTAGTCTGTTTTTAAGTTCCTTAGTTTAAATTCCTATATTTTTTAAATCATTTTTTTAAATATAAAATAACTTTAACGAGTGACATATAAATTTTGTATGGCAAAAAAAAAATAAATAAATAAATGTTAATTGTACTAAAAACCGAAAAAGATTTCTAAAACTTATATTCTGCATGCTATTTTATTTCGGATAACCCATACATGAAAATATAGAATTTTTTTTTTGTACCAGTTTTAAACTCACTTCTTACTACAGAGATAGACGAAGTAGGGTACTTTTACTCTTCTCTTTAGTACATGAGGTGTCCGTCGCTGCCACTTATCTTCAGTGACCAGCTGACAGCACCTAACGCAACCATATATTAATGCTGGTCAGAAGATATCCATACAATATTCATGACTGAGAGCATTATGCTAACTACTTTAGCCAACCCTCTTACTCATTTATAACTCCCCTTTCAATAGATTGATTTCGGATAATAGACGGGTTTAATATTTTAACTACACGATGGCATATTAATCATGCTAAACTGTTCACGGCATCTTTCGCCGTAGATGCATTCGTTTCAACAGCATTTGTTTGCTATTAGAGCAACCCACATAGCCAGATAGGATAAGGCGAAGCTTCAACGAAAATTGTGAAAAAAATTAATATCGTGAATTTCGTTGTCCTCAGCATGAGGCCATGTACGGCCTATCATAAAATAAAAAACAAAAATATACAAAAACAAAGGAAAAAATTAAATAAAAGGTTATTGGAAAATTATATCGTAGTACAATTATGGTGCTACTCTGAATTTTTATTGGTAACTTGTTGTCCACTGCGAAGTCATACAGATCATTTTATGGTTAGAGCTAGATTCCCTTTTGCTGGAATTATTTATTTTCAAGCCCTGTGTACTTTTTGTGTCTCTTTCGCTATAAAAATTGTTACCAATTGTGTATTATGGAGTTAAATTTGGAGGGTTGTTGATTTCTGATTTTGTTTTTTGTTGTGTATGTGTGTGTATAGAGTATAGCCAATGCTTTACTGTAGTCTATCCTCAGGGCTGCCAAAATATATTTCAGATCGCTTTCAAAAATGTGACAAGTTATTTTTAAAGTAATGGGAAATATATTAAATATCTCTGGAATGCAGAAATTTATTCTGAGATTGTCAGGATACTTTACGTACAATAAATTCCATGGCTGTAGTTTAAGATTTAGTGGCCCTTTTGTGTGTTGATCGTCCCAAGTCTGGAACAAGATCATTTAAATGAACTCGTTTTAGAATATATAAATGAACAGATTGACTAATGGCAATCATAATAAAATTAGTTGAATTATGATTCTGTTGCAGACTAGCATTACAAGTAGCCTTGGCATGAAAGTCCTGTGAAACGTTCGAAAAAGAAATTGCATATTAGAATTCTCTGAAGAATCGCTTAGGACGGTGCAGGATATATGAATTTCATTTTAAGTTATAATAGTAATAATATAAGTTATAATCGTAGTAACATATATATGATGGAAATGAAAACAGAACATAACAAGACATATTTTGAAGTTGAAGGTTGTATTTTAGTTGCGAAGCTATTAGTCGAGCTATTTATTTAAAAACGACCGAGTTCCCTCGCAAATAAATAATGAAAACTTGTAGTAGCTTAAAGCTTGGTAGATTAGATATTTAATATATCGAAACAACAAACTTAAACCGAACACACACTACGGCATTTTGCATAGTTTGCACTAGAGGCAACTTTTGCAATATTCGCATATGTATTTGTTTGTGTAGCACTGGCTTCCAAACTGAAAATTTTTTAAGGACAGCACAAATGGGATGCCACAAACTGCCTCAGAGTGTTTGTTTTCAGCTCTTTATAGCATAACTTTCATTAATTCACGTTTATGTGCAAGTGTATAAGTTTATGAATGCTCACACTACATTCCTGCTCAGACACCGTCATTAGGTATGGTTTATGTGGATGCCCACTCCGCGCACGCACTCAAATAGCATCTAAGTGATTTCTCGCCTTAATGTAGTGCATTAACCTAATCCACAAATTTCGTTATTACTACAAAAATATATAGTTATACATACCCAGCAGAATATCTAGTTTAATTGCTAATAAATTGAGCATAAATAAACAGTAATAGTTAATACAAAATAAACTCGAAGGATATGCTTAAGTCTGAGAATTATTCATAATTTTCAGGCCGAATCGTGAAGAATAAAGCGAGAAAAACTGGGCGGGCAACACACAGAAACATTATATTCACCACTAATTGTGATGTGGCTAAAGAAATCTACTTACGCTTTTTATTATCTTTAAGGTGGGGAATATTAATTGCATAAAATAAAATACGTGGAATTCAAAAGCACAGAAATTTGTTGCATAGTGTTGTTTTATTGCGCGCAACAAACCGTACAAATATTTTAAGTAACAACCCTTTTTTTTATATAAATTTTATAAATGAGGCCACGAAAACATGCAACATCATTATGATAACGAACCATGTAATACCGTGAAAGTTAGTTTAATTCCACAGCGCGTATGTTTGTGTGGGATTAAGTTTAATTTTTCTGTTTTACTACATTTAGGTTTTGAGACGAGTACAAACAATCATTATGTTTGGGTATATGCGAGTATGTGTGCGTTCTTTTTTACATTTTTCGCTATATTATTTGCTACTAGTAGAGTAGTAACCTACAAAAACCAAAACGAAACCTCATCTTAACTTTTCATGTCTGTAAGCTGAAGTAGTTTTGCCACTCGTACACACTGTGAGTTTCGCATTAGTGAGTCTCTATGTCAACTGTGCTTGGGCTTTTTTTTTTGTATTCTTAAGCGCTATTCCCATTCGTTTCTACGTCATGTATTTTGTGGCATTATATGGCGCTGATAGTTCTAGTGTGCTATGGGTACTATTAAAATATGTATATGATATATTTTAAATGGGTACGAATATATGTGTCATAAATTTAATCTTAAAGAGCTGTACGCAGAAAATCAAGAACAACAGTGTACGTATGAGTATGTGAAAAGAATTCAAACCAAAAAAGTTTGGCTTAGGTACAATGGAACAAAAAATTCAGCAAAATGGAACATGAAGAAAATAATCAAGCAGCAACTTTGCTATTAAAACAATAATTTGTTAACATCAGGTTGATACAGTTCTCGTATTCAATATTCTAATAAAATTTGTTTAAATAAGAACTGTTATCATATTCAATTAAGGCACGTAATACGTGGTGACAAACACAATACACATGAGCACTGATAATGAAAGCGTTGCGGATTTCTAAAACAGCTGTTCTGCTCTGTTGTGTAAGTTGAATAACTAAAAACTAATGTTGAATTTCATTTGTGCCTTGGAGTATTTATAATGTCTTTCTGAGTTTAAAACAATATATTTCGAACAATTAGCCTATGAATCTTAATCAATTTCATATTCAATGACTTTTTAATTATCTGTTAAGATATTTTTCCAGTTACAGTTTGTCACCATTTCATACTATAATATTCATCATATTCAGAGCTCCGAAATCTTCGCTCGAATTCGAGTAGAGAGTGAAACTCGCTCGAGTTCGAGCGCGAGTACTCCTGCGAGTGCAAGACCGCACTCGAATAAGACCGCATATGCTTTGCTCGATTTCGAGTGCGAGTAAAATACGCTCGAAATCGAGCAGATGATACTCTTGCCGAGTACTCTTTCAGTCTTTCACATACACAAGTCAGCAAAGACAAACAGTTTCTATTTTTCCACTCGATTTTACTCTTAACAGTGAACTATCACTCTATTTCGAAGATTTTTACTCCCACTCTGACTTTTTAAAAAAGGAGCACTCGCGAGTACTCCCACCTAAAACAAACGAGTGGAGAGTGAACTTTTTGTAACACTCGTAATCTTCGAGTACTCTTCTTCGCGAGTATTTTTCACTCGCGAGTAAAATCGAGTAAATCTGAGCTCTGATCATATTTTGTGTAGGAAAATAATCTCAAAGTTAAATAGTTTTGTGTTAGTAAGAAATAATTAATTGTATTCATATCAGAATTACTGGTACATCAGTAAATGATCGTAGTCCTCTAAATTTCAAATACTATAAAATATATCCCACACAAAAATGACGATTTAGAATTGTGTTATATCAGCGTCGTAACCAACAAATCAAATCAGCTCTATTAAATATTTAATATTTTTAAGTTGTTTGTGCACAATTTCACAGGTAACTAAATAACAATTTAAGAATGTTTCTGCTCTCTAAATAATAGTATATATTAAATTGAATTAAGATTCATAGGCTGATTGTTCGAAATTTGTTTTTAAATCTCAGAAAGACATGATAAATATTCCACGGCACAAAGGCAAGTCAACATCAGTTTTTGTTATTCAACTTACACAGCAGAGCAGAACAGCTGTTTTCGAAAGACGCAACCCTTTCATCATCAGTGCTCATGTGTATTGTGTTTGTCACCACTTATTAGGTGGCTTGGTTGAATATGATAACAGTTCATATTTACACAAATTTTATTGTGAAAAAGGATACGAGAACTGTATCAACCTGATGTTAACATGTTATTGTTGTAATACCCGTGTTAGTATATATTAATTTTCTTAACTTTTTAGGAAAATTTATATGTATACGAGTATTATGCAAGCAAAGGAAACTATTTTAATATTATCCAAAAGACACACAAAAAGGGCACATGTGCCAGCATGTAGGGTATGTGCTTTTTAATTTCTACTTTACTTACTTTAGGATATCTGAGATAGTTTAGTGCTCTTTCGTAAACATTTTTGAAAGCTCCATTCGTTTATGTCCATTATTCATGGCACATTTCCAAAAAAACCCAAAAACCATTCCAGTAGGATCGATGCGATGCCGCACCATCAAAATATGAACAGCATATAAGTATGTGCGATTATGTGTGAATAGAAAAATAGTTACATGCACACAAGTATTGATTGTTGTTTGTGAAATAAGCACAGGATACTTGTTTTGTTATAACCCGTGGCTATTTTTTAACAAGCGAACTTTACAAATAGTTTTACATTCACAACCACACACACACAACAAAACAAACTTATAATTGTTGTATACTAGCACATGAAGTTAAAGTTTTATATTTGCCAGCGAGAAAGCTTAAAGTTTCAGTCGCAAGTGTAAATGCATATACACACATACATCTGTAGACACATACGTACCCTCATACACACTTATGCAGGCAAATGCATATATCTCATACACACTCGCCTTTTTACAAAAGATTTATGTTAACTTCAGCAAGTATCAGGAATGAAAAGTGATTAAAAAAAGTGGAGCAATAGGCTCCTGTAATTGTACTTTTTGCACGTTTTTTGCAAAAGATTTTTCCCCTATTAATATCATTTAACACGTAAGATAATAAATGGTAACTTTCCACCACAAACGTATGCGATAAATGCAAATGGCACTCGTTCCAGAAATGTTAAAAGTTTTTGGATCTGAAAAAGTAAAGACTTGCCACTGACTGGAAACATTTATGTTTACAAAAATAAAATACGCATTTAGTATGATATTTGTGGAAATTTTTATAAAAATTTAATCATGGCTGCTGTTGGCTGAACTATTTAACACGAGACTATGAAGCGCAGGGGCTAGAATTCGACAAAAAGCTCAGTCATAATATATGAATATTGTGTCCAATTCTTCTGATCAGCATTAGTGCAGCCTGCTTCAGTGATGAAGGCATATCCCTGATCACTGAACGTAACTGGCAGCAATTGACACAATCAAGTACTAAAGAGCAGAGGAACACCACCCTCCTCCGTTGGTCCCGTAGCAAGCAAATTAGCATGCGAAGTAAAAGATTGAAATAGCTACAAAAAATTCTCTATCTTCTCATCTATCCTCTCAAACTATCCCCTCCTTTTTAGTTCCTCCTCAATGCACTGCATATGTAGCGGTCATTCCCTGAGTGCTGCTCCGAATTAAAAAAAAGTGAGTGAAATTGAAAGCCGTATTAATCCCGTGAGTATATGCCAACTTTCTAATAACCAAAGTATAACCAGCAAGACGTCCAGAAAAGCAGACGAGAGGTATACTGTCAGAAATTTTATAGCATCACGTTTTGTGGCTTCTGTTGAATTCAGAACAGCACATAGAATTTGCCAATATTAATTAAATGAAAGCCCAGTCAACTGTAAAGACTGCCCGAGTACCAATACGTATTTGACATTTATTTCGACCAGCTGATTTTAGAATAAAGCACAACTAACACGTGAAGTAGGCTATCTCTGGACTCAAAATCACCCAACTTAATGCTAAGGGAACGAAGTCCGTCACACGACATTACCTTAATGAACGTACTATACGAATGTGCGCATCATTGTAAATATTGATATTTCTAGCATGATCAAACATGCCTGTGACAATTAATGTCACATATGAATTGCTTACCGGATAGTGCGGTTACTTGTAAAACCCCGAAAGATAATTTCTGCTTAACTTTTTATTGACATCGATGCTCAGAGAAACCTTGGAAGACCTTCCACCCTCTACCAGACTGCTGTAGGCTAGCCTACTTCATTTTAAATTACATACATACTTATCCGCACTTCCGTTGCTCTCTAATTTCATTGATTATTATATCATTGATATACGATATATTAAAGCTAGTAAAAATTATAATATAAATTTATATTAAACTAATCCATTTTATAAAAACTCTTTTCTGCGAATAATGCCATAATTTATTGCCTAAATATTGTAATTAGTTGGTTACAGTTTCTGTTATTATTTCCAGGAAATCGAAGTTCATTCGTTTTTTTTTTAAATCGTATGAAATGATATTAAATAAATATAATACTAGTATATGATAATTTTATATTATACAATTTCAATTCTATGTTTGTAAGTTAAGGTGTGTTATTTGCATGTGCTAAAACTGTCAAGTATTTATATTTTCCATAAAATAAATAATTATATTCATTCAATTAATGTGTCAATGCGAAAAATAAGCAGTGTTAAAAATGACATACCCTGTTCTATACTACATCCTCCTATTGAACTGATTCATTTGTGTTATTGCATTAGAGTTTTGAAAGCAATATTTGGGTAATAGAACTCTCATGATGATTTCTAGAGTTTTTTATACTAAATTTCATTGAAATAAGGCATACTTCGTAATATATTTTTAATAGAATATATTGTAGAAAATTTTAAATTGAAATTCATGTGTAGTTTACTATAAGTAAAAATGTTTTAATTTAATATTTTCAGTGATTGTAAATTTATGGAATAAAAAATATAACACATATACCAAAACTGTAAATTCTTTATTATTCTACGAAATAAGTAAATTGTGTTTCATAGTGCTCATGTGGGTGAAAATGACTAAAACAAAATTATTTAAATATAATTGTAGTATTATTTCCATCTCTGTTTAGTGCTGCGATGCTCCGCACAATTGCTTTAATTACACTGTACAACAAAAAAAGAATAACCTACTCATTAGTAAAGTAAACCATCAACTACTGCGGCTCGCAAGGACAATGAACAGCTTTTTTTACATTTGTAGTCTGCTTCAATTATAAACATTCAGTAAAACATTTTGGATTTTGGTTACTACGAAGAACATTTTGGCAGAATATATTTAACGACCATATAACTAATCTTTGTTGTAGCTTTCATGAGAAAATAGTAAGTAGCTGATCTAGGACAGCAACAAAATGGATATTGATAATGTATACAGAATGATACAAAGCGAGGTCCGTTCTGCCTAGGCACAAAATTTGTCAAGGTATGAAGAAAATTGTTCCAAATTTATAAAAACCCGATCATTTTTAATATAATAGGAATAAATTCTATCACAAAAATATGTATATTGAACTTTAAAATGTAATAGAGGTCAAACTGAACTTGGTGTTACGAATACCGTCGATGTTAGACCATTAAAAAATTTTATGTTAAGAGATATTGCCAACGATCTATTTAAGTGCTGAACTTTACTACGCTATACAAGTTATGGTACAATTTTAAAACAAAGATTTTTCAATTGCATACACGTCTTTTTGAAAGGAAAACCAATTCCAAATTCCAAATAGAGCACACTTTTAATGTACAAAAATTAGTCTCTTATAATATAAAATAGATATACTGAACATACTCTATATCTAAAATGAAAGCGTTCTAAGGCCTCCTATGCCGATTAATTATAAATTAAAAAAAAAGGTGTCACTATGTTCCACTTAATTAAATAAAAAGCGAATATTTCAAAGCACTTGAATATGTGCTTTTTCTCTTACTGCAACAATCAGTCGTGCGAACGTTAATAGTTTTTAAAATTTTTTTTTTGCTGTTGTACAGTGTTATGGAATACATATTTTTGCCGGCTGAGAAACTGCTCCCTTTTCTGTTGAAAGCACATATCCACATACTTTTTAAAACTATTGATTTACGTTGGAAAGTTATTAAACGAAATTTTAATTAATTAGTATTTTTTCTATTCAACTTTTATATGAGAAAGTTTTTCAGATTTTTGTTATTCATTTAGTATAAATTTTTATGTCATATCCTTGATGTTTATGAAAAGTCGTGGAACAAATTGTGAAACTTATGTAAAAATGTAACTTGCAAACTTTAAAATATGTATATGTGTCGTACTACAGATTTTGTTTTTTGTTTGTGAAATAAAAATATCAAAGGCGCTTACTTAGTCACATATCGTTAACTGAAATGCAAAATTGAAATATTTGTATATTAATAAATCGGTTATTAATATTCATATATTCCTATAAATTTTTGTATTTCTGCTTTACGGCATGGTGAAAGTTTAAGCAAACTAAAATAATGTAATTATTATTACATATGTCATTTTTCAAGTTTTATCCCTAACTTAATTAATTGTTAAAGATAATTTATATACATATATTTTAAATTTAAATATCAACTCAAAAGTTATTGTTATTTATTAAAGGTATGATAGTACTCCCGGTATACTACAGTTTAGCCTATTTAATTAATTATCAAGCTCCATATTTGTTATCCCATTTAAGAACAATAACTGACATTTAATTGCCTTACTCTTAATTAACCAATTTGGATAATTGCCTTGAAAGAGAAGCTCAAGATAAAATGTCCCCAAATTTGTATACTCTCCAAAAAAGAATTAGAGTGTGGGAATATTCACTTGGTCATTCCGTTTGTAACACAGCGAAATATCCATCTGAGACCCCATAAAGTATATATATTCTTGATCAGTGATAAAATCTAAGACAATCTGAGCACGTCCGCCCGTCCGTCTGTGGAAACACGATTCAGCTCAAACGAAAAGAGTCAGACTCTTGAAATTTGGTATAAATATATCTTGAAGAATAGCACAGGCTAAGTTCGGAGATGGGCTAAATCGGGCAAGATGAAAAAAAGTTCCCCTAAGAAGAACTAACCCACCCGCTAAAAAACAACATAATTTTTAAAGTTTTTTATGTAATTTTGTTAAACAAATGATATATTTTTATGACAAAGAAGGTCCAATAATTTTTTAACCCCGCCCCCTTTAGTGGGCGTTACTATATGCAAAAATAGTGTAAAGATTTAACAAATTGCCTTACTTAAGCCTACATTCCTTAAAAATAAAATTTTTAAGCTTTAATGACGAAGCTGAGACGTAACCTGGTGCTATTCTGCCCTACCCGCTCCTCCCCTTTTTCCCTCTAAATGACCCTATAAAAAAGAATAAACTTTTTTTTAAATTTTGTATATAATTATCCCAATCATTTATTTTTAAAGTTTTATGACAAAGGTGAAATGTCTCCCCCACAGCCCTTGTCAGAGCGACCCCGCCAAAATACAGTTTTAATACCCTCCAAAGAGAATTGGAGCCCATAAAGTAAATATATTCTTGATCAGTGATGAAGTCCATACGTTCGTCTGTGGAAAACATGATATAGTCTATTTTTGGACCCCGCCCCGGTTGGTGGGCGTTGACGTACGATATTGTGTGCAAAAATAGTGTAAATATTGAACAATTTTTATTTCTTAAGCCTATAAGAAGCTGAGATGTACCCAGATCTTGCAGAGGTGAAACGTCTCCCCTACGGACCTTCACGCAATTACTCTGTCAAAATAGAGATTTAGAATTGGGTACGGAGATATCTTAAAGGAACTCTGTCCTAGCAGTTAAACATTTTAAATTTACGTATTAAATATTTGGAGGGCATTTAAGATTTGACCCGTTCGAATATAACGTTTTTACTTGTTATTAACTTAATTGCCGCAATAGCTGCTACTACAAAACGACAAGTAACGCAATCTTTGATTTCTTAATTTCTTAATATACTCGCCAGTATTCGTGTAATTAACTCATTGAGGTATTTAATAGTATGTATTGACATTTTCTTTACACAAAATTTAATAAAATATTTTTCATACAATTTTAAATACTTTGGAAATCAAAGCATTGAATGGATTTCCATACGTTTGTTCGATTAAAAAATTATGTACAAAACAAATATGGAAAATTTTTAGATACTTATTTCTACTATTCCTATAAATTTCATTAATTCTAAGTGATTTACAAAATTGGGGCCTTAATAAAATTATTGTAAAAATTTAATTTCTTAACCGAAGGAGTTTGTATATCCCTTCCATTTGCTGATTGGTATCCACTTATTAAATGCAGTAAATTGATTGCAAGTCAGACATAGAACTTACTATATGAATATTTCATTGCATTTGTGAAATTATTCAAATTTGATTTCAATTTCCATTTTTATTTCTTTATGATTTTCCAACAATCGATTAAATATTAAACTTGTAATGTGGGTTATTTGAATATTAAAATGAAATGTGCACACTTGTACTTATTTTCTTGCAAGAATGTACTTGCCTAATGCTTTCTTTCTACCCTCTCGGCAATGAAACAGTTTGGATATGTATGATTTTGACACGATAAACATGAAATTATTATTGTGTCAATTGCAAAGAGTTGAGGAAAAGAAAAAGGAAAAAAAAATGAAATACTTTTCTCGAGGGAGTGTTGGAGGAATGTGCATGATATAATGTCTGTATGTTTTAAGTTAATTTTTGCATCGTCTGTGGGAGAGAAGTTATATAAAAAAAGTTTTAGTGGGGCTGGGGTATAGGAAACTGTAACTGCAGCAAAATTAGTTGAGAGTCTGGTATAATATATAGAGCGGTATATATGATGTGATGTCATATGATGTACAGTGATAAAGTTGACTTTAAAAAGAACATATTTTTAGTTTTTGTATCTGGAATACCACTTGCTAAAAATAGGCAAACAAATTAGATTTTACAGAATTTTTAATAATAAAAAATCTTTGAAGGTGATTGTTATGAATGTCTCCAATGTTATTGTTTCCTCGGTTAATCTAATCTTAATAATTTTTGTTTTACCTATGAAATAATTACGTGAATAATGTACGCATTATGGAAAGCTCAAATTTATAATCGTCTTTAATTTATATACTAAGTGCTATCTCGAACATGTATTTTAAGAATAATGTTAGCAGTAATTTATAAGACTAAAAAGGTATTTTATTATCTACTGAAAACATGATTGTTATGACACCATTAACTATAGTTCGTCTTTGCTTTACCAAATCCAGTGCATATGATTTCCAAATGGATAAATTCAGCATTCAATAAAACATTATTTTTTCTTAAAAAACACAACAATTTATTTCGTTGTTAAGAGTTCATAATAAAAAGGTTATGGAACTCATTAACATAATGGTGGTGTCAGCCACTAAAATATTTTTGATAAAATCAAACACTCAACCTCATACATGTGACCATGAAATCTTTATAAATTTTCAATGATATTTTCCCTTGAGGTTATTTTTTATATTATTATTTTCCTTTTCTGTATCCTAGTTCTTTTGTCCAAAGGAGCATATAACATTAAGTTGTCACTTGACTTTTTCTACAGGCAGATTTTGAAGAACGGTGGCAAAAGAAGCTTTTCCTATTGAGTGTTACCAGCTCTGTTATTTTTGAGATTATTTAATATTTTAAAAGTAGGTGTTAAATTCGGGTTGGAAGTATTTGTTTATGTATTTTTTTATTAACAATTCAGTGTTCCATTAAAACCGCATTGTTGTTTAGTGAGAAAAATAGCTGGTTGTTTTAAGGAATTGTGTTCTAATTGCTTCCGTTGCATATATGTTTTTTATATATTAAGTTTTGTTACAGGGAATGGACTTGTAAATTAATAAAAGCTTTTTTTTTATATTTCACCCAAGAAAATGGCTTCACATTTATAATAACAATTCAAAATCACAGCTATTAAACTGCGATAGATTTTTTTTTTATCTTGGACCAGCATTCAGGCGATGACCCCTACATATGCGGTGCATTGCGCCGGAACTAGAAAGGAAGGGATAGTATTGAGGAGACATATAAAGAAAGATGAGAAGATAGAGAATTTTTACTTCACCGGCTAATTTTTGCTACAGGACAAGATTGTGGCAGTCACTGCCAGTTATGTTCAGTGATCAGTGCTATGCCTTCGCCACTGAAATAGGCTGATAACAACTAACACAATCATGCACTAATGCTGATCAGAAAAAGTCAACACAATATTTCATGACTCAGCGCGGAATTGAACTCAGGACCCTCCGCATCATAGTCTTGTGTTCTACTACTTTAACCAACAGCGGCATTTTTTAATTACGAGTACAATAAGGCTTGAATCTTTAATGATACAAATTTTAGATGGCTGGTACATCCAACGCCTACATCTATTATCTACCACTTTAACTCCATGGGTTGCTGCAATACACGCGTCCGCAGCATGAATAAAAATGTTATACCAGAATACGGTGTAAAACTTGTAATATATATATGTATGAAAGGTCCAATTTATAAAAAGAATATTTCATGTTTATAAGCTGCTTAATTTACAAATTTTTTATAGAAATTTTATCAAATATGAAAGTTAAAGTGTTTTTTTTATTGAACTCCCTGGATAAAATCTTCGAAAAAATCATACTGTCTAGACTCAGAGCGTTTGTTGACGAGAACAATGTTCTCCACAGCTGTCAATATGGCTTCAGGCCTTAAGATTCTACTATACATCAGCTGAAACGAGTAGTTAATATGATAAAAGTGAACAAGGGTAGACGTTACTCTACCGGCGTACTATTTCTTGATATAGAAAAAGCATTTGACTCCATTTGGCATAACGGACTCATTTATAAGTTGCACACAATGAATTGCCCATCATATTTAATGAAATTAATAAAGGACTTTCTAACTGATAAGTCATTTGTAGTGGAAATTCTAGGGGCCTTTTCAGATATAAAAAGCTTGCCGTCCGGAGTGCCTCAGGGATCGGTCTTATCTCCATTGCTTTATAATCTCTATGTATCTGACTTCAAAATAACAGCAGGCAATGATGCTGCCTTTTACGCCGATGATAGTGCCTTTATTTCCCACGGGAAAGTTTCGAACGCCATAGTGAAGCGTATGCAAAATGTTCTTATACATGCAAACATTTATTTTACAAAATGGAAGATTAAAATTAATAATGAGAAGACACAGGCCATACTGTTTTCATATAATAAGTCTCCTAAAAGAAACCCATCACTTAAATTGTTCATGCAGAATACGGAAATTGTTTTCTCGGAATCTATTAAATATCTGGGCGTAACACTTGACAAGAAATTGACGTTCAGAGAGCATATAGAAAATATTTGTTATCGTGCAATACGATGTAGTCGAGCCCTCTATCCTCTTCTTAATAGGAAGTCTAAATTGAATATTAAGAATAAATTACTTTTATATAAGCAGTGCATCAGACCTATACTCACTTATGGTTGCATTATTTGGAAGGATTGTGCTATTTCACACAAGAGACGACTTCAAATAATTCAAAATAAAAATCTAAAAATTATTTATAATCTACCAAGACGATATCCCACAATTGAACTGCATAGGATATCTAGGCAACAAACAATTGAATCACTATTAAATGATTTGACACTGTCATTCCATAATAGATGCAGCAGGTCACACTTTGCCCATTTGAGAAGTTTACATGACATTGGCTAGTCCTTTCTATATTCAGATATAAAACTGTATTGGCTCTTGTATATAAAACTTCTCAAACCCCATTCTGTGATTTTGTATATAGCTTTTTTTCACTATCTTTTTCCTATGATATAGTATTTTAATAATATAAGTTAATATAAAAATATGTATATATTTGTTGTAATATCTTATGATAATAACTCAAAAATTGTACCATATGTAAGAACCACTAAGTATTTTTGATTGTTAATAAATAAAAAAAAAAAATATTTTAATAAATTTTAATTTTGCAAAAAAAATTATCACTCTTACAGTGAGCAATTTAAGTTGATTTGAGAAAATTATGTCGATTATGTTATAAGCATATTTGTGTTCGAATTTTCGAATTCAATTTGTTTTAATTAACTTTTTTTTAAACATAATAAAAAAGCAAACATGTTATTTAAAGGTAATTTGAAATGGCCAAATAACACCAAAGGCTATAAAAATGTAAAATAAAATAGAAATTTTCGTAAATTATATTCAACAAATGAAATCAGCCCCCATTTTATTCACACTTCAATGCCACCTTTTTCCATTTATAACTCACCAATAATGGATGTCCCAAGGTTGCATTTGTAAGAAGAGCAACACAGATGAATTTCAAAATAATTTGGAGCAAATTAAGTCATTTGAGATAATTTGCTCATATGAAAAATATATGGGAAATCATGTCCAAAATTACTTAATTTGGGCAAATGAAGAGATTTAGCCGAAATAACGTAGACGGGAACGTACTATTAGTTTAATAATTAGAGTTTTCATATATTTACAATTATTAAAACAAACCATACGAATATCGAAAATGTCACAATCAGCAAAATCTAGGGGATTCTGTCAAACTCTGGGACGGAATGCATATAAATGTAAACAACAATTAAGAATTTTATAACGTAAATTGATGGAATATTAAAGGTTTTATTGTTACCATCCATTTTAGCTTTATTTAGCAAAGTAGCTACCCCCCGTATTAATTTTTTTCTTATTACTGGCCACATTGTTAGTAATGCCGAAGGTGTTATTTTTTTAAAACACGTCTCTGCATATATTAAAATATATTTTTATTGCAGGTTAGGTTACAAACTTCACTCCAATGTTTTTTATCGCTGTATTGGCTCTGCCCCTTACTTACCAGTGCATTCATTCCAAATTACTGACAATAAGATTGGCAAATTGAACTTTGCTAACATTTTGAAATATTAAAACCTTTGTTGTAGGCAGCTAAACTAAAAAGAAGAAGCAATATTTTTCTTTGCTCCAAATTAACAAAAAAAAGAAGAAGTAAAAAACATGTCCTTTTTATCCTTTTCTCTTATGCTTAAACTCATTTTATTGGCAACAATTGTGGTATAATAAAAGAAAATTATATATGTATATACATTTAAAGTTCTTTGGATTGTCTGACATTTTACATTGAAATGTTTTAAAGTATAAAGAAATGAAAAAGGAAAAAAATAAATAAAATGAAACTGAATCAAACATAGTACTCAAAAACTAAAACTTTCTTCTTATATATAGTTTTTTGTTAGAAAATACTACCATAAGAACTAATATACAAGTAGGATGACACAAATCCAGCAGTATGTTTAATTTTATTTTTTTTTAAAGTTTTCGTTTTCCTTAGATGTACATATATAAGTATTTGCAACACTGGTGTTGGTTTTGCCAGCCATACAAATGTAACAAAACCCGCAGCAAAAAATATTCAGGTTGCAGCAAAGTTTCTCCAATCGCTACTGGCTGCACAATGTTATGTAATATGTGCTACACATACATACATAAATCATGGCTATGAAAAATGTTGTGATATTATAAAGTTGTTAATTTAAGAATGTAGGGATTTTCTTATATCGACTTCTGCCGGCACTACGGGTGGTCGTACTTCAATGCCGCGTACTGGCTGTCGGTCCAAATGATGTATTACTTTGTAAACTTCACTTCTATTCAAGTCAATTTTTTTCTCAGGTTTCTGATACTTCATGAAGTTCACTCTACATGTTTTGTATTTGGGGGGGTTTTTTGTTATTGGTTTCATTTGGTAGTTCGTTCATGGCAGCAACCACAGAACATTTCATATACACATACACACACACACACATTTAAAATATAAAAAAAGAAAAAGATAAAATTGTAATGAATAGATTTTGTTAAATTTAAGAAAAAAAAGTTATAAGGGTAAAAGAGAAATTTCGAAAAGAAATACACAGTATATTGAATCAAATGTTGATTTGTTACAAAAGAAATACATATAAATTTGTTTATGAAAGACTTTTTTTCTAGCTATAGAACAGCACATATGAGTGTATGTAATGCGAATGGAAAAAAAATCAAGATATACAACATATAATGACACTCATTTCATATATGATGCGAACAAGTGTAATAAAAAACGTGCTCCCCTATTTTGTAAGATTATTTCACAGATGCATTAAAAAGAAACATATTTCATAATATAAATACAAACCTTTCAGGTTCCAGTATTTCTGTAAACGACTTTTTCTGATAATCACTAAAAATTCATGAAATACTTATTAATGAACGGTAAATTATATCAAGCTTGATTTAAATTTATGTTTAAATAATATATATGCGAACAATCCCATACATGATGCAGGCACACATACATGCATACATATTAACCTCCCATTACACACTTGTATTCCTTTCACTATCAAACGTTTGCTTTTCGATAAGTATTTGTTATTTTTCCCAAATCCCAGTAGGCTAGTCAGTGTGTACAGGCTACACAGTAATTCTTGACCTATTTACAATCCTTTTATGCCTTGTTTTTTATTTAAAACCTTATGTACAATCATATTTTTGTCAGAATTTCTATTTGAATGAATTTCACAGAAAACTGAAAACATACATGAAAGTATGTTATTTATATCACATATCTGTTTTAAGTCGACCGTTAAATAGTTGATTGCTGTTTCTTGCTTTACATCCTTTAATTTTATAACATTTTTTTTTTCATTTGTTTCGACAAAAAAAATCAATACATATTTCTTTACAAGTACTTACCGAAAAGCAGAACGAGTAATATTTTCACCATTAAATAAGCGATTCCAGAGTTCAATCTACGAGTACAATAAAAACCGAACAAATAAATAAAAGAATTCAACACAAAATACATACAGACTTCGAAACATGGTAGAGAAAGAGAAAAACAAAACGAAAACCCAAATATTAATACAACAACTTTAATTAATTACAAAAATGTACATACACTTAAACTGGCATGCATTTGTAAATTATTTTTACATAGTACGAGTCGATATGAATATAATTTTCAGATATATTAAAAAATTCAAGCAGTCATTCATATGCTGGTAAATTACACACAACAGTTTGAATAAAAAGGTATACAAAATATTGAAATGAACAATATTAAGAAATATTTTATTTAACAAGACCAGAGAATTTATTTTTGAGAATCTTCCCTTTTCAAAATTATATGTACAGTACAAAAATTACAATTTTACACAGCACCCTCCTACTTGCTGTTTGTGGCTTACAGTCAGTAAAGTTACGGTCATACTTATCAAATAGTAGCACAAAAAAGCATAACCACTAAATACTAATGAAAATCCTTTTAATTTACATAAGTGTTTATTTTGAATTCAATTAGACTTTCTCGTAGTTTTGAATGAAACTGCTGTACTTAATAAACACGTAGGTTAGGTTAGGTTAGAAGGGCTGCCCGCCATAAGCGAGAAAAACACTCGGAGGCCATAAAGGCCCATTGTGTTGCCCAGAGGACTACACCCTACACAATCCTTTCAAAACGAAGTAGTGGTTCCTGAGAACCACCCAGAACTTCTCACGAAGCCCGCCAGGGGAGCCAGCTGTGCATCCCTGAGGCAGTCCAGATCCCGCAGGAAACGTGAGCCTAGATGTCTAAGCCTACGCTCCTGCAGGGCCGGACATTCGCAAAGAAAATGCTGTACTGACTCCTCTTCCTCCTCATCTCAACAGCTTCTGCAGCGAACATCATAGGGAAAGCCCAAACGCCCGGACATGTGCCCAATTGCACAGTGCCCCGTCAACACCCCCACCAGGAGTGCCAACGACTTTTTCCCAAAAGTCAGAAGCTGTCTAGTCCTACCCCTGTCAAGCGAGGGCCATAGAGTTCTGGAGACCCTACAGGTGGTAATACTTGACCACCTGCCTGTCACCTCCCTCTCTGCCCACTCCTGAATCCTATTCAGCAGCTCAACTGAGGGAATGTCAATATCCCTACGTGAGGCTGCCTCATCCAAGGCCGAACCCGCTCTAGCGCATTCGTCCGCCATCTCGTTCCCTTGAATGCCTTCATGCCCTGGAACCCAAACTATCTTGACGTCATGTAATTCAAGTCGAGCCAGAGATTGAATGGATGCCAGCACTCATATCGACCTCACTGTCCCCAAGTCTAGGGCCCTAATTGCTGCCAGACTATCCACACAAATGTCAATAATTCTTGCCTCCAAACTGAGCCCATCAATCCTCAATGCCGCCTCGGTAATGGCATAAATCTCCGCCTGGAAAACTGTCGAGGTATCGGGTAGCCTGAGCGATACCGAAAGGTCGAGATCCTCGGAATACACCCCCGAACCAGTGCCAGTGTCCATCTTCGAGCCGTCCGTAAAAACCAAGGTCCCGGAGCCCTCCATCCAGTCCTTCCTCTCCGGAAACACGACTGAGAAGGACTTGTCGAAGTACATGACCGGAGTCATATAATCAGTCTAATAATAAACACGTATCTAAAACAAAATATTTTTCATTAGTATTTACTGGTTACGCTAACTGCAGCAATTATTTGATAAGTGTGAAGTTACATTAAGAACCGAATTGTGGATTACATTTAATAATATATTAAATGTAATTTCTGGGAGTTCTTATTAGCTTGTGGTGGATACAATTAAAATTGATTTATATAACGTGTGTGCTAGTGGCCTTCTTAGGAAGAAATTTATGCACAAATTCAAAAATCCATTGCTTAAGGGGAAAGATGCCTATATACCTGAAATATTTGATACAATTAAACATTTTAGCACAAATAAACGTATTACCAGGACTACGTTAATTTTATTATGTTAAGAAAATGGTTTCCTCAATGTATTTTCTTAAGTCTCTCCAATTAGAATCCCTAAGACATTCCATATCTTGACTAAAAGCTGGGCAGTGGTACAAGTAATGCTCAAGTGTTTCGTCATCCTCCTGACAGGCTCTGCATGTTATATTATCAACGATACCCATGCCAGTTATTATATTAATCAATCTCCATAGTGCTGACCTACTTAATCTTAGGATTTCTTTTGTCTTGTTACCATTGGGGTTTCCCCATTGAATTCTGGTCACTCTACCTACGGTAGAGTATTGCCAATCTCTTGCATGCAATTGTATGGCCCATTGCATTAGTTCGTTTTTAAAAACTTGAAATGGACTAGGATTTTCTAGTGTGATGTTTGTCATTAATGCTCCCATCTTTGTTAGTTTATCTGCCTCAATATTTCCATCGCCTTAATTGATGTGGTTCTTATTGCGCCACAGATGCCGATACACCACTTGTATTTTTTTAGGGTGTTTGATATTAACCTTCTCTGATAAGGATGTCCACCATACTATTACGTTAAAATTAGTCTTACCACACTCGTATAGAGCCAGTGTATCATGTTTGGGCTCATTCCCTATTTGGATCCCGTTGTTCTTCTGCAAATGGTTCCGACTCTTTTGGCTTTGATTACCCTACTTTCTATATGGTCTTTCCAGGACAACCTCCAGTCCAGTTTTCTTGTAAACAAAAAAATTTTTGTTTTTTCTGGGTTAACATTGAGACCTCTTTCTGTCGCCCAGTTATAAGATAAATTTAGGGCCTCTATTGCTCTTTCACAAAAAACTCTAGGATTGTTTCCCCTTATTAATATCGCCACATCATCTGTATAGCAGACGGGCGCAAATCCTTCCTCGGATAGAGTTTTTATTTTTGTGTTATTCACCTCGCAGGTTAATCTCTTGGTCCTAAGCATACGTTTTTTTTTTATTTGCAGTTTGATTCAATAAGAAGTGGTAGAAATTTTTCCTTGAAAATCATAAGGAACATAACATTTTTTCACACTTCAGTCGAGAATTTGTATTGAAAATTATGTTATTTTCAATACAAAAGATCCTTTGGATCGCGGTGCTTATGGCCTCATATAATAATAAAAAAATGTAATTGACCCAATATTATTTTTTCCTGCTAGTGTAATTTTTAAAGTGGTTTTTAAAGAAACTAAAAATAACTATAATGTTTTATTAATACCAGTTTATATTAATGCCAGTTTAATCTTTCTATTTTTAGGCAAATAGCCGAATTGGTTGAAAAGCTACATTGAAC
This sequence comes from Linnaemya tessellans, assembly GCA_951800035.1. NCBI lineage: Eukaryota > Metazoa > Arthropoda > Insecta > Diptera > Tachinidae > Linnaemya > Linnaemya tessellans. The sequence goes on from OX637535.1 coordinate 43,045,990, forward strand.
TTAAAATAGTGCATAGGGTAAGACATTTTGTTGATATAATTGATTCTCTATAAATCAAAATATATAAATTTATATTTATGAATATTTGTGCTCTTCCTTATGACAATGCGGAAAACGAGTTTCGTCGTTTGGGTAATTCATCATAAAAGGGGTTAATGATTATAGGATAGTGTTGAGATCAGCCAACTTTTATTTGAATGTTAATAAATACCATACAAATTAAAACAATTAAGAAGACACACAGTCGACAAATTTTCCGAAACAAAGCGAAAAAAAAATTAAATAAAATTATAATAAAGAAATAGCAAATAAATAAAATAAAAAAATATTTCACAAAATTATTGCTGTTGGCTAAAGTAGTTAACACATTGTCAATCGGAGTTCGTGAGTTTGATCACATACTCAGCCAATTTACAAGTAGAGGGTGCTGTTGGCTAAAGTACTTAACACGAGACTATAAAGCGGAAGGTTCAGTGATGAAGGCATAGCACTGGTCACTGAGCATAACTGGCGGAGATGTACACTAACATGTACTACAGAACAGTGGAACAGCACCCTCCATCGTTGATGCTGTAGCAAAAATTAGCCGGCGCAGTAGAAGGTTAAAATGGCTATAAAAAATTATCTATCTTATCATTCTCCTTTATCTGTCCTATCGATACGATTCCCTCCTTTCTAGTTGCGGCGCAATGCACTGCTTATGTAGGGTTTATCCCCTGAGCGCTGGTTCGAATTAAAAAAAATATATATGTAAAGGTGTTTTTTTATGAAGTTTTATTTTTTTTATACGAATCACTCTGTTGTCTGACAGCTGTTTTGACAGTTTAAAGTGACGTCTCTACTCAGTATTGTTTGGCAAATCATCATGAACAGGTAAACTCCAGAACAACGCTTCCAAATCGTGGAAATTTATTTTCAAAAACAGTGTTCAATTGAAAATGTTTATCCGCTTTTTTACCGCAAAATTCTCTTCAGTGATGAGGCGCATTTTTGGTTGAATGGAAATGTCAACAAGCAAAATTGCCGTATTTCGAGCAAAGATAATCCACACGCCGTTCAAGAATTACCAATGCATCCCGATAAATGTACTGTTTGGTGCGTTCTATGGGCTGGTGGAATCATCGGTCCTTATTTCTTTAAAAATGAGGAAGGACGACGCGTTACCGTGAATGGAAATCGATACAGAATCATGATCAATGAATTTTTGGTGCCAAATCTTTAAGATGTGGATGTAAACGAAATGTGGTTTCAACAGAATGGTGCCACTTGTCATGCTGCGGGCGAAACAATGGACATATTGAAAGAACATTTCAACGACATCGTTATTTCGAGAAATGGACCGGTGAATTGGCCTCCGCGTTCGTGTGATTTGACGCCACTCGATTATTTTTTGTGGGGATAGCTGAAATCATTGGTTTACGTGGATAAACCAGCAACGATTGGCGCTTTGGAAACCAGTATTCAACGTGTCATTGCTGAAATACGCCCTCAAATGCTCGAAAAGATGGTCGAAAATTGGACCTCCAGAATGACCTTTGTGCAAAATAGTCGTGGTGGCCCGAAATTATATTTAAATATTAAATGACAAGAAATTATCTACCATTTGGCCATTTCAAATTTGGGATGTGTTTTATTTAAATTTCAAATCAGCAAGCTCTTATAAAAACATCCTTTATTATTAGTGTGTGTTGTACCTCTGCCAAATGACTGATGTACTCAGGGATGAGCCCCAATCATGTAATGAATTGTCCCGCAGGTATGGAAAGTAACAGATTTATTTATTATCTTACATTGTGGCGGTTTCGCTATAATATTGGCTAACGGAATTACAGTTCATTACACACTTTTATTGTCGTCCAATCATGCCATGTCACAGAGTTCAATTTATTTCGGCAACGGAGATTCTAGAGATTTAAGTATCGTCTTTATATACCAATCGCGGAAATTGTTCTTTTTGTAGGATAAACAAAGTCTTTTGTGACTAATTATATAAATTACTTGTGTTTTTAATTCACCTTCATGCGAATGACTGAAGTGTGAGTATATAGAAAAAAATCTATTAAAAGTTTGAAAATAACTTTAAACTGCAAGCAATGTTAATTTAAAACTTGTATTCATCACAAACAGTTGCAGAAATTCAACATCTACTAAATAAATAACTTCAATATTTGGTAGAATAAAAAAAAATAACTAACAAATAAGTGATATTGGTGAGTGTAGACGAAAAAAATGCATTAAATGAATATAAATAAAATATGAATACAAAATGAAATGCAAAGCAATAAAATGATCGATTTGGGTAACACAACCACAATTGGATTGCAACCAAATAGTTTATTTGTGTCGAAATTCATTTATTTATTTAAAGTCGATTGTACTCTTAAGCTGGTAGCACATAAATTGAGTTGTAGCAAATGAATTCCTCTGCTTATTCAATTGAAATGCCAGGCAATTATGAAAACTGCGTTATTCTTTCAGTGTATATTGACACTTAACATAACAAACATACACAAATGCCAAACTTATATGAATGTGTGTGTGTGTGTGTATTCTTCATATATATGTATATGTATTCCATTTTTGTACAAGTATTTATTATTATTTCTTAAAGAAAGAACAGATATACCTTGAATCGTATCCTAGGTAAGGACTTTCATAGGTACACCTTTCAGTTTCAATTTATTACAAGATGATAATAATGATGACGACAGAGAAATGCAAATCAAACGAACATGAAGAAAATGAAAGAGAAAAGAAGATTAAGAAATAACTTAAATATGTATGTAAATGTCTGTATGTTTCTGAGAATAAAAATGAAATAAGAATAAAAAAACAACAACAAGACTTTGTAGAGGAATGGAAAAAGTGAATGTTTATCAAGAAAATAAAATTACTTTGGAAAATATTTTTTTTTAACTTTCCACAAGTAGATTTTGCTTTTTAATTTTTTTGTCTTCTTTCTTTTTTTTTTTTGTACAAGTTATATTTCCATTTTTGTTTGCTCTTTGCCTGTAATATTAATGGTTTGGCTTTAACTGAAAAAGGAAGCTGCTATAGGTGTAAGAGCATTTTGCAAAATTCCCTTTTTGAGGGCCAGGTTTGTTGGCTGGTTGGTTGCATTCTATCAAACAACAACCGTATTTATAAGAATGTTCATTTTCTTTCTGGGTGTTTTTAAGAAATTCAAATGAAAAGGAAGAAAAATTCAAATTAATGAAAAATCATAAAAAATGAAATAAACAAATGAAAGACAGTCTTGAAGTTTTTGTATTAAATGTGGGCCATTATATGTATGTGTACACGAACGTGAAGTGAAAGAGACGGGGCGAGCATGGTTGATATGAACGAACTAATATAATAATAATATTTACATAACGAAAAAAAAAAATATTGAAAAATTTACCCTAAAGTTGAGCCGGTAATAAGTTCTGCTTGTGCACTTAATGTTTCCGCTATGAATTCATCGTTATAAGCATCCTTAGGGCGATACCAACGGCGGCCACCCGGTAATACCAACGGACGATCCGATGCTGGCGTTAATGGTCCAAAAGAACGCTTTGAACGTTTTGGATTGCTTTTACGCTCCAAATGCTCTTCGAGTTCCTCAATGACATCGTATTTCTGTTTTACAATATATTTGTGTAACAAAATGAATAACATTTCTTGTTGTTTTTTCTTTGTTTGTTTATATACGAGTAGGTATAATCTAATCTTCATTTTTGTTTCTAATTTCCATATCGGGTTTTGTGTACATAATTTAGGATGATGACAGTGTGGGCAATAGCATTGACAGTTTTTAGTTAATTTAAGTTTATTAGCAGACAAGTGGAAAATTATGTAATTATTTGATCGGACAGATTTTTTAATTATAGAAAACATAAATACATAAAATCTGTCAGTAGAAATGGGAGTAATTTAAAACAGGTGTTTCTAATATTTAAGTATTTGCCATATTTTTGGATAGCTGGTTCGTTCTTGTATTAAAAATACACCTACGGTTTAATGTTACGTCGCATTTTAAATAAAAATGGTTAAGTTAAGTAAAGATTTAACTACAGAGTTTGGGATAAACATCGTATTTTAATTAATAAAGGATATATCAGTGAAGCAACATTTTGATAAGCGACATCGAATTTTAAAGAAAAAAGTATATATATATATATATATATATATATATATATATGTATATATATATATATATATATATATATATATATATATATATATACTTCTTTCTTTAAAATTCGAAACATCAGAAAAATCGTAAACATCGGAAAATACCAAAAGATTTTTGTGTTGTTGCGAGCATGGAAAAAACACGCTACACTATTCTATGATGTGATTTTTTATTAAAAAATTATATTTTTGAAAATATTCAACTGCTGAATAGAATACTTGCACAAAAAAATATTGCACATTTGCATTTGGCAAATAAATTGCTGCTGATCAAAATGTATCGCATGAAAAAAGGTTGTATGGTTCTGTACAAGTGTTTCAAATAAGGTGTTATTTATTTATACAAAAATACGACCATAATATTTAATGTTCTCAAAATTTCTCCAAAACTATGCTAAAGTTTTATATCAGTGTAAGTATTTTGCATCTACTTATTTATTGTTATATTAAATTCAATTAAGATGGATAATCTATTGTCCGTAACGTGTTTTTAGTTCAGAAAAATACGATAAATATTTCAAGTTAGCGATAAATATTTCAAGCATTTCATTATCAAACTAGAGCAGAATAGCTGTTTTCGAGAGCCGCTACACGTACATTTTTATCGCCACTTATCACATGGCTAAGTTGAATTAATAAATTGAATACAAAAACTAAATCAATCCGATGGTAACACACTTTATAAAACTTTATAAATTACTATGTTGCCTCTTGATTATTTTCAGAATTTTGGTTTCATTTGTACTTAAGTCAAAATGATAAACCAAAATACACTTTAGTACTAATGCATAAAGTGCAGTGGTTTTCGAAAACAGTTATTCTACTATGCCGATATTGACTTTCCCTTGTACCTTGTAATATTAATCTTTTCTTTCCTACAAGTTTTAATTGCATTTTATATTTTTAAAATCCTTAATTCGACATATTGCCTCAATTGAATTATTGCTTTTTGTTTGTTATGTGGTCAAGTATGTCTTTATGCCTGCATTTCATTGGTTCTTACACCATATCATCAGTAGACTTTAACCTAATTCCAAAATAACAAAACCTCTCAGCTTATACATAAACTCCCATATATTAAATTTTTTGTGTATTTTATTTATTATTAAATTAGTTGAAAATTTGTGCAGACTTTTATATACATTTATGCATATAAATTCATATGTTACCGCTGCAATCATTCCTTTTTGTTATCCATCTTATATCTATATCGTTTTCAAATCACAAAAAAAAACAAATTACCGCATTCGATCTCGATCGAAATTTCAATACAATTTAAATGGAAATTTGTGTCGTTATCGAATACCGTAATTTGCCCTCTGAATCACAATATTTTTCATTACAGTTTAGTGGTTAGGATTTTTTACCAAAACTTTACTGAAAAAGCCAAAAAAACTCTAATACAAAAACATGACCCGAAAAAATAAATTTTAACCTTTTTGAAAAGCATGTTTTATGCAGTGCCTAATAGAGAATGCTCTAACTGTCTAACTGTTTGCAAGAAATTTCATACCTTATATAAATATTAACTTTTTTTAAATTTATTCGATTAAATTAAAAGCCAAACTCGATTAATGTAAAAGAATACATAACATAATAAAGCTTTAATTGAAAAAAAGCTAAATGTCCAAAACGATTTCTTCCAAAAATATTCAATGAACCGTTTCCAAACAAAAATTGCTTAGTGTCAAATATGTAGGTAAAAAATATTTTTTACCTTACATTTTTCAAAAGCAGTTTTAAGAGAAAATATCAACATAGACTCTATAAGAAAATTAACTAATATATAATCATTGTATGCAGCATATCACACTAGTTAAATTCTTAACTACGAAGCCAACAGCGTCCACAGAGTATGTCAGTATTAATCGCTATCAGTTTAATGCCTAGTGTGCCAAAGCAACCAGCCACTACTGTACATCAGAAAAATTTATTACAATGCAATCGAATGCAATTTTCCAACTTGGTACATTGACCTTGTAGTCCACTAATAAAATTTTATTATGGGACAAAAAATTATAATAGAACTTTTCTGCATATTGTGACTTGCTTTAAATAACAATTCAGTTTTTTACATGTCATATTATATAAAACTTTGAAAAATATGTATATAATAAAAAAAACGTGATTTTGTACTGTAGTCTCATATATTGGCCACACTGTTATCACATAGAGTACATAAATCGCATTATTTCGCAATCTCTTACTAATTCAAATTGAATTGGCATTAAGTGTAACGCAACAATTTTTATCTATTGCATAATTTATGTTATTTGTAATTAAGTATTTACTGTGTTTTTATTCTTTTTACATATAAGATAATGTTTAGTTTGACTAACAAAACTTTTTTTAGTTTTCTTTTTCAGTGTAGTGGTATGAAGGTGCTTCATATAACAATTTTTGTTTTATAATTCAAAGTGTACTGAGCGTTTCTGCAAAAAAGTAAATTCTTGAATTTGTACTTGAAACTTTCTTTAAGGGTTAAAAATTGAAAAATTTTATGTGTGTGTGTTCGTTATGTAATACAAATAAAACCACAAATATTAGCACAGATACTAATAAGGAAAGAGGGGGTTTATGTGTTAAATCACACAACATAGTACACAATTAGTAAAGGATTAATATTCTTTTAAATTTAATTTCTCTTATTTTTAGTTTTACAATTTTCGTATATTAAAAAAATTTATTTATGAAAAAATAAAAATATGCTAGCTTTGCTTTAACAGTTTCCGCTATTTAATAAATCAAATGCCTCAACTTTTTTAGCAAAATCAAAACGGTAACTTTTTGACTTGATTTCCAAGTGTGACAAAAATCGCAGCAAACTCAGGCATAGTTTGCAATATGTGTCTGTTAAAAATTTTGAAGCTATTGCAACTGTTCAGGATTCAATACACAAACAGGAAATCAAATTTATTTATAGTTACATTTTCTATCTGGATTTTATTTAATTTCAGCTAACCTTTTAATAATAAGAGATTTTATTTAAAATGTGTACTATCGGCAGTGTTATTTTCAACATACTTTTCTAACAAAATTTATTTTAAACTACAAAATAGTTTTTACAAATAAAATAGCTAATATATTAAACGAATTTTCTGATTTTTAACAAGTCAATAAAACAAATTTCCACTCTAAATTTTGTTTTATAAGTCTATTATGTTGCAAGATTTTTTCTATAATTTTTTTTTATAAATGTCGCTCTCTCTCCTTAGGTAATCTTTGTTTAATATAAATTAATACAAAAGGCGATAAGCGGATATAACTTGTAATTGTATTAATAGAACATATTTTTCTTTGATCACAAAAAAAATTTCATTATACTGGTCCTTGGAGTTTCCCAACTCTAATATGAACAGCGGATCTTTGCCATATAATTATATGTCAGAATGATTATGAAATATTAAATAAACGCAATTGGCACCAAATTTCCATGAAAATGACACTCAGAAATAATTGTTCAATTAAATAATTAAAGCAAAGAATATTTTTTATATTACTTTAAAAATTTCGAGGAAGCAGATCAATGAATATAAAGGAAGGCAATTTATTTTTCCATGTAAATTACATTTTGAAAACTATATTTTGTACATTTTAATTTAAAAACATACTAAGGGCCTAATTCATGAAAAATTTTTTATGCTTACAAACATCTTAAGTGACATATTTTATCATAAAAAAGGTTATGGACTTTATGATGCATCACTTAAAAATATATGTTTATGATGATAGAAATTTTTTTACTATAATCTGTAGATGACTATTTCTTAAAAATTTGTTTGAACTATGACATTTTATTTTATTTAAAATAGTTTCTATTGTAAAGCCTTTAAAATAATTTGAAGAATGTTAAAATTACATATTGATATAAGCTTTTTTTATTACGAAAAATTGCACAGAGAATTTTTTTTACAGGTTTTTCCAAGTTACAATAAACAGACAACAACAAAAATTAAAAATCAAATGCAAGTTTCATAAAATGTAAACATATTAATTGCCAATAACTATAAAATGAATATTACAAATTGAAGAGAAATATGAAATTTACTGAACTTTTCTAACTTTAGCAGAATTCCATGACGGCAAATCTCAAACGAAGTTCCTGAAAATTTGCTGTACGATGCAGAATTTTTTTTCATCAGTTGAGATGTATATTCAAGTCTTTACATGGGTTACCTAATGTCCAGCTCAATTGCCAAAGGATCCCCATGTGCGACGTAAGAAAATTCACTAATAGCTGCTTGCGTCTACTCTAAATCCATTTGTGGATGGCTCATAAATTATTTATTACATTACTATTTTTCATACATCCATCACACTTGAAATCAAAACTCTCTTAAAATATATTAATACACCTATACATCGTCACTATTAAATATACTAACTGCCTGTCTCGGAATATTGATGGAAAAACTACACATAAAACAAACAACATAAACGTTAATATGGAAAAGTTAATAGAACATTAATTCATTTTATATAATCTGCCACTTTGTATTATATCCCAGATTGCGTTAAATTAAGAAAGCACAAAAGGTTTGAAACTTGTACATCCAGGAAACTATTAGAAACTTGAAAGCAGTTGAATGTTTTTGTCGTAGTTATATTAGTGGCAATGAATCCCAATTCTAAATAATCGTTTGAAGAAATGTATAGTAACATTCAAGAAGAAATTTTAAACTATTGGAGAAGTTAGAGCATCATTAGATAAAGAACAAGAGTTTTGTAAATTTTTGTACTAAAATATTTGACATACTTCCGCCCTACGTAGTCATCTGAAAACGTTTCTTTTTATACAAATTGATTGGTACAAAATATTTTAAATATTCATTTATGTTGTGTTAAAGACCAGGGACTTACAAAACGGTAGCCTGCTTTAACCGAAGTTACTGGCTAAATAAGTTTTTGAGACAAATTGCCATATTGCTGTGGCATCAGTAACTTAATTATTATAATGAATTTGACAGAAACATCATCGCTACATCATGCCCTTCCAAAACTCATCAGAATTCTATTTACAAACGTGCTAAAAGGTTAGGAATTAAGTTCCTAATATTTTATGCTGGGCAATAATAACTATCACTGCTTTCAATCCCAAAAACCTATTCCTTTATGATTTCAGCTCCAAAATAATTTTTAATTCAGGTTACAAAACATTACCATCGTTATTAAAGTAGTCGTTGTTGTTATTATAAAAAGGGAAAAACAAATAAATGTTTTGTTATATATATATATATATATTTTTTTTTAAATCACTTACCTTTTGTTTTTTTAATTTTTGCTCTTCCTCCATTTGAAGGGTTTCCTCATTGATGCTACTGCTGTACTTGGTAGCAACTTCCTGTTGCTTAATTAGATTCTTGTCAATTGTATCACGCGCTTCATTAGTGTCATTCGCAATTTGTTCGTTAGCTTTATTATCCTCTTTTCGCTCCGGCTCCGGTTGGCTGTCTGTGTTAGTGTTTACATTATCAACTGATTCATGACATTTTTCAGCTTCGTTGTCATTTTGTTTAATATCCTTATTTTCAGCATTTCCATGGTCTATTAGCACACGGGTGAGAAATAAAAATAAGAAAACTTAAATAAACGTTGAACAGATAGAGCAAAGAAAACGAAATGAAGATGAAAAAATAAAAAGAATAAAATGATTCAGTGAGCCATTTTAATTTATGGAATATAATAAAATTATCAGTTTCAATGTGTGCGTTATTTCCTTATTGCTTTATTTATTTGAAAATATCATTTAGCTGGGTGTGTTTATCTCTGCGGCCATTTATTTGTACCTCCAAGGTATTATTACATCAAATATTATGTTAATAAATCTATTTTAATTGCACAAAAACTGTTACTTATTCACAAGTACAATCTTGATGGACAACAATTTAATAATATAAGCCTATTTGCATATGATTAACAAATTAATATTTTTGTATCCTGAGAATAAAATGTTGGATTTTTTTTTGCAATAGTATCTACTGATAATTTCTTATGTGTGTGTTTATTTCCTCCGAGTTTATATTAAGTTTTCTTTTGCAGAGATGTCAAAGTATTAGCAGGCAACGATTATTACATGCCCATCAAGGCAGATGAACACATAGGAATATTTTTGCAATTTATTTAATATTTTGCATAACACAGTTCCTTGACATTATATTAAATTTCACCTAAATCTTTAATATAAATATATAAAATTAAATTAGTGCTTTTTGTTTGTTATGTGGTCAAGTATGTCTATATGCCTGCATTTCATTGGTTCTTACCAGGGCTGTGGAGTCGGAGTCGGAGTTGCACTGTTTTTGCCGGAGTCGGAGTCGGAGTTGGAGTCGCTAAAAAAAGTCGCGACTCCGACTCCGACAAAGAATTTTTTAAATATTTTTCATAATAAAAATTCTGCGAATTTTTTTTTTTTTAAATATTTTCTATTTTCAAATATTTGCCTTTTTACAGAAATTGACTTAATCTTTTTAATGAATTATTATTTAGTTTATTTAATTTGAATTATTAATTTTGTTGATTTTTTGTTGTGTGTTGGAATAATAAAAACGTAAAAATGTGGGACTTTTCGTTTAAAAAAAAAACGACTATTTTGCTCCTTTTTCAAAAACTTCAACATTAATCCTATTTGTCACTCATAAACTTGTGCTTTTATATTCTCATGATTGAGAAGAAACCGAAGCAAACAAAAGCATTAACGTTCTCTCCCAAGTAAAAGCAATTTTGAAAAGTCACGGTTCACACAGTGAAATTTCATTACAAAAATTTCAGTGTGCAGACACGGATGAAAGTGTAGAAGAGAATAAAAAAAAATTCATAAGAAATATTTCACTATGTAAACCCAGACTAAAATCTAAAAAATTTAGCAACTTTACAATTTCAAATTATGGCAACACTGAATGCAATTACTGTTTGCATATATTCTCTATCGTGTAAATACTCTCTTTCGTTAGAATTATGTATTGATAAAGCATTGCATTCAGTCGGAGTCGGAGTCGGAGTTGGAGTCGGAGTCGTACTTTAAAATTTTCGGCGGCTGGAGTCGGAGTCGCAACTATTTTTTCACGACTCCACAGCCCTGGTTCTTACACCAAATCATCAGTAGACTTTACAAACAAAAAGCACTAATTTAATTGAGACAATATGTCGAATAAACGATTTTAAAAATATATAACATTAATTCATTATTAATAAGGCCTAATTAATGAAAAATATTTTATACTTACAACCTGCTCTTTTGACAAAGTTTGTATAGAAATTTTTCAAATAGGAAGGTTTTAGGCATACAATAATTTTTTGATCAATTAGACAGTTAGAAATTCATGATTATTTTAAGAAAATGTTTCGAGTAATGCTTAATTCATTTGGGCACTAAATTTTCTTGATAATTAAAAACAGAGAATGTATAAGAACTATAACATTAAGATATTCAAGCCAGCCTGGAATAATAAAAATATAGAGAAAACTAGCCACTGAGATCCCCGTTTTTTTGTGTATAACATTCTAGCAGACATTAACCGGCTAGAGAATGAAAACATAATATTGCTGTAATCTATTTTTTTCAAAATATTTTATTATATAACAGCTATTTAATAATTAAATCTCAATATGGATTTGGATCATTACAATGTGGTCTAAAAGATTCCCAATTCCATCTAATCTATTCAACGTGGTTTTGAAAAAGAAAACAATTTGGCTCTACACCAACTATCGACCAAACAATTTAAAGAAATTTGCATTCTTAATGAACTTTGCCGAGATTTTGATTGTAAATTCATTTGGCGTATTCTTGGTTTGTTGTTTTTTTTTCTTATTATTGTCAATATGTACAGTGTTTGAACAACATTGTCTTTGCCATCTAAATAAATAAATACCTTCATCCTGCATATTTAAATTTATTTCACGTGCAACACTGCCAGAGAGTTTACGTGGCTGTTCTTGTTGCAATTTAAATGTTGGCAATAAATCGGCCAGTTGTTTTGTTACTGAGTCCAGTGTCGTTTGTATGGTGCTGGGTAAACTGGATAAAGCAGCCAATTGTTTTTGCACTTCGGCTAATTGCCGCTCCAGGGCCAATTCTTCTTCAGTTTTTTCTACTATTTCTGCTTTGGCTTCCTCCTCTTCGTTGGCCGTAGCCTGATTAGATTCGTTTATAATATCATTATTTGGTTTTTCAATTTCTTCAGTTTCTTTCTGTTCCTGAATTGATTCTTTTTCTTTGTCCATTTTTTCTGGTTCCTCTTGTTCATTTTTTTCACTTGTATGCTCCACAGTTTCTTCCAAGTTGGGTATTTCACTATCAACTGGTGTTGGAGCTTCTGGCTCCGCTTCCGTCTCAGGTTCTGGCACAGGCTCGACAACTGGCGGTGGTGTGGGCTCTTTGGCTGGTTGGGCCTCAACAATTGGCTTTTTTAATCAATAAATTTAGCAATTTTATTACAAATTTTTATACTGATACTTCATTATATGAATTTTCTTACTGCTGGTGCTGGGGAAACCGACCGTGATGAGCCTCGGACAATAGTGACTTTATACGCATTGGCTGCACGAATTTCAGCCTCAATTTGTTGCTTACTTTTTGGTATTGGACGATCTGGTTTTTGTAAAAATGTTGTCCATTTACGATTCTCTTTGTCCTTTTCCGCTTTAGTTTTAGTGGCCTCCTCATTTAGAGTACGCAAGACATCACTGCTCATGCACACTCCAGGTTTCGGAAAAATTCTATAAAAATTAACTCTAATATAATAGTAAAATTCATGTTTATAATAAAATTAAAAACTTAAAATACTAGATACAGACCCTAAAGTATTATGCTCCTTAAGCACCTCTGATTCACCTGACAATACGGCTGCTATTTCTTCTTCCACTATCTTCCGTTCTGTTTCATCGGACATGACAGACGAGGGTCTCTCTTCTAGATCGGAGATATATTCCATGCTACATCTCTTAGAGCTGACCAAATTCGGCTGGTCAATTATGACGGGTGGTGTAACACTACCAGCTCTAGCTTCCAAAAACGATTTCGGGGACTCTACCCGCTGGGCAACAGGAAACGTAGTAGGTGTAGTGTACTGTTCCTCGTTTTCTCTAAATATAACAACAAAATACTTGTCTGTTTATGTCACGTATTTATTTTATATTTTACCTTTGTACACCAAAGTAGAACACGTTACCACACCCTTTAATAATTCTATTGGTTTCATCATGTGTTAGTGGCGCAGCCGCAGTATCGTTAATACGCACAATCACATCCCCTACCATTAATCCAGCGTCTTCCGCAATACTGCCTTCGGTAACCTTTCACATAGGATTTTAAAATTCGTATTAGAAGATACACATACATACTATATATTATACATACATATGTATGTGGCATATATTCTATGTGACATATAAGCTGCCCCAATGTGCATTGTGATAAACATTTTTATCATCCACAACAAAGTACATATAATACAAATACATATGCATACATAGAATTATCTTGAAACAAAAGTCAATGACAAAAGAAAGAGAGCGAAAAATCATACAAAATAATTATTGGCTTCTTATTGAAATCTGGGGTCTGTCACATTTGACATTTTTACCCAAAGGCATGCACGCAAAACAAAATGCCAATTTCGAATCAATTTAGACATTAATTTTAAATAAGATACCAATGAATTTGACTTGGGTGGAATATATATTTTTTTCGTGTTTCAGTCTGATTTCGATTTTCCTTACTCAATATTTTTTTAATTTTATTTCTTTATTTTTTTCTCTTCGGCATATTTGTTTTTGTTTATTGTGGTTTTGTATTTTGGTGTTTCATATGACAATTAAATTAGACGCGTGCTAAATTGCTAAGAATACATGCAGTGAAACGATAAAATTAAATGAATCGAATATTCAGAATGTAAGCATTTCGGCATGGTTTGCATGTGAGTGTCTTTATGTGTTTCAATTTGCTGGTGCAAAAGTGCAATAAAATTTATATGGCACGTGAAAGAAGCGGGCTCACTGTCAGTTTGTATGTGCGGCATATTATAATTATCACTAGGATGAAGTGAACAGCCAACAAAAACAAAAACCTTCGCAATGTTTTAAACTATTGAACTAGAAAATTGAATTTAATTACACTCTTACTAATGCTGTTGATTGTGCTTTTGTGAATGTGAGTAGTACTGAGCGAATTTTTTATTGGGTGCTCCTTTTTACATACATACATATGTATATGTGTATATTATTTATTTATTTATTTTAATGTTTTAAGTTCCTACATAATTTTTTTTCCACTTTTTATACCCTCCAAAAAAGAATATGGAGGGTATATTAATTTTGTCATTCCGTTTCTAACGCAGCGAAATATCCATTTGAGACCCCATAAAGTATATATATTCTTGATCAGTGATGAAATCTAAGAGCATGTCCTTCCGTCCGTCTGTGGAACTCACGATTCAGTCCACACGAAAAAATCTAGACTCTTAAAATTTGGTATAAATATATCTTGAAGAATAGCACAGGTTAAGTTCGGAGATGGGCTAGATCGGGCAAGAAAGAAAAAAGTTTCCCTAAGAAGAACTAAACTATTCTCTAAAAAACAACATAATTTTTTAAGTTTTTTTGTTTTAAGCAACTGATGTATTTTTATATCAAAGAATGTCCAACGCGTTAAATTTGGAGCCATTAAAAAAAAAAAATAATTTTCGGATCCCGCCCCCTTTGGTATGCGGTATTATATGCAAAAATAGTGTAAAAATGTAACAAATTCTTTTACTTACTTGAAAATAACATTTTTAAGCTTTAATGATGAAGCTGAGATGTAACCTGGTACTACTCTGCCCTACCCCCTGCTCCCCCTTTGCCACCTAAATGACCCTATCAAAAAAAACTTTTTTTTATCCCAAACAATTATTTTTAGAGTTTTATGACAAAGGTGAAATGTCTCCCCCACAGCCCTTGCCAGAGCAGTCCCGCCAAAACACAGTTTTAATACCCTCCAAAGAGAATTTGACCCCATAAAGTATATATGTATATTCTTTATCAGTGATGTGGAAAACATGATATAGTCTATTTTTGGACCCCGCCCCCTTTAATTGGCGTTGATATACGATATTATATGTGACCTTCTCCACGAAAAGGGACTTCTGCGCCGAAATGAAGTTATTGAGAAAAACGAGTTTAAAAAAAGCGCTTCGTTTTTCAGTGTTTTGCGCATGGTTATGTAACTCTTCCTTCAACCTGATCATCTGGCGATGTATTTCGTCTCTCTGGTACTTTGTACGATGTTCACTATGTAGTGTTGCCTCTATGAAAATTATTTCTAACAGTTAAAAACCTGTTTTTGCTAATATTGTATTTAAAATTACTAGATAATATATATAATATATATATATATATAATATATATATATATATAATATATATATATATATATATATATATATATATATATATATATATATATATAAATATATATATATATATATATATATATATATATTATCTGTTTATATCACATTTTTAAATTTTTTCATTAATTATGTTAATTTTTAGAGGTGATTTGTTAAAAAACTAAAAGACATAGAAACTTGCGGTTTGCGCCATTTGAAAGAGCGTTTTTTTCCTATAAGAATCACTCAAAAAGTAAAAAAAAATTTTTCGGCGCAGAGGTTCCTTTTCGTGGAGCAGGTCACATATGCCAAAATAGTGTAAATATTGAACAATTTGTATTCCTTTAGCCTATAAGAAGCATCGAAGTTCACTAATCTAGCAGAGGTGAAACGTCTCCCACACGGCGCTTCTCAGAATGACTCTGTCAAACTAGAGATCCAAAATTGGGTACAGAGATGTCTTAAAGGAAGTCTGTCCCACCAAGTTAAACATATTAAATTTACTTACTAAATAGTTGGAGGGTATTTAAGATTGGACCCGGTCGAATGTAACGTTTTTACTTGTTTGTTTTTATGGTAGTACAAGGAAAGTGTTGGCGGTGACTTTGAGGAATGAATAGAAATTAACTAAAGAAGCTATACGCCTAAGCAGAAAATAACCATAATTGATAAGTGCATCAATATTTTGCCCCATTTATTACTTATGGAACTTTTCTATACACAGTTTCTTTGAAATGTGTTTTCCTTTCTCTGGTATGTATAAAAATACTTGTATGTATGTGTGTTCAACTTTATGTTAGAGACATTTATTGGTGCCTTAAAAAATTTTCGAGTTTTACTATTAAGCCCATGCACCAAAAAATACACAGAATGATACGGTTACAAAAAGGAAAAAAGTATATGTTGCATATAAAAATAAGGGGTGTGTTTTATAGAGTGATACAAGTTAAAATTATAATAAAATAAGGAAATAAATTTTTAATATCAATGAAACGGGCTATTTTGGAAAGCAAATTTTATGAAATTAATGTTTAAATATGATTTCTGCCATGTGACCGCCACGGCTGGCGCGTAGAAGGCGCAATCTGAAACACTAATTTTCAACAACTAAACAAATCTTCCATAAAGTGGAAGGACACAACCCCAGTTGCTGAGAACGGCGACGAATTGATTGATTAGGATAATCTTCAATGCTTTCCTGTGAAGCGGCCACAGCTTCTTCAGCGCGCACTGTTCGGAGTCTCACGGTTTGCATATTATCAGTAACAGTAAGTGTGGTTCAAAAATGATCTATTATTCTTCGAAGTAGCCACTCTGAAGGACGATTATGTACGGCATAAAATGGAAGAAGTACACGATGAGTTTGACGAATAGAATAACTATTTTGATTAAAAATTTCAGCAATTTTGACGCATGGCGCTGGTCTTCTGGTACTCTAAAAACACTCTTTATAAACGACGAACACATTGAACCCCGCCATTTCTTGCACTAATTTTTCTTCATATAAAGTATTCAATTGCCTCATGGTTTTTTTGTTATAAAACAATTTAAATGTGTGTTATAAAAATTTTCGTAAGTAATAATTTGTTGAAAAGATTTATATAAAATATTTCAAATGTTTTGAGGTTACACTTCTTCTTAGCATTTTTCATACTGCGTTTAGCAAACAAAAACAATTTTTCTTCTGTTTTTTTTATGCATTCAGCTATTGACGAAGAACTAAAACACCTTGAGCACTTCAAAAGACGGAAAAAAGGTGAAAAAGAAAATATAACATTTCCGCATTACACTGAAAAACCATATTGTGCATTAGGAAAACTCAAAAGTTGTATGGATGTTATTATTATTCATATATTTTACACAATCCATCTTTCAATTACGTAACAACATCGAAAATGCATTAGTTGCAATTTTGTTCATCAATAAAATATTTTTATTTTATTTTTTATTTTATGGCTGTGCAGATTTTATATGGTTCTTTTATCTTTTATCTGCACATAAACAAAAGAGAATACAATAAAAAACGTTAAGGTGGAATGATGTGTGAAGTTAACCACTTTGGAATATAAATGAAATACAAATATAAAATTTTTTTTATTTTTATTGTATTGTAACGAAATATATTGATTCTAACCTTAACTACCGTTAATGGATACTCAAAATCCGAACCACCCACCAGACGAAAGCCCCAGGGCACATTTTCAAAACGACACATTTTAATATCAATCACCATTTTGATCAATGAATTGTATAAATTTTTCTTCTTTTGCTTGTCTAGCAAATTAGTTCCGAAAGTATTTTATTTAATTTTTCAGTCTAAAATTAATCCGTAAAGAACACTAAAAAAAAATTAGTTTTATATTTTCAAATTGAAGAGTACCGTAATGACCGCAGTAAATGAAAATTCACACAAATAGTTCAAACGTAACCAACCGAATGATTTGAATAATTGACAGATAGTTTTTTTATGTCTGTTTCTAGCGATATATTTGCAAATGAACATATTTGTGTTGTGTTCATTAAATTCATTAATTTGTTGCTGCACTTTCATGCTTTCGCCCGGAAAGAATTCTGGCCGTTACTGTAATCGCTTGTTTTTTGGATGTGAGTTATCGGCTTTTTTAATGCCAGATTGAAATAAATTCATATTAAGTAAATTGTCAATGGTTTATATATACGTATTTACGCATACAGACCTGTATATATATCTATTATATGCATTAAATCATGTATTCATCATTACATGTATATAATATAATAAAATATTGTTAATTTTATCAACGGGCTTAAGTTCGAATCTGCAAGACTGCAAACCATTTTTTTATTATTTTATTAATAAATGAATTTGTTCAAATTCTATTTATTATATTATATTAAGATTGGAAAATTCATTTATTAATAAAATAATAAAAAAATGGTTTGCAGTCTTGCAGATTCGAACTTAAGCCCGTTGAGAAAATTAACAATTTACATAAGAAAGTTCAACTAATAAAAAAAATTCATACATAATTTATAATAAAATATTTTTCCGCAAAATACTCGAGATGTTGCTTATAGAAGCCGACACTTTGCCAACTTGTTACTTTACATAGGAAGCCTACAAAAAATAGGCACTTGGCGTTTAGGATGCACCCATCCGATTAGATTGCTCATTGAGTGTTCAATTCTACAAAGTAAGAAAATAGCTTACCTAGGAAGAGAATAGTATTTAACTCATTAAGTACCTGAACCTCTTTTTATGCCTTCCAAAAAAGAATTGGAGGGTATATTCAGTTTGCCATTCCGTGTGTAATACAGCGACCGTGTGTAACCCATCAACTATATATATTCTTGATCAGTGATGAAATCTAAGACTACCAAGCAATGTCCGTCCGTCTATGAAAATTACGATACAGTACAAAAGAAAATAGCCAGAGTCTTGAAATTCGGTATAGATAAATTTTGAAGAATGGCACAGGTCAGGTTCGTTAATGGAGTGAATGAAAAAAGTCGCGCTAAGAAGCACTAAATCAAATAATATTTTATTACTAATAACACAAATTTTTAAAGTTTGTTTTTGTGATTTTGTTAAGCAAATTATCTATTTTTATGTACAAAAAAATTTCGAGAGCAGTGTACTGGGAGCCAGAAAACCAGAAAAATCCATTTTGGACTTTTTCGCCTCTATTAATGGGTGTTGATGTAAGATATTATATGCAAAAATAGTGTACATATTTAAAAAATTGTATTCATATGTGCTTAAGGAGAAAATATAAGAATATTCGTATCTATTTGATGTCTGAAAGCCAGGTAGCGCTCAAGGCCATAACCTGGTATGAGATCAGGTCGGGGGTTGTTATGGACTGTGTTACATCGCTGATAGAACTAGGCACTCAGAGCAAACTGACGTTATGCTGGGTGCCTGCCCATGAGGGCCATGCTGGGAACGAACGGGCTGACTGTCTAGCAAATAGAGAAGCCCATCGTAGATTCATAGGACCGGAACCCTTCTTTGGCATCTCAAGAGGATATGTCAAAGAACAAAATAATTCCTGGGCTCAAATGGAGTTTAAGCGCCACTGGAAAGCCATTCACGGCATTAAACAAGCAAAAATTTTTAACGTTTTCTCAAATCCCAAAAATTAATGCTGATGGACAAGAATGACCTCAGATTATTAACGGGCAGTTTTGAGACCAAAGTGTGTAGACCCTGCGAAACAGAGGAAGAAATGCCGCAGCACATTCTTTGTGACTGTCCGGCAGTGCCGTTGTGCAGAAGCAAGTTCCTTGGAGACAATTTTATGACTCCAGGAGAGGTGTACGATATCTCACCGGGTAGAGTAATTGGCTTTATTCGCAGCCTAAATCCACATCGGTGAACACTTGGGCTGCACAAAAGATTCTTTTGGGTCGCGGTGCTTATGGCCTCATATATATAATAATAATTATTTAACCCTAAATTCCTTACAAAATTATCCCAGATATTAAAAAAATAAAACGTATTTGAAAAAAAAAATTGTATGAAGAACTTTTGATAAAATACATTTCAAACTTATTTTAAATTTTATGAATATAGGGTGAAGCTGAGCTGTTTTATAATTTTCCTATGACCCTATCAAAAAACAAAAAAAAATTTGTTTACACTTAATTACCCCAAACATTTACTTTTAAATTTTTTACGACAAAGGCTAGATGTCTCCTCCCTGGCCCTTCCCCGTTTGACCACATCAAAATTTTAAATTGAGCACTTAAATATCTTAAAGTAACTCTCGCCCAGCAGGTTAAACATTTTTAATTTATTTACTAAATATTTGCAGGGTGTTTAAGAGTCGACCCGGCTGAATATAAGTTTCTTACTTGTTTAAATTTAGAAAGTTACGAAAAATATTTCAAGGCACAAAGAAAAATCAACATTAATTATTTTAGGATTCAAAATGCACAGCAGAGCAGAACAGCTGTTTTCGAAAGCCGCTACACTTTCATTATCAATACTCATGTGTATATTTGTTTTCCATCACCTGTGACTTAGTTGAATATGACAATAGCTTTTGTTTATAAAAATTTTATTAGGATAGTGCATACGAGAATCCATGGTAACACACATTTATTTAATACCGGTGTTGCCGTTTAAGTTTTTTTAACCAAGCCCTATTTTTCTGTCATATTTGTTCCATTTAGGTATAATTAAATTTAGCCAAACTTTTTTGGTTTGATTTCTTTTATACTTAATACATGTGAACGTTTTAATTTTTTTTTTAGGATATAAGTGTTAATTGAATTTAACCCTAGAACGTCATCCTTCGTCAAAATGATGGCGGAAGATTTTATTTTCAAATTAAAACCAATTGAAGGAAGGCTATGAAATGTTAAGTTTTTATTAAAGATTAACGAATAAATTTCTTTAAATATTCATTAAAAAGTGTCTATTAATATATAAGAAATCTATTTTGGTATATATTTTTGCTCGCGAAGTGTTTTGTAGTCTATTGAAGTATGCCGCAGTCAAAATGACGAAGGATGACGTTAGTGCATGTCAAATAAGGATGACGTTCCAGGGTTAATATAGCAATACGAATAGTGTGATAAAAACTCTTACTAAGAAGTAATATGATTTTCGAATGAGAAATAATGCTAATTTCGCATTTTTTTCTCTTTCACGTTGTTCCTTCCTGTAGCCAACGGGAATGTATCTAGAATCTAAAAATATAAGTTTAGAATAAAATGACACTTCAATTTTGGAGACCCTTTAAAAACGTACTACAACTATTTTGAAGAATACCACAAATAGGCCAGACGCTGCTTAGTGAACTAATTAACAGAAACCTGCTTGGGTGGAGAGCAACCGCGGTTCGTTGTTGTTTTATCATCTAAATAATATCCTGCTTATTTAAGTAAATCTTGTAACCCAATTAATTTTCTGAAACGTACAGTCTTAAGGCTGTCTGTCCTAAATATTGAAATAAGTTGCTTTTACTGCTATTTCTAAATCTATACAGACAAAACATACGTATTTCTTTTAGCTTTAAACTATCAAACTTAAATAATAAAATTTCTTTTACAAAAAAATTCCATATAAAATAATAATAAAATTTCATTTTATAAACCCAAACAGAAATTTACTTAATAGTTGTCATTACGTAACATTTATGCCAAACAACAAAGTTTTGCTAGCTCAGTAAATATTATGTACTTACTATCTTCCAAAGTGTTAAAACTTTACAGTAAACTTTGGCAAACGAATAAATTTTAAATTTTGTCTAAGTACACACGATATGTGGACAAATGTGATTGTCTTTTGGGTTTTGTTTATGGCACTATTTTAATTTGCTGTAAAATCTTATTATAGAGGGTTAAGTTTAAACAGTTTCTAGTTTACCATAAAAAAGTTTTGTTATGGACAACGTGTATATGAAATGGTTTCTATTCGGAAGTATGTGATTTTTTATTGTTTAAAAATAAAGTTTAAAATATTTAGGGGTTTCTTATAGGTTTCCAAAAAATAAAAATTTTGCTGGAACAAATATTTGGTGTTTAACCATAATTATAAGGCTTCTTGATGTAAGATAAGTTATTTTACAGTGTGGTTTATACGAGGAGGTGAAGAGGGTTAATTATTTGGTGCAGTGACGTGACATATCAAGTCAAATTTAGATTGCTTTCAACATAGCGGGATGGTTATTTTTCCGAGTCTCAACAACTCGTGTAATTTTTTAATTCAGTAACGTTTTTTTTTTAATATTCAAAATGCTATAAAAAATTAATTGGTTTGAAAAAAACTGCTTCTGCATATGTGAAATAGTTTTTGCCTTTCAAATACTCATTGCTAAAACTTACTAAACAATGCCAACATCTAAGCGAAGTTACGCCTACGTTATGACAATAATCAAACATACGAGCTCCGTTCGAAGTATTAGGTTAATTTTCGAAT
Source organism: Linnaemya tessellans (assembly GCA_951800035.1). Taxonomy (NCBI): domain Eukaryota; kingdom Metazoa; phylum Arthropoda; class Insecta; order Diptera; family Tachinidae; genus Linnaemya; species Linnaemya tessellans. The sequence goes on from OX637535.1 coordinate 43,068,441, forward strand.
TTCGTTTAATACTTAAGTTCATTTAGCGTTTTTATGTTGCTACACTCGCCTCCAGCAAATATTCATAGTTTCAGCTATTTAGTTTATTTGTGAGAGCCATAAAAGAAGTCCCTTGCATTTTCGAGGATTTGATGCTTTCGCGAAAAAAAAGCTATCAAAAGACGTGTGTCAAATTTCGTGTCAAAATGTTTGTTACTTCAGATTTTGACAACGACATACGTTAATTGTACTCTGAATCCGAAAAAAGTAGCTGCACACTTTTCAAAGAAGGTAGAATGGCTATGCTCTTCCTCAATGTCCGAGCACATTAACACACAATGCAAATTAAATTAATGAAAATGTTATGAAGAGTCATCGAATCAGTTGGGGTTCGCAATGCCATTTTTTTGGAAATTTTTGGCCACGAAGCAAATGGCTTTTATATCGCGATATAAAAGCCCCTGTTGACTCGTCACTGCTTGGTGTTAATTTGTTGGCTAAAAATAACATCATAATCACTCCTCAGTCATTGCGAGAGATACAACTACTTTGGTGTTAAATTATATTTATTAGACTCATTTGCGATACCGTGGAAATGCTTATTGAGAAATCAAATTAGAACTGCACGGAAGATGTATTATGATATTTAAAAAAATATTGCCCCTGCAGGAGCCCAAAAGCCATAAAACGTCATCACATGTGAACGGAAATAAGTTTTCAATTAACTTTTTTGCACACTCCTTTTAAGTGACTGACTTCAGATTTCTCATTTAGGCGACATGTTCTAGACTAAAGAAGCTCCTCGTAACACGTTGTCAGCGAAATTTCAATTGTTTCGATGCCATGCTCAGCCACCCAAAATCCTCAATTTACTTTACGGACTGTAGAAGATGCCACTATGAATATTAATTTTTCACAACTGATGAAGAAAGTGTCGGAGGAGCGATACACCATTTTTTTAGCAATGGCTTAAGTTATGTATTTGTTTTATATATTTTATTTGAAACAAACTAATCCTAAGATAGACAAGAAATTCCAGAAAGAAAACTAAGGGCAACGGTGAGAAAACATTGCTTTCGTAGTTGTTTCCCAAAACATATTCGCTTTTATTACAAATTATAAAAGGCTGTTTAAGAAAAAGTACAAGGAGACCCTCTACTTCTCAGATTTTTAATTAAGAAAAATATGGTTGACCTATAAAAGAATCATGAACACTAATTGATCAAATATATAACTTCGGAGTGTTTTGAAATATTCACTTTTTTTTGCATTTTTTGCTCACGATATCTGTCAAATGTTTGAACTGATTTTGAACCAGTTGGTAGCACTGAAAATGGCTTATGATTGTCAAGAACTGATTAGTTTTTGGAATAGACCAGAAAAGCCTTTTGAAAGTTATTCTAAAAAAAACAATTTTACGGTTACAATATTTCTCGAAATCTACTGGTCCGAACCGGTTTCAATTCACAGGATATTTAAGTTTAAAGAAACCCTTTGGAATAGGACTAGCTTGGTGGGATTCGTCTTAGAGGATCACACGCACGCAAACTAATGCACGCACACACACATACAAGCGTATTGGCGGCTTCTCAGGAGTAGTCAGGAAAGCTTCCTAGCAACTCAAAACGTCGGGATCTGGTGAAAACTAGATTTTACAAAACGGGGTAAAACCAATCAATATCTTCGCACTTTTTTGAAAATATTATATTTTCTGAGCGGAAAGCTAAAAAGATGAAAATGTCAACCAAAATATATTGGTGTTTGCGAACTAAGGAGGTTTTTTCAAGGCACCAGCTGTTTTATATAAATGATGGTCGCAAAATTATATCGAAGTATTCTGGATACTCCCTTTATTTCGAAAACGCAATCATATTAAATAGACGAGAATATTGGGTAGAGATATAATATGTGGAAATGAAATGGGAAAACAGTACCATTACGTCGAAAGCATAATTGTTAAAGTCCTCCAATGATAATGCCATTTAAAATGTAGAGATCCGTCCTGCCAAAACTTTTTCAATCGGTATCTATTATAAGGACAGCATTTGTGTTTTGTTTTTATATTTTATGTAGCAAAACAATGTAGTTTCCTATTCCTTTTCACCTTCCGTACCAAGATCAAGGAATGACGATGACAACGAAATTTTTATCTGGTCATAATATTCTTCGAAAGTTCGCGCTATTCAGGCTACCATCATTTCTTAGTTTAACTATTGGTCGATATCACGTCAAGAGAATAAGAAGAAGTAGGCACTTTTGTACTCCTTTTCTTCAGCAGCTTATAATATCTAACAATTTTTGTTTCTATATTCAAGGTCTTAGAAAATAGTCTAGGCCACAAGGATAACGTAAGTGTCCTACATTTGGTATTGTCTCAATGTGATATTAAAAAGTAGTTACAAAATAAAGACATATAATGAACACATGTAAATTCTATAGCTTAAAGTTCTACGCCACTGAAATCATGTGAGAGAAAGACAATCTTTAGCAAAAAGTTAATAGTTAATCATTTTTGTAATGAACTTAAAAGTATTATAACTCATTCCCTGTATCCCTAATTGTTAAAATAGGTTTGTAATTAAAAGCATGTAGTGTTTGTGTTTGCATCCTTTTAGAAGTGGCAGTTATTGTTGCTGGAAAGCTAATAATGTGAAGTAGAGTTTTTCTTAACCCTTAATTATCCACCTAATTTGTGTGGCACAAACTGCCACCTGGGCCTGGCTGGGACCACTTCTATTATAACTGAAAATAAACAGTATATTTAAAAGTACTTGGTAAGAAAACCCATATATTAATAAAATTCATTTTCTCCTTGATTTTGCTCTTGTGCTTCACCTGACTCTCTACCTGTATAAATGTTTCCCTCCAATGGAAAACACGTTTTAGCATCACATGACCATCAGACTTTTATCCCATATCTTGCTGGCTTGGAAGGGATGCCTTGAGTGGACTTCGTTCTTCCTCTAAACGGAAAAAGTTGATTTTGAAGCTGATTCGGTTTGGTTATTTTCTTCGTTCTCGCTTTCATCTTCACTATCGCTTGATACTGATATTTCATTGTCAATATGTAAATCTTCTTCGATATCAGAAGCTTCTCCATCTACATCGTCATCGTCTTCAATTCAACTCATTTTCAATATAGTTGGCAATTGCCTCAGCCAATTTTTCAAAATAAGTTGGATCAGATTTTGAAACTGTCTCAAAATCTTTATCAACTTCACAACGCATTGCAACACACCAACTAGCAGCACAGAAAATAATTATGATGATTCCTCAGGGAAGTAAAGAAAAAAATTGATTCGATTTTTCAAACAGAAAATAATAGTAATTCTCTTTCTGTACTAACATAAAACAAAAACATAATTTAGCTGAGTAAAACTTGTCAACAAAAATCAAAATTTTAAGCCTATGGTTATGAGTAAGAATTTTTGTTTTGCACTTAGATTTGAAGAGTTATATTGCTTAAAAGTTTGTATTTTGTGTTTTTGCTTTTGGGCTCTCAGAGAATTGGCTTTTGCTTTTTTACTTTACAATAATTTGACATCGACATTAATATAAAATTGGTTGGTCCCAGCCAGACCCAGGTGGATACAATATGTACAAAAATTTCATTTGGCCAATTGGCAAGCCCACGGTGCTAAAATTTAATTTTTTTTTCGTTTTCTTGTTAAAAACAATTCGATTGAGGAATACATAAAGTTTCGTTCTAATATATTTAATAGTTATATAAAAAAAGCTTGAAAAAAGTAAAAAAGGGCCTAGCCAGGCCCAGGTATACACTTAAGGGTTAATAAACTCTTTTGAAAAATTGCGTATTACTGCATATCTAAATTACATACTAAGGAAAAAATACCATACAAGAAGCAACATTAATGAATTAAAAATATTTGGTTTTTGATAACAAGAACTTTTTGGTAGGAAACATTTCAAGTTTTTGGTTATTTGTAACATTTGGTTTGTGTATGTTGGCTCCATATGTTCAAAAATGTCTTAGTTTATGTTTATGCCTTCATGTTAGACTATTTTCTTAATATTTATTTTATTTTTAGTTTTCTTGGTAAGCATTTTCAGTGACCCTTAAAGGATACTCCGTTTTTCTAGACACACACACTTGCGTAGCATTATTTGGGGACAATAATACACATTTTCACATAAGTACTTATATACTATACATAAATATATGTGTGTATGTATTATTTTACGATTATTTTTTATGTAGCTGGCTTTTAGAGTTGTGTTAAAATAAAAATAAAAAACATCATAAAACAAAATCCCTAGATAGAAGAATGTACTCGTAGACAAACACACATACAGAGGAAAGAAGTGGAGCTGGCATACGTTACATTCGTGCTATCTTTTCATTATGTACAAATGATATGTTAGCTATTTCCGGTTTAAGGAAAATTCTATATGTTGAAAAAAAGTCTGGTGTTGAAAATTGCAGAAATGTTTAAGTATGTACAATAAAATAAAAGGATAGTATTAGCCTTAACGTTTCAACATGCGAGTACATGCAGTAGTAAAAGTTGGAGTTGTCTATACATACATATACATACGTATGTATGTATGTGGTATACATATACATATACCCAATAAACCAAATAACAATATGAGAGAACAGTAAGGAGATAAGTCGGTATTTGTTTATTAACTTCGATGCTTAAAACAACGAGCTGTGGGATTATTTACATACATTTTGTAGACAATTGGTAGCTTTTAAAAATAGTACTTCAAGCTTTATGACATTGCCAGGCTAAACAATTGCTGTCTGGTATATAGAAATAGTAATAATTTTGCTATTGCGCTTTAGTTTCTTCCTAGAAAAATTGCACTTATTTTTGTTACAGAATAGGCCATCCCTTTAATATTGTCTATTAAGCTGGGAATATGATAATACATGTGAAATTATATAGTTAGGTTGTTCAAATGGCATGCTTATCGTATTATTTGTGAAACATTAAATATCTGACTAAAAATACGTGCTCGTATATAATAGTGATTTCACACAAACGTGGTTTTAAAAAATTCTGATTTTAATGTTAAAACCACTGTTAAATCCCGGTTTTACCTTACAAAATGATTTTGTTAAAAGCAACTATAAACCACTTTCGAATTGGTTTTAACCCTAGATATATAATCATATTCTGACATACGTTAAAGATAATCATGTGTAAAATTGACGCCTACTTCTCAAAAAGCATATTTTCATTAATTTTAAATTAACTTGGAATCGACTTATGTAAATTCTATATCTGCTTAAATATGTTTATTATGAGAAAAGTCAAGAACATTAAAACTTCATAAGTTTTGAACAAAGAAATCATATTTGTTTGGAAACTTATATGTAATCACGCATCATTTTGACTCATATAGCGCGTATATTCCAAAATGGGGTATACGTACCGCAGCGTTGTATGTGCCTCATGAAAGATCTGACCAACGACTGGGATGTCTAAAGGGCGCAGCGATGAATTCGCGCTATTTAAAAAGAAATTGCAACCTTTTTTAAGGGAATGCGTAAATTTGACGCAGATTATCTGTCTAGGGTTAAGTAGCTTTTATAAAATGCAACCTTGGTTTTGACTGTGCTAAGTTGAGTGCTGCCAAGTTATGTGCTGCAAACAGCTGGTATTGTTTATGTTAGTAACAATATATACTGATGCCTGAAATATTATGACGACATTGTCGAAATGGCTGCAGCCAGAACTAAAAAATGGCGGAGAAAAAGGAAATTATGGATGGAGATATATGAAAATATTTTCATTGATATGTGGGAGGGGAAAATAGATGCATTGAAAGGAAAAAGAAGTCCAAACAAAAATATGTGTTGCAAAAATAGAAGACAAGTACAGCAACAAATTCACACATTTCTAAGAGCGATTTAATTTAAATATTTGGAACAAATTTATTATATATCCTGCATGTTAAAATCACAATTTGTAGTGGGAACGCTGTTTATGGTTTTAACGCTAAAACCAGATTTTAACTTTCAGTGTAAAAACCCTATAATGGGCAAATTTAAATACGACAATGTGTGTGAGATAGCATTCATTATTGATGCCATTATTTGTGGAATACAAAATATTTTCCGGGTGGAGCGCATTCGATATGTTAAATTTTCCATTATACTGGTTCATAAATCAAGAATTTAAATTTGGCCGATGTAATGAGTTATAGTGGCTTTGAGGACCACTGTGCTTTCGCAAATATGTAGCTGTTCTGCTCTGCTGTATAAGTTGGATAATTAATTTTAATGCTGACTTTAAATTATTGATGCCATTATTTGTGGAATACAAAATATTTTCCGGGTGGAGCGCATTCGATATGTTAAATTTTCCATTACACTGGTTCAGAAATCAAAAATTTAAATATGACCGATGTAATGAGTTATAGTTGCTTTGAGGACCACTGTGCTTTCGCAAATATGTAGCTGTTCTGCTCTGCTGTATAAGTTGGATAATTAATTTTAATGCTGACTTTCCCTGTGCCTTGGAATATTTATCATGTCTCTCTGAATACACCAACACATTCTCGAAGAATTATCCTACTAGTCTTAATTGAAGATATATTTTATATGTTTAAAGTCTAATTTCTTTGTTTAAAGTCTACTAATGATTTGGTGAAGCACCAATGAAATGCATATAGACATTGCTTGACCACCAACAAATAAATTCCATTTAATATATTTTTTATGTGATTTTTTTTTTGATTCGGACTCAGAGGATGACCCCTACATATGCAAAGCATATTGGGGTATCCTCAATACTAGTTCCAGCCTAGTGATAATAGGGGATGGTAGGGGGAGCACACACGAAGAAAAATGAGAAGATGAGAACTTTTTGCTGACTGGGGAGCTGAAGGGTGTTCTTTAGTATATGATAGTGTCAATCGCGGACAATTGTATTCAGTAACCAGGACTATGCCTTCATCACTGAAGTAGGATGACAAGAATTAACACAATCATGCACAGATGATGATCAGAAGAATTTGACACAGTATTTGTGACTGAGCGCAGTCGAACTCTGGACCCTCCATTTCATAGTCTCGTGTTAACTACTCCAGCCAACAGTACCCTTCCCTGTTACTCCAGTCAACAAATCGAGCCGAATTTGATCGATGACATGAGATAGGTTTGCTTTCAAAAATAACTGTTCTGCAATGTGAGTTTTATATTTAAAATTGATGTTGACTTTCCCTGTACCTTGATATATTAACCATGTCTTTCTGAATACAAAAACATAATTTCAAAGAATTATGCAATTAATTTTAATTGAAGTTAATTTTTTTTGTATATGAATTGAAGCTAGTCTTCGTTTTTGTTAATGCCTTTGGGAAAGAGAGCATAATGTTCACATCAAATATTTTGAGATGTGAGTTAAATCTACTTGTCTGTGTAAAAGCAATAGGTCTAGTAAGTCTCGGTTCGCACTATGAAATTTTCTTTCATGAAATTTCTGAAATTCTCTTTTAAAATTTCACTCGTGTCTACACACTGAAAGTTAATTTCATGAAACTTAATATTTTTGTTTGTTTACTTTCACATAAAGAATATAAAAATAAAGTAAAATCAATTACGAATTACAATACAAAAGAGAATTTAAGTGAACATGAAAGTGTGTACCCGACACCAATCTTCTCTCCCCTCTCACCAACAAACTGTCACTTTCATGAAATAAAATTTCATAGTGCGAACCGAGACTAAATAATGGGGCATTAGCTCGTCATGGTCTAGCTGTGACTTTTGACTTGTGGCCAATAAGTGAGAACAAGGTTGCTAGGATGCAACTTGTAACAAATTTGATTCTCCAGAATGATTACGACAAGAAAATTTGTAATGTAATATTATAGGTGATATTTTTCCAAATCAATTCATTAAATTTTAAATTTTTAGCGGACACAATAACTTTTACCCACAAAAGGAAATTTGTACAGAAAATAGAAAGTTTTTTGGAAACATTATGAAAGACCTAATTGTCTTTTTAAACAGTTTAAGCTTTTATAGCAGAGCATTTCATTAGCTGTATGTAAAGTGCGTCTAGCCAACCTCAAAGAGTTCTTCATATTGTTTACGTTACTAAAATATACTTTTGCTAGGACTTCGTTTACAAACTGAATTTTTGTATATTAATTTGCACGTTATATCAATTGTACAGTTGTGTTTGGGGATATACATCAAAAGGAGAAAAATCGAATATACCATTTCGTTTCTCTCCTTCATTTCCTCTGTTTTCATTAACACATTCTGCCACAAAATATTTACAGATACTAAAAGCCCAAAATTAATATATACGAAACACGCACAGCTAATGATTTAATATTTATATATCACACCTAATGCATGTACGGCATATGTATTTAATATAAAATTCATTTGAATATATTAATTCAACGTTTTCATTTGAATAAGTTGAAAAATATTTATTTATATAAACATGAATTTCAGTTTTTTTTTTACTTTATATAATATATTCGGTATATTATTTTCAGACATTACATTTTTTTTATGAAATATAATGTGTAATAATGTACTTTATAGAAATTTATTTTTGAATTATAAAAACCACAAAATAGAAATATTCTTCAATAATAAACTCAAGTGCACCTGTAATAAAACATTTCTTATATTACAAATCATTAAGGTGAAATTAGGTCGAAGTCTACTGATGATCTGATGTAAGAACCCGTGCAATGCAGGCTCTTAGGCAAACTTGACCACATAACAATAATAAAAAATAATTAAATTTCGTATTACCAGTACTTGAAGAAAAGTGTCAAAAGAAAGACACTTACTACAAAAAAAGTAGCGGAGTAAATTTAGAATTGGCAAGCCACCTGTTCTCAGAGTGACAGATGATTCAAAATTTGACAATTACAAATGGTTCAAGTGACAAAGAAACAATGTTTTGCTATATAGTATATTAAAAAAAAAGATAAAACAAAAAAATTAAAGTGTATAAATGAAAGGAGCTATAACCCAATTTTATTAAGATCCTTTTCTAAACAACTATCCGTGGCTGGAATCACTTATCCAACCCTTTTATAATCAATATTCATAAGTCTAACCGTCTTAATATAACACAAATGCGGAAACATATACAAAAACCTTTCACATGTATGCCAGTATGTGTGATTAATGCTGAAGTCACGGTTTTGCTAACATGTATTTTTTCTATATCCTATTTTTAGTGAACTGCGTATCAAACAACAGCGTTGAAAAATATATGTGAAGAAAAACAATTTCAATAAAAACATATAAAAAATAGGTTTGCGTGTTGACCATAAGTGCTCATGTCTTACAAGTTCAGACGTATGTAATGGCTGTGTATGTGTGTCTACACCATTTCTTCTACTTTTCCAATGTGGCTATTGTGTGAAAAAACATTTTCGGATACTGTGCTATATTTCCTGTTCCATTAAATGAGTTCAATCTGTCATTTAGAACATTATTTAAGGACTGAAAAGGATTCATAAACAAAACTTCTTATTTATAATAATTTTTAACTGCCTGTTGGCACATTCAAAATTTTTATTTAGGTTTTATATGAAATTATACAATAAGAAGAAATCTAGTGACTTCGTGCGAGTGTTATAATAAATATATAATAAATAAATTTTTTGTTTTGTAGTTCTTATTTCTAGTTTGTTATATAATACGCAAAGATCGAATTTGGTTTTAAAAGAGTATTGGGGGATTCACACTGTAGTCGTAAAGTCATAAGTCATAAAATAACAGCACACAAAATATGACTAGTGTGAACAACCCGTTATATCATCGATCAGCTGAAAACATAACACATTTGTAATTAGCTGTTATCAAAGCAAAAGTTAAGGCAATTGTAATAAATTTGTCTTCTGGTGCACAAGAATATCTAAATTAATTTGTATGTATAACCTAAAACAGCTGTTGTCTTGTTATGAGCTGAATACATTTATTTGCGGCGGCATACGGAAAAATTTTCAGTGGCTGCCAGCTAAGAAGTTAAACGAGAAAAAATTTTCACTTGTATATATTTAGTTCTCTTTTAATTTTTTTTATGTTATAAAAATGTGATTTAATGTACAGACATATAGGTATGAATAATTTTTTAGCCGTTTTTTAGTCGTGCATCATATATACGTAACGGCGGCAAACATATACTATCGCCGTCTCGCCTAAAGATTTTCAGCCGTTCGACTCAGATCTCTAGAGCTTTTTTATGACAAAGCAAATATATCCCTGAAAGTGTGCTATTATTTTATGACTATTTTTTGTATGCAGCACAACAACAACTTTTTTAAACTGGTCTGAAATATTATGACTTTATGACAATATGACAACATAGCACACACTGTGTGAATACCCCAAATTTTTTTATTGTGTTAAGTTTAATGGATATAGTTTGTGCTGGTCGTTACCATTGTGTTTTCAAAATGTTTCACCAACATACAAGAGGGATGACATTACATGCGTTTTAACTAATAACATTTTTACATTTTCGAAATACTTTCGATGGTCACACTAATTCCTTCATGATGAAGATGCATATTTGAAATTTAAACGCATATACATACATATATGTATGAAGGACATAAAACTTTATAAAGAGTATATACCTTTTAATATATATGTATGTGCACAACATACCATTTTAAATATATAAAAAAAAATTATGTATTAACTATCCAGGGAAATCTATTCAGTTTAATATTGGCAATATATATGTACGTGTACTTCCATATGCCATTGCAAATGAAACGGAACAGTTTTCGAATTAAAGTAATAAATATTTTTAATAATATACTGACGATATTCAAACTCACTTGAATTATTAAGGCACTGTTGGTCTATTCGTATGGTTAAGCTATTTGTTAAATATGCTAGACCAAATTTTAAAAAATATTTATATGTGTTTGCATCATACTACTCCTTTCCTGCTTATTTCATTTAATATATTATTATCACTTATTGTGTTGTAAATAATAAAAACTTTATGTAAGTAAATTGCATAGAAGAGAAGCTACTTGCAGTGATGTTTTAATTTAACTTGAAAGTATTTAGTAATTTGGATCATCTACATCAACTTCATTGCAACACTGAAGCTCCTAATAAATATAGTAGTATTATTATTATTTTTTTTATCTTGGACCAGCACTCAGATGATGACCCCTACATACGCAGTGCATTGCGCTGGAACTAGAAAGAAGGGGATAGTATTGAGGGGACAGATGAAGAAAAATGAAAAGATAATGAATTTTTGTTTCCAGCTATTTCAAATTTTTTACTTCGCCGGCTAAATTTTGCTACAGGACCGCCGAAGGAATAAGTGAATTCGTAAAGAATCGTCAGGGATATGAGTTTTATTCACAACTTGCCATAAATAATTATTTAGGAAAGTATTGCGGAATGCAAAGATATATATTTATAAAGTTAGATTTTTCCTTTAAAAGACATAATGCGAATGTTCCCCATAATATTTTAAATGTAATCACTAGAGCATCGTGTATTTAATACTATACCATATTAAAGGCTTCGGAAATGGATTGGTTGGTTTGCGACGAATTCTTAAATAATTGGTATACGTGGCTGCCTGTAACCCACAAGCATTCAAATAGGATCTCTGAGATCCCGTTTTGAAAATTCTTATATTATGTACGAATTTTTATTTAGTCGAACTTTCTTATGTAAATTGTTATACATTTGTTGTACATGGAATATTGGGAATATTAATCGTCAGGTTTGGGGAATTACGTACTAACCAAAAAGGTAATAACTTAAAAATATGAATGTGGGAACTTCTCATATTCAATTTTCGTTAAAATATTGGTTAAATAGTTGATATTCCTACTAACTAGCAGCACTTGCAAAAGTGAAAAATTGAACAAAGAACGCTGATGAGATGGCGTAGCGGCCTCGAAATCAGTACTGATCCGTTCTGCTGGTTTGAAAAATATTCTTAATATTCCAATCTTAATATATAAAATTAATAAAAAATGAATTTGAACAAATTCATTTATTAATAAAATAATAAAAAATAATTTGCAGTCATGCAGATTCGAACTTAAGCCCGTTGAAAAAATTAACAATTCTTAAATTATTAAATAATAGTCCATTAAATTAATTAAAACAGCGATTTAAAAGCATAAAATAATAATAACAGTAATAACAATAATAATAATTCTTTTGTTGGACTCAAGTTCAAATCTGCAATCTGAAAATTATATTTTTTATTAAATTCAAGTTAGTTTTATTAACAGTGAATTATTAGAATATATCATAATCATCAAACTAGCAGAACGGATCAGTACTGATTTCGAGGCCGTTACGCCATCTCATTAGAATTTTGTGTTCAACCTTTTTCACTTTCTACGGTGGTAGCAGTCATTAGGACTATCCACTGTTGAATCTATGTTTTTAACGAAATAGAATATGCGAACTTTTTATATTTATTTTTAAATTAAATCACTTTTGGTTAGCACGAAATTCCTCAACCCTGACAATTATTATTCCAAATACTCCATTTTTCTCTTTGGTTTTTCCAGAGCCATTGGCTGCTGAGATCAAAAGATTTTTTTTTTGTTACTTATGTTTTGCAATTTAAAATTTTACTTAGTAAAATAATAAAAATATGACAAAGCAGGTGGAGCACAGAAATCGCTGGTAGATGGACGGTGGGGCACATCCCCAGCTTGAGGCGTGGGCTCATAGAAAATTCGGGGAAGTAAACTACTTCCTGACACAGTTCCTGCCAGGATATGGTTATTTTCTCCAATATCTATACCGCATGGTCAGACAAGGAACCAATCCTGTATGTACTGCAGCACGAGGAACGACAACGCTGGATACACGTTCTTTAACTGCATCAAGTGGCAGGGTGCGCGAAGCGAGCTAAGAGAAGAGATTGGTGAGTTCACTCCTGACAACATGGTAAGCAAAATGCTTGAATCTAGTGACAAATAGAGTTTTACGGAGGAAGAAAAAGGACTTCGACCAAGATTTACACAACGAGTCCGTACCTATAGATAATGGTTGCGTATGGCGGAAACAGACGTGGGCACATAAAGATGAGTCCTTTCCAGGACGCTGTTTCTGAGCCTTCAAGAAGTAATGCGGAAAGCGGTTCCATGAAGGCAAACACATCAGAAATGGAAGAGGGAATGCTTCAGTGGAAACACCACTCGACGTTGTTGGCGACGGTCACGTTAATTGTGAAGACATTTTAAACCTCCTCAAAAAAAAATAAAAATTATAATAATAAAAATAATATATTATTAAGAAATTAAAATTTTTCTTAATATATATTTTTTAAATAATATCAGCATAAAATGCGGTGCGCAATAGTTGCAAGTTATGAATACTGCACCAGCTTGATGGTATCAGACGTGTTGTGAGCACGATTCAACATCACTTGTTTTTTTTTTTTTTTATCTTGGACCAGCACCCAGGGGATGACCCCTATATACATATGCAATGCATTGTGCCGGAACTGAAAACGAGGGGATAGTATTGAGGGGACAGATTAGGAAAGATGAGAAGATAGACAGTTGTTTTTGTAGCTATTTCAACCTTTTACTTCGCCGGCTAATTTTTGTTTGTGCCAGCATACGGATAATCTATGGCCTTGTTTATATTCATTGCTTTATCTAAGCAAAAAATTAAAGGTGGTTGACTGAAATACACTATGGTTGACAAGAGATTTTGTTCATGTCTTAAGCAAGTTTTTGTAATACGTATGAATTAAAAGTTTTCAGCGAGGTACCGAAAATATAGTAAATCATGGTGTAATTTAATTTGGTCGCCTGTACTATCAGAAATATGATTGCCAGGACATTCTGTCTTCCCTGCTTAAAGAGCGATATCAGGGATTTCAACTATAGTCATATTGTAGTCTAAATATGATTGTTAAAAACCTCCCGAATTATTTTAGATCCATCGGTTTGGCAATTACTTTAGGAAGTGATAATGCAACATTTTGGTACCTATTTATGTAAAACTTTGTGCATATAATCATTCGTAAACAAAAATAAGTGAATTTAAATGTTTGTAGTTCTGTGCGTAAACAAAGAATATTAATAAAAAACCATTTAACGTTACAATATTTTGTTTGTATTTTATGACCAAATTTCAATAACTGCAACATTAACTTGCGTGCTTGACAAAAGACGAATAATTATGTTGTTTAACGTGTCATGAGTAATATATTATTTTATTTATTCTTCAACATAAATTGTTGATACACTGATATATAGTGTCTCTTTCATTTATAACAATTTCTATTAGCCAGTCTTGGGGCATACATCTTATTAGGTGGTTTAGTGTAAAGTTTATTTGATAAATTTACCTAAATTACTTTATAAATAGCAGTCATAACTGTAGCATTGCGTGCGAAATAAATCGCTTCTAATTATGCTACAATATTATTGTTTATTAACAATAAACATGTTTTTTCAATCCCAAGGATTTTATTCACCCAATATATTGTGTACTTATATTCTACTTAAATATATTAGTATATATATATATATATATATATATATATATATATATATATATATATATATATATATATATATATATACATATATACTATAAACTTAAGTTAAGGGCAACAATTAACCAAAGGTAAAGTAACTGCTCCAATAAAATGAGTTATGAGTCAGAATGAAGATAATTCTTGAGCACAGTGATTTAATTCTAGACGTTTTGATCGCTTCCAAATTTGTGTTGTTTATAAAGAATCTTTGAACACATAATATTTTAATATGAAATATATGATCTGAGAAGTTGTTAGTGACATAAAATTCTCAGAACTACGATTAGTCTGATGTATTTTATTCAACTTTATTTTCTAATTTATATTATTCTTTTGTGTTGTTCAGGCTCTAGGTCTAACACTTTGGAAATAAAACACTTGTTACTTATATATATTTTTTCTCTAAATGATTATAAAACATCAAAAGTCATAGACCTAGAGCCTGAACAACACATAATAAGAGTCTCAAATTTATTTATAAAATATTCTAATATTTTTAAATACATTTTCAAGGACTACCCTAAGGACAAAAATGTATGGTATGAACTTTAGATATTTAATTTAGAATACAAAACTTCTAGCGCAAATGTAAAATCTACTTGTGAATGTCTGTGGATATAAATGTTATCATTTGCATTCCTAAATATAAATATATATATTAGAGATATGAAATGCATTTACTCGTACACCATAAACTAACTGATGTATGCTAGCAAATTTGTTGAAAGAATTTTTTCATTTATGAAATACCAAAAGGAAATTGAATTTGTTAAATTTGATAACATTATAGAATTAAATTTTGTAATCTTTCTATGGCAAACATATTATGCAAAACATACGTATTTCACTTCTTGTGCAACACTAAGAGCAACGTTGTTTGCTAATGTCTGGTTATAAGATATATATTCCATTATCTTATTGCCTTGTATATACGAACAATTCATTTTGAATTAATGCATCGTTTAGTTTAAAGATTTGAGTTTTATTTTATGTTTGTGATGTAGTTATTTAACAATGTCTTTGGCAAATAATTCAGTGAATTGATTCATTGCCTCAAAATATTTACAATAAATCAGGGACCGTAACGGTTACAAGTGATATCAAAAAAAGATTTATTACAAGAGTTATTTTTTTTTACTTTAGATCAAAACATCTATCCAATACAGTTTTTTTTCAATGTAAATAAAAAAGGGAGCTTTATTTTGCCATCAGAAAATAAAAGTCATTTTAGGATTTTTATTTTAAACTAATTTCTGGAGTTTTATATAACACTCGCTGTTTCTTAAATCTGTGTTCTAATAATCTTGCATTGCAATTGTATAATTCTGCATGAAAATAAAATAATTTGTTATTGCTTGGTTTTAGACGGAATAATAAAATTGCTATCTATATAAAAAAAATGAAACCACTCAAATGTATACACGCGCATAACTGTATTTGTTATTGTCAGGAAAAAAAGCAAGTAGAGGTGCTATATTCGGTTGTGCCGAATTTTAAATACTCTTCACACATCTATTTCTCCTTTCTTTCCAAATCAGAAAATAGATTTTATTCACCAAAAAAACCAATATAAGGAACTTATGTGGTTATTTGTATGTACCAAAATATGTCGACTTTCTAACCCTGGAATCAAATATCTATTTTTATTTTTTTTTTGGTTTGTACTAGCAATTTAATTCTTCTTGAATTATAAAACAGGTTTAGTTCACTAAAAAAACTAAATTAGCAACTTATATGGCTATTTTTATATAACAAACATATATCGATTTTCGAACCCTGGAATAGAATTTTTAATTTTATTTATTTATTAGACGAATATAAATTTTCCTGAAGCATAAAATGGGTTTAATTCAATGAAAAAAGAAAAACAAAATTAGGACCTTATATGGCTGCTTTTCTGAACTAAAAAAAGTAATTTCAATTTCCGAACCCTGGAAGTGAAATTTTAATTTTTTTCGTTTTCTTTTTACCAATGCAACTCTTAATGAGGTATAAAATAGTTTTATTTAAGAAAAACTTAAAATTTTTAACAATTTTGGCAACTTTTATGTACTACAATATATTGCAGTTGTCCAACTGTGGAATCGAAATTTTGACTTTTTAGGTTTTTGATACCAATTTTCTTCTTCCTGAATTATAAAATAGTTTTGATTAACAAAAAAAAACAACAACGTTGGTTGCCTTTTGGGTTACTTTTATGTATAAAAAAACTTGGGAAAACCGATTTCGCGTACAGACACACGGACTTCGCTCAAAACTCATCGCTATTCATAAATAAATCTTGACTTGTTTGATTGCTTGAAACTTGAAAACGGTTTAGGAAAAAATAAAAGTCGGAAAATATCCGGAACAGGGACCAAATTACCGCATTCGATATCGAGCGAAATTTGAATATAATTTAAATGAACATTTCGGTCGATATCGAATGCAGTAATTTGCCCTCAGGTTGAGCTCCAGGATGTTTGTTTGGTTCTTATGGGATGCCTAATTGATTTATTGAAATTTTGGAGCTGTCTAACTGACAATTGGGAAATTCAAATAAACTAATTTTTTTTAATAATTGGAGGAAAGGATAGTACAAAGGCATTTTCAATTTTTCTCTATCTGCACAATTACATTAGTGAGACTCTCTAAATAGTATTTGGGTCACGCTTGGAATAAAATGAAAAAATTCAAGAATATGTTGCCAACTAGGAGAGTGCCCCCATACCAAGTAATTATTAATTTTTATATGTCGGCAGAACTAAAACTGTGAGATTCGTTAAATTTGATGAAGGTAACTCTTAGAACAATGGGTTTTCGTTAAATTTTTATTTTTGCTTTTATTTGATTATTCAAAAGTTAAAAATGTTCTGGAAATTTCTTCATGTTTTAACACGTTTTTTTTAATATCTATTTTAAATTTAGTCGGCAGTTCAAAAGATTTCCGATTTACTGAACCGGTTACGTTCATTAATACGTTATAAGTTTTGATAGGTTTTTACACGCTCTCAGACGCATGTGTATTCTATAAGGACATCATATTAAAAATATTCAGAATATATTCACATATCCTCAAAGCTTCGACATTTGATAAATACTAGATTTTTACAAATTAGTACAAAATCAATAACATACAAGAAAATCAGTTGTTCCTGCAAATGAATGTAAAAAAACTACCCAAACATAAACGATCTTGATTTTGACCTTAAACATCTAAGAAATATTGAATATTAAATGCATATAGAATTTGAAACATCAATTTGTTTTGCTTATTTTACGTATTCGTAACAAGTAAAACTTAATGTTTCCTTTAAATTCGTTATTAAAAGTTTTTAATTGTTAAGTGTAAACCATTAACGGCGTTTTATTCTTCATTATTTTCATTATTATTTCATTTCCTACTGCTGTTATTTTCCATGAAATTCGTGTTAATCCTCAAGTAATGAAAATGTATAACTTTACTTTTTTATGCGTTACTTAAAGCACAATGCCTGTATTTAATATAATTAATATGGGAAAAAAGAGAAATGAAAAATACTTAAACTTTTTATAAATAATATATACAAGGCATAAACTTAACTAGGAAATGAAACAATGGCACGTGTATGTAAGATGTTGATACGTAATTCAATGTAAAAGCTTATTAACAATAAGAGTAATAAAATATTTTTAATTAATTTTAAGCTATGGAAGAAATAAAAAAAATCTATAAATTATTTATGTGGGACTAGAAATGAAATTTTCATGATGTATTTAAATAAGCTATTGTTGTTGTTGTTTTTTATTGAACTTAAATTGTAAATCCTTAAACATGTGCTTCCTCATGTTATGCACTCTAGGGTCTTTTACGGCTCATTTATGAACAATGGCGTTGATTATATTGCGGCAAAATCGTCAACATTAATATCTTGTTGTGTCATATTTTGCCATGTAGGTCCTTAAAACCTAGAGGCTTAAAATAGAAAAAAAAACATAGTAACAGTTGAGCAGCTCCTAAACTGAGTGGTGAAATTGTATTTCAAATTGTCAATTTCTTGAAATATATGAAGGCACCTTAGTCCATTGCACGAGTCAAAATTTTATCAGATCATGTCTATTTATTTCAAGGAGCTTTGACGTATTAAGCGAAAATGCGGGAAATTATTTGGCAAAACACGTTGAATTGGCACCGAAATAACATAATCAATAAAACTGTCGAATCGTTTCTTCTCATTTTTTTTCACCTGTCCTTTTAAACACTAACCTCGCCATAAATCCGACGTAATGCACTCCTTGACCTGGTGTTATTTTATAGCGAGCGCTAAAAGTCAATGATTACCAACTTATTTTGGTCTGAATAGGATAATGTAGAGATCATAGACATATCGTTTGAACGGGACAGGGTTGCCTGTGTGGCATGTACATTAGATATCCCACACGAGCGATTTGAGGGCATGGTTATCTCTCGAGGTAATATCAACTGTCTACGGCGAACGTGCTAAAGTGTATGCGAGTAAGCCACAAATCATCGCAGTATTGAATGTCACTGATCAAATTCATCCTGATTTATGCACTAGGATCATGGAAAGTTGGCCATTTCGCATGCGATAGAATAGAATAGATGTCCTGGCGGACAATGTTATATTCCACAATAATGGCATTAATAGGTCTCTCAAACGATTAAAAAGTTTCAATGATATCTCTGCCATACTCACACACTTTGATTTCTTTAATTATAAAAGATAAGACGCACTAAATGAAATACCCTTTAGTACATACTTTCAAAAAGCTATTAATTGTACCGTATTTACCTCAACAATTTTTTTTAAGATTTTATATACTATTTACTTATACGAGTAGTATACACGTTTTAAGTATGAGCTCATAAATATTTTTAATCTACAATGAAGTTTATATGAAATTGAGGTATTTTAACTTTTTATTGTCGTCATTGCTATAACTATTAATACATTCAATTAAGTGGTGTACCAGGCAAAAAAAAACATTTTCAGTAAAAAATATACCTTCCCCGTATTTTAAACATCCCATCTTTAGCTTAGTATTATGACGAGTATTAAGTAATAACTTTCAATATATAATTGAAAATTTTATTTTCCTCAATAAGTTCATATTTTATGATAATTGAAGATTTGTATCATTCCTTTCAACGCCGTACTGAAATTTATGTAAGAAAATTGTTTATAAAATTATGCCACATTAACATAAACAGAATACTTTGTTATTAAAAGCACTTACCCATAAACATTTATAAGTCAAGAATATTTTGCAACACAAATTATTTCGAAAATAATTCAGCGTATACAAGAATTTCCAAAACTACACAGATAAATGAAACCCACTTGATCACGGCATTCAAGTTTCGCCTAGTGAAAACAGTTTTTATTTCTGCCGCGTTCGCTTTTTTAAAAAATTTTGACTATTACGTACTTTTAATATTAAGGAATATTGGTTATTAAGAAAAAAAAACTTGCATTCCAAATAAATTCAGTTTGAACCAGGGACTGCACGCAAATAACTATTATTTTCCAAATTTAAACTAAAAAACATCAAATTAAAAGAGAAATACTGCGTGCACAAACAAAACGCCGAAGTAAGCGAAGACCATGTGAAATTTCAGCTAATGTGTATGTTATGTCAAAGATGTATTGTATTTCTACTGGATAAAAGTTTAAAACGTTTTTGGTTATCAGTTTAATAATTGCATATGTCTATACGAATTTTCGACCGCACTTGACCACTCAATATGACCATTTCCAAAACCAAAAACCACCTTATGCGACTCCTCGGAAATATTTCTATACCAAATGTAATGTAAATCAGTTGAGCGGTTTGAGCATGAAAAGGTAACAGAGAGACAGGGAAATATAGTTAATTTCTTATTTATTAAAAAGTATTTGTAAAAAGTGCAAGTTATTATAAAATGTGCAAGCCACCATAAAAAATGCAAGTCATCACAAAAACTGCAAGTCATCATAAAAAGTGCAAGCCATCATAAAAAATGCAAGTTATCACAAAAAGTGCAAGTCATCATCAAATATGCTTGTCATCATAAAAAGTGCAAGTCATCATAAAAAGTGCAAGTCATCATAAAAAATGAAAGTCATCACAAAATGTGCAAGTCATCATAAAAAGTGCAAGTCATTACAAAAAAAACGGTCATCATAAAAAATGCAAGTCATCATAACAAAAACTTTCCACAATGACTTCGCATTGTGAAAAGTGCAAGTCATCATAAAAAGTGCAAGTCATAATAAAAAGTGCAAGTCAACAAAAAAAATGCAAGTGATTATGAAAAGTGCAAGTCATCATAAAAAGTGCAAGTCATTGTGACAAGTGCAAGTCATCATGAAAAATGCACGTCATTATAAAAAGTGCAAGTCATTACAAAAAAAGCAAGTCATCATAAAAGATGCAAGTCATCATAAAAAATGCAAGTCATCATAAAAAGTGCAAATCATCATAAAAAATGCAAGTCATCATAAAAAATGCAAGTCATCATAAAAAGTGCAAGTCATCATAAAAAGTGCAAGTCATCATAAAAAGTGCAAGTCATTGTGACAAGTGCAAGTCATCATGAAAAATGCACGTCATTATAAAAAGTGCAAGTCATTACAAAAAAAGGCAACTCATCATAAAAGATGCAAGCCATTATAACAAAATCCAAGGCATTGTGAAAAGTGCAAGTCATCATAAAAAGTGCAAGTCATTATAAAAAGTGCAAGTCAACATAAAAAATGCAAGTGATTATGAAAAGTGCAAGTCATTATGAAAAGTGCTACTCCTTATGAAAAGTTTTAAATTGCGAAGAATAAATAAAATTCAAGGAATAACTTTTATTCTCCGAGGAATAAATAAATCTCAGAAAATAAATTTTCTTTTCTAAGCGAAAAATAAAGTCCAGGACATGATTATTTTTAAAATAGAACGTGTAATCTTTGCAGCTCCTGGTTTGAATATTTCTTAATTTATTCACTTATAATTTAATTCTAAAACTCCGGTCATGTGGTTAACTCGCAATTATTATCTAGACGACCTTCCCCGTTTGAAAAGTTTTCTTTAATTGCGTGAATTTATGCTAATTATTGAAAAATTTTAAATGTTAATTTAAGCCTAACGAGATTGACTAAACTTTTAAACACCACTTTTTATTTATATAACACACAGATACAATTTGCCACAAACAGTTTTTCAATATAAATTTTAATTCGCATCTAACATGTTTCCTTAAAGAAATTGTTCAATTGAAGGATAAAAGAAAAACAGAGACGTCAAAATACGACAGTTCGAAAAGAACCACAGCAAATAGAGTGTGTAAATATTTGTTGAAAACTTGAATTTCACAAATTTTAGCACTTAAACAACAGCCAATATTTATTTTATGGAATCTTTGAGACAACGGCCCAAGCAAATTTTTCAATGTATTTTTCTCAATTGTTTTTGTTGATAATTTGGTATTGGCGTTAAGGTGAGAAATGCAGTGTAGCAAAGGAGCATCCGAAATAAGTATTTATATAATATTGATTCAGTATTGAATCAGTCTTTAAAAAAGATAAAATTTAGTTACTTTAGTAACTATTTGGCTTATATTTTTTTATATAAAAAATATGCTGGAATGTTTAAGTGTCTCGGGGAAAAACTAAAGCAGCCATTACACAAATGAGCCTAAAAAATTGTCACCAATAAACCCGTAGTATCTCACTGAATTTGATGTTTAAAAGTGTTCAAATGAACAAAATTTTAAAACCGAATCAGATATCCTAATTTATACAATATAAATATAACGTATCCAACCCGGAGCAATCAAAGAATAACCAGAAAACTAGTTACGCCTACCACAGAGATATCTACACAGTCATCCACAGATTATCATGGATTCCGCTTCTATTATCATCTATATTCATCACTCATTTAACCAACATAGGCAATTTCGGTTGACCCCTTGGCAGGATTTGAAGTGCCAAAGAGGACATAACGAAGGTAAAATAAGATCTGTCAACCCATAATATTTTTTAGTAATTATCGTATACATCATCACGCATTATCAATGCAGATAGTGTCAGTATATCCATTGTTGTACAAAAATACTTCCTTAAAGTTGAGGATTATCTCTTTAAACCTTCACAGGACAGGTTATCAGCGGGGCATATCGCTGTTACCAGTCTATAGTTAGTTGTGTAGTCTCAACAGAAAACCCATGCACTAGTTTTGTTCTTCCGGGAGCTCATAATCGCCTGTTCAACTTAAGTCAGAGTACCCTTACGTGCAACAGTCACTCTTTTATTTCAAAAATTTAAACATATTATTATTATTAATTACCTAAATGTTTAGGAATGAAAAAGTTCATCAAGCAGTTGGACAAACTAAATCAAAGTCAGGTGTTCACTCTTAAAATATGTTATATAGCTTTTATTGTTGCTTAATAGTTCGTTCCTTTAATAAGCTGATATCCTAAGAATAATGATTAAGGCATAACACTGGCCACTAAACATAATTGGCAGCGATTGACCACATCATGTAGGAAGCATCAGACGAACAGTACTCTCCTTCGTCGGCCCTATAGCAAATTAGTCTGCCGGCGAAGTAAAAGTTTGATGTGTCCTTTCAATACTATCCCCTATTTACATACATATATATCCGGCTCAATGCACTTCATATGTAGGGGTCATCCCATAAAAGCTGGTCCGAGTTAAAAAAAAAAATAAAATAATAAT
Organism: Linnaemya tessellans; assembly: GCA_951800035.1. Taxonomy (NCBI): domain Eukaryota; kingdom Metazoa; phylum Arthropoda; class Insecta; order Diptera; family Tachinidae; genus Linnaemya; species Linnaemya tessellans. The sequence goes on from OX637535.1 coordinate 43,091,623, forward strand.
TGCCTTTTCTCTGCCAATCCGTATACTGGCAATACAACTTTTAAAAAATCTATATTCCAGTGCACGAATTAATTTATACCATGGAAATAATGAATATATTATTTCTTACTACACATTATACTTTCACAGACAGCCATGTACATTATTATATTGTTATAGAAAAAATATTTTTATTGTTTTCTGAAAAAATTATGTACAGTCGAATTCTCTTTAACGCAACACGCTTTACTGAAAAAAAAATCGGATTACTGAACGCGATACAAATTTCCGCACTGATTTTAAACGCAGCTAGTCTTATTCACTTCGCTTTAGCGAAACATCGCTTTAATGAAAATATCGTATTACTGAAAACCAAAAGCAAGCTCACAACTACGCTTTGAATGAAACTTACTTCGCTTTAGTGAAAAAATAAATAATGACATCGAATCGATTGCTGAAAAAATTGCACATGTTTTGTCCGTTAAAAAATCAAATAGCAAAATTTATTTGTCCTTTTCGCTCTTACCTACTTTATTGTATTTTTCTATTATATTCTCAATGCAAGTGACTAGACATTTGACATAAAATATATTGTTTTACTGATTTTAAGCAGTACGCTTAACTGTAAAAAATTTCAGTAATCCAAACTACGTTTTAGAGAAAAAATTGGATAACTGAAAAAAATTGGGTTTTGGTTCTTTCCAGTAAAGCGGAGTCGACTGTGCATTAAATGAAACAGGATTGTGGAGTAGCACAATGCAGCAAAAACTTTGTCAACACGTAAGTCCAAAATGTGTCTGAGAACATAAATTTTCCTTTGATCAGCCATATTTCCATTTAATCCTGTCTGAAGTTACCTTCCACATGATTACTAAAGTGCTCCTTTTCCATAATGTTTCGAGACAAAGACAAATTCTTCGTAGCAACAAATGGATGACTGTCCATGAACTGTATGTGAAGCAAAAGTTCCACTCATTATTTTACAGTCCATTAAAATAACAAAATCCTCTATTGCAAAGATTTTGCTGGATAGTACTATTTCATTAATTCTTTCATGGTATTTTCAAACACTCTTAGTAAGCTTTTGGCAACTTAATATACTCGTATTAAAAAGTAAAAAATTCATTAAAATTCTTCTTGCAATCAAAATTAAGATGCTAGATATTAAATTCATTAAACAGTTTAAACATCCGGCCTTAAGTGAATATGAAAAGCAACTGTATACTCATGTTATACCCGGCATTCCAAACGAAAGTATTAAATATATAAACTGCAAAAATATATACAACTTGAAAGAAACCTAAAGATTAAAGTTGCTTTTATCTCCTAATTATTTCTATAAATAAAAAAAAAATTAATATATAAGAAAATAGTTATTAAGCACACAAACCCTAAGATTACAGGTAATTTTCTTTAGATGAATACCAGATGTATATCGTGTTAAGAGAATCTGTGTTGTAAAAAACAAAGGACTGGTATAAAAAAAATGGGTTTGCTTTTCAAAAACAAAAAAAGAAAAAACAAAAACAGGCCGTAATGATATAAAACCAAGGGGATGTTAAACAAGTAAAACTGCCATATTCCGCTGTACCCTCCACAGACATTTATTCCAACACCGGAACCATCTTTTTGATCTTTATGATTTTCAACACTAATTTATTTCTTTGTAAAATACCAAATATATTTAATTACAAAAAAAATTAAATAAATAAAAATAAAAAAAATATTCATTTAGTCACTTTAATATTCCTCAAAAAGATAACTTTTCTAGCTCTGGAATCATGTTTTGGTGTGTTTCAACAGCAATAGATTTAGGACTATTTCTGATACATCAATCTAAGATCGAAGTCTAAGGGGCTTCGGAAATCCATTTCTTATACAGACGGACATCACTTTAGAGGTTTCTGTATTCATAAGCAGCCAGAATGTACGAGTATGTAAAGCGTGTTTTTTTTGGTGTCACAACGTGCAAATTGTTGTAGTTTTTATTCAAAATAATTATTCTATTCGTCAAACTCATTGTGCACTTCTTCCATTTTATGGCCTACATAATCGTCCTTCAGAGCGGCTAATTTGAAGAATAATAGATCGTTTTCGGACCACATTTACTGTTACTGATCATGAGTGTCCCGTGAGACGCCTAACAGTGCACACAGAAGAAGCTGTAGTCGCTGTACAGGAAAGCATAGAAGATAATCTTAATCCATCAATTCGCCGCCGTTCTCAGCAAGTGGGGTTGTGTCCTTGCACTTTATGGACGATTTTTTTAGTAGAATGAAAATTGGTGTTCCAGATGGCTCCTTCTACGCGCCAAACGTGGCGGCCATATGGCAGAAATAATATTTAAACATTAATTCCATAACATTTTCCAATAAAGTCCGTTTCATTGATATTAAAAATATATTTCCATATATAATTATGATTTAAATTTGTGTAACTCTATAGAAATAACACCCTATACGTAATGAGGTCACCTATTAATACTGTGGAAACTGCAGACGGATTGATTTCACCGCAGTTTTTTTTAATAGCGTGCAGTTTGGTAAAGTAGTTAAGACGAGACTATTAAGCGAAGAGTCCTGAGTTCAAACCCGTGCTCAGTCATGAATGTGGCAACGATTTCTTGTGACCAGCATTACTGCATGGTAGTGTTAGTTGTTGCCAGTCTGTTTCAGTGACGAAGTCATAGCACTGAACACAACTGACAGCGATCATGTACTAAAGGGCAGAAGAACAGCACCCTCCTTCATCGGCCGGCAAAGTAAAAGATTGAAATAACTACACAAAAATTATCCATCTGCTCATCTTTCTTCATCTGTCCTCTCAATACTATCTCCTCCTTTCTAGTTCTGGCACAATTAACTGCATATGCAGGGGTCATTCCTTGAGTGCTGGTTCCAATTTAAAAAATAAAATATAAAAAGTGTTTTTGTGCATTTCATAATTTCTTTTTTTTAACAGTTTTAATATTAAATTAAATATCTAAATAGTGCAAAAGTTTTGTAATCTCCTAATAAAATCTGTAAATGCTTTCAAACAGTGTTTCTTTTTAGTGCCAGCTTTAAATCGTTTAAAAAATGCTATAGACTAAAAAAAAGAGAAAAAAAGTAAAAAAAGAAACCTTGAATATGATGGCTTTATTTATAGCTCTAAAGGAGACTCCTTTTTATAACACAAGTGTGAATACGTATAAGGATGTGTATGTTTAGAAAAGTATCTGCGTCTGTGTGAGTGTGTGTGTGTGTGTAAATAGGAAACCTACATTTACGGCAAAATCTGTTGTATACATTTTATAAAAGCGAAACAATGAACTTTTAACCTTGTTGACTTAGATTAAAAGCAAGCAAAAATGTTTACATGTACAACTTTTTGTTTTGCTGAAACAAAATTGAAATAAAAAGAACAGCACAACAGCATTGATTTTTTTTTCATCACACGAGAGCAGGATAAAAAGAAACTGTGAAAGCTGTGCCCCAATCATTTTTCTCATTTAACTGTTTTCTATTTCAATAGAACATTCCATTAGAATGGATTTGCAGGGACCATTTAACTGACACGTTTAAAGCCTACAAGCTCATGTCAGTTTATTTGATAATTCCAACTGACTGCCATGCCGATCAAGAAGTGTGACAGTGTCATGAGTGCCGTATTCTAGAATAAAAGCCTCAAACTTGAGGTTTTTTTATATAAATATTTTTGTCTATTTTTTATATAAATATTTTTTTACTTATGGATATTTCTGTCTCTAAAACATCATATATTAAAATAATTTAATTGTTTTATTATAGAACTTTACACAAAGCCTTCGTATCGAAAAATTCCAAACTACATGCTGCAACAAAAGAATGAATCTAAATTTACAAAATCAAGGCGAGAAAACATTTGGGTTATACTTGTACAATTTTATTGTACCTTTTTCCTTTTGGTTTTATTTAAACTCACGCCTTCTTCTACCTTTGAAATAATCCTTTAACAACAAAAGCCTTTTAACTGCATTTTCAGTTCACATATATACACACACACACACACACACACAACCACAAGAACACCAACAAAACGTTTTTATTTTCAATTCTTTTTTAAAATTACTTAACAATAATGGAACAACCGTAAATATATAGACTTTAATAATTAAGGGTACAGCTATAGCTTACAGATTTGGAAATCATTATTTATGTGCTGCTTATTTTAAAGCCACAACAACAAAAAAAAATTAAATTTAATCCTTAATAAGAGAGATACAGCCATAGCCAAATACAGGAAATTAAATTTGTTAAATTTTGTAATTTTGAAATAATCTTATTAATTATAAACACATTTGCATCGCTTATGTTTCTGTAATAAAAACAACTCAGAGGTTAAACATATTGTGTGGGTTTTGTGGTTAATGTACTCACACGTTCTGCCCCAAAATAATTTGAAAGGTTTAACTAAATATCAGAGCATAACACGTAGTAAGAGTTAATTGGATGCTGGTATTTTTTACTGATTCCTGGCTGAGTTTAGGAGTTTTTATTTTTCATAAATACGAGTAACATTAATTTCAGCTATGCACAGTTTTTAATATACTGCGAGTCTTATTTGTGAATACCGCGGTATCAAATGGTCATCATAAAGTCTTATGTTTTAATAGAATAAAATTAAATTTAACTGTTGTGAACAACCCGCCACAGTTCAGACCAAAAATAGTCTTAATTATTTATTTATTTATTTATTTTAAAGTCTATGAATTTAAAATTCTTACAGACTATTTAAATACATGCATATACATATACTATACAGATTATATTTCAAAGAAAATATAAATTATTGGCTGTTATTTAATGCAAACAAAATATTTCGTTTAATCAAATTTTCACTGAAAGGAAAATCAATATAATAATATAGCTTGTTAAAGTCCTTACAGCATCTAATAAAGGCATCAGAATTAGCGTAATTTGTTCTTAAAAATTTAACATCAAGTAAACAAAAGAAACGAGTAGGACGTTGAGGAACACAAAATGATAAATTTTCAATTAAAAATTCAGAGCAGGTTTTACCATTAATTATATTTAAAATAAATAAAGTGTTTAACATAGATCTTCGACTACTTAGGGATGGTAACTTAATAAGGGCTAGTCTAGCTTTATAAGAAGGAAAACAAAGTGGATTCCATTGCAATCTTCGAAGACAAAATATTAAAAATTGTTTTTGTACAGATTCAATTGCTTTGATGTAAATTATTGACCCATATTCCAAAATGGAACGAACAAGCGATGTGAAAAGCTGCTTAGTAACGTAAGGATCTTCAAATTCCTTAGCCCAGCGTTTGATGAAACCCAGTTGACTTCTTGCTTTTCTAACAGTTAGAGATATATGTTGAATAAAATTCAGTTTTGGATCCAGTAAAATTCCAAGATCAGTGAAAGTGCAAACATTTTTTTCATAAGAATTATATTGTACATAAAGTGAGATGCTACAGTTTTTCTGTTAAAGTTCGGTCAAACGAGAATAAACCAAAATTACTCCCAGTATAGACAAAAAAGCCGGGATGTAGGGCTTCAAGAAAAAATAAATACTTCATCGGAAAGTTTCTTTTAACATGCACACATATGAATATACAACAATAATATGGCTTATGAATGTTGATTCGAATTACTGTTAGCTTTTATTAACTTTAATATTATTTATTTTATTATATTTATTTGGTATAATTTTTTTTTTATATTTATTTATTTTATGGTATTTTTTATTTCATTACATTTTCTTATTTTTTTATATCTATTTATAAAATTATTAAACATTTTATTTATAGTGTGGACTATTTAATGGTTTAAAATTAAAAATGCCAGAAAACAAAAAGGATATGAAATTTTGCCATATTAATTTTTTTGGTTCAGAAGTACAATTTGTTCCGTTTAGAGATGATATATTATTTAATTTGTATGGCTTTCGCGCCTAGCTTCACAGTACCCCATTCGATCTGGCCAATTTACGAACACTTTTTCGAGTGTATGGGGTCTTGGTATCTGGGCAATTGTATCAGGAATTTTGGCCGTCAAATGCCCAATTGTCGCTGGTTTATCGACATAACACTTGTTATGAAAATTGTCCAACGGTGGCGACTAATTAAACGGCCATTAATCGTTTGAAGCAATAAATCGATTGTGGCATGAGATGTGTGGCAAATTGCAGCATCCTATTGTAACCAAAGATCGTGCACATCGATACCATAGGTGTCTCCATTGATTGTAATTATTGTGCCGTCCTCAATTTCATAGAAATATGAAAGCCACACCAAACAGTCACTCGCAATAAGTGTATCGGCTTCTGTAAAATCACGTGTGGGTTTTCTGAGCCACAACTACGACCATTTTTTCTCATTAACGTACCCACGAAGATGAAAATAAGCTTCATCCGAAAACATGCATTTTTTTTTTGCAAAATCGAAAAGTCGATTTCCGACCAATTGTCTTTGTTTTGGAAATAAATTTTCAATAAATCCCAACGTTGTTCAATCGTAGTTCGATTAACTTCGTTTAGCGGAGATAATATATTGAATTTTGTTACATTAAAGACATTCAACTGGGGTTTCTCTGTTGATTCTGGTGATTCAAGTGGTGGCAATTAAGTATACATATGAGTACTGGTGATGAAAGTGTAGCAGTTTTCGAAAACAACTGACGTGTGTGTGTATGGAATAATTGAAAACTGCTGTTGACTTTCCTTTTTGATTTGGCATATTTGCCATGACTTTTTGAATTTAAAACCAATTTTCTAACAATTAGCCTATAAATCTTAATAAAATTTAATAATTTACGAAAAAAATTGCTTGTTTAAGAAAATACGCAAAAATTAACCCAATACCTTCGGCATGACAGGGTAGCAGTGGCAGCAAGCACTCACTATGGCGGCCTGTTTAAAAATTACCCATAACGATTAGACAATCGTGTACTGAAGAGCCTATTACAATAACCTTCCTCATAAGTACTGTAGCTTAATTTACCGGTAAAATTATATAATAAAATGTTCGCTTAACTTTCACCGTCCGTGCTCTGAGCACTATCCATTACATTTATTACTTCAACATGCAAGTAAATAAAAATTTTAAATGCTAAAATTCTCCTATAATCGATTATTTGAAATGCAACTAGAAGAAATGCAGAAGTTGTTTAATACTTTAAATTAATCTCATCATGTTATTTTAATAATGCATTATAATAGTAATTCGATTAATTAAAATTTTCAACTACTTTCTGTTTAAATAATATTAGTTTTATAAAAATCATATTAGGTAACCATGAGAAATTGGCACAATAAGTATACGCCATGTGCAACACTCAGCTCTTAGGTATGCAATGATTTTTTTATGCTATTTCCTGCTTATAAGCAGGATTGCATGCATACGGATCTCATATAAATTATACCATACGTAAGCAAATTTACACACAACTTTATGATAATAAAATTTTATACTCGTATATACCAGAATGTTTTATTAGGGCTGCTTAACATTTGAGAAGCATGGAATATAATGAGCCACATGCACGAATACATATAATTACTGCTAGTTTTAGAATAATTTTAAAATTATTTTAGCAGATGCAATAAAACGAATTTAAAAGAATTTTGAAACATTAAACCTTCGATATCCTCCACTAGATGGTCTTACACAAAACAGTTTTTTTTATATTCTCTGGCACATAAATTTGCCATAACTGACATTTACGAGTGTGACAACATTCCCTAATTGACAATTTTAGCACAAACACACATTCCTAGTTGTGTAATGATTCCTAAATAATAACTGTTTGCACAAAAAATAAACCAAATTAAATAGTTCTTGTTCAAACAAATAAAACTAAACTTTTTTCATAAATGTATTGATATAAAAACTATCATAAATCACTGAATATTGTGTACAAAACAGATACTCGTACACATCCATTTTTAAAACAGAAAAATGAAATAAATTCATTTGTGTGTGTACGTGTTTCTGTACTGTGCTGGCATAAATTCCAAATATTGGTATGCTGTATTGCCAGAACTTTATATTGTTGTCGATGCTATTGTTTGGTTATGTTTTTATATGTATTCTTTTTTAAGGACTTAAATCATTTTCTGGCTAAAACTTGTTTGTGGTAAAGTTTTCAAAACTTATGGTCATTATTTTTCGGTTTAAACACTATAATTTGTTGCTAATTTGTTGTTTATTTTCCTTTTTGAGCTGCTGTGTATTGAATTTGTACAAATGTACCAGCCAGTTTGTGCACAATTATTGTTTATGTATGTGTATATGTTAATGTTTACAGATCTTTAACATTTTTGTTAAAAAGTTTGTTTTTCTTAACATAATTTTCATTAATATGAATCCACACGCAACTGCAGGTGTTAAGAAAGGCTTTCGTATTAATACCAGCCAAATGAAATGTAACGACAAAACTGCCCACTTCTTCAAGGCACTAAAGTTAACTGAATTTTTTACATTAATTTTTATTGAATGTTATTTAAAACGATGTCTAGGAAAAAAAAATTTGTTTCATTATATTGGGTGTTTTTTATTGAGGTATAGAACTTTAAGTTGGCATCACTTTTTTAACTGGCGGCCATTTTGTCAGCTGTCAAGTGATTAATATTTAGTTTGGTTAGCCATTTCATCATGAACATGCAGTGCGTCGTGATTTTGGTGCATGGGCCGAAAATGAGATTGATCTCGATGCTGATTTTCATCGCAAAATTTTGTTCAGTGATGAGGCTCATTTTTGGTTGAATGGCTACGTCAACAAGCAAAATTGCCGCATTTGGAGTGAAGAGAATCCACATGAGACCCTTGAGACGCCATTACATCCACAAAAACTGACTGTTTGGTGTGCTCTATGGGCTGGTGGAGTCATTGGGCCATACTTCTTCCGAAATTATGCTGGAGAGTCAGTTCCCGTTAATGGAGACCGGTATAGAGCCATGATAACCGACTATTTTGTTCCCGAATTGGATGGCATGAATGTGGATGAGTTGTGGTTCTAACAAGACGGCGCTACATGCCACACAGCGCACGTCACAATCGATTTATTGAAGGAAACATTCGATGAGCGCATAATTTCGCGGAATGGACCTGTCAATTGGCCACCAAGATCGTGTGATTTGACACCATTGGATTATTTTCTTTGGGGATATGTGAAGTCGCTCGTCTACGCCAACAAACCAGAAACGTTAGGGGACTTGGTAGCCAACATTCGTGGCGCTATTGCCAACATACGGCCCCATATGCTCGAAAAAGTGGTTGAAAATTGGACCTGTAGAATTGGCTTTATTCGAGCCAGCCGCGGCGGCCACATGCCCGAAATCATATTTAGACATTAATGGCATAAAATTATCCTTCCAATAAAGCCAAATTGATGGACATTAAAACGATTTTCTTGTGTTTTATTTCAATTCGAAGTTCTATACTTTTAAAAAAAACACCCGTATAAAGATTTATAGGCTAATTGTTCGAAATTTTTTGTTTTAAATTCACAAAGACATGATACATATTCTAAGGCACAAAGGAAAGTCAACCTCAGTTTTTAGTTATTCAACTTACACAGCAGAGAAAAACAGCTGTTTTCGAAAGCCGCAACGCTTTCATCATCAGTGCTCATGTGTATTGTGTTTGTCACCACTTATTAAAACAAAAATTTTCGAACAATTAGCCTATTAATCTTAATTCAATTTAATATAGCAGTATGATTGTTCGTTAAAATACTTACTACATAAAAATATTTTTCTTCTCTTATTGCTTCCTATAAGGATATATGGAATATGTATTTTATCTCTTATAGCGAAGAGACAAAACCTTCTGCAAGGCATACTTTACAAGTCAGATAATAATCATTTTTGAACCACAATAAATAGGCCTTCAATAAGGCCCAAATTAAGAAGATCCTGGGAGTTTTCCTGCTACGTTTGTGTGTTCACAATAGCAATGCACATACAAACGATTGCCTATGTATGTGTTTATATGCAGATGTGACACAATGAACAATATATTTTTGCGTCTATAAGCGGTAACATTTGGCGGTGTTTTAATTTGAAATTAAATGAATACTGAACCACAAATATAATGACCATTCAGTAGTACACAAACAATTATGCTCTTGCACACATAAATTATTTGTGTGAAATAGTTGTATTGCTTAATTGTATATTGACCACAAACATTATTGTTTTCTTCTTTCATAATTTATGACATTCAAGTTTATTCATCCACAATGCAAATTCTGTATATGCTGGTTGTATTGTATCTATGCTTGTGTACACTTTATAATTACGGTGACCAAACATTCTGTAATGTTATGGATTGTTTGCTCGCAATGTACCTTTTGCTATCTACTTGTTTTCAAATACATTATATATTTTTAGACAATAAACTGAAAATCTGTCAGAAAAATAGTGTTTAAATTAAATTTCAAAACTGTAAGGTATGCGATAATTCGAAAAAATTTATCGTATAATTATACACAATTTTCAAGAAATGCTAAAAAATATTGTTGATTTATGGTTATATTAATTTTTATGCAAAATAAGTGTGCCAAGGTAAAATCTCCAGGTGTTTTGTCACATGAAAGCCAGGAAGTGGTGCGGGGAACTAAATTTTTTTGTGGTAGCTAATGTGCACAGGACTTAGTTTAATTGTTTGCAAGTTTCGAAAGATATGTGAACTCTGAATGTTACTATGACTCTTGGCAAATAAGAAAATATTAAACTGCTCGTAGGCAAATAATATATAGGTTTTTACTCCCAAATTAAAAATTTTTTAAATCAAATTAAAATTTTTTAAATTCAAACTCAATTTTTTTCAAAACAAACTAACATTTATTTCAAACAAATTAAATTATTTTTAAACTAAATTAAAAGTTTTGCATATCAAATTCAACATTTTTCATACTAAATTCACTTTTTTTAATTTAAAATTAAGTATTTTCATTTTCAAATTCAATTGTTTTTAAAGTTTGTTAAATTGTTGTTTAAAACTAAGTTGTTCTATTTAAAATTAAAAATTTTTTAAATTAACTAAATTTTTATACATTAACTCTCTTTTTGTGACTTCAAACTGATTTGTTTTTTAAATCAACTTAATTTTTTATATATTTTGTTTTCTTTAATATTGTTAAAAAAATATCTTCCAATCCTGTACTGTTATACACAGTAAAAACTTTTGAATTACATTTACTACCAAATCTAAAAAATAAGTTCATTCGAATGTAATGAAATTTAAAAAAAGGAAGAAACCTTAAAAATTAAGTTAATTTATATTTTTATATTTATTTAATTTAACTCAAAGCTAGTTCATAGTAGTACTAATCGAAAAGATTAAAAATTAAACTACGACCCATAGAAATACGTTATATAAGAGCTTAATACACATAAATTATTTTTTATACACAAGGCTTTTATTTTTTAAGCTTTTAATATTGAATTAAAAAACAAATGAATTTGTATTTTAATAATTTGAATTTGAAAAGAAAAACATTGAATTATAAATGAAAAAAAAATTAATTTAAAAAGGAAAATGTTTAATTCGTGTTCAAAATAATTCAAATTACTTTGGAAAAAGGTTAATTTGTTTTGAAAATAATTTAATTTCATTTGAAAAAAAATGAATTTGTTCCGAAAATGGGTTAATTTGAGAGTAAAAAGCTATATAAGAGGACGGAGTTCAAATCAATTTTATCAATTCGTCCCTACTTTAAAAAACACATAACCATGAAATATGGCTGCTTGAAATAAATTTCTAAAAGAAAAATTAAATAAATGTTTACGCTAAATACACAATAAAAAAATTTTTATGGACTTATTTCAAGACTTTTGGGAATCTATGTCATTTGAAATACATTTCTGGGGTAGACTTACTTTATTTTTGAGAGATAAATTTAGTTTAGTTTATTTCATGAAGGTAAAGAGGACTTTTGGGCGCTAATTTTGGCATAAAAACGAACGCTAAATGAACAAATCTTTGCTTAGAATCAGCTAACCAAAATATATACATATATTTCATTTGAAAGAAATTTGGTTCAGGAGTGACAGAAATTTCATAAAGTATTTAAGTACTCCTGAAATGTATTTGATATTGCAAAACCTTTAATAATAAATCTATAAAAAAAATTTATCCATTACCAGTTCCTTAGATTTTTATATTATGTCATGTTTTGGAGCAAATAGGTAACAGTTCGTAATGTATGTACAATAGAAGCCTTGTGTTATTGCCTTAATTTTCTGCAACGTCTTCAACCTATTGCCTTAATTATTTGATTAATACCAAAACCCACAAAACACAATATGAATTTAGAAAAAGTTTTTGCTTTTCAAAATTGTGGTCAGATCGAGTGCATGAAATTTATATGTACAGCCAAAACAAATTTGTAGAGTTAGTAAAAATTGATTATTGAGTTCTTGTTATAGCTTTGATATTTACTTAAACTTCTGATTCAATTGAGTCGAAGTTTAAAATAATATCTATAGTTATTCTAAGAAATGTTGGGTAAAGGTTCCCTGATGATCTGCATTAGCCCCAGTGAAATGGGCATAGGAACTAGCTAAAACCCCTCAATAATCAATTTTTAACTTTTTTTGTAAATTTGGGAAAAGAATCAGCACGAATAATATTAAAAAATTTTGTGAAAAACAACAAATACCCAAATATATAAAATTAACTAAAAATTTTATTAGTTTTTCCAACAATTCGTTTACCGAACAAATTATGATATTTTATAAAAAGACAAATGCTAATGTTTTTGCACTCTTTAAAAGTTTGATTTTTTTCACTTTTGCGATGTAATTTACAAAATGAGGACCTTAATCATATGTAATCAGCTTAACGCAAATGAATATGATTATCAGTGTCTTGTAATGCACTCTTTTATAATAATAATATCAGTAAAAAAAAAGTATTTTCAAAAATGCCAAAAATAATTGACTTTTAAAGTGAAACAATTTTTTGAAACTATTTTTATGAAATTAGAGGTTACCGTAGGTATCGTAGTAAAAATATTTATACTGATGTATATTTTTCTTTTGGAAAAAAATTATTTGCTTTCAATGCCAATTCGCCTGTTGCGGAATATTATTTATTCTGAATATCATTTTGTGCTGGATATTGCACTAATTGTCGCTGCTTGTAAATTTAAAGCCATATAACATGGCCTTTCAAGGAGCTTGAATCAATTTCACTGCTGCTAAGGTAGCTTTGGATTATGGCGTTTCTTTTTAACTCGAAATAATGGTGTATTTTCAATAAACAATTTTGCATCTATAGCCTTGTGTGAAAAATTCATTCCTTTTCTATATGAATAAGACTGCAAGAATTAAAGACTTAGGACTGCAGTTTATACTGACACAAATTTATACATCAGTATATTAGTATATAGTAGTATTAGAATTTTATATTAGTGTATTAGAATTTTGAACTAAGTATTTTAATTCTATTTATAAATCACTTAAGATTCTTACATTTTAAATTTAATAATAACCCCCTTTGGAAATAATATAAACTTATATCCTTAGTCATGTGCTAATAAAAAACTTTAACTCCAAAAAAATCGTTAATACAACCCAGCATACCATATGCGCTGTAAATGAGCTCATAAAGACTCTTTTGTCGGAACGCTGACGCTCATAATGAGTTCATAAAATAATCATAAACAGTCATAAAACGCTCATATTTGAGTGCCTTTTTCCACTAAACTGGTCACTCATGAAAGAGCTCTAAATTTTATGCATAAAAGAGTATTTTATGATTTTTTTTCAAAACGCATTCTGAGCTCTTATTCCAGTGCATAAAATAACATTTTTGAGCCTCATTTTGCGTGCATCAAAAACTCTAAATAGTATCCTAAAAATGACGAAAAACAGACAATTCAAAATAGGATTTTTTATTCAATAAGTTAACATACATATTTGTATTTTCTTTTCGGAATTTGTTTGAGCGAAGTTCACTTATTATTAATTTGCTTTCTTTTAAGCTTGCTCTTTTCATTATTTTAATTATGTATTATTTTTGTATTTATTATAAAATAACTCACAATTTTGTCTTTACGCTTCCAAAAATATTCACTAATGAATCAATTTGTGTAACTTCTTTCTTCTGCTTAGCTGGAATTTACCGTTATCTGTCAGCGTGCAGAAATTACTCATAAAAAGCACATAAAATCTATCGTTTATGAGCTCAGAAATTTACACGCAAGAAACACTCATAGAAAGTCATAGAATCGATCGATTATGAGCTCATATATAAGAGCACTCCGATAATGGTATGCTGGGAATGAACTAAACATTACCGCCTCTTTTTTTAAATGCCTATTTCACTATATCGAAAGAGTTCTTTTCTCATATAAATACATTTGAAACAAAAAGAATTTAAAAAATGTTGTCTCTGTTTTAAATATATTTGCACGAAAGAAGGAATACAATCGAGATAGTGAAATAGGCATTAAACAAATTTCGAAGATATATTAAATGAAATATATAAAGAAATAATCTAAAACAATATATAAACACATATTCCTTTCACTAATCGCCAAAAAAAAAAACGCCCATACCTTTAATAAGAATAAAAGTTTTTTCATTTATTTACGCAATATTTTTCCTCTTGAACAAATCACCACAAACGTCATGTTAGATATACTCGTATATTTAATGTTTCTTTCTTTATTGCTATTAAAAAACTTTCATTTTCTTTTAATGCAAATATAGAAATTTTATTTTTATATTAAAAAAAGAAAAAACTTACGCTGGTATAAGTTTCCACTAAAAAGCAATGAAAAAATATTATATAAAACCACACGATACGCACAAATACTGACTGGCACTAGAGTAGTGCCAGAGTAGGACTTTCTTTGTTCAAAACTTTTGCACGAATGAAAGATACACTTTTCATATTTTCTTATTAAACAATATCAAATGTTTCGAATGAAAAATAAGAAAAAAAAAAGAAATATCAAAGCGAACAAGTTTTGACTTTAAGATATAAAACTAAGAAAAAAATATGATGTGTATGTTAATATGTGTTTTGATGAAAATTAAACAAGATGGGATGTTAAATTTCTGCATGAATGCTTTTAGCGTTGAATTATAAAATAAGTTGGAGTAGGTAATCAACAGAGCGGATAGAAAATTATACAGTGCGTATACCTTTACTTGAGTATCACAAAATGCTCATACTGACGAATCCGAACGATTAGCCTTCATAATGTCTTTATAATGTGGATGTCCTTTCTTAAGGACTTTGCTTCATACCGGTTCAGTTAGGATTGATGTTTTGCATTTGTATTATTTTATATATTATTTCTTTTTCCTTAAAACATAAAATTACACAAAAGGATAATATCTCTTTTTACACACACACACACACGTATTAAAGTAAGGAACCAATCAGTAAAACGTATTAATTCAATCCTTTCTTTGCTCACACATTATGTGATATAGCAAACATGCAATTGAGAGGACACTATACTTTTTTATAATAAAATAAACATAAAGGAATAGAAGGACAATTAATATAAAGGCTGCATATCATATTTAGTATGTTGCAAATGCTCCTCAGTAAAAATCCACACAGCGTAATATTATTTTCAACAGTAGTATTTTTAAATGGCCTTTGATATTCGTTTCAAAAAGATGTTCAATATATAAAGAAATTAAATAATAATTATATTAAATAATTATAAATATTGGAGGTGCTATTGGCTGAAGTAGTTAACACGAGACCATGAAGCGGAAGGTCCTGAGTGCAACCCCGTGCTCAGTCATGAATATGGCGTCGAATTCTTGTGATCAGCATTACTGCATGGTTGTGCTAGTTGTTCTCGGTGTGTTTCATTGATGAAAGCATAGTAGTGATCATAACTGGCAGCAAATGGCACCATTATGTACTAAAGATCAGCGGAACAGAATTCTCCTTCGTCGACCTTGTAGCAAAACATTATCCGGCGTAGTAAATGATTCAGTTCAAATAGCTACAAAAAATTATCTATCTTCTCATTTTTCTTCATCTGTCCCCTCAATACTATGCTGGTCTGAGTTAAAAAAACATTAATAAAATTATAGCCTAATTGTTTGAAAATTTGTTTAAATTCAGTAAGACATGAAAAATATTCCAAGGCATAAAGGAAAGGCAGTTTTCAATTATTCAACTTACACAGCAGAGCAGGTGTTTGTTTTTGAAAGCCATTGCACGTAAATATTACTTATCTACAAATTTTTTGCTATTATTGTAATATTTTATTATTGCAAATGGAACAGACAAAAATAAAATCTGGAATGACAAGAAATAAAAAATAAAAAAAAAACAGTAGCAGTTATAAAGGATCTATGCACCCAAATTTTATTTAGCTTGACTACACTGTAGATTCTACAGTGTACAAAATAATGGGCCCTTACTCGAACTACCAGCAGAGTTTTGTAAAGTCCTCACACTTCCATTATCAGTACTCTTATGTATTTTTGCTATAATTATTTTTAATTTTGAAATTAAACATTCACAACGTGTCGTTAAGTTCATATGCATTGATTAATCCTTCAGTTATACAGTATTTTTTAATTGTTGTGGATATACGATCGAAATGTATATATTAAATAAACACTTGTATCTAGACCAGAACCTCGTTAGAATATATTTCCTTAGTTTTGGTACGTACTATACATTTATATAACACTCAGCATATAGTTCTAAGAATCGCCTTACAATTTATAGCATGACAAGAATAGTTATTAATTTTTTTTAGATGTGAAAACTTCTCCCAAGTTACGGAAGCTAGGCAGAGGTCTGGGAAGATTTTCTTTAGTAGATTAATATATAAAACTATTTGAATTCTGAAATAATTAACTTTACAAAAGAGATCCTGTGGAGTGGTGAACACATATTTAATTTTTTTTTTTAATAAAATCTTTAAGCCAAAATTGCTTATGGCAAAAAATCTATTATAAATGAAAATTCCGCCACATGGTACTGCATTGCATTCTTATTTAAAATGTATGACTTTAAAAAATATTTATTCAATATACACTCCCCGCCACATAAATAGGACCCCCTCACAAATTTTTTCCAAAAGGTTATAGCTCCATTAAAAAAATTTTATAAACCTAATTTTTATTTTGGTTTAAATATAATTTAGTTGTTATTATATACTGCAAAAATTAGCTCAATATATACAATGGATTTATTTTTATAAAACATTATGCAAACCAGGTCAAAAAATTGCCCTCAAAACTTGCGCCACATGAATAGCACCCTACTATAAAAAACCAGTTTATCTATAGTTTGTAATAAAATTGTTTAGATTTATTTAAATTTAATGAAAATTTGAATAGTTTAAAGTCTTTTTAATAATGGGTAGAGCCTCCATTTTTACAAATTGTTTCGTAAATTCGATTAGGAATAGAATCATACAATGATTTTATATAATCGAGCGTAATTATCGACCAAGCTTTTTTATGCCTTCCATAAGTTCCTCTTTGGTAGAATACTGCTTTCCAGAAGCATATACTTTACGAGCTAGCCATCCCCAAACATTTTCAATGATGTTAATGTCTGGCGAGTAACGAGGCCAATCGAGCACATTAACATTTTGGTTGCGTAGCCATGACTTTACCGCACGGGCAGTCTGAATTGGTGCATTATCATGCTGGAATGTCCACTGTAAACCTCCAAAAATATTGTGAAAGTGCGGAAACCCTTCTTCTAGCACTCCAATATAGCAATTAGCATTCATTGTGGTGGACAAAAATTTTAGCTCACAGGTACCGTGATAGGATATGGCTCCCCACACCATAACTCCTCCCACTCTGCTATGCAAACGATCCAACTGATGCCCTTCTTTTCGGAGATCGTGAAAATAATAGTTGAACCCATCAAGGCCTTCAAAATTAAATTTCTTTTCATCTGAAAAAATGACTCGGTGCCACTCGCTGCCCCACGTCATATGAGTTCGACAAAAACCCAAGCGTATATTCTTTCGAGCATCGTTAAGTGGTGTTTTTTTTAAGTTTTAATCGCTTTAGATGCTTTGCTTTCGAAATTACACGCGGCACCGTTCTTACACTTGCTGAAACACCAGTTTTAGCTTTAATTTGTGCAGAGGAGTCATGAGAATTTGATGCTGCCCTGAGAATAGCACGTTTATCAGCTGCCGAAAGTACACTTTTAGTTCGGTTCATATTTTTTTCATAGTTTGACTCATCCCGTAAAAATTTAGATTCCACATTTCGACTTCTTTCGATTCGTTCAGCTATTTTATGGATCGATAGTCCAGCCTTCTTGTATGTTTTAATTTTTATTTTTTCAGCTTCCGTTAAACTTTTTCCTCGACCCATTTAAAAAAAAAAAATTAAAAATAGCTCAATTTGCAATAAAACAATTGTTTGTCGACTGCACTTGTTCACTTGTATAAGAAAACTAAAGTTAATGAGGGGGGGGGGGGGGTCCTATTTAAATGACGCGAAAAATAAAGACAATTTTGGTCAATTACAAAACAAAATGTGAAAAATATTATAACGGGACTTTTCCGAAATACAAATTTTATTCAGAACGAGTAAACATAGACACCTTTAAAACACAAAACAAACCACCGATAATTGTTTGCAAATATCGGAGAGAATTACACTTGAACAACATGCAAAGGGGGGTCCTATTCATGTGTCGGTGAGTGTATATTTCAGTTCCCAATATTAGTATTACTTTGTTTTAAAATGAACCCTAAGACTGAGTTTCTGAATTAAAAAAAAAATAATTAAAAACAGACCAAAAGTTAAGAAATGACGAGTAACATTAGGTTTAAGAACTGGCCAGTTCCTTCGCAACTATGGAATGATAACAGAGACAAAGTAGCTCAAAACGCTTAATAATAAATTTTTAACAATTTGAAAAACAGTAGAATACAAACTAAAACTTAGCGGAAAATAAAATATACCAAAAACTGAACTTCAATAAGAAAAGTCATTTATTAAACTGCGAGAAAATCAATATCCAATAATGAGATTGTAACATTTTGTTGCAGTTTACAAGATAATTAATAGAGCCGTTGTGTCAGTTTAGTGAGTTTCCTTTTTATTTTATTTAGTCCGTTGAAGCTTTTTAATTTTAGACTAAATATATATGTAATTTTTAGTGCTCAGAATTAATGAAAGAAATTTACCTAGAACTGCCCCAGTGTCATATCTGTTCCGTCAATATTCTAGTTAACAAACCTTGTTTGTTTCTTAAAAATGTATATCACAAAAAAAATTTACATTATAACACAAATAAAAAAAAGCAACGACTCTATCGTCAGCATGAAAAACAAAAACGGGTATTTATATGTTTGGATGCCTCTATAATATAATATTGAATAATTGTATATAATAATTGTATTGAATATTTTTGATGCCAAGTTTGCACTAAAAGAGTAGCACATTTAAAAAAATTAACCTACTGTCTGGCCCAAAATGATTCTCGATATCCTTCCCTGGAGTTAATACATTTGAAACAGAACGATAGTGGGTCAGTGTCATAGTTGGCCAGGCTGTTAGTCTCCCATAATCTTGCTAAAACTATTTTATTATTTCTGCGAATTTATTTAATTACATATTTCGTAGAATTGTCAGTTGCATGGTAATTTTGCAAAACTTTTACATATTTCTTTAGTTTAGAAACAATTGCATGTAAAAGGAATATGATAAAATTATTTCAGTCAAATTCCTAGAAATTTTTGTATTGTTGAGCAATTTTCAACCCCATGAGCTGGAGCTAAATCCTGGTATAAAATACTTTTTCAATGATATAAATAAGATGTAATATTTACATTGACATAGTATTCTTTTCATTTCATTTGTTAATTAAGGATCAGGAACTTACGGTGTACTCTTAACTAATATATTTATCTAGTTAGTGAAATTGGTAGCTTTAACGCAAAAGTGTACTGAAATATAAATTTTTTGTTTTATATATTATTTAATTTCATTGGAGTCGTAAATAATTTAAGTACGCAATTTCTCGAGCCATATTGAAATTAATTTTAGGCTGCTGTTTCCAGAAAAATATATAACAGATTGGCAAACAAATAACGAGATATACAGTCGACTCTGGATAATTTGAAACTGAAGGGACCAGAGAAAAAGTTCAAATAATCGAGTTTTCATTTTAACGAGATTTCAAAATAACGAAAGAGAGACAGAAAAAATTCAAATTAACAAGAGTTTTCATAAAAAATGCAAAACCATTTGCACGCACTAAATTCCGCGAAAGCAAAGCAAATAAATTTAATTTGTTATGTTAGCAACTGTCGGTGTAGTGGTGTATACTAAAATCGTGGCACAGAAACTAATGCAAACGATTTAAATTTCTTTCAAAAACAGAAACAAAATCACATTAGGAGTTCAAATTAAAGAGTGTAGAATACGCGAACTTCAAATTATAGAACGTTGGCGAGCAAGATGTCATTTTTGTAGCAAATCGCAAAAAACTAAAATAAATGGTTGTTTATTTATTTTATATTTTGCATAAAACACAGCAATTAAAATAATTCAAATTATAGAGCGTAGAGCCAAAAAATTTAAATTATAGCGAGTCGGCGATCAAAATGCCATTCAAATAATTTCAAATTATTGAGGGGACCAAATTACATAGATATTTTTCAATTTATTGAGTGTTTTTCAAGGGACTTGGAAAACAGTTCAAATTACCGCGAGATTGAAATTAACGAGTTTCAAATTATCAAGAGTCGACTGTATAAAGTTCTGTAAGGTAAAATATAAAAGCTGGTCATTTTGTAAAGACGTAATTGGACGTGTATATCTCAATATGTGCAAACCGGTTGTATTGAAGAATATTTTAACGCTTTTGATATTGGCCTTTATGTCGAACAAAGTTGAACCATTTCAACGATATTGCGGCAAAGCATTAACGGATACTATGCTATTGATGTGTGGTTCGAATTTCAATACGAAACCTCTTAAACGTGATATTCTCCTAAATCAAAGTAAGTATAAAGGTCATAGTAAGTATTAAGATCTGAACTCAGAATGATTTTCTGTTGTACCACCATGAATTCGATCTGCTTCTAAATACGGCACATATAAACAAAATTTTTCTGCTTATAAACAAAATTTTCCGTCACATTATAAAAACCATTCCTTATGTTATGAAATAATCTTCCGACTTTTAACAATTTTTACTTATATCTAATATTATTATATACTAATAGTTTTAAGCTTAAGGTCTCTTTATTTTTATTTAAAATATATTCATTTTCAATATTTCGTCACTACTTTGTGTGACTTTTTCAGGAAATTAATAAATAATTAAGACCGAATGCTTAAAAATATTAGAATATAATAATAATTAAAAAGAGGTCAAAAAACCAGAAGAATTTTATATCTAATATTTTTGAGAAATTGTATTATTGCTCTACTTATTAAATACACATTATCAATAATAGAGTTTTAACATTTTCAAAATCACTTTGAGACCTTCTTCGTAATAGATTCATGACTAACTCCATAACAGCAAAAAATTATTAATTGAATATATTCGCATTAAATAATTTTGTTCGAATAAAAAAATATTTAAAATTGTTTAGTAAAAATTTTGTTATATTTTGACCTACTGTTTTATTTAAAACTTTATTAACATGATACTATGAAGCGAAGAGTCCAGAGTTTGACTTCGCTTTCAGTCATGAATATTGAATCGAATTCTTCTAATCAGCATGAGTGCATGGTTGTGTTAGTCTGCCTGTTTCAGTGATGAAGGCATAGCAGTGGTCAGTTAACATAACTGACAGCTATTAACACGATCATGCACTAAAAGGAGCAGCAACCTCCTTCGACGGCCTTATAGCAAAAACTTAGCCGGTGAAGTAAAAAGTTAAAATAGCTACAAAATATCATTATCTTGCCATCTACTAGCTCCTATTGTTCTCTCAATACTATCTCCTCCTTTTCAGTTCCGGCGCAATATACCGCATATGAAGGGGTCGTCCCCTGAGTGCTGGTCAGAATTAAAAAAAATTTTCAACCAATGCCTCGCAAAATAATACAAAAACAAGAAAAAACGTTATATTCGACCGGGTCGAATCTTAAATACCCTCCATATATTTAGTAAGTGAATTTAAAATGTTTAACTTGGTGGGACAGAGTTCCTTTATATAATATCGTACGTCAACGCCCACTAAAGGGTGCGGCGTTCAAAAATAGACAATATCATGTTTTCCACAGACGAACGTATGGGCATTGCCAGATCGTCTTAGACTTCATCACTGATCAAGAATGTATATACTTTATGGGGTCCAATTCTCTTTGGAGGGTATTAAAACTGTATTTTGTCGGGGTCGCTCTGGCAAGGGCCGCGGGGGAGACAATTCACTTCTGCCATAAAACAGTAAAAATAATTTGTTGGTGTAGTTAAGCGTAAAAGCAAAATTTTTTCATAGGGTCATTTGGTGGTTCAAAGGGGGAGAAGGGGGCAGGGCAGAGGCGGATCAGGTTACCTCTCAGCTTTGTCATAAAAGCTTAAAAAAATTATTTTTAAGGAATGTGGACTTAAGTAATACAATTTGTTAAATTTTTACACTATTTTTGCATGTAATAACGCCCACTAAAGGGGCAGAGGTCCAAAATTTTTTTATTTTGATTTTATGGCTCCAGATTTAACGCGCTAGATAGCTTTGACATAAAACTATATCATTTGCTTAACAAAATTACAAAAAAATTTTAAAAATTATGTTGTTTTTTAGCGATTGGTTTAGTTCTTCTTAGGGGAACTTTTTTTCCTCTTGCCCGATTAAGCCCATCTCCGAACCTAACCTGTGTTATCCTTCAAGATATATTTATACCAAATTTTCAGAGTCTAGCCCTTTTCGTTTAGACTGAATCGTGATTTCCACAGACGGATGGACGGACGGACGGACATGCTCAGATCGTCTAAGATTTCATCACTGATCAAGAATATATATACTTAATGGGGTCTCAGATGGATATTTCACTGCGTTACAAATGGAATGACAAAGTTAATATACCCTCCATTTTCTTTTTTGGAGGGTATAATAAGGTTACAAATAGTATTAAGTGAAAAAGTGGCTTAATTTCCAATAATTTACAATTTTTAAAGGAATAACCGTGTATACATATATTTTCTAATGAATTTGTGTTACCAGAATGCATTTTGTTTTTCAATATCCACTGAAAATGTAACGACTAACAAATATTGCTGATCAAGTGCTATATTACTTCTAAATGTATTTTAATCGATTTATAGAATTAGTTTAATATCACTGCAAATAATTAACCTGACCACTGCAGTCACTCTTTTTGCACACGATCATTTAGTGTGTAAAGAAAAACCAAATCTTATGAAAACGATTAATAAAACTATATTCGAAAAATGTTTATAATTTTCCATCTAATAAGTATTATAAGCTAATATCGTGGCAATATAATTTTACCTACTCTTAATATCAAATATTTCCTATATATGACTTTAGCTATATTTTTCTTTTTTTTCCATTTTACCTATTTTATATTTTCCCAACTAACGAAAACCTTTTAATCTTCCTTCGTTCTGTTTTTGCTTCTATAATCAACGAAATGAAAATGGCAGCGAACGAGTTTGAAAATAACAGTTTGGCAAATGACATCATAAGTTTAAATATGTCAGACTCTTCAAAGTTGTTGGAAAATCCAGACTCAGCTTTTTCATCCGTGCCCCGGCAATCTACTTTGTCACCACACCAGCTAAATCTAATATTATCAAAACTATACAACAGCATGATGTTGACACAAACTCGTCACAGTCGACTTGAACGTCGTAGTTCTACTCCTGGTGGTATATATTATGAGTGTTGCCTCAAGGCCTGCAGCACCACAGAGATGCTTGCTTACTGCCTTTAACAAGCACGTTAAGCAGCTAAAGATTTATATGAACAGTATTTTTGAAGAACGAAATGGAATATGTTAATGGAACTTTTTTCACAATATGATAAAGGAAAAAAAATGGAAAACCATTAATATACAGCGCATATACACTCTGGAATATATAACATTTACCTTTTATCAATATTAAATATGTTTAAGACAACTAATTTTATATCCATAATATATGATTGCATGTTGATAATAAATCTTGTTGTATTTTATATAATATAGGCTATAATGCTACATAGAATAACTGCTTACTGTAATATATAAAGTCTGTTGAAAAAAATTAAGCGTTTATTATTTTTTCTGAAAAAATATTTACATACATATTTATTATTAAATTTCAAGTTTATCCTCTCTAAAGTAGTCATCCTCAGATACGACAACATCTTACTATGATGAGGGAATAAACGTCGAATTATGCCTTCGATCGTAGTAAAACGCTGTTCTTTTATAGGTGTCCTAAATCTTGGCAGCTAATGCAAGATTACAGTAAAAATTCAGCAATTGTGGAACGAACTTCGTTTTTTCCCTAAAATTTCTGACTACTATCTCTGTATATCAAAGATCCTTCAATATTGATGACGATTAAAATTTTCTTTCCTTTCCCAATACTTTCATCAGTTATTGATGAAATATTGGGATGTCAAGGACGAGCGTTGTCATTTTTTAACTGAGAGTACAATCACCGAAAGTCGCTGTCAGTATTTGCAGTGCTTTTGAATACTAATTTTCTTTCTAAATTCTTTGATAGTAAATACTCGTCATATTAGACCGATATAGTACGATAGTATAATGTATTAGTTTTTAATAATATTGTATGTTAAACAGGTCTACAACAACACCTCATTACATTTTGATGTTTATGGTAACGGGTGGCAATACTGTTCACAGCTCAGCTGTTTTCATATAACATGTTGGAGTTAAACATGTTCAGTTTGGTCTGTAATTTATTCATGAATCGACTTACAAACGAACAACGCTTGCAGACTATTGCATTTTATTATCAAAATTCATACTCGGTTTAGAATGTGAATAGTTTTCTTTTCTGGTTCAACGGATTTTCATTTATGGTTGAATCGATACGTGAATAAGAAAAATTCCCTTATTTGGTGTAAAGAACAGTCAGAAGCACGAACTGCCACGTGCACTGTTTGATGAGAATTACGAGCCGATGGTATTATTAGAGAGTAATTTTTCAAAGATGCCGAAGGCTAGGACCGGTGATTCAAAATATTTTTTTTCAAAAAGGGAATAACTGTTTTCAAATGCTAAATAGAACGTGATACAATGTCCCAATTAAGAGGCGAGTTCAGTAAATAGTTCATTTCATGTTTGGGGCCGTTCGATTGGCCGCCAAGATAGTGCGATTGAACGCCTTTAGATCAATTTTTTGGAACTATATTAACGCCCATGTCAATAGGTGTAACGGCTGAAGCACTAGCAGAAAATATTAAAGAATTTATTCCTAGATACCTCCTGAAATATTGGAGAAAATATGCCGAAAGACGGCGGTCAATTCGATATCATATTTAAACATTTTATTACTTTTTTATCTTGGACCAGCACTTAGGGGATGACCCCTATATATGCAATGCATTGTGTCGGAACTGAAAACGAGGGGATAGTATTGAGGGGACAGATTAGGAAAGATGAGAAGATAGACAGTTGTTTTTGTAGCTATTGCAACCTTTTACTTCGCCGGCTAATTTTTGCTACAGGGCCGACGAAGGTGGGTGCTGTTACTCTGCTTTTAGTACATGATAGTGTCAGTCGCTGCCAATTATGTTCAGTGATCAGTGACTATGCCTTTATCATTGAAACAGGCTAGCAACAACTAACACAACCACGCAATGCTGTTTAGAAGAATCCAACACAATATTTCATGACTCAGCGCGGGCTCGAACTCCGCTTCATAGTCTCGTGTTCTACTACTTCAGCCAACAGCACCCATAATCGTCCGAAAGCTCTTATAAAAATCACCCATTAGAATTAATATTATTTATAGAGGTATTTGTTTGAAGTACTGACATTAGCAGCTCTTAAATTGTTTTCGTTTAGCAATACAGTTAAGGTAATAATTAATGGCCTCGCATATAATTTTCCATACAGATTTGCATATACATATTTTTAAGACCTGTACAATATTTACCGTTCAACATTTATAAGATACATTTAGCAGATTAAACGAGTGTCCTTAATATATTTAATGTAGGAGTTGAAATTTGGTATAGATAAATTCTGAAGGATAGCACATTCCTCCAGTCCGTAAATGGGCATAATCGGGCCAGAGGGGAAAAAGTTCCATTACTTAAGACGAACTAAACCAAATTCTAAAAAAAAACATAATTTTTAAAGTCTTTTTATATCCTCCAAAAAAGAATTTGGAGGGTATATTCACTTTTTTTTCTCTAATTTTGTTGCGCAAATGATATATTTTTATCTCATAAAAGGTCTCCCTCACGACCCTTCCCGGAGACACCCTGTCAAAATAGAATTTTCAAATTAGGCACAGAAATGTCATAAAGGAACTCTGATTCAGCAGGTTATAAATTTTTAATCTATTTACTCCCTGTAGAATATAACGTTCTTATTTGTTTATTATCAAGTCGGAGACTAGAAAGAATGCTCTAGAAAGTAAACGAATATGATTTATTTCCAAAAACGTTAAATCAATCACAATATATTTTTTGTTATCAAAGTTCGTGTTTGTTAAATATAAACTCTTGATATGTAAAAACAATTACATAGTTAAATGCACAAGCTTACTATGATGTTTTGAGCGGCATGGCCACACATCAAACTGATGCTTCAAACTTGTGTACGTGTAGGTTTTTTTCACTAACACCCCAACAAAGAAAAGCCGAGTTTGTAGCGTCAGTTTGATGTGTGGCCATGACGCTTTATATAAAGTCTTGGACCAAAAGTACTTTATCGTAAAACAACAGCTTTTGTGCCTTTTTATCAGGCCACACTAGTAAACAGGTACGAAAAGAATATGTGTTAACATGGGAAGACTTATACACGTATTCTTAGTTTTATACAAAAAAGGCACTACGGTGTTGTTAATCACAAAAGAAATCTCAGTTTATCGTGAAACTTTGGCCATAATTTTAGAATTTCGCTGTACAGATTTCAGTTCAGCCAATGTGCAGCTCTGTCCAAATTTACATAACATTAGTTATCTTTTCGATGTCGAACCCACATCAGATGTCGTTAAATTTTGTTTACCTCAGTTTCGTTTTACTTACTGCATACAATAGCTGAAGTTTTGAAAACTTCATGATAATCTTTATTTATAATTTCCCTAATATAAATTCTTATAATCTTAAGAGCAAATATTTGCTTAAGTATACCACTGGGAAAACATGTTTTTCTTAATTTTTACTTAAGGCTGTTTTAAGGCTTTCAAAACAAAACACACAAATGCATGTAGGCTTATTAGTGCGACCACAAAATCAGCTGTGTGGAGTTGTGAGAATAATGAAACACACACAAAAATTGAGTAAACAATTTCACAAAAAAACGGGCTTTAACTAAATTGATCTCCAATCTAAATGTTAAGTTAAAGTCGTTATATGGGTAGTGAAACATAAATTACTGATAATAAATACTTTAATATATAAAACAATCACATAATTTTTCTTTGAAAACTTTAATACTAATTGTGGCTTTTTATTTGTATCCTTACAGATTTTCTTTGCTATCGAAATATCTGCGTTTAATACCACTTTAATGAAATTTGTGGGAAACGAAAAGCTAAATTTTCTACTTGAAAAACAAAAAATAACAGTTAAAATAAATAATCTATGGAGTTTTAAAATATGCGGAATAATCGAGAAAGCAATATATGAAGAAATGAAAAAATTTTAAATAAATGCTCCAATTTATGATAATTGACGCCATTGTGCAAATAGAGGAAAATTGAAGTAGAACAAGTAACTGTAGAATAAATGATGAAAATAATTTAATTGAAATTTTAAAATTTATAATCAATTGCTATGAAAAACTACAATAACAGCAGCAATTCATGAATGAAGAAAAGAATTATATGATCATAAAAAGCAATAAAACAACAAAGAAAAAACATCAACAAAAATACTTAAGGATACAAACGGAACGGAACACCTGACCAACAAATTTATATGAATTTATATGGCAAAGATAGCAGCAGCAGCAGCAGCAACGAAAACAAGGACAATAACAAAGGGGAAGAACAAAAAAAAACAAAAAACGTATAAATGAATCTGTTATAGTGTCCTTGACAGTAGCGTTGCCAGCTTAGCAATACCATTTTAAAAACTAAAAAGTTAACGTTAAGTTGGTTTTTGTAAATATTAGTGCTTTTTGTTTGTTGTGTGGTAATTCAAAAAGTATAACAAAACCTCTCTGGTTATTAACAAAATTTCTATTCCTTTAAATTTTTTTTATTTTTTAAATTTAATCAAATTCATGCAGAATGTCCTACAATAAGGAATGCTATATTTGAAATTATTTGTTATATGAGGGCATATGTTGTGATATTATTTACTTAAAATATTGAAACTTTTCTGAATGTAAAAGTTGGATTATATAAACATAACACGCAGTTTGTGATTTGTATATTAACCCCCTTATTCATAAAACTTATGAGAGTCATATACAGCGTAATAAAACAAAGTTTCATATGAAATTTGCCTCTCATAATTTTTATGAATAAGGTGGTAAGTGTTTTTTTTTAACTTACCCGTTTTTCTGTTTTAAAAGTCCTGACAACACTGCCAGACATAAACCGGTAAAGACCCTGTAATAAAATAACAAGAACAACTTATAAAAACAATGATAAATTACGTTTAAATGAAAATAAATGAGAGATAATCTAGCCCGCCATTCATGCTACAGTAAAAGAAATAGAAGTGACAAGGATTTCAAATAGAAACAAATAAATTTCAGTTAAGCATTTTTTGCACTTTTAGCCTTTTTATTTATTAAAATCAGTGCGTTATCATTTATATTTATTTCATTTTTGTTATACAGAATATATTTTATTTTTGTTTAGGATAATAGTTTGATTCAAATTGACGTTTAAATTTTTTAAATATTTTCATATTTATGGCCAATTTTTTCGAACTTTCCTCAATATTATCAGTTTTATTTCTATAATGACCTTGAAATTGACTTATTTATTAGTTATTACTAAAAATATTTTATTAATTTTTATTGTTAATATATCGCCATTTTTTGCTGTCAAAAAAAAAGCCGAAGAAATTAACAACTACAATTGAAAAATAATCATTGGATTTATTAATACAAAATATATCATATATGTTATAAAGAAATTTTCTTATTTATGAAATCGAAAGGATGTATGGAAGATCTTACTTGTACTCGCACATATAAACTTTAAATATGCTTATGAAACTAAATATACACTATGAAACCAAGACAAAGTGATTTTATTTTGTTTTATTATTACTTATAATTTTTGTTTTAGTCTGATCAGTCCTCAGGGTATGACCCCAACATATACAGTGCATTGGACCGTATTGAAGGAACATATGAGGAAAGATCAGGAGACAGAGAATTTTTTGTAGCTATTTCAACCTTTTTTACTTAGCCGGCTAAATTTTGCTACAGGACCGATAAAGGAGGATGCTGCTGTTACTCTGCTTTTTAGTAAATGATCGTGTCAGTCGCAGCCAACGCAGTCAGTCGTTGACAATAACTAACAGAACCATACACTAATGCTGATCAACCATGTATAAGTTTAACGTCAGCTCCTGACCTGAGGACCTCATAGGACGATGTTCTCAATATAGTGTGAAATTGGGTGTTCACCACCACCCCCGTGCAGCTCAGGGGCCTCACCTAAGTGATCCTTTGGTCGTCCAGGTGGCAATCTCTAGCACATGGTAGGGTAATATTCCATGCCTAGCATCTTGCTAAAGTATTCGATTCTATCTAAAAGATCTTAGCTCTATGAGACACGAATATATTCCAAAAGAACCGCATTTGTTGATGCACAACAGCACATAGATTTTTCTACTATCAGCCGGACCGAGGACTAACCGTAAAGATCGGTCATCATTCTTATCTGCCAAAACTTCCAATAATTGGTATAAATCACAAACCCCCACATGAACTCCCGAAGGAGACCTCGCCAATATCCAGTCGCATTAAACTGCTGGCCCAGTACTGGATACCGTGGTACGAGTTTAGACTACTGGTGAAGCCTCGAAAGACAAACCAGTGTAGGTTCATTCTATAAACTTTCTTTTAAATTCAGTTTATGTTTTACCCAAAAC
Organism: Linnaemya tessellans; assembly: GCA_951800035.1. Taxonomy (NCBI): domain Eukaryota; kingdom Metazoa; phylum Arthropoda; class Insecta; order Diptera; family Tachinidae; genus Linnaemya; species Linnaemya tessellans. The sequence continues at coordinate 43,121,787 of OX637535.1, forward strand.
TTAGGTGTCCTTGCACCTATTGTTTCTTACTTAGACTCGTAGGCGAACCTACTTATTTTAGATTCTTTATACACATCCGTTCCCTTGGTATTTAGAGATTGGGCAGTAGCATATACGTTTTAAGGAGCTACCAGCAAAAGTACTGTCTGAAATGCATAATAAACCCTCACTAATGCTGATCAGAAAAATTTAATACAATATTCATGACTCAGCGCGGGGTTGAACTCAGGACCCTTCGCTTCATAGTCTCGTGTGCTACTACTTCAGCCAACAGCATCCTTTTCGTCTTTTAATTAAGTGATTTCAGTAGCGATACCTTAAAATCTTAAACTTTACCAAAGCTCGTGTACTAAAAGTGGGATTAGTCGTCTTTTGGTAATTTAGGGGTCGTTTATTTGAATGTCTCGTTTTCCTAGATTCCTTTAAAAACACATACTTAACGTATGTGTTAGATTAAATATAAGGATAACTATACAAGACCGTCTAGGAAAGGCGAATTGCGATGAAACTTTAAATTTAACAATTGCTGAGGGCAAATTTTTAAAATTTTATATATATATATATGTATATATATATATATATATATATATATATATATATATATATATATATACATATATATTCAAGTTCCTGTAGTTGAGATAGTCCTTGGCAATTAAAAGTTGTCAGGTGTGATATAGTGTAGTAATTGTATAAGGATGTGAAGAGTGCTAATTGCTCTGCCATTTCAAGTGGTCTTACTCCATTGTAAAGGGTGTCCAAAAATTTAGGTATCATTTTAATTTTAATAAGAAAAAAACGATATACTTTATTTTTCATATATTAAAAAAGTTTTCAATTCACTATACTGCAAATACGTTCCGGTTAAAAATTACTAATTATGCCAGGCTCGGCAGGCTCCCAGTCTTTTACCAAAATTATCAATCAAGTATTAAAATAAACTGTTGTCAATGGTTGATATCTGATGTTGGTTTTAAACTCTTGAACTGTGGGTGCAGTTGGCTGAAGTAGTAGAATACGAAACTATGAAGCGGAGGGTCCTGAGTTCAACTCCGCGCTGAGTCGTGAAATATTGTGTTGAATTATGCTGATCAGCATTAGTCCATGGTTGTGCTGGTTGTTGTCAGCCTCTTTTTAAGGACGAAGGCATAGCACTGGTCACTGAACATAATTGGCAGCGACTGACATGATCATGTACTAAAAAGCAGAGTAACAGCACCCTCCTTCGTCGGTCCTGTAGTAAAAAAATTCTCTATTAAGGGGACAGATGAAGAAAGATGAGAAGCTTTCTTCATCTGTCCCCTTAATACTATCCTCTCCTTTCTAGTTCCGGCACAATGCACTGCATATGTAGGGGTCATCCCCTGAGTGCTGGTCCAAGATAAAAAAAAATAAAACTCTTGAACTGTTGTGGAATTATTGCCGCAAAATGTCGATAAAAAACCAAAAAACACCACAAAAATATCTAAAAGTGTCAAAGCGCACGATCTGGTTGGCCAATTTATTCCTCCTCTACGAGAAATGATTGGATTTCCCAACGAAAATCAAGTATTTTTTTATACTTGATATATATTTTCCTCGTAAATGATCAAGTTGTTCTTATTTTTTTAATTTATTTTTATATTTTAGCAAAATAATTTCTGTCGCTAAAACGAATATTATTTTCAAAACGAAAACCTTATAAAATATTAATTTTTTGGCTGATACATATAAGACGATAAATTGCAACCTTTTGTAATGCAATCATCCTAATTTCTCTTATTATTCTTCTCGTTTTCTTTTACAGAAAAGTGTTTAATTAAAATGTGAATACTTAGAAAAAGAAATTCCAACAACAAAATGTGTAGCAATAATCGGTGACATTAATTTAAAATCAACTCAAGCAGCACAATGGAAACAAAATTACAGCTCAACTAACATAAAAACCAAGTGCAGAAACAAAATATGTACTAACTGCTTGAAAAATTATTTACCTTAAAGAAAAACTATCACAAAGAATAAATGAAAAAATTATAACATTTTTCTAGCAACCAAAAGAAACGAAAAAAAAAAATATGAAAACCAAGAACAAGTTAAGATTTCTACTTCACATGTGACTCCTGCAAACATCAAACTAAAGTTTTGTATTTTGTTTAAACATACAAAAATCGTTGTGTATTGTTTATTATAAATAAGCAAATACCAAAAAGTTGTACAAAGTCCCGGCATAAATATAAAAAAAAACTGCACCCCTCCCCCGAAAATGGAAGAAACAAATGCCATAAAACACATTTGGCAATAAGTAAAATTTCCTTTTTTGTTGTTTTTTTGTTTTGCAACTCCTGCCCGTATTTCACTCTACTGCAGGCTCAAATCGTTACGTTCAAAGTCAACTTTAACTCCATTGTTGTATAATGCAGGAATAAGCTATAAAGTAAGATTTTTGTAAGGACTTATCCTTACAACAATAACAAAGACTTATGTTGTTACTTCTGGCGACATGAAATACAAATAAGAAATTTATTTTAATGTCGTTTATATATCAAATACTACGCCAGCTACAACACCTTAAATCAACGAAATCGCAGACACCCCCACACACACATACATACATTGTCATACCAATACCCGCCTGCACTTTCGAAACAACTTGTGCTGATAGTGAAATAAGTAAACGAAAATTTTTAAGTAAATAACAGCAACAAGGTAAAAAAAAAAAGTAAGAAATCATATGTACCTAGAAAAAGAAAGAGGAAAATAAATTGAAAATATTGCCACAGAAAGAAAGAAATCATTACCAAAAAGTGAGATTCGCATGTGTTGGTGGGAAAGTTGTGTAGATGCAAAAGTGTGTGTACTCTTTATATTCTTAAGACCTTAAAAAAGTTCTCGTGGTATCCGTTATATAAAGGAAAACGAAATCTAAAACAATACACGCATACACATATGCCGATATACATACACACTCGTGCATATGAGCAGATATCCCTGAGTACTATGTCTGTATGTCTGCCTCTGCAATCTGTTGTTGTGTGTGTGTAGTGATGGTAGTTGTGATATATTAAAACAGTTTAAACGATGAGAAATAACGTCAAAATAATACAAATGCATAACACGTAAAATTCAAACGATAAAAGTTAGCAAGAAAAAAAAGAAAATAATAACAACAAAAACAAACATCTACAGCAACAAGAAATGCCAAACATTCTAAATGCGGATTTAAAACTTAAAAGAAATATATTTTACTTTTACACACCCTCTTACCCACTACACAGATGTGTTTGTTGTACAAAGACAATAAAATCTTCAGTTAAGTGTTTAATGCGATCAATATTTAAAGTTAAATTTGGCGATTTTCCACCTCCATTGATAGAAAAAAACCACACCGAATTATTTCATATCTCGACACAATAAAATGGCTTTGCTCAACTTAATAACCAGATGTACCAACTGCCTGCGCATGGGATTTTTAATATTTACTTTAATTATGGAAAATACACAGGCCAGAATAGGTAAGTCACTAATATATTTATATAGAAATATTTCAAATATACTGCTGATCTTTAACCCTAGAAGACTAATCCCATTATTCATAAAAATTATGAGAGGCTTATAAGAGTGTAATAGAACAAATTTCATATGAAATTTTGTTGTTATTAGACTCTTATAATTTTTATGTATGAGGCAGTAAAGTTTTAATTATATTTTACAATTACCACTACATACATTCTATGTGTTATGGATATGTTCCTCATAATATTTAATTAATGAGATAACCTCTGCTTCTTTAACTTTTTTTAATTTTTGTTTGTTAAACAATAAAAATTATCCCATATTAAAATAAACAAGTAAGATCGTGTCGAATCTTAAGTAAGTGAAATATCTTAGAAATATTTAGTAAATAAATTAATGCTAGGAACACAACTGCGACGAACGACGAATTTTTGGTCGCGAATATTCGTCACCAAAAATAAAACACATTGGTGTATATGAAAATGCACACAATCGTGGCGTTCGTCGAAGTTCGTCATACTCAGCGAAAGTTGAAATAAATTTGTTTCTAATTGTTTCGTCAACGAACGACGAACAAATCAATATAAAGTGAGCAGGTTTCATATACTCAAACTGGTTTTTTGTGGAAAAACATAGTTCACTACTGTATTGTTGCATGTATCACCAAAATTTTCAGCACATACTAAAAATGCCTTCACCAATTCACAAAAATGTATCATTCGGACGACTTTTTATTAATTTTGAACACTTTTTATGATATAGTTTTCTTTCTATTTCTCACTTTTTCAGATGGTCACCCCATCAGCTGTTAAATGAAAATAATAATTTATTTACAGACAAAAAATTTTTCAGAAAATATTTACAAAAAGGAATTTGTTCTGAAAAGAATGGACAACACCGGGATAATTATTGAGTGTCTAAACAATCTGGCTGGCATCAGAGGATTACATTGATTTAAAAAACAAATATTAAAATTTTGTTTGCTTATTATTTTAATTTATTCGTCGTTATTGTGTTTCATACGACGAATTTATAGAACGATTTTTTTACCAACGAATTCGTCGTACTAAGCGAAATTCGTCTTTCGTCCCAGTTGTGTTCCTAGCATAAAAGTTTGTAACAACGATTGCCACTGAGTAACAAAATTTTCTACCAAAATTTTCCGAAAATGTTACCAAAAAGTTACCAAAATTTGTTTTTTATAAAAACAAAAATCTTTATTTTTGTTATAATAAAAACAACAACTTTTATTAATAAAAAACATAACATAAAACGTTTTAATTCATTTTAGAACATAAATAAATATTTCAATTCAATATACCTACGATTTCCGTATTTAATTTAAATAAATTATTTAATATTGCAGTCATTTAAAATAATCTTTTGCTGACCAAACATAATGACAACATTCACACAGTTGTTTTTAATGATTTTTTTCTCAGTGTTGAGTAATGCGGAAAAATTATAAAAGAAAAGGAATAATTTGATAATTTGTCAAGCCTTAAAAACAAAGTTACCAAGTTACCAACCCTAAAAAACATTACCAATTTTGGTAGAATGCTACCAACTATGGCAACTGTGGTTACGATATCATAAACAGTTTCAAACGTGACTGGGGTATGGATTTTTGTTACGTTTATATACCCAAAAATTTTAAGAAAACATTTTATTATATTTTTTTAAAAACTAAAATTTTGCATCAAACGTTGGGCTATGTCGTAACCCAGTTCATAGCTAATGTAACGACTGTTCACCTCATTCACGCCGTGTTAAGGACTAAAAATGCTTTACTTATTTTTTAGCGTTTGCTTAAAAATTATTTAACAAAGCACTTGATGAATTTGTTACCAATAGGTCACTAGTTGCTTACGCAGCAAACAATAATGATAAAAAAACTACATGTAACATTTAGGTGGGTTGGTCTTCTAGGGTTAAAGTATGCAACTAAGCGTATTTTACGTGAACTTATTTTTTTTAATAAGTCTTGTTGTAATTTTTTATTCCATCCATTACGAGTGTTTTTTAGTAGCCAAAATATTTTCTGTATGCTGTAAGATTTAGTCCTGAATTCAGAACACGTCGCATTTATTAAGACCCTTAAAATTGTAGAACAAAAAAAAAATCTAAGTAAATAATTTCACAAAATTTAAGGATTTTTGTGTTTTATTTTTTAGTTTATAAATATTTAGTGCACATAGCAATATGTCGGCTTATCAATTATATATTTGCCTATTCAGTTCTTTTTTTTTTTTTGGTCGTACAAAAGATTTGCTTTCAATTTACAAGCAATTAGCGACAATAAGACAATAATTCTGGCATAGTACAAGACTTAAGGCAACATTCATCAGCCACGCCATCATGACGACGACGACGAGTTTTTGCCATTAAATTATTGTGATTTGCGTAAAGTTTGTCCATAAATAAAGATGAAAGCGCTGAAGGTTGCATATAATTTTCGACACCATTATCATCGTATTCAACTAATGGAACTGTTTTGAATAAGGAGAAACAAAAATTAATTATTTTATTATTATTTGATTCGATTGTACTGAAAGGTTAAATTACCCGATTTTTTAGCCTTAAGATTTTTTTGATTAAACCCATCAACGCATACCATTTCCAGAAATTGTGTTAGCGATGGACCACATAAACGTACTTCAGCTGAACTTAAATCACTGATGGCCATAAGTAACAGAAGTCCACAGCAGACATATTTGATAAAATACATAATTCTATTAATTGTTTTAAAAAATTTATAACAAAATGTTGGATTGCGAAGAGTATCTTTTCTTAAGATGCGTTTTTGTTTGTTGGCAAACAAATGTTTGAATAATGCTCTCTGGAAGACACGTTCACTATTTATAGTAGATATTTGTGATGGTTTGTTTAACAGCCTAAAACGATGCAAGTGTATGAAGTTCGCAATTAGCATATGCGTCATAACTAATAATGAGTTGTTGCATATTTATGAGCTCACCTATATAAATTTATTACATGCATTTGTACTGTTTTGTACATGTGTTTTCGTTTATGATGATATTTAAAGGTAAAGCAACAAATATTTGCAACAGAGGTCGAGTAGAAATGTAATTTTCTTTGATAAACAAAATTAACTTTAACTGTAAGGGCGGCAGAGCTTTCATTGTGTGTGGGTATTTGCTAAATATAAAATTACCAGATTTTCACACAAGCTGCTCTTTGCCATTAGTTATACATCGATTTTGCAGGCATCAAGACTAATCTGCGACATTCTGCATAACATTTCAATATTTCAGAGCAGCTTTCACTACAATATTATATCGTTGTTCTATGAGTTGTTCACTCATATATTATGTGTAATGATATTAAACTAGAACACTTTTCCGAGTTTCTCTTAGAATCCTTGAACAATGGCACGTGTCTCTTGCTTTATCTACAATATTCTCCATTACCACAAATTACTATAGGATTTTTTATACTTCTTTGACTTATTATTATCCTCAGCAATTGATTTGTCTAAGAAGTAATAATTTAAAATTTACTGACCGGTTCTTCACACTCCAATTCTAGTGGATAATGGATATGAAAGCAATAATAGGTGCCCCCCATATTTATTCAGCAACAATTCAGACAACCTATTATTTAATTTTTAAATCACTTAGCTGATATTGTGTCTTATCGTTTAGATCAAGAGTGCCCAAGCCCTATGCGCTTTATGCTCATTTGTTTTTGTAAAAGCGCTACGCAGCCTATAGCTAGGCTGCGTATTTCGCATACATCACCCAGCAGTAGCAATACGAAATACACAAACAACTTTGTCTTATTTTTATACCCTCCAAAAAAGAATATGGAGGGTATATTCACTTTGTCATTCCATTTGTAACGCAGCGAAATATCCATCTGAGACCCCATTAAGTATACATATTCTTGATCAGTGATGAAATCTTAGACGATCTGAGGATGTCCGTCCATCCGTTCATCCGTCTGTTGAAATCACTATTCTGTCCAAACGAAAAGAGCCAGACTTTTAAAATTTGGTATAAATATATCATGAAGGATAACACAAGTCAAGTTCGGAAATGGGCTAAATTGAGCAAGAGCGAAGAAAAGATACCCTAAGAAGAACTGAGCAAATCTCTGAAAAACAACATAATTTTGAAAGTATTTTTTTGTAATTTTGTTAAGCAAATGATATATTTGTATGTCAAAGCAGGTCCAACGCGTTAAACTTGGAGTCATAACATAAAAAATAATACTTTTTGGACCTCGCCCCTTTAGTGGGCGTTATTATATGCAAAAATAATGTAAACATTTAACAAATTGTTTTATTTAAGCCTACATTCCTTAAAAATAAAATTGTTAAGCTTTAATTACGAAGTTAAGACGTAACCTGGTACTACTCTGCCCTACTCCCTCTTCCCCTTTGCCACCTAAATGACCCTATAAAATTTTTTTTTATTTTTTGTATTTAATTATCCCAAACATTTATTTTTAAAGTTTTATGGCAACGGTGAAATGTCTTCCCCACAGCCCTTGCCAGTGTGATCCCGCCAAAATACAGTTTTAATATCCTCCAAAGAGTATTGGACCCCATAAAGTATATATATTCTTGATCAGTGATGAAGTCTAAAACGATCTGGCAATGCCCATACGTTCGTCTGTGGAAAACATGATATAGTATATATTTGGGCCACGCTCCGTTTAGTGGGCGTTGACGTCCGATATTATATGCAAAAATAGTGCATATATTGAACAATTTTTAATCCTTAAGTCCAAAAGAAGCTGAGATGTTCCCTCGGCCCTTCCCAGAACGACTCTCACAAAATAGAGATTTAAAATTGGGTACAGAGATGTCTTAAGAGATTTCTGTTCTACCAAGTTCAACATTTTAAATGTACTTACGAAATATTTGTAGGGTATTTAAGATTCGACCTGGTCGAATATAACGTTTTTACTTGTTTTACTTTTTTAAATTGCTGGGATTCCATTATGTTTTTTCCTCTTTAATTAAAGGGTATTCCAGATAATTGAAAGTTTTCAGTTAAAATATATATCTTTTCAGAAATAATGTGTGTGCAAAGAAAATTTTTCTCTTACTAAAAAGCCGTTTAGAGATTGCAGAGTTATTTAGTTATGTTAGGAGTTTATTTTTCTTTCAAAGAGGTAACCCTTTGCAAAAAAAATTAGTAAAAAATTTTTTGTGCTTAAATGCAAACTTTAAATTGAAACTCCTTTCAATTCTTATTTATTAGAAATAAACGCCTTTTGGGTAAAATTGTGTTTCAACCAAAAAATTTATTTTTTTCAAAAAAATTGGTCAACATTTTTTTTAATAAGGTGAACGTTTTTCATTTTATTGTTAGAATATTTATCATGTCTTTCTGAATTTAAAACAAAAACTTGCGAACAATTAGCCTATAAATCTTAATTCTATTTAATATATCAATATGAATGTTCTTACACACAAATTTAAACTGTGGCTTGAGCTGACAATAAAATTAAACCCGTTCACATGTACTTAATGGTGTTTTCTTTTCTGACAAAAATGTTCCATTTATGTTACCATTTACTCGGGTTTATGTACCATTCTAAAAATATATGTAAAGATGTGAAAAGTTGCCGGTTTCCTTTCTAAATATGTTGCACAAATAAATGGTAAATATGTGGCATATCTCACACGCATTTATATTTGAGGGTGAGATAATACCATTTTTCAGCTGCGTTTAGTACTTTTTTATACAAGTGAGTATTTTGCTTATTCATTTTCCATTTTTTATACGCCATTTACCTATACATTATTTTAAGTGCAAAGTCAATTCAATATTTTGTTCCTTTATGATATCGAAAAATGGACCCCTTTGCAAGGGTGGGTGTATCAGGAAAACAATATTACATATTCAAAAGACACATCATTTTTTTCAGAAAAGAAAACACCATAAGTATAAAAGAATGCAAACCAAAAAGTTTAGGTTAGGTATAATGGAACAAAAAATTCAGAAAAATGGGACATGAAGATAAAAATCAAACGGCAACATGGGCATTAAACCAATAATGTGCTACCATCAGGTTGATACAGTTCTCGTATGCAATTTCCTAATAAAATTTGTTTAAATAAGGACTGTTATGACATTCAACTAAGCCACCTTATAAGTTGTGTCAAGCACAATACTCATGAGCGCTGATGACGAAAGCGTTGCGGCTTTCGAAAACAGCCGTTCTGCTCTGCTGTGTAAGTTGAATAACCAAAAACTGATGTTGACTTTCCTTTGTGCCTTGGAATATTTATCATGTCTTTCTGAATTTAAAAACAAATTAAATGCGAACAATCAGCCTATAAATCTTAATTCAATTTAATATAGCAATATGAATGATCGTTGAAAAATTATTACATTAATTTAATTTAGTTCTTTTTTCATGCTCTTTTCACAATTAAAATCTTTTCCTATTTGCTCAAATTGAATATAATTGAATTATCTTGTTTATCTTATTTACATCGCACGTGTAGATTTTTAATTTAATATTTTAAAACGTACATCAACATAACGAAGATAAATCGTATAAACCTATAAAATCAGGCATGTTCCAGAAAAGTAAAAGTAAATGAAGTTAAATTTTTTAAATTTTTATTTTTGATTTTCTGCAAAACTAGTAGTTTGCTGTTACATTTTTCATTTAGAAATTAAAAATTATTTAAAAAGCATACGGAAATTATAGCAAAAAAACTAACAATTTTGGATAAAATCAAAAATAAAAACTTAAAAAATTAACTTCATTTACTTTTACTTTTCTGGAACATGCCTGAATATGTATAAATGTAATTTCTTTATTAAAAGAGACATTTAGCAAAGGCAAAACCGCTTGTATTTCTTAAATAAAGTCTGAGTCCATATTGATATGGTTCTAAGCAAGTGTTCTTATAAAAGTTACCAGCAAAATTTACTGCACAAAACAACTTATGCAATAGGTTTTGTATTAGACAATTCAACTTGTATAACTTAAAGCAAAATTTATTTCAAAAAAGTATTAAAGAACATTAAATTTTCACCAAATAAAATGTTGTACACAAGCACACGATGGTGTTCAGTCAAACACATTAAACACTGTGTATCCTTCATACAACATTTCCTTAATCTCTAATGTAATTATGGGCACAGATTAAAGTAAGTTTGAATACATACGCAACGTAGTGGAAATATTTTAATTCTGTAAAACACAACGAGAACATATTTAGAATATTTTTTTTATATACAGCAGAAAAACAAGAATTTGCAAATGCACTTCTGGTATTGTCATTTTAAATAAAAAGTCATATAATCGAAATACGGCAGTAAGTATTCGCTTTATTAACAACATTAATGATTAACATCCAGGGCCTTCAGCAGTTATCTTTTCTCCTTAAACTATAATATAATTTTATTTTCGTTCTAAAACTAGCCAGATATGCGCATATTTTTACACAAAACTTTACATCTACCACAGTTTAAATGATTATAGAAACTCCATAATCAGCAATGACGTAACAATTTGCAAAATTTAAAAAATTTTCAGGTTTTTGTAATAGTAAAAAAATGTAATAATATATTCAGTGAATAATTCATATACACAATATAGTATAAGTAGAAGCATATCGATTTAATGTGACTAATTTTAGATACGATCGTTCATAGTCATTAAGTGTTTATTAATTCAAATTATTTCGTGTGGTCGTATAATTATAATTCACTTGTCAATAGCCATTTATAGCTTATTTGCAATACAATTCCAGCTGGTCAATGGAGCAGGCCTTTTTGCAACAGTATTGAACAATACCCAAATTTCTTGTCCGTCGCAGATTCTCTTCAAAACTTTCATCTTCGATCTCGTAGATGTTGGAGAGAGAACTTGCAGGATCCAGATAGTGTAAGCTGTTATCCATAAGTGGCGAAATAAATTTCGGACTAACTGTAATTTATAAAAATGTTATAGGTATATTTTTATTATACTAAAAATGTTACGAGTTAACTGAAGCAAATAAATTAAGGTACAAATCGTGTTCAAATAAAGGGGGAAAAAAAGCTAATTACACAGGGCAACAGCAAAAATATGCTCGAATAACCACTATATGCATTAGATGTATCATGGGTACCTTAGTACAAAAATGGTAAAATTTTTAAATTCTATGGGTAGATTTTTTTTTTTAAATGTTTTTGTAAAATTGCATTTTTTTTAGACGCTTTTTCACATTATTAGTGATAACTCAAAAACGGCTAATCGGATATTATTCAAATATAACTAAAAAAATTAAGATTTACGTAGCCTTTAATCCGTCTATATCTTTTGCTTTAATCGGATCAACAGTTTCGGAGTTATAATAAAAAATGTAAGAAAAAAATATATTTTTTACGTAAAAATGGCAAAAATTTTTGTAGTCATGATACATCAAAATTGTATAGTGGTTTTAAAAGCATATGAAATTTTTTTTATTTTGTTGCGTTGTGTTATTTATACCAAAATTTTTTGTACACATTGCAAAATCAAACTTGTGTTATTCATATTTTAAATCATTGCTAAAGGCCTTCTGACGTATTCATAAAAATTAGTTCTGCTTTATAACAGGTTTAGAAGGGAAATTTTTTGTGAAAGTCTGTTTTATAAACTTTTTATAAATCAAAAATATTTATCATGAATAAGGCCTCTAATTTATAAAAATTTTTCTGATTTTATGCTTTATCCTATAGACTTACCCCTTTATTCATAAAAATTATAAGAGTCTAACAACAGCGTAATAAAACAAAATTTGTTTTGTTACACTCTTATAAGCCTCTCATAATTTTTATGAATAAGGGGTTTAATTTATAAAAAAAAAATTCTGATTAATAACAAGTTAACAGGATAAATCCTCATACAAAAATTTATTTTATAAGCCTCTTATTAAACAAAATTTTATATTCTATGCATTTATTAATAAATTATGTTTATTTAAACAAGAGGTCAATTATTGATGTGTTAACATCTATACGCGCACCTCTAGGGCAGTAAACTATCAGTTTCAATACATACGCAAGTGAAAGTGTAAGAGTTTGTTTGTTCGTTGATTGGCAGTCGGTATTGAAAGTGATTATTGGACGATTTTCATATAATTTTCCCACGCGATTTTCTCCGGAAATTCATAGCCGATTTTATTAATTTTTGGATTAAAACGCTAGTGCTGGTTTCGACAAAGAGTTTAGGCCAAAAATTAAGGCGATCCGACATCGGCGAGCGGAGATTTAAGTATTTTAATTCGGAGTATTAATTTGGAGTAATATTAAAAAAGTGTTTTATGTTGATCTTCGGTTTTGTCTTATGCATAGCAAAGAGAATAGTGACGTGGTTATACGTACATATATAAAAATGAGATAGCAAGAGAGAAACGTATGTAGCTTATGTACAAACATAACAATGTATGTATGTACATTTGTCTGTTGCTTTGCATTCTCTTTGTTTTTTGTGGGTTTAATATAAAATAAATAAACAAAAAGGTGTTAACACATCGCCCGTGAGTTCGAACACTCATTGATTTTTTTTATGAAAAACTATTTTTATTTTTAATTATTTTTAGTCTAAACAGAAAAACATTTTATATCAAATTACACAATTTTATATATCCCTGAAGAAGCCAAACAAAGAAGTGGCAAAATATCGGAATAAACAAAGATTTTTTTTTAAAAAATAATTGACCTCTTGCTTCAATAATTTATTAATAATAAAAAAAGGTCGAATAAATTTGTGAAATATATTATTTTATTTTATTATTATTACTTTTGTTTGTAAAAGTACATACAGAGTTTTAGCCACTGCATTTTTATTACCCCAACAAGAATTTTTCATCTGATAGGATCGATTTGATGAAGCGGTTTTCTGCACGCTATTAATGGAAACCAAAAATTCTATTTAATTCAAAATTTTTTAAAGGCATAGGGGTTACGTTTTTGCTTACAAGAAGGGATTTCTTTCTTGAATTAAATTTGTATATTCTTAAGGTGGAAGAATATAGGACAGCATGCTAAAAAAGTGATCATAATATAAATATGATATTTGAGCGCATAGAGTAGTTTGAAAGAATTTATTAATAAACGAGGGTTGGCCATTCTTTCATTACAACTTCTCTTCCAGGTGAACCGCTGGGAGTTATTATTAGAATTTAAAATTGAAATTGAAGAGCATGAAGCATTTTACGCACCGAAACTCTGTACTGGAATTAACGCGTTTTGAGATTATTTTAAGAAATTTAGTACTTTCAGTATGTTTCTGCTGTATCTTTTCAAATAAGGAAACCATATGGACATTTTAGAAACCAATTAGCGATGATTAAAGAGAAGAAGAGGTGTGAGTACAGCATTTCCTTTGTGACTGCCCGACCCTGCAGGAGCGTAGGCTTAGACATCTAGGCCCTCGCTTCCTGCGTGATCTGGACTGCCACAGATGGCTGCCCTGGCGGGTTTTGTGAGAAGTTCTAGGTGGTTCTCAGGAACCGCTACTTCGTTTTGAAAGGATTGTGTGGGATGTAGTCCTCTGGGCATCACAATGGGCCTTTATGGCCTCCGAGTATTTTCTCGCTTACTGCGGACAGCGTTTTTAATCTAACCTAACTTAACCTACCGGTGATTGAAACTAATATGCTAGAGCCATATATAATTAATTCTATTTAGAGTAAAATTTGAAAAATCTCTGTACCAACATGTAAATCAAAATGATATACTACATCCAAAACAACGAAAAAAATCTTTCTTGTAGTCTATGTTGCTTTAGAAAAACAAGTTTTCTGTTAAATTGGTATAGCTAAGGGTAAAAAAAAAATTTTTTCTCTTGGCCACTCAATTTTTAATATATTGACATTACCTGTTCTTTTTTTGAGCCCCAAACCAATATATCCATCCTTGCAGGCGTCCTTCAAAGCAGTTGTTAACTTTTCACCACATTTTTTTACATCATCCTGTGCTGCATTGATTTGGACTATAAACAAGCAGACCAGAAATATTCCAATGAACTTCATGATTATGTAGCAGGAAACAGTTCAGCGGTTTGTTTTAACTTTTAAACGATTTGTAAATAACTGATATTTCGTAAGCTTTTTAAGGAATTATTTATACCAAAAACAATAGTTGATTAAAAATTCACATGTGTATTCAAATGAATACGTGTAAGACATTACTTTTAAGTTGTATTGAAGATGTTGTGTTGCATGAATAATTTCGGATTTTAGTACAGTAAAAAATGCTTAAGACAGTGGGTTGCTTAATAATAATTGATATATGAAATCTGGTCTTGCTTTTTTAAATTTAAGTAGGACTAGCATTTAGTGGTTATAACAAAACATTTTTATTTTTTTTTGGAGCAGCACCTGCACCCAGTAGGTGATCTCTCCATATGCAGCGCATTGCCACGGTATTAGAAAGGAAGGGATAGTACTGAGAGGACAAATGAAGAGAGATGAGAAAATAGATAATCTGTTGTAGCTTTCATAACATTCACTTCGTCGGCTAAGTTTTTGCTTTGCCTACGAAAAAGGGTGTTTTTAGTCTAATTTCGGTGGGTGCCATTGCTATTCAGTGGCCAGTGCTATGCTTTCTCAAAAAATAACGCAGCCATACAGCAATTCTGTTCAGAAAAATTTTACACCACATTCACGATTGACTACCGGACTCGTGATTTTCGCCGTCGTCGTTTATTTTTAGCTAATTCAGCCAGCATCTGCAAATATTTTCTATGTAGACCATAGTTTGATTCGGTTTTCAGTGAAAAATATGCTGTGCGCAGAAAATAGGGACATACTACTTCCCTGATTTGTTATGACATCGATAAAACAACAACATATATAATACCTGAGGGCAGTGTATCGTTAGACCGCTAAGTTTATTCGTCTAATACAATGGTGAACATCACGAAGCAAATTTTTTCAAATCGAATTCACACGTATTCTTATTCTCTTTTATTTTATTCTTCTCTGAGAACAATTTTTTCTCATTTTACCCATACACAATGGCAGGTATTCCATATGTTGTATGAATAATTGTTTTATGTGAAAGAATAAAAAATAAAATGCATTTTTCTATAGGAAAAAAAATTATTTTTCTATAGGAAAAAAAATTATTTTTCTATAGAAAAAATTTATTTTTAATAGAAAAAAGTAGATTTTCAATAGAAAAAATTTTTTCGGTTTGACTTTTCCTTTCTTTATTAATTAAGTTAATATTGCATCGAAATTTATAAGAATTAACAGCTAGAACGAGTCCAGAGTGAATATTAAAGAAGATAGGGGAGACTACAACTCACTCTTTACAGCAAATTTTTAAGATGCTGAGATTCCTGAAAAAACTATTGAAACTACAATGAATTCATTTTAGATAAAAACAATTCATTTAATATTAAAAAAACATACAAATCTCCGCCTTACATGTACATTCCTCGCCGTCTCAGCGACAACTGAATCAAATATAGAAAAAGGACCAAAATAATAGGTATGACCCATTGGGCTTTCTGTTTGACTCATTTATGTTATTGTATAAGTGAGCGAAATTTTTCTGGTAATGTCTGGTCTAATATGATCTAGAGTAACCTCTTTGAAGCACCGTTCCACACATGAGAGTCGTATTCTATGTAAGTAATATAAATGGCTACGAAGTCATATGTAGTGAACTCGTTTGAAGAAGAGTAGGCACTAAAAAGTTATTTTTTCTCTTGGAAGACATTAATCACATTGAACTTTATATATTAAAGTTCCTTAATATTTATTAGTTCAATAATTACAGGTGAGAAGCTATGGTGGGAAAGTTTGACGTGTAAACACAAACAAATTAGCCTGAGGAGTGTGAAAACTCTTCCTCTTTGCTTGGGTCCATTTGGATAATTATACAAGGCACTTATTAAGTCTATCATCAGTATATTTCTCAATCATACTGATGTTACACATTTCCGATCTTTATTAAAAACCAATAGGAAATGTCCTTGTCATCTACGAAAAAGTAGATTTAGTTAAACGTTTTAAGGGGAATAGCATTGAAAATATCGAAGATGTAGAGAAAAAGAAGACGAGTTTGTAATAGGATAAACGACATGAAGTTACACAAATTGGCTTGTTGATATATTTGATAGATTTATTTCTCTAAACAGCTGATATATATATATATAACAAATCTTAAATTTTATTTCCTTATATTACATGTCTGCTCTACTGTAAATGCCAAATTACACAGCATACATTATGTTAATATTTATGTTAATTATATATTTTGTGTCATCTAGGAGATAATGACGGCCTAAATGAAGCAATTTGTTTTGACGTACACACACGTGCCACAATTATTAGCATTTTTCCACAAGATAAACAGGAATATATTTAAGATTTTTTTTTTTTTTTTTTGACGCTAAGACGAATTGACAACAAAATCTAAATAAATTAGCGGCAGCCAAACCATGCGATGACAGACTTGTTACAAATTATGAACATTTTTATATCAGTAAGTTTTTTCAGCAATTCATGGCACTCACGTGGCACGCACAAACAAATAGATCAACCTTTGTAAGCATTTTTCAAGCCATTTCAAGTAATTTTTCCTTAAATAAAATAAAATTTCTGTGAATATGCATGAAGAGAGCAAATGGGGAATAAGATTGTGTGAATATGTTTTATATTAAAATATTTAATGTTTCAATACAACTTAAAAAACACATAAATTTCCAAACCGAAGATATTATAATAAAAAACGTTCAACTCCTTACAAAAAATATGTTACTTTAGAATCTTGTTTTGAATACTTTCAAAATCAGTAATTATATAATAAGTGAAGTTAAAACATCTTATTTATAATTTATACAAAAATTGTCCTTGCTTTGCTTATAACAAGTAAAAAAAATATTGTAAGGAAGTCAATAAGAAGCTGAAGAAGTCCAAATCATTTCTAATGATTTTTATATCTACTTATCATCGCAGAAAGTTCTTTTTCAACGCCCCTTCAGTTCATCTGAAGTCATATACTTTATGTTAGGAAAATCTGACTTTTTCTTAGTGCAAAAAAACTAACTTTTCATTATTTTTATAAAATCAGGAAAATCCGCTTAATGCGTTACTAATAATTATTCATAATTATACAAAACGCATTTAAAGTAATTTATTTAAGATATTGCCACAGTTAATCTATTAAACATATGATTTGTTTTTTTTGCAGATTAATTATGTCTATATTCCCACATTTTATTGGGTCTTACTTCAACCATATTTCAAAAAAATAACAAAAACTCTTAGCTTATGCACTTTCAAAAGTCAATTGACGATTACATAACGAAACCTTACGGACCTTTTTTGTAAATCATGTTTTTTTCATATACAAATTTTTTTTTTATTTTGTTTTTATTTTATATTGTTTATAACTAAATTCTACCTACATACAAATATAATTTTTTCAATTTTTTAATTTTTTGTTTTTATCATCATCCCTAATGTCTTTGAGTTTAGGTCTTTGTGTTCAGAAGAAGTAAATTATGTGTTGAAATAATAAAAAAATTATAATGATGCCCATAAAACATGCATTTATTAGTGAAATTCAGTACAAGATCCATACGGACCTATTCAAACGTCCGCGTACTATTCTCACTAAAACCTCATCATAACTCCTAAAGTAATGATCCGATCGGCTTGATGCGCAACAAAATACTCTTGGAATACAGATTAACTTTGGGGAGGGGGGTTGTAGTGGCCGAAGTAGGAGTAATTTCAGTTTGAAAAGGCAAAAGGTCTCTAGGGACCTTCTCACTCATCGGAGGGCTAGGTTGGTTCAAATGCTTACAAACACACACCCACACACACACACACAAACATACATAGTGACACCATTTCTGTAGTAGTCAGGAAAGCTTCCGAGGAACTCAAGACGTCGACTTCGTTTTTTCCAAGAGGCAAAACCAGTCATTTCCCATTATTTTTTTTTAATTTTAAATTTTCTTAGCGGGATCTCAAAAATACTTTTAGGTAGTAAAGCTCTAAAAACTTAGACGACAGCAGACAGCAAGCAGCAATCTGTCAAAAATAAAATCCAAATTTTTTTTATATGTAGTTTGACGTATTTCTTCTTGAGAGAGAGAAAATATTTTTTACGATCAACTCTCAGCTTGAATTGGTTTAATTTTATATTTTGTCCGGACAAAATTGAACTGAGTTGCCAATACGTTAAACTTTTTCACATAAAGTTGAGGTGTCATTTTGTGTTTGATATATTAAATTGTGTGTGAGACTAAAACAATAAATTTTGAGAACTAATATCTATTTGTTTCTTTTTTTATATGTATTTTGCTAATAACAATGCTTTATGCAATTCAATGGTCATAAGGTAAAGCAATTTACTTTTCTCGTCCATTATTATTATCACAAATTCTTGAAAGATAATTTAAAATATGTAATATCCAAATACCTAAAATATCAAGAAAACAAAGCAAAACATAAAAAATCGCTGCAGTACTACCATTTTGCAAAACTCATTTTTTATATGAATGGCAACTTTGATTTTCCGGACAAATTTATGAAAACTCTCAGTAAAATAAATTTTGTCCGGACAAAACTTTTGTTCGGAAAACATGGGTGAATCCGCCTTAAATGAAAACGATTATTTTGACGGCTGCTGCTGCCAACTTAGGCTATTTTCTATTTTGACGGGCAGCAATAAACAAATATAGTGTTACCATTATATATATATATAAATTGGAAAAATAAGAAGAACAACTTTTTTTTAATATTAAACATAAAATAACATTGCAAAAATACAATATGGAAATAAATTTATGTGTTTTTATAGTTTTTCGGGACATTATTAAATTTTTTTATCAATAACTTTAATTTTATTCATTGTAAAATATATATGCGGCATCCCTGAAATTTGTATTGCTAAAATGTGTTGTATGTTGTTGCTGTCTTCAAAATAATTATGAAGCTGACTTCAGAGCAGCATTTGAAGCCGTGAAGCTGTGAAGTCTGCTGTCTTCAAAATAATTATAAAGCTGACTTCAGAGCAGCATTTGAAGCCGTGAAGCTGTGAAGTCTGCTGTCGTCTAACTGCTGTATTCACAAAAATTAATGTGTACTTAAAGTGTGCTTTAAAGTAAAAATTTCATAGAAAATTTATTTTAAAGTGTTGATCAAGTCTACTTTATTTTTTGTGAATACTGCTGTAAGTGTTTAGAACTTTACTTTTATATATCAAAAATAACGATTTTCCAGCTCTGGGATGGTATATGTTCATTAATAGCATAGAGATCGTTATTACAATCATAACGTAATCACATATTTTTTTCAATCTGCTAAGCACCTGATGTTGACTTTCTAAGGTGCGATTGTTTAAAAAGATTTGCCAAAAATTTTTAAAACATGACACTTGCCAAAATATACAAAAACGACTGATAATAATATTAGGTAATAATATATTTTTGATTTTAATTATATTTTTACAATTCAAAAAGTGCTAAAAGGACTACTATATATAACTTTAAAAACCCATCCGAAAGCTGGTACTTCCTTCATTTGCCAAATCGTGCCGCTCACTTAATTGCAATACGCCTTAAATTCACTTATGGTACAGTCTTTTTTGCAACATTCATCAACAATTCCCATCATTCGGATACGGCGAGTTTTTGCCAACAAATTTCCCGCTTCGACTTGGAAAATATTGGAAAGGGATGATGAATCATAAGGATTTTGAAGACCAGTTTCAATAGTCTGCATAGCTGCTGGTTGAATATAATCTATTCATAAATTAAAATAAATTATATTATAGTATAAATTCTGCTTTGTTACATACCCGAGCGCTTTTTCATCATGCCATTGAACCCATCTTCACATACGGCCCACAACATTTGAGTTAATTGTACTCCACATTTGCGGCCAGAAATTTCATTGATTTTATTGGCAAATATGCAAACCAAGAGGATGCCTAGAAGTTTCATTGTTATAAATGAAAAAAGATGCTAAAATGGAGTGCAAACGGCTGAAGCGAAAAAAAGCTACTGATGCTGGATAAGGTTATCTGCAATTATTTATACTAAATTTGAATGAAAGCCATAGTTTTTATTTATTTTTTGCTTTCGTGTTTTTTTTTTTTACCTTTCGCAGTGTATGAAGGTGGTGCATGAGTTAAACTAATATTATAGCAAATCTATGTACTTGCAATTAAAATAGACAGTGGGAAAATATGGAAAAGTAATGCATTTAAAATAAAAATTGTTTAAGTTATTGGCAGGGAAAATAATCTCACCTCATACTGTAAACAAAAGCTATTCATACAAAACTAGAGGATTATTAAAGATTACACCGTTTAATTATGGAGTTTGAAATTGGATTTTATTGCTTGATATAAAATAGTTAATGTTGCAGGCAAGTGTTTTCACCAAAAATATGCGTATTCTCTATAATATTAGTAGGCGACTGTAGAAAGTATCAGAATAGGAAGTTGAATAAGACATGCCAGCCTATCCGCTTCCTGTACGTGAAATCAGTTTACGAAGCCTTGAAAAAAGTCAAGGACTTTGGTCTTAGTTGGATTGGTGTATTGGAAATAGTCCTAAGAAAAAAATGCAAAATACCGTTCCAGAGCTGGAAAATTTAAAATATTTTTTTTTATAGAAAATTAAATAGCTAGAACTAATTTCGGGGGGTTTTTTTTTTGTTAAATCTTTTTTATACTTCTGAAGTAATTAATTTGGTATTAAAAATGAAGTAAAATCAAAAAGACAATGTCAGGGTTGGAAAATTGCAACTGTTTTTGGTACATACAGTGCCGTTGGCTGAAGTAGTAAATACGAGGCTGTGAAGCGGAGGGACCTGAGTTCAACCCCATGCTCAGTCATGAATATTGTGTCCAATTCTTCTGATCAGCCTGAGTGCATGGTTGTGTTAGTTGTTATCAGTCTGTTTCATTGATGAAGGCATAGGACTGACTGGTCACTGAACATAATTGGCAGTGAACGACGCAATCATGTACTAAAGAGCAGAGAAGAAATAGCACTCTCCTACGTCGGCCTTGTAGCAAAATATTAGCCGGCGAATTTAAAATGGTTCAAATTGCTACAAAAATCCTCTATATGTATATGTAGGGGTCATCCACATGAGCGCTGATCCTATTCCTACAAAAAAAAAATAATAAACTAAAAAATTTTTTTTCTTTCCATACTAAACATACTTGATGTTTTTGAAAAAAACAACACTATATCTAATCTAATATTAAAAAAACGGGTATTAGAAATACGAAAAGCCAAAAAAAAACAGCTCCAGACTGAATAATTAAACCTTTTTGAATTGGTATTAAAAATGTAATATAAAATTAATGAATTAAAATATTTTTTTTCTCTTTTTTTTTTTTTTTTTTTAGGAGTAGAACCAGCACTCAGGGGATAACCCCTACATATGCAGTTCATTGCGCTGGAACTAGAAACGAGGGGATAGTATTGAGGATTAGGAAAGATGAGAAGATAGACAGTTTTTTTTTTTTTTTAGCCATTTCAACCTTTTACTTCGCCGGCTAATTTTTGCTACAGGGTCGACGAAGGTGGGTGCTATTACTCTGCTTTTTAGTACATGATTGTGTCAGTCGCTGTCAATTATGTTCAGTGACCAGTGACTATGCCTTCATCATTGAAACAGGCTGGCAACAACTAACACAACCACGCACTAATGCTGATCAGAAGAATTCAACACAATATTTCATGACTCAGCGCGGGCTCGAACTCACGACCCTCCGTTTCATAGTCTCGTGTTCTACTACTTCAGCCAACAGCACCCATATTATATGCAACATATTTGATGTTTTTGAAACAAATTCCTTAGTGTTATAATCGTGAATTTCAAATTAGAAATTTAACAATTTTTTTTTGGAATATGAATGGAATACTTATAAATTTTAATGAAAAATTTTAACTTGTAGGCACAAAGGACTCTTTATGACCTATGTGTGGTATGTAGACACGTTCAGATTATATTGGTATGTTCACAAAAGTTATTCAGCTTTACCGTGGCTACAATTTTTTTAAATATAGTGTACGAAAAATTAGGATTTCCTAAAAGTTATGATCAAAAATTAAAAAAAAAAGTTTTTTAATTTTTGTAAAAAAACTCTAAGATAAAATACATTTTTGTCATTAAATTTTAGCAAGAAATATTCAATCTACTCTTGGCTACATTTGTGCCCAATATAGTTAAGAGATACTTTTAAGTGCTGACTAGCTATTTGGCAAAAACTGATGACACCTCTTTTTGGGCATCATGGTAATATTGGGAAACTTTGGAGGCCAATAAAAAAAAACGGTCACCAAATTGGCCAAACGGAGTATAGGATTTTACTACAATTTGATAGTAGCATCGAACCCATATAGTCATGACCTTGCACTTTTCAAAAGGTTTTCATTTCTCTCATATTGCAATCAAACACATTTTATATTTTAGAAAGGAAAAAAAAAAATAGTATAAAAAATCAGGAAGATATAAAAAATGTTTCCAGTATTGGGATTAATGTATGTCATAGTAGTGGTAAAAGTAATTTAGTATATAAAGGGTGTTTTTTATGAATTTTTTTTTTTTTTTTATACGAATCACTCTGTTGTCTGACAGCTGTTTTGACAGTTTAAAGTGACGTCTCTACTCAGTATTGTTTGGCAAATCATCATGAACTGGGTAACTCCAGAACAACGCTTCCAAATCGTGGAAATTTATTTTCAAAAACGTGTTCAATTAAAAATGTTTATCCGCTTTTTTACCGCAAAATTCTCTTCAGTGATGAGGCGCATTTTTGGCTGAATGGATATGTCAACAAGCAAAATTGCCGTATTTGGAGCAAAGATAATCCACAAGCCGTTCAAGAATTACCAATGCATCCCGATAAATGAACTGTTTGGTGCGGTCTATGGGCTGGTGGAATCATCGGTCCTTATTTATTTAAAAATGAGGAAGGACGACGCGTTACCGTGAATGGAAATCGATACAGAATCATGATCAATGAATTTTTGGTGCCACAACTTCAGGATATGGATGTAAACGAAATGTGGTTTCAACAGGATGGTGCCACTTGTCACACTGCGAGCGAAACAATGGACTTATAGAAAGAACATTTCAACGGCAACATTATTTCGAGAAATGGACCGGTGAATTGGCCTCCGCGTTCGTGTGATTTGACGCCACTCGATTATTTTTTGTGGGGATACCTGAAATCATTGGTTTACGTGGATAAACCAGCAACGATTGACGCTTTGGAAACCAGTATTCAACGTGTCATTGCTGAAATACGCCCTCAAATGCTTGAAAAGGTGGTCGAAAATTGGACCTCCAGAATGACCCTTGTGCAAAATAGTCGTGGTGGCCATATGCCCGAAATTATATTTAAATGTTAAATGACAAGAAATTATCTACCAAATAAAAAATTTTTTTTGGCCATTTCATAATTTGGCATGTGTTTTATTTAAATTTCAAATCAGCAAGCTCTTATAAAAACACCCTTTAGAATGCAATTTGTTTTATATAAACGAAAAGCTAATATACTTAAAAACTTTTAGTGCCCACTGTAACCTTGCATACATTAATGTTCTAGTAGAGGCACACATTAACTCTTAATGCTCAAAGACACTGAAATGTAGGCTACTCATTATAATAACAGCTCCTTTTAATAAACAAACTGCCACATAAGAAAATCTTGCAAGCAGCTGGTTACAGCACATTAATATTATTTAAGTAATAAGTAAGGTCGATATTTATAGCAGACCAACAAAAATCCTAAATTAAAAGCCGATTTCAGAGATTTATATGGTTTTGAGAAATGGTTACATTGACCTTTCAGCGTACGTGTACATACGATTAATACATGCGAACATAAATAAACACAAAATAACAATAACGTTTGATTAATGCGTCTGGTGATTTTGTCGAAGTGTATGACTCTTATGTCCAACTAATGTTTTATTTAATATTGATTTAGTTGGTTTAATTGTTATCTTATGGCGACAGCAATTAGAAAAAAACCAGGTCAGCTTTCTAACGTAAGTGATATTGTATGTCAGTAGCAGTAGAATTGAAAGAACAGGTAATTTCTTAAGCAGCTCATTATATTTTCCATGATTTACGAGTATTTTTGTGACGTTGCATAGTGATATGCACAATATAAAATACGAATAAAATATGTGTGGAACTTTTAAGTCATTCAAAGGGTTCAAATGAAAATTCAGATGGCAAGCAAGATCCTTATTTTTAGTGGAATAAAATGCAGTGAAGACCAGAGAGCCCTTAACTTAATATAAGTTTGATCAACTAGAGAATTTATGTGATCAGTCCATGTCAGGTTGTTATTGAAAATGATGCCGAGATTTTTCGCAGAATTCACAATTTCGATTTTCTCGCCATTTAAAAGAATATCATCGTTAGTGATGGGAACTCTTGGATTTTGCCGGGTTCAAACAAAGACCATTAGCACTAGCCCTTAAGTAAATTTTCCTTAAATCGCTGTTTAAATGAAATATACCTGAAGCACTATCTTCTACTGGGCTACTTAATGTGAGTTGTACATCATCTGCATATAAATGGATTTTGCATTTCGAAAGTTGCTTTGGCACATCATTTGCATACATGGAAAATAAAAGTGGGCCTAAAGTTGAGCCTTGAGGCACACCTCTATTAACAGACAAACTGTCTGACCAAATAGCATTTGCGAAAACCGATTGAGTGCGATATGATAGATATGACGATATCAGGGGGCAAATTACGGCTTTCGATATCGATCGAAATTTCCATTTAAATTGTATGGAAATTTCGATCGATATCGAGTGCGGTAATTTGGCACCAGATTTGTTGACATGTTCGTAAATTTAAAAAAAAATCAATGAGTGTTCGAACTCACGGGCGATGTGTTAACACCTTTTTGTTTATTTATTTTATATTAAACCCACAAAAAACAAAGAGAATGCAAAGCAGCAGACAAATGTACATACATACATTGTTATGTTTGTACATAAGCTACATACGTTGCTGTCTTGCTATCTCATTTTTATATATGTACGTATAACCACGTCACTATTCTCTTTGCTATGCATAAGACAAAACCGAAGATCAACATAAAACACTTTTTTAATATTACTCCAAATTAATACTCCGAATTAAAACACTGAAATCTCCGCTCACCGATATCGGATCGCCTTAATTTTTGGCCTAAACTCTTCGTCGAAACCCGCACTAGCGTTTTAATTCAAAAATTAATAAAATCGGCTATGAATTTCCGGAGAAAATCGCGTGGGAAAATTATATGAAAATCGCCCAATAATCACTTTCAATACCGACTGCCAAGCAACGAACAAACAAACTCTTACACTTACACTTGCGTATGTATTAAAACTGATAGTTTACTGCCCTAGACATGCGCGTATAGTTGTTAACACATCAAAAAAATGTTTCAGTTTTCTAGTGAGAATATTAGTGTCTACAGTATCAAATGCCTTGGAATGATCTAAGAGCACTAAAAAGTTAATATGGCCATTTTCTAATCCCTGCCCGTATATTTTCACAAACTTCCACAAGAGCTGTAATACAGCTGTGATTTTGGCGAAAACCAGGTTGTTTGTCAGAAAGCAAATTTTGAGTATTGACATATGGAATAATCTGTTTATACAGTAACTTCTCTAAAACCTTCGGCAGAAAACATAATATGGCAATGGGTCTATATTCTCCGTTGGCCTTGAGCAATGGAATAATTTTGGCATGTTTCCAGTTAGATGGATATATACCCGATATTATAACAGAATTAAACAAATGCGTAACGTATGGTAGAATCAGGGGCAAGAGTAGCCGTATAAATTTCGGGTGTATATTATCGCTTCCCACTGCATTCGATTTTAGAGTAGAACACATTGAAATAACATCATACTGTGTAACGCCAGAAAATTGAAAGTGGTCGCCTATTATTTCATCTTCAGCATTTGTGTAATCGAAATTATAATAATTGGGATATGATTGAATAACCGGAATATTGGTAAATATTTTGTTAAGCATATTTACATCCAATTCCTATCTCTCGAATAGTGTTCCATGTTTGTTGAGAATTTATGGCATTACTGAAGCGATTAGAATAATATTCATGTTGTTTTCTTTTCTGTAAAAGAGTGCAACATTTTGTGCACTTTTTATGGAAAAATGGCACTATTATATAATTTCAAAATAGTGAATTTATTAGAAAATAAACTACCATCCCTTGGGAATATTAATTTGTGTCTTAAAACTTTGCCTAACTGCAAATTTGAAGAAATAAAGTGAAAAAATGTTACATGTTTTCCAGAAAAGAAAACGCCATCAGTCTTGGCTTTTGTTTTATTTATTTATTAGCAGTTTTCCTGGCGATAGAAAATTGTAATTTAAGATCTGAAGTTCTAAATCTTATCCACCTGGCGTGTGCTGAGTCCCTTTGTTCTATAGCATTCTTGGCAGTACTTGAAAACCAGGGGTTTTGTTTGGGTATTACTTTTTTGTATTTTAATGGTACAGTTAAGTCGAAAAGATTTTGAATGCAGCTTTCCAAAAATGAAGATTGTTCATCAACAGACGGCATTTGCCAATAATTTTAGAAATTTTTCTAGAAAATTGCCAATCATACAATTTTATAAATTCATATGGATATACACTTCCATGCAATACTTTAATTTAAATGACATATTTTGTTAATTTTGTAGATGTTTTGTCTTCAAAAAAGATGCTTTGGATTGGAAAGCACACTTGTTTAAGGAAACTTAAATACTTACTAAGCATTTTTGATTAAGCAATTAGACTTTTAAGTTGCATTTTATAATATACGATTATTACTATAGTTCAGTAATCCACAGAGGGAAAAAAGTCGTTATTTAATTGTTACTCGTTATTATGACATTGAGAACAGTTTGTGAACAATATGTTGTTTATTCTTAGTGTCAAATCCGAATCTAGGCTCTATGAAATTAAGAATACTTCTCCTCTCCAAAAAAATTACCACTGAAAAGTTTTTGAATATAGATACGGAGTGGCGCACGAATAATGCTACAACTAATTGTGAATGGGGACTGTTATTCAAAGATGATAAAGGGAATTTCGTTTTTTCTTTTTCAACTTGGATTAGCACTCAGGGGATGACCCCTACATATGCAGTGCATTGCGCCGGAACTAGTAGAAAGGATGGGGTGGTATTGAGGGGACAGATGAAGAGAGATAAAAAGATAGGGAATTTCATTTGTAGCTGTTAATTCCTTTGAGTTTTTTTTTGTTTCGTATTAAAAATAAAAAAAATAAATAAAAAACTCTCAATAGAATTAATAATACTTCTTTTTACGTTTTTATTTTTCCCACACTTTGCCGTTTGCACAATTCAGTTCTAAATTAAAACAAAATATTTATTTACTCGTACACGTGCTAAAGCAAAGAACAAGTCAGATATTGGAGAATTATAATATTTGTTTGGCTTTTACTGGGAAAATAATTTGTTTACTTAATTCACCAGCTATACGGTTATGAAATCCAATATCTGTTTTCTGCCAACGGTGGGAAAGTAATTAGTGCAGCAGAAGAGTGAACGATCTCTGGCCTAAAATTCTTTGTATCATTTTACATTTTAACACTTTAAAATTTTATTGATTACATTGCAATTTTTTTATTTATTATGAAACCAATTTTTTACTTCTTATTTTTATTTTGTATTGTAAATTTTATATTCTGTTATTATTTGTATTTGTAATTTTTCTTTAAATACAATAAAATGTGTGATTGAACTATTGTCATTCATCCAGTCAACATTAACATTAATTTGTTACTTAATTTTCAACAAGCCAATTTATGTTATTCTTGTGTACCACTTGAACAACTGATTTGGTCATTGGATTATCCTGGTGAACTACTAGGATAATAAACAACTAAACATTCTAATAACTTGGTGAATCACCAAGTTATCCCATTTTATAAGGTTAAGCAAGGCAAACGAACCCGCGCTTAACAGTAGATATATCAATTTTTGACTTCGTTGGCTAATTTTTTGCTACAGGGCCTACGGAGGAGTGTGCTGTTTCTTTGCTCTTTAGTACATGATAGTGTCAGTCGCTGCCACTTATGATCAGTGCCCAGGGTTATGCCTTCATCACCGGAACAGGTTGACAACAACTAACACAACCATGCACTAGTGCTGATCAGAAGAATTCAACACCATATTCATGACTGAGAACGCGGAGTCCAAATAAGAACCCTCCGCTTCATAGTCTCGTGTTAAGTACTTCAGCCAACAAAATTTTTTTTACACAGAACTTAGTCATAGACGAATCCATTTCAACGCCATTTGGTTCCAGCAAAATGTAAAGCATTTTTAAGCAAATTCACCGGTTATTATACAAAATTCATGTCGAGGCCACTTCCCGCTAGCCTTTAAGGTTACCTGATTAGACTGTACTAGACTTTTTATGGTGTCATGTCAAGCAAGAGGCGTAAAAAGAAAAACTAACGAGTTTGACTAAATTGAAGCTGTCCATTTAAACAATAATTGGGGTGATCAAAACTTTAATGCTTCAGTTTATAAAGTTGTACAGGCTGTCAGTTTTGGTTATCAAATCCAGCTCAGTTAGATCCTAGTACTTCCCATTGTGTTAGCTGAAAACGTCACAAACACCCAAGGTCTTTGGCAGGAATCGAACAGTGGCACCCTTCAGAACGAAATGAATAATTTGGTGTCGTATACGCCTGCATGAGCATGGAGCTCTCTTACGGTGTAACATCTTCAAAAACAATTAGTAATATAAAATTTAATTTTCTACATGAAACAAAAAAATAATAAATAAATGAAACACCATTATTAAAACAAATCATTTGAATTTCATAATGTAGCACAATTGGTGAGCAGCCTTTTATTAAAAATGTTATTAAGGATGCTATTACAATTATTATTACCCTTATAGCTATTGTTATTATTATTATTCTCATTACTATTAAATTTGAATTATTAGACATAGAAATAATAGAGATCCTAACCACTAGAAAGTAGTTTATCTTTTTAATTAAAATTTAAAATATTTAAAGGCAATATTTAATGATATCGGCATAAACACAACCCTCGCTGCAGCATTCGTCGGCAATACCACGAGAAGAGGGGAAATTAATATCCTTGCGTTTGCGTAACAAGATTCTCTGAGAAGTATTTTTGGGATTAGAAATTTCCAAACCGTCCTCAGTAGTATTATTTGGTTCGTGTTCCACTTTTCTTAAAATTTCTTTTATATAATCATACCAAGTACCATTCTGAGGTACGGTTACCACTTCAATGTTTTCTTCTTGAACTGCAAAAAATAGAAAAAATATGCTTATATCTATTTCCCATGTGAGATCGATCAAGATTTGATGATTTTTTCTTGAGTTTAATAAATAATTAAAACCACAAAACCATGATGATTTATTTTAATTCAATTGCACTTGAAATATATTTCAATTCTTATTTTATTAGGTAACTTACAGCATCTCTTGAAGCGATTATTAAAGCCATCGACACAGAATTCTGCCAATTTTTCTGTTAATTCGCGACCACACATTTTTCCTTCGGCTAGCGCATTACTTTTGAAATGCGATATTAATATTATAGATAAGAAAATAACTATTAAACGTAAAATATTGGTGCATTTGAATGACATGATCACAGCTAATACTTAAACGAATGTGTCCCAATTTTCTCACCATCGCCCCTTTTTATATCGCCAAAGCTGGTATGTACGAGTACATATGTAAAGTGGACAAATATCACCACAGCACTTCATAAATGTATATATGGTGAATATGAAAAAGAAACATATGTTTCTATTATGTTTTAGTTTACCTTCAGCAGTTTCAATTGCCTTAGGAAAATCCATTTAACCTTCATATTTTTAGGTAGATTTGGTGCAACAGGTATTTGGTGTTTTGTATTCTTCCACTTTAGTTACAATACAAAATCCATTGTTTTTTGTTTTCTTTGTATACAATTTGGATGAGGTATATACAGGTACTTATGTACCTGTATCTATATACTCGTACATAAAAAATATCTATTAGTTTGTATATCTATAAATATACATATTTTATTTTCTTTGTTTTCGCATGATAGCTAGTTGTGCGTTAGTTCGTTACCCTGAGGGATATTTTCTTTGTCCCGACCAAAACAACTGTCGACGACTAGTTACAAAGTATCACATTAATATATATTACATGAAGTTAACTGGTATTTTGTATGTACATATACATATAATACATACAATACTTGAAAATTTCTTTGTATAAGAAAAATTTATATATGTATAATAATAATTTGATTTAATAGATACATATAATTGTTACATGCAATGTCTTTGAAAAATGTTGTTAAGAATTTAAAATTTCACTTTATTTTTGCGCCTTTATCATACTAAAAATTTCAAATAAATTTTCAAAATAGGGGCATTAAATTAATAAAAATTATATTAAACTACAGTCAGTTAGTCAACATCAAGCCTCTTTGGCAACTATATTTTAGGTGCAGCCAGACCACTGATCGTTTACCTTCTTATGCGAGTTTTTCGTTTCATGATTCTTGTGAAATTTTTTGCAAAGCTACTTTGCTACTGCTTATGTGAAGGCATAAGTCGTATACAGTCAGTCGCAGCAACGAAAATTGAATATGAGAAGTTCCCACATTCATTTGCGAAATTCCCCAACCCTGACGATTAATATTCCCAATATTCCATGTATCTCTTTCCCTTTTTTCAGAGCCATCGGCTGCTGATAGCTAAAGCTTCTTTGTTATTTATGTTCAATAATAATAACAATAATAAGAATTATGGCAAAAAATATATAGTGTAATATTCCTTCGCTTTTAATAAATACAATATTAATGGTTTGCAAGTAAAATTTAGTTTCAATTCCAGTAAAATATATAACAAAAAGATGTTTTGATCTTAGCAGCCAAGCACTCTGGAAAAAGCGAAGAGAAAAATGGAATATTTGGAATAATTATGGTGAGGGTTGGGGAATTTTGTGCTAACCAAAAGTGATTTAATTAAAAAATTATTATAAGACGTTCTCATATTTGATTTCGTTAAGTAGTTGATATTCCTAATGACGGGTACCAACGTGAAAAGTGGAAAAAGTTCATGGGCATGATCTGCTCTGCTAGTTTGATAATTATCAAAAATTCTTATATTCCACTCTTAATAAAAATAAATTGAATTTAATAAAAATGCAAAAAGAAATAATTAGCAGATTGCAGTTTTGAACTTGAGTCCTATAAAGAAATACTTATCCCAATAATAAATGTTAAATAATAAAAGACTGTCCTTCATGACAATGTTTACCTTGATGTTGTAATAGCATTTACTTTCGATATCTTGACATTTCGTATTCGCCTTGAATGTGTATTTTATTCGGACCATTTATATAGATTTTAAATTACGAATTCGAAAACTATTAGTCAGGCTTAAGGCATTTACAAATTACCTTTAAATTTTAACAGTTTGTGCTTAATTTATATATTTGGCCTTAACTTTGGGAACACGATTTCAAATGTTAAGAGCCCAGAATTTATAATAGAAAACTTTTGCAAGATTTTTTTTCTAGAAACCAAATACATGATCTTCTATTGATTTATTTGTGGGTGTTGAACACGGAAAGTTCCAAAACCTCTTTGTTTTGGCTTGTATGGGCTGGCTGTCTTTAAACTCTTGAAAGAAACATAAAATTGTTTAATGCATAGTAAAAAAATAAGTAGTAAGCCATTAGGCAAATAATCTTAAAAAATTGGCAATAAAAAATGCTTAATGGTGTCTATTTTTTATTGCAGACTTAATACTTTTATAAATTGTTGTTCACTTTTTAGGGGATTGGTCCCTAATTTATTTTAGTCGGCACATAAATAACACTCATAATAAACACTTCAACCATTATAAATCTTTTGTAAAGGTAGTTATGCCAACTGGAATGTATTACATAATTGTACATGTGGCCACATAATCGCGCAAAATCAATTTTAATTACACTTTCATCAATGGAATCGAAGAATATGCAAAAATATTTGAAATGTTATTCATTATGCTGAAGGCAGGATATAAAATAGCCAAACTGATATTTGATATACAAAGAGGATGGAAGGTATTTTTTATATTGTTGTGACTAATTGGCATTCCTTTTCTCTAGAAATAGCACGAACATTTAATTACGTCAATGTGATAAAAAAAAAAATAAGCACAGATGATAAACATGAATGTAAATTCCATTTTGTCGAATTTATTATTTTCATTATTATGATAAGAATTCCTTTATTGGACTCAAGTTCAAATCTACAATCTGCAAATTATATTTTAATTAAATTCAAGTTATTTTCATTAACAGAGGAATATTAGAATATTTTGTAGTCATCAAACTAGCAGAACGAATCAATACTGATTTCGAGTCCGCTACGTCATCGCAGCAGTGTTCTTTGTTTAACTCTTCCTACTTTTCACGGTGGTCCTAGTCATTAGAAATATTAACTATTTCACCAACGAAATAATAAAATATCAGAACTTACATTAATCTTTAAGTTAAATCACTTTTGATTAGCCCGAAATTCCCCAAACCTGACGGCTTTTATTCTAAATATTCCATTATTCTCTTTGGTTTTTCGAGAGCCATCAGAAAGCGGAAAAAGTTGAACAAACAACATCGATGAGATGGCGTAGCGGCCTTGAAGTCACCGCCGGTCCATTCTGGCAGTTTTGTGATTTAATTGTTCTAATATTCCACTCTAAATTAAAAATAACTTGAATTTAATAAAAATTCATAAAAAAAATATTTTAAATTCTGCAGATTTGAACTTGAGCTCAATAAAGGAATTCGTATGTTAATAACACTGTACAACAATTTCAAACTTTTTGCAAAATTACGGGTCTCTGACAATTGATCCTGGTAGAGGAGACTAAAACAATATATACGTGTGTCGCCATTGTGAAAGATCACATCGCAATTTTATTTTATAGGCGGTTAAAATTTTCCATCTCCGGCCTGTTATTTGCATCATATTGGTATATAACATTTTGTTTTGCTTACATCTGCGGTGTATGTGGAACATATTAACCCTCTAACTCCTCTAACTTGTTACATACATTTTTTTACTCAATTTAAAGTTAAAATTTTATGGAACATTTTTTTTTTACTTTTTTTTTATATGACAAAAATTTAAACAAAAATTTTTACTGAGAAATATTTAATTAGAAAAAACCTTAACATATTCCATAACTGCTCTTTTATAAATAATAGCATGAATATTAAATAACTTTGCTCTTTCTGTATAATTCATAAATGAAATTCGTTATAAGGAATCCAATTAAGTTCATAGAATTGCTCAATTCAGCAGAATAATGCAAGGTTAAATTATTAACTACTTACACTTTTAGAGCATTTCGGTGCTTATATAATACTTAAAATATGATAAAATGCCGCAAACAATCCAATTAACTAAGACTTTCAAGCATTTAGTAAACTTTTTTCCAACGAAACAGGAAACAAAAACCAGACTCATTTTATGTCATAGCAAACACTTATGCTCTACATCCTTTTCTACAAGCACATCTACTTGTACGTATTAAAAGGGGTTGTATACGAACCACCATTTATATATAGGGTCCGCAATCTAACGGTTTTTTTTAACTAGTGCTTATTTCGTGCTTAGCTCATGTCTGATTTGACAGATAATTAGTTTTATCCTTACGCTAAACGAATATGGTTGACCATCCAATGCGTTTTCGCTTCGCTAAGTGGGCCTGCGATCGACTTACAGAAGATGCCGATTTGCCAAAAAAATCATCTTTTCAGATGAACCTCATTTTGATATTGGCGGGTATGTAAACAAGCAAAATTTTCGTATTTGGGGCACAGAAATTATGGGTCCAGAGCCATAATTGGGCCATTTTTCTTCGAAAAAGAGCAAGGAGTGGAGGAGGGCCATTTGAATGAAACTATTTTCCATTATTAACCGGAAGGATTGTACTTTCAAATAAAAAATTAAATTTGGGAAAATATTCAGTATTTTTTTTTATAGCATTTTCAAAAAAACAAAGTTATTTGGCGGACCCTATATAACAATTTTAATGCACACATACAGACATACATGCACATATGGGGTATATGTATACAAACACTCTCAGAAATATATGAAAAATATCTGCCCTTAAATATTTTTTTAACCCATTAAAATGTCAAGTAGAGTAACTACATGTGTTCATACTGCACTTCTTTGTAACAAAAAAAAAGGAAGGGAAAACACTGTGCAGAAATAAAAATAAATGGAAAAATGATATATACAGAATAACAATGCAACCAAACAATGTTGCACAAAGCATCATAATTTGTGAGATTATACAACATGTTACGAAAGAACAAAACTGTTGAAGGAACCCTCGGCCTGCGGTGCAGAGGGAATGAGTAAAATATTGTTGGTTTATTGGATGGATGTTACATGTAGACACATGTCTAAGTATGTGTGTTTATATATGCATGTATGTGTGTGTGTGTTAAATATTTTTTTTTGTGCCTTTTAATTGATAAACATTGCTCTACAAATATTTGTCAATTAACTCAAGTTATGTTGCATCTTCAGTTGACTAACCATAAGCACCATGATATTGTGCTTTTATAAATACAACTCTAGCACACTTATACTATACAGATGCATTTATAAAGTATTTAAAAGATAATTTTTAAGAACAGTTTTGTGATAATTAAGCTATCAGCTAATTACGAATAAGTTACATTCGTTTATTTGTTAATCACTTGTGCAGTAGTAAAAGAAATAAACGAGATACGAAAAAGCATTGTAATGTTGGGATTTGAATAACATTAGAATGACGGTATGAAAACATTATAAAACATTCAGTAACAAAAAAGGCTGTTGGTGGGTGGAAATAACGTAATTTGATTCAAGTAATAGTGATCACGTTGCACTCTGTATCTGAAAATACTCATAGTAGAAATACTCGTAGCTATTGAGGGCTGTTGGGATCAAACTTTTGAAAAAATCCTTATTTTAAATGGATATTTAAAAACGATCTTTGTTTTAACGATAAATGAAAATGTAAACGGACTGACTTGACAACAGTAAAGTAGTAAATTTCCTTCAACTCTTATGAAATAAAATAGAAGAACTTGTATGTAAATTTTATGTGTCGAACTTATTAATTTTGTTTTTATTTGGACTCAAATTCAAATTTGCGAACTTGGAAATTATTTATTGTTTTTATTATTAAGATAAGAATTTCTTATTCAGACTCAAGTTCAAATCTGCGAACTTGGAAATTATTACTTTTTTTATTATTAAGATAAGAATTCCTTATGCAGGCTCAAATTAAAATCTGCCAACTTGGAAATTATTGATTTTTTTTTATTTTTAAGAAAATAATTCCTTATTCAGACTCAATTTCAAATCTGCGAACTTGGAAATTATTATCTTTTTTATTATTAAGATAAGAATTCCTTATTCAGACTCAAGTTCAAATCTGCGAACTTGGAAATTATTTATTGTTTTTATTATTAAGATAAGAATTCCTTATTCAGACTCAAGTTCAAATCTGCGAACTTAGAAATTATTTACTTTTTTTATTTTTAAGATAAGAATTCCTTATTCAGACTTAAGGTCAAATCTCCGAACTTGGAAATTATTTATTTATTTTTATTATTAAGATGACAATTGCTTATTCAGACTCAAGTTCAAATCTGTGAACTTGGAAATTATAATTTTTTTATTATTAAGATAAGAATTCCTTATTTAGACGCAAGTTCAAATCTGCGAACTTGGAAATTATTACTTTTCTTATTATTAAGATAAGAATTCCTTATTCAGACTCAATTTCAAATCTGCGAACTTGGAAATTATTTATTGTTTTTATTATTAAGATAAGAATTTCTTATTCAGACTCAAGTTCAAAACTGCGAACTTGGAAATTATTACTTATTTTATTATTAAGATAAGAATTCCTTATTCAGACTCAAATTCAAATCTGCCAACTTGGAAATTATTGATTTTTTTTATTTTTAAGATAAGAATTCCTTATTCAGACTCAATTTCAAATCTGCGAACTTGGAAATAATTATTATTTTTTATTATTCAGATAAGAATTCCTTATTCAGACTCAAGTTAAAATCTGCGAACTTGGAAATTATTTACTTTTTTTATTTGTAAGAAAAGAATTCCTTATTCAGACTCAATTTGAAATCTGCGAACTTGGAAATAATTATTTTTTTATTATTCAGATAAGAATTTCTTATTCACACTCAAGTTCAAATCTGCCAACTTGGAAATTATTTATTGTTTTTATTATTACGATAAGAATTCCTTATTCAGACT
Organism: Linnaemya tessellans; assembly: GCA_951800035.1. NCBI lineage: Eukaryota > Metazoa > Arthropoda > Insecta > Diptera > Tachinidae > Linnaemya > Linnaemya tessellans. The sequence goes on from OX637535.1 coordinate 43,158,608, forward strand.
CAAGTTCAAATCTGCGAACTTGGAAATTATTTATTGTTTTTATTATTAAGATAAGAATTCCTTATTCACACTCAAGTTCAAATCTGCCAACTTGGAAATTATTTATTGTTTTTATTATTACGATAAGAATTCCTTATTCAGACTCAAGTTTAAATCTGCGAACTTGGAAATTATTTATTGTTTTTATTATTACGATAAGAATTCCTTATTCAGACTCAAGTTCAAATCTGCGAACTTGGAAATTATAATTTTTTTATTATTCAGATAAGAATTCCTTATTCAGACTCAAGTTCAAATCTGCTAACTTGAAAATTATTTATTGTTTTTATTATTAAGATATGAATTCCTTATTCAGACCCAAGTTCAAATCTGCGAACTTGGAAATTATTTACTTTTTTTATTATTAAGATAAGAATTCCTTATTCAGACTCAAGTTAAAATCTGCGAACTTGGAAATTATTTACTTTTTTTATTTTTAAGATAAGAATTCCTTATTCAGACTCAAGATCAAATCTGCGAACTTGGAAATTATAATTTTTTTATTATTAAAATAAGTATTCCATATTTAAACTCAAGTTCAAATCTGCGAATCTGGAAATTACTATTATTTTTATTATTAAGATAAGAATTTTTTATTCAGACTCAAGTTCAAATCTGCGAACTTGGAAATTATTTATTGTTTTTTTTTTATTAAGATATGAATTCCATATATGGACTCAAGTTCAAATCTGCGAATCTGGAAACTATAATTTTTTTATTATTAACATAAGAATTCTTTATTCAGAATCAAGTTCAAATCTAACTTGGAAATTATTCAGTTTTTTTATTATTAAGATAAGAATTTCTTATTCGGATTCAAGTTCAAATTATTATTTTTGTTTCATTGATAAGATAAGAATTTTTTTAGTCACATTCAAGTTCAGATCTAAGACTAAAAAAAAAGACTATAAGAATTTGTTATTAAATTCTAGATATTTTTATTAAGAGTGGAATATTAAAATATTTTATCATGAAACTAGCAAAAGAGAAAGTGTAATATTTGAAATAATAATCGTCAGGGTTGAGGAATCGACTATGTGCTAACTCATGAATATGGTGTCGAATTCTTATGATCAGTAGTAGGGCATGGTTGTGTTAGCTGTTCAGGTTGTGTTAGCTGTTCAGGTTGTTTCAGTGATGAAGGCATAGCACTGGTCATTGAACAATTACTGGGGGCAATTGAAATTTTCATGTACTAAGAGCAGAGTAACCTCTAACCTCTCATCTTTCTTCGTGTATTATACCCTAGTTTCCAGTTCCGGCGCAATGTACTGCTTATGTGGGTATCATACTCTGAGTGCGGGTATGTTTTAAAAAAAAAAAACCAAGCTCTAATATAACCCATGACATTGGTCGAACTCTGCCTGCTTTATGCGCCAGAGTCATGGAAAATTGGACATTGCGCATGCGCTGCACCCAGAGAAGCCGTGACGGACATTTGAACGCTGTTATATCTTACATGAAATAGAACTAATAGGTGTTTGAAAAGAATATAAAACTTTTACGATATCTCATAAGCACTCTGTCTTATATAAACTTAAGAACATGGAGGGCTGAATAAAATACCTTTTATATTATACTACTCATGCGTAAACATTTCAAAAATTGTTTTAAAAAGAATGCAGTTTATTCAATGCATTAAACACTTTTATCCTGACAACTTTCTTAAAAAAATATTGTTAATAAAAATTTAAAATAAATAAACAAATCTGATTTAAATTGTTTAATTATAATCGTTGCTATAATTTAATTTTGGCATAGATTTACACTACAAAATTTATAATATAGTTTTCGTTATACAGCTTTTTTATTTGCTGTTAGTAAGCAGAGGTGCAACCGGTTCAATGAAAACTAACAACCTTGGTAATATATTTTATTTATTGCTTGGTTTTCAAGCCAACTTGCTTCTCCGCTGCAGCCTATTAGCAAAGAAATGAAAATATATATCACACACTACATCTTATCAAGGAAATTGTTTCAAATTTATTACAGGACACAATTCTTAATTTCATAAATTCGTGTCTAGATGGCTAACATTAATTAGATCGATTAATTATTGTTCTTTCTAGAAACGTTTTACCTTAAACTAGGGAAATCACTATATTTAAAAAAAAAACTCTATTCACAACGATGTTCTTGCAATTAAATCTGGGATCACAAAATTTTCGCTCGGAGTATTTCATGTATATAATTGAAATATTTTTTTTTAAATTTATGTGCTGGCAATAAACATTGCCAGAGCTTGTTTAAATATCTTTTATTTCTGGAGTATTGACTTAGTTGTTTTGCCCCTTGTATTTCTAAGAACCTCACATATTTAATGTATAAGTATTAGGGTTGTACAATTTTAAAACTGTTTCGAATCATGGAAAAAAAATCTAGTCGTATATTTCATACAAGGAATAGTTTCTTATTTCTAGTTGTAGCACAGTGGCGTGAAAAGAAGTAGCATGCTGACTTTCCTGGAACAGCGTGTTTCCAGGTTTCAGAATCTTATCTTATAAATAAGTTTTGAAAACTATTTGGAGTCAATTTTCAGCTGCTTCATTCGAAAGTTTTATTATTTTATGAATTTTAGTTATTATTACGAAGATGCGAATATTTTATTCAGACTTAAGTTCAAATCTGCAATCTGTAAATTATTTTTTAAGGCTTTTATAAAATTGAAATTATTTTTTAATAAAAGTGCCATATTTCGAATATTTTTGTAATCATTAATATTGATATTCACATATAAAGCAACATTCAAATTATAACAATTATTGAGACTAAATTTTCATATAAAAATTAAAATTAACTTATTGGCAATTAAGAGATAATTGTTTTAATAATGAGTAAAATTTGTAATACAACACTGTAAGAATTGTGTTCAGTGAAAAGCTTTTACATAAGTGAAAGCTTTTACATAAGTGAAAGCTTTTACAACGAAAGTACTTATTGAATACATTTTGTTGAAATTTGTCTAATGCTGTTGGCTGAAGTAGTAGAACACAGGACTATGAAGCGGAGGGTCCTGAGTTCAACCCCGCGCTGAGTCATGAATATTGTTATGAAATAACTCAATATTGTTTCAATTAAAAACGCATATGTGAACACAGTATAAACTAGCTGAACGGAATAAAAAGGTCTTCTGAATAAATAATTATTGTCATAATAATAACATTAAAAATTTAAATGAATACAATTTACATTAAAATTTACTTGCTATTAAAAATATCGATTCTTAGCTGTGCTGCAAAATACAGTTTGTGAAATAATTTTGGTTTTGGCAAAATAATATCTAGTAGCTGCTTCATTTCTTTAATTTTTTTTCTCTACTTGACTAGATACAATTAATATTTTTTAAATAAAAAAGTTACACCCCTAATGGACTTACTGTAGTCGCAATATATAGTACACAATTACAATCATAAACATGTCTTAACTGTTGCTGGATTTATCACACACACACATCTCCCTTCCAACTAAAGTGTTGTTTCTTTTGTATTTTATGTGATTTTTTACAGGACATTTAATATACCTGCTTGAATCATAAATAATGACAAGGAAAAAAGTAAAAATCGAAAAAAGGCAATAAAGATAAAATTATAAAAAAACAACAACGCAAGCGATATGTTTTTGTAGATATAGTAAATGTTTTACCATAAATAACTTTAAAATGTTTATTACTCTCTCCCCCCGTCTACAATCTAAGGATACACACTTTCATACCTAAACATGTTTTCTAATGCGAAGGACAAAAATATAAAAGTAATAATAATGAGAATAACAATAATGTTATATGTGGGAGTACAACAACTGTTGTTAGTATGAATTGGGTAATGAAGATGCTCGTATGACTAAGCAAACAGCAACCAGTTCATCTTCACACACACACACTCCCTCAAAGACAATGTTGTAGTTGCTGTTGTAATTATGTTAACAAATATGTTTTATTTATTTTTTTGTAGGCCACATTAGTTTTACTTGAGTGCGCATTTGAGATATTATCAGAGTATGCGTGGGTTATTTGTATCCTTGTAATTCTTAGGGCAAATATACAGGTATTGCAGTCGTTGAAGGACGTGCATTGTGAAACACCCTACAGAAAAAGTCGTATGTAGCCAGCAAAATGTTATAGCTAGATTTAGCATTATGATGTTTCCACAATTGAGACTGAAGTAAAAATGGTGCTAGAGTTTAGTTTATATACGCAATAATAAAATCAATTATGAGCAGATTGCAGATTTGAACTCAAGCCTCAACAAAAATTCCTAACTGAGCAACGGAATTGTGAAAGTGCAAATAATAAAATTAACAATTTAATTGTTATAACATTATAAAAATATATGAGCCTATATTCATCTGTCTTAAAACCAGAAACTATAAAATAAACGTTTGTGCACTTAAATGATTTCTCTGAGCCATCAGTATTCATATGTTTATGCTCTAAGTATTTTTAGCTCATTATATTTGTAATAATTTTTTTTTTAAATACCTGAGTTATAGTTAATTTTTCTGTCTGCTAAATTTTGTGACTTGAAATTTAGACATACAAAAAGTATGTCTAAATTTCATTGTTTGACTCTGCCTTACCTGCCCAAAACTAACCCTCTTCTGTAGTAAATATCCGATTTAAAAAGTTGTTTACACATTTAAAAGCAAAACAAAAAAAATTTTTTTTACTTATTAAGGGAAATTTTCGCATACATACATGTGTGGTGCGCCTGTATACCATGCGAAGATGCTGGCTGAAATTAGTCATGAATATACCGAGCATGTGTACATACAAACAGACACACATGGTCCTTGCTCTAAAATTGGAAAAACACATTTTGGAAAACAAAAGCAAAATAAATATTTTTTGAAATTTTCTCACATTTTGATTTATTATATACTTATCTAGTGACACTAATGTTCCAGAAGAGTACATAAAACATACATATATATTCACTGGGAAATATATGCTTACCTCGCCACGACTGTATTTCGAATTTTTAGTAGGTATAAACATAAGGGTTCATTCCATCTAGGCAAAATTTATATAGAGGAACATATTGACTAAACAGAGTAAGAATTGTATGAACATTTATTTAATTAATATTTAATAAGAAAATTAATAATGAGTAATTGGCAACAATTTTAAATTTTAATTAAGAGAACTTATAGATTTTTCGTATATATGAATCTTAATTAAAAAAGAAATATTATTTCACAAACACAAGAAGCACAACAGCAGCACTTTAATTTTTGATATTCTGAAGATGTTTTCAATTGTACTTATTTGTTTGCTAATTAAATCCTGGAGTAACAATGAATATGCTTATTTAATGCATAATTAAACTCACACCTGGATTACTTAAATCAAAACTTGCAGTTCATGGCACACTCATACAGTCACACTCATATTTGTATGAGCTTTACATCAATTATTTTTCTACACACTTCATTTTCATTAACGAATCGTAATGGTCATATATTTTAATTACACGAAAATCGACTAACGAGTTTATTACTATAAAACGCAAATTAACTTTGTGCATAAATATATTTTAATTATAAATTTGCAATTGTTATTGAATTATTATTATCGACCTGGTATTTATTTTTCCTAATTATATACCTGTTATACGTATGACCTGCTTTTGCATTAGATTACAAAGCAAAAAAAAAAAAAAACGAATAATAAAATAAAATCCTAACAGTTAAATTATTGTTTCATTAGCGGGCAAAAAAATTACATAGACTATAAACTTTTTATTGCAAGTAAGTAAATTGTTTGGGTTGTTTTGCAACTGTTCGTTCAAACCAATAAACCATAAACCGCTTAAAACTAATTTATTGTGCACAATTGACATATTTTTTTTTGGTTTTTTTTCTAAGCAAAAAAAAAAAAGAAACTAAAAAATAAAATAAATAATATATTCGAAATAAAATGCTTAAGGGTATAATTATGCAATCGAAGGCGTTGCAGTTTAAGGGCAATTTATAGCATGATTTTTTTTTAAGATTTAAAAAAAATATTTAAAGTTTAAATGTGTTTAAAATTTATATTTTATATTAAATTTAAGGTTTGTATTCATTTTTAACTTCAACAAGGGTTCTTGTATATTAAACATAGAAATTGTAAAAAAGGTAAGGACGTTATACTTCAGCGTGGCTGAAACACCTTTCCATCAGGTTAAAAGCAATTTACGTTATTTTTGCAGTTAATAATTTATATTTATGAGCACAAAATTAAAAATGTTTAACTTGCTGGGTGAGAGTTTTCCTTTAGGATAATTCTGTGTCCAATCTTAAAACTCTTTTTTGACGGGGTCACTACGGAAGGGAAGTGAGGGAGGCATCTCACCTTTGTTTTAAAAACTTTAAAAGTAAATAAAACAAGTAAACACGTTATATTCAACTGGGTCGAATCTTAAATACCCTCCAAATATTTATTAAGTAAATTGCAAATGTTTAACCTGATGAGACAGAGTTCGTTTAAGACATCTCTGTACCCAATTTTATATCTCTATTTTGACAGAGTCATTCCGGGAAGGCCCGTGTGGGAGACGCTTCACCTCTGCAAGATCAGCAAACAGCTTATAGGCTTAAGGAATGCAAATTGTTCAATATTTACACTATTTTTTTATATAATATCGTACGTCAATGCCCACTAAAGGGGGCGGGGTCCAAAAATAGACTATATAATGTTTTCCACAGACGAACGTATGGGCATTGCTAGATCGTCTCAGACTTCATCACTGATCAAGAATATATTCACTTTATGGGGTCCAATTCTCTTTGGAGGGTATCAAAACTGTATTTTGGCGGGATCACTCTGGCAAGGGCTGTGGGGGAGACATTTCACCTTTGCCAAAAAAAACTCAAAAATAAGTGTTTGGAATAATTAAATGTAAAATTTATTGAAAATTTTTTTTTGATAGGGTCATTTAGGTGGTAAAGGGAGGGGGGAGGGAGGAGGGGGTAGGACAGAGTAGTACCAGGTTACGTCTCAGCTTCGTCATTAAAGCTTAAAAATTTTATTTTTAAGGAATGCAGGCTTAAGTAAAACACTTTAATAAATTTGTACATTATATTTGCATATAATAACGGCCACTGAGTGGGGGGGGGGTCCAAATATTTATTTTTTTTTTATTTTATAGTTCCAAGTTTAACGTGTCAGATCTTCTTTGAATTAGAAATATATAATTTGCTTAACAAAATTGCAAAGAAACTTTAAAAATTTTTGTTGTTTTTTAGAGTTTATTTAGTTCTTCTTAGGGGAACTTTTTTCCCTTTTGCTCGATGCAACCCATTTCTGAACTTGACCTGTGTTATACTTCAAGATATATTTATGGAAAATTTCAAGGGTCTCGTTCTTTTCCTTTATACTGATCCCAGACTGATGGATGGACGGACGAACGGACATAGATCGTCTTAGATTTCATTAGTGACCAAAAATATATATACTTTATGGGGTTTTAGAGGGACAAAGTGAATGTACTCGCCAATTCTTTTTCGCAGGTTATAAAAATTATAGCAATTTGTCAAGGATTACAAGCATAAAATATTTTTTAATTTCTTGTAAGTTTTTTCCTTAAAATTGTGCAATTTTTATATTCTAAATACGTTAAAAACTCATGCAGTTTAAAAGCGTATTTGATTTCTTTTTTTCCTGGGCAAATTAAAAGTGAATGTATGCTAATAATTATTTCCGTCATAAATGCTTGTTTGCAGTGAAAATAAAATTATACCAAAGAATATCCGTATTCGTAAAAGAAATATATAAGTATGCATTTCAGGCCAGACATATGAAAATGTCTTGTATTTTTTTTTTTTGCATTTCTTTGTATGCCACATTTCACTCAGTAGCAGAAATACAATGCAAGCAATATAAAATATTTTATTGTATATATATAACTACTTTATAAAGCTGCACTTAAAAATGAAAAAAAAATAGAAAAAACTTTTGACCTAAAATAATAAAGGGTGTGCTGGAAGTAGTAAAAAATTTTAATATGTAATTATGAAACGATGATTCACATAGTATGCGTTAAGAATATTGAGGCTGCCTATTATTTAGATACTAGAATTTAGTTCACATTTTAATCGTAATTGAGGGTGCTATTGGCTGAAGTCATTAATACGATACTATCACACCGAAAGTCTCCAGTTCGACTCCGTGTTCAGCCATGAATACGGTATCGAATACTTCTAATCAAAATCAGTGAATGGCGGCATTAGTTGTTATCGGCCTGATTCAGTGGCGAAGGCATGGCACTGGTCACTGAGTGCTGGTCCTCTTTGAAAAAAAATATATCAGTTTATACTATAAATGCAGATGGGAATACCAAAAATATCTGTACACCTTTTAAAATGACACCCTCTATAGTAATCTAGTTCTTTTTATGGTCTACTTTTTGAATACTTTCTGCAGGTTTTTTCTTTTTTTTTCCTACAAAAGCTCTAGAGAAAAACCTCATAATTTACAAAACTTAAAAAATATATTAAATTTTTAAGCTCTCTGAAATGAAAACAATAAGAACACACAATGCAAGAAGCATGTGGCAAATGCGATGGCATAGTGTTTTAATGCAAGGACGCACAGTGTCTCATTTGGCTGGAGACTGCAGCAAAAGCAAGATTGCTCTACAGAAGCATTTAGTAGGATGACTGAAAGCAAGGATTAAATAGAAAACGTTTTATGGATTAACAGCAGTATTCACAAAAAATTAAGTGGCTGCTGTTGGCTGAAGTAGTAGAACACGAGACTATGAAGCGGAGGGTCCTGAGTTCGAGCCCGCGCTGAGTCATGAAATATTGTGTTGAATTCTTCTGATCAGCATTAGTGCGTGGTTGTGTTAGTTGTTGCCAGCCTGTTTCAATGATGAAGGCATAGTCAATGCTCACTGAAAATAATTGGCAGCGACTGACACAATCATGTACTAAAAAGCAGAGTAACAGCACCCACCTTCGTCGGCCCTGTAGCAAAAATTAGCCGGCGAAGTAAAAAAGGTTGAAATAGCTACAAAAAAATTGTATATCTTCTCATCTTTCCTAATCTGTCCCCTCATTTTTAGTTCCGGCGCAATGCATTGCATATATAGGGGTCATCCCCTGAGTACATTGAACATCCTATTGCAACCAAATGTCATGGGTGTCCAGATCATCCAAGTCAGGTCAAAATAAATTGATAGTCATCGACCTATAGCGGAAATTAGGGTCAATTGACAATTGATTTTTGATAAATCAGTTTTATTATTTGCACGTATTGTTGCATGCCATATGCATCCGTGGTGGTTTGACTGGGCAGATGGAACAAATGAAAACCTATTTGGCAAATGTAGCATCAACATGATTTAACTAATAAAAATAATTATGTGCGATATATTAAAGTTGTTTAAAACTAAATTAAAAACTCGAAATGAAAGTAATGAATTTTTGTATGAACAATTAAATGTATATTATTTTTAAAATACTCAAGAAATATACTCTTCTCTGTATCTACTGGTTTTTACATTAAAAGTTGATCCGCGCTCTTAGTTTTGTTTGAAAATGTACATGCCGCCGTCCTGTCTTTCCTTTTTTTTTTTTTTTTGCTTAATAACAATTTAAATTAAATTTTTTTTTTTAATAGTCCAAATTCATTGTATGCGTACTACAAAATTTTAATAAAAGAAAAAATATGAAATCGATCAAATATCTTAATATGCATAACCAATTTAGCCATTTTGATTATTGATTTTTTATGATAATATTTTATTTTAGTGCTAAATTTAAAAATTATTATTAAATAAACAACAACTACAGATGAAATGCACTGCCGTGTTTGTTGGACATAAGAAAATGTCAGTTTCGTTTCAAAAGGCAACTGAAGTCAATATGATAGAGTGAAACGTTAGATTCACCAGAGTCAAAGAACCACAAATGCTTCAGTGTCTTTGAAGAGATAATCCGAGGAACGATAATTTTTTTAACTGGATACTTTTTCATAATTTTTTTTTCCTTTCTTAATTAAGGTCTATGAAAAAGATATTCTTTACTATTATTTCTTTTCAATAATTTTGCTGTATTTCTATACTTGGCTCAAATTCTGGCTAGAATTCTTAATTCATTCCGTGGTCTTAAAGTGAGTTAGATATACAAAAAAAAATTATTTATTAAATTCCAAATACACGTACAATTTACCACTTCTGTAATTCAAGTCATTTCTTTTAAAATATTTATGTGCTGAACACACACACACAGCCATTGATCAAAGGGAATGGGATATGATAAAAAATATGTAAAAAAAAGCTGCTTGGAGTTTTCACGTTTTGGCAAAAAAATTCCAAAAAGGTCCAGAGCAAATAAAAAAAATTATTTAAGCGTAAATACTGAAAAATATACTGCGAAGGGATTTAAATTCGTATTTTGCTCATTTTTGTTTTTCTGTTTGTCTTAAATGTACATACAAAGTCCTTTTATCAATATGAATTGGCCATCGGTACACACGCAGTATTGAAGTGAGAAGGCTTCGATTGGTATAGGGTGATTTTTTGTAATTGCATATTTAAAACCTTCACTTATCTGCTAGCTATTAAGTTACAAGGCATGGAGTAGCCAAATATCAAAAAGCTTAGTGTTACACGAAAACTAAAACACCAGCTGGGGCATTAGTTTCAACAGGTCGAATGTTTTTTTTTTCTACAAAAAAAATTTGTGACACGAAACAAATTACCCTGTACTTCAACTGCGTTGTTTTATTTCATATAAATTTCTTTTTCTGCCCCAACAAAGCGGCCACTTCGATTTTCATTGGACTGCTTCCCCTTTTTATTGTTTTTATTTTATTTTTTGGTTTATAAATATTTTTGATGGGATGATATTGGCTGAATGCCAGTGTCAGCAGCAGTTTACAAAAAAAAAATATATATACGAAGATATTGGATTTGTTACCATTTACATGGCAGAGGTATCCGTTGTTATATAAAAATTACCAGTCAATGTGTTTGTACGTTTAATTTACTACATTGTTGTCGCAGTAAATTAGATTATAAAATGGCATCCTTTCCAATTGTATGCCTTTTATTTTGATTGTCTTCGATTTATTTATTTTCTGTAAGTTGTTGGTTTTGTAATAAAGTGTCTCCGCTGCTGTCGGCTACATAAAAATAAATTTATAATTTCTTAAAAAAAAAGAAGCAGTAAAAAAGAAAAGACACTTTCAAATAGCCTCTACTTTCTACTGCTCTTTCCATTACGGCACATTGGGGCAGACAGTGGAAGAAGTAGTATTTCACAATTCAAGTTTAAGTTTGTATTTAAATCTCTTCTTCAAACTTTGCATTATTTTCAAAGTTTTGAAAAGCCACAAATTAGGGACTTTTTGGCTACTTCCTAGGGTCATTTTACTGGAACTAATGAAGAGCATTGGACAACGTTATTCAAAATCTTTTAGAAGTTTTTTAAAATTAGGCGAGTTAATTACTTTTTCAATTCTTTTATTAAATGCATAAAATATAATTGAATATTATACTAGATCACTTAATACTAATTGGCATAGTAAAGGAGTGAATGAGAATTAGTAGAGCACAGTGTGAGACTTGAAACAAAGCCTCATTCTCTATACTAATAAGCAAACATTCCAAAGCGTTAGCCAGCACCTGCTAAAAGTATTAATTGGTATTTTATTAATTGGTATTTTACCAATTTTTACTAATTGGTATTTTACCAATTAATAATTTAGTTAGTCTGTTTTACCAAAGCACCATAGACTGATGTAACATTTAGCAACAGGAGCAAACACTTTTCGACGAGAAATTATCTTCAACGAAGAGGTCCAGTTTTCTTTAATTAAGGCCGGCACTCAGTGTACGACCCTCATGACTCATGCGTGCGTTGTGCTGGAACTTGAAAAATATATTGTGGAAAGGATGATAAAGGGAGTAGTGCCTATGGGCATTCGATTTGAATTTTTGATGTGTTAACATCTATACGCGCGCCTCTAGGGCAGTAAACTATCAGTTTCAATACATACGCAAGTGTAAGTGTAAGACTTTGTTTGTTCGTTGCTTGGCAGTCGGTATTGAAAGTGATTATTGGGCGATTTTCATATAATTTTCCCACGCGATTTTCTCCGGAAATTCATAGCCGATTTTATTAATTTTTGAATTAAAACGCTAGTGCGGGTTTCGACGAAGAGTTTAGGCCAAAAGTTAAGGCGATCCGATATTGGCGAGCGGAGATTTAAGTGTTTCAATTCGGAGTATTAATTTGGAGTAATATTAAAAAAGTGCTTTATGTTGATCTTCGGTTTTGTCTTATGCATAGCAAAGAGAATAGTGACGTGGTTATACGTACATATATAAAAATGAGATAGCAAGAGAGAAACGTATGTAGCTTATGTACAAACATAACAATGTATGTATGTACATTTGTCTGTTGCTTTGCATTCTCTTTGTTTTTTGTGGGTTTAATATAAAATAAATAAACAAAAAGGTGTTAACACATCGCCCGTGAGTTCGAACACTCATTGATTTTTTCCATGCAAAGTATATAAGACAGGAAAGACTTCAGTATGGAGTTTATTCCACATACGAGCAGTCCGTGCAAATAACAAATTTTCCTTGTAATGCGTAGTGCAGTTCACTGGTAACTTCACAACATATGGGTGTATTCACAATGTACAGTTCGTTGATTGGAGAAAAGCGCTCGTTTGGGAAAAGAGATCCCCAATTTCATTGAAAAATAATCTATTATGCTAACAATAAAATAGTGAAACACACACAAAACTGCATCGATGCTCAATTCAGCCGATAGAGTTAATCTACTACCCCCAATTAATTTTTTCACCCCTTTCTGTACACGGTCGAGTAACTGTAAAATAAGCTTTGAAGCATCGGCTCACATATAATAGTTGTATTTCATTTTCATTCGAATGCAAGTAGTACAAATTGTAATGAGAAAGCCGGAGCACTTGAATGCTTCTTTTGAAACATCACAAAAATGTGCTCTGTCCATCGAACGACACGCTGGATTTTTATGCCAAGAACATCAAGAGACTCTTTTTTGTAATTCGGACCAGCACTCAGGAGATGACCCCCACATATGCAGTGCATTGCGCCGCAACTAGAAAGGAGGGGATAGTATTAAGGGGACAGATGAAGAAAGATGAGAAGTTAGAGAATTTTTTGTAGCTATTTCAACCATTTTACTTCGGCGGCTAATTTTTGCTACAGAAACGACGAAGGAAGGTGCTGTTACTCTGCTTTTAGTACATGATAGTGTCCGTCGCTGCCAATTATGTTCAGTGACCAGTGACTTCATCCTTCATCCTTGAAAACAGGCTGGCAACAACTAACACAACCATGCACTAGTGCTGATCAGAAGAATTCAACACAATATTTCGTGACTCAGCGCGGGGTTGAACTCAGGACCCTCCGCTTCATAGTCTCGTGTTCTACTACTTCAGCCAACAGCACCCACATGCATCCACTATAAAAATCTGTTTGGATTCAAGTTTAAGCTGCCAATTATATTTTCAATTAACTATTATAAAAACATTGTTATCTAAAGCTGAATATTTATAGAAAAAAGAAAACAAAATCTTTAAACTTTTTTTATAGTTCTTATAGCTAAACGATTCAAAGGCAAAAAAGAAACCAGAAATATATACTACTTTTTGCAAGGCACTCTTTATTCTTAAAATAAGCACTTAACAACAAAGTTTTATATTCCTTTATTCATATTTTTTTAAGTATTGTTGGGTAACAAAAATGAAAACATTATCGTTGTTGTTCCCATCAAAAGGTTTAACTTTGAAGTGTCATCTGCATGTGTATGCAACAATAGAATGCAAATAGAATTGAAAAAATAACATACAATTGTGTATGAGCACTTTTCAGTCTACGTATGAGTGAGCAGTGAATGAGTACTGAGTGAAATATATTTATGAAAACAAATGTACGTTATTTTTCACCGCACACACACATATACACACATACATACGTGCACATAAGAAAAACAAGAAAAATATGGATTCTAACATTAAACTAAAACTATAAATGCATAAACAGTGGGCATGTGTGAGTTGCATGCATGTGTACAGGCATGCAACTCACAGACAGACAGGCATGCACAAACATGCATACATAAAATTGAAACAACATATGAATTACCATATTTTTTTATAAACAATAATAGAACAATTTCTTTATTTTTTTTTTCGTAACAAAAACTTTTTTTTACTATTGAATATGCATTTTTACATATGAGATGCGATAAACGTATACATTATTTTAAATCCACCTACACTGGCGCACAGTGGACCGGTATAAATTAAAATAATGTATTCACATATCTGGATATCACGGTATCCAGAAAGATATGACTTCAGGCAGGAATTTTTTAAGTGTTTTGTTCCTAGAGACCGATATTGTATGGAGCCTAATCTCATAATTTCCCATCTAGTATTGTCTGTTAGGGCTGGTTCACACACATCAAGTTTACCTGATCAGTTTTTGTTCAATTTTCTTTTGAACTGAAGTTCATGTTCACTCACGAAACATCATGTCAAGTTTCTCTTCATTGCTGAACATTCATTTAATACATTACGAATGATAAAACAAAAGAAAATATAAAAACTGACTAGTATCGTCAAGTCTGTATCCCTTTCCATTCTCTTTTCCCCTCTCTCCCAGAAACTGAAGACTTAAAGAGTCAAACTTGATGTGTGTGAACCAGCACTTAACCAGCACATGTACATGACCAGATATATTAGATTTGTGTCCAATTAGCTCATTCGTTCAGTTTTGACAAGAACCTTTAATCAAAAATAAGTCATTTAAATGGGTTTGATCAGAGGTTCTTGTCAAAACTGAGCGAATGAGCTAGTTGGACACAAGTCTAAGATATATGCAGTCATTGTGTTCGGTTTTATTTAAGTAACTTTTTTTGTTGTTTTGATTTTATTTGCTTAAATCTATATTAACATTTATTATAAATTAATTTTGCAAAATCAAAATGATTGTTCTAATTAGCTTTGAAATTTAGTAATTTTGTTTGATCTTTGTTCCAAAAGTATTCACCACCATTGATGAAAATATATACTTTCAAAATATCATTAAATTTAAACTTTTATTTTAAAGTTTCTTTGCTCTTTATTATCTAACTAAGCCACTGTGATGAGAAAAAATATACGCGTGGCATCATACTACAGAAGAAAAACACACAACAGTAAAAAGCATTTAGTTAGATGGATGGTTATATAAGAGTTCATGTGGGCTGGGAACATCTGTGGTTTGGCTTCACAAATATATGCACGTATTTATTTAAGTGTGTCAGTATGTATGTACGCACTGCTATATTCAGTAGAATAGCCCTCGAAAACATGTTCGAATTAAGAATTTTTTTTTTTTTTATCTTGGACCAGCACTCAGGGGATGACCCCTATAAATGCAATGCATTGCGTTGGAACTGAAAACGAGGGGATAGTATTGAGGGGACAGACTAGGAAAGATGAGAAGATGGACAGTTTTTTTGTAGCTATTTCAACCTCTTTTACTTCGTCGGCTATTTTTTGCTACAGGGCCGACGAAAAATCTGTGTATATTTAAAGACATATCGGATGATTATATATGAAAACCTATTAAACTTAAAAAAAACCCAGATTTTGGTGTTGTTTTCTCTATTTTCATATAATACAGAAAACTATTAGTAATAGTAGGTGCTGTTGGCTGAAGTAGTAGAACGCGAGATTTTGAAGCGGATTGTCCCGAGTGCGAGCACGCGCTGAGTCATGAAATATTGTGTTGAATTCTTCTGATCAGCATTAGTGCATGGTTGTGCTGGTTGTTGTCAGCCTGTTTTCAATGACGAAGGCATAGTCACTGGTCACTGAACATAATTGGCAGCGACTGACAAGATCATGTACTAAAAAGCAGAGTAACAGCACCTTCCTTCGTCGGCCCTGTAGCAATAATTAGCCGGCGAATTAAAAAAGGGTTGAAATAGATTAAAAAAAAACTGCTTATCGTCTCATCTTTCCTAATCTGTCCCCTCAATACTATCCCCTCGTTTTCAGTTCCGGCTTAATGCATGGCATATGTAGGGGTCATCCCCTAAGTGCCGGTCCTACTCCTAAAAAAAAAATAGTTTTAATTATTTATTTAAAGTACAAATGTAACATCAAATTTCCAAAAAGTTCAGTTAAATTTAATGTTAAAAGTTCACATATAAATTTGTTGTTGTTAGTTTTAATTGTTAATGATATTAAGCACCGTAAAGGACATCTTTCTCTATGCATTAGTAGCGCCATCCTAATACAAGTATGAGTACAAATAATACATGCATACATATGCACATATGCATTTACACAAAACACACATGTACATCCATTTGTGTGAACATGAGTATTAATGTATGCGGTTATTCGGAATTGAGGTGAAATTTGAATATTGGCATACAAAAGGCGAAAGGAATAGTCAAGATAAAACAGAATTAAAAAAACATTTTTAAAGCAACATTTCAGGTAATAAAAACTACTCGCTGTTATTAGTTTACATTTTAATGAATATTAATATGTTTAGGTATTAATATTCATTCGCATATAATATATTTTTGACTATTAATGAACGTAAAAGAAGTCAAATCCAAGATTCTTTAACAATTTAGTTGATCTTAAAGCAGAACAGAATATTTTCAACGGTAACTGTAGAATCCTTCAGTGCTTCCGAACGCGTAAATACTGATAAATAGTCTATTTCCTAGGACTTACTGATTAAGATTCCTTGAATAAAACAATAGCAAAAAAAAACATTGAGATTTTTGAATATCATATATATTTACTACCAATTAAGGTAATAAAAATATCCGATACTACCTGCATTATACCCTGATACCTACAGAAACATACTGTACCAAATTATATTTCTTTAACCCTAGAATGGTAAACATATTTTTGAACCCTTTAATGGTAAACTTCGCCTGTGGGGCGACTTTTATAAAAAATGCTAAATTCAAGTTAAAAAAAAACTAAAATTTGATAAAAACAAAAAAAATATATTTATTATTGTTTTATTTAGTAATAAAAATAAACAAAAACACTTCATTTTATTGATTACTTAAGCATGTGGAAGCAACATTTGTATGTCACATATTTCAGTGAGAAGTAGTAACATTCTTCAAAAATAAATAAAGTTAAAACACCGTTCGGGAAAAAAACTTATTTTCCTTGTAGACCTTAGATCTGTTTATCTTATTCAAAAGTAATATAAAGTATATAACATAATATTAACTGTACAGATCAGTTTAAAATTTGTGCTTTTTCTGTATACTTTTTTGTGTCACACTGTCAACAGGTTGTTGATCTGTGCTCTAAATACTAAGTATTTCGTACATTTTACGCAATAGTATTTGCTCTACGATTTAATTTTGATGAACTGAATCTGAGATTTTGAACTTTTGCCCTATTTTACACTGGATTCGCCCTTATCATAGTCAATACCATGACCAATCGCCGCCAAGCTCACTTCCATCTACCGATATCCCATCCAGCAATTTTAGTCGCTGTGCTTCAAAAGTAGTAATATAAAAACCTACAAAGCTAACGTATATATTAATATTTAGTGAAAAATATATAAAAATAAGCGGAAAATGCATCAAGGAATATGTATAAAAAGTTGCCTTTATTGGTAAACTTTGCCTTACAGGCGGTACACTTAAGTAAATATCAGCAACCCAACGGACTAAAGCAAAATACGTCAGTACACAAGCTCGTACAGCACTCCACTGAGTTGGCACGGGCTTTGCTACGAGTAAATGATAAGGAAATATCTTAAATATGAAAAACTGGTTCGCTTCACAGGCGATGTTTACCATTCCAGGGTTAAGAAATTTTTTTTTTTTTAGTCGGACCATCACTCTAGCGATGACTCCTATATATGCAGTCTCTTGCCCTGGAACTAAAAAGAAGAATATATTGTTGAGAGGAAATATAAGGAGATACAAACAGATAAAGATTTTTTAAACTTTTTTAGCCGCATGGATATAGTTGACGGTTTAACATGCAGGGCCTGTCAGGAAGATGACGACACACTGGAGCACTGCTTGTGCTACTGTCCAGCTTTTAGTCAAATCAGAAGACAAACATTTAATCAGGAGATTATATAGGAGATGGAATTTCTTAGGGGTTCTAATTGGAGAGACTTAAGAAGATACATTGAAGAAACTAGGTTCTTATTGTAATCAAATCCAAAGGGTTTCATGATTTTAATAGAGGCTCCCTATAGTAGAATGGGAACTCCTTATAATAGAGCGCACAACAAGCCTATGAGGCCTAAGTGTAATCCTGAACGGATTGGCATAGCCCTTGCTTACGCTCCTCTTTTCAACCTAACCTAACTATTTTAGCCTTTTAATTTCCGCAGAGTCAATGAAAGAGTGCACTCTGCTTTTTAGAACACAATAGTGACCTGCGCTGCCAGTAACGTTCAGTGACCAGTGCTAAGCCTTCATCACTGAAAAAGACTGACAACAACAAATCTATTCCTGATTAATCATGCCCTATTCATGACTGAACCCGTGGTGGAACTTAGAATTTTCGACTTCTAAGTATTGCATTAGCCACTTCAGGCAACAGTACCGTCAATTTGTTGCAAAACATACATCTTTGAAATACTCCTTATTTGTGACCTTTTCAACGGAACGTGCTAAAGCCTTTGAAAACTCTTTAAATATATATTTTTTTTATTTAACTATAGTATACTTTTATTGTTATTACGTTCTTTTAACGATGTTAAATTATATTGCTGGTATAAGCTGTTTGTAACAAAGTTTGCCCAAGTCAAACCACTTTCATTTTAAAAAAAGCTCTAAAAATACTTATTTATTACCACTACTTTTACTTTTTTTGTATGTTCTCAAATTAAATAATTTCAGCAATGTAATTTACACAAATGTTGCTGTTCATTTTATGGGAAACTGTTTTTAAAGCCATATTCTTAAGATGATTTCTTAGCTTACAGGCGAACATGGCGCTAAAACAGCAAGTTCCGGCAATTATTAATTTAAGAACAAAGCAGAAAAATATATAAAATAATTTTGAAAACAATGCAACACCATGTACAAAATCACTAAAAAGCAGCCCCTAGAACTACAGTTGGCCGGTTGGTGTTTGCGAGTATGAAATATGAAAAAATAAAATAAAATATAAAAACATTTACTGAAATTGTTGCAGAATTTAAGTGAAAATGTGCTAGAGACTACAACATTAAAAAAAAAAATTATAATAACAACAACTTAAAAGCAGAGAGTTCATAACAAAAAATTAAAATTAATGCATAAGAACAATGGTTGTGGTAAAAAGTGATGGTGTTAGAAAAAATATTTAAACAAAAACAACAGTTTCTCATTTTCATTTTCA
This sequence comes from Linnaemya tessellans, assembly GCA_951800035.1. NCBI lineage: Eukaryota > Metazoa > Arthropoda > Insecta > Diptera > Tachinidae > Linnaemya > Linnaemya tessellans. Next base: position 43,178,013 of record OX637535.1, read on the forward strand.
TAATGGTTGTGTTTAAATAGAACTAACAAAAAAACAAAAAAAAAAAAACTAACGATAATAAATGCAACAGAAAATTATTTCTAACCACACTGTTGCACAACATGCCAGGAGTTAAAAATATATAGAGAAAATATATTATTTTCCGGTATATGAGTTTTAAGTCTTCATATAGCAGAAGAAATAATTAGGAGCTGGTGTGTTAATTTTAAAAGCAGCCAGTAGGGGTTCAATAATTGCAACTGATATATTAAAAATATATATAATTTTTTTAACTCCACTATCCCTGCAATACGAATTCATATCATTATGAATTTCTTGTCCCGATAAAACTTTTTTATGTAAATATTTAATGACACCACGCATTTCTAATTTTTCCATTGTTAAAAAATCGTGGATGCGTCTTTTGTGAACATTTGTTTCTATATGAAGGAGTTGCCAGATCGAAACAAAATTTAACATGTGTTCATAGCAGAGGTGGAAGTTTCCAAAACACTTAACTTTTTCTGTTTATACCGCGCTTTTTGTGCTAGGCTAAGAAGTTTCCGAACCGCCCACGTAGAAGTTGTTTAATTATATAAAAATTAATATATTTATAATAACATTGATATAGACAAAATTTTCCGTTCAAAAGCAATATGTTCATAATTATTGTCGCCAGAATTCAGTTAACCCTTCTCTGATTTAAATTTCTAAATTAAACGACTGCTCTTAACAAATATCTACCTGTTACAGAGTTCTTTGATTAATTAAGAGAGCGAAACATTTGTTTACGCTATTTAATATGAGCAATCCCTTCAAGGTGCTGATTATAAAGTTTATAATTACAAAAGTTATATTTGATTTTGACGCTTAACACACACACACACACATACACACAAACCTATTTAAGAGTTATTTTTCCAATGTAATTTTTCCTTAAAAGGAAGAACTGTCTTCAAATAGAAATATAATGAATTATTATTATAGCTTTTTACTTGTTGTACGAAGTATATAAAAGAGTAGTAATCGCTGGTAGCAAAATGTTTTTCTACATTTGAATAGAGGTAAGAAAGAATGAATGGAGAAAGTATTAATGAACGATCTAATTAAGGTGTGAACAAAGTGGTAACAGGAGAGAGTATAAACTGAACGTACACAAGCTTCAGACTTTTTCTGCTAATAAATTGTTACAGAATTGCTGCTGTCACTGTTGCCAGGTGATGGTGAGAAGAGAGAGATAATCTGGTTTAAAATGTATAAAACAAATTTAAATCGAAAAAAATTAAGAAATACAAATAATAATACTTCTATATCAGTTAATATATTAACTGGCTAGTTTACTAAAAAATAATTTATTTTCATTCATAAAAGACCTATAAAATAAATTCTTAAATGAAAATTTGTTCTATTAACTTGTTATAAGTTAGAGAATTTTGTGATAAACTAGTACCCTAATTAAAAAAGAAAATTGATTAATAAGAGGCTTATAATGGTTTCTCTGACTTAAATGCCACCGCAAACAACAATATTATACTCAGGGATATATATTTATAAAATATTCATTAACGTTGTTCGAATACTGTACCAGGTCTGATCAAAAATAACCGTAAAGGTCTGTTCAAAAAATAAAGTATTTATTTATTAATCAATGACTATCTTGTCCCCTTCAAAGTAATCCCCCTCTGATCTAATACACTTATGCCAGCGTTTTTTCCAATCCTTGAAACACTTCTGAAACGCGCTTTTTGGTATCGCCAACAGCTCCTGTTTCGATTTTTCTTTTATCTCCTCAATCGTAGCAAAACACTTTCCTTTCATCGGTGTCTTCAGTTTTGGGAAGAGGAAAGAGTCAGCGGGGGCCAAGTCCGGTGAATACGATGGTTGAGGCATGATATCATCGATGTGTGAACTGGTGCGTTATAAATTTTGGAAAAATCTTCGCAGCTGCACGTTTCATGCCTAAAACATCCGTAAAAATTGCTTGGCATGAGACGAACGATATGCCAACATCATCAGCAACCTCTCTGATAGTGATTCAACGATTATCCAAAATCATTTTCTTCGCTGCTTCAATGTTTTCATCGGTTGTTGACGTGCACGGGCGACCAGGACGAACATCGTCATTGACATCTTCTCGGCCTTCCTTAAACCGGTTATAGCACAATTGAACTTGTGTTCTGCTCATAGTAGACTCGCCAAATGCCACAGTCAACATTTCAAATGTCCTTGTGTATTTAATATAATTTTTTACACAAAACTTTTCTTGGTCCATTTTTTCGAAGAGCACACCAAAACACGACTAACCTTTTTATCTATCAAAAACAAACTGACAATCCAAAATGGCTGATAAGAGACATGTGTACCAACATAACAGTAAAAAAATGCAATAATCGAACATACGTATCTCACGAAAGATGAAAATAATAGTTATTTTTAGATCGGAGCTCGTATATATTGAAAATCTGGTAAAATATATGCAAACAATGCAAAATTTTTCAAATTATTCGTCGCATTCTTCAAAATCAAATATTGTTTTTAACTTTCAACCATAATTAAATAAAATGTTTTTTGTATATCTTTGCATTAAATTACACAACGCAACAAAATAAAAAAAATTTCATATGTATCATGACTACCTTTTTACAAAAATGGTAAAATTTTTAAATTCTATGGATAGATTTTTTTTTTTAAATTTTTTTGTAAAATTGCATTTTTTTAGACGCTTTTTCACATTATTAGTGATATCTAACTCAAAAACGGCTAATCGGATATTATTCAAATATAATCAGAAAAATTAAGATTTACATAGCCTTTAATCCGTCTATATCTTTTGCTTTAATCGGATCAACAGTTTCGGAGTTATAATAAAAAATGTAAGAAAAAAATATATTTTTTACGTAAAAATGGCAAAAATTTTTGTTTTAAAAAAACCATGAAAAATAGAAAACGGCAAAAAATGTTCAGATTCATTATTCTATTACAAAGCCACAAATAATAGCAACAAAACGATATATCGACCATAAAAATCGACTGATTAACACTTCAGCAGTACTTGGATATTGTATAGTAGTTTTAAAAGCATCTATAAAGCATAAGAAAACAAAAATTTTTGCCATTTTTACGTAAAAAATATATTTTTTTCTTACATTTTTTATTATAACTCCGAAACTGTTGATCCGATTAAAGCAAAAGATATAGACGGATTAAAGGCTATGTAAATCTTAATTTTTCTGATTATATTTGAATAATATCCGATTAGCCGTTTTTGAGTTATCACTAATAATGTGAAAAAGCGTCTAAAAAAAATGCAATTTTACAAAAAAAATTAAAAAAAAAAATCTACCCATAGAATTTAAAAATTTTACCATTTTTGTACTAAGGTACCCATGATACATCAAATGCATATAGTGGTTATTCGAGCATATTTTTGCTGTTGCCCTGTGTTATTTATGCAGCGTAATTTTTATATGTACTTCACAACAAAAAATCATCCAAAATAAAAATGTGCTAGACTATTGTAGCTTAAGTTTCCTAAATATTTTTTATCAAATATAATCTTTAAGTTAATAATAAAAAAGAAGTGCAAAACACATTATAAAAATATAATATATAATAAAAAAAGTTGTATAGTGGAAAACATATACAACCTGAGCTGGAGGACAACTATCTCTCAAACTGCTCGTCCCAAGTGTTTGCGATTCATAATTGTCTGTTTATTTGTTGGATTTTATAATCCCTGTGAGATTTGGAAGGAAACAAATGGTTTTAAATGAAATTTGATGCAGTTGCTAAGCAAAGCAAAACAAACTTTTATTTCACATTTTATGCCAGAAAAGGGAGAGTAATTCTTTTGAAAAATTAATAGAAATTAAATGTTGTAGAAGACCCAGATTGAAACTTTATATAAATTTTATTAAGGTGCATGTACATATAATTTAAAGAAATAAAAACTTTTTTTTAGCTTTAAATATTATGAAACATGAACAGCTGCAAATAGAATTATAGCATAATGCTGGAAAGTGTGCTTAGATTTGTAAAGTTGTGAATAAGTCTGTTAGGGTATAAACATTATTATATGATGCCGAAAATTGTTTGCTTGCCCAGAGGCACAATAACACTTTTGAGGTCGGTAGAAATAATAATGCGATAATACATATTGGTGTTCAGCCTTTTGCATATTCATGGCAATAGGTATTGGTTATTTCCAAATGATCTAAGCACTATTTCATTAACTTCTTTTGTTAAATGCTTATCATTAATCATTCTTAAATATTTCATGTCCATGATCATATATGCTGTCGACTACCAATTGTCATTTACCTTCTCTGTCTCTGCTTTACAAACAGACTTACATGAGCACATAACTTATTTGAGTTTATTCGCATATTTCGACTTTGAGGCAATTTTATACCCTCCAAAAAAATAAATATGGAGGGTATGTTCACTTTGTCATTCCGTTTGTAATGCAGCGATATATCCATCTGAGACCCCATAGAGTATATATATTCTTGATCAGTGATGAAATCTAAAACGATCTGAGCATGTCCACCCGTCCGTCCGTCTGTGGAAATCACGTTTCAGGCCAAACGAATAGAGCTAGCCTCTCGAAATGTGGTATAAATATATCTTGAAGGATAGCACAAGTCAAGTTCGGAGGTGGGCTAAATCGGGCAAGAGAGAAAAAAGTTCCCCTAAGAAGAGCTAAACCAACCTCTAAAATCCAACATAATTTTTAAGTAATTTTGTTAAGCAAATTATACATTTTTATAATAAAAAAGATCCAACGCGTTAAAATTGGAGCCATAAAATAATAAAAAATAAAAAATTTGGACCCCGCCCCCTTTAGTGGGCATTATTATATGCAAAAATAGTGTAAACATTTAACAAATTGTTTTACTTAAGCCTATATTCCTTAAAAATAACATTTTTAAGCTTTAATGAAGAAGCTGAGACGTAAGCTGGTACTACTCTGCCCTACCGCCTCGTCCCGCTTTGCCCCCTAAATGAACCTATAAAAATATAGGACCGCTTCAAAATATAGTTTTAGTACCCTCCAAAGAGAATTGGATCCCATAAAGTGTATATATTCTTGATCAGTGATGAAGTCTAGCAATGCCCCGAACGTCATACGTTCGTCTGTGAAAAACATGATATTGTCTATTTTTGAACCCCGCCCCTTTTAGTGGTCGTTGACGTAGAATATTATATAAAGGAACTCTGTCCCACGAAGTTAAACATTTTAAATTTACTCACTAAATATTTGGAGATTCGACCCGGTCGAATATAACGTTTTTAATTGTTGTAATTATTTTAGTTATTGTATATAATTAAATATCCTATACAGTTCAGTTATCGAACATCTAGGAATCAGAGGATTCTTTATCAAATATATAACTAAAGAATCAAATCATTTAAATCTACGTCGAGTTTCTTATTTTTAAAAAACATTAAAATTAATATAAATATAGAGCATCACTATTTTTTCAACAAATATCGTATGAGCAATATTGCTGAAATATCACTCATACGCAACTGTATTAAAAAGAAGATTTCATACTTGGTTGCTAATTAACAAACAACAACAAATATAAAGGGCCTTTCATTAAGCTACTCCTGTCTTGAAATTTAAATAAAACAAAGTGTTTTATTTTGTGTGGAATGTAGCACCATTAAAAGTTCCGGAGCGCATCCATAATGCACAATTGCTCAATTGACTTTCGCATACAATAGCGACTTAAGAAACTCTCATTAAAAACACTTAACGGTTTCAAATCGCACAATATTGGGGGGCCAGTTCACAACATTTCCATGTGAGACGACCGTGCACTAAAATCGCTCGTGCAAAATATATTATGTGGCATGGGTACTGTCGTTGTTGTTTAAATCATCCAACGCAGGCCAAACGAAGTTGGCGCTTACCTGGCCACCGTCGTTCTCATATGAATATGTATCTACCGATGATGCAGCCAGGCCCATCTTCACACAAAACAGTATTTTTTTCGAGAAATAATTCGGATTGGAAACGTACTAAATAGCACAATTCAGTTTTTTCCTGTATCCATTCAGTCATAAGTTGAGCTCATTATCATGAAGATGATTTTTCGCTGAACAACTGAAGATTCAGTTTGATAAAATAATTTAATTATTTACAAGTGTTGTTGAATACCATATCCATCGCTGGTGGTTTGGCGCAAACACACTGAATAAACTAATTTTATATTTGTAGCTTCAACAAGAAATCCGCTATGAAAGTCTCTGTTGAAAAACCCTGTATAATCTTATTAATCTTTTATATGATTATTTTAACTATTTTCAATGGGAGCAACACTTAGCAGTAGAGCTCTATATATGCAGTGCATTGCGCCGGAACTAGAATGGAGGGGATAGGATTGAGAAGAGAGATGAGGAAAGATAGAGAATATTTTTGTAGATCTTTTATTTCGGCGCCTAACTTTTGCTAGAGAACCGACACTAACAGCCTAAATAATGTACAGGGTGTTTCAATAAGAACTTTGTTTTCTAAGTCAAAATAAAACAAAAAATTTAGATAAAGATGATTTCAATTGTTATTGTTTTACTAAGAGAAAAGTTTGGCAATTATCAATGAAATTTTATAGGCGGCAAATGTCCACAATCTCAGTGATGTCCAAGTCATCAATAATAGGCCAAAATTTAGTTGTTAACACGCCACCGTTACCGCATTTCCAGCCTCATGTTCGAAAAAAAGGCCCAGTCACGCCTCCAGACCACATAGCGCACCATACAGTGACACGTTGAGCATGCAAAGGTTTTTCAATAATCGCTATAGGATTTTCAGAAACCCAAATGCGGCAATTTTGCTTGTTGACAGAAGGTCGATTATATTATTACGAAATGTAAATTTAACTTTTAATTATTTTAATGCGATTTTCGAGCGAAATTGAATTTATTGGAATAATTGCCAATGCAGCTACTACGAATACGTCAATAAACTAAATTTCAAAACTATCATGCTGTAGCCACAATTGAAAAGCAAAGTTCTTGTTAAAAACCCCTTTATAAGATTTTTTTTTTATTAATAAGAGTCTTATAAAACACATTTTTTTTTTATGCAACTTTGTTTCATTGCGTTGATATAAATCACATAATTTATTTATAAATTATACCTTAAACATATTTATAAAACAAAAGAAAACATAAACTTTTAAATTAAAAATATTAAAAAATTTATTCAACCAAATCTTAAATATTTATTTGTTGTAAATGAAACTAATGGATATACCAACACTGAAGCTAGTGAGCAGCAATTAAATACTTTTTCAAGGATAAATTTCTGAGAGTATCTGGAATAAATTTTGAAAATTATAAAAACAAAATTAAATCAGCAGCATTAAACTGTCATTAGAGAACTGCAATTAAATTACGCACTAATTACGTTTTTCCTCTCTGACAACAATTTGAAAAAATATATTAAATCATTTGTACATACAATGACAATCAGTTAAACGTTTACACACATAATTGTAGGAAAAACAATTTATTACATATCAGCGTGATTCAATGATGCAAGTGTTGTTCATTTTTAACAAACCGACAGATACACACTGTGACACTGTGGCACTTGCCCAGCTATCTGTGAAATTTATTATTACGTAATATAAATTTCTCACCTTTTTGATAACAACAAATATCGTAAAGAAACCAGGATATATTTCATTTGCCATAACCGTAAAAACTTTCAGCAGTTTTAGAGAAATGAAAAATGAGAACTAATGGAAAAAAATCTTAACAAAAGAATGAAGAACTATACGTAAAAATATACACACACACACCCATACATATTTATAAAGAAAAGTAATGGCAAAAAGTGTGTGAAAATGTGTTGCAATTAATGTCACATCAGTTTTACGTTGTCTGTTGTCATTTGTTGAAATTTGTTCAAATTAAATGCAGATGCTGTTGGTCCTAACTGAAGACAATGAATTGTCTGCGTGTGTGTGCGTGTGTATTTGAGCATTTCTTAGCAACACTATTGGTAAAATATGTTGCTTGCAAGAAGCAAAAAACATACTGTGCTAAATGAAAGAAAAGGAGAATTTCTCACACACACACATTTGCAAGTCTTAAGTTATAAATTTAAGAAGTAGAGAAAAGTTAGAACAACACAACTTGATATTGTTATTGTACCTACCAGCATCTATCAAAAACAATGTCACCTTATCTCTTTGGCAGTACGTCTTGTGCTCTTCTAGAGAATTTAGTTGCTTGTATTTGTAAAATTTAAATTCACTAACATCATGCAACAGATGTACTCGTATCTAAGTAAAATTTTTATATGTATATATTTATAACTGTCTTGTCTATTCATTTCATTTCATTTCATCTGTCAGGACTTGTCATATGGCTGTGATCCTTTATTTTGTAGTTATACTGTTTGTGTTACACTTTGCCATTTTGAAACTCTTATTGTTGCTTCATTTGCTAAGTGTTGCATTGCATTTAGCGATAAATTATTTTTTATATATGTGCATTCCCTCTTTTCATGCTCTCTTTTTTATACATGTTCTGTAGAAGCTTTCTGCTCTTGACAGAGTTATTATACTTGGTTATGCCTTTGATAGCTCTTCGACAATTATTGTAGTATTAAGACATGATTATCAACGTCTTTAAATATTTAAGCGTTTTTTACATACTCCAGAATAATAAAAGAGAGTCAAAAATATTAGTAAATATACGTTTTATAGCATATTTTTATTGGACAGTTTTTAAGTCTTTTATTTACATGCGTTTAGTAAATCAATTTGAGCGACGAGCAATTTCCTTATAAATTAAGACAAACAAGTGATGGATCGTCATACAAATAGAATTTTATTACGAAAATAATTTTTTCGTCGTTTGTGTTCACTGACTAGTTATAAGTGGTGTTTTTTTTTTCGGGAGTCACAACACCAGAGCAACACGTGCAAATTGTTGAAATTTTTAATCAAAATAATTGTTCTATTCGTCAAAGGGGATGACCCCTACATATGCAATGCATTGCGCTGGAACTGAAAACGAGGGGATAGTATTGAGGGGACAGATGAGGAAAGAAAATTTTTTGTAGCTATTTCAACATTTTTACTTCGCGGCTAATTTTTGCTACAGGACCGACGAAGGAGGGTGTTGTTACTCTGCTTTTTTAGTACATGATAGTGTCAGTCGCTGCCAATTATGTTCAGTGACCAGTGACTATGCCTTCATCATTGAAACAGGCTTACAACAACTAACACAACCATGCACTCATACTGATCAGAAGAATTCAACACAATATTTCATGACTCAGTGCGGGTTTAAACTCAGGACCCTCAGCATCATAGTCTCGTGTTCTACTATTTCAGCCAACAGCACCCACAAACAAGTTATGGCTCGTCATACAAATAGAATTGTATCGGATTGTATTACGAAAATAATTTTTTCATCGTTTGTGTTCACTGACTAGGCGTGTTTTTTTCGTGTGCCACAACAGCAGAGCATCGCGTTCAAATTATTGAAATTTTTAATCAAAATAATTGTTCTAATTATCAAGGTCATCGTGCACTTCTTCCATTTTATGGCGTACATAATATTCCTTCAGAGCGGCTAATTCGAAGAACAATAGATCGTTTTCGGACCACATTTCTGTTACTGATAACGTGCATCCCGTGAGACGCCGAACAGTGCGCACTGAAGAAGTTGTAGCCGCTGTACAGGAAAGCATTAAAGATGATCCTAAGCAATCAATTCGTCGCCGTTCTCAGCAACTGGGGTTGTGTCCTTCCACTTTATTCACGATTTTTTTAGTTGTTGAAAGTTTGTGTTCCAGATGGGGCCTTCTACGCGCCACACGTTGCGGCCACATGGCCGAAATCATATTTAAACATTAATTTCATAAAACTTTCTTTCCAATACTATCTTTCGATAGAGCATGGAGCACTCCTGTCCAAACTTATTGCATTTGGTGTCGGAGACACCTTCTCTCGGTTTATATCGAGCTTCCTCAGGGATCGCTCTATACGAGTTGTTATTGATGGGATCTCATCCGATGAGTTCAGAGTCAACTCAGGGGTACCGCAAGGCTCCGTTCTTTCTCCCGCTCTATTTTTAATTTTTCTTAACGATCTACTTTCCCAAACTTCCTGTCCTATTTACTCTTTCGCAGATGATAGCAGCCTTTCGCATTCTTATTCATTTAACTGCAGGCCGAGACGAGGAGGCAGTTTATGAATGACGTTCTGGATAGTGACCTCGAGAAGATTTCCGAATGGGGTCAGGCGAACAGGGTAGATTTTAATGCCCATAAGACCCAGTGTTGTATGCTTTTGCATCGACGTACGTATGACCATGCTGCTTCATCTGTTTCTATGGGTGGTGTAAGTGATATGGAGTCAGGGGCTCTTGATGTTCTGGGCATGAAAGTGCAGTGTGATGTCAGATGGACGGAACATGTCTGTCAGAAGCATTAAAGTGCCTTGGCTTCTTAAGACGGTGCAAGAGATATTTCACCCCTTCTGATCTTCTTAATATTTACACCACTTATATCCGACCGAAGATGGAATACAACTCTCATGTTTGGGCCGGTGCTTCAAAGTCTATTTTGAAGTTACTCGACCGCGTACAGGAGAGGGCGATGAAACTCATCGGAGACAGTAGGGTAGCCAACTCTCTTGAGCATCGTCGCAATGTGGGGTGCGTATCGTTGTTTTATCGTTACTATAATGGCAGGTGCTCTGGTGAAATTAGGAAACTTGTTCCTGAAACGCTCAACGCGTTTTTCATCAAGAGCGCATTCGTTTGTGGTCGATATTCGAACGAATCGCACTACGCATTACAGAGAAAATTCGTTTTTTGGCCGAACAGTCCGTATGTGGAACAAACTACCTGCAGATGTCTTCTCCGCCACTTACAATTTGAGGAGGTTCACTACTCCCTTTATCCACCTTCTCAAATTCTATTTTCCTAGTTCCAGCGCAGAGGTTATCCCCTGAGTGCTGGTCCTACTTCTAAAAAAAAAGCCCGTTTCATTGATATTAAAAATATATTTCCTTATTTTGTTTATGATTTAAACCTGTGTCACTCTACAAAAAACACCCTATAAGTATGTTCTACTATAGCATTTTATTTAGTACAATATCACGGCACTGTCAATATACAAAGTGGGCAAATTTAGAGTGAGGAAGTAAATTGGCTTAGAAAACCCCTTTTTTTTGACAGTGCAGTTCAATTAATACTAAAATAAAGCAGGGATATGATAATCAGTAATGAAATATAATGTCATTCAAATGTCCACTTCTAGCACATCACATTTCACAAAACTTTGAACCAAATTTTCCAGCAAGGCTTAGCTTATCTAGTCATGCAGCGTGGGATATCATCTTTCTGAGCACAAGTTTTATGTGGTTCGCCTACGAACATCCGGTCTTTCAAATGGAGAAACTAATCCAGTGGCATTAATTCACAAGAACGAGGCGCCTAATAGACATCGCCAACTAGAGAAATTATGCGATCGGGTAATTTCTCATGCAATAACTGAATTGTTTGACCGGCTGTGTGGCTTGTGGCGCCGTCTTGCTGAAACCAAAAACCTCTAATGTAAACATGAGCCAATTGTGGTAACAAAAAATCAGCCTTGCTTGTTTTCGAAAAAAATACGACCCGATGATGTCGCATGACTACAAAGTTCATCACTTTCTTTGGATGTCATGGTTTTGCGAGGGCTGTTTGTGGATTTTGTAAGCCCCATATGCGACAATTTGGTTTGTTTACACAATCGTCTAATTGAAAATGGGCCTCATCACGAAAGATGCTATTGTTGAAATATGCATTTTTTTCATTAAATTTTTCAAGTAGACAATTTGACTCAAACTGACTGAATTAAATTCTTGAAAATTTCCCAACTTTTTACTGAATAAATTTTAAAGAATAATAGTTTAGTTCTGGACATTCCATGATTTGACACCCAGTTTGCTTTTTAACCTTAAATTTACCCACCCTTTACTTAATCGCTGTTTGCACACTCCAGGTTGACAAGTGGCGGCAAAAATATTAGTAAATAAATGTTTTAAAGCTAATTTTTGTTAGACGTTTTTTTTAGGTCTTTTTACATGGTTTTAGTGAATTAATTTAATTTAATTTCTGTATAAATTAACCCTAGAAAGATAATCTGCGTAAAATTTACGCATTCCCTTCCAAAATGTTGCAAATTATTTTTAAATAGCGCGAATTCATCGCTGCGCCTTTTGGACATCCCAGTCGTTGTGCAGATCTTTCCTGAGGCACATACAACGCTGCGGTACGTATAACCCATTTTGAAATATACGCGCTATATGAGTCAAAATGACGCGTGATTACATATAAGTTTTCAAACAAATATGATTTCTTTGTTTAGTTGACTACTTATGAAGTTTTAATGTTCCTGACTTTTCTCATAATAAACATTTATAAATATATTCAAGCTGTTAATATTTTTAATTCATTTATATGCAGATATAGAATTTACATAAGTCGATTCCAAGTTAATTTAAAATTAATGAAAATATGCTTTTTAAGAAGTAGGCGTAAATTTTACACATGATTATCTTTAACGTATGTCAGAATATAATTATCTACCTAGGGTTAATGCAAAGACGTGATCGATCATGCTACAATTGGAGTTGTTGAGGTAGACCTCACTGTTTTATTAATTACGTTTGCTGAGTAGTTTTAGTAGAAAACCACGAGCATTTTATTTAGTACAATACCACGACACCATCCCCCTGTGAATTATATTATTAAATATATAAATTTTTTTTCCACCATTTTAAATTGCTTACAATATTAATTATATTTATAATTATTGTTTATATGTCATTGATGCTGTATTTTAAAATCAACATTTACATTTAATTAACGATTTAATAATTAGCCCGCCTACAATTAAGTTTGTTTAAATATAATTTCATTGTAAAGTATTGTTAATAAACAAAAGATAGTGTTGACATTTAATAAATTGTTATTTTTCTTTGTTTTTTTTTGCAGGATATTTTTGGCATATAACAGATTTACATCTTGATACGATATACTCAACGCAAGGAGATGTTATGCGCAGTAAGTAAACTATTCATTTATTTCAATAGATTAAAAGGAAGAAATATATCACACAATTGTTCATTTCAGTTTAAGATAATGTTGATATACTGGCATCGTTAAATAGAAAATATTGAGAATTTTTTTTTTTTGACGTACAATTTAGTGAAATGACAAAATGTCACCAGAAGATTGAAATATTAGAAATTTTTGTTACTGCAAATGAATTTATGTTTTTTTTATTATATTCTTATAGTTTGAACGTTTGCTAAAAAACTTGAGTAACTTTGATGGCAACTTTGTAGTTGTTTGAAGAGGGATAAAACAGTTTGGTATTTTAAGATACGCATTTACAATTTATTTCAATGTGATAGTACAAATACATGTATAGTTTTTAATGAATTATATTTTTTTACTAGACTAAAGGTGCATTCACATTTGTCACATATTTAGCCATAAACACGTAACCACTAACCCCTGCACCATTTATTTCAAAAACGGCTAGATATTGAGCGGAGTTCCTGTTGGCCATGCAAGAAAGAAATGCAATGAAAGTACAGCGCGTCACATGAAAAAATTTACATAATAATATTACAATTATATTCTGATATTTTTAAGCTTAAGGTCCTTTTATTTTAATTTTATTCTTAATTTCAATATTTCGTCACTCCTTTGTGTGACTTCTTCAGAAAATTAATTATTTTATTTGATATGAAAAAACTTTTTAATTATGAAGAAGTCATACAAAGGAGTGACGAAATATTGTAATTAAGAATAAAATTAAAATAGAGAGACCTTAAGCTTAAAAATATCAGAATATAATAATAATAATTAAAAAGAGGTCAAGAAACCAGAAGAGTTTAATAATATTACAGATAATAGATTGAAAGTGCTATAGACAGGTGTAGGCCTACGGCTCAGTAGTTTTTTTTTATCTTGGACCATCACTCAGGAGATGACCACTACATATGCACTGCATTGCGCCGGAACTAGAAAGGAGCGAATAGCATTAAGGGGACAGATGAAAGATGAGAAGAACTTTTTTTTTGTAGGTTTTTCAACCTTTTTACTTCGCCGGCTAATTTTTTGCTACAGCAACGAAAGAAGGAGGCTGCTGTTACTGTGCTTTTTAGTACATGATCGTGTCAGTCGCTGCCAATTATGTTCAGTGACCAGTGACTATGCCTTCATCATTAAAAACAGGCTGACAACAACTAACACAACCATGCACTAGTGCTAATCAGAAGAATTCAACACAATAATTCATGACTCAGCCCGGGTTTGAACTCAGGACCCTCCGTTTCATAGTCTCGTTTTCTACTACTTCAGCCAACAGCACCCACAATTTTAATTTGAAATGATTACCGGGTTTATGAAAAATGTTTCATCAAGATTAGAACTGGATAACAAAATTCCTGTTTGATGATATCTTATCTTATGAAACGTATTTAAAGCGATGATGACACCAGGCTACAAAATGTTATTAATATTCAGCAGAAAATCTGAATTTCGTAACAAAAATATAAAAAGTTATTGACCCTTCCGAATAAAAGGCTATTATTTAATTCACAAGAATCTTTTAACATTCAATTCAGTTATGAATAGTGATTTACCCCTTCTCCGTTCTACTTCTCTCAGGAATAAATTCTCCTATTCTAATAAAATCAGAAATAAGTAAATTAGTGAAACGAAGAATAAAAACTTTTGCTTTTTCACAAAATTAAGGTGCTATTGGCTGCAGTAATTACCACAAGACTAAGAAGCAAAGGGTCCTGGGTTCGCCTCCATGCTCTGTCATGAATATTGTGGCGAATTCTTCTAATCAGCGTTAGTGCATGTTTGTGCTAGTTCCTGTCATTCTGTTTAAGTAACGAAGACATAGCACTGGTTACTGAATATAATTGTGCAGCTATCCTTCGTCAGCAAATAATTAGTTGTAGCAAATAATTAGTTGACAAAGTAAACGGTCCAAAAAGTTTCTATCTTCTCATCTATCTTCATCTGTCCATTCAATACTATTCCCTTCTGTCTAGTTCCGGAGCAATGTACTCCATATGTAGGGGTCATCCCCTGAGTGCTGATACGAGTAAAAAAAATAACTTATAATTGTGACTTAATTTCTACAAATAAATTCCTAAACGTTAGTTTTATAAAAATATGAATTTTTCTTTCTTAAATATTTTGGAGTAAAATTGGTAAAATAAAAATTATAGATTTCGAAGGGGTAGTTATTACGCTAGAATTCCATGCTAGTTACTTTGCTGACCACCGTTGGCTATGGATCTCCCATTGTGTTCTAGAGAATGTTAATAATTTCAGTTGTCAGACATATAGAATTTAATTGAACTTCTGTCTCAGCCTAAAACTTTAGAGATCTTGACGTTTAATTGAACTTTCAGACCATATACATATATTTCACAAATGTATTCGAAATTTTCTTTATTATTTATAAATTATGTTTATTTAAGCAAGTGGTCAATTATTTTTTATAATAAAACTTTGTTTATTCTGATATTTCGCCACGTCTTTATGTGACTTCCTCAGGGATATATGTACATATAAAATTGTATAATTTAATATAAATTTTTTTTCTATTTTCAATTCAACACATACAAACAAAAATTATTTGAAACAAACCTGAAGGAAACGTGGGTTTAAGTGTATCCATGTCAATATTTTTGTCAACAATTATGGTGTCTTTTTGGTGGCACTGTCAACAAATTGATTTTTTTTTTGCTTTTGTTTTTGATAGATAGAGAAAATTGTTGACGGTTAAAACAAATCATTAAGCTGATGGGCTCACAATTGGTGGGTAGCCGACGGCAACTGCTGTTATTGACCTCGGTGATATCATCAATAGTAAGTCAGTACAATCTTACTATTGACATTTTCGCCATATGTTCCCATAAGAACTACCTAGTCAGTATTGACGCAGTCTACTGGTAGATTTCGTAGGACAAGCCTGTGTTAAATGTCAAAAGTAGATAGCATTAGTTGGTGAATAATCAGCATAATTTTACTGAACAAAGAACTCTTTCGAGATGTCGTAGAGGCCTCGAAATCCATACCAATCCATTCTATTAGTTTACAGATTATAAACATATTTCACTCTTAACGAAATAACTTGAATTTAATAATATCCAGATTGTGGATTTGAGCTTGTGTCCCAATAAAAATTCTTATGTTATTAAATCATGTATGAACTTCTATTTTATTAGTCTAACTTTCTTAAGTAAATTATATTATAGGATGTTAATTTTTTCAACGGGCTCAAGTTCAAATCATCGAAACTGCAAATTATTTTTCATATTTATTTAATAAATGAATTTGTTCAAGTTCTATTTATTTATATTAAGAGTTGAATATTAAGAATATTTCCTATAATCATATAAATTATTTTTTATTAAATATAAATAAAAAATAATTTGCAGTTTCGCAGATATGCACTTGAGCCCGTTGAAAAAATTAACATGCTGAAAATAATTCTTATGTTAATAATAATTAGTATTGATATTAAGACGTGGTATTGGCATTTTATTTATTTACAGTAGTGGTATAATAATATATGCTGGGATATGCGAAAAATGTAATTAAATTGTATTTCATTAACGAAATGGAGGGCATAATCCAACCATTAACTGCCTCATCCGGCGTAATGGATGTTATTATTTTTTGCTTGTTTGTTGTGCTGAAACTTTATACTACTTGATGAGGGTTGAGTCCATAAAACACTAACTGATACAGCATAATTGTACAAAAAAAATTCTTAAATATATTTAAATAAAATTTAAAAGCAATAGGTTCGTAAAATAGATGTCTATTTAAAGGACAAGTATATTAAGTTCATATTGAACTTAAATGCCGATACACTTAATGTTTTGTGAAACAAAAAATGAACTGCTGGACTTGGAAGACTCATTAAAAACTATTGTGTCAATAAATAAATGTTTACACAAGGGAAAATAAAAATTAATTTATACAAAATCCCCCAGTACTACTACCAAGGAAATTGGCATAGGATTTTCAAACAAATACTTGTCGCACAAAACGCTTCTTTAGTTGCATTGAGACAACAAAAGAACGACGGCAATGTTTTGCAAAAGCTTTGGTTTGATAATGAAAATACAATAAAAGCAAATATGTACTTGCAAAACAAATTGTCTTAATTTGATTTTGTAATATTCCAGAATGCCAAGAAAAATAAACATTATCATGGCTTACTTTTCGTTTCTTTCTACAGAACAACCTTTTGAATTTTTTATTTTTGTTTGTTCATATTGTTGATATTTTCTCTATATATATATTTTTTTTCTCTAAATCATTTCAGGTTGTTGGCACATTGAGAGACAGCCACCCAGTTCGTCCACACATTCACCAGGTCGTTATGGTGATTACCTCTGTGATAGTCCTTGGAGTCTAATTGAGTCGGCTGCCAGAGCAATGAAATCACGGCAGGGTGATAATGTTGAATTCGTTCTGTGGACAGGGTAAGTAGTAACCGGGTTAAAAATAGTAGTACACACGTACACAAATCTTAAGGGAATAGAAATGAAACGTAAATACAATCGTAAAATTATATTGTTTTAACACCAACTGAAACCAGAGCAACACTGAAATTGTCCAACGGTTTTTCTGTAACTGTTCGTTAACTGAACTTAAAACTAAGTAAAATGCTGACTAATAATTCATGACATCCTCTAAGTGATACCAAATGCAGTTGCATTTAATTTTATAAACACAACGAAAAAAAACGAAAGAAAACATTAAAACAAACTAAAGGTATAACAAGTAAGAGCTTAAATCTCGTCTTAAAGTCCCCCTTGATGTTTAAATAAATGCTCAAAAGACTAAATGTGTTGCAATAAAACCAGAAGTAAAGCAAGCAGAAAACAGGAATGAGCAAAAGGACAAAAATATATAACAAGGAGTTTCTTATTTTTTTCTGCAACAACAAGAAAAAGAAGGTATTTAGCTGTATGCGCTTATTTTTAAGTAACATTTAAACATGACATAAAATCCGACCATAAGAACCGCATTGCAGGTGAGCATCGCAAAGTACTAAAAACCTCAATGAAATAATGAAAGCCACGATAAGTTTTAAAAAAGTCTGATATTATTTAGTACCAACAAATGGTACTAAAGATTTGCTTGAATAAGCGGACACGCACACACATGCTGCAGCATGTACATTATAAAGCGTGTTTTTTTAGAGTGTCACAACAACAGAGCAACGCGTGCAAATTTGTTTTTAATCAAAACAGCTGTTCTATTCGGCAAGCTTATCGTGAACTTCTTCCAATTTATAGCGCACATAATCGTCTTTCAGAGCGGCCAATTCGAAGGGTAATAGATCGTTTTCGGACCACATTTACTGTTACTGATAATAGGCGTACCATGAGACACAGAACAGAGCGCATTGAAGAAGCTGTAGCCGCTGTACAGGAAAGCACTAAAGATTATCCTAAGCAATCAATTCGTCGCAGTTCTCAACAACTGGGATTGTGTCCTTTCACTTTATGGAAATTTTTTTTTTCTTGTTGAAAATTGGTGTTGCAGATTGTGACTTCTACGCGCCAGCCGTGGTGGCCACATGGCAGAAATCATAATTAAACATAAATTTCATAAAATTTTCTTTCCAATAAAGCCCATTTCGTTGATATTAAAAATATATTTCCTTGTTTTATTATGATTTAAACTTGTGACACTCTCAAAAAAAACATCCTTTATAAGAATTCAAAATATTAATAAAAACCTTTAGTTACTTTTTATTAGGTGGCCAATGTAGTTTTTTTTTTTGTATAGGCTTTAAATCTTTTTGAATTGTTAATATTTTTTTTTAAATTGTTAATTTTTTTTAATTGTAACAAGTAAAAACGTTATATTCGACCGGGTCGAATCTTATATACCCTCCAAATATTTAGTAAGTGAATTTAAAATGTTTAACTTGGTGGCACAGAGTTCCTTTATATAATATCGTACGTCAACGCCTACTGAAGGGGGAGGGTTTAAAAATAGACAATATCATGTTTTCCACAGACGAACGTTTGGGCATTGTTAGACCATCTTAAACTTCATCACTAATCAAGAATATACATATTTACTTTATAGGGTCCAATTCTCTTTGGAGGGTATAAAGACTGTATTTTGGCGGGGTCGCTCTGGCAAGGGCTGTGGGGGAAATATTTCACCTTTGTCATAAAACTCTAAAAATAAATGCTTGGGATTTATATATAAGAAATTAAAATTTCTTTTTTTTAATAGGGTCATTCAGAGGGCAAAGGGGGAGAGGGGGTAGGGCAGAAACAGGTAGACATAAAACTCTAAAAATAAATGCTTGGGATGATTTTACACACAATAAAAATAATTTTTATTTATTTTTAATAGGGTCATTCAGAGGGCAAAGGGGGAGAGGGGGTATGGCAGCAACAGGCAGTCATAAAACTCTAAAGATAAATGCTTGGGATGATTATATACAAAATTTAAACAAATTATTTTTTTTTTGGTAGGGTCATTTAGGGGGCGTAGGGGAAGGACGGGGTAGGGCAGAGTAGTACCAGGTTTCGTCTCAGCTTCATCATTAGAGCTTAAAAATTTTATTTTTAAGGAATGTAGGCTTAAATAAAACAATTTGTTAAATGTTCATGCTATTTTTGCATATATTAACGCCCACTAAAGTGGGCGGGGTCAAAAAATATTTTTATTTTATTTTATGGCTCCAAGTTTAAGGCGTTGGACCGTATTTGACATAAAAATATATCATTTGCTTAACAAAATAACCAAAAAACTTTAAAAATTATGTTGTTTTTTCTGGGTTGGTTTAGTTCTTCTTAGGGAAACTTTTTTCCCCTTGCTTGATTTAGACCATCTCCGAGCTCAACTATCTTTCAGGATATATTTATACCAAATTTCAAGAGACTAGCTCTTTTCGTTTGGACTGAATCGTGCTTTCTACAGACGGACGGACGGTTGGACGAACATGCACAGATCGTCTTAGATTTTATCACTGATCAAGAATATATAATTTATGGGGTCTGAGATGGATATTTCGATGCGTTACAAACGGAATGACATTGTCAGGATCAAAAGCATTAGTTTTAAAAACAGAACCGTTTTTTTTAAATTTAATAAAAGATAACCATTATAGAATGCGTACAGATAATTGCAAAAATAATGTTGGTAGTGTGTTGTAATTTAATTTCGCTGCTGATGCTACTTACAAAACTATTTTAAGGCAGTCTTATTTAATTTCCTTAACTCTTTAATAAGCATTTTAATTAAAAACTAAGGTGCTATAGCTACGTTTAATAAAACTTAGAATACAGCTCTTGTTTTTATAATATTTACTTTTAACAATTGGGATTTGTTATGTGTCGTACATTGTGCCTGCTAGTATGTATACCATCCTTGTGGGATTTTCATTAACACGAAAGTGCTCGCATGCTGAAAAGTGGATATTTTCCTTTTTTTTCCATTTCTACACCACATAATGAAGATTAATAACTTTTACAGTTTATGTGGTAAAATTTAGTCTCACTACAAATAAGGAGTTTTCCAAAAGGGACTTCTCAACCTTGACAGTTGATAATGGCCAAGCTACAGTTACATTTTTAAATTAGTTGCCATTTACTTAGTATATTTTTTCAAATCACTATGCACGGGTTTAGCATTCAAAAACATGTGCAAGTAATAAAACTGTTTTATTAAATTGGGTATATTGTGGGAATAACGTAAAGGAACAAAATAGTCGAATTTTAAACGACACTAACGCACGGGAGTGGGTTAGCGTCCAATGCAATTGAAAAACAAATAAAAACGTTGTATTCGACCAGGTCGAATCTTGAATACCCTCCAATTATTTAGTAGGTAAATTTAAAATGTTTAAGTTGGTGGGACAGAGTTCCTTTAAGACATTTCTGTACCCAATTCTAAATCTCTCTTTTGAGAGAGTCATTCCGGGAAGGGGCGTGTGAGAGACGTTTCACCTCCGTAAGACCTCAGCTTCTTATAGGCTTAAGGAATACAAATTGTTCAATATTTACACTATTTTTGCATGTAATATCGTAAGTCAACTCCCACTATAGGGGGCGGGGTGCAAAAATAGTCCATGTCATGTTTTCCACAGATGAACGTATGGGCTTTGGTAGATCGTCTCAGACTTCATCAGTGATCAAGAATATACATACTTTATGGGGTCTAATTCTTTTTGGAGATTATTAAAACTGTATTTTGTCGTGATCTCTCTTGCAAGGGCCGTAGGGGAAACATTTCACCTTTGCCATAAAACTCTAAAAATAAATGTTTGGGATAATTCAATGTACAATTTATTTAAAATTTTTTATTCTTTATTTTGATAGGGTTATTTAAGGGGCAAAGGGGGAGGGTGGGCAGAGGAGTATCAGGTTACGTCTCAGCTTAAAAATTTTATTTTTAAGGAATGCAGACTTAAGTAAAACAATTTGTTAAATGTTTACACTATATTTGCATATAATGAAGCCCACTAAAGGGTGCGGTGTTCAAAAATTATTTTTTATTTTTATTTTATGGCTTCAAGTTTAACGCGTTGCACCTGCTTTGACATAAAAATATATCATTTGCTTAAAAAAATTACAAAAAATATGTTCAAAATTATGTTATTTTTTAGAGGTTGTTTTATTTCTTCTTAGGGGAACTTTTTTCCCTCCCGCCCGCTATAGCCCATTTCCGAAATTAACATGTGCTATCCTTCAAGATATATTTATACCAAATTTCAAGAGTCTGGCTCTTTTCGTTTGGACTGAATCGTGATTTCGACAGACGGACTTACGGACGGACATGCTCAGATCGTCTTAGATTTCATCACTGACCAAGAATATATATACTATATGGGGTCTCAGATGGATATTTCGCTGCGTTACAAATGGAATGACAAAGTGAATATACCCTCGATATTCTTTTTTGTAGGGTATAATAAATTTATCATCCCTTTAAGTTTTATTATTTTTTATTAATTCTTAAGAATTTAATAAGAAAACGTTCAATTAAAATTAAGTTGGAGAAAAATAATTGCAAGCCATAGTGCAAATGTGGCTTAGCTCCTCATACAATTGGAGTTGTTATGATATAAAAGTTTAAACTTTTTCAGATTCATAAAAAAAATTGCTGTGCATATTAAATTGGCATATCTAGTTTTATACAAATAAATTTGTTTTTGCAATTTTTTAATATAAACACCAATTTAATGTTAAAATTATTATATGAAACTTAAACGATATCAAAAGGAATTGTTTTAAAATGTGGAGTGCTTTTGCGACTACTTTTCTCTTGGCAAAATTGCATTACTCTCTTTTAATGTCGTTGTTATTTAGTTTCATAACGATATTATTTGCAAGACCACCACCCCACTTATACATGATTACAATAAAGTTTGCAGAACAATGAAAAAGGCAAAAACTCTTCCCGTATGAAATATTTATAAAAATAACCGAACTCATAAATATTCAAAGTTAACAATGACGTAAATGCTTGTATGTAAGAAGTCTCTACACATGCATTTTATGAGTTGTTTTGAGCTAACAATTCGATATATCAACTATAAATAACGAGCTCGACTATTGGAAAACATCATTGCTATTTTGTACTAACAACAAGACGCTAGCAGCCAAGTGCAGTAATACCAAAGAATTGTTAAATATTAACAAACACATTTTACAAATTATATATCGAAACCTAAACTAAAGCATGTATTGTGTTAAGCACATTTTCTGTGGCATTTTGTTCATGTTGGTCGTAAGTGGTTTAATTTCTGCCAATAATTCTGATGACGATGTACGCAGATGTGGCGACTCTTTAACTCAATACCTAGAAAAGGTGTGTATTAACGGTTTCAACAGAAAACTGCGGGCTAAGAAGTCTGGTGCGTATAATATTTTAAAGTCTTAATTTTTTCTGTTAATAAAAAATTTTTCATTTCATATAAAAATTAGTTACCATGAATGGTCTTTACGACGACATTGTTTCGGAGAGTGATGCTCCACAGTCTGTTCTTTCGTCCTTATTTAAGGATACTTTGTATGCAGATTACAACAATCTTCTTGCGAAAACCCGTCGACGCCGTTATGATGGCGTTGCTGACGAATGTTGCCGCAAACCCTGCAGTATGCCAGAATTATTAACATATTGTAAATAAGAGCTACACTTTTCCGATTATTTTAAATACTTTTATTTAGTTATTAAGTGATTCTGTCTGCGCAAATTTATCCGATAAAGAATCGTAAATTATCTATTTATCATATGACTACAAATAATAACAGAATTAAATAAACACTAATAATTTGTGGAATTAAATAGTACTTTTATTTGAAAAATAGTTTCCTGCAGTATTTTAAATTCTTATTCCAAATATGAGTCATTCATTAATTGACGTCGTTTCTCAGCTACACTTTGTAGAACATAATAAAATATAATATAAGGTTCTAATCTACCAAGTTATTTAATTCAAAACCGTATAGGTCCACAGACCTTTTCTTTGAAAAATACAATAAAGAGTTCACTGCATAAGCATTCAGCTAAAAACTTACAGTTTTGAAATGTTTATGCCATTCAGTTACTATATCTAGATGCTTCGAAGAGAATTTGTATAAAAAAAAATGTGCCTCTGAGGTTTTGATCTAATTCCAGTGAAACATTATAAGAAAAATATTATCACTTTGATTTTTCATATAGTTAAAATTGGAGATTACGTCTCAGCTTCGTTATTGAAGCTTAAAAATGTTATTGTTAAGGAATGAAGGCTTAAGAAAAACAATTTTTAAATGTTTATACTATTTTTGCATATAATAACGCCTACTTAAGGGCACTGCTACACGTTCAATATATATTGAACGTGATCCAGTATCGCGATATTTATTGAACGTGTAGCATGCAGTACTGATGGATCGCGATCCATATCGCAGAATGGCCTAAAATATGATCGTGGATCGCGTGATAAATATTGAACGTGTAGCATTTTCATGATATTAGATCGCGATACGTTAACCCTTAATACGCTACTGGTCCCGCTAGGAACCAACCAGGTATTGGTTACATTTTTCAGGTAAATAGAAATTGCGAAGAAAGTTGTAGAGTAAAATGTAATTAGAATTGCAAGTTTTATAACACTGATTTTGTTCCGGCCAAAAGAAAAATTCTGGCTATTAAGGGTTAATAAGAAGTTAATTAAACAAATAAAATAAAAGACGCAGTGCAAAAAATTTAACAAATAAAAAGTAAAAAAGTTTATTACATTTGTGTAAAGTTTGTTTTAAAAGGGTAATGGCAGAAGATAGCGAAAGCGAGTGGGTTCTGCCAGTGGAATCGGAATTAACTACCGAAAAAATTATTTTGAAAGACTTCATTTTTAATTTGGAGGCATTGCCGGAGTTGTGGTACTCGTCGGCTAAAGCTTTTTTTGCTTTTCTTGCGACATTTTTTTAATAAATGCACAGTACAAAAATAACGTAAATACTGACGCGATAAATATTGAATATGTAGCATACGCTCGTGATCCATCAATCCATTAAAATGGATCGCGATCCAAATATCACAATATATATTGAACGTGTAGCAGTACCCTAAGGGGGCGGGATCCAAAAATTAGTTTTATTGACTTTATGGCTCCAAGTTTAACGCGTTGGACCTTCTTTGATATAAATATATATCATTTGCTTAACAAAAAAAACTTTAAAAATTATGCTGTTTTTTAGAGGTTGATTTAGTTTTTCTTAGGGAAACTTTTTTCCCTCTAGCCCGATTCAGCCCATTTACGATCTTGATATGTGCTATTCTTTAAGATATATTTATACCAAATTTCAAGTCTGACTCGTTTCATTTGGACTGAATAGTGATTTCCACAGACGGACGGACATGCTCAGATCGCCTTGATCACTGATCAAGAATATATATATATATATATATATATATATATAAATATATATATATATATATATATATATATATATATATATATATATTATGGTGTCTCAGATGGATATTTCGCTGCGTTACAAACGGAATGACAAATATACCCTCCAATTCTTATTCAAAACATAAACAGAGTGGTCTCTAGCAACGATATAACACGATGAATTCTTTATGATCTCTTTATGTCAATAATAAGTTCTTTGATAGATTTCAAGACAACGACAAATAATACGTATATATGTTTGTACTCCAATAGGGGTTAGGAAGGGAATTATTTTATAAGCAGGAGGAGGTTCAGATGTTCCTATACCAGGCTGAAGGTTTTAAAGTTTTATTGCGGAATTTATTAAAATTGTAGTTTTTTCTTGAATGTTTTTATTTTGTCTTAAACCGTGTTAGTAAAATTTTTAATTTTTAGGTCGTTTTACAAACGAAAGAGCTATGACGGCTTTTGAGAGTCAACTTTATAATTAAATGTAATTTTTATAACGTTTAACATAACTTTCAAAGAGTTTATTAAAAGCCACAATATACGCATACAAATTTCTGTGCTCATGAATCCCAATAAAGTCCTTAAATTTCATTAACGCATATGCAAATAATTATAAAAGCAACTCACCATTACTGTTTCCTAAAGTGTTATATTCAAATTGAGATCGGAGATATCTTTGTAAAAACGTTTAATTTCGTCAACCCACTACAGCTCGCTCGCTTAAAAAATGTCACACATACAGGGCTGCCAGAAATGCCGATTTTTACGATTTTTACTTTAAAAATTTCAATATGCCGATTTGCCGATTTTACCCCTAAAAAATTCCGATTTTTTGGTAATAGTGTGGAACATCTTTTATTATATAATTCTATTATTATATAATTCTTCTTTTAATAACAATTCAATTGCCTTGTTGTAGGTGTGCACGAAATTCCGATGTTCCTTAGAAAATAAAACTTTAAAAGAAGGAATTCTTTATTCTAAAGATTATTTGAAAATGAAAAACTCTAATTGCGAAATAAATAACGATTTAATAAAAATGTCAAAATCAAATATATATGATTGATTTGTGAAAACCACATTATTTCCAATTTTTGTATTATATTTACGAATTTTGTTCAAAAATTTTAGGATTTACAGTTACATATTAGATAATATTCCAAATTTTTAATTGTATTTTGTAACCCCTATTTTAGAACCTACGAGTAGAGTTAATTTTTAGGAAATTCTGAAACATAATAGCAAAATTTTGAAATACTATTGGAAAAGACGTATATATTTTAATTGGAACGAAGTTCCTTATGAGACGTTGCGGAGGGGTACCCTAACCGGGAAGAAACGTCCGTAACGTAAGATATTTTGTTTCTAACTCAATGTTTAAGACGTATGAGTAATACAATTCCATACAAACAAATATTAATAATACGCAGCCGGGCCGTGACAGAATTCAATTTCGTTTGGGAACAAAACTGATTCTGTATTTTCGTTGATCGGCGAAAAGAAAAATCCTAATAAAAAATGTATACCCGAATAATTATTTTCTTTATACCTCGAATAGAACTTAAACTTAATATTTTTATAATAAGGAACTGCGTTCCTATCCGGTGTCCCACGACACCACACATCTTTTTTAATTATTTTATTCTGTTTTATAAAAAGCAAGTTGATCTTATGTATTTTTTGTAAGTAAAAGTCATTCTAAATGAATAAAATAATAAATCGTTTCTTTTAAATTGCCAATTGGGAGATTAAACGAAACCCCAAAATAATTTCAAACCTTGTGAGGTGCAAATTTATTGATCTATACATGCTGTTTTATGTATAATATTAAATAAATTATATTGAATTGTTTTTGTTTATATGTCAAAATAAGTTTTTTAATTAATGCCGATTTTTTGCGGATTTTAAGAAATGAAAGTGCCGATAATGCCGATTTTTTTTGGGAAATTTGCTGATTTTTCACGAAAAATTTCTGGCAGCCCTGCACACATATTAGCTGGAGAGTGTCACTGTGCGTATGAGTTATTTAAGGAATTAATTCTATGAGAACGTCATCAAGTATACGCACAAACACCCAAAATGTATGCTACACTTTTGCATGAATTACGCTGGGCAATAAAATGACATCAGAAAAGTGTAGTCAATTTTTTTTTACCAAATTGCTTAAATCACATCATCAGTGTTAAATTGATCTATTTAAATTGTTATTTCTTTTTTTTTTAATTTTTGTTAATTTTTGATCTATTTATTCAGTCCAATACTGAAATATTTGTGCATTACACTGTTTAATAACCAAAGAATAACCGTGCACAATATGGTAAAGCAATTTTATTCCATACACTAATAAATTAAAGTGGAAACCGTCATGCTAAAGCCCAACCACTCAAAAATGTAAATGGTTTAGAAAATAACTAATACAGTCCAAGTTAGCGGGGAAAACTTGCAAAGACAGAATAAAAAGGACAAAAATTGCTAAACCGTAAGAGTTAAAAATCGTCTAAGTTTGAGCTTAAACACATTGTTGGAATGAGAAAAGACACATAACTCCAAGGGTAGGCCACTCCAGCAGTGAGAAATCCTAATCAGAAAAAAAAGTTAGAATAGAAATGGCTAAAAATATGTGGATATCGAGTACAAGGAGAAAAATAAAAATACAAGTAAAAACGTTATATTCGACCAGGTCGAATCTTGAATACCTTGCAAATATTTAGTAAGTAAATTTAATATGTTTAACTTGGTGGGACAGAGTTCCTTTAAGACACCTCTGTACAAAATCTCTATTTTAAGAGAGTCATTCCGGGAAGGGCCGGGGGAGAGAGGTTTCACCTCTGCAAGATCAGAGAACATCAAGCTTCTTATAGGCTTAAGGAACACAAATTGTTCAATATTTACACCATATTTGAAAACATATTATATCATACGTCAACGCCCACTAAAGGGGACAGGGTCCAAAAATAGACTATATCATGTTTTCCACAGACGAACGTATGGTCATTGCTAGATCGCCTCAGACTTCATCACTGATCAAAAATATAATACTTTATGGGGTTCAGTTATTTTTGGAGGGTATTAAAACTGTATTTTGGAGGGGTCGCTCTGGCAAGGGGTGTGGGGGAGACATTTCACCTTTGCCATAAAACTTCCAAAATATATGTTCGGAATAGTTATATGTAAAATGTATTGCATTATTTCTTTTTTTTATTTATAGGGTCACTTAGGCGGCTTCGTCATTAAAGCTTAACAATTTTATTTTTAAGGAATATAGGCTTAAGTAAAACAATTTGTTAAATTTTTACACTATTTTTGCATATAATAATGCCCACTAAAGGGGGCGGGATCCAAGAACTAATGTTTTTGATTTTATGACCCCAAGTTTAACGCGTTAGACCTTCTCTGACATAATAATATATAATTTACTTAACAAAAAAAAACTTTAAAAATTATGCTGTTTTTTAGAGGTAGGTTTAGTTCTAAAGGGAAACTTTTTTCCCGCTGGCCCAATTCAGCCCATTTACGATATTGTTCTCTGCTACCTTTTAAGATATATTTAAACCGAATGTCAAGAGTCTGGTTTTTTTCGTTTGGGCTGAATCGTGATTTCCACAGACGGACGGACATGCGTAGATCGTCTTAGATTTCATCACTTATCAAGAATATATATAATTTATGGGATCTCAGATGGATATTTCGCTGCGTTACAAACGGAATCACAAAGTGAATATACTCTACAGTTTTTGGTTTTTTTTTTTTTGGAGGGTATAAAAAGTGCGACTGCACACTTTTGATAGTTTTGTAGAAGAAACAAAATCATTAAAAAATCAACCTAAGAAATGTGGTCCATTCTCCGGACTTTATAGACATATGTATCTAACTATAAAGTTCACCAATCTATGAAAACTGGCCATAATCAAGACACTTACTCCTAAAAGAATCTCAAAACCACACAGTAATTTATAAAAAATAAATTAAGAAATCAATAAATAAAATCAAATAGAGTTAATGAATTTGTTAATGAATTTCACTCTTTTTTTTTTTAATTTGGACCAGCAATTAGGAGATGGGGGTCATCTGCCAACTGCTGGTAAATACATTGCGGCGTGCCGCAACTAGAAAAAAGGGGATTTTGTAATCAGAAGATAAGGAATTTTGTGTAGCTATTTCTACCTTTTTACTACTAGTTTTTTGCCACAGATCCGACGAAAGAAGAAACATAATTGGCAGCGACTGACACTATCACGTACTAAAAGAGCACTTCGTAAGTCCTGTAGCAAAAAAATTAAGTGGCCGGCGAAGTAAAGAGGTTGAAATAGCTACAGATAAAAAAAATATCTATCTTCTCATCTTTCTTCATCTGTCCTTTCACTACTATACCCTGCTTTCTAGTTCCAACGCAATGCACTTCATATATGGACACATTAAATTTTTTCGAATGTTCTCTTTCCAGAAAAGAACTAGTATCAAAATTAATTAGAGAACAGCTTCCAAATAATAATAATAATAATAACTAGTTTTAAAACAATTTTATTGCATTGACTGATTTTCCGTGACCTTAATGCTACCATAAACTGCCTCAATCGTTGCTTTATACGATATTTATAAAGGGTGTTTTTTTATGAAGTTTTTTTTTTATACGAATCACTCTGTTGTCTGACAGCTGTTTTGACAGTTTAAAGCGACGTCTCTACTCAGTATTGTTTGGCAAATCATCATGAACAGGTTAACTCCAGAACAACGCTTCCAAATCGTGGAAATTTATTTTCAAAAACAGTGTTCAATTAAAAATGTTTATCCGCTTTTTTACCGCAAAATAGCCGTCAGTGATGAGGCGCATCTTTGGCTGAATGGATATGTCAACAAGCAAAATTGCCGTGCTTGGAGCAAAGATAATCCACACGCCGTTCAAGAATTACCAATGCATCCCGATAAATGTACTGTTTGGTGCGGTCTACGGGCTGGTGGAATCATCGGTCCTTATTTCTTTAAAAATGAGGAAGGACGACGCGTTACCGTGAATGGAAATCGATACAGTATCATGATCAATGAATTTTTGGTGCCAAAACTTCAAGATATGGATATAAACGAAATGTGGTTTCAACATGATGGTGCCACTTGTCATACTGGGGGCGAAACTATGGACTTATTGAAAGAACATTTCATCGACAACATTATTTCGAGAAATGGACCGGTGAATTGTCCTCCGCGTTCGTGTGATTTGACGCCACTCGAATATTTTTTTGTGGCGATACCTGAAATCATTGGTTTACGTGGATAAACCAGCAACGATTGACGCTTTGGAAACCAGTATTCAACGTGTCATTGCTGAAATACGCCCTCAAATGCTCGAAAAGGTGCTCGAAAATTGGACCTCCAGAATGACCTTCGTGCAAAATAGTCGTGGTGGCCCGAAGTTATATTTAAATGTTAAATGACAAGAAATTATCTACCAAATAAAAAATTTTTTTTGGCCATTTCATAATTTGGTATGTGTTTTATTTAAATTTCAA
This sequence comes from Linnaemya tessellans, assembly GCA_951800035.1. NCBI lineage: Eukaryota > Metazoa > Arthropoda > Insecta > Diptera > Tachinidae > Linnaemya > Linnaemya tessellans. The sequence goes on from OX637535.1 coordinate 43,208,484, forward strand.
TTCAGCAAGCTCTTATAAAAACACTCTTTATAAACTATTAAAATTAAATGTCACAATACATCACAGTACTGTGTAGTCAATATTAAGGCTTTATTTATTTTTTCGGCGGTTTTAAGAGGACATTACTGTCTTATAAGTTAGCATATTTATTCCTCTTTACAAATTTATTCATTTATTTTTGCTTCCTTACAATTTCCACTAACTGTTGTAAATTCTGTTGAAGAAGCCCCTGCTAAAAAAATCTTACTTTTAATATATTGTTGTGAACTTTATTGCAAACTTAGATTATGGCATAAGTAAGCTTAACGTCACATAAAGTTATTTTTAAATGGAAATATATTTAAAAATCTTTAAAACCTTTTATATAAAAAACAAAATTGTTTATTTTTGTACTAATTGTTGTTACATGAATTTTCCAAAACCCTCAAAATATTCGTTCACCTGACACTTAATCACATCAACAAAGTTTGCAAACAACACAAATAAGCAAAAACTCGTACCACTAAATTCTATTTTTATAATTAATCTCATAAATATGCAAAAATTCAAATTTTCTATGTACGCAAATGCCAAAAGTTTTAATAGTTTACAATAGCACAAGCATCCATTGGGTTCATTGTACATGAAACATTTAGTATAAATAAGGATTCTAACTGATAAGAATTGCCATTTTGATTTGCTGTTGACAGCAAGACGAAGCGCGAAAAAGTATTAATAAAAAGCACAGTTTTATTAAAATTTTAATACAAAAAAATATATATATTAAAAATTTCAAGAATAATTGAAGAATGTGTGTAATAAAACATATATTCATTGGCCTTTTGCTAATGCTGGTCATAAATGCCTCAAGTTGTAATGATCGTGTTGAGAGTGCTGTACGGGAATGTGGGCGCCATTTGACTCAATTCCTAGCAAAACAATGCGTAAACGGCTACAACAGAAAACTGGAATCTAAGAAGTCTGGTAAGTTGGCCATTCACTAATACCAAATCTATATATCAGCAGCCTTCTTTTATATTTTATTCGCTCAATAGATCCTTTAATTGATATTGTCGGCTTTGGAAACTATGTTGAACCCCCCAGGGTACTGTCATCCCTATTCAAGGATACCTTTTACGCCGATTACAATAATCTTATTGCAAAAACACGCCGACGACGCTTTGATGGTGTTGCTGATGAATGTTGTCTGAAGTCCTGCACCATGTCAGAGCTACTGTCATATTGTTTATAAATGAAAATAGTTTTCATAACATTTAATGTTTTATTTAGCTATTAAGAAAACTGTGTGTGTGCGTGTGTGTAGATCTGCATTTAAGCACTCAGTAAAAATATAAATAACTGCGACTGCTAGCTATAATTCATGCGACTGCTAGAATTCATTCCGAATTTTTTTTTTTTGTAAGACATCAAACATGAAATCAATGCGGTTGTCGAATTCTGTCGCATGGCTGTCCATACGTGGCAAGTGCCATGCTTTTTATAACCTTAACAAAAATAATTTTGAAAAATAAATAATAACCCCGGTATTCATAAAATTTAAAATGAGTTTGAAATGTGTTTTAATCAAATTTTTTCATACAAAATTTAGTTAAAACAGCTTTCAAATACGTTTTATTTTTTTATGAATACTGGGGTAAATATATAGTAAAATTTTTAAATTGTATTTTTGATTTTTAATATTTTAGTTTTAGTCCAGGTCCACATAATCGAACTTTCGCCGCCCAAATACAAGCAGCGCCATACCACAACCCCTGCAATGTATTGAAATAGGGTGAAATAAAAATATATACAGGGCGGGCAAATTTGAGGTTAGAAAGTAAATTGGCTTTCAAATGATAAAATGTTAAGAATTAAGATTAATTATTCTACGATATTTATTTAGTAAAAAATTGGGAAATTTAAAAATATTAAAATCAGTCTACCATTGCTTGGGTTGAACATTAAGAATTGGCGGTTTAAAACCCTGAATGAAAAAAAAACTATTTTCAACAAAATCATTTTTAGTGATGACGACCTTTTTCAATTAGACGGTTATGAAATCGAACAAAATTGTAGCACATGGGGGTCACAAAAGTCTACAAACCGTCCTCGAAAAACCATTACATCCAAAGAAAGTGACCGTATGGGGCCGTTTTGTGGTCAGGCGGGATATCGGCCCGTTTTTTCGCAAATAATTAAGGAAACGCCATCACCGTGAATTCTCTGCGCTACCAAACCATGATAACCGATTTTTTTGTGGCCAAAAAAGGCTAGTTGGTTCCATCAAGACAGTGCCACAAGCCACCACACAGCCGGCCAAACAATTCAGTTATTACATGAGCAATTACCCGATCGCAAAATTTCTCGATTTGGCAATGTCAATTGGCCGCCTCGTTTTTGTGATTTATCGTCACTGGATTATTTTCTCTGCGGAAATTTAAAACAGCAGATATTTTGAGAGATGAAATACGGAGCTGTATTAACGAGATAAGTGAAGCTTTCTTGCAAAATTTAATTCAAAATTTTGTGAACAGAGCACTCGTCTGGCAACTTACTTCCTTAAATTTGCTCATACTTTAAAATAAACCATTTCCTTCCTTTTCACAGAAAAATCAAAAGTTGAACAACAAATGTTGATGTGTTTGAATCGGGAATTAATGAGTTAATCGTGGAAAAGGTTGTTGGCATTCTGAATTTTATTTTTACTAAGTATGTGAAAGTGAGCAAAAATCTTCAGAAATGTCTGCTATAGCGGGAATATTTTCGCCTTAATTTCCCTTTTATGAAGTTTATCTTACTTTTGAAATATATGTGGTTTTAAAAGAACTTTTCAATACCAGCATTTATTGGTGGGAAAAAAGTATTTAATTTAATATGGATCTTATGAAATATTGCTAACCAATTTTTATTTTTGCCCTTAAACGTAAAGTGTTTCATAATCTAATGCTTACAATCTAATGCTTACAATCTTATGTAATATTTAAAATTTATGTTTACTAAATTTAATTCAAACAAGTAAAAATGTTATATTCGACCAGGTTAATTTTAAATACTCTCCAAATATTTTGTAAGTTAAATTAAATTGTTTAACTGGGTGGGAGAGATATCCTTTATATAATATCGTACGTCAACGCCCACCTTAGGGGGGCGGGGTCCAAAAATAGAGACATTTCACCTTTGTCATAAGACTCTAACAATAAATATTTGGAATAATTAAATGTAAAATTTATTATGTGAGTGAAGATAAATATGCCGAGTTAAACATGTTTTGACGTAAGCAGTTACGACACAACGTATTCAGCTGTGAAATTAAATATGTTATGACGTAACGAAATGGCAAACAGTAAAGTTTTTTCTTATGACAATCCATATTTAATAAATTTTTTGACCATTTCGTGAAAATATTTACAGGCCATGAAAGGTCAATTTACAGGCCATGAGAGTGTGTGTGATCTTGCAGGCATTTTGGCCCAAGTGGCCAAATAAGGAGTTGGCATGCATTATCACTATATACAAAATGATGTATGGGATAGAAGATACTCCCATAATCATTTTTATATAAATGAGGATTTTCATACAAAAAAATATTTCGCTGATTGGCATTTCGTTACGTCATAACATATTTAACTTCAATTCGTAACTGCTTACGTCAAAACATATTTAACTCGGCATATTTACCTTCACACACATTAATTTATTTTTGTATATAATAACGCCCACTAAAGAGGGCGAGGTCCAAAATTTTTTTTATGTTATGGCTCCAAGTTTAACGCGTTGGATTTGCTTAACAAAATTACAAAAAAAAACGTTAAAAATTATTGACATTAATGACAAAGTGAATATAAAAAAATTAACTGAGAAGTCGTTGAAATGGAATCTTGTATAAAAAAGGCCTAATTCAACAGGTTAATTAAGGACACAATTTTCGTACAACAATTTGCTTTATGAAGATTGTTATTAATCAATATAATTTTTTAAATTAGGGTGAAAATATTTACGGACTAATTAGTAAAAAAATTTTTTTTTATTTATAAACTTTTTGTTTAACAAATTAAATTAAGTAAAAAGATTTTTATATAAAATTTGCTTTTAAGATTCATAGACTAATTGTTTCAAAATTTATATTAAATTCAGAAAGACGTGCTAAATATTCCAAGACACAAAGGAAAGTCGGCAACAGTTTTTAATTATTGAACTTACACAGCCGAACAGAATAGCTGCTTTCGAAAGCCGCTACACTTTCATCATTAGTACTCTTGTGTATATTTGTTTGTCATCAATTCTTAGGTGCCTTAGTTTAAAATTATAACAGTTTCCATTTATAAAATTTTCAACGAGAATTGTATTAAAGCCATGTTAGCACAAATAAAATTGTGTTAAAGCAATTGTACCACAAAATACTATATCCAACTTTAATCAAATCCTAAGAATCATTAACGTGAACAATTTGCAAATGCAATTTTTTGAAACAGTGGAAAGGCTGGTATTTAAAAAAAATTAATTTTTCGATTTTAAGTAACTATTTTGTGATGGAATAGATGGATATTCATCACACAATAATTTGTAGCAGTTATTCCCAATGTGCACTACTCATACAGTGCTTCCCACAGCAACCGTATACACTACATATACATATACTACATATAAATATTAAAATATAGAAACAAAATTACAGTATTTTGCTAGTTTTCCTTTCATTTAGAGTACGACAATGACATTGTTTTTAGTCAGTTGCTGTATAAAATAAAACAAGTAAAAGTGCTATATTCTTCTTAGATACCCTTCACAGATGGCATTCTTTTCGTTTAAATTTTTCGGCTGAGAAGCTAAATGTTTGGCTTTTTTTATTTCTAATACCTCTAAATGTCTTTCAAAAATATTATATATGTTTAAATTACAAACAAAAAGGAAAAATCCGTTTCATGTACTCAAAAAAGTTCTAATTGTCCGACCGAAGAATCGTCTTTAAGACTTTTTTGGTTTTTAATACCAATTTATTTCTTGCACCCTGGAACCGATTTTTTAATTTAAAAATTTTTAATACCAATTTAATTCTTAGCAAAGATAAAATATAATTATTTCACTGAAAAAAAAAACAAAATTGGGAATTTATGTGGGTACTTTTATGTACCAAAAATATTTCGATTTTCCAACTCTGGAAGTGAATTTTTATTTTTTTATCAATATAATTCTTAGTAAGGCGTAACGTAGTTTCACTTGACAAAAAAAATTTAAATTTTTAAGCTTTTTGGTCACATGAATACCATAAAATATTTCATTTGTCCAACCCTGGAGTCGAAATTTTGATTTTTAAAACTTTAATACCAATTTTGTTCTTCCCGAATTATAAAACAGTTTTAATTAGCAAAAACCAACGTCAATTGCCTTTTTGGTTACTTTTATGCAAAAAAAATATTTCAATTTCCCAACCCTGGAAACGAAATTTTAATATTTTTTTACCAATGCATCTCTTAATGAGCCATAAAATAGTTTTATTTAAGGAAAACTTAATATTTGTAACCATTTTTGTCACTTTCATGTACTACAAAATATTGCAGTTATCCACCTCTGGAATCTAAATTTTGATTTTTTTTAAATTTTTGATACCAATTTTGTTTTTACTGAACTAAAAAATAGTTTTAATTAGTAAAAAACCGACATTAGTTGCCTTTTTGGTTTCTTTTATGTATACGAAAATTTCAAAGTTTCACTTTCCCAGCTCTGGTCACGAAATTTTAGTTTTTTTTACCAATGCTAGTCTTCGTTAGGTAGAAAGTATTGTTGTTTAAGAAAAATTTACAATTTTGAACCATTTTGGTCACCTTCATGAACTATAAAATATTGCACTTGTCCAACCCTGGAATCGAAATATTGATTTTTTGGACATTTTTAACACCAATTTTGTTCTTCCTAAAAAAAAACAACGTCAATTGTCTTTTTGGTTACTTTTATATATAAAAAAGTTTCAATTTCCCAGCCCTGGAAGCGAAATTTTAATTTTTTAAAATTTTTTTATCAATGCAAATCTACATGAGGTATAAAGTAGTTTTGTTTTAGAAAAACTCAAATTTTGCAACCATTTTGGTTTTTACATGTACTACAAAATATTGCATGTAGCAAAAAAACTTTCATTTTCCCAACCCTGGAAGGGAAATTTCAATTTTTTGTTTTTTTTTATCAGTACAACGCTTCATGAGGTATAAAGTAATTTTTTTAAGAAAAATTTCAAATTTTTAACCATTTTGGTCACTTTCATGTACTATTAAATATTGCACTTGTCCATCCCTGGGTTCGAAATTTTATTTTTTATTTTTAAATTTTTGATACCAAAATTATAAGACAGTTTTTGTTACCAAAAAAAAACAAGAACAACATCTGTTTGATTACTTTCACGTATAAAACATATGTAATTTCCCACCCCTGGAAGCAAAATTTGTATTAAAAAATTTTTTTTGCCCAGTTTTGTTTCCCATCCCTGGAAATTTTTTTTTATTTTTTAACTTTTAATAGACCGAACAGTAAAAAAATAACTGATTTTTGGTATAAACTTTGCGTCGAGAAATAGGTGTAAGCTTCCCAGCTCTGGAACCATACTTCGGATCTTTCTGAATTTCAATAGCACTCTATTTAAGTTCATTTCCAATCCAACAGTCCAAGAACGACAGTCTCTAGCTCTTCTGGTGGGTTGGGAAAACCGTACAGACGGACGGACAGACGGACGGACAGACGGACATCGCTCAATCGTCATCGCTATTCATAAGGATCCAAAATATATATACTTTATGGGGTTCCATGTGCATATCGAAGAAATTACACACGGAATGACAAACCTGTATATAACCTTTCACTTTTTTGTAAAGGGTATAAAAAATAAAAACTATTGTTTTTTTTTATATATCGAATACTTAGTTACAGTATTTTTTTACCATTCAATGTTGCTTTACAGGTTTTGATTATTGTTTTTCTCGTTTTTCTTTATATTCAATTTCAGAGATGGTTTATCGCACTCAGCACATCCAATGTCTGAAATGAAAAAATTGGAAATCCTGCGCAACATTACTGATTTGCTTGGTCGAACATTTTCATCGCAATTTGTATTTCCGGTATTAGGACATGAAGATGGTACAACAACGAATTTCCGGCACATGGGCGAACTATGGCGGCATTGGTTGCCAACTGAAGCATTACATACATTTGAAAAAGGTAAAATATATAGATTCGTGCATGTGTTCATATATTTTTGTATTCAACTCTGAACAAAAATGTTTTTTATTTCGCTTAGTTTTATTTTTAGATTTCCTTTATTTTTTTTTTTGTTGTGTGTGTGAATTGAAAATATTTGTTATTTTACGAACAGACAAAATATACAAGAGAATGTGTGTTTATAGATTGTTGATCAGAGATGTGTACACACGTACTTAGGCAGTGTATGGCACAGGATTGCTGACGTATGATAAAATTGAAATGTAACTCAGCAGCTATTTGTATTGAATTTTCAGAAATAAATATTTCCATAATATTTATTTTTAAGATTTTTTCCCCATAAGTGAAAGGGTTTGAAAACTTTATCAATTTACGTCCATATATAAAATTAATTTTTCGACATGAAACTTTATTATCGGATTTCTCCAAAGTTTATAATTTATAATTTTTTTAAAGTATTTTAGTAATACATTATTCTAAAAAAAGACCTCAATTTTTTTTATAAAAAATTTTAAAAATTTGTATTTTTACAACATTTCGTGGTTTATTTAGGACAACATAGCTTAATTAACAAACCAACCAAAATATGAAAAAAAATTTATTTCTTTTTTTCATATTTTAATTGGTTTGTAATATTTTTTATAAATATTAAAAAAAAAGAAAGGAAGGATAAACTATATTTTCCACAAGAAGCCATCCAAAACAGTGGCGATATATTGAAAATATATAAATTTTTTATATTTTTAAGGCCGTAGGTTAGGTTAGGTTGAAAAAAGAGGGGCATAAGCATCAAAATCCGTCATGGATTACACTTAGCCCTCATAGGCCTGTTGTGCGCTCTATAATAAGGAGTTCCCATTCCACTGTAGGGAGCCTCCACCGATACCATGGAAACCTCTGAGTTTGATTACGTCAAGAACCTAGTTTCTTCAATGTACTTTCTTAAGTCTTTCCAATTAGAGCCCCTAAGGAATTCCATCTCCTGTATAATCTCCTGATTAAATGTTTGTCTTCTGACTTGGCTAAAAGCTGGACAGTAGCACAAGTAGTGCTCCAGTGTCTCGTCCTCTTCCTGGCAGGACCTGCATGTTATATCGCCAACGATACCCATTCGTACCAGGTGAGTCCTTAACTCTGTATGTCCTGCTATTAAATAAACCAACCTCCGTAGTGTTGGCCTACTCAATGTTAGGACCTCCTTTGTCCTACTACCATCTGGGTCCCCCCATAGAATTCTAGTCACCCTACCTACGGTAGAGTGCTGCCAGGCCGTAACCTTAAATTATTATTACAAATATAATACTTAAAAGTCAAGAAAAAGTAGAAATACATTTTTTTAACTCTTTTTATAAAAAGATAATATCTGAAGCCAAATACAATTTAAATGGAAATTTCGATCGATATCGAATGCCGTAATTTGCCCCGTGATTTATTTTTTGTATTTAAATAGTATTTATTTTCTTAAAAACTCGACATAGATTTTGTTAAAAGCACTCAAAAAAAAAAAAAAGATTTTTCGAATTAATATATAGCATACGATAAAAAAAAATTCTTTTAACTTATCAGACTTTTTGAAGCCTTAATACAAAAATTTTAACAAAAATCTCCAAAAATTGATTTTTGAATAAAATATATCTTTATTGAGGCTACTGTTGGATTACTGAGTTCTTGTGAAGCCTTTGGATTCAATTGAGTTTTAAATAATATCTTCAGTTATTCTAAGAAATGTTGGGTAAAGGTGCCCTAATGATCTGCATTGGCGACAGTGAGATGTGGATGTGAACTAGCTAAGCCCCTCAACAATCACTTTTAAACCTTTTTGTAAATTTGAGAAGAGAATCAGCACAAATGAAATTCTAAAAATTTGGTGTGAAAAAGAAAATTCCTTGCGATGACAAAACGATGTAAGAATCATTAGAATTTATCCAGATTTGCACTACTTCCCCATCGCAAGTTGAATTGAATTCCTGGGAATTACTTTTTTTTACTGGAAACTTTATGGACTCCATATATATGATATTCTTTTTTTCTACATCAATTCAAGACAATATCATTAAACCGCCGATTGGGTTGTTTTAAAAATAAAAACAAAATACTTCCTGAAAATAACAAAATTTTTCAAAAATAATTTTAGAAATGATTTTCAGTTTTATATCGCCCGTTGTTGTATACAAAGTCATACATTGAAAAGATACTAAATAAATTTTCAGTTTTTGTCGCAAACATTGAATTTTTTCTCTTATTTTTACTAATGCAGGTTTTGTTGTTGTTTGTCGTTGAGTTGTATGTTTTTTGTTAGGAGTGTTGAATGCAGAAACTTCGGTTAAGAGGTATTCAATTGCAAAGTGACTTTAACGGAAATTGATTTTGTATATTGTATACTTCATGTACTATTAGGCACACAACTATACGCATACGCCGTTTAAATAAAAAATCAATGAAATGTTTTAGAACTGAGTTAAAAGTGATGTTAAAATTTTTCAGATTTGGAAAATTTGATTACATATGAGCTGAATATTTAACATTTAAAGTGATGTAAGCAAAATTTACATTAAAAGAGTGTAGATAATAATTTATACATAAAAGAAGAATGACATTTTCATGTTAGAATTTTCAGGGATGTAAATTAAACATGAACACTTATAATATTCGCAATATATATAATAAGTGAAAAGTTAATTAATTAGACACAAGTGTTATTTGTGCAGACAAATAATTCACTTGAAATATTAATTTCGTCACTATTTGTAATGAATTCACTCAAATTAAAAGCAAAATTTTGCTTTCAGCGGAAGTAGTTGGAAGTAGTTAATGCGGGACTACGTAGCCTAAAATATTGGCAATAAAGTGCAAACTTAGTATACTTTTACTTACACTATATCCTTAATATAGGACACACAAAGTCAGAAAGAAGAATGGCACTTACCTACAAAGAAAGATAAAAATTATAGTAAAAATGAATAAGAGAATTAATTTATTAGTTAAGTATGTGTATAAATAAAAACAAATAATAAATTGTTAGTAGCTAAACTTTTGAAATTTGTATATAAAAGTTGTAAAATATAGTGGCATTAATTTTTTTTTTTTTTTTTTTTTTTAAGAGTAGGACCAGCACTCAGGGGATGACCCCTACATATGCAATGCATTGCGCCGGAACTGAAAACGAGGGGATAGTATTAAGGGGACAGATGAGGAAAGATGAGAAGATAGACAGTTTTTTTTTTTGTAGCTATTTCAACCTTTTTACTTCGCCGGCCAATTTTTGCTACAGGGCCGACGAAGGTGGGTGCTGTTACTCTGCTTTTTAGTACATGATAGTGTCAGTCGCCGCCAATTATGTTCATTGACCAGTGACTATGCCTTCATCATTGAAACAGGCTGTCAACAACTAACACAACCACGCACTAATGCTGATCAGAAGAATTCAACACAATATTTCATGACTCAGCGCGGGCTCGAACTCACGACCCTCCGCTTCATAGTCTCGTGTTCTACTACTTCAGCCAACAGCACCCACAAATTGGGTCAATCGTGTTGATAAATGTCATGTATGAGACAACTGCAGTGACATTTTTTTAATAGGAGTAGTGCTCAAAAAATATCTCCTATATATTTGTCAGAATCAAGTAGATCGATTATGGGAAATATTTTAATTTTTCACAGAAACTACTCAGTCAACTATTTCTTATTAATATAATATATATATATATATATATATATATATATATATATATATATATATATATATATATATATATGTATATATATATATATATATATGTATATATATATATATATATATATATATATATATATATATATATGTATATATATATATATATATATATATATATATATGTGTGTATTTATATATATGACGCGCAAAATAGAAAGGGACCTAAGGGTAAAAATCGGTTTTGTTCAGGAGAGCGAGCCATTTTAAAGATTTAAATACGTGTATCTTTGGTGTACCATCACCATCATAAAACGTGCATATCTCTGGGAAGGAACACTTTTGGGGCATGGGATCGGTATCATTCTATGCTCAGATAATGTCCACATAAAAAAAGTGAATATTGATTTGTTTAAGTCTTAGGTGCCTTTCTCTATGCGCTGTCACATATGAAAGTAACTCTGTCTGCTTGTTACATTTTCATACATTCTTCGCGGACAAAGTCGCGGTTGAAAGCTAGCATATACTATAGTAAAATAAAAAACCCCGACCTTAATACATCATTCTCGCTGGTATGAGCGCAAAAGGTTCCACTTTTTATGGTGACTTGCCCTTTTTGTAATGACTTACAATTTTTATGACCACTTGCACTTTTTATGATGACTTGCACTTTTACTATGACTTACACTTTTATAGTGACTTGCACTTTTTATGGTGACTTGCAATTTTTATGGTGACTTGCACATTATATAAAGACTTCCACTTTTTATATTGACTTGCACTTTTTATGATGACTTGCACTTTTTATAATCACTTGAACTTTTTATAATGACTTGCACTTTTTATGATGACTTGCACCTTTTACAATGACTTGCACTTTTTATAATGGCTTCCACTTTTTATATTTACTTGCACTTTTTATGATTACTTGCACTTTTTATAATGACTTGCACTTTTTATGATGACTTGCACCTTTTACAATGACTTGCACTTTTTATAATGACTTCCACTTTTTATATTGACTTGCACTTTTTTTGATTACTTGCACTTTTTATAATGACTTGCACTTTTTATGATGACTTGCACCTTTTACAATGACTTGCACTTTTTATAATGACTTCCACTTTTTATATTGACTTCAACTTTTTATGATGGCTTGCAGTTTTTATGATGACTTGCACTTTTTATAATGACTTGCACTTTTTATAACGACTAGCAATTTTTATGATGACTTGCACTTTTTATAATGACTTGCACTTTTTATAATCACTTGGACTTTTTATAATGACTTGCACTTTTTATGATGACTTGCACCTTTTACAATGACTTGCACTTTTTATAATGACTTCCACTTTTTATATTGACTTGCACTTTTTATGATTACTTGTACTTTTTATGATGACTTGCACTTTTTATAATGACTTGCACTTTTTATAATGACTTGCACTTTTTATAATGACTTCCACTTTTTATATTGACTTGCACTTTTTATGATGGCTTGTACTTTTTATGATGACTTGCACTTTTTATAATGACTTGCACTTTTTATAACGACTGGCACTTTTTATGATGACTTGCGCTTTTTATAATGACTTGCACTTTTATAAAGGCTTGCACATTTTGCAGTGACTTGCACGTTTTATAATGACGTGCCCTTTTCTCGTTACTAATATAATATATTTGAAAGTACCTCTGTCTATATGTCTGCCTGTTACATATTCTCCCCATTTTAGATGTTTTCAAAAACATACAAAAAGCTTACAAAAAGTTTTTTCAAATTTGCAGGTGGCTGAGATCATATGTCTGTGTTGTTGTTAGCCCGTATTTTATTCGTTTCTGTGACTGTCTGTACACGACATATGTCTTTACATAAGAAGTAGCGACGTAGTTAGACACGGAAAATTTCTTAGAAGAACAGTTAATCTATATAGCTATCTGAGGTGTTGAAATTAATTAGTGCGAGTGAGATGAAAGAGAGTAAACACTTAAACAATTACCAACGAGTCTAGATACTTACCGTCTGCTCTATAAAAATATGTTTACAAAATATATAATCATCAAAATGAAACACAAAAACACTCGTCTGACTGGAGCTCACAACCCATGGTTGTTCAGAGAGTCAACTAAGTGATTCCCTACTTACAGATGCTACCCTACTGAATTTGTCGGATATACATATGTGTTTATGGTTAGATCTAAAATGCCAAAACATTAATTTTTGAATAATACCTGGGGAGGTTATACTGTTAAATTACAATTTATTATGCAAGCTATTATAAAAATTTTCATTAAAATACACAAATCAATCACATATTTTATGTAAGCTCAGGTATCGCAATCAATATGATGTTTGGCAAAACAAACAAGCAAACAACATACAAAGTAATAATCTAATAAGAAAATGGCCATAAATAATAAATGTTTAGTACAACATCAATAATAAAAATACCAGGAATGATAAAACAAAAAACTTAAAACAATAATCAAATACTGTAAACAGAGAACTCACATTTAAACACAGCAAAAATCAACAATATCGTTTGTTGCAAAAATAACAAAAATGTAATAAAGAAAACAACTTTGCCATAATACTGACACAAAGATTTTTATGTAGACTATGCAAGCGGACTGTGAAGAACAATGTTTTCATGAAAGGCCTTGTAAAAATATATTTTAGTTTTATTTGCCATCAGACAACAAACGAAGAACGATAGCATTTAGGTAAATAAAATAACGTGAGCATTTCTTGTTTGCAACTACGAATAGTTGTGTGAGTAGTTTCCCACTGCAGGAAGTAAAGTCCTGAAGAGCACTTTTAAGGAAAAATAAACTAGTGTTTAATAACTAAAATTTTTTATTTGAGAGCGATGGTGGTCTTTACGTTTTCAGTTTTTAATACAATTCAGGCCAATATAAATTGGTTATCAGAGACTCGCCGTTGACAATATTATATGTTTTAACTGCGCAGTTAAAAAAAAACAAAGTTATATAATTATATATATATATATTTATATATATATATATATATATATATATATATATAATTATATAACTTTGTTTTTTTTTAACTGCGCAGTTAAAACATATATATATATATATATATATATATATATATATATATATATATATATATATATATAGGGTGTTTTTTTATGAAGTTTTTTTTTTATAAAAATCACTCTGTTGTCTGACAGCTGTTTTGACAGTTTAAAGTGACGTCTCTACTCAGTATTGTTTGGCAAATCATCATGAACAGGTTAACTCCAGAACAACGCTTCCAAATCGTTGAAATTTATTTTCAAAAGCAGTGTTCAATTACAAATGTTTATCCGCTTTTTTACCGCAAAATTCTCTTCAGTGATGAGGCGCATTTTTGGCTGAATGGATATGTCAACAAGCAAAATTGCCGTATTTGGAGCAAAGATAATCCACACGCCGTTCAAGAATTACCAATGCATCCCGATAAATGTACTGTTTGGTGCGGTCTATGGGCTGGTGGAATCATCGGTCCTCATTTCTTTAAAAATGAGAAAGGACGACGCGTTACCGTGAATGGAAATCGATACAGAATCATCATCAATGAATTTTTGGTGTCAAAACTTCAAGATATGAATGTAAACGAAATGTGGTTTCAACAGGATGGTGCCACTTGTCATACTGCGGGCGAAACAATGGACTTATTGAAAGAACATTTCAACGACAACATTATTGTGACATATATGGACCGGTGAATTGGCCTCCGCGTTCGTGTGATTTGACGCCACTCGATTATTTTTTGTGGGGATACCTGAAATTATTGGTTTACGTGGATAAACCAGCAACGATTGACGCTTTGGAAACCAGTATTCAACGTGTCATTGCTGAAATACGCCCTCAAATGCTTGAAAAGGTGGTCGAAAATTGGACCTCCAGAATGACCTTTGTGCAAAATAGTCGTGGTGGCCCGAAATTATATTTAAATGTTAAATGACAAGAAATTTTTTACCAAATAAAAATTGTTTTTTGCCATTTCATAATTTGGCATGTGTTTTATTTAAATTTCAAATCAGCAAGCTCTTATAAAAACACCCTTTCTATATATATATATATATATATATATATATATATATATATATATATATATATATATATATATATATATATATATGTATATATATATATATATATATATATATATAAAAAGTTATGATATTTTTATTTGAAAATTATCAATAATATTTGAAACTCAACATGTGCCTTCACCAAATACGACGAACATGCCTAGAAATAGACGGCCTTGTAAATTTTGTGTCTGGAACCTCATCTACTTTATCTGTATGTTGTTGCCTCAATGTACTTGGTATTGCAATTTTCAATTTCCAATTCAATTTTATTTGTTCAGTTTGTTTACTTATTGTATTCTTTCTATTCTCACATATGAACATGTCCATAGCTGCACTACCTTTATCTTTGTCTTAGTCCTTATATTATTCTTTGTATGTATAATATATGTATGTATGAATGAATGTCTATAATGTATTGCAGGTGGCTACTATTCAATTGAACAAACAAAAAGTCGTCTTCGTATTATAGCATTGAATACAAATTTCATGCGGCATGATCCCAAATATTCCCAAAGCCATTTGGCAGCTGTACGGCAACGTATACCTTCGAATACAATGAAGACTGCTGGCAGTATGGGCTCTGGTACAGATTCATCAGAGTATAAAAACTACTATTACCACCATAACAATATGCATCAACATCATGGACATGCTAGTGATTGGTCGTCATCTGGACATGGTTATGGGTATAATAGTCATCATCGTGGTATAAATGTTATGCCTGGGGGAATGCATTACAATACAAATGGCATAGATGGTGGTGGACGTGTCAGTGCATTGTCTGAGTTTGAAAATCAAGATACCGAAAAACAATGGCATTGGTTGGAAGAAGTATTATCTAATTCAAAGACAAACAAAGAAACGGTAAGTGATTTTTAATTAATATTATAAGAGAGAAACATGCCAAAGACTAAAATGAAACTTTGATGTTTTGAATCTAACGATATACTATAATATGGTAGATGGGAAACGTGTGCAGGATTTAGGCTGCATGTTAGTTATGCACCTGTAAGTAGAGTTTGTTAAACAGAAGATGAAAATTTTTAGATAAAACGTTTATTTAACTAAAAAAAATTTGTGTTGAAATAAAGGACATTTTATTTACCTATGACTTGAAAAGCGATATTGTGAAAGAACAATACTTGATCCATATTCCAGGGGAATAGGGAAAAATTGACGTCAAAATTAACGTGAGGCATCTATTGTGCTACAATAAGATATGTAAATAATTTTTTTTAGTCCATGTAATTTATTTATTATTATTTTCTTTTCTTTTTACTGTATAGAAATTTCAGTTTTATATTGTGTTACAAATGGTTTTTAAAGAGGATAGACCGTAAATGATTGCCATGAGTATGCAGTTATATGCGATACAGAATTATTTAATGCACCCTGAAGCCGTTGAAGCCGCAATAGCCTCAAATATTGTTTTAATGGTCAGCTTCAGTTCAGACAAATGCATTGCTTTCGCCGTTTAAATCCTTTGCTTAACACAACCGCATAAACAGTCGGCTGCATGAAAGTCAGATGAAGTCACCTAGGAGCGGTGCGGAAATCAAAGTCTCTCAATAATAATTTATATATGAATTTTTATCAGAGCTCCGAAATCTCCGCTCGAATTCGAGTAGAGAGTGAAACTTGCTCGAATTCGAGCGTGAGTACTCCTGCGAGTGAAAAAAAAAATATCGAGTGTACTCTATTTTTCTATGCCACTCGAATAAGAGCGCATATGCTTTGCTCGATTTCGAGTGCGAGTAAAATACGCTCGAAATCGAGCAGATTATACTCTTGCCGAGTACTCTTTCAGTCTTTCTCATACAGTGGAAAAATAGAAACTGTTTGGTTTTGCCGATTTTTGTGTGCGTGTGTGTGTGTAGTGGCAAGTATAGTATTATTTATGTCTTTATTGTTCATTATAATATAGAAAATATAAGTAAACTTTTAAAAATATAATAAAACTTTTTTTATAAACCCAACTAATTACTCCGCACATGCGCTATGTATGGAAAGACTGAAAGAGTACACAAAAACCACACGCACCCACAAGTCAGCAAAGACAAACAGTTTCTATTTTTCCACTCGATTTTACTCTTAAGAGTAAACTCTCACTCTATTTCGAAGATTTTTACTCCCACTCTTATTTTTTAAAAAGGAGTACTCGCGAGTACTCCCACCTAAAACAAACGAGTAGAGAGTAAACTTTTTGTAACACTTGTAATCTTCGAGTACTCTTCTTCGCGAGTATTTTTCACTCGCGAGTAAAATCGAGTGAATCTGAGCTCTGATTTTTGTCGCGTAGCCATCAAAAGCGGTCTATTTTGCTTTAACCAAATACAGTTGCAATCGATACGTCTACGATAAAGTTTTGGTTAAGAAAAGTGTTTTCATTATTAAGATAAATATTTTTTTAAGCATGAATTTTATTACTATTAAGATAATAATTTTTTATTCAGATTCAGGTTTAAAACTTTAATCGGCAAACAATTTTTTTTAAGAATTTTTTATTAAATTAAAGTTATTTTATTAAAAGTGGAATACTTAGAATCTTTTTATAATCATCAAACTAGCAGAACGGATCAGTATTGATTTCGAAGCCGCTACGCTTTCTTTGCCCAATTTTTCTACTTTTCACGTTGGAATATCAACTATTTAAAAATTTTTTTTTAACGAAATAAACATTACAATTTTTGAACTATTCAAATACACTTTTTCTCCTTAGATTAACTTTATATTTTATTGAATTGAAAATGACAACTTTATCACACTGCAAGAAATTAATTTAGGTGGTGTTAATATCACATTACAGAAATGTTTTAATTCACTAAAATAAGGAAATAGAATATGAAAACTTCTTATATGAATTTTTCATTAAAATCCCACGAAATTAGTACTGATCTGTTCTGCTAGTTTGATGATTATTAAAATATTGTAAATATTCTATAGTTAATAAATTAGTTTGAATTTAATAAAATTCTTATAAACAAAAAAAATTATTTGCAGATTTTAACTTGAGTCTGAATAATTCTAAAATTTAAATTTATGTTTAAAACCATTTTTTGATAGTAACTCTCTCCTTTTCTTATTTAGAGCTTACAATATTTTTTAAAACAAAGTGAATTTTCCAGTTTTAGCCAATACTATTAATTAACTCCATATATTAGTTTTCTTTTGGCAAAATAAAAAAAAAATTATAGAAACAAAAAATTGATTATATATAATAAAAGATATGATCAAATTTTTCTTTATCTTGAACCAGCACTCAGGGTATGACCCCTTTATATGCAATGCATTGCGCCGAAACTGAAATCGAGGGGATTGTATTGAGGGGACAGATTAGGAAAGATGAGACGACAGCGAATTTTTTGTAGCTTTTTACTTTGTAACGATTATTAAATTTCTATGGTCAACTACCTTGGGAACAGGGCTATCTAGTAATCCGGCTGTGCTCGTCGTTGGGTGTGGTTAAAATATGTTCCCCACTAATTTCATATACTAATCGTCGCAAAAGACTTAAAAATTTTAGATAGCAACAAATAACTTAATATGGTGATTCTTATAGAATAGAAAGAAGAAAAGAAAATAAAATTGATTGATGATTTGCCTATGGACTAAGATGGAATTTGCCACATATGCTATGCCCTCCCACCATGGTGATAAGAAGAAAGTTATTTATCAGCCCAAATATTAAAAAACAATTAAATTAAAATATATCTACCCCATACCTAACTTCACCTTTCGTAACAAAGAATAAATAATATATCAGATTTTCATTGTGAAAGAAAAAAAAAATATCTAGAAAATTTATTAAATTTAAACTTGTTTATATAAGTCAATAAAACGAAATTACATTATAATTATTATGAATTATTTAACGATATTGAATATATAATTTAATGTTTGTAAATGGCCGACCTTTTTTTTATTTTCTTTTCAAAGATTAATAGCAAATAGTATGGATAATTTCTAGCTAAAATATTCAATTTTATACTGTTCATAAGGTAAAGTATATGACAGTGAATAAGAAAATTATACTCAGTTAAGTTTTTTATAACAATAATACTATATGTGTGTTTAAATCAAACGAAAAGAACTTACATTGTTAATTGTCCCACGATGTCAGCTAGCGCCAGATGACCGTAGACTGCTTGCGAAATTTGTTAAATTAAAGGAGTATAATTATCTGGTAGTATAAATGCATAATTGAATTCTGTTATTAACATGAATTTCCAATTTCGTCCACAACAAAATTCATTTATATATATGTAGGCAGATTTAGTGAGTGAATCTATGAATTACTTTTACTAAATATAAATGAGGAAAATTTTCTTTTAAACAAGAATTAGGTGACCATAAACATTTTTTACAAAGTAAAAATGAAATACTATTATCTAAAACTCAAACAAACAAAACTTAACATTTAATGATTTATAAACAAAACAAAACAAGAAAAAACTATCATGAGATATTTAACACATTTTAAACTATTTTGAGTTATCCAATCTTCTTTTATGCAAATGTTAAAAAAAAATTAATTCTCGAAATAATAACTGAAAAAAAAAAATAAATTTGTACTTAGTTCTTTTCTTAAATGAAAAGTTATGTACATGCAATATGCGACAAAAAAAAACTTTCAAAGATTAACTTTGCGTATGTGGAACGCCCAACCATGAACACAATCAAAATCTGCATTTATTTAAGATATATCTCATCCAATAATTATTTAAATTCGTTGGCCGTAATATTAATATTTAGGAAAGAGGTTGTGTTATATTTATACACACAACCCCTATGAATTTGAATCACTAACAGCGGTATTCACAAGATAAACCCTGTTATATCAGGAAGCTGTGGCCAACTTGATAAGCTCTACAACCAGAGAAAAAAAAATAAATCTTCGATAAAAACCACTAAAAACACACAATTGTAAAAATAAACAAAATCCTTACCAATCTCTTTCGAATTATTAAGACTTATTAGCCAGTTGTTGTTCAAAATCTATATATTAATTTTAATTGTAAAATAAAATATTAAATTTCTCGCCGACACTACTATTTCACAATTCAAGTTTCTGTTCTAATTTTTGCTACAGGAACGACGAAGGTGGGTGCTGTTACTCTGCCTTTTAGTACATGATAGTGTCAGTCGCTGCCAATTATGTTCAGTGACCAGTGACTATGCCTTCATCATTAAAACATGCTGGCAACAACTAACACAACCACGCACTAATGCTGAGCAACAAGTCAATCATTTACGTCAGTACCTGCCTTACGGCTCAAACTGACGGTGCTCTTAACACCGGGTGAAAAAATAAGTGTTACCAGCACCCCTCTTAGTGCCCAAGAACCACCCGAAGGTGACCTCGGGTCACCCAGGTGGCAATTTCTAGAACATGATTTGGTAAGTCCCATGATCTAACACCTTGCTTAAAGTGCCGATCATACCCACATGATCTTATATTTGTTGATTCACAGCAACATATAGGTTCTGCTACTATCAGCCGGACCGAAGTCCAACCACAAGGATTGAACATCAATCCTTATCTGACAAACATTCCACCAAGTTGGTGACCACAGCCACCACGTGTACTCCCGAGGGAGACCTCACCAATATTCAGCCGCAGTAAACTGCGAGGCTTGTACTGGATCCCGTGGTACCAGTTCTGACTATTGGTAAAGCCTCGAAAGTCAAACCAGTGTAGGTTCTATAAACTTTCTATCGACTTCGGTCTTTTTTCTACCCAAACCCAGGTGTCTGTTCACCTGCCAATTCTTACTCAAGCTCGTAGGCGGACCTACTTCTTTTAGATCCTTATATGCACATCCGTTCCACTGTTTAGAGATTGGGCAGTAACATATGAGTTTTACGGAGCTACCTGCAAAAGACTAATGCTGAGCAGAAGAATTCAACACAATATTTCATGACTCAGCGCGAGCTCAAACTCAGGATCCTCCGCTTCATAGTCTCGTGTTTTACTACTTCAGCCAACAGCACTAACTATGTAAACGACACCATTTTTAACAAGTTACCATGTTCAGACATACAAATAAATTGAGGTTATCGCAATAAATAGCACTATTGAGAATAAAATTGTTATAATATTGTTTAAAATTACAAATGAAACACTGCAATAAAGTGTGTTTAGTGAGCAAAACACAACTCACTGAACAAAGTTAGTAGAGACTTAGCACCTAAATTGTAGAAAAAGTGAAAAAACCATTAACAAAATATGTCGAGTCATGTTTAAGTTAAATTATTGACACTAAATTTGTTACTGATAAGAAAATAAAAAAAAAAATAAATAAAAAACAAAAGAAAAGATCTCGGATCTGAACTTGGGCTCTTCATGAATATGAAAAATGTTAACCTCTAGTTGTCATACGTTAATTGAGTCGACATGTGAATAGCAAGATAATTGTGGCAATATATATTGAATATAGGCATATTGTTGTTTCCCGTTTAGGTGACGATATGTTGTTGAGGCAATTAAAATGGAAAAAATCATAACTAAATTTATAATGAGCTAGAATAACAATAAAATTTTAACAAACATTTTATTTATTTTTGAAATTAGGAAAGCCTAGTCAAAATCTGACTAATTTAGCGCGTAAAACCATTTCATCTGCTACTAAAGGCGACCCTGCATTTTCATTTTGATAAGAACATTTATGACTGCGCTGTCCATGGTTTTTATCAATAATTATTCAAAACTCATGTGGTTTCTTTTCTCAATTAAATGGGTTCTAACTTATTGTTCTATAATATTTTTAGGAGAATTAAATATATTTTACACCCCAGTTATTATTAAACCGAATTTAGTTATTTTTTTCAAACGAATTGAAGAATTTGCATAAATATTTGGCAAGTATAATTATTTAACAATTATAAGATTATATATATTATAGCCTAAAAAAACTTATATGGTAACTAATTGCCATCGTTTATTAGATTTGTTTAATCTTTAGTTCTACAAACAACAAAAGCTCTCAAGTATGGAAATAATTTGGTCATTTGAAATAAAAAATTGCCGAAAACTTGTTTGCTAATCTTCTTTGCTATACTTTATTTTAATTACTTTATTAAATTATATAATACGTTAATTGCTAAAGCAGCAATTGGTTTTAAAACAGTAACAAATAAAAAAAAATACGCCGAATAAAGCAAAAACTTGTGCAAAACATAGAAAAAGCACCATCAAAACTTCCGGACAATTTTATTTACTTGTCTGCAGTGATATTTTAACTTGTTAAAGTACCAGCAAAACTGCACAGAAATACAAAAGTGCAATAAAAAAATATCTAACAAATTTACAATTTTAATGAAAGATAAAAAAAGGAAGAGTTCTTTTTTGCACTTCCCTCTGAAGCTGTAATGCTTAAAGTAAACTTTTAATTTCTTCCACTTATTGCTTAATTTTTCGTTTTTCTCCAGCAACTTTCGTACACCATTTTCTGAATTGTAATTTTTTTTTCTTTGCCAAGAATCGGATTTTTTTTTTAACTTTGAATTTCAGCAGCACTTTTGGTGGTCATGTTGCTTGCGAGTACGTAAATAGTGGCGCATAAGAATTTTTGTTTCTATTTGTAGTTGGGAGGTTGCTTTTTTGTAGCCATTGCACTTGATTTCATCTGTTCTAAGTGCCAAATACATACATTTAACACGTATTAAAAAAAAAAAAAAAATAGATGAAAGAATCGTAAATATTATAGAATCTTTAACAAAAGAGGGAGGAAAAAATAATTCTGTGAAAATGTTTCCACTTAAAAACACTAACAAGCAAAAGTTTAATGAACAACTAAAACATGATTGTTAAGGTTTCCTTTATACATTTTTGTTCTGCTACATTCTGCTGCAAATTGTGGCAAGTGTAGAGTATTAAACACTACAGCAGTCGTATCAATACATTTTAAAACAGATACTTTATGAACTGATAAAAATATAGCAAATAACTAGAGGAAAATGTGCTACTCCCATGAACTGTTTGCTTATTAGAATTAATTTTCTTTATATGTATATATTTTTTGTTTCTTTAAGTTACCAAGTATAAGGCAACACTGGCTAATAATAAAAGACTCTATTGTATTAATATAGTACGATTATATCTACTGAAAATGATTTAGTTTTAAGGCCGATCTTTGTTAAATTATAGATTTTTATAGTTCTTTATATATAAAAAAATTCACCAAACCCCAGATGATAGTAAAAAAAAATCTCCATATAGCATTTTTGAATCATGGGAATGATCTATACTCTATATAAAGGGTGTTTTTTATAGAGTGACAAAAGTTCAGATCATAATAAAACAAGGAAATATATCTTTAGTATCAATGAAACGGGTTTTATTGGAAAGAAAATTTTATGAAATTAATTTTTAAATATGATTTCTGCCATGTGGCCGCCATGGCTGGTGCGTAGAAGACTCAATCAATTTTCAAGCCCTAAAAAATTTTCCATAAAGTGGAAGGACACTTGCTGGTTAGGGCATCGAATTGATTGATTTGGACCATCTTCAATGCTATCATGTACAGCGGCTACAGCTTCTTCAGTGTGCACTATTCGGCGTCGCACGGGATGCACCTTATCAGTAACAGTAAATGTGATCCGAAAACGATCCATTGTTCTTCGAATTGATCCCAAAATAACAGTGGAACGGATGTGTATATAAGAATCTAAAAGAAGTAGGTCCGCCTACGAGTCTGAGTAAGAAACAACAGGTGCAAGGACACTTAAGTTTGGGTGAAACAGAAACTAAAGTCAATAGAAAGTTTATAGAACCTAGACTGGTTTGGCTTTCTAGGCTTCATCAGTAGTCTAAACTGGTACCACGGCATCCTGTACTGCCCCAGCAGTTTACTGCAACTGGATATTGGTGAGGTCTCGTTCGAGAGTTCACGTGGTGGTTTATGGTTTATACCAATTATTAGAAAATTTGTCAGATAAGGAGTGATGACCGATCTTTATGGTTGGGCTTCGGTCCGGCTGATAGTAGAAAAATCTGTGTTGTTGTGAATCAACAAATGAGACTCTATTGTGACACATTCGTGTCTCATAGAGCTAAGATCTTCTAGATAGGATCGAACACTTTATTAAGGTGTTAGGGCATGGAATATTACCCTACCATGTGCTAAAGTTTGCCACCTGGGTGGCTCAAGGGCGCTTAGAAGAGGCGCTTGAGCTGCACGGGGGTGGTGGTGTACACCCAATTTCACACTATGTTGAGAGCATCGAAGGATGAAGTCCTCTGGACAGGAACTGATGTAAAACTTTATCATAGTTGTTCTTCGAATTGGCCGCTCTGAATGACGATTAAGTACGCCATAAAATGGAAGAACTGCACGATGATTTTAACGAATAGAACAATTATTTTGATTAAAAATGTCAACAATTTGCACGAGTTGCTCTAGTGTTGTGACATTCTAAAAAAAACACGCTTTATATAATATATTATATTTCATATTTTTATTTCTTTATTTTATATTTTATTTTATATTTTTATGCACTATAACATTTTACAAACTAATCATACTCACTTACTATTATACCGCCCATTACGAAAGAATAACATATTTACACGGTTTTTGTTTCTGCTTTACTCAATAGGGAACATTTTGTTGCAACATCGAATATAAATAATTCTATTTTAATTGGAATTTTATGATTCTTTTAAATAACAATTCAAGTAAACGTTTAATTCTGGATTATTATACTATTTTTATTGTTATAAAAATAGTAACTAATTAACCAAAGAAAAATATGTGTTTGAAACATTTGCACTAATTGCTGACATAATCACTTGGATTATTTTACAAATTACATATAAATTATTTTAATGTATAGGATATTTCAAAATAGTGAATTTTTTAAATATTTAGTTGCTGTGAAACCTACTCCTAAAATCTTTTTTTGCTTTGTAAATAACTCGGTTATCTATCTAGAATTCCTCATTTGCCAAACAAAAATCCCGAATGCAAAAAAAAAAACTAATAAATAAAGGGTGGGCAGATTTCATATTAAGAAGTAAATTGGCCTAAAACACACTTTTTTTGACAAATTCAGTTTTGTATGCCAACAGTAAAGCAGAAATATGGGAATTAATAATGAAATATGTTATGGGGCAAATATCCATCTCTAGCACTTCGCCAGAAGTCTACTTTTTCAAAATTTTAAACACAATTTTTTTCAATATCTCATCAATATTATCTTTCAGAGCGTCTGTTGTTTGTGGTTTGTTCACATAACTGCGGGTTTTTAAATGGCTCCAGAGAAAATTGTTCAGTGGCGTTAAATCATAAGAACGAGGCGCCCAACTGACATCATCAAATCGAGAGATTACGCGACCAAGAAATTGCTCATGCAATAACTGAATTGTTTGGACGAGAGTGTGGCTTATGGCATCGTCTTGCTAAAACCAAAGGTCCCTGACGACAACAGTAGCCAACTGTGGCCACAAAAATTATTGTATCATGCTTTGGTAGTGTAGAGAATTTACGGTGACTGCTTTTCTATCACGTTTTCGACTAAATAAGGGCCGATGATGCCGCCTGATCATAAATGGCATCATATGATGACTTTCTTTAGATATACAGTCGACTCCGCTTTACTGGAAATAACCAAAACCCAATTTTTTTCTTTCAGTTATCCGAGGTTTTCTCAAAAACGTAGTTCGGATTACTGAAGTTTGTTACAGTTAAGCGTACTGCTTAATATCAGTAAAACAATATTTTTTATATCAATAATACTCATGCATATGTGCACATTTTGTTGTTGAAACTTTTCACGAACTCCTCGAAAATGTCTAGCCACTTGTATTGACAATATCAAAGAAAATACAATAAAGTACGAGTAAGAGCGAAAATGACAAATACATTTTGCCATTTCACTTTTTAACGGAAAACATTTTTTTAGCCTTAAGTTATGCAATCGATTTCTAATAAATAAATAAATTTGTCATTGTTTATTTTTTCACTAAAGCGAAGTAAGTTTCATACAAAACGTAGCTGTGGGCTTGCTTTTGGTTTTCAGTTATACAATATTTTCAATAAAGCGATGTTTCGCTAAAGCGAAGTGAATAAAACTAGTTGCGTTAAAATCAGTGCGGGGATTTGTATCGCTTTCAGTAATCCGATTTTTTCAGTAAAGCGTGTTGCGCTAAAGCGGATTCGACAGTAATGGGTTTATCGAGGACTGCTTCAGGATTTTGTGAGCCCCATGTGTTACAATTTTGTTTGTTTGTATAACCGCTTAATGGAAAATGGGCCTCATCACGAAAGACGGTATTGTTGACAATTGCATTTTTTAAATTATGTTTGAATTTCTATTTTAATAGTGAACCTTTATCTATGTAAATTGTATTACAGGATGTTAATTTTCTCAACAGGCTATATGTTCAAATCTGCGAAACTGCAAATTATTTTTTATTTTTTTAATAATTTTTATTTTTTTAATAATCGTCAGGGTTGGGGAATTTCGTACTAACCAAAATGTAATAGTAAAAATGAATGTGGGAACTTCTCATATTCAATTTTCGTTAAAAACATTGGTTAAATAGTTGATATTCCTACTAACTAGCACCACTTGAAACAGTGGAAAAATTTAACGAAGAACGCTGATGAGATGGCGTAGCGGCCTCGAAATCAGTACTGACCCGTTCTGCTGGTTTAATGACTATGAAAAATATTCTTAATATTCCACTCTCAAAAATAATAAATAGAATGTAATCACGTTCATTTATTAAAAAAAATAAAAAAATAAAAATAATTTGCAGTTTCGCAGATTTGAACATATAGCCTTTGAGAAAATGCATTTTTTTTCATTAAATTTTTCAAGCAAGCAATTCATAAACGTTTGAGCCAAACTGCCTAAATTAACGTTTTAAAAATTGTTCACATTTTTACTAAATAAATTTTAAAGCTTAATTCTGGACATTTAATCATTTCAGAGTCAATTTACTTTCTAATCTCAAATTTGCCCATCCTGTAGTTAAAGCAAAGACCACGAAGCCCCACATCCCGTTTTCGATTCTACACTCTATCATTAGTATTTCTGGGTGAAAAAGATTTAATTGGATTTAATTCACAATTTTTATCTAATAATTTATCACGACTACGACTTATTCTTGTTATTATAACTATGTTATTAAAAAAAGTCAAACAAATACTCGTCTATTGAAACAATTTAACCAAAAAATAGTTTTAAACACACATTTTTATTTTTTATTTCATTAAATCGGTTGGTTAAATTTTTACTTCAGATATGGTAAAATTCACCCCTTTGACAGCATTATTTTAGGAGTACGAATAGAAGTTAAAAACTTCCAACTCATTACATCAATTATTTTTAGCTAAGAAGATTTATAAGCCCGCATTAAACATTTATTTTTCGTGCAAGCAAGGAAACAAAAATTAATTAAAATAATTTGCCCAAAATTCAATGTATTTTTATATAAAACCAATTTTTTGTATTAATTCATAAATCTTCAAAGTAATTTCTTATTCTAACAGAATAACCCATATTGTGTGGCCTGCTCTTGGAGATTAACAAACATTAAACTTACTGGACATGAACGTTTATTTTTAATATATTAGAAACTTTAGATAACATTTGTACAACTATTTAGATTTGTGTGATATAAGCAATTAGATCTTAAAGTAGTCTGTAGGCCACGCTTACCCCCCCTTAATAGCAAACGCATGAAACATATATTATTTCAGATATCATCATTGCTGAGTTTCCTTTTATTTATTTTTCTGCTAAATTGCTTCAAGTCATGCGAAATTGAAGTCAACATAAACACAGCAATTACTTTAAAGTTTATTCTTTACATAAAGTTTTTTCTATTTACCAAAGTTACGTGTTAAAAAAGTATTTGCAGCGCAACAAAAGTTAAAAGTGAAAATGATGACCAAGCATGTCATCATATTTAACACAATGTTTGACACATAAACAACATTTAAAGTAAATTTGATAATACAAAATCATTACCGAAACCTGTCGCCTTAAGTACAAAACAACATGAGACAAATACTAAAATTATATATATAAAAAAAATAAGGAAAAGCAAAAAGGAAACACATTTATTCACTTAAGCTTATTGCCGAAAAAGGAAATGGTGTTTGAAAATACAGGCAAGGGTCAGTTTAAATTTGTAGCAAATGATTACGAATAAACTGCTGTTTATGTCTCCCTCTCTCTCTCTCTGCCCCTCTCCCTATAGATAAAAATATACAACAGGAAAGGGGGACCTGAAGTCACGCTTAGGATACAATGACTTGATATCTTTATTTTGTAATCGGTTGAGAAGACAGTAAAAACACTTCAACACATACATTCGAGAAGATAAATAAATAAAAGTAACGAGAAAGAAACTAGAAATAAATTTATATATTTGGTAAAACAAATCACGTCATTGAACTTAAGCGTTATTAAGCAGCCACATTACCGTGACCCTATTGCTGGATAATGTTATTTTTTATAATTAAAAATATATTTAGGAATTGGACTGACATGAATTAAAATCATATGAATTTTAATTTTATTTTTATTTCGGCACTAACATTCTGTTTAATTTTTGTTTTACAAAATATCTTTAAAAAAATTATTAAATGTGATTTTTTAAATACAAGTTGTTGCTAATATGTGCATGTAGCTCTAGTCGTACAAGATTTCAAGCCCACCGTACACACATTAAAGAAACAAAACACTTTTAGCACTAAAATAACATCAATAAATGTAGCTGAGGATACGCCATAAGCCATGGCAAGGAAAGTACTGAAACACACATGCACACAGCATTTATTTAAACAGTAGAGTCTGCAATTGAAGGGATGAACTAATTTTGAAGAGTTAAAGCAGTTTTCAAAATACAGAGAATTCGATATAATGGAGATAAAATAAAAACAAAACTATGTAGTAAGAATTTTAACGAACATTTTATATTGCTATATTAAATTGAATTAAGATTCTATAGGCTAATTGTTCGAAATTTTTAATTTAAGTCTCAGAAAGACATGATGAATATTCCAAGGCACAAAGGCAAGTCAACATCAGTTTTTGTTATTCAACTTACACAGCAGAGCAGAACAGCTGTTTTCGAAAGACGCAACCCTTTCATCATCAGTGCTCATGTGTATTGTGTTTGTCGCCACTATTAGGTGGCTTAGTTGGATGTGATAACAGTTCCTATTTACACAAATTTTATTGTGAAAAAGAATACGAGAACTGTATCAAGCTGATGTTAACATGTTATTGTTATAATACCCGTGTTACCGTTTTGATTATTTTTCTCCATGTCTTATTTTTCTGAATTTTTTGTTCCATCGTACCTAAGTCAAAACAAAACTATTTTCAGATTGCCATGAGTTTTATATAAAAGAGTTAAGCACTTAATTTAAAAAATTTACTATTATTCTTATTAAATTTAAATTGAATTTAATAATAAATAACAAGAAAAATATATTTAAATTGAAAATATTGTGAGCTGAAGAATCGTTACAAAAAAATCAGCCAATTATCTAAAATTGCTGAAGTTTACGAGTTATTAAGCTACGAATTGTCAACGTCTAACTATTTTTTGTATATAAAATGATAATCATAATAATATTAATAATAATAACACTAATAAGTAAAAGTGCTATATTCAGCTGTGCCGAACCTTAAATACCCTTCACAGACATATTTCTGCTTTTCTTCTAAAACAGAAAATGGATTTTATTCACCAAGAAAAAAAACCAAAATTAAGAACTTATGTGGTTACTTGTATGTACCACAAAATTTCGATTTTCCAACTCTGGAATCTAATTTTAAATTTTTTAAATTTTTACACTAATGTAATTCTTCCTGAAGTATAAAAAACGTTTAATTCAACAACAAAAATTAAATAAAATAAATATTAGGAACTTATTTGGTTAATTCTACGTACAAAAAAAATTTTTATTTCCCAACCCCGGAATTGAATTTTCAGTATTTATGTATTTATGGTTTCTTATATCAATTTAATTCTTCGCGAAGTATAAAATAGGATTAATTCACTGAAAAACCCAAAATTAGGAACTTATGTGGCTACTTTTTTGTACCAAAAATTACGTCGATTTTCCAACCCTGAAATCATACTTGAAAATTTTTTCCGCTCTATTTAAGTTCATTACCAATCCATCAGTCCAAGAATGAAGTCTTTAACTCTTCTGGGGGCTGGGGCAAACTGATTTCACGTACAGACTGACAGACGGACATCGCTCATTCGTCATCGCTATTCATAAGGATCCAGAATATATATACTTTATGGGGCCTCTTTTTAATATTGAGGAAATTACACACGGCATGACAAACCTATTTATACACTTTTACTTTTTTGTGAAGGATATGATAATAATAATTATTGTAATAATAATAATAATAATAATAATAATAATAACAACAATAATAATAATATTACATTCAGCTGATATTTTCCTCCTAAGAAATCAAACATCTACGGTCATGTCACAGATTGCGATTATAATTCCGCTCGGAAATGGAATGGATTCCTTATTCCACAGAAAGCGATGAACGAAAAAAGCTTTTCGGAATGAAATCTAGCAGACTTTTTTCACGATATCAAAATTCATTTCTTTCCGAAAAATTATTTCGTTCATCGTTTTCTGCAAAACAAAAATCCGGAATTACTTCCGTTCCCGAATAGAGTTGAACGCTGTGCTATCCCTGATAATGAATCAGACAAGAATTCAGATTTGTAATACAGTGAAAAAAATAAAACTGCCTCAAAGAGACAAAAATATTATACAGACAAGCATCGAAATTTCAAAAAAAAGACTTATTTCATGGATGATTTCAATCACAAAATATTGCAAAATTTGACAAGATTTCATTTTGAAATCTTCTATCACTTAGTGATCCAATAATGTATGCAGTAGATCATATCAAATCGGATTGGCTACCAGAATATATATAATCATATATATATATATATATATATATATATATATATATATATATATGTATATATGTATATATGTATATATGTATATATATATATATATATATATATATATATATGTATGTATATATAAATCATAAAAAGAAGTAATCATTGGTTTCTAATTTGATTCAGTATTTCAGACCATCCAAAATATTTCAATAATTTTTATTTATCCTATTATTGTATTCTGATATTTTTAAGCTTAAGGTCTCTTTATTTTAATTTAGTTTTTAATTTCAATATTTCGTCACTCCTTTGTGTGACTTCTTCAGGATATTAATTATTTTATTTTATTTTTTTTTTAATTTCCTGAAGAAGTCACACAAAGGAGTGACGAAATATTGAAAATAAAAAATAAATTAAAATAAAGAGATCTTAAGCTTAAAAATATCAGAATACAATAATAATTAAAAAGAGGCCAAGAAACCAGAAGAATTTATTTATCCTATCCTCAATCTATAATTAAAAAAAAAACAATATTTGTTCAACAAAATAATGGATTATAGCAACCATTAATCGCCCCCATTAAATGTTCCACGAGTAGCAACATTAAAATGACTTCGAAATTTTCAATGTCTTTTGTATTTGTCCAAAATTTGAAAATAATACAAAATATGCACACAAGATATGCTGAAAATTTCCTGCCACCTTTAAAACATTTAAAAAAATTACACAGACATACACACATACAAATAAAAACCTACTCAACATTCTACTGGGCTACAGTTTCATGGCAGACATGGAGATTATAACGTTAATCAATTGTGTGTGGAAAACGTGACTGAATTAAAGAAAATATACTAAATAGATGAAGTTTTTTATTTTTTAATTTTGAGCTAAAAAAGTTAAAAACATTTTACATGACACACATAAATCGCATATTAGAATTCGACTATCAATTATTTTTTATAACTAGTGAATAAAATTTAAAGCATTTTTTTGTTAAAGATTCTGTTAATCATTGCTTTCAGAGGTCCATTTTTTTACTGGCTTCGAGGTAGAGTTTCCCACTAGATAGGCCAAAGATCTTGAGCCTCACTTCCGATGTCTAAGAAATGCTACTGAACAGATCAAATACAATGATCCTACAGTGGGAGGATAGAAACAGAGGGAATGCATTATATTCTGTCTCTGTTCATTATCATTGAAACATCTAAGAGAAAATTGCTACATTCGATCGAAATTCTGTATTTGAATGCCGTGGATAATATTTTTTTTTGTAATAAAAGCAAAAATTATATTTTTTACGTTCTGAACAAAATAAATCTTAATGAAGGTGGCCTGTAAGAATAAGACCTTCATGCAATGATTATGATATGTAAAAATCATTCCTTGGTGAGGACGTCACCATTATTTCGATCGACTTAAAATTTAAATTTTTGTTCCTTTTTTAAATAAAAAGGTAATATTGCCGCCAACATGTTCGACTATGTGAAAGCATATGAAAAACATGTAAAAACGTTATATTCGACCGGGTCGAATCTTAAATACCGTCCAAATATTTAGTAAGTGAATTTAAAATGTTTTAACTTGGTGGGACAGAGCTCCATTATATAATATCGTACGTCAACGCCCACTAAAGGGGGCGCGGTTCAAAAATAGACAATATCATGTTTTCCACAGACGAACGTATGGGCATTGCTAGACCGTCTTAAGCTTCATTACTAATCAAGAATATACATATTTACTTTATAGGGTCCAATTCTATTTGGAGGGTATAAAAACTGTATTTTGGCGGTCGCTCTGGCAAGGGCTGTGGGAGAAACTTTTCAATTTGTCATAAAACTCTAAAAATTAATGCTTGGGATAATTATATACAAAATAAAATTTTTAATTTTTTTATAGGGTCAAGTACGGGGCAAAAGGGGGAAGGGGATAGGGCAGAAACAGGCAGTCATAAAACTCTAAAAATAAATGAATGGGATAATTGTATACAATATTAAACTCATTTGTTTTTTGTAGGGTCATTTAGGGGGCAAAGGGGGAGGAGGGGGTAGGGCAGAAATCGTCATAAAACTCTAAAAATAAATGCTTGGGATAATTGTATACAATATTAAACTCATTTGTTTTTTGTAGGGTCATTTAGTGGGTGAAGGGGGAGGAGGGGGTAGGGCAAAATAGGACCAGGTTTCGTCTCAGCTTCGTCATTAAAGCTTCAAAATGTTACTTTTAAGGAATGTAGGCTTAAGTAAAACAATTGGTTAAATTTTTATGCTATTTTGGCATATAATAACGCCCACTAAAGTGGGCGGGGTCCAAAACTAATTTTTTTTTTAATTTTATGGATCCAAGTTTAAGGCGTTGGACCGTATTTGGCATAAAAATATATCATTTGTTTAACAAAATAACTTTACAAATTATGTTGTTTTTTCTGGGTAGGTTTAGTTCTTCTTAGGGGAACTTTTTTCCCTCTAGCCCGATTTAGTCCATCTCCGAACTTAGCCTGCTCTAAGCTTCAAAATATATTTATACCAAATTTCAAGGGTCTAGCTCTTTTCGTATGGACTGAATTTCCACAGAGGGACGGACGGACGGACATGCTCAGATCGTCTTAGATTTTATCACTGATCAAGAATATATATACTTTATGGGGTCTGAGATGGAAGTTTCGATGCTTTACAAACGGAATGACAAAGTGAATATGCCCTCCAAATTCTTTTTTGTAGGGTATAAAAACAAAATTCCATATGCTTTTCTGCCAAATCTCTGCCCACTTAAATGTAGACTTACTTAACAACAGCGTAAATTGCTGTCTGACTGGGCAGCCTATATAAAAGTTTTAAAAAATGTCATACTATGTCAAAAAAAAAAAAAAAGAACTGCGGTTGCTTTGTTAATGATTTCTATAACCCAGAATTCAGGTCAAATCGATCACGACCGTTTCATTTAAATGTTAGCACTGAATTGTGTTTCCAATTGTGGTTATTGCAGTTTTCACGTTCTATGCAAATCTTTGATTGCGTGCATCAATTTAGACTAAGTCAACATATCCGTCAGCTACACGCTAAAACAACCATCACCACTGCCGCACAATTGTGGATGTTAAGTGCAAGAAGTATTGCAATATTTTAGAGCGGTAGTTAAAGTAAAATTTGAGTGTTTGTGCTGGTTCGCGAATACCAGGGTTTCCAAAACTGATGACGATAGATTTAACACAACCAATTTGTTAAATCGAATATCGGCATGTACGAGTGTATGTGTAGGTTAGGTTAGCAGGAATGTTAGAAAAGAAGCGTTAATAATTTCCGAACTCGGATAGGCATTCAAGAAAGCAGTCCACAAAATAGAAATTTTTAGTTTTTTTTTTCCAAAATATAATTGTTTTTCGTAATTTAATTTATTTCTTACCGAAACTTTAGTTTTTATACCCTCCAAAAAGAAATTTTAATTTTGTATATAATTATCCCAAGCATTTATTTTTAGAGTTTTATGACAAAGGTGAATAATTTCCCCCACAGCCCTTGCCAGAGCGACCCCGCCAAAATACAGTTTTTATACCCTCCAAAGAGAATTGGACCCTATCAAGTAAATATGTATATTCTTGATTAGTGATGAAGTTTAAGACGGTCTAGCAATGCCCATACGTTCGTCTGTGGAAAACATGATATTGTCTATTTTTGAACCGCGCCCTCTTTAGTAGGCGTTGACGTACGATATTATATAAAGGAACTCTGTGCCACCAAGTTAAACATTTTAAATTCACTTAGTAAATATTTGGAGGGTATTTAAGATTCGACCCGGTCGAATATAACGTTTTTACTTGTTTTTTCTCTTTTTTATTGTTATAATTTTATATAACTTTTTTTTTTTAATTTTCAATTTACATTAAGCTATTCATTAGTCATAAAATTTTTGTAACACCATGCGTTCCTGTACTCTAATTATAAGACTCGATCTTGTTGTACAGGAAATGAAAATAAATAAATAAATAAAATTTAAATACAAATTTCGTTCAATATCGAGTGCCGTAATTTGTCCCCCGGTTTGTAATCTAAGCAGAAAATGTTTATTATTGATATGAGTACGAGTGTGCAATACTTGCAATTAGATATCTATATCTGTGTAATTTTGATTTGACCAATTGTTCTTTACTATTCAATGTTCCACAAATAAATGAGTGCAACTTCGAGTCTACACAGCGTCTGAACTGAAACTAGTTCAGTTCATTATGCAAGTTAACATTTACTTGTTTTCTCGGTTTGTTTGGCATATATTTTTGGTACGCTTTAATTTTGTATGGCTGTTCTATTGGCATTTGCATTTCGCATGCCATACACAGATATTTTTATATATTTTAGCAGTTCATAGAATTTTCTCAACTCCTCATCACTCAGTCAGTCATTCATTCATTTAGTCGATGATGGAATTGTGGTTAGTTGTCTAAAGTTTATTTTTAATTTCGCTTCCTTTTTTCTCGCAATAAAATGTTTTTTACTACCAGTCCGTTTATTTATTTACCAATTGATTTCTTTTTTTGTTTTTCTGCTGGTCACTGTTTTTCGACTGTCTTGTGGTCTGTGCGGCATTTCCATTGCGTTTTATTTCTCCTGTCAAATTATATGAAATTCAATTGATATTTAACATTGTCTGAATACGTTTTTCCTAATTGCTCGATATCATGTGTCACATTCGTCGTCTTTGAATCTTATTTGCTAGTGACATTTATGTCACCATTATTTATGAGTGTAATAAAATAGACCATTAAATATCAAATATATTTATAAATATTTAATGGGGCATTTTTATAGTCTACCATCTTTTTTACAATGTTTTAATGTGGGTAAGTGTGGTTAGTGAATAATAGGACTGGATTGCCGAAGCGTCATTATGAAGCATGTAATAGTTATTTTAAAGAAAAAGTGTGTTACGACATTGTGTAAGCCGATACCTCAGGTAGCTAGCAGTTAAAGGGTCTTGCAACAAGGAACTCAATCGATAGATGTGGTCATTTGTTGAAGCTCATTTATTCAACTTCTTTTACCAAATCTCCCTTCAAAAAGAAAAATTCTTTTATCAAAATTGCTGTTCTAATGGGGCAAAATAACGCTTGTTTTTTTATCGGCAAATCAAATTTGAATATGAGGTCAATTTCTGGATGAATAAACAAGCGAATAAAAACAAGTAAAAACGTTATATTGACCGGGTCGAATTTTAAATACGCTCCAAATATTTCGTAAGTATAATAAAATGTTTAACGGGGTGGGACAGAGTTCCTTTATATAATATCGTACGTCAACGCCCACTGAAGGGGGCGGGGTCCAAAACTAGACTACATCATGTAGTAATAATTTTAACGAACATTTTATATTGCTATATTAAATTTGAATTAAGATTCTATAGGCTAATTGTTCGAAATTTTAATTTTAAATCTCAGAAAGACATGAAAAATATTCCAAGGCACAAAGGCAAGTCAACATCAGTTTTTGTTATTCAACTTACACAGCAGAGCAGAACAGCTGTTTTCGAAAGACGCAACCCTTTCATCATCAGTGCTCATGTGTATTGTGTTTGTCACCACTTATTAGGTGGCTTAGTTGAATGTGATAACAGTTCCTATTTACACAAATTTTATTGTGAATGGGACATGAAGAAAAATAATCAAACGGTAACACGGGTATTATAACAATAACATGTTAACATCAGGTTGATACAGTTCCCGTATTCTTTTTCACAATAAAATTTGTGTAAATAGGAACTGTTATCACATTCAACTAAGCCACCTAATAAGTGGTGACAAACACAATACACATGAGCACTGATGATGAAAGGGTTGCGTCTTTCGAAAACAGCTGTTCTGCTCTGCTGTGTAAGTTGAATAACAAAAACTGATGTTGACTTGCCTTTGTGCCTTGGAATATTTTTCATGTCTTTCTGAGATTTAAAATTAAAATTTCGAACAATTAGCCTATAGAATCTTAATTCAAATTTAATATAGACT
The DNA here is from genome assembly GCA_951800035.1 of Linnaemya tessellans. Classification (NCBI taxonomy): domain Eukaryota; kingdom Metazoa; phylum Arthropoda; class Insecta; order Diptera; family Tachinidae; genus Linnaemya; species Linnaemya tessellans. The sequence continues at coordinate 43,245,350 of OX637535.1, forward strand.
ACATCATGTTTTCCACAGACGAACGCATGGGCATTGCTAGACCGCCTTAGACTTCATCACTGATCAAGAATATATATACTTTATGTGGTCCAATTCTTTTTGGAGAGCATTAAATCTGTATTTTTTGCGGTCTCTCTGGCAGGGACCTGGGGGAGTGGTGAGACATTTCACCTTTGCCATAAGACTCCAAAAATAAATATTTGGGATAATTAAATGTAAAATTTATTATGTGAGTGCAGATAAATATGCCGAGTTAAACATGTTTTGACGTAAGCAGTTACGAAACAACGTATTTAGCTGTGAAGTTAAATATGTTACGATGTAACGAAATGGCAAACAGTAAAGTTTTTCTTATGACAACCCATATTTAATAAATTTTTTGAGCATTTTGTGAAATTATTTACAGGCCATGAAAGGTCAATTTACAGGCCATGAGAGTGTGTGTGATCTTGGAGGGATTTTGCCCCCAGTGGCCAAATAAGGAGTTGGCATGCATTGCCAGTATATACAAAATGATGTATGGAATAAAAGACACTCCCATAATCATTTTGTATATAAATATGGATTTTCATACAAAAAAAAAATTTCACTGATTGCCATTTCGTTACGTCATAACGTATTTAACTTCAATTCGTAACTGCTTACGTCAAAACATATTTAACTCGGCATATTTATCTTCACACACATACATTTTTAAAAATTTTTTTTTTAAGGGTCCTTTAGGAGGCAAAGAAGAGGAGTGGGTAGGGCCGAGGAGGATCAGGTTACGTCTCAGCTTCGTCATTAAAGTTATTTTTAAGGAATGTAGGCTTAAGTAAAACAATTTTTAAAATTTTTACCCTATTTGTGCACACTAAATTTTTTTTTAATTTTATGATATACAAAATTACGAAAAAAAAAAAACTTTAAAAATTATGTTGTTTTTAGAGGTTGGTTTAGTTCTTCTTAGGGGAACTTTTCGTTTGGACTGAACCGTGATTTCCACAATCGGACGGACGGACGGGTGTGTTCAGATCGTCTTAGATTTCATCACTGATCAAGAATATTTATACTTTATGGAGTATATTTCGCTGCATTACAAACGGAATGACAAAGTTAATATACGCTCCAATTCTTTTTTGGAGGGTATAACAATTCCAATTTGGGACGATACCAGTACACATGAGGTCCAAGGCCTTCCACTTAATTGCGAAAAAATCGCTGTTTGATATGGATTGCTTAATTGAAATTTAATGAATATCATGTCGAATTTTTCTGATCACCGAAAATGCATGGTTGTATTGGTTGTTCAAATAGCGATATTTACTGAACTTAACTGACAGCGAGAAGCACTATCATGCACTAAAGATCAGAGCAACAGTCTCTTTCTTCGGCTCTACAACAAAATATTATGTAGATGTCATCGTGCAAGAGATGGTGGCAAATTACGGCACTCGATATCGAACGAAATTTATATTTAAATTGTATGGAAATTTCGTTCGATATCGAATGCGGTAATTTGGCCTCTAATCTTAGTTAAAAAAAAAGTTTCCTTAATATTTAATTTTTAACTAAAAAAAATGTAGATTTTACAAAGGCAATGGGCCATGTTCAGCGTTTACACATACTAGAAACTACAGACCCCGGTAATAAAAACAGTGTTGTCCTGTGTCAATTATCAAAAGCAAATAGAGACAAGTTCATTCATGTTTCGTATATTCGTCATCGCTAAACTTTTTTGCCCCTATCGCAGAGACGGAATGCTCTAAAATGAATAAACTTTTTAAAAATATTTAAATTCCTTTTGATTAAAACAATTTAAAATCGTGTATTTTTAATGTTCCTGAAATAATATTTCATACTTAATGAAAATATTTTCTAAATGGTGTTATCAATATTAACACGATTTTTTTTATTGTCTTACAATTTCGTAAAAAGACACTCTCATAAAAAGCCATATATAAAATTTGTCACGTCTTTTGAACATTTATTTTAAGAAAACATATTTGCATAAATTTGCTTTATTAAAGATGTCAGGTCATTTTGTTATCTTTTAGCGTCTCTTAAATGAAGACAATAATAATTTTTATTAATGCAAATAAGTTTTGAGCAGCTTAAACGTGGACGTTTCTTTCACTACATTTCGTGTACTTGTCTGCTGTTATTCTACAAAAGGAATAATTTATATATTTTAAATTGCAGTCTTTAATATATTTTTTGTTTAATCAATGAACATTAAAGCAAATGTAAAGCAGTGGAATTTGTTGAAGTACATTTTTAAATACGCACAGCCGTATGAAGTCGGTTTGATGTTGAATTATATTTTATGATGTTTTAATTTTTATTTTTTTTTTGCAATTAATTCTGTAATAAAATTTAATTTTAATTAAACGATTTTAGTGCTTTTTCACAGGTTGAATAGCAATAGGGCATGCGTAGCTATGGTTTTTGTATTTTAAGGGAATTATAATTTAGTTATCAAAAGCTTTAATCTTGGGAAATTTTCTGATCCGCATGGATGTGTGTGAATAATAAATTTAAGTAGATATTAGCGAAGACGCTGATAAAATATTAAAAAATTCAAATTATATTCCGATATTTTTAAGCGTAAGGTCTCTTTATTTTAATTTAATTTGTAATTTCCACATTTCGTCACTCCTTTGTGTGACTTCTTTAGGCATCTAATAATTTTGATTTTTGAAGGAGGTGTCAATTTTATTGACACCTCCTTTTATACCATTTCACATTGTCTTTAGTTTCGTAATACAAAGAACTTGCACATGATTCATCATTATCATCACAATCACTTTCAACGGTCACCTCTACTTCTATATCAGAATCGTCAGCATCTCCAATAGCCATATAATCCTGGTCTTCATCATCATCCCCACACAAATTCTCAGTACCATCCAAATCTAGCTCAGTGCCAATCAATCCAAGAAAATACTCTTCTCTCTCTCTTCATGAGACAGCCATTAGTAACATAAGTTACAATAATTATTTTTACTTTGAAAGTAAAAATAGTGATTATAAAATACATACATATTGCAAATTATTTTCACTGCTCATATCAAAATACTTTGCGACCATTTTCCAACGTTCTTAAGCTAAGATCACACTATCGGCACAATATACCGATTTTCGTCGGCTCACTGAAATAAAGTTATAATTAATAAGCTAAATTTGCCTTATTTGTCAACTAATTGAATTACAAGGAAACAATTGCATCATACTGCATTGTTAATAATGCCATATAGAATTATTCCAGAATTAATTAAGAAATAATGCAATTGTGGTTTAGCACTTATGACTTTATTGCAGAAAGCCGACGAAAATCGGTACATTGCGCCGATAGTGTGATCTTAGCTTTATATAACAACTAAATTGTATATTATAATAAAAAGCTTCCTTGCTATGCTTACATTTCACAACACATATAAATACGTAAATTATCGTTACAAAGCTTTGTAGCAGAAAAGAGCAGATCACTGACTCCTCAATGCCCTTTTCGTAAATTTAGGGAGACTAAACACCATCTTGCTGAGCTATAAAAAAAATTATTATTTGGCGATCATCTATGAATTTGGAAAAGAATACAAGATTTTAGAAATTCTACTTGGGAAAAATAACAGATACGTTTATATTCAGTTGCGATTCCCTTAGAAGCGCTGATCCCTGGAAACAGTAAGACATGAAGGAACCATTGCTGTGATTAAATTTGAAAATGAAAAGCTGACTTCTCATAAGTTTAATAGTAATATATCTGATAATATAGCATCCACTTTAATCACTAATATATCATCCACCGCACATAAGTATATGTATAAAACTTCAGTACCACCCGGGTGGGTATTGGTAAACGATGTATATAAAAATCTTTGGTAAGGCGAAGGTTAAAGCTGCTTAACATTTGAGAAGCATGAGTAATAATTTCATTAGGAATTGTGACCATCGATCAATATCGATTTATATTTCAATGCAATATGGGTGCTGTTGGCTGAAGTAGTAGAACACGAACCCGCGCTGTGTCATGATATAAGTATTGTGTTGAATTCTTCTGATCAGCATTAGTGCATGGTTGTGTTTATTGTTGCCTACCTGTTTCAGTGATAAAAGCATAGTACTGGTCACTGAATATAATTGGCAGCGACTGACACGATCATGTACTAGAAAGCAGAGTAACAGCATCCACCTTCGTCGGCCCTGTAGCAAAAATTAGCCGGCGAAGTAAAATATGTTGAAATAGCTAAAAAATAAAACTGTCTATCTTCTCATCTTTCCTAATCTGTCCCCTCAATACTATCCCCTCGTTTTCTGTTCCGGCGCAATGCATATATACGGGTTATCCCCTGAGTGCTGGTCCAAGATAAAAAAATAAATAAAAATGGCTGCAAATATCGATTGACATTGAATGCTGTAGTTTATGTCTGTTCTTTTTATTGTGCCGTCTAAAACAAATAACTTTCAAACTAGTCCCTTGAAGTTTGCCATCACTTGTCGTTAAATATTGTACAAATTGTGTTTAACATAATTCTGAACACTTCTTGAAATGCCTACAGAAATTAGGATGTTATACAAACTCATGATTAAACATGCCTGCAACTCCTCTTCTTCAAGATTCTTATATTTATGAAATTTCCTTTTCGAAATACTAGAGCACAGTGTTTCGCACAATTATAGATTATGACAAACATAAATCATATTACGTTACATACGCTGTAATTTATATGGATTTCAAAGACCATCCGAGAAAGCTTTAAGTAATTTATTTTTACCAGCACCGAAAGCAATATGATACCATGACCCATATCCAGCTATAAATAGCAGTGCTATGTTTAGATATAAGCGTGTCGGCAAAGAAAAATGACAAATGACAAACGCCAAAGCAACAACAACAACAAATAAAACAATGGTTAATTACAATTACTAATTACACTGCCAACGGCTGCATTGTCCTTAAGCAGTTCTCCCATTTTATTTGTGTTACATTCTTTTTTTTTTTTTTTGTACACAATCTTTTTCTAATACAACTTGATTTTTAATGTTTGACATTGTGCTGGGTGTTTTGAGACGACTCTCCTAGTCCATTGTTTATATATTCGTAACGCTCTTTTTCTTGTTTTTTTTGTACCGTTTTTTGGCACATTTAAAATTTTTTCCAGTTTGAAATATATTGCAGATTTAATGAAAAGCTGGCCAGTTAACTGGGTCCTTTTTTACGACATTAATTAGACATTTTTTTGCTTCATGAGTTTTTTATAGATTTATTTTTGGGGATTTGTTTAGTTCATGTTTATAAGCAGTAAAATATGTACGTACATATTTTTGTAGTTATTTGGGTTTGTAGAGTAGTAGTTGCCGTTGTTGTTGTGTTTTTCTCTGTAACACTCAAAAATGTCTAAAGAATTTTTGCTTGTAAGATTATCCTTTTTATTAGCATATTTCATTTTGACATTTTTTTCTATTGCCACTGTAGCTGTTGTTGTTGTTGTTGTTGTAGTCCTTGTTGCCATTTTTGTGTGATTCATTTCCTTTCTCTTTAGTTTTTTTCTTCCAAAAGCTTTATTATCTTTGCCGCGGGTGGTGGTATACAATAAGTCTTGTGTATTATGACAGAAAATAATGTCAATCTTAAATTTCCTTTTGAAACAAAAATAAACTTACCCAAAATGTGAGGGGAAAACTATAAAGAAAAGTGTAGAATCGAAAGCCGAGTCAACGCATAGGCAAAACAAAAAATATTTAATATACATGTACTGCTTATATATTAATGAAAATTTCTGTTAAGCAAACAAAATCGCTGGCAAAGTACTTTAATAAAGTTATAGCCTCATTTTATATTCTTAAACATCTACTAATAAGATTTTAATTAAATTCTTTAAAAGAAGTCATTTGTATTATTAAGAATATATAAAAAAATTTTTGGAGTGATAAATTTAAGTGGCATTATTGCCAAGTGATTTGTGAACTACTTGGCCGTAAAAAAAAACATTATTGTGTAATTAGGACTATCATGAGATTTTGGGAATACAATAAAACACTCTAATGCTCGTAACTCATGGGTACTGTGTAGCCATTAAGAACGGAAACAATTTTTAATTCAAACAATTTTTAGTGTAAAATCGCAATCTTTCAATCTTATTTATTTATGTATATCCTTTTAGGCTAAATATACAATTTGACCAACTGCTCCTTAAAAATTTATGGTTATTGCTTTACTAACCCACAAATACTGCCCTCATTAGTCATAGCACCAAAAAGTCATGAAAAAATAAAAATTTTACTATTTATATATTCTAATAATAAATACAACGCGATTAGGCAAACAAAAATTTAGATAAAAATACACTAATTTATCAATTACCTACAAGAAATATTTTTTTAATGTAAAATAAAGGGAAAAGTGATACCTTCCATAGTAAATCATTAAAAAGGGACTGTTTTTTTTTAATATGGCGTGTGTCAAAATTGACAAAAATTTATTAAAATGTTCATAAAATGAGACCAGAGTATCATTTATTTTCAAATGACTGAGAATTTTATAAGAAAAAATATCAATTTTTAAATACAATTTAATACTCTTTTCAAATCCCAACTCACGCCATTACAAGTACACATATTTGGTGCGTAGGTTAGGTTAGGTTAGAAGGGCTGCCCGCCATAAGCGAGAAAAACACTCGGAGGCCATAAAGGCCCTTTGTGATGCCCAGAGGGCTACACCGTACACAATCCTTTCAAAACGAAGTAGTGGTTCCTGAGAACCACCCAGAACTTCTCACAAAGCCCGCCAGGGCAGCCAGCGGTGCATCCCTGAGGCAGTCCAGATCTTACAGGAAACGGGAGCCTAGATGTCTAAGCCTACGCTCCTGCAGGGCCGGACAGTCACAAAGGAAATGCTGTACTGACTCCTCCTCTTCTCCATCGAAACAGCTCCTGCAGCGACCATCATGGGGAAAGCCCAAACGCTCTGACATGTGGCCAATTGCGCAGTGCCCCATCAAGACCCCTACCAGGAGTGCCACCGACTTTTTCACAAAAGTCAGTCCAAACTTTGCTAAGCGAGGGCCATAGAGTTTTGGAGACCCTACAAATGGTAATACTGGACCACCTGCTTGTCACCTTCTTCTCTGTCCACTCCTGAATTTTGTTCAGCAGCTCAACTGAGGGAATGTCAATATTCCTACGTGGCACTGCTTCATCCAAGGCCGAACCCACCCTTGCGTATTCGTCCGACATCTCATTTCCCTGAATGCCTTTATGCCCTGGAACCCAAACTATCTTGACGTCATGCCAGAGATTGAATGCATGACAGTACACATCTCGACATTATAATCCCCCAGTCCAGGGCCCTAATTGCTGCCAGACTATCTACACAAATGTCAATAGTTCTTGGCTCTACACTGAGCCAATTAGTTCTTAATCCTGCCTCGGTATTGGATTAAGTCTCTGCCTGGAACAATGTCGAGGTATCGGGTAGCCTGAGCGATACCGAAAGGCTGAGATCCTCGGAAAATACCCCTGAACCAGTGCCAGGGTTCAAGCCGTCCGTAGAAACCAAGGTTGCATAACTACGAGTCGCGGAGTTTTGCATCCAGTCCTTCCTCTCCGGGAATGCGACTGAAAAGGATTTGTCGGAGCTCATGACCGGAGTCATGTAATCAGTCCATCTCCCCAGGACCTGCCCTCCTATCTTTTGTAGAATAATGCCATGTCCCTATTGGGTGCGTAACCTGCAGTCAACTCCTCTTATGGTTGGATTTGAGTGTCACTGTGTGGTAAAAAAAACGAAAAAAAACTGTATGAACATCGTGCAGAAATTTAATAAAGTATTCTTGATCAATGATGAAATCTAAAACGATCTAAATAGAACTTTATGCATTTTCTGCGACGTTGGCTGCCAAAGAATTTTGAACGTTCAGTAGCAATATCATTTAAAAATGTTGGTCACCCGAAGCCAACAACTTATTTTTGTTCTTTTTTGTTTCTGAGTGCCTAAAAATAAGTTTTGACTACTCACGGTTTATTTTGGTCCCTAATTTTTGGAGTTATAACGGTTTTAAATTTAAATTTCCAACTTTTTTTATTATCCAAAAAAATACTATTAAAAATACACAGCGGCCATGGGAAATACACCAAAATGTTCACCACAGGCTAGAAAATCCAAATTCCATGTAAAATTCCATATTAAAATGTACGAAAATGTGCGACGTGGCCTCAGGGTAACATCTGTGTGTCACATGAAAACGTGCGACGTGGCAGCCAACGTGGCGATATTCTTTTTTGGAGGTTATGAAAACACTATTTTGGCGGGGTAGCTCCGCTAAAAGCCGTGGAGAAGACATGTCCCCTATGCCATACTGGACTAAAAAATTAAATCTTGGGGGGAAAAGGCGTTTTAGGGCAGGATAAAAGTAATACAATTTATTAAATATTTACCCTATTTTTGCATATCATATCTTACATCAACGCCCACTAAAGGAGGCGGGGTCAAAAAATGGATTTTGTCGATTTTCCCAGCTCAATGCTTTGGAAACACCAAAAAACATATTCATGTACATTTTCAACCAAAACGGAGCACAAATTTAGAGTTCATTATACCCTGTGGTATGGTGGCGTATACTTATTTTATTTCCCAATAGTAGAATAAAATATTAATCATACTCCATTTAATTGAATGATTTGTTATACAATTTTGTGCAAAACACGCAACAACTAAAACTATTCTTGATGCATAAGAAAATCGTTTCGATATATTTCTAACCTTGACATTTAATACCAAGTAAAAAGACTTTGAGTTGTAAAAACTACTATTTCAAAATGCAATAACAAAAAAATGCAACTGATGTATTAAAAAATAGAAATGCATTTATATTTTTAGTATTTTCCCTTCAGTTATTTTATTTATCATTCCTGTGCTTGTTTTAATAAGAAACTCGATCCTTTAGAAAATTCCAATGGCATGTTGTTCGCTCTTTCTATTTATGTTTCCAACTCATCATCATCATCAACATCATCGTGAACAGAAATATCTCACGAAATGGAATTTAATTAAAAATACACAAACAGGGTTAAGCGGCAACATAAATATGCGCTGCTGTATATAAAATGATGGGAAAATAGTGAATTCAAATACTAAAACAGGTTGGATGCTTTTCCTTTTCTTTTTGTATTTTTATTTATTTACTTTATTTTTATTTATTGCCATAGACACTTGAAAAATATTATGAATGAAATTTTTTTTAAATTAAATAGGGTGGCTTGGAAAATTAAGCTCTTTGCCCCTATTGCATAAAAGTGCACTAGACCACTGCAGATCAGGATGTTATAGTGATACTTTATAGAATTTTTCAGGCCACAATTGTACCAACAATTTTTAGAAAGAAACAAATCCAAAATAAGTGTTGAAAGGTTTATTACAAATTTAATAAACTATGCTTTTTTTTGTTTGTGCTAAAATGATATATGAATTTTTGTTATAATTAAAAGAAGAATGACTGGTGATCCCATTTAAGACGGCTGCCTTGTCATGGAAATTTGGTTTGCCCATCTGCTGAATTCTAGTGCCCAAAAATATTGCACACAGTCGTAGAAATTTTTAGTAGACCCGTAATTTTTCTTTAAAACTATCAGTTACTTAAATAATATTTTTAATTTTTAATGCAGCACAATATAATTGAATACTATAGGCCTACTTAATAAAAAATATTTCCAATTTGACAAATTTCTCAACAAAAGTTGTCAAATAAGCAGTTTATAAAGGTTAAATATTATTTTTTTTTAAAGATATATGTATAAAAATATACATGTGCACAGTTATTGTTTCTAATTCTCTGTGATGGGAGCAATAAAAGTACGCTTTGAACGAAAATTTATTATAAGTCCATATTTTATGTAAATATGGCTCTGCAAAGAAAACTAGTTCCATATGGCACAATTCCAAGAGATATTTTATCCAGATTACTAATTTATTATTAGAAATTAAATTTTAAACTTATTTAATCATTTTGACGAGATAAAATTCATATATTAATTTTAATATTTTTTTTTTTCTACTAAGAACAGCACTCAAGGCAGGACTCTTACATATGCAAAGCATTGTACCGGAACTAGAAAGGAGGGCATACTATTAAGAGAATAAAGGAAAAAGGACTAGACAATTTTTCTGATCTTTAGTACATGCGTTCATCGCTTTCAATAATGTTCAGTGACAGACAATCGCCAGTGCAACCCAATCTCGGCATTTTCGGCTGAACCTACAAAATGCCTTAACGTAGTTGATCTCTTTAGATCTTTGACCGTTAAAGATATTCGTGGATGTTTTAACATCCAGCCTAATTCATAAAAAAAAACAAGTAAAAACGTTATATTAGACCGGGTCGAATCTTAAAAACCCTCCAAATATTTAGTAAGTAAATTTAAAATGTTTCACTTCGTGGGACAGAGCTCCTTTATATAATATCGTACGTCAACGCCCACTAAAGGGGGCGCGGTTCAAAAATAGACAATATCATGTTTTCCACAGACGAACGTATGGGCATTGCTAGACCGTCTTAGACTTCATCACTAATCAAGAATATTCATATTTACTTTATAGGGTCCATTTCTCTTTGGAGGGTATAAAAACTGTATTTTGGCGGAGTCGCTCTGGCAAGGGCTGTGGGAGAAACATTTCACCTTTGTCATAAAACTCAAAATAAAATTTTTAATTTTTTTATAGGGTCAAGTACGGGGCAAAAGGGGCAGGGGATAGGGCAGAAACAGGCAGTCATAAAACTCTAAAAATAAATGAATGGGATAATTGTATACAAAATTTAAATTTTTTTTTTTGGTAGGGTCATTTTTGGGGCAAAGGGGGAGGAGGGGGTAGGGCAGAAATCGTCATAAAACTCTAAAAATAAATGCTTGGGATAATTGTATACAATATTAAACTCATTTTTTTTTTGTAGAGTCATTTAGTGGGTGAAGGGGGAGGAGGGGGTGGGGCAGAGTAGTACCAGGTTACGTGTCAGCTTCATCATTAAAGCCTAAATATATTATTTTTAAGGAATGCATGCTTAAGTAAAACAATTTGTTAAATTTTTACACTATTTTTACCTATAATAACGCCCACTATAGAGGGCGGGGTCCAAAAATTAATTTTATTTTATGGCTCCGAGTTTAGCGTGTTGGGCCTTCTTTAATATAAAAATATATCATTTGTTTAACAATATTACAAAAAAAAACATTAAAAATTGTGTTGTTTCTTAGAGGTTGGTTTAGTTCTTCTTAGGGGAACTTTTTTCCCTCTTGTCCGATTTAACCCATCACCGAAGTCAACCTGTGCTATCCTTCAAGATATACTTATACCAAATTTCAAAAGTTTAGCTCTTTTCGTGTGGACTGAATCGTTATTTCCACAGACGGACATACGGACGCTCAGATGAACTTGCTCAGTTCGTCTTAGATTTCATCACTGATCAAGAATATATATACTTTATGGGGTCTCAGATAGATATTTCGCTGCATTACAAATAGAATGACAAAGTGAATATACCCTCCATATTCTTTTTTGGAGGGTATAAAAACATGGAAAACGGTTGACCTTCAAGGTCTTGCTTGCAACTTCCCGCTAACTTTTACACGCTAAAAACCGTTTTATTTAAATCTGAAAACTGCTATAACTTGCGAATGGATCAGCCGATTCCCAATTCTCGATTCGAGAACACCAATTGATCACATATATAATTGCGGAGTGTTTTGGAAAATTTACTTTTTTCGAACTTTACGCTCAGCATATCTCACAATCACGCGAACCGACTTTGATGTGGTTTTTTATTGTCAAAAGCGGACTAAATTTTAGAATCGATCGTCAGTGTCGTTTAAAAGTTATTAAAAAAACACACTTTTGAAAAAAATATGAAATCGCTAATTCGCATTTTCATTTATTTTATTTTTAATTATTACAATTTTTAAACAAATTCAAATTTGAAATAAAGAATAGTATTAGAAGACTGTGCCACCAGCAAATCAGTTTATTTATTTGATAATTTATGTAAATAAGCCGCAGTTTTCTTGTGTGTTAAAAAAGTGACAAATAAAATTAAAAGATAATTTTAAAATTTTTTAAACGTGTTTTTTTTTGTTAATATTTATTTTCATATGTAAAATTAGCGATCTTTTTTTAAAATAATAAAAACTGATATATGTATTGTATGTTCATTAGTGTTTGGTATATGGTGGAGTACCAAACGTAACTCAAGTTGTACAAGGTGCTAGTGGCTTGAGTGTGCCCTGAAGGAACTTTCCATTTCCTCTTATAAACTAAGAATTGATAAACCAAAAATTGCTTGTGAAGACAAAGACTTAACAAATTTCATTGGGCTTAAAAAACTAATAAATTTAGGGATTTTTTTATATATAAACCAATTCTTAATGCAGAACTGATTGTACAAGTATCCGACTAGAAAAAATTATACTAGTGCTAATAGTACTAGTATCCCCCTAGTTTCCATCTAGTACCAATGGCACTAGTAATTTTCTAAACACACACAATGTTAATTTGAGCATTAACATGGTATAGGAAAGCTCTCAGTTGGGAACTAGTACTGGTGATTTTTGTACTAGTGCAATACTAATTTGATACTAGTTCGATCTGCTGCAAGGCGCTTACACTCACCCATACATACACACACTTACAGTACAGCCTCTCAGGAGTAGTCAGGAAAGCTTCCTAGGAACTCAAATTATCGAAACTCGATTTTTTTTCAAAATGGAATAAAACCAGTAATATCCCACTTTTTTGAAATATTTAAATTTTCTTAGCGGGACCTTAAAAAATTTAATAAAAGGGGTTTATAAAATAGATAAATTTTATTACTCTGTTATAAATCAGAAAAAAAAAATTATAACAAATTCATTTATTAATAAAATAATAAAAAAATGGTTTGCAGTCTTGCAGATTCGAAATTAAGCCCGTTGATAAAATTAACAATTTACATAAGAAAGTTCGACTAATAAAAATGCATACATAATTTAAAACATTGCGGGGCACGCGCACTTGTTCATTGTAAATTGACAACTAAATTCAATTACTTGAACATAAATAACAAAGAAGCTTTAGTTATCAGCAGCCGATGGCTCTGGAAAAAGCGAAAGAGATACATGGAATATTGGGAATATTAATCGTCAGGGTTGGGGAATTTCGTACTAACCAAAAATGTAATAACTTAAAAATATGAATGTGATAACTTCTCATATTCAATTTTCGTTAAAATATTGGTTAAATAGTTGATATTCCTACTAACTAGAACCACTTGCAAAAGTGGAAAAATTGAACAAAGAACGCTGATGAGATGGCGTAGCGGCCTCGAAATCAGTACTGATCCGTTCTGCTGGTTTGATGATTATTGAAAAAATATTCTTAATATTCCAATCTTAATATAAAATTAATAAAAATAGAATTTGAACAAATTCATTTATTAATAAAATAATAAAAAAATGGTTTGCAGTCTTGCAGATTCGAACTTAAACCCGTTGATAAAATTAACAAAAAAAAATTATATATATTAGAACTATCGTATTTAAGCCTTAAATTTAAAATTTTAAGTTATTCGCTGTATTATTTTTATTTTTTAATCAGGCTCTTCATTTTTTTGAAACCTCTTACTCAGATATACAGATCTCTTGGTACTATGCAAGAAATAACGAAAGTTGAACAATAAATTTTATGATATTTTCTTCACTTGATAATAATTTCACTTTTAAAGTGCACAAAATATTGAAGTTTTGTATTGCGCTAAACAAAGAAATACATATGCAAAAAAAAGTTAAACATCATATTCACAAAATCGTTAGCATAATGATCATTATAAAAACGATAATGTTATTGAAAATGCGGGAGAATATTTCTAGTTCAAATTCTTTGCTAACTTCGTCATATTGCATTACATTCAACATATTTTCAGCAAAAATATAGAATTATGTTTTACAGTTTTTGCTTATGAATTTCTATAATAAATGTGTGTACTTCAAGTGAGTTTTTTTCATAAGTTTCTTTAGTTCTGCATGAAAAAGAATTTAAAGTCTCCCCCTTATTTTGCTTACTCGTTATTCAATATGACGTTCTCATATCATGTTGATAACGAAGACCTAGAATTGTTTTTATTTTGTCAAAAAATCATCATTATAACATCAAGATTGTACACTGTTTGTCATATGGATAAAGTCGACATTTAATATAACTTGTCATAACAATTTTAGGTAAAGGTATAGTCATACGCTGTCTCAATGCTAGAAAACCATAGAAAACATTATGACAGGCTCACACAAATATTTAATAGAAAAATATAAGTTTTAAAGTGCACATACCGAGTTGTATTTAGAGGCAGAAAAACCACATTAACTAGTCTGAGCTATTTTTTCCATAGCTCTTTAGTTAAGCGAAGCACTGTACAGAAAACTGATATGAAAAATTGTTGCAAAACTAAAAAGGAAAATTATTCTTTGCATAATTTTAATTATACACGCAATTATTTTCGGATTGCTACAAACATTTTTATGTTTTCCGCAAATTGACGTCGTTATTTATACAGATATATTTTTACTTCTTTGACTTTTATAGTAGAAATACTAACGACTGCACCACACTCGTGTAGTTCACGTGCAGGCATTTGAGATATTTTTGAATATAATTAAAATAACAAACAAGCAAATTTGTTGAAAATATCTATTTCTGTAAAAAGGAATATGTGTTTTTCTGTTTGTTTGTGCATATGGTCAGTATAACAATTTTGAATTTTAATCCTGCTGGTTGTATTTTCAACAAAATATTAAAAATAATTCAAAGTGATCATTGAGGTTTTTTTTAAACTTCTTACAAAAATGTACACACTGTTGCAATTAATCAAATAATATAGTAACACAAAAATAAAATTCGTACAAATATTTATTAGTTACAGGTTAAGCAGATCTCTTTGGCTGCAAGTAATTGGCTCTTACACCAAATCATCAATAGACTTGAATATTTTAAATCACCAATACATTTCATAACATTATTCACACAATATTTATAACAATATATATTATGATGAACTTCATTTATTTATCGAATTGATGATTCTAAGAAGAAGAAAAAACACTCAAGCACTTGATGTTAGAACTCAATTTATAAATAAGCACATCTATGCTTCTATAGCCATTGAAGTGCAAAGTAATATTATGTAATAAATAGCACATACAAATAATATTTACTATTCCGTTTTATGTCTGTTCTGCTTAAGTGTATTTATTACAGATTTCCATTCACATGCATTCAATTCAAGTTAAATTCTTTTTTGCGCCATATCCTAGGAACTTAAAACAGTATGTGTATACAATGTAATAAGAACTTTAAAAGGCATTAGAACTGGCTAAGCTCTTTTTATCATTGGCAGGTACTCATGCGAGAAAATCCACACATTTTCTATATTCTTCAAATGGTTGAAATGAAAATGTCTGAAAATATATTTAAGTAGTTTATGCGATTTTTTTTTGGGCTATTGCAAAAATTACAAATAAAAAACCATAAAAAAAGATGTTCTTCAAAGCGATAGACGAGTGAGATTAAATAATTTTAAAACTGATTTTAAATTTCCATTAATACGAAGGCGGGTCAATACTTTTTAATGTATTTAAAGAATATTTCCACGCTGGACTACAATTGTTGCATCAAACAACTTTCTTATCCTTCAATCTTCCAAAACAATAACATTTAATTTTTTTATTTTAATAAATGAAATTGATTACATTCTATCTATTATTTTTTTTAAATTGTTAATTATATCAACGGGCTTAAGTTCGAATCTGCAAGGCTGCAAACCATTTTTTATTATTTTATTAATCATATTCAATTTTCGTTAAAATATTGGTTAAATAGTTGATATTCCTACTAACTAGCACCACTTGCAAAAGTGGATATATTGAACAAAGAACGCTGATGAGATGGCGTAGCGGCCTTGAAATCAGTACTGATCCGTTCTGCTGGTTTGATGATTATTGAAAAATATTCTTAATATTCAAATCTTAATATAAATTAATAAAAATAGAATTTGAACAAATTCATTTATTAATAAAATAATAAAAAATGGTTTGCAGTCTTGCAGATTCGAACTTAAGCCCGTTGATATAATTAACAATTTACATAAGAAAGTTCGACTAATAAAAATTCATATATAATTTATTATTATTTTTTTTTGAGAGTGGAATATTAAGAATATTTTCATAGCAAATTGTTAAGTAAAATGCAATTCCTTAAACATAAATAACAAAAAGCTTTAGATATCAGCAGCCGATGGCTCTGGCAAAAGCGAAAGAGATATATAGAATATTGGGAATATTAATCGTCAGGGTTGGGGAATTTCGTACTAACCAAAAATGTCATAACTTAAAAATATGAATGTGATAACTTCTCATATTCAATTTTCGTTAATAACAATGGTTAAATAGTTGATATTCCTACTAACTAGAACCAGTTGCACAAGTGGAAAAATGAAACAAAGAACACTGATGAGATGGCGTAGCGGCCACGAAGTCAGTACTGATCCGTTCTGCTGGTTTAATGACTATGAAAAATATTCTTAATATTCCACTCTCAAAAAAAAAATTATAAATATAATGTAATCACGTTCTTTTATTAAAATAAAAAAAAATAATTTGCAGTTTCGCAGATTTGAACTTATAGCCTGTTAAGAAAATTAACATCCTGTAATACAATTTACATAAATAAAGGTTCACTATTAAAATAGAAATTCATACATAATAAGTTTTAATATTTTTAGTTGAAGAAAACTTTAAACTTGAAGAAATCAATTATGAGAGGTATTAAAGAAAATAGATATTTAACCACCCAAACTGTGGTTTCAAGTAGAGTTTTCTCAAACAAATAATTCTTAAGGATTACACGAAATTCACTTTTTTTATCTCGGACCAGCACTCAGGGGATGACTCCTACATATACAGTGCATTGCGCCGGAACTAGAAGGGAGGGGATAATATTATAGGGACAGATGAAGAAAGACGAGAAGATAAAGAATTTTTTTAAGCATTTTCAATATTTACACTTCGCCGGCTAATTTTTTGATACAGGGCCGACGAAGGAGTGTGCTGTTGCTTTGTTCTTTAGAGAGTGCTGCAGGCTGAAGTAGTTATTCGAAATGGCATCACTACTCTTGTGAACAGGATACTGTCAGTTAACTCCTGTCACATGCTGCATAGTTTATTGTGTGTTAAGAAGTCCTTAAAGAAAGTGAATTTCATGTACTCATTAAGCATTATTTTTTGGGGAAAAAAACCATCACTAAGACGACGGCTAAGCTCGATAAATATAATGGGGACCATTTCCATGGTAAATAATTCCGATGTGGCCGTATAACCACGGAAGATGCCGAATGTTCTGGACGCCCAGTTGAGGTCTCTCGAAACAATTGAAAAAATTCACATTATGATTTTAGTTGAAAATGAGAGAGATTGTGGACGCCATATGCATCTCTCATGGATAAGTGGTTTAAATTTTGAATCATTACTTGGGTGTGAGAAAGCTTTCCGCAAGATGAGTGCCGTGTTTGATCACAATACAAGGATGCATACAAATAAAGTTTGCATTTTAAAAATACATGAATTTATGCTACGAATTGATTCCTTATCCACCCAGTTTTCCCAATTTAGTGTAGAGTGATAATTAACTTAAATGATCTAAAAAAACAAATGCCTATTTTAAAGAGCTGGCAAAATCATATATGGATATAAATATTAGAGAAATGTTGATGTAAGAGTGTAGAGCTCAAAGGAGAGTACGTTAAAAAATTAAATAAAAAATTCTGTGTTTCTTTCAAAAAGTTACGGGCTTATTAACCATTCCTGGTACCATTTTCTGCCGATATGGTACTGACATCGATACTGAAGGACAAGTGTCGGCGATAACGATATATTTGTAATTATTGTTATAACACAACACAAACCGCCAACAGATTTAATTGTCTGCAATAGCACCCAGGGTATCCAATTCACTATTATTGAACTGAAACGACTCGCATCACCAGCTACCACCCAGAAATAAACTTAACAAAAAAGTAAATTAACTTTCAATTGCCATACCAAGAATTGGCGTACCAAGAACTCAATCATGAGTGTCTATGCTTTTTGCTATCAACCAAAGAAATTTAGTAGATGAACCAAGCGGCTCAATAACCAAGTCCCAAAATTTACTGGTCCGTGAACCATCTGGAACTCAGCACAGCTTATCGCTATCTTCTGAAATTCCTTCAATAAAGCGAAAAATTATTTCTCCTGTAATCGAAGGAAAATCTTGATGTTATATTTGTTATAGCAAAAAGTCAAAATTTAGAAACTATATTGACCAAACAATGTGCTGTTTTTTCAAAAAAGGTGGTTTGTAAAACTGCTCATAATCTCAATTTTTGTGGAAAATTTATTGAACACAAATTATTATAAAATAAAACGATATTTAAAATAAATATCCCATTAATACTCATAAATCATGACCTTGATTGAAAAATGCTCCTTTAGCAAAATACACAGAAATTCCATATGTGTGAAAAACCACACATGAGGGTAACTAACGTAAATTTTTTTGAGGGTGATTTGAAGGTTAATAACGAAAGTAATTTGGCACTATTTTTTTTAACTTTGGATAATATATCATAACGCCAGTGCGGATGGTGAAGTAGTAAATGCGAGACTAAATATCCAGAGTTTGAGTTCGCACTCAATCATGGTTTCGAATTTTTCTGATCTGCATTTTGTGCATGGTTTTGTTAGTTGTTGTCGGTCTATTTTAGTGACGAGGGCATACCACTGGTCACTGAACATTAACTACAGTGATTGACACTGTCGTGTACCTAAGAGCACTTCACAGCACCCTCCTTCTTTGGTACCGTAAGAAAAGTTCATCTCGGCTAAGCAAAGAATAAAATATTTACAACAAAATCTCTATCCCGTCCAAAAAAAAAAGCACTGACCGATTTATATAAGAAAATCTTGTCTTACCAGCTACTACTTGAAACCATAACTTGAGTAGTTCAATATCCATTTTCTTTAATACCTCTTATAATAGATTTCTTCAGGTTTAAAGTTTTCTTCACCTAAAAATATTAATACATACTTATTAAAATAAAAAAATAAAAAATAATTTGCAGTTTCGCAGATTTGAACTTATAGCCTGATGAGAAAATTAACATCCTGTAATACAATTTACATAAATAAAGGTTCACTATTAAAATAGAAATTCATACATAATTAAAACTTATTGTTTTAAGAGACTGAAGCATAAGAAAGTTGTCTGATGCAATACTAGTAGTCCAGCGGGGAAATATTCTGTAACTTGCTGCTATATATTTATTTTTATTAAAAAAAACCTATAAATGTATGGTTGTATCGACAATAAAAATATCGGCTTTACTGCTAATAATTTTTTTATTGAATTACTCATCTTAAACAATGCAGGATATGACTTTTAATTAATTAAGTTCTTTTAAAGTTTTCCTTTAAAAAAAAAACATCTAGTCAATTTAATTTAAGTGCACATATAAGTATAACATGATTTAGTTAGTTTAGCTGCCTAAGGCACAATTAAAGTTTAATTTTGCCAATTTTCTGGCTTTCCCCTAATTCGAATCATTAAACTATTTCTATAATATGTAGCAACTTTATTTTAAGCTGAATACTTAAGCCCTATTCAAGAAACCCCTAAGAAAGGATATTATTTATTTTTTTCTTACGTCCAACAAAAAGTACAAAGAAAATGAATGAAAACATTTATTTTAATCTGCTTTAATATCATTTAAGTAAATATTTTACAATTAAAAAAGGGGTGAAGAAAAGCATACGCTGATACTGGGAGTGCAACGAAATTCTTGACTGTGAAATCACTTAAAACTAGTTGACACCATTAAACACAGAGGATATTTTTTTATTAACTTTAATATATCACACACACACACACACACACACTACAAACTTTCTTCGCTGGGAATAAGATGCCAGAACGAATTAATATAAAATTATTTTATATTTTCACAATAGTTGTGAAATAATCGTGAGTCAAACGTCTCTTGTATATATGCTGAGAGCCATATGCTGGCAACAAACTGCATGTATGTGCCGCAATTCTACCAATACTTTCATTTCAACTAAATGATGCATGTGTGTGTGTGGGGATGTGTGTCAATTGTTGTGTAATAAAACAGACACATATATAGTATATCTACGAAGAGTGAGTGGGTATAAGTGAAAAGAAATATAACTTGAAGCAAAATTATGATTTCATAATAAATCTTTTTGTATTGCAAAAAACTTGTACGTGCACTGCATTTCTATAGTTAAAAAACTGACTGAAAGATACATATTCGTACTTTAGATTGAAAGTAAGTAACAATATTTGCGGTAAAAGTCGAAGTATAAACATGCCAGAGTACAATCAGTAATAAAAGATTTTGTTCGATTGTGCAGTTAAAACTAAATTTGGAATCAGTTTGATGTAAAGCTCCAGTTGATATTCCTTAAATATCAAAATACATTTGTAGCCGAATTAAGAGAATTGGAATTGAACGTAATTTAAAATTACAAAAGCTTTTCGAAATCAAAAAGTCTGACTCAATATGAATTTAAATATTTCCTTTTTTTTATCTTGGACCAGCACTCAGGGGATGGCCCCTATGTATGCAATGCATTGCGCCGGAACTGAAAACGAGGGGATAGTATTGAGGGGGCAGATTAGGAAAGATGAGAAGATAGAAATTTTTTTTTGTAGCTATTTCAACCTTTTTACTTCGCCGGCTAATTTTTGCTACAGGGCCGACGAATAATTTTCTACTAGATATTTTTCAGTATTAAAAGGCTGACAGTACAAATTAAGGATCAATAATTTTACAGGATACGAGAGTCAATACGTCCGTGACTTTGTGAACGAATTACAGGTATTTTTTATTTTTTGAGAAAAATAACTTTTTTCCATCTTCATTGAGTTTTACACAATTATTCCAAATTTTTTATTCCTTCCGAAATATAGGATTTGTCGAGGTCATGACAATAGGCATTTGTTTGTGAAATAATTTCATCGCTGTTTTAGGAATGTTGTTTAGTATTTACCCGTTCCTTATGGTTTCTTAAAAAAATGATTAAATTAACTTCAATTAATTAGCTCAAAACAAAGCACTAATTTAATTGAGACAATATGTCGAATAAACGATTTTGAAAACGTTTTGTGTAGATTTTGTTTTTCATTGTGCCTTTTTTATATACTTTTATTGTTTGCCAATGGCAGACTAATTGTATGAAGGTGGAAAAATAAAATAGATTTATATCGAATAAAATTTGTTTGTTGTGTTTTCTTGAATTTCATATTCTATGGTTTTGCTTGTGTAATTCTCAATTAGTTTTTGGGAGTTTATGTATAAGCTGAGAGGTTTTGTTATTTTGGAATTAGGTTAAAGTCTACTGATGATTTGGTGTAAGAACCAATGAAATGCAGGCATATAGACATACTTGACCACATAACAAACAAAAAGTACTAATTTAATTGAGACAATATGTCGAATAAACGATTTTAAAAAATAAATTAACCTCCTTTAAAATCGATATTGATACACCAAAATTATTGTATTGCTTCAGTTCGAAAACGTCGGAAAGAAATTTAATTTTTTTTTAAATTTTTTTTTTAATTTTTATATAATTTTCTATAATCATTACACTTAAAAACAGGTACAACATTTTTATACTGAACAAATTTTGAATTATAACTTAAAACTTATTACTTATTAAAGAGGCCACTTACCTGTGGCCTGTTTAAAAAAAATTACATACAGATTTTGAATCTGTTAGCTTCTATAAACATCATCTCTGAAGTTCTATAAGGAATGAATTGTGCAAATTTCTTAACAAATCAAAACTTGCAGATCTGCTTCGGTCTTCCCAGCCTATGATCACTATGTGCCACTGAACAGTTCGTCAACAGTTAAGAAAACTCAAACGTTATTTGGATGACCGTGTACTTTGATGTTCCTGATGTTCCATATAATTATCACGCAGTTGTTTTTTGTTGGATATATGCAAATCATTACTTATTTAGTATACAAATCAAACATGGGTTCTTTTTTACCGACTTTTCATTTATGATCTTTATTTCTAATCCTTTAATTTGAAATAAGAATGCTGGATTTGTGCCTTCGAATATTTATCATGTCTTTCTGAGATTTTAAAAACAAATTTCGAACAATTAGCCTATGAATATTAATTCAATTTAATAAAGCAATATAAAATGTTCGTGAAAATACTTACTACATACAAATTTAAGCTATGGCTTGAGCTACCAATAATAAAATTGGAAAACGTTCAAATGTACTTAAGTATAAAATTCAAACCAAAAAAGTTTGACTTAGGTATGATGGAACAAAAAATTCAGAAAAATGGGACATGAAGAAAAATAATGAAACGGTAACACGGGTATTAAAACAATAACATGTTAACATCAGGTTGATACAGTTCTCGGATTCTTTTTCACAATAAAATTTGTGTAAATAGGAACTGTTATCACATTCAACTAAGCCACCTAATAAGTGGTGATAAACACAATACACATGAGCACTGATGATGAAGGTGTTGCGGCTTTCGAAAACAGCTGTTCTGCTCTGCTTTGTAAGTTGAATAAAACTGATGTTGACTTTCCTTTGTGCCTTGGAATATTTATCATGTCTTTCTGAGATTTAAAAAACAAATTTCGAACAATTAGCCTATGAATCTTAATTCAAAAATGCTGGATTTTTATGAGTAGCGCAATACAAGGAAATTTATAATGCGAAACAGAAAGACTTTCATAATAAAACTGACGATGAAAGTTAACACATTGCATTTTTTTTATTACTCATATACATACACAGATTCCTATATGTAATCATACACATACTCGTATATATTCTTTTATTTCATAACAAAATTGTGGTTAAAAAGAAATTATTATACTTGATATGAAATTAAATTTTGAACAGAGTTAAATTGTTAAGATATGTACATGCAACAATGTCGAGTTGTTGTTTTTCATTTTAGGGCTTTTAACAGTTGAAATGCACTTAAGCACATTTTGGGGGAAAAAACGATGGATATAATGAAAGGAGAAATGTTAAATGAAAATGCAACGAATGCTGTTGTATTATTGAACTGAGCTCAAAAAAAAAAAAAAACTAAAAATAAAATAATATAAAAAAACTCACTTAAAAATTTCAAACTGTCAATAACAACATGTTCAATATATTCTCTTGGCAAATGGAAACAACTTAAAAATTGCAACTATTATTGGGCCTATATAACGAATATTATATATTTAATACACAAACACGTCCTCTTTAGAATTGGAAAAAAATCCTTTGAATATACGAGTAACATAAAGTGATATATATTATGGCTGTTTAAATTTACAAATGCAATTTTATTGATGTTAGAAAAATGTTGGCACTAAAAGCACTTCTGGGAAAGAACGTGTTGAATTGAATCTATTTTACTAAATTAAAACGTTTCCGTAATGTGATATTAACATCGCTTGACTAAATTTCTTAAAAAAATTTTTTTTAATTTTTTAATATAAATTGCTCTGTGATAAAGCAGTCATTTTAAGGTTCTAAAGATAAAAAATTATTTTCGTGTCAACTAAATAATATGTGAAGTTATTCCAAGGAGAAAAAAGTTTTTTTTTATAGTTCAGTACTTGTTATACACATTTAAAAAAATGTATGTTTATTAAATTACTGAAAGATTAATTTACATAATTATTAAGCTTAAGTTCATACCAGCGAATGTGCAAATTATTATTAATGATTATAAGAAGTTCTCATATTTTATTTCGTTAAAAATATAGTTGATATTTCTAATGAATAGTACCAGCTTGAAAAGTGGAAGAACTTGAGCAAAGAACGCTGATCAGAGGCCGTAGCGGTCCCGAAATCAACACTGAATCGTTCTACCAGTTTGATGATTATAAAAATATTCTAAATATTCCACTCCTAATAAAATAACTTGAATTTAATAAAAACAAGTAAAAACGTTATATTCGAACGGGTCGAATTTGAAATACCCTCCAAATATTTTGTAAGTACAATGAAAAATGTTTAACGGGGTGGGACAAAGTTCCTTTATATAATATCGTACGTCCCACTGAAGGGGGCGGGGTCCAAAACTAAACTACATCATGTTTTCCACAGGCGGACGTATGGGCATTGGTAGACTGTCTTAGACTTCATCACTGATCAAAAATATGTATACTTTATGTGGTCGAATTCTTTTTGGGGTCTCTCTGGCAGGGCCGCGGGGGGGGGGGGGGGGGGTGGGGAATATTTCACCTTTGCCATAAGACTCTAAAAATAAATATTTGGGATAATTAAATGTAAAATTTATTATAAGAGTGAAGATAAATATGCCGAGTCAAACATGTTTTGACGTAAGCAGTTACGAAACAACGTATTTAGCTGTGAAGCTAAATATGATACGACGTAACGAATTGGCAAACAGTGAAGTTTTTTTATGAAAATCCATATTTAATAAATCTTTTGAGCACTTTGTGAAACTATTTACAGGCCATGAAAGGTCAATTTACAGGCCATGAGAGTGTGTGTAATCTTGCAGGGATTTTGGACCAAGTGGCCAAATAAGGACTTGGCATGCATTGCCAGTATATGCAAAATGATTTATGGGATAGAAGACACTTCCATAATCATTTTGAATATAAATATTGATTTTCATAAAAAAAAAAATTCACTGATTGCCTTTTCGTTACGTCATAACATATTTAATTTCACTTCGTAACTTCTTACGTCAAAATATATTTAACTCGGCATATTTATCTTCACACACGTAAATTAATTTTTATTTTATTTCGTTTTCATAGGGTCTTTTAGGTGGCAAAGGTAGAGGAGGGGGTAGGACAGAATAGTACCAGGTTACGTGTCAGCTTCGTCATTAAAGTTTAAATATATTATTTTTAAGAAATGCAATCTTAAGTAAAACAATTTGTTAAATTTTTACACTATATTTGAAGGGGGTGGAGTCCAAATTTTTTTTTTTTGTTGGATCTTCTTTGACATAAAAATAAATCAGTTGCTTAACAAAATGACAAAAAAACTTAAAGAATTGTGTTTTTTTTTATAAGTTGGTTTAGTTCTTTTTAGGGGAACTATTTTCCCTCTTGCCCGATGTAGCCCATTTTCGAACTCGACCTGCAGCGGTGATCCTTCAAGATATATTTGCATCAAATTTCAAGAGTCTGGTTCTTTTTGTTTGGACTGAATCGTGATTTCCACAGACGGACGGACATGCTCAGATCGTCTTAGATTTCATCACTGATCAAGAATATATATACTTTATGGGGTCTCAGATGGATATTTCGCTGCGTTGCAAACGGAATGACAAAGTGAATATACCCTTTAATTCTTTTTTGGAGGGTATAATAAATAAAAGAATTTCTCATATTCTGATTAGTTTAAAACATTGGTTAAATAGTAACCCTGGTATTCATAAATTTTAAAATGAGTTTGAAATGTATTTTCATCAAATTTTTTCATACAAAACGTTCTTAAAATAGATTTTAAATACGTTTTATTTTTTTATGAATATGGAGGTTATTATTTTTAATGACTAATACCACCGTAAAAGTTAAAAAAGTTGAACAAAGAACGCTGATGAGAGGACGTAGCGACCTCGAAATCAACACTGATCCGTTCTGCGAGTTTGATGATTTTAAAAATATTCTATATATTCTACTCCTAATAAAATAACTTGAATTTAATAAAAAAAAAATTTTCAGTGTTTGAGATCTGAACTTGAATAAAAAAATTATTATCTTAATGATAAAAAATAAATTATTTTCAGATTTTCAGATTTGAACTTCAGCCTTAAGAAATATTCTTAGATTAATAATTACAAATTTCCAAAAATTCTATACAAACTTCCCTTGACTTTTTGCTTTTAAGGGATAATCGACTGACGATTCCATTTCATCTCAGCAATTATGTTGTACATTTCATATATTGAAAATAGTTTTCTTTATAGAATTGAAGCCACTATAAAGTTTTTGTTTTTACAATTTCAAATTAAACCCAATTCAAAGAGTAATTCTGTGGCTATTACAACAAAACAGTCAAAAATAAAAACTCAACTTCTATTTTGCATTCGCTCTACTCATATTTGTTTTTGTTCCCTTTTCTTCCAACAAAGCGCACGAAAATCTGTTAAGTGCAAAATAAAAGCCAAAAAGTATACAAGTATATTTTTTAACATCCGCAAAGAATGGTTGTCTGGTTTAACGCACAAATACAAAGAAATAAGAAATAAGGAACTGTGTAAATGGGTTTGTTCTACTACTCAGCATTTGCCACGTTTCATAGGTATAACAACCCAATAATCTTGCAACCGGAATGCGGCAATGATATAAAATAACTGGTAAAATAAATAACAAAAAGACCGAGTTGAAGTTAAGGAAATTTTTTAATGAAAAGGCAAATAGGCATAAAATTAATAAAGTGGCAAGAGGGAGAGAGAGAGAGAGAAAAACT
This sequence comes from Linnaemya tessellans, assembly GCA_951800035.1. Taxonomy (NCBI): domain Eukaryota; kingdom Metazoa; phylum Arthropoda; class Insecta; order Diptera; family Tachinidae; genus Linnaemya; species Linnaemya tessellans. The sequence goes on from OX637535.1 coordinate 43,271,896, forward strand.
GGCCCTTTTATTTACTTGAACTAGCGTAGAAATGAGGTTGGTTATATATTAGGGTATCCAATCAAATATATTTGACTTGAATAATTTCAAATATTTTGTTAAATTTTATTAATGGCATGGCATGGCCACACATCAAACTGGTGCTTCAAACTTGTGTATGTGTTGGTAAAATTCAGTTTGAGAGTGAAAATCTAAATTGGTTTGATATTCTTCAAACTCACATCAAACCATACGTGTGAGTTTTTTTCACTAACACTATCAAAGAAAAGCAGAGTTTGAAGCGTCAGTTTGATGTGTGGCCATGCCGCTTTAGAGTAAGTCAGTAATTGAGTAATAAAAGACGATTTAAAAAGTAGTACTATGGAAAGAACTTAAGGGAATTTAAATTCATACGAAAGCACTTTTGGAAACAATTTTATTAAAATGTGCAAAATTTTGTTTCATTCGGTTAAAGTATTAAATAAAATTATTTTTGAAAATCATCAAAAAATTTCGTCAATATAAAATGTTTTATTTTATAGATAAAAATATTTAAGTTTTTATGCACTTCACCAAAAAAAAATAAAAGGTACATATCGGTTTTTCATTTCGTGTGTAATTTCCACAATACTAATATGTGACCCCGAAATTCAATAAGTGCGTGACTTTTTGAATTTCCCGTTTCTTAATTAAAGTGGCATCACTGCTCCTGTCAACAGCCAAATGTCAGTTGACTCCTGTCCAAATATGAACCACATGCGTCATTTAGTTTGCTGCCGCTTATAGCAGACTATCGCTCATTTTGAGAAGAAAATGCTAAAAATTAATTTTCTGTGCTCATTAAGGATTATTTTTTGCGCAAAAAAACCTTCGCTCAAATCCAGACTAAGATTAATAAATATAATGGGAACTCTGCACCATCCATTTCCATGGTAGAGAAGTGGTTAACTGAATTTCCATGTGGCCGTAAGAGCACAGAAGATGCCGAACGTTCTGGACGCCGAGTTGATGTCTTTACATCAGGAAAAAATTCAAAAAAGTCACTATATGATTTTAGCCGATCAAAGATTGAAGATGAGAGAGATTGTGGAAATCATTGGCATCTCACAGGACTCAGTGGTTTCAATGTTGAATGATCACTTGTGTATGAGAAAGCTTTCCGCAGGATGATTTACAATCAAGGGTTCACACATGTGCAGTTTCCATGGCAGAAATTCATAAATTTGACTACGGATGGCTCCCTGATCCTCCCTATTCTACAGATTTTACAGATATACTCGTACTCAAAGGAGACTACGAGTATATTGAAAATTAAAATAAACATTTTCTATAAAAAAAAAACTGTATTTCATTCAAAAAATCTCGAACTTTGTATGTTTTCTAATGCGCCCAAAAAAGCTGAAGATATCGGTCTTGGAATGATGTATTGGAAATAGTTTCGAAAAGATTGCCATTGAAAGTCGGCAGAATCCAAAATACGGTTCCAAGGCTTAATTTTAAATCAAACATTATTTTTAATTCACATTCAGACACCGTCTGTTATAATACTTATATGTTTTTAAAGTTTTGCAATTAAGTAATGGCTTTAATTAACATGAGACTGTTGTTGGCTAAATTAGTTAAAACGAGACTATGAAGCGAGACGACTCCGTGCTCAGTCATGAATATTCTGTCGAATTCTTCTGATCAGCGTTAGTGCGTAGTTGCTGTGATCTTCCTTCACTGTCATGTATTAAAGAGCATAGCAACAGCACTCTGCTGCCCTGTAGCCAAAAATTTGCTGGGAAAATAAAAAATTGAAATAGATGCAAAAATTCTCTATCGCCCCTATTATGAATGACGACATCGACGTCGCATTAAGGTACCCAGGTATCTTTTTCAATTTAAAAATGCTCTCAATTTTGTAATAACGAAGATATGGTGTTAAAACTCTAGATCGTCGCGGTTAAGGTGTTTATAAACATTATTAAAAAAACAAAACGTTAATAATATTAATTTCTTCAATATTTAAAATGGTTTTTAGTTCGACACCTACGCGAGTCAATGACCGGGTACCCCGGTAACCCATTCAATTTCTACTTGTTTGCACTACTGTTTATATATTCCCCCATCATTCATTATTGGAAACCTTCTTTTGATTTGATTTAACTTTTATTTAAGGTTTTCATTTTTACAAGTTTATTGGTTTATAATTATTTAGGCACATGCAAAGCATTTGGAAATAGTTTTTATGCGCTGGTCGCATACTAGTTTATCACATACGCTGCATGATTTTCTGGCTTTTCTCCCTCGAAAAACCAGTAATGGGCGTCTTGCCAGTAATGCGGTTGGAGGTTGATGGCTGCTCCCACAATGTGGATGTGTGTATTAATTTGCTCAAATTGCATTCAGTGGCTGACCTCGACGAAAAGTGGAGCGTAATATGGCTGTTAGCTGCGCGTTCTTCAATAAGAGGGATGTAAAGGTCCTCGCTGAACCTCTGCTAAAAGCATTTCCTCTGTATATTTTTGTATGGAGTGGTGGTGTTGTTTTCACAACACATAATATATCCTGCAAACGCTGATATAATTATATAATAAAATAGTGAAAGTGGCCATCTGTTTGTCGACCTTGCATTTGGTCCATAATATCGACATCTCCTTTTGTTTTATTATAAAATGTAACAATTTCGGGGTTTCCACCAACAGTGTTGTCGTTGTGCATTCTGGATAGCAAAGCTACGGATTTTGTATTTCTTTGCATAAATAAATATATATTGTGACATTGTTCCAAAAGCCAAATATAGATGACCCAATAGTTCGTCTTTTATTCTTCATTACGTCTGGAATATATGGCTTGTTTTCCCTCAACGTACCCACCATTGTCAGGTTACATAAAAAAAGATATTCCGCCAGAGCAAGAGTAGTGAAAAAATTATCAATCGTGATATTGCGTCCACTTCAAAGGAATACACCTGTTATGTCCTTAACAACTTTCTCTCCTTGCCTTATCCCATGACCCGTTGCCAGTTTATTGCTTGGAGTAGTTAATAGTTCTTGGAATTACAAATCCACCAAACTTTAGTTCATATTTGGCTGGCGGAACGGAGCTTATCCGTAAATTACCAGCGACAGATGAAAAATGGAAACACTTTAAATACAAAATTAACAACGAAATTTTTTTTATTTTATTTTCAATATAAATATGCAAAAAAGTAACTAGGGGTACCGGGGTACCCGGTCATGGACTAACGTATATATTTTTGGTCATTGACCGTAGGGTTAAGGCGACAAAAAAAATTATTATTTTCTACTCTTTGTTGGCAGCAACAGACTACTATTGACATGTTCTATCAAGATTATATGGAGGGCTCAGAGCTGAAGCGAAACAAGTCATAAAAATTTAATTCGAAGATATTTTAAGGTTTGGTAAATTAACTGCCATTAATTTCCATTGCCATTGACTTGGGTTTTCTTACCGCTACCTTAGGAACGCAACACTTTTTGACTTAGCAGGTTACAGAACCAAATAGAGTTAAATTTTGCGCAGAACTTGGCACTAATTTTGGCATTTTTTATATTTCATGACTTGGCGGGGTACAGCTTTGAGCCCTCCATATAGCTTAGAGAATACTAAGAGATTGTCAAAAGTAATTAATTGTTATCGACAACTAGTTTACAAGTGGGAATTTTTTGGCTGTCGAGTTAATGTGACGTCAATGTCGTCAATCATAATAGAGAAGTATATTCTCATCTTTCTCCATCTCTCCACTCAATACTATCGCCTCCTTTCTAGTTCCGGCGCAATGCATTGCATATATAGGGGTCGAGCTCTTAGTGCTGGACCGCATTAAAAAAAAAACAGAAAAAGCCCTGAAAAATTTTATCAGTTTTTGGTCTATATATGTAACTGGTTTTTTTTATATTAAATTGAATTAAAATTCATAGGCTAATTGTTCGAAATTTGTTTTTTAAATTCCAAGGCACAAAGAAAGTCAACATCAGTTTTATTCAACTTACACAACAGAGCAGAACAGCTGTTTTCGCAAGCGACAACACCTTCATCATCAAATTCAGAAAAATGGGACATGAAGAAAAATAATCAAACGGTAACACGGGTATTATAACAATAACATGTTAACATCAGGTTGATACAGTTCCCGTATTCTTTTTCACAATAAAATTTGTGCAAATAGGAACTGTTATCACATTCAACTAAGCCACCTAATAAGTGCTGACAAACACAATACACATGCGCACTGATGATGAAAGGGTTGCGGCTTTCGAAAACAGCTGTTCTGCTCTGCTGTGTAAGTTGAATAATTAAACAGATGCTGACTTTCCTTTGTGCCTTGGAATATTTATCATGTCTTTCTGAGATTTCAATTAAAATTTCGAAGAATTAGCCTATGAATCTTAACTCAATTTAATATAGCAATATAAATGTTCGTGAATATACTTACTCCATTTTTTTTTTGGTAATTTAGACTATTTTGTACTTCAGGGAAAATTGCCATTCCAGTTTTGGACAATACAAACTTTTTTAGTATGTCAAAGTAAGAAATCAAATCAAATTTATTCTTCTTTACATATTAAATATATTTGTTGTTAAAAAAAATAAATAATAATAATAATTGTTGGAATTAGAAATTAGAAAATCCAAAAATACATCTCCAGAGATAGAAAATTAAATAATCTTAAATAAGATTTATTTCGGCAAACACACTGCTGTTGATCTCCAATAAGTCAAGGAAATGTTGTTCGACAATGAAACTAATTTTTGCTGAATAAATACTCCAGTAGGTAGTATAACCCATTTAAAAGCAAGAAGAACATGGAGACATTGAAGCAACCTGGAAAGGAGGCTTTGATAGATGTAATTTACATTGCAATGTAAATATTGGGCAGTATTTCTTTCAAAATTAACGGCCACAAGGACTATTTTTATAACCTTAATTTTAATTATATGTAGATAGTGATTTAAAAATGATTACCCTAAAAGGCTGCTGCAGCGAAAAAAATAATCCTTTTCACAAATTTTATATATGGACTTTTTATTCCGGTATGCTGTTCACAAAGTAACAAAGGAATTTGCATAAGTTTTCTACGAAAGTAAAACAAAAAGATAACGAAGTAAAATTACACAGATAAGGATTTAAAGCAATAAAAATGATTGAATAGATGATAAAGTAATAAAAAGGAATTATATTCTTCTTTGTAATTGCTCAGTCTCTTTTACAATTTTGCTTAATGAAGGATGTTGGTTGCAATGTGTTTGTCAGTATTTGTGTGGTAAAAATATGTAGTTTTTAAAATATTTTTATATCTATAATATGAAATTTTATGATTGCCGATTGTCGATGTTTCAAGAAATTTAACTAAAATTTACATAAATTCATCTGGTTTCTTGACCTCTTTTTAATTATTATTATATTCTGATATTTTTAAGCTTAAGGTCTCTTTATTTTAATTTAATTTTTAATTTCAATATTTCGTCACTCCTTTGTGTGACTTCTTCAGGAAATTAATTATTTTATTTACATAGTTAATTAATAGAAGATACGACACTGCCCTGCACTACCCACTGTATGCTTGCCTGGATTTTCATATGATGACGTCCCATTGGATTGCAAGTGATTACCAATATTGCTTTGATCCAATGACCGCTCTGTGACACTTAAGGGATATTTTAGGTTACAGATCTCTAAGTTAACCTAAATTCTGTAGGATTCTTCTATTATTTTACTCAAATCATGACAACGTTTTTTACTCAAATTGCACTTGCACACACACTCGTATTCCAAATCTTAAGAAAACAATATTATTTATCGAAAAGTATTTTCTACCTGCATACTTTTAGGATGAATGATAGAATTTTATTTTTGTTTAATTTATTCTTAATTTCGAAGCCAATTTTTTTCTTGACATTTTTATACCCTCCAAAAAAGAATATAGAGGGTCTGAGCATGTCCGTCGTCCGTCTGTGGAAATCACGATTCAGTCCAAACCAAAAGAGCTAGACTCTTGAAATTTGTTATAAATATATTTTGAAGGACAAGAGGGAAAAGATTTCCCCTAAGAAGAACTAAACCAACCTCTAAAAAACAACATAATTTTTAAAGTTTTGTTTTTAATTTTGTGAAGCAAATGATATATAGGGTCCGCCAAATAACTTTTTTTTTTTTAAACAGGGCGCAAAACATCGAGTTCTATTGAGACCAAATGTTGCCAATATCCTCCTCTTCAATTTTTGTGAACAAAAATTTGTTCAACATGGCCCGATAACGATCGCCATTGACTGTAACGGCCACTCCTTGCTCATTTTCGAAGAAAAATGGCCCAATTATGCCTCTGGATCAAAATCCACACCAAACAGTGACTCGTTTTCGGTGCGTCGGCTTTTCAATGTATGCGTGAGGGTTTTCTGTGCCCCAAATGCGACAATTTTGCTTGTTTACATACGCGCCAAGATCAAAATTAACTTCATCTGAAAAGATGATTTTTTTTGGCAAAATCGGCATCTTCTGTAAGTCGATCGCGTAAGCGTTGTTCAAGCGTATACACAACCATATTCGTTCAGCGGAAGGATAAAACTAATTATCTGTCAAATCAGACATGAGCTAATTGGTACCATTCACGAAATAAGTACTAGTTGAAAAAAACGTTAAATGGCGGACCCTTTATTTTTATGTCTAAGAAAGACCAACGCGTTAAACTTGTAGCCATAAAATCAACAAAATTAATTTTTGGACCCCGCCCCCTTTAGTGGGCGATATTATATGCAAAAATAGTGTAAAAATTTAACAAATTGTTTTACTTAAGCCTACATTCCTTAAAAATAACATTTTTAAGCTTTAGTGACGAACCCCTCCTCTCCCTTTGCCCCCTAAATGACATCAAAAAGAAATAAAATAAAAATTAATTTATGGGTGTAAAGATAAATATGCCGAGTTAAATATATTTTGACGTAAGCAGTTACGAAGTGAAATTAAATATGTTATGACGTAACGAAAAGGCAATCAGTGAAATTTTTTTTTTTATGAAAATCAATATTTATATACAAAATGATTATGGTAGTGTCTTCTATCCCATAAATCATTTTGCATATACTGGCAATGCATGCCAAGTCCTTATTTGGCCACTGGGGACAAAATCTCTGCAAGATCACACACACTCTCATGGCCTGTAAATTGGCCTTTCATGGCCTGTAAATATTTTCACGAAATGCTCAAAAAAATTATTAAATATGGATTTTCATAAAAATAAACCTCACTGTTTGCCATTTCGTTACGTCATAACTTCACAGCTAAATACGTTGTTTCGTAACTGCTTACGTCAAAACAGGTTTGACTCGGCATATTTATCTTCACTCACATAATAAATTTTACATTTAATTATCACAAATATTTATTTTTAGAGTCTTCTGGCAAAGCTGAAATATCTCCGCCGCGGCTTTGCGAGAGAGACCACAAAATATGTAGATTTAATGCTCTCCAAAAAAGAATTACACCACATAAAGTATACATATTCTTGATCAGTGATGAAGTCCAACACGGTCTAGCAGTGCCCATACGTTCGTCTGTGGAAAACATGATATTGTCTATTTTTGAACCCCGCCCCCTTTAGCGGGCGTTGACGTACGATATTATATAAAGCAACTCTGTCCCACCAAGTTAAACATTTTAAATTTACTTACTAGATATTAGGAGGGTATTTAAACAATTTGAGAGGCATAAATCATCTTTTTACTTTTTTAATGTTTACACATAAATTTTGATCTACAAAAAGGCTTCCAAATATTATACTCGTTTATAAAGAGCTTTAATTACTCAGTTTCCGCTTAGCAGTTTTATAACTTTGTTCGTGTCTGAAGCCTACATTTACAAAAAAAAAGTAAAAAAAACAAAATACATTCCATTTCGAAAATAATATAAGGATTTTAATTACAAAAGTATCTGGCTAGCTTTTATGTTTCATTTCGTAGTTGTCTTCAAAAACCAAACGTATTTAAAAAGATATACAAATAAAAAAAATATATAAGAGAGAAAAAAATAAGAGAAAAAAAAAACTAATTAAGCAAAAAATCTTAGGTTTTAATACAAAGTTTATCTAAGTGAAAATAATTTGAAATGACTGAAGCATGAAAACCACAACGCCACAATAATGAAATTCCATCACTTGTTCTAGAAAATCCCTGAACATTTTCAATCTTAAACCAACTTGTATTTTCGTATAATAAATCGCTTTAATTTTTCATGGCTTTTAAGTTTTTTTTTTGTCTCACACAATCTTTTATTTTCAAGTTTGTATTAAATTTCTGTTGCTAATTTACTTTTGATTTCTTGTTCACTTGTGTACGCATTTTAAATTAAATTTAAATTTATGTGTGTGTGTATATGTCTGTATGTGTGTTTGTTTTAAACTCGTAGCCCAGCACACAAAAATGGTTTGTTTTAGAATTAATTTGTACTCTTTAGCTATTTTAGAACTAGGCACCCACCTTTGAATGAATGATGTATTTGGCGCAACACAAGGAAATCCTTAGCAAAAATGAATAGTATAGATTCATGAAAGGAATCATAATAGCAGAAAAGCTTATGTTGACAACAATCTGGGGCAACTAATGAAATTCGATATGCCTCGAAATCTCAAAACATAAACTTAGCGCTTTAGTGTAGTCAAACACATTGTTGACAACAGATCACTGTTTACATGTTAATATGCTGCGGTTAAGCATGAAACATTTGAGTGTATGTATTCCAAATGGTACAATGGCCACATTTGTCGACCAACCTTGAAGAAATTAACGAAACAGACATCTAGGACCATAGCTTTTACAATGTAAAGGGCGTTTTTTACAGAGTGACACAAGTCTATTAAATCCTAATAAAACAATGAAAAATATTTTTTAATATCAATGAAACGGGCTTTATTGAAAAGACAATTTTATGAAATTAATGTTTAAATATGATTTCTGCCATGCTGGCATGTAAAAGGCGCAACCTTTAATACCAATTTTCAATAACTAAAAATATGTTCCAAAAAGTGGAAGGACATAACCCCACTTGCTGAGAACAGCGATAAATTGATTGATTAGGAAGATTTTCAATGCTTTCCTGTGCAGCGGCCACAGCTTCTTCAGGGCGCCCTGTTCGGCGTCTCACGGGATGCACATGATCAGTAACAGTAAATGTGGTCCGAAAACGATTCATTGTTCTTCGAAGTAGCCGCTATGAAGGACGATTATGAAAGCCATAATGGAAAAAGCGCACGATGAGTTTGACGAATAGAATAATTATTTTGATGAAAAATTTCAACAATTTGAACGCGTTGCTTTGGTGTCGTGACACTCTAAACAAGAAATCTATATTAATACTTTGGTACAACTATACCGATAAGCTTTGAATTTTTGTGTCCAAAAATGTTTAATTCTTGAGAAGAATCCTGGAAAAACGAGAGTATGTGACGGGCTAAGTTTCATTTTATTTTGTAGCTCTAGAAAATAAAATCAAATTCCAAATATGAAAATTCACTAGAATTCAAATTTCTTTATTAAAAATCCAACTGTTAAAGGTTATGGCCATTGGACGTAATAAACGACCATAAGAGCTACAAAATAAGATATTCAAAATAGAATAATTCACGGCGTATAAAGACTTTTGGCCTATGCCATGATTGTTGTTTCAGTTGTGTTTGCCGAAGGAAAAAATCTGCATCTAAACTTTAATTGTAAAAATACCCCAAGCCCATGATTTTTTTTTATGAATATGACTGTACTTGTTTGCTAATAGTTCGAGCAGAACATGAACAGCATGAGTAGGGACCTACTTCCTCTGTATTGGCACTAACAATTATTTTATTTATATGTGATGTATTTTTTTATTTATTTATTATTATTTTTATACCCTTCACAAAAAAGTGAAAGGGTATATATAGGTTTGTTATTACGTTTGTGATTTCTTCGATATCAATATGGGACCCCATCGATTGAGCGATGTCCGTCCGTCTGTACGTGAAGTCGGTTTTCCCAAGCCCTTTGAAGAGCTAGAGACTTCGTTCTTGGACCGTTGGATTGGAAATAGAGTGCTATTGAAATTCAGAGAGATCTGAAGTACGGTTCCAGAGCTGGGAAGCTTACACCTATTTCTCGACGCAAAATTGATACCAAAAAACAATTCTTTTTTTTAATGTTAGTAAATTAAACATATTTTGTGCTTTGGGAAGCCTCAATGGTCTATTAAAAACTAAAAAAATTAAATTTTTTTTCGGCCCATTCCGTATTTTGTAGTACATGTAGTAACTAAAATTGTTAAAAAGTTTTTCTTTAACAAAACCTCTTTACACGTCATGAAGATTTGCATTGACCAAAAGAAATTTTTTAAATTCAAATTTTGCTTCCAGGGATGGGAAATTGAATTTTTTTTCATACGTGAAAGTAATCAAGCAGGCAACTGATGTTTTTTTTTGGCTACCAAAAACTGTCTTATAATTTAGGAAGAACAAAATTGGTATCAAAAATCCAGGGTTGGACAAGTGCAATATTTTGTAGTACACGAAAGTAGCCAAAATGGTTAAAATATTAAAAGTTTTTTTAAATAAAACTACTTCATACCTCAAGAAGACTTGCACTGATAAAAATAAAAAATTAAAAAATTAAATTTCGCTTCCAGGGTTGGGAAAATGAAAGTTTTTTTTGGTACTTGAAATATTTTGGAGTACATGTAATAACCAAAATTGTTATAAATTTTAAGTTTTTCTTAAATAAAATCACTTTATACTTTATGAAGATTTGCATTGATAAAAAATTTTAAAAATTAAAATTTCGCTTCCAGGGTTGAAAATTGACATTTTTTTATACATAAAAGTAGCCAAAATGGTTGAAAATTTGAAATGTTTCTTCAATAAAACTACTTTATACCTCATGAAGAGTCGCATTTCTAAAAAAGCAAAAAAAATAATAAATTTCAATTCCAGGGCTGGGAAGTTGAAAGTTTTTTTTTTTGTACATGCAATATATTGTAGAACATGAAAGTGACAAAAATGATTGCAAATTTTAAGATTTTCGTAAATAAAACTACTTTATAAGTAATGGAAACTAGCATTGGTATAAAAAAAGACAAAAATTAAAATTTCGCTCCCAGGAATAGGAAATTGAAATTTTTTTTATACATAAAAGTAACCAAAAAGCCAACTAACGTCGGTTTTTTACTAATTAATACTATTTTTTAATTCAGGAAAAACAAAATTTGTATCGAACATGAAAACAAATCAAAATTTCGATTCCAGGGTTGGATAACTGCAATATTTTGTAGTACATGAAAGTGGCCAAAATGGTTACAAATTTTAAGCTTTTCTTAAATAAACCTCATTATTAAGAGTTGCATGAACCTCATTATTAAGAGTTGCATTGGTAAAAAAAAAATAAATTAAAATTTCGTTTCCACGGTTCGGAAATTAAAATATTCTTTATGCATAAAAGTAACAAAAGAGGCAATTGACGTTGTTGTTTTTACTAATTAAAGCTATTTTATAATTCAGGAAGAACAGAATTGCTATTAAAATCTTAAAAAATCAAAATTTCGATATAAACCTATTTTATACTTCAGAAAGAATTAATTTGGTATTAAAAATTCGGTTCCAGGGTTGGAAAATCGAAATTTTTTAGTACATAAAAGTAGCCATATAAGTTCCTTATTTTGGTTGTGTGTGAATGAAATATTTTTTATACTTCGGGAAGAGTTAAAGTGGTATTAAAAACCAAAATAATTAATAATCCGATTTCAGGCTTGAAATATCGACATTTCTGATTCATAAAAGTAGCCATATAATTTGTTATTTTTGATTTTTATGATGAATTATACCTACTTTATATATCAGGAAGAAATAAATTGGTATTAAACACCAAAAAAATCTAAAGGACTATTCTACGGTTGAAGAATTAGAACCTTTTGGGGTACATGACACGGATTTTTTCTTTTTGTTTGTAAATTAAAAACATGTAATATTTTTGAAAGACGTTCAGAGGTAATAGAAATAAGAAGAGCCAAACATTTAGCTATCCAGCCAAACAATTTAAACGTTTTCTTAAATATAAAAGTAAGCGATAACATCATTTTGATTTTTTTAATTAAACCTACTTTCTGTTTTAGCAAGAAAGAAAGAAATAATAATCACATCTGTGAAGGGTATTTAAGATTCGGCACAGCCGAATATATTACTTTTACTTGTTTTTATTTTATTTTATTTATTTATTTGTTTTTTTTTTTTTCAAAAATACTTTAAAATAATTTTCCCTGGTACAAATGTAGATCCTATCTGCCTATCTGACTTAGATATTTACATGTTTTTTTATTAAATTCATGAAAGTTTTCGGAAAATTCTGTTCCTCCATTTCTAATAACAAATAAAATTTTATACACCAGGAAACCAAATTCTGTTTACATTTAAGTAGAAAAGGGAAGAGTCCTTGAACTCCTTGTAAATTAGTACATATATCATAATTATTAAAAGTCAACTAGTAAAAACTAAAGACACAATAAAAATTAAATTAAAATATTTTATTATTTTTTAATTGAGACAATATGTCGATAAACGATTTAAAAACGTTTTATTATTTGTATTATAAAGAATTTAATATCTAAATAATTGAATGGTCTCAATTTAAAACGATTTCTATCAATCAAGTTCTTCCACTTATTGTGAAATAATTAAAACTTTTAGTGAAATATCACAGTCAATTTTTATATGTCAATTGCATACTACAAGTGTAATTAAGGTTTCCTTCCCCATTTACTCCTCATACCAGCAGTTTTCCCATTACCTAAAAGCTACTTATCAAAAATGTAGTATCTATTAGACCAGTTAATTAGAAATTCTTATATATAAAAATATATTGATTCTGCCCTACTCTAACTGGTCTCATATACTGAAACTTGTGCTGGTAATGGTTAAAGCTCTCCAATTATGTATACGAGTATTTCAATGAGGCAAATAAATATGTAGTACATATTAATTACCATAGATATAGGAAATAAAAAACAAATTTCAACAGCCATATAAATTTTTTGTTTAATAATGGCTTGATGCACCACATCACGCAAGACTAAAGAGTACAGTCGTCAGACTTTATATGAACTGTAGAGTTTTTAATGAATACTTCCATTGCATTGAAAATTGCTTTTTTTTAACGTTAAATTATATGTCTTGATATTCAATTGGAAACTATTGGTAGAAATTAACAACTATTTTACGATAAGCATGAAAAAAATAATTGTTAGTTTTTTAAGGATAATTATAAATAAAATAAATGGAAAAAATTACAAAAATATCTGTATGTTAGTCATGGTAATCAATACTTTTCGATGGCACAATTCTACAGGATTTCGGGCAGGATCAACTTAAACTTTTCAATTTCAAAAACATGACAAAAATAACAATGGATTTTTTTTATAGAGTGACTCAGGTTTAAATCATAATAAAACAAGGAAATATATTTTTAATATCAATGAAACAGACTTTATTGGAAACAAAATTTTATAAAATTAATGTTTAAATATGATTTCTGCCATGTGGCCGCCATGGTTGCTGCATAGAAGGCGCAATCTGGAACACCAATTTTCAACAACTAAAAAATATCTTCCATAGAGTGGAAGGACATAACCCCAATTACTGAGAACGGCTACAAAGTTTATTGTAGTAAGAATTTTAACGAATTGATATATTAAATTGAATCAAGAATCTATAGACTAATTGTTCGAAATTTTTAATTTAAATCTCAGAAAGACATGATAAATATTCCAAGGCACAAAGGCAAGTCAACACCAGTTTTTGTTATTCAACTTACACAGCAGAGCAGAACAGCTGTTTTCGAAAGACACAACCCTTTCATCATCAGTGCTCATGTGTATAGTGTTTGTCCCCACTTATTAGGTGGTAAAATTTATTGATTAGGATCATCTTCAATGCTTTCATGTACAGCGGCTACAGCTTCTGCAGAGCGCACTGTTCTGCGTCTTAGTAACAGGAAATGTGGCCCGAAAACGATGTGTGTGAAGATAAATATGCCGAGTTAAATATGTTTTGACGTAAGCCGTTACGTCATTACATATTTAGCCTTGGAGTTAAATATGTTATGAAGTAAAGAAAAAGTTTATCCAATAAAGCAAATATGTTATTTACAATGAATTTTTAAACATTTTTAATAATAGTAAACTCCAACATGATAATAATTAATAAAATAGTCAAAATATCCTTTTTATAAAACTGCAATCTTGCATGATCTTGGAGGGATTTTGGCTAATGTGGCCAAATAAGGAGTTGGCACGCATGGCCACCAAATGGGAAATGATTATTGGACTACATTCTATCAAACAAAACAGTTGTGATAGCTGAATTGAGTTTGTGAAAATTTTTACAGCCAATCAAAGTTCAATTTTGTTCTAGTATATGACGTTCTTGGAGGGATTTTGGCCAATGTGGCCAAATAAGGAGTTGGCATGCATGGCCACCAAATGGGAAATGATTATTGGACTACATTCTATCAAACAAAACAGTTTTGATAGCTGAATTGAGTTTGTGAAAATTTTTACAGCCAATCAAAGTTCAATTTTGTTCTAGTATATGACGTTCTTGCCACTGAAATAAAAGCGCTCCTTAATAAGCCGGAAAATTTCTAAATTTCCCATTTGGTGGCCATGCATGCCAACTCCTTATTTGGCCACATTGGCCAAAATCCCTCCAAGAACGTCATATACTAGAACAAAATTGAACTTTGATTGGCTGTAAAAATTTTCACAAACTCAATTCAGCTATCAAAACTGTTTTGTTTGATAGAATGTAGTCCAATAATCATTTCCCATTTGGTGGCCATGCATGCCAACTCCTTATTTGGCCACATTGGCCAAAATCCCTCCAAGAACGTCATATACTAGAACAAAATTGAACTTTGATTGGCTGTAAAAATTTTCACAAACTCAATTCAGCTATCAAAACTGTTTTGTTTGATAGAATGTAGTCCAATAATCATTTCCCATTTGGTGGCCATGCATGCCAACTCCTTATTTGGCCACATTGGCCAAAATCCCTCCAAGAACGTCATATACTAGAACAAAATTGAACTTTGATTGGCTGTAAAAATTTTCACAAACTCAATTCAGCTATCAAAACTGTTTTGTTTGATAGAATGTAGTCCAATAATCATTTTCCATTTGGTGGTCATGCATGCCAACTCGTTATTTGGCCACATTGGCCAAAATCCCTCCAAGAACGTCATATACTAGAACAAAATTGAACTTTGATTGGCTGTAAAAATTTTCACAAACTCAATTCAGCTATCAAAACTGTTTTGTTTGATAGAATGTAGTCCAATAATCATTTCCCATTTGGTGGCCATGCATGCCAACTCCTTATTTGGCCACATTGGCCAAAATCCCTCCAAGAACGTCATATACTAGAACAAAATTGAACTTTGATTGGCTGTAAAAATTTTCACAAACTCAATTCAGCTATCAAAACTGTTTTGTTTGATAGAATGTAGTCCAATAATCATTTTCCATTTGGTGGCCATGCATGCCAACTCCTTATTTGGCCACATTGGCCAAAATCCCTCCAAGAACGTCATATACTAGAACAAAATTGAACTTTGATTGGCTGTAAAAATTTTCACAAACTCAATTCAGCTATCAAAACTGTTTTGTTTGATAGAATGTAGTCCAATAATCATTTTCCATTTGGTGGCCATGCATGCCAACTCCTTATTTGGCCACATTGGCCAAAATCCCTCCAAGAACGTCATATAGTAGAACAAAATTGAACTTTGATTGGCTGTAAAAATTTTCACAAACTCAATTCAGCTATCAAAACTGTTTTGTTTGATAGAATGTAGTCCAATAATCATTTCCCATTTGGTGGCCATGCATGCCAACTCCTTATTTGGCCACATTGGCCAAAATCCCTCCAAGAACGTCATATACTAGAACAAAATTGAACTTTGATTGGCTGTAAAAATTTTCACAAACTCAATTCAGCTATCAAAACTGTTTTGTTTGATAGAATGTAGTCCAATAATCATTTTCCATTTGGTGGCCATGCATGCCAACTCCTTATTTGGCCACATTGGCCAAAATCCCTCCAAGAACGTCATATACTAGAACAAAATTGAACTTTGATTGGCTGTAAAAATTTTCACAAACTCAATTCAGCTATCAAAACTGTTTTGTTTGATAGAATGTAGTCCAATAATCATTTTCCATTTGGTGGCCATGCATGCCAACTCCTTATTTGGCCACATTGGCCAAAATCCCTCCAAGAACGTCATATACTAGAACAAAATTGAACTTTGATTGGCTGTAAAAATTTTCACAAACTCAATTCAGCTATCAAAACTGTTTTGTTTGATAGAATGTAGTCCAATAATCATTTCCCATTTGGTGGCCATGCATGCCAACTCCTTATTTGGCCACATTGGCCAAAATCCCTCCAAGAACGTCATATACTAGAACAAAATTGAACTTTGATTGGCTGTAAAAATTTTCACAAACTCAATTCAGCTATCAAAACTGTTTTGTTTGATAGAATGTAGTCCAATAATCATTTTCCATTTGGTGGCCATGCATGCCAACTCCTTATTTGGCCACATTGGCCAAAATCCCTCCAAGAACGTCATATACTAGAACAAAATTGAACTTTGATTGGCTGTAAAAATTTTCACAAACTCAATTCAGCTATCAAAACTGTTTTGTTTGATAGAATGTAGTCCAATAATCATTTCCCATTTGGTGGCCATGCATGCCAACTCCTTATTTGGCCACATTGGCCAAAATCCCTCCAAGAACGTCATATACTAGAACAAAATTGAACTTTGATTGGCTGTAAAAATTTTCACAAACTCAATTCAGCTATCAAAACTGTTTTGTTTGATAGAATGTAGTCCAATAATCATTTTCCATTTGGTGGTCATGCATGCCAACTCGTTATTTGGCCACATTGGCCAGAATCCCTCCAAGAACGTCATATACTAGAACAAAATTGAACTTTGATTGGCTGTAAAAATTTTCACAAACTCAATTCAGCTATCAAAACTGTTTTGTTTGATAGAATGTAGTCCAATAATCATTTTCCATTTGGTGGCCATGCATGCCAACTCCTTATTTGGCCACATTGGCCAAAATCCCTCCAAGAACGTCATATACTAGAACAAAATTGAACTTTGATTGGCTGTAAAAATTTTCACAAACTCAATTCAGCTATCAAAACTGTTTTGTTTGACAAAATGTAGTCCAATAATCATTTCCCATTTGGTGGCCATGCATGCCAACTCCTTATTTGGCCACATTGGCCAAAATCCCTCCAAGAACGTCATATACTAGAACAAAATTGAACTTTGATTGGCTGTAAAAATTTTCACAAACTCAATTCAGCTATCAAAACTGTTTTGTTTGATAGAATGTAGTCCAATAATCATTTTCCATTTGGTGGCCATGCATGCCAACTCCTTATTTGGCCACATTGGCCAAAATCCCTCCAAGAACGTCATATACTAGAACAAAATTGAACTTTGATTGGCTGTAAAAATTTTCACAAACTCAATTCAGCTATCAAAACTGTTTTGTTTGACAAAATGTAGTCCAATAATCATTTCCCATTTGGTGGCCATGCATGCCAACTCCTTATTTGGCCACATTGGCCAAAATCCCTCCAAGAACGTCATATACTAGAACAAAATTGAACTTTGATTGGCTGTAAAAATTTTCACAAACTCAATTCAGCTATCAAAACTGTTTTGTTTGACAAAATGTAGTCCAATAATCATTTCCCATTTGGTGGCCATGCATGCCAACTCCTTATTTGGCCACATTGGCCAAAATCCCTCCAAGAACGTCATATACTAGAACAAAATTGAACTTTGATTGGCTGTAAAAATTTTCACAAACTCAATTCAGCTATCAAAACTGTTTTGTTTGACAAAATGTAGTCCAATAATCATTTCCCATTTGGTGGCCATGCATGCCAACTCCTTATTTGGCCACATTGGCCAAAATCCCTCCAAGAACGTCATATACTAGAACAAAATTGAACTTTGATTGGCTGTAAAAATTTTCACAAACTCAATTCAGCTATCAAAACTGTTTTGTTTGATAGAATGTAGTCCAATAATTATTTTCCATTTGGTGGCCATGCATGCCAACTCCTTATTTGGCCACATTGGCCAAAATCCCTCCAAGAACGTCATATACTAGAACAAAATTGAACTTTGATTGGCTGTAAAAATTTTCACAAACTCAATTCAGCTATCAAAACTGTTTTGTTTGATAGAATGTAGTCCAATAATCATTTTCCATTTGGTGGCCATGCATGCCAACTCCTTATTTGGCCACATTGGCCAAAATCCCTCCAAGAACGTCATATACTAGAACAAAATTGAACTTTGATTGGCTGTAAAAATTTTCACAAACTCAATTCAGCTATCAAAACTGTTTTGTTTGATAGAATGTAGTCCAATAATCATTTTCCATTTGGTGGCCATGCATGCCAACTCCTTATTTGGCCACATTGGCCAAAATCCCTCCAAGAACGTCATATACTAGAACAAAATTGAACTTTGATTGGCTGTAAAAATTTTCACAAACTCAATTCAGCTATCAAAACTGTTTTGTTTGATAGAATGTAGTCCAATAATCATTTTCCATTTGGTGGCCATGCATGCCAACTCCTTATTTGGCCACATTGGCCAAAATCCCTCCAAGAACGTCATATACTAGAACAAAATTGAACTTTGATTGGCTGTAAAAATTTTCACAAACTCAATTCAGCTATCAAAACTGTTTTGTTTGACAAAATGTAGTCCAATAATCATTTCCCATTTGGTGGCCATGCATGCCAACTCCTTATTTGGCCACATTGGCCAAAATCCCTCCAAGAACGTCATATACTAGAACAAAATTGAACTTTGATTGGCTGTAAAAATTTTCACAAACTCAATTCAGCTATCAAAACTGTTTTGTTTGATAGAATGTAGTCCAATAATCATTTTCCATTTGGTGGCCATGCATGCCAACTCCTTATTTGGCCACATTGGCCAAAATCCCTCCAAGAACGTCATATACTAGAACAAAATTGAACTTTGATTGGCTGTAAAAATTTTCACAAACTCAATTCAGCTATCAAAACTGTTTTGTTTGATAGAATGTAGTCCAATAATCATTTTCCATTTGGTGGCCATGCATGCCAACTCCTTATTTGGCCACATTGGCCAAAATCCCTCCAAGAACGTCATATACTAGAACAAAATTGAACTTTGATTGGCTGTAAAAATTTTCACAAACTCAATTCAGCTATCAAAACTGTTTTGTTTGATAGAATGTAGTCCAATAATCATTTTCCATTTGGTGGCCATGCATGCCAACTCCTTATTTGGCCACATTGGCCAAAATCCCTCCAAGAACGTCATATACTAGAACAAAATTGAACTTTGATTGGCTGTAAAAATTTTCACAAACTCAATTCAGCTATCAAAACTGTTTTGTTTGATAGAATGTAGTCCAATAATCATTTTCCATTTGGTGGCCATGCATGCCAACTCCTTATTTGGCCACATTGGCCAAAATCCCTCCAAGAACGTCATATACTAGAACAAAATTGAACTTTGATTGGCTGTAAAAATTTTCACAAACTCAATTCAGCTATCAAAACTGTTTTGTTTGATAGAATGTAGTCCAATAATCATTTCCCATTTGGTGGCCATGCATGCCAACTCCTTATTTGGCCACATTGGCCAAAATCCCTCCAAGAACGTCATATAGTAGAACAAAATTGAACTTTGATTGGCTGTAAAAATTTTCACAAACTCAATTCAGCTATCAAACCTGTTTTGTTTGATAGAATGTAGTCCAATAATCATTTCCCATTTGGTGGCCATGCATGCCAACTCCTTATTTGGCCACATTGGCCAAAATCCCTCCAAGAACGTCATATACTAGAACAAAATTGAACTTTGATTGGCTGTAAAAATTTTCACAAACTCAATTCAGCTATCAAAACTGTTTTGTTTGATAGAATGTAGTCCAATAATCATTTTCCATTTGGTGGCCATGCATGCCAACTCCTTATTTGGCCACATTGGCCAAAATCCCTCCAAGAACGTCATATACTAGAACAAAATTGAACTTTGATTGGCTGTAAAAATTTTCACAAACTCAATTCAGCTATCAAAACTGTTTTGTTTGATAGAATGTAGTCCAATAATCATTTTCCATTTGGTGGCCATGCATGCCAACTCCTTATTTGGCCACATTGGCCAAAATCCCTCCAAGAACGTCATATACTAGAACAAAATTGAACTTTGATTGGCTGTAAAAATTTTCACAAACTCAATTCAGCTATCAAAACTGTTTTGTTTGATAGAATGTAGTCCAATAATCATTTTCCATTTGGTGGCCATGCATGCCAACTCCTTATTTGGCCACATTGGCCAAAATCCCTCCAAGAACGTCATATACTAGAACAAAATTGAACTTTGATTGGCTGTAAAAATTTTCACAAACTCAATTCAGCTATCAAAACTGTTTTGTTTGATAGAATGTAGTCCAATAATCATTTTCCATTTGGTGGCCATGCATGCCAACTCCTTATTTGGCCACATTGGCCAAAATCCCTCCAAGAACGTCATATACTAGAACAAAATTGAACTTTGATTGGCTGTAAAAATTTTCACAAACTCAATTCAGCTATCAAAACTGTTTTGTTTGATAGAATGTAGTCCAATAATCATTTTCCATTTGGTGGCGATGCATGCCAACTCCTTATTTGGCCACATTGGCCAAAATCCCTCCAAGAACGTCATATACTAGAACAAAATTGAACTTTGATTGGCTGTAAAAATTTTCACAAACTCAATTCAGCTATCAAAACTGTTTTGTTTGATAGAATGTAGTCCAATAATCATTTTCCATTTGGTGGCCATGCATGCCAACTCCTTATTTGGCCACATTGGCCAAAATCCCTCCAAGAACGTCATATACTAGAACAAAATTGAACTTTGATTGGCTGTAAAAATTTTCACAAACTCAATTCAGCTATCAAAACTGTTTTGTTTGATAGAATGTAGTCCAATAATCATTTCCCATTTGGTGGCCATGCATGCCAACTCCTTATTTGGCCACATTGGCCAAAATCCCTCCAAGAACGTCATATACTAGAACAAAATTGAACTTTGATTGGCTGTAAAAATTTTCACAAACTCAATTCAGCTATCAAAACTGTTTTGTTTGATAGAATGTAGTCCAATAATCATTTCCCATTTGGTGGCCATGCATGCCAACTCCTTATTTGGCCACATTGGCCAAAATCCCTCCAAGAACGTCATATAGTAGAACAAAATTGAACTTTGATTGGCTGTAAAAATTTTCACAAACTCAATTCAGCTATCAAACCTGTTTTGTTTGATAGAATGTAGTCCAATAATCATTTCCCATTTGGTGGCCATGCATGCCAACTCCTTATTTGGCCACATTGGCCAAAATCCCTCCATGAACGTCATATACTAGAACAAAATTGAACTTTGATTGGCTGTAAAAATTTTCACAAACTCAATTCAGCTATCAAAACTGTTTTGTTTGATAGAATGTAGTCCAATAATCATTTCCCATTTGGTGGCCATGCATGCCAACTCCTTATTTGGCCACAGTGGCCAAAATCCCTCCAAGAACGTCATATAGTAGAACAAAATTGAACTTTGATTGGCTGTAAAAATTTTCACAAACTCAATTCAGCTATCAAAACTGTTTTGTTTGATAGAATGTAGTCCAATAATCATTTCCCATTTGGTGGCCATGCATGCCAACTCCTTATTTGGCCACATTGGCCAAAATCCCTCCAAGAACGTCATATACTAGAACAAAATTGAACTTTGATTGGCTGTAAAAATTTTCACAAACTCAATTCAGCTATCAAAACTGTTTTGTTTGATAGAATGTAGTCCAATAATCATTTTCCATTTGGTGGCCATGCATGCCAACTCCTTATTTGGCCACATTGGCCAAAATCCCTCCAAGAACGTCATATACTAGAACAAAATTGAACTTTGATTGGCTGTAAAAATTTTCACAAACTCAATTCAGCTATCAAAACTGTTTTGTTTGATAGAATGTAGTCCAATAATCATTTTCCATTTGGTGGCCATGCATGCCAACTCCTTATTTGGCCACATTGGCCAAAATCCCTCCAAGAACGTCATATACTAGAACAAAATTGAACTTTGATTGGCTGTAAAAATTTTCACAAACTCAATTCAGCTATCAAAACTGTTTTGTTTGATAGAATGTAGTCCAATAATCATTTCCCATTTGGTGGCCATGCATGCCAACTCCTTATTTGGCCACATTGGCCAAAATCCCTCCAAGAACGTCATATACTAGAACAAAATTGAACTTTGATTGGCTGTAAAAATTTTCACAAACTCAATTCAGCTATCAAAACTGTTTTGTTTGATAGAATGTAGTCCAATAATCATTTCCCATATGGTGGCCATGCATGCCAACTCCTTATTTGGCCACATTGGCCAAAATCCCTCCAAGATCATGCAAGATTGCAGTTTTATAAAACGGATATTTTGACTATTTTATTAATTATTATCATGTTGGAGTTTACTATTATTAAAAATGTTTAAAAATTCATTGTAAATAACATATTTGCTTTATTGGATAAACTTTTTCTTTACTTCATAACATATTTAACTCCAAGGCTAAATATGTAATGACGTAACGGCTTACGTCAAAACATATTTAACTCGGCGTATTTAACTTCACACACATCCGAAAACGATCTATTGTTCTACGAATTAGCCGCTCTGAAGGACAATTATGTACGCCATAAAATGGAAGAAGTGTACGATGAGTTTGACGAATAGAACAATTATTTTGATTAAAAATTTCAACAATTAGCACGCGTTGCTTTGGTGTTATGACACTATAAAAAAATATGCCTTATGTACCAAAAATAAGTTCAAGTCTTTTTTCCAAGGAACCTTAACTGACTCTATTAATTCCATTAACTGATTAGTCTAGTAACTTTGTTTCATACAAATGGAACTTTAGTGAATTAAACTCGTTTCACACATATGAATTTTCACACTTAGGTGACGCCACTTTGTAATGCATTATGATGGAATTATAGAAAGAAGAGAATAGTTTTGGGACAGCCGGTAAAAATTCAGCAAGATGTAGAATCAGTTTGAGGTAACCTGTGAAATTACTTCAATATGGTTGGGGGTGAAAAGTGATTTTTAATTAATAGCAGACTAAGACCTTCCTCATTAGAAATGCAAACAACAATTGATACAACCATGCAAAAATTCAGATTTATTTATATATTTATATCATTCGGTGGAGTAAGAGGTCCCAGTAAACACGTTAACTCCTCAGCCAACACCACCCACATTATAGGAATATTTTTTTCGTTGTATAAAAAAACTTTGCAAAGAAAATTTGCAAAATAATGCAGCACAGATGCGGTCGGGGTGACTTGGACCAATTCCTCAAAAGAACTGTAAATAAATGCAGTTATCTGGGGTGTTGAAATCAGCAATCGTTTCGGCTGACGAACCAGACTGAATTTCAACTTTTCTATATTAAATTTAATTATAATCAAAATGTGATGGTAAAACTCCACAAGGCCCGGTAGCAAAAATTAGCCGGGGAAGTAAAAGGTTGAAATAGCTACAAAAACAACTGTCTATCTTCTCATCTTTCCTAATCTGTCCTCTCAATACTAGCCCTCGTTTTCAGTTCCGGCGCAATGCATTGCTTATATAGGGGTCATTCCCTGAGTGCTGGTCCTACTCCTAAAAAAAAAAAAAAAAAAGGAATTGATTAATTTTCTAGCCGACAACAGCTATATTAATGGTTATGAACCATCAAAGGCCGATTTATCTGTGTTCGATGCTTTAGGAAAGGCCCCTACCGGTGATGTACCACATGTACAACGTTGGTACCGTCACATTGCTTCTTTCGAAGCTGGTGAACAGGCTGCTTGGGGCGGTTCCCCATTGCCAAAAGCTGCTTCTGCTAAACCTACCGTTGCTGTTCCTGCTGCCGCTGCTGATGACGATGATGATGTCGACCTGTTCGGTTCCGATGACGAAGAGGAAGATGCTGAAGCTGCCAAAATCCGCGAAGAAGGTGTGGCGGCCTATGCTGCTAAAAAAATCTAAGAAACCCGCTCTTATTGCAAAATCCTCTGTGCTGCTCGATGTCAAAGACATGACGAAACCGACATGAAGGAAATGGAAAAACAAGTACGCACCATCGAAATGGACGGTCTTTTTTGGGGTGCCTCCAAATTGGTGCCTGTCGGCTATGGCATTAACAAATTTCAAATCATGTGCGTAATTGAAGATAATAGGGTTCCAATTGATTTGTTGACCGAGACGATTCAGGAATTTGAAGATTTTGTACAATCTGTCGATATTGCTGCCATCAACAAGATCTAAAAATCGGACGTTATATAAATGTCAACGATTTTGCAGGCGTTAAAGAAAGAAAATAAAGTGTACTCCATCAGCGCATTTCAATAAAAGATTTGATACAAATTTATAAAAAAAAAAAAATCAACTAGGGCGAGTGAGACGCAAAACGATCAGTTGTCTGGCTGCACTTAGAAGCTAATTGCCAAGGAGACTTCATGTTGGCTGACTCAGATCTGCTTTGTGACAGATCTTCAGGAATATAAGACAAAAAAATATTCAGGAGCTTTAGTTTAGTGTCCCACAGCTAGATGAGAGATGCCACTGGTGGTACGGCATGTACCATTGTGATATAGTCAATAGAAATACCTAAAATACAGATTGAGCATCAAAATTGTAACTTTCTGTTAAGATAAATTGCTGCTACTGTACTAGAGCAATCATAGCAAAAAACTTTAAAAATAACTGTGAGAAATATAATACGGGTTAGCAATTTTATTCAGAAAATCCGCTAAAAAAAGTGTTTTATTAAATGTTGGCGAAAGAATTATTAAACAAGTAAAAACCTTATCTTCGTACGCGTCGAATCTCAAATACCCTCCAAATATTTAGCAAGTAAATTTAAAATGTTTAACTTGGTGGGACAGAGTTCCTTTAAGACATCTCTGTACCCAATTTTAAATCTCCATTTTGACAGAGTCATTCCGGGAGAGGGCGTGGGAGAGACGTTTCACCTCTGCAAGATTAGAGAACATCTCAGCTTCTTATAGGCTTAAGGAATAAAAATTGTTCAATATTTACACTATTTTTGCATATAATATCGTACGTCCACGCCCAATAAAGGGGCCAGGGGTCCAAAGATAGACTACATCATATTGAATTAAGATTCTATAGGCTAATTGTTCGAAATTTTAATTTAAATCTTAGAAAGACATGATAAATATTCAAAGGCACAAAGGCAAGTCAACATCAGTTTTTGTTATTCAACTTACACAGCAGAGCAGAACAGCTGTTTTCGAAAGACGGCATTGCCAGATCGTCTCAGACTTCATCACTGATCAAGAATATACATATATACTTTATGGGGTCCAATTCTTTTTGGAGGGTATTAGGACTGTATTTTGTCGGGGTCTCTCTGGCAAGGGCCATGGGGGAGTCATTTCACCTTTGCCATAAAACTTTAAAAATAAATATTCAGAATAAATTTATGTAAAATTTATTTAAAATTTTTTTTGATAGGGTCATTTAAGAGACAAAGAGGGAGGAGGGGGTAGGGCAGAGGAGAATCAGGTTACGTCCCAAGTTCGTAATTAAAGTTTAAAAATTCTATTTTTAAGTAAAACAATTTATTAAATTTTTACACTGTTTTTGCATATAATAACGCCCACTAAAGAGGGCGGGGTCCACAAACTAGGAGGGGGTAGGGCAGAGGAGAACCAGGTTACGTCGAAGCTTCGTAATTAAAGTTTAAAAATTCTATTTTTAAGAAATGTAGGCTTAAGTAAAAGAATTTGATACATTTTTACACTATTTTTGCATATAATAAGGCCCACTCAAAGGGGCGGGGTTCAAAAATTATTTTTTATTATTTTATGACTCCAATTTTAACGCGTTGGATCTTCGTTGACATAAAAATATATCATTTGCTTAACAAAATTACAAAAAAAAAAACTTTAAAAATTATGTTGTTTTTTAAAGGTTGGTTAAGTTCTTCTTAGGGGAACTTTTTTTGCTCTTGCCCGATTCAGCCCATTTCGGAACTTAACTGCTCTATCCTTCAAAATCGGGTGCTGTTGGCTGAAGTAGTAGAACACGAGACTATGAAGCGGAGGGTCGTGAGTTCGAGCCCCCGCTGAGTCATGAAATATTGTGTTGAATTCTTCTAAACAGCATTAGTGCGTGGTTGTGTTAGTTGTCGCCAGCCTGTTTCAATGATGAAGGCATAGTCACTGGTCACTGAACATAATTGGCAGTGACTGACACTATCATGTATTAAAAAGTTGAGTAACAGCACCCACCTTCGTCGGCCCTGTAGCAAAAATTAGCCGGCGAAGTACAAGGTTGAAATAGCTACAAAAAAACTGTCTATCTTCCCATCTTTTCTAATCTGTCCCCTCAATACTATCCCCTCGTTGTCAGTTCTGGCGCAATGCATTGCATATGTAGGGGTCATCCCCTGAGTGCTGGTCCAAGATAAAAAAAAAAAAAAAAAATATATATATTTATACCAAATCTCAAGAGTCTAGCTCTTTTCGCTTGAAGTGAATCGTGATTTCCACAGACGGACGGATGGACATGCTCATATCGTCTTAGATTTCAACACTGATCAAGAATATATATACTCTATGGGGTCTCAGATGGATATTTCGCTGCGTTACAAACAGAATGACAAAATGAATATTCTTTTTTGGAGAGTATAATAATAGGAAAAATACCAATACGTACACGTAACATGTAAAAATTCCTTTAAATACTTATTTTTAAATTAAACGCGATTAAATGTGTATTTTGCATAACCATTTTTCTTGAAATTGTTAAAATCCTTTTAAATAAACCAGTGACTAAGTTAATATTTTTTTCTCTAGCACAAATTCAACAGTTTTAATTTGACCGTTTTATAAATCATACGTATTTTCATATTTCAAAAAGATAATAGACAAACATTCATGTATGTGGCTTTTTAATTCCCCTGCTGAGTTTCATATGTTTTCTTTCAACGCCAATTGTGTATATTTAAAGGGAATTGCTGAAATAGAAAAAGAAAACACACGGAAAACAGAACATGGAAAGGAGAGTGGAACAGCATGATATGGCTGCCGTTGGGGTCATTACCAACAGCAACCGTATTTTGTTGGCTTTTTGTTTTTCAAATGTGAAAGGGCAAGCTGCGATTAAAACGATTGTAGCTATTTAGCTATTACACGATAAATAAAAAGATTTATACTACAACAAAGAGGAACTCAAATTATTTATTTATTTATTTTTTTTTTACAAGAGAATGTATGAGTACATATTTATTTATGGCTTTTAGCCAGATGGCCGTTGTTAGAGTTGTATTGTTGTTAATTTATTCTTAAATGCTAGAACCGATTAACTAATTTTTTATCTTGTGTTTATGCAATCATACATCTGTAGTTCTCAGCTCATTTTTCGTTGTCTTGTCTATAGTTTAACCTTTTGTTTGAGGGAATGTTAATGATGTTTAATACATTTAAAGACCAGGAATAATTTGCTTTAAAATTTCATCAAGGTTGCGAAAAATATTTTTCTTGGCACAGTGGGCCAAAAGTAACATTTTTCTTTTACACGTTTGCTGTTCATTCGTTATATCTGACTTGAGAGATGCTAGTCTGCCATTTAGTTTCGCAGGTGCAGTTTTTTTTAACCCTTCAGAACAATCGGATATACTTGTATATGTTAGTTCTTTGAAAAAGCGGCACCATCAATACTATCGATAGTTATTTAATTTTTTGTATGACTATCGATTGTTTCCAATCGATTAATATTTAATAAATATTGGCCTTTTTTAATCACTATTGGCAGTAAAAAGTAAACAGTGCTGCAAACATTTTTTTTTTTAATTTCCTTGAAAATATTTATCACGTAGAAACAATTGAGGCATTCGATATCGATCGCAGTTTCAATACAATTGACATGCACATTGCAATCGATACCGCATGTTGAGCTTTGCCTTCTGTTTTGTTTTAAAATATTTTGTTGAAAAATATTTTATTTTGAAATTTAAGTGCAAATAAAGACAAGCTATAAAAAGCAAAATCTTTGATACTATTACGATAATATCGCCGGTATATCGATATTTTTTCTAAATTTCGATACTAGAATCGATATATCGATTAATGTTTTTAAAATATATTTTGATATTAACACTATCGATAGTTTCCCGACTCTTCTCTTTGAAATATTTTGATCCTGCCTCTTGTTTGTCCTACGGTAGCGATGAATTGTGTTAAAAGTTTTATTATTGTTTTGGAAAATTTCTTATTATTCTTATTAGTTTTTATGTTAGGAAGTAACATTTTAATGGGTTTGAATCTTATATTTATAAAGGATGAGCCATTTAAAAGTTTAAATTTAAAAATGAAATAAAACAAAAACTGTTTGAAATTTTGCCAAATTTATTTCTTTTGCTGTGAAGTACAATTGTTCCGTTTAGAGATGGAATGTTATTTCATTCTTATGGCTACCGCGGCTGGCTTCTCAGTACCCCTTTCAATCGGACCAATTTTCTAGCATTTTTTCGAGTGTATGCGGTCGTATGCTCAATTGTCTCTTTATTGTCGGCATAACAATTGTTTTTGATGGCGCCTCAAAGAAAATAGTGCAACAATGCCAAATTGCAGGCTCTTTCCGGTCAATTGATATCACCATTTCGGCTAATTAAGCCGGCCATCAAACGTTTGACGCAATAAATCGTTTGTGGCATGAGATGTGCGGCAATTCGCACCGTCCTGTTGAAACCGAACATCGCACAGTGGGGTTTTCGATGACTAAAATGGGAATTAATTCGTGATGACTTTTCCTGTTTATAATTTTAGATTTTTTTGGTCAATATCAATTAAAGAGAGCAATTTTCGAAGTTGGGTAAAAAAATTGGCTGAATAGGACTGTGGGAAGGAGTATTCCCCATACAAAATAATATTAAAAAATCTACTTTCTAGAAACCGATGATAGTAAGAGGCTTCAAATTATTATTATTATTTTTTTACTATTATTAGTTCATTATTTAATGCAAGTTTATTGGCAGTAGGTTAAAAAGGGAATAAAAATACATATTTGAACAGCTCTATTACGTATCTAATGCTTATCAATAACCATCATCATCTGTATAATTGGTATGAATATCATTATCATCATCACTGGCATTTTCTTCACTATCGAGACTTGAATCAAATATTAAGAATTGAATTGCTTCCATAGGAAAATTATGGGTATTTTTCTCTTTAAATTTTCTAATATATGATATAACAGGATCTAAAGCAACAAATAGTCTTTTAAATATATTTTCATTTGATTTTTCTCTAGAACATTTTCGCGAAAAATGCTGCGTAAAACTTTTTAAATCTTTGTTTAGAGCTTCCTGTGCTTCTTCCCTCAACTGTACAATTGGTAGTAAAGCTTGTTTTACTATTTCTGGTCCATGGATTAGAAACTTATGGATAGTTGAGGACATATAATACCAGGAATGCGAAATCTTGAAAGGCATTAGTGTTTATTTGAAAACCACTAGAAATGGTAACCATATGTGAATGCAGTTGTCTTACCAATTTTGCATCCAATTTTGTAATATTAGCTTAGGTTACTTATTGTTTTTGTTGCTATTATTGTTTAAAATTTTTATTGTTTTCCCTTTCTTCTTTTAATATGTTTTTATCTAGTCTAATTTAATAATTAAACCCAGGCTCTCATGAAAACAAAAGCAATAATAACACCAACGTTTGTATTGCTTTTTATAAAGAGTTGGTTTTTTGTATTTAGTTGCAACAATACATTTGAATTTTATTTGAAAATGTGCAAAAAAGTGCAGACAAATTTTTCATACATATTTTCAAAAGCGTTTAAATTTTTAGAACCAAAATGGTTTAATTTGGCTTTCTTCACAACTATTTATCGACATATTTCCCGAAATTCACTAATTTATAGGCTTTACGCGTGAAAATTAATTAAAAATAATAACTCAAACTACACATAAAAACAAAAAATATAAATTAATCTTACTAACCTGAGGTTGAAGGTTCAATTAAAATATTTTTAATTATCACTTTGGAAAACACTCAAAACTAATTTTTAAGACACCAAAAGTTGCAATTTATATTGCACGCGAAGAAAAGGTCAAATAACTCAAACTTTAAAATTGTATAGTGACATAACGGTAGTTGTCAAAAACAAAATGTTTGCACTAGTGATGTGGAATGTTGTGTACTTTTACCGACTACAAAAATTTATTCGGTTCTCTTAAATTTAATTTTGCAATTAATTCCCATTTTTGGTATCAAAAACCCCACAGTGCATCGTTCACAACAATACCATGAAGAGCGGGCTCAAAAAAATATGTTATCATGGTGCGATAGGTGCCTCCATTGAACGCAATGTTTACGTCATCCTCATTAAAAAAAAATATGGGAGGCATCATTGCCTCCGCTCCACAAGCCGAACCAAACAGTCACTCGTAATGGGTGCATTGTCTCCTTTAAGACCACGTGTGGATTTTCTGAGCCCCAAATACGGCAGTTTTTCTTATTAACGTAAGTACCAACATGAAAATGAGCATCTTCTGAAAAAATCATATATTTGGCAAAATCAAATATTTGGCAAAATTTATTTCCGGCCAATTTTCTTTGTTTTGGAAATAAATTTCCAATAAATCCTAAAACTTCTAAAGCTTGAATCGATTCACTTCTTTCAGTAGAGATAATATACTAAATTTTGGGACAACAGCATAGAATGACACAAGTTTTGCCAGATCCCATATAACCGGTGCTTAAAATTTTAGACCGATAGATGGCGCAACCGATATATATTTATAACCATTCATTCATATACAAACAGTTTAAACCAGCAGCAATATATGTATGTGATTTTATTTGAATGTAATTTTCTTAGAACAAACACTTATAAATTGGCGAAATTTTTGGATAAATTATCCACAGAGAAAATCCCGTCAACAGTTTTGTTCTTTTCTTATAAAGCCAATTTTAGAGAACACAATTGCAGATAGTGTTGGTATTTACTTGGAACAATACCATCAATTTGAAATAATGCCATAAGACTAAAACACGCAAAACAGCGGGGCTACTGACTTAAGCAGAACGAAGAGTAACAATATTTAAAAAAAAAGTTAAGGATAAAAAGTTTTACATTATCCTGGCACGTCACACAGACATTCGAACCTTTTGCATGTGTATGTATGCACTGCTGTGTGGATCATAATGTAACATGTTACAAAAGATTAAAAACGGATTTAACAATTTCCAACAACATTCAGAATTTTTAATATTCATAGACGAAAATAATATTTCTGTGTACATATGAAACACACAAGTATATTTTATAATGTTTGAAGATGTATGTATGTGTATATATGAAACAAACACATACACTTGTACAAACCTGTATATCCATCCATATGCAGTAACGTTTTAATATCATTGTTTTGCGCATTTCATATGTTATAGAATTTTAAAGCAGATTATGTTATTACAGTTACTTTGCCTTTAACAACACATTGACCAGAAACTAAAAGCCCTTGTTTTTTAGGGTTTAAAGGTGCTTTAAAAAAAAAGCAGAAAATAATTTAAACGATAGAAATGATTTTGAAAGACCCTACAGATTAAGAGATATTTTTTCTAAAATGGAAATTTTTATACCCTTCATAAAAAAGTGAAATAGCGTATAATAGCTTACACCTATGTATTTGTGGACACAAAATTAACTAGCAACAAATTTTTATTAAAAATTAAAAGAAATTAAAATTTTTATTCCAGGGATGGGAAATTTAGGTACATAAAATTTTTTGGCTAATTAAAACTATTCTAGAAGTTGGGAATAACAGAAATTGAAAAAAAAAAATTAAAATTTTAATCCCAGGGTTGGCCAATTCAATTATATTTTAGGTCGTAAAAATTGCCAAAAAGGTTAGTAACATTGATTTTTTTAAAGTGAGATTATTTTAGACTTCCCCAAGGATTGAATTGCTATGAAAAATCCAAAAAAAATTTAAATTTGAATCCAGGGCTGGAGAACGGATTTTTTTACCTTTACTTCTGTTTATTTTGGTTTTTGGTAAATGAAACCTTTTTCCATTATGGCTTCAGGATAAAATGCAAAATGCTAAAAATTCTATTCCAGAGTTGGAAAATTAAAATTTTTTGTACATAAAAGTAGCCACATAAGTTTTTTGTTCTTTAGTGAATTAACTAGCAAAAAATTTTTATTGCAAATTAAAAGAAATTTTAATTTTGATTCCAGGAATGGGAAAATGAAAAAAAAAATCAAAATTTTAATCCCAGGGTTGGTCAATTCAATTATATTTTAAGTCGTAAAAATTGCAAAAAAGGTTAGTAACATTGATTTTTTTTAAGTGAGATTATTTTAGACTTCCCTAAGGATTGAATTGCTATGAATAATAAAAAAAAATTAAAATTTGAATCCAGGGCTGGAGAACGGATTTTTTTACTTTTACTTCTGTTTATTTTTGTTTTTGGTAAATGAAACCTTTTTCCATTACTGCTTCAGGATAAAATGCAAAATGCTAAAAATTCGATTCCAGAGTTGGAAAATCGGAATTTTTTTGTACATAAAAGTAGCCACATTAGTTTTTTGTTTTTTAGTGAATTAAATCTATTTTATACTTCAGGAAGAATTAAATTGGTATTAAAAACAAAAAAATATTAAAAATTCGATTCGAATATGGAAAATCGAAATGTTTTGGAAATAATGTGTTCTCTATTCACTCTGCTTTTTTACATATAAATAGTCAAATATATTTCTGTAATTAAATTGAATTAAGATTTATAGGCTAATTGTTCGAAATTTGTTTTAAATCTCAGAGTGACATGATAAATATTCCAAGGCACAAAGTCAGTAAAATTAATATTTATTAAAACTTCAGCATAAAGCAGACTTTCGTAGGGGCCCAAATTACCGCATTCAATATCTATCGAAATTTCGGTACTTCAAGGTTAATCAGGCGCTAAAAAAGTGTTACACATAAAATGTGACTCTTTTCATACTTTCCTTTTAATATTGATCACTGTCTATATTTTATTGTTATTGTTTTTAAATTGTATATTCCACTTATTCATATCGTGCTTTGGCAATTAAATTCAAATGGCTGAATATTATTTTACAAATTTTGCAAACACATTGTTAAGTTCTATAGTATAATAATTTTCAATTGTGTACAGGTTTTAGAGTCATTTGATATGCTACAATCTAAATAGTTGATCTATTGTTGTACGAACAGACAAAGAATTAAATCAATAACATTTTCTGCGATATCAATTTTTGTAGATTTCCATATTTTAACACAAAAATATTACATTCAATAGCAAATATTTTCACACATGCAAATATTTTATAATTGTTTTTTGTTTTGTTTTTCTTTTCAAATTCCAATAACTTTTTTTTTTAATTCTTTATTTTATTATTTAATTGTTTTTGCTTGAAGTATCTACTGTTAACTGTGGTTTCAATCAAGGTATATAAATACAAGGTAGTGTCACTTGCTTTTATTAAATTTTAATAAGGATTTTTGAAGTTTATTTTTCTACATCATATTGAATATGACGTTGCCACATTACAAAAAATAATTTTCTTTATTTGGAAATTTTTAAATAAAATCTGTACTACATATATATATATATATATATATATATATATATATATATATATATATATATATATATAATATATATATATATATATATATATATATATATGTATTTTAAATGAAATTTATATGTTGGTGGTCAAGCAATGTTTATATGCATTTCATTGGTGCTTTACCAAATCATCAGTAGACTTTAACCATGATTTGGTAAAGCACCAATGAAATGCATGTACTATAGACATTGCTTGACCACCAACAAATTAATGTCATTTAAAATAGTATTGTGACAACAATATGTCAAATAAAAAATTTCATATACATATATAAGTTTTTCCATTTGTCTAGCAATTTCGTTAATTAAATTGTATATACTAAACTTCATTCATTGATCTCTAACTTATTTAAATTTCAAGGTGTCCAGTTCAGCAATTTCCGAAATAATGCCACATTTTCATGATTATTATACCATGGTATTTAACTATGATTTTATCCCCTCTCTTTTAACATATTTCATTGTATTATCTCATTTTCAAAGTCATTGTCTTTCTTTGCATTGAACCAAAGACATTGAAACCATTACATTGATCAATAAGACAATTTAACAAAAAATATGTTTATTCAAGATTCACGAGCAGATTTTTATAATAAATTAATTGGCAAACGGATTTTAATTATTGTTAATTATGACATCGATGCAATTAAAAATTTTAACAACTCAAATCAAAAGAAACAAACGGGTAACTTAAAATAATATGGTAACTTAATTTTTATGGGAATGTCAGAATCCTTAAAATTGTCAGAAAATTATTTTAAATTTCATAGGTCACAGTGGCAGTACCTTGTTTTATTATACCATGATTTCAATGTCTACGCACGGTGAGGCAAAAAGTTTTCAAATAGAAATTTCACGATAATTTTCTACAAACGATTATATATTTTTACATCCTATTGGTAAAACACTCGCATTTTCTAGCCTACTAGATCAATAAGTCTTCTGGCCATGCCAAAAAAGTTGAGAAATATTAAAAAAAAATTCTAATAAAAATTTTTGGATGTATAATTTCTTTTAGTTTAAAGAATTATAAGTTAATTAGCAAGTAATTAATTATTTAGTTAAAAACTGTTACACACTTTTGGCATTAAATAATTTCCTTTATTACAAAAAAACTCATAAACATTTGTTAAGGATTTTTCAATAAGAACTTTGTTTTCTAAAACAGAAAATGATTAAAATTTTTACTGTATTACAAAGAGAAAAGTTCGGCAATTATGAATGAAAAAGGATATGTGGCAAATATCCACCATGTCAGTGATATCCATGTCGTCTATAATTTCCTAAAATTGAGTTGTCAACATCTCACGATAGCGTGATACATTGACCGTTACCGCATTTCCAGCCTCATCTTAAAAAAAAAGTTACCAATCACGCCTCCAGACCACAGAGCGTACAGTGACACGTTGAGCATTCAAAGGCTTCTCAATAATCGCTCTAGAATTTTCAGAAGCCTAAATGCGACAATTTGAGAAGGTACAAATCAAGTATCTGCAGACACTACTCCCTCTATCTGCCTTCCTCTAACGAATGTTCCTTGTTCCGGCACAATGTATTGCATATGTAGGCATCATTGGCTGACAGCTGGCCGTACTAAAGAAAATATAAATACTAATTAAAAACTCGATGAGAAAAGAAGTTATGCCGTTCTTCGAAAATCGCATCAAAATATAATAGGGCGTAGAATTTTTCCTATTTCAAAATTATAGTCGGTATTCAAGCAACATTATAGTTTTGATTATAAAAATATTTTTATTACAATATGTTCCATTTTTCCACATTAAAATTTGTTACGAGCCATCAATATTGGAATAGATTTGTTTTATAATTTTCAGTTAAAATATTTATACCGTAACGCAAAGGCATAACTTTATTCAATATAAAAAAATAAATGAAGTAATTAGTGCTAACAAACAAAATACACATGCGTACTGATGATGGAAGTGTAGCGTCCTTCGAAAACAACTGTTCAGCTCTGCCGTGTAAGTTGAATATTTAACATGTCTTTCTGTATTTAAACACATTTTCGAATAATTAGTCTATCAATCTTAATGGAATTGAATATATAAAGCAAAATCAATATCTTGCATGTGTTAAATATATTAAAGCCGAAGAACATCGACTGAATACTTTTGTATTCGATACATGAAATAAATTAAAAATAATAAAAACTGTTGTCATATTATCCTAAGCCACCTAAAAGTTGATGACAAATATACACATGAGTACTGATGATGGAAGTGTAGCGTCCTTCGAAAACAGCTGTGCTGCTCTGCTGTGTAAGTTGAATATTTCGCATGTCTTTCTGGACCTAAACACATTTTAGAATAATTAGTCCTTCAATCTTAATTGAACTTAACGTATATATAGCAAAATCAATATTTTGCATCGAAGAATATCGACTGAATACTTTCGTATTCGATACATGAAATTAATAAAAAATAATAAAAACTGTTGTCATATTAACATAAGCCACCTAAAAGTTGATGACATATAAAATTACACATGAGCACTGAAGATAACAGAGTAGCGTCCTTCGAAAACAGCTGTGTTGCTCTGCTGTGTAAGTTGAATAAATAAAAACTGATATTGATATTCCTTTGTGCGTTCCAATATTTAAATGTCTTTCTGAATTTAAAACAAACATTTCTAACGAATAGCCTAAAAGTCTTAATTAAATTAAAAATTGTTTAAAAAAAGCTCTTGCGTTGTAAAAGTATAAATATTGGGTAGATATTTTCCAATAATTTTTTACAATTAGAAAATATTTAAATCACTTTGATGGAACAAAAAATTCGTAAAATGGAACATGAAGAAAATAATCAAACGGTAACACGGCTATTAAAACATTAATGTGTTAACATAAGGTTGACACAGTTCTCGTATTCAATTTCCTAATAAAATTTTTTTAAAATAAGAACTGTTATCATATTCAACTAAGCCACCTAATAACTGGTGACAAACACAATACACATGAGCACGGATGCTGAAAGTGTTGCGGCTTTCGAAAACAGCTGTTCTGCTCTGCTGTGTAAGTTGAATAACTAAAAACTGATATTGACTTTCTTTTGAGCCTTGGAATATTTATCATGTCTTTCTGAATTTAAAACAAAACCTTTCG
This sequence comes from Linnaemya tessellans, assembly GCA_951800035.1. Taxonomy (NCBI): domain Eukaryota; kingdom Metazoa; phylum Arthropoda; class Insecta; order Diptera; family Tachinidae; genus Linnaemya; species Linnaemya tessellans. Next base: position 43,308,832 of record OX637535.1, read on the forward strand.
AACAATTAGCATATGAATCTTAATTCAATTTAATATAGCAATATGAGTGTTCGTTAAAATATTAACTACAAAATGTTTTTTTTTTCTTTGTATATATTGCGGCCAGCAACATAACAATTTTGTTTTTTACTACGCACAAATTACACATACATACATCTGTAAAGAAACTTGATTAAAACTCATGGAATAAACCATTAATTAAAAAAAGCGTACGAATGCAAAGGCAAGAATGAGTGTCAACTTTGACATTCAATTAAGGCCAAGTAATACAAAGTTAAGCGAAAAGCAAATAAACTCAAATAGACTCAACAAAGGAAATAACTACAAATAAAGCTTTTGTAAACTGTAATAGTATAAAATATAGCACACAGCCAGCCTGCAGTAGAGTTACGTGTCTCTATTTAAATATTAATTTATACTTAACAAAGTTGTTAGCCAATGTTCACTTTAATCTTTTACAACGCGCATTCTGGTGCAAACAATTTAAACATGTAAACACTGGCATGATAATTACAAAAGTTTTTGTTTGCACTTTTTGCGGCAAAAGTCTTTTTTTTCTAGTGAAAATAATTTTATGGGCTTTTAAAACGATATTTATTGAAGTAAATGTTTAGATGAAATGTAGGCTGAGAATTAAATAGTAGTTAAAGACATTTAATTAAAAAACAAGTAAAAACGTTATATTCAACGGGGTCGAATCTTAAATACCCTCCAAATATTTAGTAAGTGAATTTAAAATGTTTAACTTCTGGGGCAGAGTTCCTTTAAGACATCTCTGTACCCAATTTTAAATCTCTATTTTGAGAGAGTCATTCCGGGAAGGACCGTGGGAGAGGCGTTTCACCTCTGCAAGATTAGCGAACATCTCAGCTTCTTATAGGCTTAAGAAATAAAAATTGTTCAATATTTACACTATTTTTGCATATAATATCGTACGTCATCGCCCAATAAAAGGGCCGGGGGCCGGACCAAAAATAGACAATAACATGTTTTCTACAGACAAACGTATGGGCATTGCTAGATCGTCTCAGACTTCAACACTGATCAAGAATATATATACTTTATGGGGTCCAATTCTCTTTGAAGGATATTAAAACTGTATTTTGGGGGGGTTGCTCTGGCAAGGGCTGTGGGGGAGACATTTCACCTTTGCCATAAAATTCTAAAAATTGTCATAAAACTCTAAAAATTTGGGATAATTATATACAAAATTAAAAATAAAATAATTTTTTTTTAGGGTCATTTAGGGGCAAAGGGGAGGAGGGGCTAGCGAAGAGGAAGATCAGGTTACGTCTCAGCTTCGTCATTAAAGCTTAAAAATGTTATTTTTAAGGAATGCAGTCTTAAGTAAAACAATTTGTTAAATTTTTACACTATTTTTGCATATAATAAGGCCCACTAAAGAGGGCGGGGTTCAAAATTTTTTTTTTATTTTATGGCTCCAAGTTTAACGCGCTGGACCTTCTTTGACATAAAAATATATCATTGGCTTAACAAAGTTACAAAAAAACTTTAAAAATTATGCTGTTTTTTAAAGGTTGGTTTAGTTCTTCTTAGGGGAATTTTTTTCCCTCTTGCCCAATCACCGAACTTAACCTGTCAAGATATATTTATACTAAATTTCAAGAGTCTGGCTATTTTCGTTTGGACTGAATCGTGATTTCCACAGACGGACGGACATGCTTAGATTTCATCACTGATCAAGAATATATATACTTTATGGGGTCTCAGATGGATATTTCGCTGCGTTACAAATGGAATGACAAAATGAATATACCCTCCATATTCTTTTTTGGAGGGTATAAACAATTTTTTTTTAAATTGGCCATAATTTGGTCATAATAAAAAAATTTGGATAGGAACACATATACCACTACACACAAATGGTGGCCCAGGGAGCCCTTTATATTGCAGAAAAAGTCTTACATCTGAAATAATTTTAGAATTCGATATTATTCAATTAAGTTTTTACATAAATTATTTTAATTTGATAATTTGTTCAACGGGCTTAAGTTCGAATCAGCATGACTGAAAATGATTTTTTATTATTTTATTAATAAATGAATTTGTTCAAATTCTATTTATTATTTTTTATTTTAAGATTGGAATATTAACAATATTTTCAATAATCATTAAACCAGCAGAACGGATCACTACTGATTTCGAGGCCGCTACGCCATCTCATCAGCGTTCTTTGTTCAATTTTTCCACTTTTGCAAGTGGTGCTATTTAGTAGGAATATCAACTATTTAACCAATGTTTTTAACGAAAATTGAATATGAGAAGTTCCCACATTCATATTTTCAAGTTATTACCTTTTTGGTTAGTACGAAATTCCCCAACCCTGACGATTATTGAAAATATTCTTAATATTCCAATCTTAATATAAAAAATAATAAATAGAATTTGAACAAATTCATTTATTAATAAAATAATAAAAAATCATTTGCAGTCATGCAGATTCGAACTTAAGCCCGTTGAAAAAATTAACAATTTACATAAGAAAGTTTGACTAATAAAAATTCATACATAATTTAAAATAAATTATTTTATATGTAAATATTTTTACTGCAGTTGTTAAAGTCTTTAACTCCTTCGTTAAGCCTAAAACTGGAAGTTCTTTAAGATACTTATTTTATCTCCTAGTTGTTGCTGTAGCCCCCCCTTACGTATTCTTCTTTTTAAATTTTACGATAGAAAGGAGTACAGAAAATACTTTATCTAAGTTTTATTACATGAGGGTGAATATCGTAAAGAGTAGAGAATTGTTAATGTCCTTTGGGGTAAAATACGAGTGTATGGAGTTTCATTGTTAACTGTCAGTTTTCATTAAGTATAATAAAAGTTTAACCTTCTGGATGATAGGAGATTTAATGTTTATAGTTATAAAGAACTACAGCAACAATACAAAAAAAAAGAACACATTTGAAATCCAATAAGTCTTCGGGCAGAAAAACAAAATAAAGGATGCTGGGCCTTATGTTGCATTTCAGAGTAAAACTAATTATTGAAACTGTGGTCGTGAGTGTGGTTTTAAAAAGTTTCTAAAATATAAAATGCTTTTTTCTTTATTTTTTATACTGGCAAAATGTTAACTCGTTATTTTAAAAATTTAGTGTTTAAAATTTAGTTTAGAGATTTTCATATAAATTATATATGGCCCGTGTGAAGTTAAATTTCGAAATAACGGGTGTTTTTTATGAAGTTTATTTTTTATACGAATCACTCTGTTGTCTGACAGCTGTTTCGACAGTTTAAAGTGACGTCTCTACTCAGTATTGCTTGGCAAATCATCATGAACAAGTTAACTCCAGAACAACGCTTCCAAATCGTGGAAATTTATTTTTAAAAACAGTGTTCAATTAAAAATGCAAAATACTCTTCAGTGATGAGGCGCATTTTTGGTTGAATAGATATGTCAACAAGCAAAATTGCCGTATTTGGAGCAAAGATAATCCACAGGCCGTTCAAGAATTACCAATGCATCCCGATAAATGTACTGTTTGGTGAGGTCTATGGGCTGGTGGAATCATCGGTCCTTATTTCTTTAAAAATGAGGAAGGACGACGCGTTACCGTGAATGGAAATCGATACAGAATCATGATCAATGAATTTTTGGTGCCAAAACTTCAAGATATGGATGTAAACGAAATGTGGTTTCAACAGGATGATGCCACTTGTCATACTGCGGGCGAAACAATGGACTTATTGAAAGAACATTTCAACGACAACATTATTTCGAGAAACGGACCGGTGAATTGGCCTGCGCGTTCGTGTGATTTGACGCCACTCGATTATTTTTTGTGGGGATACCTGAAATCATTGGTTTACGTGGATAAACCAGCAACGATTGACGCTTTGGAAACCAGTATTCAACGTGTCATTGCTGAAATACGCCCTCAACTGATTGAAAAGGTGGTCGAAAATTGGACCTCCAGAATGACCTTTGTGCAAAATAGTCGTGGTGGCCATATGCCCGAAATTATATTTAAATGTTAAATGACAAGAAATTATCTACCAAATAAAAAATTTTTTTTTTGCCCATTTCATAATTCGGCATGTGTTTTATTTAAATTTGAAATCAGCAAGCTTTTACAAAAACACCCTTTATATAACGCTAGACACAAACCAAGTACGTTAACAAAGCTCTGTTGGCATTTTGACATGGCACTGTTAAGCATGAAAAATCCTAGTGTTTGTATTCCAAATGCAATACTGGCCACATATCTGAGGAAGTCCGCTTTCTTGCACAAAAAAAGTCTCATATCTGAATTACTTTTAGAACTCGAATAATATATATTTTAGTGAAGATTAGTTGTCATAATCTTGTCCATTATATCAATTTTAGTGAGAATTACTTGTCATAATTTGGTCATTATAAAAAAAACGGGGCTGCGTACACATATGCCCCTACCTGAAAATTGTAGCTGAGGAAAAAGTCTTATATCTGAAATAACTTCGGAAACCATCCAGATTTTCGCCACCTCCGAATGGATATCATTGTCCTCGCTGGAAACTGCTTTTTACTTGGGAGTGGGTATTACACTTTTAGTAAACTTTAAAAAAAAATTTATAAAAGTCTTCCCACTGTAAGAAAGCCGTCCGTCATAAACTTTTAATATCATTTTACACTGAATTCTAGAGATCTACAAAGTAACTTGAACTGATTTATAGCAAAAAGGTAAAACATATCAGTGTTTATTTTTGTGCAGAAAAAGTATTTGTGTATATTTATGAGGGAGTGTATGTGTGTGTGTGTGTGTGGGCACGTGTGTGTTACAGGCATGTCTGTAGGAGTTATAGAAATGTTTCAATATTTAATGAATGCATATTTAAAATTCATTTATAGGTAAAATTGAATTACTTCTTTGAAAAATATCATTAGGCAGTTTTCCCTTACTGTTCTGCTCAAAATTTTAAACAAAAATACAATCAGCTAAAGTGATTTTTGATTGAATTTGTTTGAATTTACTTATAGTTTTTCCTTTGTAGCAGAATTTATGCAATAATATTGATTTTTACTTTTAAAATTTCAAAATAAAATTATAGAAAAAAGTAAAAGTGTTATTTTCGGTTGTACGAATGCATCTTACATACCCTTCATGTTCATGTATCAATTGTTTAAACTTAGAATCGTCTTTTTGATTTTCTTTCCTTTTTTTAAACCAATTTAATTCCTCTTTATTTAAAAGAAAAGAACTAAAATTAAAGTTATTACTTCTAAAGGGTGTTTTTTATAGAGTGACACAAGTTGAAATCATAATAAAACCAGGAAATATATTTTTAATATCAATGAAACGGGCTCTATTGGAAAGAAATTTTTATAAAATTAATGTTTATAAATGATTTCTGCCATGAGGCCGCCGCGGCTGGCGCGTAGAAGGCTCAATCTGGAACAGCAATTTGCAACAACTAAAAAAATCTTCCATAAAGTGGAAGCACACAACCCTAGTTGCTGAAAAAGGCGACGAATTGATTGATTAGGATAATTTTCAATGCTTTCCTGTACAGCGGCTACAGTTTCCTCAGTGCTCGCTGTTTGGCGTTTCAGGGGATGCACATTATTAGTAACAATAAATATGGTCCGAAAACGATCAATTGTTCTTCGAATTCTACGAGGAAGGATACCTAAGTTTGGGAAAAACAGAAACTGAAGTCGTTATTTTTTTTTCAACGGGCTTAAGTTCGAATCTGCATGACTGCAAATGATTTTTTATTATTTTATTAATAAATGAATTTGTTCAAATTCTATTTATTATTTTTTATATTAAGATTGGAATATTAAGAATATTTTTCAATAATCATCAAACCAGCAGAACGGATCAGTACTGATTTCGAGACCGCTACGCCATCTCATCAGCGTTCTTTGTTCAATTCTTCCACTTTTTGCAAGTGGTGCTAGTTGGTAGGAATATCAACTATTTAACCAATATTTTAACGAAAATTGAATATGAGAAGTTATCACATTCATATTTTTAAGTTATTACATTTTTGGTTAGTACGAAATTCCCCAACCCTGACGATTAATATTCCCAATATTCCATGTATCTTTTTCGATTTTTCCAGAGCCATCGGCTGCTGATAGCTAAAGCTTCTTTGTTATTTATGTTTAAGTAATTAAATTTAGTTGTCAATTTACAATGAACAAGTGCGCGTGCCCCCGCAATGTTTTAAACCGAAGTCAATAGAAAGTTTATAGAACGAACCTACACTGGTTTGGCTTTCGAGGCTTCCCCGGTACTCTAAACTGGTACCACGGGGTCCAGTACTGGCCCAGCAGTTTACTGCGACTGGATATTGATGAGGTCCCCTTCGGGAGTTCACGTGGTGGTTTGTGGTTGACAACAATTGGTGGAAGATTTGTCAGATAAGGAGTGATGACCGGTCTTTACGGTTGGGCTTCGATCCGGCTGATAGTAGCAAAATCTATGTGTTGTTGTGAATCAACAAATGAGGATCTATTGGGGTATATTCGTGTCTCATAGAGCTAAGATCTTCTAGATAGGATCGAACACTTTAGCAAGGTGTTAAGGCATGGAATTTTACCCTACCATGTGCTAGAGATTGTCACCTGGGTGACTCAAGGGTCACTTCGGTGAGAACTTTGAGTTGCTCGGGGGTGGTGGTGAATACCTAATTTCACACTATGTTGAGAGTATCGTCAGATAAGGTTCTTTTGGACAGGTGCTGACGTTAAACTTTATCATAGTTGTTCTTCGAATTGGCTGCTCTGAAGGACGATTCTCTACGCCATAAAATGGGAGAAGCGCACGACGAGTTTGACAAATAGAACAATTATTTTAATTAAAAATTTCAAGAGTTTGCACGTGTTGCTCTGGCGTTGGGACTGTCTAAGAAAAACACGCTGTATAAACTTAAAATAAGTTCAAGTGTTTTCGCTGAGTGCTATTGAAATTCAGAAAGAACCGAAGTATGGTTCCAGAGCTGGGAAGGTTACACCTATTTCTCGACGCAAAATTTATACTAAAAATTATTTTTTTTAATGTTTGTAAATTAAACCTATTTCTTGCTTTGGGAAGCCTCAATGGTCTATTAAAAACTAAAAAAAATACAATTTTTTCCAGGGATGGAAAATTAAAAATGTTTTTTTTGGCGCATTCTGTATTTTGTAGTACATGTAGTAACTAATATTGTTAAAAATTTTAAGGTTTTCTTTTACAAAACCTCTTTATACCTCATGAAGATTTGCATTGATAAAAACATTTAAATTTCGCTTCCAGGGTTGGGAAATTGAAATTTTTTTATACATAAAAGTAACCAAAAAGGCAATTGACGTTTTTTTTTTGCTATCTAAATTTATTTTATATTTTAGGAAGAACAAAATTGGTATCAAAAATTTCCAAAACAAATCCAAATTTCGAATCCAGGGATGGACAAGTGCAATATTTTATAGTTCATGAAGGTGACCAAAATGGTTGAAAATTGTAAATTTTTCTTAAATAATACTATTTTATTCCTCATGAAGAGTTGCATTGGTTAAAAATAAAACAAACAAAATTAAAATTTCACTTCCAGGGTTGGGAAGTTTAAAGTTTTTTTGGTACATGCAATATATTGTAGTACATTGAAATGACCAAAATGGTTGCAAATTTTAAGTTTTTCTTAAATAAAACGACTTTATACCTAATGAAGACTAGCTGCTGTATTCACAAAAATTAATGTGTACTTCAAGTGTGCTTTAAAGTAAAAATTTCATAGAACATTTATTTTAAAGTGTTGATCAAGTCTACTTTATTTTTTGTGAATACTGCTGTAGGATTGGTAACAATAACCAAAATTAACCAAAAAGTCAACTAATTGGTATCAAAAATTAAAAAAAAAATCAAAATTTAGATTCCAGAGTAGGATAACTGCAATATTTTGTAGTACATGAAGGTGACCAAAATGGTTACAAATATTAAGTTTTTCTTAAATAAAACTATTTCATGCCTCATTAAGAGTTGCATTGGTACAAAAAATTTAAATTTCGTTTCCAGGGTTGGGAAATTGAAATATTTTTTCTGCATAAAAGTAACCAAAAAGGCAATTGACGTTGTTGTTTTAAAACTATTTTATAATTCAGGAAGAACAAAAAATCAAAATTTCCACTCCAGGGTTGAACAAATAATATATTTTATGGTACATGAAAGTGACCAAAAAATTTAAAAATTTAAATTTGTTGTCAAATAAAACTATGTTACATCTTTTAATTAAACTTACTTCCTGTTTTAGCAAGAAAGAAAGAAGAATTACATCTGTGAAGAGTATTTAAGATTCGGCACAGCCGAACATAGCACTCAAAGGCTTCGGAAAACCGATGGGCATAGCTTATTTGATTTTCATATTCATAAGGGATCGCATATTGATATTGTGGATATTACACACGGAATCACAAACATTTTTTTAACACTAGATAGATGATCATATTCTCACATACGTTAAAGATGATTATGCTTAAAATTGACGTATACTTTTCAAAAAGCATATTTTCATTATTTATAAACTAATTTGGAATTGACAGCTTAAATATATTTATAAATGTTTATTATGATAAAAATCAAGAGCATTAAAACTTCATAAGTAGTCAACTGAACAAAGAAATCATATTTGTTTGAAAACTTATATGTAATCAGGCGGCATTTTACGTACTGCAGCGTTGTATGTGCCTCACGAAAGATCTGCACAACGACTGGGATGTCCAAAGGGCGCAGCGATGAATTCGGGGGTTAATGAAATAAAAACCATAATAACTATTTTGATGGAAACTGTTGCCATATATTTAAAACTATAGCAACCAGAAAATGTATACGAGGTCTGATCAAAAAATAACCGTAAAGGTCTGATCAAAACATAAAGTATTTATTTATTCATCAATAACTATTTTGTCCCCTACAAAGTAGTCCCCCTCAGATCTAATACACTTATGCCAGCGTTTTTTTCCAATCCTCGAAACACTTCTGAAACGCGCTTTTTGGTATCGCCAACAGCTCCTGTGTCGAATTTTCTTTTATCTCCTCAATCGTAGCAAAACGCTTTCCTTTCATCGATGTCTTCAGTTTTGGGAAGAGGAAAAAGTCAGCGGGGCCCAAGTCCGGTGAATACGATGGTTGAGGCATGATAACGGTTTTGTTTTTGGCCAAAAACTCATGCACAAGCATCGATATGTGAGCTGGTGCGTTATTAATTTTGGAACAATCTTCGCTGCCGCACGTTTCATGCCTAAAACATCCGTAAAAATTGCTTGGCATGAGACGAACGATATGCCAACATCATCAGCAACCTCTCTGATAGTGATTCGACGATTATCCAAAATCATTTTGTTCACTGCTTCAATGTTTTCATCGGTTGTTGACGTGCTCTGGCGACCAGGATGAACATCGTCATTGACATCATCTCGGCCTTCCTTAAACCGGTTATAGCACAATTGAACTTGTGTTGTGCTCATAGTAGACTCGCCAAATGGCACAGTCAACATTTCAAATGTCCTTGTGCATTTAATTTAATTTTTTACACAAAACTTTTCTTGGTCCATTTTTTCGAATAGTAAAAAATCGAAGAGCACTCCAAAACACGACTAAAATTTTTATCTGTCAAAAACAAACTGACAATTCAAAATGGCTGATATTACCAACATATATAACAGACATGTGTACCAACATAACAGTAAAAAAATTCAATAATTGAGCATACGTAACTCACGAAAGATGAAAATAACAGTTATTTTTTGATCAGACCTCGTAAAAAACAAATATTATGTACATATGGGAAACAATTTAGTTTTTAACTTAAGTGATTTAAAATGTTAACTAAACGTCATACTTTTGAAACAAATTTAAAATGCAGCAAGCAAAACTTTTATTACTCTACTCTAATATTCTAGAAAATTAAACTTTCTGGGATTAGTTTTTTTTCTTCTCACCAAAACCTTTTTTGTTTGCCTTTCTAACTGATATTACTAAGTAAGCAGCTCAGCACACACACTCTTCCATAGTTAGTAGGCTGTTTTCCTTAACTTGGAAATTTATTTATTTTCTATTTTTTAATTTTTTTTTTTAAGAAAAATCAGTTAGATGTATATAAAAATGTATATCATATATTACAATGAATATGATTAAATGTTTGTATTTAAGAAACGGCATACGGACGAACCGAAAAGAGAAACTTAAGTTGGTTAAAGTTTTACAACTCACTGTTCTTGTAAGTTTACTTTCCAAAGTTGTTTAAATGCAGAATTTGAGCCTATTCAACTGGAAGATAACTTAAACTTCAAAACTTATTTTACCAGCTAGACGATAAGCATCCTTTGCCATCATTATCATCGTCATTACCATCATCTTCAGAAATGTTTGTATTACTTAACAAAGTGGTAATAGAAGACGTGCCACACACACACACACTCACTTTTGTAGAGAAAGTTTTGCAATAGTCAAAATTACAGAAGAAAAAAGAAACGCCAAAACAAAAACTAGCAGCAGCCAGAAAACAAACAAAAAAATTAATGAAAATAAAAAGCGTCCCTGATAAAATAAAGACAATTAAAAATCAATTGTTTGCCTGTATATATTTTCAGATCAACTTCACTTTTCGCTTGACTCGGAATTAACAAAAACTTAAATTAGAATTTGTTTTTATCTCTCGTTGCAGGTATACATTGTGGGTCATATACCGCCCGGCTCAGACGAACGACATATTGGCTTGCAGCAAAATGGCCATACAACTTTTACAGAGTCAAATAATAAACGTTATTTGGAATTAGTTCGCAAATATTCATCAATTATTCAGGGTCAATTCTTCGGTCACCTGCATTCAGACTCATTTCGCATCATCTACGATGACAAAGGTATGTACTATGGACGAGTATGCGGGTTAACATGACTTGCATGTCGGAATGCGGTCAAATTGAAAACTTATTTTTTAATTTTGTTTTTTGTCTCTTAAAAATTTTTTGTAAAATATTTAAGTTGCTTTCTTTAATTTTTTAATTACTAAACTTGTTTGTAGTTTTGTGTAGGCATATTATATTGATTCAACTTGTAAGACATTTAAAAAACGTTTTATGATTTTATTAAATTATGACTACTTGGTTCTATGACCATATAAAAACGATTCGAAGTGCCATGTGTAGCAGGCAGTACAGGAACAATGATTTTTTATACCCTCCAAAAAAGAATTTGGAGGATATATTCACTTTGTCATTCCGTTTGTAATGCATCGAAATATCCATCTCAGACCCTATAAAGTATATATATTCTTGATCAGTGATATATATATATATATATATATATATATTTATATATATATATATATATATATATATATATATATATTTATATATATATATATATATATATATATATATATATAATATATATATTCTTGATCTAAGACGAACTGAGCATGTCCGTCCGCCTGTGGAAATCACGATTCAGTCCAAACGAAAAGAGCCACACTCTTGGAATTTGGTATAAATATATTTTGAAGGATAGAGCAGTTAAGTTCGGAAATGGGCTAAATCGGGTAAGAGGAAACAAAGTTCCCCTAAGAAGAACTAAACCAACCTCTAAAGAACAACATGATTTTTAAAGTTTTTTTTTTGTAATTTTGTTACGCAAATGATTTTTTTACGTCAAAGAAGGTCCAAAACGTTAACCCTAGGATTACCCTCTTGGTCTGGCCAGACCAAATTTATGTTCTGCTTGCAATCAAAATCAAAAAAGCAGGTAACTGAATTCTATAAATAATATGTCCTGAATCAAATGAAACTAATTTGGAACTGATCGGAGCAAATTTGTGGGGTTAAGTTCCATTTTTATGTGAAGGTATATTAAATTACCTTCTTGGTCTGGCTAGACCACAAAGTATTATTTATGTGTTGTTTTTGATTTTTGTATGTGTTTTTGCAAAGTAAAATATTCCTGTGGCTATGAAAACTGGGCCATCGCGCCACTTTCTGGCTAGTACTATTTACATTTTTGGAGAAATTTTTACATCTAAAATGGTAAGTATGTATTATTGTTCGAGAAACCAACCGCAAGGCACAAGAGGTTTATATTTCTTTGAAACAACCCATAGAATGGGAGCCAAGTCACGAAAAAGAAATATGTGAATTTTTTGGATTGCTTTTCTTTGCCGAGGTTTTCAAATGTGCAACACAGCCTGTTAGAGAATTGTGGGCACCATATCACCATGCTGTGAATAAGGCTGCAATGTAAAAACAAACAATTCGTTTTATTGCTAGAGTTCATCCGTTTTGACAACTTAAACACTAGGCCAATGCGCCAAGAATTGAGCAAATCGGCAGCAATAGACGATCTTTTGATACTGCTTTTTGCGAATGCGGAATCTTTATACACTTCTACAGCAAACCTACCCATAGATGAACAACTCTTTCCTTTTCGAGGACCTACGTGATTCACAGAATATATTCCATCGAAACCAGCCAAATATGGCATAAAAATTTGCTGGGTATGTGACTCAAGAACAAAATATCCTTTGAAAGGCCAAATTTACACAGGAAAAACTTTTGATGGAATCAGAGAAGTCAACCAGGGAGAGACAGTTGTAATCAATTTATCACGGAAGTACATACTTTCATACAGGACGTACTGCATAGTTCGCCTAGCTCTCGTTGGAACCGTTCGCGCTAATAAAACCTTCGTGTCGTATTTATTTAAAAAATCAAGTAAACATCAAGTATGTACCAAAAAAAAAGTAAAGATGTTATACTGTTAGCAACATAGCATTATACAAATAACATCGAGAAAAACATAACAGTGGAAGATGAGCCAGGGAGAGGAACCAGACTGAACGCTGCTAAAAACCCAACCCAATTATTGACTATAACCGAAATAAAGCTGAAGTTGACACAATGGACCAGATGTTATCATCCTATTGCTGCAAATGAGGAAGCAACCGCTGCTCATTGGCCATGTTTTACAATATGTTGGACATATCTGGTTTAGCTTCGTTTTTTATTTATAAGGACATGGTAAATCTGAAACAAAGTGATCATCGTCGCCGATTTCTTGTCCAATTAGTGAATCAGCTGATGCTCCCTGGAGCTACGAAGTAGCTTTGGCGAAATTTAATGTTTACGTAAGAATACCCCTTATAAATACATACGCTTAAAAATCTAATACTCGTTTCAGCTATGGTAAAGAAAATGACGAATGTCATATACCTAGAATAATATAAAAATATAATAAATTTACATAATAAATTCGTATAGTTTAAAAAATAAATATTTGTTTAATAAAAAATATTCGTATATACTTTTTATTTAAATGGGTTTTTTAGCTTTTGCATAAGAGGAGAACTTAGTGGAAAAAAGTTACCGATAATCCTAAGGTTAAACTTGCAGCCAAAAAATTAGAAAAATCCATTTTTGGACCCCGCCTCCAAAAGGGCGTTGAAGTAACATATTACATGGAAAAATAGTGCAAAAATTTAACAGATTGTATAATTTAAGCCTATATTATTTGAAAATTAAATTTTAAATGTTTTTTTTTTGATGAAGCTGAGATGTGCTCTGATCTTCCTCTGATCTTCCTCCGCCATACTCTCCCGCCTTTGCCACCTAAATGACCCTATAAAAAAAATATTTTTCATTGAATAACCCAAAAAATTTACTGTTTTAGTATTTTATGGCAAAGGTGAGATGTCTCCCTCACGGCCCCTCCCGGAGAGGCCCCTACAAATAGACTTTTTATTTACTAAACATTTGAAGGGTATTTAAGATTCGACCCGGTCCAATATAATCTTCTTACTTCTTCATATTATATCTTGTTCGCCGTTAACAGCAATAATTCTCGTTATTTGTACCTACAGTAAAACAGTATTATATAATGCCAACATGTTACAAGCAGGTGTGAATATGTGTAGATGTTTCTTAGGTTGTGTTGCAATAAACCTGTCCGTATGTTACACGCCTAAGGCTGGACTTACTACAAAATCGATTTAGGCCAACAAAGCAAAATCGTTACGTTATATTACATCGTTATGAAACGACTGCTTTTAAATTATTTAGCATTTTTGCTTTTAAGTGTGTTTCTATGTAAAGGATTCCTATTCATTAGTGGCAATATGGTCTAAAATGTATGTATAACAAGTTGTGAAGTAGTTGTAGCAAAGCAAATAATATAAAAGGCAATGCTCGGAGCTTATTTCCTTTTCAATATGCTTATAAATCTGGAAATATATACAATAAAAATACAAAACAGATTTAAGGGCATTAAGGCTATTTAAAATTTCCCTTTGAGGGCTATTGAAATTATATATTTATTTGGGCAAATTACTAACATTAACATTATTTTCATGTAAATGAACACACATTTTATTAAGAATAATAGATATTTTATATCCACATGCACATATTTATAATCATATTATCTTGTAATGCCTTTAAAGTTAATAATCTTCTACAAACAATCATACATTGTGCTCTTAGTTATTTATTCGATCAAGATACACAAACATACCTTTAGTATGTGGCTGTGAACAGATGACTCGTACATCTCTTCTTATTCCTCATACCTTGTGTGTGTGTGTGTATGTGTGTGTGTGTGCCTAATTCAAATAATTGTCTTTCACATTCCTTGCAACATCTAACAACATTGACAACAACATACACAACCGCAAACAACAATATTTAGAACACATTTAGTATACGAGTATGAGTAGCTGTTTGCTTAATAGTTGTTTATGCTTGTGGCTGTATGCGTTGACACCCTGCATGCAGTTATCACAATGTGCGTGAATCTGGTCAATGTCATACCGGCTGTCTACATGGAAAACGATGAAGCAACACAATAAATACAAGTATCTAAAGCTCAATAAACAGATTGAATAATACGAAATAAATTATGTAACTCGTTTCCTTGCCACTGTGAACATGTGTATTTACATCCATGCACACATATCTTCGTGTGTGTGTGTGTGTATGTGAAGTACTTAAATAATGTGTACAACCAATGCAAAATCCAGTTGCAGCATAAATGAAAAGAAATGTAAAAGATGAAAAGAATGGGAGGAGTGTTTCCACTAATTCATTTATAGAGGGAAATACGATATACAATATCTCGAATTATATAGTCTTTGCAATGATATTTTTTACCTTTATGAATTTTAAGGATGACCTGAATTTCCACATGCAGGCCAACTTTTAGCTCTAGTTTATGGCAGCAGTTAATGTTACAAGTGCATGTAAATAAGAAATTATTACATATTTTATCCATAGAATGCGTAATTGTGGAACTCTTCTCGGAAGATTGTTAACTCAGATTTGCTTCCACAGTTCATAAAAAAATTGACGAGCAGGAATAGGCTAACGAAAAGAGGAAATTGGAAAATTATTTTCTTTGCTAGGTCTTCCTTCGTTGATACATGGTATTTGACAATATTATGATCGGTCAACTGTATCAAAGTTTAAAATGTTCTTAGTTATAAGTTTCATAGTTTCCTATCCCTATACAAATCGTCGACCACACTTGACCACTTAATAGAATAATTTCCAAAAACAAATCATTTCCTCGGATCTCAAAATATCGTTATGCCAAATTTCATCTAAATTGGTTCAGCGGTTTGAGATGGAAAGGTAACAGAAAGACACAGATACTTTCATATTTTTAATATTAGTAAGGAAAAAAGTGCAATTCATCATAAAAAGTGTAAGTAATTACAAAAAGTGCAAGTCATTATAAAAACTGCAAGTCATTATAAAAAGTGCAAGTCATTACAAAAACTGCAAGTCATTATGAAAAGTGCAAGTCACTATAAAAAATGCAAGTCATTATAAAAAGTGCAAGTCATTATAAAAAGTGCAAGTCATCATAAAAAGTTCAAGTCATCATAAAATATGCAAGTCATTATAAAATGTGCAAGTCATTATGAAAGTGCAAGTCATTATGAAAAGTTCAAGTCAGCATAAAAAGTGCAAGTCATCATAAAAAGTGCAGGTCATTATAAAAAGTCGCCATAAAAAATGCAAGTCATTATGAGAAGTGCAAGTCATCATAAAAAGTGCAAGTTATCATAAAAAATTCAAGTTATTATGAAAAGTGCAAGTCATGATTATGAAAAGTGGAAGACATCATAAAAACTGCAAGACATTATGAAAAGTGCAAGTCATCATTAAAACAGCACAGACATTATGAAAAGTGCAAGTCATTATGAAAAGTGCAAGTTATCATAAAAAGTGCAAGTCATTATCAAAAGTGCAAGCCGCCATAAAAAGTGCAAGTCATTGTGAAAAGTGCTAGTCATCATAAAAACTGCAAGTCATTATGAAAAGTGCAAGTCATCATAAAAACAGGACAGACATTATAAAAAGTGCAAGTCATTATAAAAAGTGCAAGTCATCATAAAAGTTCAAGTCATCATAAAATATGCGAGTCATTATGAAAAGTGCAAGTCACCATAAAAAGTGCAAGTCATTACAAAAGTACAAGTCATTATAAAGAGTGCAATTCACCATAAAAAGTGCAAGTCATTGTGAAAAGTGCAAATCATCATAAAAAGTGCAAGTCGTCATAAAAAATGCAAGTCGTTATGAAAAGTGCAAGTCATCATAAAAACAGGACAAACATAATGGAAAGTGCAAGTCATCATAAAAAGTGCAAGTCATTATGAAAAGTGCAAGCCACCATAAAAAGTGCAAGTCATTACAAAAAGTACAAGTCAATACAAAAAGATCAATTTACCATGATAAGTGCAAGTCATTGTGAAAAGTGCAAGTCACCATAAAAAGTGCAAGTTATTACAAAAGTACAAGTCATTATAAAAAGTGCAATTCACCATAAAAAGTGCAAGTCATTATGAAAAGTTCAAATCATCATAAAAAGTGCAAGTCGTCATAAAAAATGCAAGTCGTTATGAAAAGTGCAAGTCATCATAAAAACAGAACAAACATTACGAAAAGTGCAAGTCATCATAAAAAGTGCAAATCATCATAAAAAGTGCAAATCATCATAAAAAGTGCAAGTATCCCAGAAACTTTCTACCACCCTTGACCCCTCAGAAAATCATTGCCAAAAACAAATACATTGTTAAGTGAACTGTATCAAGTATCAATTTTAAAATGGTCAGAGCTATCAGTTTAATTATTTCATATTTGAATACAAATTTTCGACCTCGCTTGACTACTTCATAGAATAATTTCCAAAAATAAAAATCACCCTATGGTATTCTCCGGATGTCAAAATATCTCCAAGTCAAATTTTATCAAAATCGGCTCAGTGTTTTAAGCATGAAAAGGTAACAGACAGACAGAGCTACTTTCATATTTATTATATTAGTAAGGAGTTTGTCTTAGCAACTTAAAATATTTTTATGTACAAAACAGTTAATTATGAAAAAGTCTATAAAATTAAATTTTTTTTAAATAATACTCTTATATCTTCATAAATACTAAACAAAGTAGGAGGATGATTTATTTGACAAGATATTTCTTTTATACCCGCTTTAACTCTAAAGAAGGATTAACCGAACCCCTACCAAAATTATCACACATTCACTCAACTTACGAACGCCTATTCACACATTAGGGCCGGCGTTCACTACTATAATATTCCATGTCCTTAGACTCTGGTTATATATCTAATATATTTATATATTTAATAATTTATTAAGGGGCGGACATCAGTATAATATGTGATATGCGCGTAGGCATATCATGGCGCTATTTACCCTGTATCACATATTACAATATGATTATATATGAATTTATCGTATTGCCATGTTAATGATAAATTTGTAATCTATACTTATCCACATGAATGGAAATATTTATAAAATATATGATTTTAGTTGCTCTACAGAAATAAATGATAAAAATGTTACCATGAACGTTGAATAATTTTACATAAATTCCTATTTGGTTACAATGCAGAAAATATAGAGAAATTGTTGCCTTAGGATATTTTACTGCGTTATAATGTGGCATTTTATGGTGTATGTAATTTGAAATAACACATTTTTATGGTGTTTTTGCATACATATTGCTTATTATTTTAATATTATTTTAATATTATTTTAATAAATACGTTAAAACTTGCAAATAATTGAAATTATTATGTCAATATTTTTTTATGCTATTTTGAAAGTTATGATCGGTATGACATGATAAATGATTTGCAGTAAATGGTTTCCATGAGTTGTCAGTTTAACGAAACTTTATTAGGCGTATTTAGAAGAATAAAGTTAATTTGAAAACTTTTTATGAAAATTATGTTTAAAGTACTATTCAACACCGATTCCCATAAGACTGAACAGCAATAATCTCACTTGTCTCACATCACAAATTCTCAATATCTAGTCAGAAGGAGAGTTTTGTGAATTTTGACCACAGGTTAGAGGAGCACCATTCGCCACAATTTTTTTTTTTTAATTCATCTTCTCCTAAAACAGCAACTTATGCCTGTAAGATTTACTTCACTATAAATATACGAGGGCTGTTTGCTAACTCCGTGATAAATGCAATACTGCTGCCCTCAACCTCCATTTTTATACCCTCCAAAAAATAATTGGAGGGTGTATTCACTTTGGTACAAATATATCTTGAAGGATAGCACAGGCCAAGTTCGGAAATGGGCTAAATCGGGCAAGAAGGAAAAAAGTTCCCCTAAGAAGAACTAAACCAACCCCTAAAAAACAACATAATTTATAAAGTTTTTTTGTAATTTTGTTAAGCAACTGATAAATTTTTATGTCAAAGAAGGTTCATGCAGTAAACTTGAAAACATAAAATCCAAAAAAAATCAATGAGTGTTCGAACTCACGGACGATGTGTTAACACCTTTTTGTTACACGGTACCTGTTCGATTTCTATGAACACAGACCCACAAACCCGGAGGTAGAGTTAATATAAAGTATTTTTTATTTATTTTATATTAAACCCACAAAAACAAAGAGAATGCAAAGCAACAAACAAATGTACATACATACATTGTTATGTTTGTACATAAGCTACATACGTTGCTGTCTTGCTATCTCATTTTTACATATGTACGTATAACCACGTCACTATTCTCTTTGCTATGCATAAGACAAAACCGAAGATCAACATAAAACACTTTTTTAATATTACTCCAAATTAATACTCCGAATTAAAACACTGAAATCTCCGCTCACCGATATCGGATCGCCTTAATTTTTGGCCTAAACTCTTCGTCGAAACCCGCACTAGCGTTTTAATTCAAAAATTAATAAAATCGGCTATGAATTTCCGGAGAAAATCGCGTGGGAAAATTATATGAAAATCGCCCAATAATCACTTTCAATACCGACTGCCAAGCAACAACAACAAACAAACAAACTCTTACACTTACACTTGCGTATGTATTGAAACTGATAGTTTACTGCTCTAGAGGCGCGCGTATAGATGTTAACACATCAAAAACTAATTTTTGGAACCCGGCCCCCATATTGGGCGTTATTATAAGTAAATATAATGCGAAAATTTTAAAAATTTATTTTACTTAAGCCTACATTTCTTAAAAATTACATTTTTAAGTTTTAATGACGAAGTTGAGACGTAACCTAGTACTCCCTTGCCCTAGCCCCTCCTCTCCCCCTTTGACCCTTAATGACCCTATAACAAAAAAATTTAATATATTTTACATATAATTATTCCGAACATTTATTTTTGAAGTTTTATGGCAAAGGTGAAATGTCTCCTCTACGGCCCTTGCCAGAGAGACCCCGACAAAATACAGTTTTAATACCCTCCAAAAAGAATTGGAGCCCATAAATTAAATATATTGTAGATCAGTGATGAAGTCTAACAGGATCTAGCAATGCCCATAAGTTCGTCTGTGAAAAACATGATATAGTCTATTTGTGGACCCCGCCCCGTTTGGTGGGCGTTGACGTATGATATTATATACAAAAATAATGTAAATTTTGAACAATGTTTGTTCCGTAAGCCTATAAGAAGCTTGATGTTCTTTGATATTGCAGAGGTGAAACGTCTCCCCCACGGCCCTTCCAGGAATGACTCTGTTAAAACACAAATTTAAAATTGGGTACAGATATGTCTTAAAGGAACCCTGTCCCACCAAGTTAAACATTTACTTATTATTATTTACTTATTAAATATTTGAAGTGTATTTAAGATTCGACCCGGTCGAATATAACGTTTTTACTTGTTTTAAATTACTATCCTTTTTAGGCAAGTTATATTTGGTTTGTGTTAAAAGCAGAAAGGCTTGTAAGTTTAAAAAAAAAGGCAAAAAGCTGATTTTTTTTGTTGATTAAGCACTATATATATACAAACCATCATTGCAACTGAGGTAAGGCGTAACAAATCCTAATAGAATTCCGTATCATGAATTTCAAAAGCTTTAAAAGTTCTTTGGTCGTACCAGCACAAGTGAGGGCATAAGTTAATGTTACCTAAATCAGATCAACATGACACAATTCTTGGATGAAATATTGTAGAATAATATTGAAAAATTGGCGAATGATGACAGTTCAACTGAGCGAGTATATCGATCAGGACAATATACGAGAGGACACGTGTATAGTCAGTATGACAAAAATCCACAAAATTGGGCTACGAACTACTTATTTTTCCAAACCTGAAGAAATGATCGACTGGGTGGAGTGAACAGATCATAAACGAAACAAACGCCATCTTTTCTTTAATTCGGACTAGCACTCAGGGGATGGTCCTTACATATCCACTGCATATGTGGAGTTGAAAACTGCAGTAAAATAAATCTTAAATAGGACAAACAAAATTTTGCCAGTAATCAAATTAACTTTTAAACATTTTAGCTACCAAAATCTCGAATTATTTTATTATTAATAATAATATAAGAATGGTATATACGAATTCAGCAATTCCCTGTTGTATTGGAAAATAACACTTGAGGATTTTGTTGTAAAGTTATGTATTTGTTCAATTTATGGTTAAGCAGCCACTAAAATATTGTATTATTCAGAAGCTTATTAGCTTTATTTGCTATAAATACATTCATCAAATCAAAACGTCTATATAAATATAATCGAACATACTTCATGCCACACAAAATGTTTACACAGACACACACTTTCGCCGTAAACAATAAAATGATGGCTACTCGCATGTGCTTCCTATTAGTATCTTCTAGAAGAAATTCGACAAAAAATGTTATTTATTGCACAGATGTTAATCGCCTCTGGGTGGAACCAAAAATATCATTTGAATATAAATAAAAGAACTATGGCGATTTTACAAATATGCTCAAAGGACTTAATGAAATTATTTTGTACGCCAAAATTAGATGATTATTTCTAATATTCAGTACCCGATTTATATTTATTCGAAAAACAATATTTTAACAATTATGATAGTCATTCATGCTAATAAAGCGTTTTTTTTTAGTGTCACAATACCAGAGCAACGCGTGCAAATTTTTGAAATTTTTAATTCAAATAATTGTTCTATTCGTTAAACTCATCGTGCACTTCTTCGATTTTATGGCCTATATAATTGTCCTTCAGAGCGGCTAATTCGAAGAACAATAGATCGTTTTCGGGTCACGTTTACTATTACTGATAACGTGCACCCCGTGAGACGCCAAACAGCTGCGCACTGAAAAAGCTGTAGCCGCTGTACAGGAAAGCATTGAATATGATCCTCAGCAATCAATTCGGCGCCGTTCTTAGCAACTGGGGTTGTGTCCTTCCATTTTATGGAAAATATTTTTAGTTGTTGAAAATTGGTAATTTCATAAAAATTTCTTTCCAATAAAGCCCGTTTCATTGATATTAATAATATATTTCCTTGTTTTATTATTATTTTTTTTATCTTGGACCAGCACTCAGGGGATGACCCCTATATATGCAATGCATTGCGCAGGAACTGAAAACGAGGGGATAGTATTGAGGGGACAGATTATGAGAGATGAGAAGATAGATTTTTTTTTTTGTAGCTATTTCAACCTTTTTACTTCCGCGGCTAATTTTTGCTACAGGGCCGATTTAAGCTTGTGTCACTCTATAAAAAAACACCCTATATGTGCATCAAGTACTCGAAACATTCGATTAGGAGGGTTTTATCAATAAGAGACTCATCTGCCATTAGGTGTATTTTGCAATCCCTAGATGCCACATATACGCAAACCTTTTGCATTTAACCCTAGAATGTCATACATATTTTTGTGGGGTAAACGTCATAATTCTCCGAATCAACGACGACGATATTCGAAAGTTAATGAAAGAAGACCGGCAAGAACTAAATAAATCAAACTTATATCTTTCACTTATTTGTTTTGTATGTTAATAAAAAAGTGAAAATAAAACAATAATGTGTTGACATCAGGTTGATACAGTTCTCGTATTCAATTTCCTAATAAAATTTGTTTAAATAAGAACTGTTATCATATTCAACCAAGCCACCTAATAAGTGGTGACAAACACAATACACATGAGCACTGCTGATGAAAGCGTTGCGGCTTTCGAAAACAGCTGTTATGCTCTGCTGTGTAAGTTGAATAACTAAAAACTAATGTTGACTTTCCTTTGTGCCTTGGAATATTTATCATGTCTTTATGAATTTAAAACAAAAAAATTTTGAACAATTAGCCTATAAATCGTAATTCAATTTAATATAAAAATAAATTATTTTTTTATTATTAATTTGCCATAAAAGCACGTTACATAGCTGTTCTTCATTTTTTAAAACATGACATGGAAATTTATAAAAAATGTTTGTATGATAGATTAAATTTGTTTGGCATTTTAAAATTAACATATTGAGTAATTACAGGATTTTGTCTTCAATAGTTTCACTCTATGATTTAGAAATGAATAATAATATTCTATTTTGCTTAACCCGTGGTTTCGTTGATATATTGGGTGTTTTTTATTGAGGTATAGAACTTTAAGTTGGCATCACTTTTTTAACTGGCGGCCATTTTGTCAGCTGTCAAGTGATTAATATTTAGTTTGGTTTGCCATTTGATCATGAACAGGTTGACAAAAGAACAACGCAAATTTATTTCGAAAGTAATGGTTCAGTTCGCGAAGTTTACCGCAAAATTTTGTTCAGTGATGAGGCTCATTTTTGGTTGAATGGCTACGTCAACAAGCAAAATTTCCGCATTTGGAGTGAAAAGAATCCACATGAGACCCTTGAGACGCCATTACATCCACAAAAACTGACTGTTTGGTGTGCTCTATGGGCTGGTGGAGTCACTGGGCCATACTTCTTCCGAAATAATGCTGGAGAGTCAGTTACCGTTAATGGAGACCGGTATAGAGCCATGATAACCGACTATTTTGTTCCCGAATTGGATGGCATGAATGTGGATGAGTTGTAGTTCCAACAAGACGGCGCTACATGCCACACAGCGCACGTCACAATCGATTTATTGAAGGAAACATTCGATGAGCGCATAATTTCGCGGAATGGACCTGTCAATTGGCCACCAAGATCGTGTGATTTGACACCATTGGATTATTTTCTTTGGGGATATGTGAAGTCGCTCGTCTACGCCAACAAACCAGAAACGTTAGGGGACTTGGAAGCCAACATTCGTGGCGCTATTGCCAACATACGGCCCCATATGCTCCAAAAAGGTGGTTGAAAATTGGACCTGTAGAATTGGCTTTATTCGAGCCAGCCGCGGCGGCCACATGCCCGAAATCATATTTAAACATTAAAATTATCCTTCCAATAAAGCCAAATTGATGGACATTAAAACGATTTTCTTGTGTTTTATTTCAATTCGAAGTTCTATACCTCAATAAAAAACACCCTGTATATGCAACAAAAATAGAACCAAAACATAGAGGGCTATAACTACGCCCACACAGCTGCGGCTACTGCTGCATGAAAAATCAGGATAAATACAAATAGAGGAAGAGATATACAAAATGTGAACATGGGTCGTCGAAACGTCGACATATGGCATTCCAGGGTTAATGTATAATTTCCATTTTTTTCCTTCTTCCAAAAACAAAACACAAAAATATTACTTCTGTCAAAAAAAATTTAAAAAAAAATTGTTTGCCGGGATTAATAGGGAACATTTTATCATTTTATTGTTGTTTGCCTTCTTGGCATCTAGAAGCCTAAATCAGGCTGATGTTAAGGTATTGTTAAATTGTTAATAGCAACAGCAACAAAAAGCACACAAAACAAAACAATTTGAAGGGTCATCTCAGTAGAATTATTGTGTTTAGAAATCGTATAAAACAAAATTGAATTATTCACACACACACACATACACTCCTATGTGGATTTGTGTTAGATACGCACAAGTCTTAAAATTTTTGTGTGTAGATACAAGTTACACAAATCTGTAAATATCCTTATCAAATCTTGTCATCTGAGCTGGTATTATTGATGTAAAAGTGTGTAGTATATAAAATGTTATCTATGTAATATAATAAAAATGTTGTACGATACAGTGACTGCAATAATTTAAGCACCACTGTAATAATTTCTTACAGTAAAGTAAATTTAATGAATATCTTTTAGTCCTAACAACAACCAAGAAAAATTTTAATTTAATAATTTCGTACTTAATTTAATAATTTCGTACTTACCGAAATAGTTTGACGGTCGTCCATGTTGAGCTTTCAGTTACTCTGAAATTGAAAAAACATATATTTTTTAAACTTTTTAATAAGAAATTGCCAAAAAGTAGTGATAAATATTATAGCTAAAATAAAATATTTTGCACAATATTTAAGCAACCATTCAAATTAATTAAGGAACGACTGTTACAGCCAGCAATTAGCCAACTTCGGCCCGAACTATTTATTACAGTGCGAAAAATCCTACAATCCGGTTAGTGATATTTAAATATTTTTTATATAATTTTACAACGAAAATAAAGTTTATTTATTTTACTTGCAACAAATGCAAAGCAAGTTTGCCAAATATTTGCACTCACTGAGTAAAACTTGACTAACGAAAGGAAAAACTTTAAAAAAAGTTCAGTGTAAAAATATATTAACACATAAGCAAATACACGTATGTTTTGTAATTCATCGTACGCTTTTAATACTAAATGTTTTCAAGCTAAACAAATAAAACTCGAAAGAGTTGCCTTTAATTAATTAATAACCTGCAAAAACTTTTTAAGCGAAACAGGATGGAAATGCAGAATAAGAAACTTGTCAAAGGAGACGATAATTTGGATCTGTATTAAATTTAATTAAGATCTATATTCCAAGCTACAAGGTAAATATTCCAAGGTACCAGGGAAAGTGCTGTTGGCTGAACTAGTTAACACAAACACTATAAAGGGGAAGGTCAAGTGCTCCGCTCCCCGGTGGTCGATTTCTTCTGATCAGCATTAGCGCGTGGTTATGTTGGTTGTTTTCAGTCTGTTGCAGTGACAAAGGAATAGCACTGGTCACTGATCAATACTGGTATCGATTGACGGTCCTGTAGCGAAAATTCGCCCGCGAAAAAAAAATGTTAAAATAGTTATAAAAAAATTCTCTATCTTCTCATCTATCTTCCTCTGTCCTCTCAATAATATTCCATTCTTTCCCGTTCCGGTACAATGCACTGAGTGCTGGGCCAAATTAAAAAAAAAATCAAAATAAAAGAAATAAAAAAATTAATTATGCATTATTTTTGAAAACCGCCACAATTTCATCATCAGTAGTCGTGCGTATTTTTGCTTACACTGGTCTATAAAATCTAACTTTTTGTGTGCCTCTTAATAAAATACTAGATACTTTTATACTAATTTTGTGTTACTAAAAACGAAAAAACTATTTTTTTAATTGGGCTCTTATATAAAAAGTATGCCTAATTTGAAAAAAATATACTTTATGTAAAAAGGTAAAGCACAAAACATTTTATTTCAACAACAACGTTTACTCATTTATTTGCTAATATATTTTACATTTCACATGAAAGTGAAAATTTCCAAATATGAACTTAAAATTTTTTGAAATTTTTTTTTAAAATTCCCATAGACATCGTACATATTCCAAGGCACAAAGTAAAGTCAATATCAGTTCTAATTATGCAACCTACACAGCAGAGCAGAACTGCAGTTTTCAAAAGCCGCAACACTTTCATCGTCAGTACTCATGTGTATTTGACACCACTTAGTACGAGTCGTAATTGAATGTGATAACAGTTTTTATTTGTAAAAATTTTATTAGGAAATTGCATACGAGAGTTTTTATTATTTTTTATGTTATGAAATTTTTATTTGACATCTTGTTGTCACAATAATATTTTAAATGAAATTTATTTGTTGGTGGTCAAGCAATGTCTATATGCATTTCATTGGTGCTTTACCAAATCATCAGTAGACTTTAACCACACTTTTGAAAAGCCAAAAACCTCTTATCATATGCATATACTTCTGAAACCCATCTAAGAATTCGCAATTTGTAAATTACAAACTATTTTCAAAAATCACAACAGAATAAGCATAGTAGGCCCTGAAACTCATACAAAACTAAACCAACAAATAAATTATATTCGATACGAATCTATTTTATTTTTCTACACCTTTATGCAATCAGAAATCCATTGGATAACAAGAAAAATATTTATAAGGCAAAATGAAAAATAAAATCTAAATCAAACTGTTATGAAATTTTTATTTGACATCTTAACTTTTTAACTTTTCAAAACTGTGGTTAAAGTTTACTGATGATTTGGTAAAGCACCAATGAAATGCATATAGACATTGCTTGACCACCAACAAATAAATTTCATTTAAAACATTATTTTTTATTTAACACCCCTGTTGCCATTAGATTATTTTCGTCATGTCCTATTTTTCCAATCTTTTGCTTGTCTATTCCTTTCAGGAGTATCTCTACTCTAGTTCCAGCAGTATCTCGCTAATATTGAAGCATTTCATTGGTCCTGGTATCTTTCTTTTTTTTTTTATCGATATATCATGATGGAACCACGTTCGTCAATTACAATCACCGCAATTAACAGGGAAACAAATAAAGATGAGGTTGAAGAAAGTGATATATATATATATATATATATATATATATATATATATACATATATATATATATATATATATATATATATATATATATATATGTATATATATATATATATATATATATATATATATATTATAGGCATATTGCAACCCAACTGTTTATATTTTTGGAGGAGACTGTTCACAAGTTCAGCATAATTTTCATTTCTAACATTGCCAAAAAAAAATATATATATATATAGATGAACGACTGCCCTAAATGACCCCTTATCTCTTTTTAAAAAAAACTTGTACAACGGAATCGAAGTTTGGGTATTTTAGAATGGCTCTTATTTCAGTGTTGATAGAGATGCCTTCTCTTATTTTGGAGTCGCTAAATGGGGCATATGAATGCTGTTGAGTATCTTCAGAAACTATTTTCTTTAGTTCCAATTTAATACATAGCATGTGCATTATTCACATACAGTAGTCGCTCGGTTATATGAACTAATTCAAACAGAGCCTGTTCACTAAATGGAGAAGTTCACTAAATCGAGAGAATAAAAAATAAGTAATCCAGATGGCTCTGGAAAAAGCAAAAAGAGATATTGGAATATTTGGAATATTAATCGTCAGGGTTGGGGAATTTCGTACTAACCAAAATGTAATAACTTAATAATATGAATGTGATAACTTCTCATATTCAATTTTCGTTAAAATATTGGTTAAATAGTTGATATTCCTACTAACTAGCACCACTTGCAAAAGTGGGAAAAATTGAACAAAGAACGCTGATGAGATGACGTAGCGGCCTCGAAATCAGTACTGATCCGTTCTGCTGGTTTGATGATTATTAAAAATATTCTTAATATATTCCAATCTTAATATAAAATAATAAATAGAATTTAAACAAATTCATTTATTAATAATAAAAAATAACAAAATATAATTTGCAGTCATGCAAGATTCGAACTTAAGCCCGATAAAAAAATTAACAATTTACATAAGAAAAAGTTCGACTAATAAAAATTCATACATAATTTAAAAAAATAAGTAATTCATATGACTTTTATTAAATTAACATGCATGTGCTATGAATCGCACAATTGTCAAATATTTAATAAATATTCAATAAATAAATATTTAATGTTTTTTAATAATTAAGGAACATGAAAGAAGTCGGTTATATTTTTTTGTACTTTTTTTGCTTCAAGAGATTTAGCCTTGTCCTTGCATTTGCGCAATACCAAAATATATATAATATTTTCACTCCAAGCAATAACTTTATTGAATGTTTCAATTACCTCCGTTTTGCCTTCCCTATCACCAGAAGCATTTGTACAGGACAGGAATCTAAGACGTGCTTTTTCGGTTTCATTAGTAGGTGCACTTTTTTCACTTCTTAAAACGTATGTTTTGTATGGAAAGAGTTTCCAAAATAGGGCAGTTTCGTCCGCTTTGTAAATTTCATCATGCATTAAATTGTATTCTACTATTAAAGAACAGAGTTCTTTTTTAAAAGGTTCTATAATTTTTCACCGGACGATAATTTTTCACCGGATATCTATAAAAACCGTATACCAAATCGTCGCTTAAACTTCTG
Organism: Linnaemya tessellans; assembly: GCA_951800035.1. NCBI lineage: Eukaryota > Metazoa > Arthropoda > Insecta > Diptera > Tachinidae > Linnaemya > Linnaemya tessellans. The sequence continues at coordinate 43,337,338 of OX637535.1, forward strand.
CAGCCACCCATCACTTGCAGTAATAGAACTGTTTTCTTTTAATTGGTCGTTTAAATATTTTGCTTTTGTTGATTGAACCAATGATATAGCTTCGCCTTTTAAATTTTTCTTTACTTTTTGCAGTCACTTCCAAAATCGGATTTTCATTTTTCTTAATAGCACAAATTGTTGACTTGGCCACTTCATATCTGTGTGCAAGAGAAGTAACGCTTGCACATTTATCCAAAATGTCAATTTTTTCAGATAACGTTAACACCTTGCGCTTCATCTTCGATGCACTATGTAACAAACACTAAAGACTTCAAGAAGCTTTTTTGTATTCGTATGCACACGCTTATCTCGGGGAAGAACCGATTTTTAACATGTAAGATAATCACTCAACAACTCAACACTCAAAACATTAACAAAAGCAACAGTTTGAAGTTTTTCACTTATTTCGAGGGAGAACATACTTCCAATAAGACAAACATTTAAAGAAAAATTAACGGTTGAAAGCTGTTCACATAATAGAGATAGGCTGTGTTCACTCTTTAGAAACCCATGTGTTTAAATTTTGATGTTCACTATTCTGGATGTTCACTACTCTGGATGTTCACTATTCTGGATGTTCACTATTCTGGATGTGCATATAACCGAGCGGCTACTGTATTTACGTAGACTTTTCATAAAAAATGTAAAAATAAAATCTGAGAAAATTTCACGTTTCATAGGTAAACAAATTACATAGAGTAAGAGGCAAGAAACTAAAGTGTAATGATACAATTTTTCCAGCTAATCTAAAAATATTTTGAATTGTCTCTATTGACGTGATAAATCATAGATGTACTCGCTACTATACGATAATTGGAACAAGTAAGAGCTAAATATGAATTTCAACTTGCATATTTAGATTCAGTAAGTGAAATACGAAAAGCTCAGTACATTTTCATGTAAAAGCCGAATTCGATGCAGACCAGTGTTATCAGCTCTTCTAAGGTGACTTCGTTAATGTGATAAGATATTCTACGGTGTAAGTTGACATACTAAAATAGTGTTAATTTTCGCCTTTGCCTCTTGGAATATTTATAAGGACTTTGGAAATCAAATATTGACAAACTTAAATTCTTCTGGTTTCTTGACCTCTTTTCAATTATTATTGTATTGTGATATATTTAAGCTTAAGGTCTCTTTATTTTAGTTTAATTTTTAATTTCAATATTTCGTCACTTCTTTGTGTGACTTCTTCAGCAAATTAATAATATTATTTTATTTTTTTTTTTTTTCATTTAATTAATTTCTTGAAGAAGTCGCACAAAGGAGTGACGAAATATTGAAATTAAAAATTAAACTAAAATAAAGAGACCTTAAGCTTAAAAATATCAGAACACAATAATAATTGACATACTTAGCGTAACAGACTATTTCCTATATTTCAATCTATTTTATAAGATAAAGTTTGATTCATGATCTACTGAAAAAAACACCAGCACTTTCAACACTTCAAACTGCATATAAATTCATCTAAAATTAAACTTTAATTTTCACAATTCAACTAAAGAAATTATAGCTGCCCACGTTTCAGTTATAAAAATTTAAAAGCATTAAATTTTCTCTTTTATAAATCCGTTATAATACACATGAGCATTTCTACATCACAATATACCAAGGTGGTGCTATAATTATGCAAAGCACTATACATATATGTTTACAGAAAGATTGTTACTGAATGATTGCTATTGTTGTCTTTGGTTCTATATTGTGTCATTAATTTGGGGGGTTGTCTGCCAACTAATTGAATTGACTGGAATTTTTGCTTCCTAGTTATGTCAGAGTGATTGACGATTTACAAAATGATTTACACTAATTGGGAATAATTTGACTTAAAAGTTTTCTCTAACACAAAGGTGTAGGCATGAGAAGTAGATATGAATACATATAAAAAACCAATAATATGCATTTTGGGTATGTTAAGAAATATAGTAGGAATAAGAGATTTGATTGAAGCTAATATCGTTATTGGAAATGTAAAAGGCTTTGTTATATTTTGCATATTGTACATTAACGAAAAACTTTGGCATTTCTCTTATATTCCTAAAAGTTATGTTTTTAAAGCACAATGAGAATATTTGGCATTACGGAGAATATGTTTGTATATTAATAGTATAGATACGGTGACCATTCGTCCTTTTTTTAAGACGACAGTCCTCTTTTTTTACATGATGTCCTCCTAGATAAACAAAAATTAAAGTGTCCTTTTTTAATTGAAATGTCCTTTATTGTCGTTTTTTTTATTATTAATACTTTCTTGTTTAAACTCCAATATTAAAAGTTTTATTTTTTAAATACAATAAAAGTCAAAATCAATTATACAATAGAAATTATTACCATCAAAATCTTTTTCTCAAATGACTGTAATATTTCTGGACATATTTTAAGTTCTGGGCATATTTTGTTTAAAAAACATATATATATATGAAAGCAAGTCGACCATGCCTAGAATATATGCAATTGACTATATATAGTAAAATAAATTTTTATTACATTTCTAAATGTCCTCTTTTTGGGGTTGAAAAATATGGTCACCGTAAGTATAGATGACCAAACTCACAAAATATATATATAAATAAAAAAAATTATGTCAGATTTAGTTTTGTTTGTTGTGTTGAATGGTTCAAAAATCTAACTCAGACGCTAAGAATTTTTCATTCCATCAAAAACATCATCAATTTTATGGCCATTTTAATTTGAGCTCTTTGTAATTTTGTAGGTCCACCTCGACCTCAGGTGTTACAAATGTGACATTTACAATCACACCCCAGAACTAATTTTTTTTCGAACGGCATATACCAAAAAAAAAACTTTGAAAAGGGTAACTGAAGTTACTAGCCTCCAGCGAAGTTTCAAATATTTTTAAATTACAAATGAAATGGAAAAAGGTCGGGCCTTATTTGTGTTCATATAAATAAGAATGACACTTTCTTTCTGTAAATATATAAAAAGTAAGAATAAATTTAAATTTTTACCTTTTTTTAATATTTATTTCTCGTTTAACTCGATTTTAACTAAATACAAAACAAGTAAGAACGTTATATTCGACCGGGTCGAATCACCCTCCAATATTTAGTAAATAAAAACTAAATATTTATTCTTATTAAAATTTTTTGGTATTTGGCTTAAAAAAACAAAAATAAAAATTATTTTAATACGGTTGTTTGCAATGAGCTGTAAGCAGCATGGCTGGCACACTTTTCCATCGGCATAAAAGCAATTTAAGAGTGCCAGCACAAAAATAACCAAATGTTATCAACACTGCCAATTATTAGATGTTGTCGTTTTCTTTGTCTCTTATACCTACAATTAGAGTTGGAAAAAAGCCAGGCAATGTAGTATGATATGGTAAGACAATAAACAAACAAAAAATAAACAAAAAATTAACAAAAATAAAAACGTTATATTCGACCTTGTCGAATCTTAAAAACCCTCCAAATATTTAGTAAGTAAATTTAAAATGTTTAACTTGGTCGGGCAGAGTTCCTTTAAGGCATCTCTGTATCCAATTCTAAATCTCTATTTTGGCAGAGTCATTCCGGGAAGGGTCATGGGGGAGACGTTTCTACTCTGCAAGACCAGAGAACATCTCAGGCTTAAGGAATAAAAATTGTTCAATATTTACACTATTTTTGCATATAATATCGTACGTCAACGCCCACTAAAGGGGACGGGGTTCAAAAATATACAATATCATGTTTACCACAGACGAACGTAGGGGCATTGCTCGATCGTCTCAGACTTCATCAATGATCAAGTATATATGTATTTTATGAGGTCCAATTCGTTCTGAAGTATATTAGAACTGTATTTTGTTGGGGTCTCTCTGGCAAGGGCCGGTGGGGGAGACATTTCACCTTTGTCGTAAAAACTTAATAAGTACATTTTTGCTGCAATTAAGCATAAAGAAAAATTTTTTTTGATGGGGTAATTTAGGCAAACGTAGGTTTAGGGAAGGTCAGAGAACATATTTCCTTTGTCTTTAAAGCTTAAACATTTAATATTTAAAGAATGCAGACTTAAGGAATACAATTTGTTTAATATCTACACTATTTTTGCATATAATAACGGCCACTAAAGGAGACGGGATCCAAAAATTCATTTTCCTGATTTTCTGGCTTCCAGTTTTTATTTGACATAAAATTATATCTAGTAAGTATTTTTACGAACATTTATATTGCCATATTAAATTGAATTAAGATTCATAGCCTAATTGCTCGAAATTTGTTTTTAAGTCTCAGAAAGACATGATAAATATTCCAAGGCACAAAGGAAAATTAACATCAGTTTTATTCAACTTACACAGCAGAGCAGCACTGCTGTTTTCGAAAACCGCAACACTTTCATCATCAGTGCTCATGGGTATTGTGTTTGTCACCACTTATTAGTTGGCTTAGTTGAATGTGATAACAGTTCCTATTTACACAAATTTTATTATGAAAAAGAATTCGAGAACTGTATCAACCTGATGTTAACATGTTATTGTTTTAATACCCGTATTACCGTTTGATTATTTTCTTTATGTCCCATCTTTCTGAATTTTTTGTTCTATCATAAACTTTCCTTCCTTTGTGCCTTGGAATATTTATCATGTCTTTCTGAGATTTAAAAAAAAAAAATTCGAACAATTAGCCTATTAATCTTAAATTTAATACCAAATTATATCGCTTAACGAAATTGCAAAAAAAATTAAAATTATGTTGTTTTTTAGAGGTTGATTTAGTTCTTCTTGGGGAATCTTTTTTCTCTCTGGCCTGATCCACCCCATTTACGAACTTGAACTGTGCTATTCTTCAAGATATATCTGTACCAAATTTCTCTACCTCTGTCTCTTTTCGTTTCGACTGTATTGCGATTTCCAAAGGCGGAAGGACGTGACTAGATCGTCGTAGATTTCATCACTGAACTGGAATATATATACTCTATATCTACTCTATATCTATACTCTATACGTACAGAATGACAATTGGCAGCGACTAACACTATCATGTACTAAAAGCAGAGTAACAGCACCCTCTTTCGTCGGCCCTGTAGCAAAAATTAGCCGGCGAAGTAAAAAGTTGAAATAGCTACAAAAAAAAAACTGTCTATCTTCTCATCTTTCCTAATCTGTCCCCTCGTTTTTCAGTTCCGGCGCAATGCATTGCATATATAAGGGTCATCCCCTGAGTGCTGGTCCAAGATAAAAAAAAAAATATGACAAAGTGAATATACCCTCCAATTCTTTTTTGGATTATATGCAAGACAAAAAAAAATTTTTTGATGTTCGATGATATTGGCCCAGATTTCTCAATTTGTGTTATCAACGTAACAGCCCACGCACGTGCACGCACTTAAACATATAAAATATAAGCATTACTCAATTTTTTTTTTTTTTTAAACGATGAAATATTTTTCTTAATACTAGTTAAAAAGTTATAATTTAAATTAACGATATAACAACAATTTATTTTGAAATTATTTTTTGTTAAGAGGATCAATTAGCCTTCATTTTATTTATATATTCATTTATGTACATACATACATCTACATAGATTGCTTTTGCATATCTAAAAATTTTTAATTGTTTTGAATCAATAATTTTTAGCTTCGAGTACATATAATACCTTTAAAAAGTACTCTTCACATTTAAGCAACGCAATGCTAATTATAATAAATTTAACTCAAGTATGGATTACAAGAACAATTATATTAGCATTATTGTTAATATTATATTTATCATCTTGAACAATAAAAATCAAATATTAACAATAATAAACATGAAGACTGGTGTTTTGATAAATCAATATTAATATTATTTATTTGTGTTTGGATTTGTATTTGGCTGTTGTTCAGTATAAATTATTACATTATGGAAATAGACTGTAAATTCCCAAGGATTTACAATGATTAACTTTGTGTGAACATAATGAAGTGCTCACTTCATTTGTGTTGCGTGTATATTCTGGTATTCAATCGGCTTTCTGGATTAGCCGGTTCGATTAATATATCAGTGCTTGAATTTTACCGGTTAATTTTGTATTAATCATTTAAGGAATTAACAAACATTTTCAATATATTAATTATTTCCAAAGACCCAAAATATACAAATTGTTATTATATTGGAGTTTCATGAATAACAATAATTAGTTGGGGTATTCAGACTGTGTGCAATTTAGTCTTATTATAAAGTCATAATATTTTAGACCAGTTTAAAAAGGTTGTTGTTGTGCTGCATACAAAAAATGTCATAAAATAATAGCACTCTTTCAGGCATGTTTTTGTTTTGTCATAATATGGCTCTAGAGATCTGAGTCGAACGGTTGAAAATCTTTAGGCGAGACGGCGTTAGTATATGTTTGCCGCCGTTACTTATATATGATGCACGACTGAAAAACGGCTAAAAAATTATTCATGCCTATACAGTCGAATCCGCTTTAGCGCAACACGCTTTATTGAAAAAAATCTTATAACTTAAAGCGATACAAATCCCCGCACCGATTTTAAACGCAGCTAGTTCACATCGCTTTAGCGAAGCATCGCTTTACTGAAAATAGCGTATCACTGAAAACCAAAAGCAAGCCCACAACTACGTTTTGTATGAAATTTACTTCGCTTTAGTGAAAAAATAAACAGTGACAAATTTATTTATTATAAATCGATTGCATAACTTAAGGCTGAACAAATTGTTAAAAGATTAAATTAAATGGCAAAATGTATTTGTGCTTTTCGCTCTTACGTTCTTTATTGTATTTTTCTATTATGAAAATTATCTGATTTTAAGCAGAACGCTTAACTGTAACAAATTTCAGAAATCCGAACTACGTTTTAGAGAAAAAACCGGATAACTGAAAAGAAATAGGGTTTTGGTTATTTCCAGTAAAGCGGAGTCGACTGTATGTCTGTCATTAAATCACATTTTTATATCATAAAAAAAATTAATAGAGAACTAAATCGCAAAAATTAAATATATGCAAGTGAAAAAAATGTCTCGTTTAACTTATATACGAGTAACTGGCAGCCACCGAACGTGTTTTCGTATGCCGTCGCAAAAAAAAAATTATTCGGCTCATATCAAGGCAGCAGCTGTTTTAGTTTATACATACAAATTTATTTAAATATTCAGAAGACAAATTTAATAATTTATAGAAATGGAGTTTTTAGACGATTCGTCTTTAATTGTACTAATTTTCTTCTGTTTTGATAACAGCTAATTACAAATGTGTTGTTATCTTATCAGCAGATCGATGATTGAAATAGCATACTAAGTTATGACGGGTTGTTCACACTAGTCATATTTTTCGTGCTATTATTTCATGACGTATGACTTTATGACTACAGTGTGAATACCCCAAATATTTATTTAAACAAATTATACACAGGGAGATTTCCTTAAAAAAAATAACAATTATTAGAAAAAAAATATGTAAAAGAAAGAAAAGCTCAATGCTTCGTCCCTGAAAATCATACAATTTAAGCAAATCAAATATTAGAATAAGCCCCAGTTTTGTTTGAAAAATTTTTTTATTAAAACTTTATTTTTATTTAAAAAAAATAAAAGACTTTTCTCTCAAAACAAAATAACTTTATTAAATTGAATTAAGATTCTATAGGCTAATTGTTCGAAATTTTTTTAAATTTAAATCTCAGAAAGACATGATAAATATTCCAAGGCACAAAGGCAAGTCAACATCAGTTTTTGTTATTCAACTTACACAGCAGAGCAGAACAGCTGTTTTCGAAAGACGCAACCCTTTCATCATCAGTGCTCATGTGTATTGTGTTTGTCACCACTTATTAGGTGGCTTAGTTGAATGTGATATTTATCATGTCTTTCTGAGATTTAAATTTAAAAAAATTTCGAACAATTAGCCTATAGAATCTTAATTCAATTTAATATAGCAATATAAAATGTTCGTTAAAATTCTTACTACATACAAAATAACTTTAATTTTCAGTTTCGCCATAAACATTTTGAAATAATTGAAATTAATTTATTGCATTTAAAACACACACTTTCATGCTTTTATGTTGTGCAAAGTTTACATCCGTTCTAACTTTGCTCACATCCTCAGTTTTTTTAACAATTCAATTTTTTTTCCTTCTTCTTCTTCATTTTTTTTACAAACAATGTTAATTTGTCGACATGCAAAACTTTTGCTCACAACTCTTGCTCCTACTTTGTACTTTCATTTCGTCTCGACAACCCCTGCTGCCACAGTCTGCTGCGTTTAGTGTGTGTGTAAGTGTCTATAATATTGGAATATTTTAGTCCTTTTTGTGTTCGTTTGCTCGCAGTATGTGGTGACCAAACCCAAACAAATTGAATTATGGTTTCTAAGTTGGTTTGTCATATTAGGACGCCTAAACGTGACGAATGACCATAAAAACAGGAGGCTAACGAATTGCTGAGTAATCTTGAACTGTTGAAATAAAGACACTGCTAAATTGTAAGTGTGTAGAAGTAGGCAAAAAAAAAAAACGTGCACGAAAGAAACAGGATATTCAGTGTTGAACTCTTAAGTGTCCTTTAACCTTCACCAACATCAATCCTTATATGCATTTGGACATACGAGTACATTTCAAAGGAATGTCTACAAATTTTTGTGTTTGTATAAACACAATTACAAAATTTTGCCAATCACGATATTGATGATTAAACCATGCACTTGACTAGAATTAAATAAATAAGCAAATCGTATGTGTCTGTTTTTCTGCTATTGAAACAATCGTTTGCATTTCGGGCCTACATTTTAAGTTAAGCTGAATATAAAAATTTAAGGAATTTTTATTTAACTTCATTGTTGTGTAGGTGCTGTTGGCTGAAGTAGTAGAACACGAGACTATGAAGCGGAGGGTCGTGAGTTTGGGCCCGCGCTGAGTCATGAAATATTGTGTTGAACTCTTCTGATCAGCATTAGTGCGTGGTTGTGTTAGTTGTTGCCAGCCTGTTTCAATGATGAAGCCATAGTCACTGGTCACTGAACATAATTGGCAGCGACTGACACTATCATGTACTAAAAAAGCAGAGTAACAGCAGCCACTTTCGTCGGCCCTGTAGCAAAAATTAGCCGGCAAAGTAAAAGGTTGAAATAGCTACAAAAAACTGTATATCTTCTCATCTTTCCTAATCTGTCACCTCAATACTATCCCCCCGTTTTCAGTTCCGGCGCAATGCATTGCACACATAGAGGTCATCCCCTGAATGCTGGCCGAAGATAAAAAAAAATAAAATTATTGGGAGGGTCCTGCCAAGACAAATGCAGGCTAGTATAGAGTGTCTTAGCAAGAATGATGTTTTTAAATTTGGTGTTACTTTTTTTTTGTTAGTTTCAATTCTAGCATGTGGCAGTCTTTAACGAAAAAAACCCCCAGGAGACCATGGAAAGCTCTACCAATTAGTTCAAAGTGTCAAGGTAGGGTAGTGACGTTTTTTTTTTAATATCAAGATCACTTTTTCTGATGAGCCTCATGTCCATCCCATCGATTTCGTGATTGCGCAAAATCTTAGAATTTAGAGCTCAGAAAATGTTTATGCAATTCTTGATCCAACGCGTCATCGGTGAGATGCAACATCAGCTCTGTGACAAATTTAGAAAAATTTAAGAAGAGAGTCGTGAGATCCATTTGATGAATATTTTGAAACGAAAACCCTTAATGGACGATGCGGAGGGGTACCCTAACGGAGAAAAAACGCCCGTAACGTAAGATGTTTTGTTCCTAAATCAATGTTTAAGACGTATGAGTAATACGATTCCATACAAAAACAAATATTAATCATACGCAGCCGTGCCGTGACAGAATTCAATTTCGTTTGGGAACAAAATTAATTCTGTATTTTCGTTGGTCGGCGAAAAAAATATCATAATAAAATATGTATACCCGTATAATGGTTTTCTTTATGCCTCGAATAGAACTTAAAATTAATAAATTATGTATTATGTATGAATTTTTTTTTTAAATTATGAATGAATTTTTATTAGTCGAACTTTCTATGTAAATTGTTAATTTTTTCAACGGGCTTAAGTTCGAATCTGCAAGACTGCAAACCATTTTTTATTATTTTATTAATAAATGAATTTGTTCCAATTCTATTTATTATTTTTTATATTAAGATTGGAATATTAAGAATATTTTCAATAATCATCAAACCAGCAGAACGGATCAGTACTGATTTCGACGCCGCTACGCTATCTCATCAGCGTTCTTTGTTAAATTTTTCCACTGTTTCAAGTGGTGCTAGTTAGTAGGAATATCAACTATTTAACCAATGTTTTTAACGAAAATTGAATATGAGAAGTTCCCACATTCATATTTTTAAGTTATTACCCTTTTGGTTAGTACGAAATTCCCCAACCTTGGCGATTAATATTCCCAATATTCCATGTATCTCTTTCGCTTTTTCCAGAGCCATCGGCTGCTGATAGCTTAAAATTAATATTTTTATAATAAGGAACTTCGTTCCACACATCTTTTTTATGCTATATTCAATTGAGACAGGTTTTCTTTACAGACTAAGAAAAATGCGAGTTGTTATTTTAAAGCAAAAAAGTGCATTTGTACTAAAACATCCATTAATATTTAAAAAATAAGAAGTTTATCATTAAATTCTATTAAGATTTACAGGCTAATTGTTCAAAAATTGGTTTTAAATTCAGAAAGAAATTATTTTTCCAAAGCATAAGGGAAAGTCCAAACTAGATTTGTATTATCTAATTTAAACAGCAAAACGGCTGTTTTCGCAAAACCGCTACACTTTTATCATCAGTACTCATGTGTATTTTCGGTTGTCACCACCTATTGGATGGCTGAGTTGAATATGACAACAGTTTTTCTTAATAAAAATTTTATTAGAAAATTTCACACGAGAACTGTATCGACGGTAATCCCCATTGATTTAATACCTGTGTAGCCGTTTGACTTTTCTTTTATGCCTTGGAATATTTATCAGGTCTTTTTGAATTTAAAATTATGTTCGAACCAGCGGCCTATAAAACTTAATTAATTTTATATTAAATTGAATTAATATTCATAGGCTAATTGTTCGAAATTTGTTTTTAAATCTCAGAAAGACATGATAAATATTCCAAGGCACAAAGGAAAGTCAACATCAGTTTTATTCAACTTACACAGCAGAGCAGAACAGCTGTTTTCGAAAGACGCAACCCTTTCATCATCAGTGCTCATGTGTATTGTGTTTGTCACCACTTATTAGGTGGCTTAGTTAATTAATTTTAATATAAAAATTTTACTTTGGCGACTAGCTACAAAATTCAGAAATCGACAAAGGGTGCTGAGGAACCAGAGTTCGACTTCATGTGCAGTCATAAATTTGTTGTTGACTACTTCCGACCAGCATTAGTGTGTGGTTGTGTTAGTTGTTGTCAACCTGTTATAGTGATGAAGGTCACTGAATTATTGGCAGCGACTGACACTTTCTTTCGTCATCTGTCCTCTCAGTACATTCCCCTACTTCCTAGTTTCGGCGCAATGCACTGCATATAGAGGGGTTACCCCCCCAATGCTGAGTGTTTAAATAAAAAAAAAAATTTTTTTTCTATATCTTGATGCCGCTGTGGCTGATAGGTAGCGATGCTAGTCTATTAGTACAGAGATTGTGGGTTCGATTCCCGCCAAGGACCCTAGATGTTTGTAATGTTTTCGGGTGACACAAAAAGACCTAACAAGTGCACTGGATTTGTTAATCAAAACTGGCATCCTGTACAAACTAACTTTTAACACGTAATGAAATTTTATTGTTTTCAGATCTTATATATCCCAGTTATTAGCTAATTTATAATTTTTGGTGCATGTTCCAAAAAGAAAAATTTATAATAATAAGGAAAATTTTTTAGAAACTTTTATCATTTTGTTCAAAGTGTGTATCAAATATGCAATCTTGATAATAATAAATTCTCACACAAATTAGAATACCTGCGGGCTTAATTATAAAAATTACATTGTCGTATTCCCTTTTTGCATCTAAGAACTTTTAAATAAAAGCCAGTACACATTAAATAAATTAAAATGATTTGATTTCAAAGCAGCAAAGCACAATATGTTGCAATCGTATATTTTTTTCACCCAATTTTTCAGACATCTTGTTTACTTTACTAATGCCATTAGAGAAAATAACAAAAAAAAAATGTCTTAAACAAATAACTATTCGTTTGGGTAGCCAACAACAAAGCGTAGCATTTTATGTCAACCATTTCGAAATAGACAAAAAGACAATAATTCCAGTTGGCAGAAATTAAAAGACAAAAACACATCAAGAAATTGCACAACAGTTCATTTGATCATCTATCTGTATCTAATTTTTGACAATTTACATTTATATTTTTCAATTTTAGTTCTGTGTTTAGCTTCTTATTGCTACAAGCATTTCGTTCTTTTGGTGTGTTTTCTACCGTTGGGCATCTCCTTTCATTTGTGTCTCATTGTTGTTGTGTTATTTACTAAATCTATTCAATTTAAATGCATTACAGGCAAACCAGTTTCATGGATGATGATTTCACCATCAGTTACACCCAGGAAAATGAGTGTTGGCTCGAACAATCCAGCCATGCGTTTATACAAGTTCGACACAGATTCTGGTCAGGTCAGTATAATAACAATCGCATTACATTATGGTATATTTGTATTTGTTGCATGTACAACTACACACAGACATCTGTGTACACACACACATATGTGTATACACAGAACCACACGTACGTCTTAAATGACTAATATACAAAACCTATACGGCCTGAAAACAAAAGAGAAGCATTCACAAATACACGTTCATAATATGTGTACACAGGGACAAGCAGAATACATTGGCAAAATAAATAAGCAACACAGATTCGAACACACACACGCACCCATACACACTGACCGACTGTATATTTTCCTGCAATATGTACATTCATTTACATTCATTAGTACACAAAAGCTTACAGACACACACACAGCCACACAAACACTATTTAACCCCAATCAAATGCAAACACACGCATACACAAGGCTAAGGGATCCGGTTTTCATTTTTGTTATTGTTTTCATAAGGACATCATCTTCTTGGCACAAACAATTTGAAATACTTTTGGTTTGCAATTACAATTTACAAAACATAACTTAATACACGTTTATAACAACAATTGCTACAACAAGAACAACAACAACAACAACCTTCACAACAAATATAAAACCGAAACTAAAGAACATTGACCAGAAAAACCACTCAGCATTACTCTATGAACTTTAAAGCTACAAAATATTTGTAAGTCAAATAAAAGTCTGCCAGATCTCTGGATGCTATAAACTTTAACCAGAAATAGTGGATTGATAAAGGGCAAGAAGGGAAAACAAATTTTAATATGAATACTTTAAAATATACCGCAAAGGGATGGGGGTTGTGTGAGACGTGAGACACATTTGTGAACAGCTTATGTCTAAATGGCCAGCAGCAGGAGCAGCAGAAAGCAATAATAATAAAAAAAATCGTGTATCAAAAATGCCAAATAAAATATATTCCATGAAGCATTAAGTTTAAAGTGGCCCAAGGAACTTGGAAAATATTTAATAATAAAATTTTATAAAAATTGTGAGGAACTTAAATACAATTCAGGTAAAAGAAATTTTATGGCATTAAATTCAGTCATAAACGCATTTCAATTTAAACGGAACACTATATTATGCATATTTTCAAATTTTGCTGAAAACAACTCATAGAAATTCTATTTCTATTTTTGATTACCAAAAGACTTTCCCAAAGTTAAGGGCTATTGGCCTATTTCAGCGTTTTACATTTTAAATTTAAATTTTTATTTTTATTATTTTTTTTTGTTTGTTTAATGTATTTCCTTTTAGGGACTTACAAATCAGTAAAATAACTTTAAATTAATAACGGCATTTTCAAAGCCTTCTATTACTTGTATTCTTACGAATTTTTCTGTTGAAAATCGATTACATCATTTGGACTATCCGTCAATATATCAAAGTCGCGTCAAGTACGGTTACAGAAATACAAAACAAATTTTTGCTTAAGTAAATTTTTTTCTTTATGTTTTAAATTTCCTTAAATTTTTTTATACCCTCCAAAAATTAACATTCACTTTGTCATTCCGTTTGTAACGCAGCGAAATATCCATCTGAGACTCCATAAAGCATATATATTCTTGATCAGTGATGAAATCTAAGACCATCTGGGCATGTCCGTCCGTCTGAGGAAATTACGATTCAGTCCAAACGTAAAAAGATAGACACTTGAAATTTGGTATAAATATATCTTGAAGGATAGTACAGGTTAAGTTCGAAAATGGGTTAAGATGGGCAACAGGGAAAAAAGTTCCCCTAAGAAGAACTAAACCAAACTAAATTTTGTTAAGCAAATTATATATTTTTATGTAGTAAGAATTTTAACGAACATTTTATATTGCTATATTAAATTGAATTAAGATGCTATAGGCTAATTGTTCGAAATTTTTGATTTAAATCTCAGAAAAACATGATAAATATTCCAAGGCACAAAGGCGAGTCAACATCAGCTACCAATAATAAAATTGGAAAACGTTCACATGTACTTAAGTATAAAATTCAAACCAAAAAAGTTTGACTTAAGTATGATGGAACAAAAAAATTCAGAAAAATGGGACATGAAGAAAAATAATCAAACGGTAACACGGGTAGTATAACAATAACATGTTAACATCAGGTTGATACAGTTCTCGTATTCTTTTTCACAATAAAATTTGTGTAAATAGGAACTGTAATCACATTCAACTAAGCCACCTAATAAGTGGTGACAAACACAATACACATGAGCACTGATGATAAAAGGGTTGCATCTTTCGAAAACAGCTGTTCTGCTCTGCTGTGTAAGTTGAATAACAAAAACTGATGTTGACTTGCCTTTGTGACTTGGAATATTTATCATGTCTTTCTGAGATTTAAATTAAAATTTCGAACAATTAGCCTATAGAATCTTAATTCAATTTAATATATATAAATTTTTATGTTAAAGAAGTCCAATGCGTTAAACTTGGAGCCATAAAATAAAAAAAATAATTTTTGAATCCCGCCTCATTTAGTGGGCGTTATTATATGCATCAATAGTGTACAAATTTAACAAATTGTTTTACTTATGCCCGCATTCCTTACAAAGAACATTTTTAAGCTTTAATGCCGAAGCTGAGACGTAACCTGGTACTACTCTGTCCTACCCCCTCCTCCCCCTTCACCACCTATATAACCCTTAATAAAAAAAAAATTTTAAACTTTGTTTATAATTATCCCAAACATTTATTTTTAGAGTTTTATGACAAAGGTGAAATGTCTCCCTCACAGCCCTTGCCAGAGCGACCCCGCCAAAATACTGTTTTAATTACCCTTCAAAGAGAATTGGACCCTATAAAGTAAATATGTATATTCTTGATCAGTGATGAAGTCTGAGAAGATCTAGCACTGTCCATACGCTCGTCTGTGGAAAACATGATATTGTGTATATTTGAACCCCGCCTCCTTTAGTGGGCGTTGACGTACGATATTATATAAAGCAACGCTGTCCCACCAAGTTAAACATTTTAAATTCACTTACTAAATATTTGAAGGGTATTTAAGATTCGACCCGGTCGAATATAACGTTTTTACTTGTTATTTTTATTATTATTATTATTTTTTCTTTCCTGCACTTCCTTCTTGGGACTTACAAATCAGCAAAATAACTTGAATTTAATAACGGCGTTTTCAAGGCCTTCTATTACTTGTATTCCTATGTATGTGGGTGCTGTTGGCTGAAGTAGTAGAACACGAGACTATGAAGCGGAGGGTCATGAGTTCGAGCCCGCGCTGAGTCATGAAATATTGTGCTGAATTCTTCCGATCAGTATTAGTGCGTGGTTGTATTAGTTGTTGCCAGCCTGTTTCAATGATGAAGGCATAGTCACTGATCACTGAACATAATTGGCAGCGACTGACACTATCATGTACTAAAAGCAGAGTAACAGCACCCACCATCGTCGGCCCTGGGGCAAAAATTAGCCGGCGAAGTAAAAAGTTGAAATAGCTACAAAAACAACTGTCTATCTTCTCATCTTTCCTAATCTGTCCCCTCAATACTAGCCCCTCGTTTTCAGATCCGGTGCAATGCATTGCATATGTAGGGGTCATCCCCTGAGTGCTGGTCCTAGATAAAA
Source organism: Linnaemya tessellans (assembly GCA_951800035.1). Classification (NCBI taxonomy): domain Eukaryota; kingdom Metazoa; phylum Arthropoda; class Insecta; order Diptera; family Tachinidae; genus Linnaemya; species Linnaemya tessellans. Next base: position 43,353,522 of record OX637535.1, read on the forward strand.
AAAAAAAAAAAATTTGTCTGTTGAAAATCGATTAGATCATTTTGACCTTCCGTCAATATATCAAAGTCGCGTCAAGTACGATTACAGAAATACAAAATAAATTTTTGCTTAAGTAAATTTTTTCTTTAAGTTTTATATTAAAAAAACATTTTTTAACAACTCCAAAGTGTATAAAATCATCAAAAACGTATGGTATTCGTTTTAATCAATTTCTAAGTTTAACGGTCATGCCACAGAAACTGATGCCGCCCGTAAATGAAATTGAATACTTATTTTGATTTCTCAAAAAAGATAATTGAAATGTTTTTGTATAAATTGAAAAATTTTTTGGAATGAATCGTTTTCTGAGAAATCAAAACACTGAGTCAATTGCGTTTCCGAATAGATTTCAACACTGTGAAATGTCGGTATATATAAATTTGAAATAAAAAATATTATTCGATTAAATAACATTAATTAATTGATATATTCGTTATTCGTAAATCGTCATTTTAAAGTAATTCGAATAAGAGTTTGATTATGTTTGATGGATTAGTCGAGTTATTCCTAATCGGTTGACATATCTAACGCATATCTATGCAATAAATTTCTTTAGATTTTCTGTACACACATACAATCATATTTAAGAGCTGCCTCAGCAGCACAAACAGTCATATAACAAGCATTAAGTCATAAAAGGTAAAATTAATAAAAATTCCTTTCGATACTGTTTTCTAGGACGTTGTAGAATTCATTTATTGAAACAACATCACAGGTCAACAAAATATCTATAATAAAAATTAAATAATTTATAATTTTCACAAAAAAATTTATATCAAAAATATATTCCAAAAATAAAAATCAAAATATTGATTCAAAAATCCTAATTTTTGAATTATGACACTGTTCCAGCCAACGCTGGCTGTTTGCGTACAATTTTGGTGTATCATAAAATCATCTAGAGGCATGTATCCGTGTACACATATTGCATTCCTCCGGAGTTGCTGATGTCGAAAACCATTAAATATGAGCAATTTTCATTTCATTTGTGGATTTCTTTTGTTCGACTCTTATGTATTGTGTCAGGGGCAACATATTCAACATGCACGCTCTTGCGAAAACGATGATATATCTATCTGCTCGTGTGTCCTTGTTGCAACTGTATATGAAGCTGTTGGCTGTTTCTTGCTACATCTGTTCGTTGCATCTTCTCTTGTATTGCAATAACTATTTTTCGGCAGTTTAATTGTGAATTTCAACACTTTGGCCAACGATGATTTTGAATAAATGTTCCATGTATTTCTTATTTCTTCATCTACTACCTCACAAGCCACTTTGTCGTAAGTTTTGTGTCGGTTTGCTGTGACAAAAGTATGGAAATTGGAAAATTCTTATTTTTTCCGTTTGAAACAACAAGATTCGTGACAATAAAGAAAATTTAAGTAAAAATCAATAAACCTTTCCTTGAAGGTTTTCTTTAGTGTTACATGAGTTAAGACAAATTTGTTTAAATAAATTAAAATTTAAAGAAGTTAAATGCTTCTAAATGATTTTAATTCTTATTTGGATTTATTAAAGCATTTTCATGAGATGTATGTTCGAATTTCATCACATTTAGGTGCCACTTCAGCTAATGGGTATCAATGCTGGCCCATCAGTCCAGTGGTCACGCAGAAAAGTAAATTGCAGGATGTGTTTGTTCACAAAAAGGAGCTGAGCGTATCAGTTGGCTTGTATGTCTAAAAAAATTCAGAATCGTTTCTTATTTGCCGGATTTTGGCTGCACAATTAAATTTCCTCGTTCAATAATAACCACAATTAGTAACAATTCATAAACATTGGCAATTAGCCGTCCAAGTAATAGGTTAAAATAGCTACAAAAAAATTTTCTATCTTCTCATCTTTCTTCAACTGTCCCCCTCCTTCCCAATTCTGTCGCAATGCAGTGCATATGTAGGGGTAGTCCCCTGAGCACTGGCCCTAGTTAAAATAAATAGAGTAGTAAATTTATTATTAAATTTTTTGGTATTTGTGCTGACTCTTTTCCCAAATTTACAAAAAATAAAATAAATTGATTATTGAGGGGACCTTTACCCAACATTTCTTAGAATAACTAAAGATATTATTTTAAACTTCGACTCAATTGGAATGGGAAGTTTAAATAATATGGTGTTTCAAATATAACAATTCAAATTAAACAATTAAAGCCATTATTGAGACTAAATTTTCATATAAAAATTACAATTAACTTATTGGCAATTAAAAGATAATTGTTTTAATAATGAGTAAAGCTTTTAATGCAACACTGTCAGAACTGTGTTGAGTGGAAATCTTTTACAAAAGTGAAAGCTTTTACAACGAAAGTACTTATTGAATACACTTAGTTGAAATTCGACTTATGCTGTTGACTGAAGTAGTAGAACACGACACTATGAAGCGTAGGGTCCTGAATTCAACCCCACACTAAGTCATGTGAAAATTTAAATTATTTTTTTTTTTCAGTTGTCAAATGCTAATTGTGTTAGCAATATTGAGTATGTATGAACACCAAAAAGATATTGTCAATTAACTGAATTTTGTTTCAATTAAAAACGTATGTATGAATATAGTATAATAAATATCAAAGCCATAACAAGAACTCAATAATCCATTATCCCTTTTTTATTATCTTATCATACTACATTGGCTGGCTTCTTTCCAACTCTAATTGTAGGTGTAAGAGATAAGTATAACACCTAACATTTGTTTTATGCAAAAACAATAGCTCGCAGTGTTGACAACATTTTGTTGCAAAGGTTTATAGTTACTTTCAAGAATGATAAAATAAAGATTACGCCTTGCGCATGATTTACCGTTTGATGACGTATTTGTCCCCTCGAAGAGATTGCCAAATGTTTATTATATGCAAAAGTAATACTTTCTCGTACAAAATGAATATTTTATGCTATATTTGGCAACTCTTCACACAATTTACTCATAGAGATTTCCAATTTACTCAGAGAGTTTTCCAACAATCAAACTAAATCGGATTTATGAAAGTGCAAGTTTTGTGTTATATTTTATAATAAATTGTGTTATATTTTAAAATAAATATATTAAAATAATTATTAATAACTTAAGGTGTAAAAAACTTATTAAAACTTGATTTTTAAAGCTCATAAACTGTAAACAAAAAACCTAAATTAAAGAGAAAAGAGAACAAAAAGAGCAATCATGAAATGTGCAGTGGGCAATTGCAAACAAGGTAACAGCAAAAAAAAAACAAGTGAGAAATAATTTTGTTAAAATGTAATATTGTTACTAAAATTTTTTTTGTTTTGTCAAAGCTGTGTCATTTTATAGTTTTCCAAGAGATGAAGCTCAAAGGAAGTTATAGCTGATATATTGCAAGCAATAAAATTTGTTTTGAATGGGGAAAAAAGAAAAATAATTAGCACTTGGGTTCAATATTTATATAAAATAACTATAAATTAACAATTTCAAATAAAAAAAGTGGAAAATAAAATAATTTTTTAAAATTGTTTATTATCAAACAAATTTAATTTGAAAAATCGCAATTTGCCCCACTGTCCAGTTTTTATAATAACATAATAGTTCTCCAGTTGAATTTTATTAGCCAATCAGAACACATGTTGAGTGACGTCAGAGTTCCATCATGCGCAGAAAATTATTTTCATTTCAGTTTGTTGACGTAATCTTTATTTTATCATTCTTGGTTACTTTTATATATTTAGGAATTTGTTGTTTAACAAATAACATTATAATAATAATAATATAATTTTTTAAATTGGTTTTGTTTCAAATGTTATTTATTTAATCGAATGATAGCTTGCGATATCGTAGAACATGCAATAAATTTTTAATTTTATTCGCGCTGATTATTTTCCCAAATCTATTTTTATTTTTGATATTGTTAAAAATTTTGTTCAGAACTGTTATAATTTGTCTTCCTCACAATTATTTACTGCAGAAAGTCGTCAGTTTTTTTCTTCATTTTTCATTATAACTAATAAAAGCACCACTGCATTTTTGGTACCCTTTGGATTAGCGTATACTTTATATTAATCCAAGAGCATTTAAAATTAATTGCTCATACGCACCCGTATAAAATACGAACATTATATTTAATAAAATACTATAAAAAGCATAAAGTCGTGCATGGCGTATAGTTACTGCCTGACCTGCCATGTCATTTGATATCGTTCTGTCGAAGAAAAAAAACAAAATGTTAGAGTTCGTGTTTTAATTTTAATCGTATTCCCTTGACAGAACCAAATCGAGTGACATCGCAGGCCAGGCAGTTAATATAACATTTAATTTTCGTGTGCTTTTATTTCGTGGAAATAACTTCGCAATAGCTAAAATATATTACATACAACTGGTTCACCGAACAAATGCAAAAAAAAATTTTCATTATTTTGACTATGAAATTGTTTAATGTTTTTTATCAAAGAATCAAAAGTGGCAAAAGAGAGTAAAACTATTTAATATTTTTGGTTTCTGTTTCTATATGAATTTCACTTTGGCCATGTGTTTTACCGTAAGTGAGTTAGTCTCTGTATGGAAAAAAAATTATATTGATATTTATTCGAAACGTGGGTATTCCACAAGATGATGACTTAAACAATATTAGATTGTTTTAAGAATCTATTGTTAAATTATTTAATTTAATTCATATGAAAAACTACTTTAAAATATTTCAACTTGTTTGTATTAAAGCATTGCAGAAATTATATAGGAAGCACAAAATTTTGGTACTATATTAATAATAATTACAAACGAGTTTTTTTCCAGATATTAAAAATAATTTTATTTAAATTTATTACATCTAGGTTCTCGTAAAAAATTAGTATATGCCAAGTGATCCTCCTTTTGACTCGGCAGTCTGCCAATTTATATCTTCTCGATAATAATAGTTTTTAGCTCTTGAACAGTTGTTGGATTATCGGTGTACACTTTCAATTTCAAAAATCCCCACAAAAAAGTCTAAGGATTTTAAACCTCCCAATCTTGATGGCCAATTTACTTCTCCTCTGCGAGAAGTAATGGCTTAAATAATAACTTAGAACAAAAATTACAAACATAGAAAAAAATGGCAGTAAATATAAAATGATAGCTGAAGCTCAATAATTGTATTGCTACCGACAGAATTTATATGAAATAAAAAATAAACAAATAACATTAAATAAAACAAAATAATAACAATTAATGACGAATAACCGCTTAAGATATTTATTTTTATTTTTAATTTTCTTTTTTTACTATTATACCATATTCAGGTTTCATATACCTTTTTTTTAATCTTTGCAACTCTTTTAAGGCAGCCAATCTTTTTTATGTGTGTCCGCTTAACGCCATTGGAAATGTTCTACATTTACAGTTTTCCTTTTCTTTTCTTGTTTGTAATTTTAAGTTTAAGTTTTTCTTTGCCACTTTTATCAACTTTTTATGTAAATATATAAGAAATCTAAAGTTTATATCTTCAAAGTACACGGTAAAACATATAGTTATTTGCAAGTAACTATTTATGAGATTTTACAATTTAAATTGTTCACAAACTATTTATTCGACGCGTATTAAATTTATAGCACACTTTTTTTTAAGATAAAATATATTTGAATATAGAGCAAAAAATTTGGAAAGGAAAAACCACCGGGAAATTTAAAACATTGTATTGCAGTGACGCAAGAAACTGATATGTGGGTGATTTTATAATTAAAATAAATTTAAGTAAAACTGCAAGGAAACGAAAGAAAAAAACTTAAGGACTTTCCTGACTAGTTATTAAGATTTTGAGATCTAATACCGGTACCGTTTTAGTAGAGGTTGGAAGGATGCCTCATTTTGCTTCAATAACTTGCTACAAAAAATTCTCTATACGTGACCTGCTCCACGAAAAGGGACCTCTGCGCCGAAAAGAAGTTATTGAGAAAAACGTGTTTAAAAAAGGGCTTCGTTTTTCCGTGATTTGCTTATGGTTATGCAACTCTTCCTTCAACCTGGTCATCTGGCGATGTATTTCGACTATCTGGTACTTTGTACGATGTTCACTACGCGGCGTTGCCTCTATGAAAATTATTTCAATGTTTTGGATTTAAGCCGATAGAATTGGATCTATTATTTATTATTACTTAATTTATCTGTTTATATCATATTTTTAAATTTTTTCATTAATTATGTTCATCCTTACAGGTGATTTGTAAAAAAACTAAAAGACAAAGAAACTTGCGGTTTGCGGCATTTGAAAGAGGGTTTTTTCCTATAAGAATCACTCAAAAAGTAAAAAAAAAAAATTTTCGGCGCAGAGGTTACTTTTCATGGACCAGGTGACATATGTAATACGAAATATTTTAAGGTGGCAATTAAATCACATGTCTGGTATATCATCCTTTTATTTTGATGAAATTTATCCTTTAACTCTATACCAGAAATATCTTGGAATCTGGTATTACCGGCGTCGTGTCGGTATACTTTTCAATCTCTATATGTAGTAATACAGCTGTAATATGATACAGTTAATCCTATTGCGAAAAAAAGTAGTAAACGTCTCTATCGAACTGAAGCCAAATTGCAAAAGCCTCATGAATCACTCTCTGTTGCTGTCACAATAAAACTATAGCACCAATCCTGATCATTGCCACTCCTCTAACTTATGTATTTAAAAAGCAGTTTTATATTTATTTACTTTAGAAAGTAAATTTTAAGTTTAGTATACCCCCAAACAAGAATATGGAGGGTATATTCACTTTGTCATTCCGTTTGTAACGCAGCGAAATATCCATCTGTGACCCCATAAGGTATATATGTATATTCTTGATCAGTGAGGAAATCTAACACGAACTGAGCATGTCCGTCCGTCCATGGAAATCACAATTCAGTCCAAACGAAAAGAACTAGACTCTTGAAATTTTGTACAAATATATCTTGAAGGATAGCACAGGTAAAGTTCGCAAATGGGTACATCAGGCAACAGGAAAAAAAGTTCACCTAAGAAGAACTAAACCAACCTCTAAAAAACAACAACATTTTTAAAGTTTTTTTGTAATTTTGTTAAGCAAATGATATATTTTTAAGTCAAAGAAGATCCAACGCATTAAGCTTGAACCCATAAAATAAATTAAATTATTATGTAGTATGGCTTGAGCTACCAATAATAAAAAAAAAAATTTGGAAAAACGTTCACATGTACTTAAGTATAGAATTCAAACCAAAAAAGTTTGACTTAAGTATGATGGAACAAAAAATTCAGAAAAATGGGACATGAAGAAAAATAATCAAACGGTAACACGGGTAGTATAACAATAACATGTTAACATCAGGTTGATACAGTTCTCGTATTCTTTTTCACAATAAAATTTGTGTAAATTGGAAGTGTTATCACATTCAACTAAGCCACCTAATAACTGGTGACAAACACAATACACATGAGCACTGATGATGAAAGGGTTGCGTCTTTCGAAAACAGCTGTTCTTCTCTGCTGTGTAAGTTGAATAAAACTGATGTTGACTTTCCTTTGTGCCTTGGAATATTTATCATGTCTTTCTGAGATTTAATAACAAATTTCGAACAATTAGCCTAAGAATCTTAATTCAATTTAATATAAATTAATTTATTTTTTTGGACTCCGCCCCCTATAGTGGGCGTTATGTAGTATAAAAATGTAGGATAAAAATTTAACAAATTGTTTTACTTAAGCCTGCATTCCTTAAAAATAAAATTTTTAAGCTTTAATGACGAAGCTGAGACGTAACTTGGTATACCTCTGCCCTACCTCCTCCTCCCCCCTTGCGCCTTAAATGACCCTATAAAACAAAAATTTAATGCATTTTACTTCTAATTATTCCGTACATTTATTTTTGAAGTTTTATGGCATAGGTAAAAGGTTTTTCCCACGGCCCTTGCCAGAGAAACCCCGACAAAATACTGCTTTAATGCCCTCCAAAAAGAATTGGACCCCACAAAGTATGTATATATATTCTTGATCAGTGATGAAGTCTGAGACGATCTAGCAAGTGCCCATGCGTTCGTCTGGGGGAAAAACATGATATACTCTATTTTTGGACCTCGCCCTAGTGGGCGTTGCCGTACGATATTATATGCAAAAATATATATTGAACAATTTGTTTTCCTTAAGGCTATAATAAGCTGAGATGTTCCCTGATCTTGCAGAGGTGAAACGTCTCTACCACGGCCCTTCCCGGATTGACTCTCTCAAAATAGAGATTTAAAATTGGGTACGGAGATGTCTTAAAGGATCTCTGCCCCACCAAGTTAAACATTTTAAATTTAATTAGTAAATATTTGGAGGGTATTTAAGATTCGAAACGGTTGAATATAACGTTTTTACTTGTTTTTTTATTTAATTTTTTTTTATATAGCAGAGGAACCGCACCTTCCTTCGTCGGCCCTGTGCAAAACATTAGCCGGCGAAGTAAAAGGTTAAAGTAGCTATAAAATATTATCTATCTTCTCATCTTTCTTGATCTGTCTTATCAATAATATGCCCTCCTTTCTAGTTCCGGGGCAATGCACTGCATATGTAAGGGTCTTGCCCTGAGTGCTGCTCTGAATTAACAAAATAAAAAATAACAAAACATATTTTGGGGGATTCACACTGTAGTCATAAAATAATAGTCATAAGTCATAAAATAATAGCACGAAAAATATGACTAGTGTGAACAACGCGTCATAACTTAGTATGCTATTTCAAACATCGATCAGCTGATAAGATAACAACACATTTGTAATTAGCTGTTATCAAAGCAGAAGAAAATTAATACAATTAAAGATGAATCGTCTAAAAACTCCCTTTCTCTTTAAAATTATTAAATTTGTCTTCTGGTGCACAGGAATATCTAAATGAATTTGTATGTATAAACTAAAACAGCTGCTGCCTTGATATGAACTGAATACATATATTTTTTGCGGCGTCATACGGAAAAACGTTCAGTGGCTGCCAGCTACTCGTATGAAAGCTAAACGAGAAATATTTTTCACTTGTATATATTTAGTTTTTGGGATTTAGTACTCTTTTAATTTTTTTTATGTTATAAAAATGTGATTTAATGTACAGACAAATAGGTATGAATAATTTTTTTGTCGTTTTTTAGTCGTGATATATATATATAAGTAACGGCGGCAAATATGTACTGTCGCCTTTTCGACTAAGGATTTTCAGCCGTTCGACTCAGATTTCTAGAGCTATTTTATGACAAAACAAAAACATACCTGAAAGAGTGCTACTATTTTATGACTTTTTGTATGCAGCACAACAACAACTTTTTTAAACGGGTCTAAAATATTATGACTTTATGACAATATGACTAAATAAATAGCACGAAGTGTGAATACCCCAATTATATTTTCTTATCACCTGACAGAATTTTGAAAAATGTCACCATATTACCGCGGATTTCTCACAGAACTCAAGTTTTTCGGTTCTATCATTTTATGACATATGACTTTATAACAACCGTTTGAATACCCCAAATGTATACATCGCTTTTAAATTGCATTATAGTTTGTACGGGCGTGTTGGAAAAAGTAGCAACTGGAATATTAAAATACGAACAGACATTGTGTTTTATTATCGGCGTAAGGAAGAAAAAACCAAAACCTGCCTAAAATCAATAAAAAGAACCGGCGCAGATTTTTCAAATAGTCTGTAAGTTTATCGTTCATATGAAAACAGGTCAATATGTTCCTTTTAATCAATAAAAGATTTGGTAACTTTAAAATTAACTCTCGCATAAAAGTATTATATTAAACGTATAAGAAATGAAACCGCAATGCCTGCACGAAATAGAACATGTTTCTAGCGAAAAATAAATAAAATTAAAAAAAGGTAAAAATGTAAATGTGCTGTGTGTGTGCGTTTAAAAGTGGAAAGTCATATTAAAAAATCTAGTTATTCATGTGTTTTTGCTGTGTTTGCATTTATCGTTTGCATTTGCCTACAAACTGGAATAAATACATTAAGGAAAAGAAAAAATCTATACAACAGCCAGCTCAACACTTGACTTTGCAACCACGAACAGCCCATAAAAATTTATAGAAAAGAAGTAACAGCCACTCACATCACATTTAACTCACATACATAAACCATATTATTGTTGTTGCCGTCATACTCCCTTTTTATTGTTGTTAACTTTATTTTCTTTCTTATTTTCTTTTTTATTTATTTTTTTCCTTCTCCGTCTCCGATATGCATAATGATAGGTTTTGGACTACACCCAGTACTATATGGATTTACAATTGGCAAATACTTTGGGTGAACCGAACTGGCTGCCCGAATACAACTTAACACATTACTATGCCCTAAGTGATATATCAGCGATTTCCTTGCATAATTTTGTGGATCGCTTCACCAGCAACGATGGATCCTGGTTTGCCAAGTAAGTTTTCTTTTTTTTTTGTTTTACTTATTTAACATTATGTCTACAAAAAAGATTTTTTTTTTTTAAATATGTTGTTGGCATTTTTCTGCACTGGTAAACGGTATTCGTTGTTATCGTTGCTATTTTTGCACAAATTAATTTTTGTTTTATAAAGTTTCAGTTTAACAGCCGTTGCCAAATGTTTGTTTATGCTAATTTCTTTAGAATCGAATTTTAAATAGCTGTTACTTTGTGTTGTCGAATCTGTATACAAGAGTTTATAACTGATTTTAAACAATTCTATTTAAGCATAACGTCGTCGTGTAAACGTGTGGTCGTTTTTACTATTACGGCGATGTGTTGATTTAAGGTTGTGAGATTGCAGACTTGGCTGATTGACTAACTGACTGGCATGTTATTTTGATAGAGCATTTTTAATTAAATTGAAATAAAATTTTAACATTTACTTTGTTTTTGAGGAAATTGTTCTATGAGGCTTTATAATTCATGCAGCTGTAGTTTAAGTTTTAGAGTTTAAAGAAATTTAAGTTGTATTTAATGGATTTTTTTTTTTGAGTTTTGGAGTGCTTATGGAATATTAGAATAAATTATATCGCACTCGTTCAACAATACTTTATTAACTCAAAAACTTCAAAGTTTTCAGGAGAGACAAAAAACAGTTTTCCTAATGCTTAAGGAAGTTTTCATTAACAAAAGTTCGGCAATATTTAGAAAACCCATCAATTATTGTATTGCGCTGCATAACTTTCTCTTTATTTGATCATTGTCTGCACATAGAAAAGCGACTTATTTAGTTACTATAATTTTCTTGAATCATTTTTGTTCATAAGAAGTAAATATTTTGAGTTGTGTTTTTTTATATAAAATTTATAGCTGTATTTAATACATTTTTAATAAAAACAGATAAACATAAAATAAAAAAAATACAAAGTTTCTAAAGCCAAATAATTGCTTTCAACTGCTAAAAAGTTCAAAACATATATTTTATTAAATTAATTCCCTATTAAATTTTTGTAGTATGATTCGTAAAACTTTTTAGGGATTATGTTTCTCTGGACTAGGTCCATAATATCCTTTCTTTTATTTTCCCGCAGTGGCACCTTTTCCGAATAAACACACCCGAAATAATTACAAACTAGTAAGTTTGGTATTAGAATTGGGAAATTGGACTTAGAACTTACTCCAGGTTATTCCAATCATCTGTAGATTTCAAATTATCTCTATGTACAAAAAGTCTTAAATAGTCTTTGTTCTTATATGAAGCTTTATAAAAACAAGTAAAAGTGCTATATTCGGCTGTGTCGGATCTTCAATACCCTTCACAGATGTAATTCTTCTTTCTTTCTTGCTAAAACAGAAAGTAGCTTTTATTAAAAAATAATTAAAAAAAAAACAAAATGATGTTGTCAGGTACTTTTATATACGGCAACGTTTAAATTTTTTGGTTAGGAAGCTAAATGTTTGGATCTTCTTATTTCTAATACCTCTGAACGTCTTTCAAGAATATTAAATATGTTTAATTTACAAACAAAAAGAAAAAATCCGTTTCATGTACCCCAAAAGGTTCTAATTGTCCAACCGTAGAATTCATCATAAAAATCAAAAATAACAAATTTATATGGTTACTTTTATGAATCAGAAAATGTCGATATTCCAACCCTGAAATTGGATTTTTAATTATTTTGGTTTTTAATACCAATTTAACTCTTCCCGAAATATAAAAAAGATTTCATTCACACACAACCAAAATAAGGAACTTATATGGCTACTTTTATGTACTAAAAAATTTCGATTTTCCAACCCTGGAACCGAATTTTTAATACCAAATTAATTCTTCTTGAAGTATAAAATAGGTTTAATTCACTAAAAAAACAAAATTTGGAATTTATGTGGGTACCTTTATGTACCAGAAATATTTCGATTCCCCATCCCTGGGAGCGAATTTTTAATTTTTGTCTTCTTTTTATACCAATGCTAGTTTCCATTACTTATAAAGTAGTTTTATTTACAAAAATCTTAAAATTCGCAACCATTTTTGTCACTTTCATGTTGTACAATATATTGCATGTACACAAAAAATTTTCAACTTCCCAGCCCTGGAATTGAAATTTAATATTTTTTTTTTTGCTTTTTTAGAAATGCTCCTCTTTATGAGGTATAAAGTAGTTTTATTAAAGAAACATTTTAAATTTTTAACCATTTTGGTTACTTTTATTTATAAAAATTTCAATTTCCCACCCCTGGAAGCGAAATTTTAATTTTTAAATTTTTTTTTATCAATGCAAATCTTCATAAAGTATAAAGTGATTTTATTAAAGAAAAACTCAAAATTTATAACAATTTTGGTTATTACATGTACTACAAAATATTGCATGTACCAAAAAAACTTTCATTTTCCCAACCCTGGAAGCGAAAATTTATTTTTTTATTTTTTATTAGTGCAAGTCTTCTTGAGGTATAAAGTAGTTTTACTTAAGACAAATTTTAATATTTTAACCATTTTGGCCACTTTCATGTACTACAAAATATTGCACTTGTCCAACCCTGGATTCGAAATTTTGATTTTTTTTTAATTTTTGATACCAATTTTGTTCTTCCTAAATTATAAGACAGTTTTAGGTAACAAAAGAAATAAAAAACATCAGTTGCCTGTTTGATTATTTTCACGTATAAAAAAATGCAATTTCCCATCCTTGGAAGCAAAATTTGAATTTAAAAAATTTTTTTTTTGGTCAATGCAAATAAAGAGGTTTTGTTAAAGAAAAACTTGAAATTTTGAACAATTTTAGTTTCTACATGTACTACAAAATACGGAATGGGCTGAAAAAAAAATTTATTTCCCATCCCTGGAAAAAAAATTAAATTTTTTTAGTTTTTAATAGATCATTGAGGCTTCCCAAAGCACGGAATAGGTTAAATTTACAAACATTAAAAAAATGATTGGTTTTTGGTATAAATTTTCCGTCGAGAAACAGGTGTAAGCTTCCCAGCTCTGGAACCGTACATCGGATCTTTCTGAATTTCAATACCACAGCTCATTTCCAATCCAACGGTTTAAAGACTAAGTCGGTAGCTCTTCTGGGGGCTTGGGAAAACCGATTTCACGTACAGACAGACGGACATCGCTCAATCGTCATCGCTATTCATAAGTATCCAGGATATATATACTTTATGGGGTCCCATGTGCATATCGAAGAAATTACACACGAAATGACAAACCTATATATACCCTTTCACTTTTTTGTGAACGGTATAAAAAATTTTAGTTAATACAGTATCGTTGAACGAGTGCGATATGTATATAACTTTTCCTTAAGCTGGTTCTTCAAAAGGAGTAAAGATGCATTATGCAAATCTACAACTTTCGTTTAAAAGCTAAATGAAAAGAGGAATTACTTTTGTATTTCTAGACTACATATTGAAAAAGAATCTTCCCCGAATTCAATAGTAAAAATGTTGGCTGGAATAGTTAACATCAGACTCTGAAGCAGAGAACCCCGAGTTCGACTCCGAGCTCTGTCATTGGTATGCTATCGAATGTTTCTGATCTGGCAGCGATTGACAATACATTTACAAAAAGCAGACTAACTGCAGCCTAATTCTAGCATCCTGCAATCGACAAAGAAAAAGGTTGAAATAGTCACAAAAAACTCTCTCTATCTTCTCATCTTTCTTCATCTGTGTTCTCAATACTATCTTCGCCTTTCTAGTCCCACCACTATGCACAGCATATGTAGGGGTCATCCCCAGAGTGCTGGTCCTACTAAAAAAAGAGAATAACAGGGGCTGAAAAAGATAATGGAATTAATTGAATGTGAGAACAGCAGGCATTGGCCTAGAGTCTACTTTAAAGTTTAAAGTGTCTAAAGTCTAGGTCTATAAAAATAAAGTGCGCTCTAAAATAGAAATTATTTTTTTATATTGTAAAATCATTTTTAAAAATTATGAAAGTACTTATACAAAGGGAAGTAGTGTTTGAAAATTCATCAGGAAAATTCTTAGAGAAAAAATGTGGAACTGATGGAATTCCCCATCCATTTCGCTACCATTATAAACATCATTAAAAAAAGAGATTGCATTTCATAAAACCTACTTAAAACAAATTCAAAAATAATTTAAAGTTGATTTTATCAAAACGATTTTTTTATGATAAAACCAGGAATCTAATTACACGCATTCGATATCGATCGGAATTCCAATGCAGTTTAAATACAAAATTTCGTTCGATTCCGAATGTCGTAGTTTTTCCCACGTTTCAACAACATTTATTAGAAAGTTAACAGCTAGAAGAACCTATTACGATGTCTTAAGTAATTCAAACCTTTAGATTTGATTTACTTGAAAACGAAAATTCCTTAAAATAATATAGAAAATTATGTGGCAGAGAAAAAAGCATTTGGACTCTCACATTTTTTATATATAAATTCAGGTTTATGAGAGAAAACTTCTGTTCATGTTAAGGATTATATATGAATCAATTAACGCCTGTTGAACTCTCACATTTTCATGACTACAAAACTTCATATGATCTCACGTAAGCCCTCAACATTTTACCGTCCATCCCTTTATGTTGGATAATATCCAGTAAAGTATCATTATAAAGATTCCGGATCACGGTAAGATGAAAACAGAGCAATGACAAATAAAGTGCTCTATTAACTCAATGTCCTCCCAGCGTTACATGCATCATTATTTGTATTCTATTAACCTAAAAAACCTCGGTTGTATTTCGCACATCATTATCTCCCTCGTTTTTTGAGCCGTCTTTATCTAATTTATTGACTCAATTTTCATTGCCTTCAGAGTCTTTGCGTTGATTAGGGTTATTGTCTGTAATGTTGCTCGCTAGACCATGTCCTTGCTTATTAAATATTACATTATGGTAAGGCGGAAATTAAATGAGGTCAGCTCTGCCGTGCATTCTGTATTTGCTAATCATAGACGTATATTATGATTGTCGCATATAAATATTATGACTACAACAAATTGTAATGGAATGAAATAGTTAATTAAATTTTTCTTTATTCTATGACAATTTGCCGTAGTCTCAAACTTGATTGCGCTATACAAAATACGTTTGATATTCTTGCAATCCAAAATGTACCTAGAGTTTATCCGCTCGGCTCTGATACGTGCCAATAAAGATGTTGCCTTTAGAGCAGGAAAGACTTGAACTTTTTTTAATATTTCAACAAAAAAAAAGAAAACAATAAATAGATTTCACTAGAATAAACGTTGTGTTCTTTTGAGAACATCTACCAAGAACTCCGTTTGTTAATATGTAGTTCAGACATGTAGTTTTAATTGAGTCAATATCCACTTTATTGACATAATTATTTCCCTGTTCACATATGTATATAAAATTCAGTGAATTCAATTAACGCATGACAACCAAACGTAAAATTTTTCATATTCATGAGAGCCTCAAGCTCAAATCTGGAGTTTTGTTTTTTTTTTTAATTTTCTAATTAATAATAAATTTAACGTCAATAATTTAACTTCAGCATAGCTCGACATATTTATGTTTCTGCTTTTTATTTCTTGAACATTTTTGGTGTTAAGTCTCTGCTAAATTTGTTCAGTGAGTTGTATTTTGCTCACTAAACACGTTTTTTAGCAGTGTTGCATTTGTAGTTTTACTCCTTACAATAACAATTAACTGTTAATTGAGCAATTAGTTAAGAAAAATTTTATGTCATAATGGCATTGATTGTGAAAAACTATTATTAACACCGTATAAGTCGTGCTTACAATGTCAATGAAAATGTACCACTCGAAATATATCTGTCTGTCAATACTATCGATTATTTTCTTTCCAAAACAAATAGATGATAAAACCAAATATTACCGCAACTTTAAAATCAGCTGCAATATATAAAAAAGGGACACAATTAAATCGACTACAGTAACTTCAACTGTTCCCACATACTGCAGTATTTTTCTTCTCTTATTATTGTTTATTCTACTATTATTTTTTTGATAAATTAGATGGCCTGTTTTATGAGACCGTGGTAATAAAACTGAGATAAAAATGCTGGTGCTATTATTTATTTCAACTCAGCGCTGTACTCGTTACATGTTTGACCTAAGATTGTGTTTGTAAACTCATACATTATAAATAGCTCTTAAACTCAAAATGGTTATTTAGATGCTGGAAATCGTTCGCTACTTCAGTTTCTAGCAAACACGAGAAAATATCCGATAAAATAATATAAATTATAGAAATGTTCCTTTAAAATTTTAAATGGACGCCATAAATTACTTTCTATTAGTTGTTACGATACGAAAACACATTTAGCCAATATGTATTACCAGAATAAAATAATTGCCATGCAGTTGCCATTACACTGTAACTTAATTTTGTACTTATCAACAAACAGCTTATTTAATTTCTGAACTAAATAATTGGCAGATGGATGGCGTTGATACCGATACAATTGTTGCGTTTGGGCTGCCATTAATTACCGCATACACCCAAATGCGTCAATAAAAAATGTGTCACCAACATTAGCGGTTTAATGGAAGAAAATAATATATTTTTGTTAAATATATACCAGCATATTAATATCTATCTGATATGCGTGGAATATTAAAAAGGCCAAACTGACAGTTTAATACACTATTTTAAGCCAGTGGTATAAATATTGTGGTTATTTGTGTATTCACTTGTATTTTTCTACTCCATTATATTAATTTACCACTACAAGGTGCAAAGTTCAACTACGTGTCACCTGTTGATGCAAGTGTTGTTATATAATAGATAGGAGTATATTTACACTCGTGTTGCATGTAGTTTTAAGTCATCCATATAATTTATCAAGGGCCGGAATATTTAATGGCATTAAGTGTAATTAAACTTAATATTTAAACTTGTTGAATGTAAAAACTTTAACTCGCAGGACTGTAAGATAAACAAACATTCGCACACAATTAAGAGTAATTAAAATTCAGTACAATTAAAATGTATAACGTGGCGATGTAAATTTATTTTAACCTTTAACTGTGGAAGTGGTCATTTCTTTTATAACTGTCTTCTGTAGTGCTCTAATTCTTATATTATGATGACTGTTATATTCGCTTTGCGGAAAAAATTACAAATATTTACCATAGATGGCGGTAGAGCATTAGTCATGCAGTCTCCTAATGGCAGTTCTCAATTGTTGTCATTACTTTTTTATACCCTTCACAAAAAAGTGAAAGGGTATATATAGGTTTGTCATTCCGTGTGTAATTGATTCGATATCAATATAGGACCCCATATATTCTGGATCCTTATGAATAGCGATGACGATTGAGCGATGTCCGTCTGTCTGTTCGTGAAATCGGTTTTCCCAAGCCCTTTGAAGAGCTAGAGACTTCGTTCTTGGACCGTTGAATTGGAAATGAACTTAAATAGCGTGGTATTGAAATTCAGAAAGATCCGATGTACGGTTCCAGAGCTGGGAAGCTTACACCTATTTCTCGACGCAAAATTTATACCAAAAACCATTTTATTTTAATGTTTCTAAATTAAACCTATTTCGTGCTTTGGGAAGCCTCAATGATCTATTAAAAACTAAAACAATTAAACTTTTTTCCAGGGATGGGAAATCAATTTTTTTTTCGGCCCGTTCTGTATTTTGTAGTACATGTAGGAACTGAAATTGTTAAAAATTTCAATTTTTTCTTTAACAAAACCTCTTTATACGTCATGAAGATTTGCATTGATCAAAAACTTTTTTTGAAATTCAAATTTTGCTTCCAGGGATGGGAAATTGCATTGTTTTATACGTGAACATAATCAAACAGGCAACTGATGTTTTTTTTTTGCTAACTAAGCCTGTCTTATAATTTAGGAAGAACAAAATTAGTATTAAAAATTCAAAACAAAAAAATTAAATTTCGAATCCAGGGATGGACAATTGCAATATTTTGTAATACATGAAAGTGACCAAAATGGTTAAAAATCATGAAGCGTTGCACTGATAAAAAAACTAAAAATTAAAATTTCACTTCCAGGGTTGGGAAAATTAAAGTTTTTTTTTTTGGTACATTCAATATTTTGTAGTACATGTAATAACCAAACTGGTTACAAAATTTTAGTTTTCCTTAAACAAAACTACTTTATACCTCATGAAGATTTGCATTGATAAAGAAAATTTAAAAAAAAATTAAATTTCGCTTCCAGGGTTGGGAAATTGAAATTTTTTTTATACATAAAAGTAACCAAAAAGGCAACTAACGTCGGTTTTTTACTAATTAAAACTATTTTTTAGTTCAGGAAAAACAAAATTGGTATCAAAAATTAAAAAAAAAAATAAAAATTTAGATTCCAGTGTTGGATAACTGCAATATTTTGTGAAAGTGACCAAAATGGTTACAAATATTAAGTTTTTCTTAAACAAAACTATTTCATGCCTCATTAAGAGTTGCATTGGTAAAAAAATTTAAATTTCGTCTCCAGGGTTGGGAAATTTAAATATATAAAGGTAACCAAATAGGCAATAGACGTTGTTGTTTTTGCTAATTAAAACTATTTTATAATTTAGGAAGAACAAAATTGGTATTAAAATCTTAAAAAATCAAAATTTCGACTCCGGGGTTGAACAAATAATATATTTTATGGTACATGAAAGTGACCAAAAAGTTTAAAAATTTTAATTTTTTTTGTGAAGTAAAATATGTTACATCTTTTAATTAAACCTACTTCCGGTTTTAGCAAGAAAGAGAGCAGAATTGCATCTGTGAAGGGTATTTAAGATTCGGCACAGCAGAATATATCACTTTTACTTGTTTATAAAACAAATTGAAATGTTTTAAACTGCAATATTTCGATATTCAGAGGAAAAGATGTAGATATCCAGAGGATATCGAAATATCGAACAACACAAATAATTGTTGTTTGTTTTATAAAAAAAGTGACCTACCTTGATAAAATAAAAACAAATAATTTATAATATATTTATAAAATAAAATTTCACAGATGAAAATAAGCGGTAGAAATATACAATTTTGTATCCCAATTAAATTAATGACGTTTTTCCCGTTTAACTCACTTTTAAACCACAAATTTGTTTTTGGAAGGGATGGGAGAAAAATTATTAATAAATTCACTGTTTTTAAAAGACATAATATGGTAAATTATTTTTGAAATATATGAAAAATAATGCACTTTTTTTAGAAAAGAAAACAATATAAATAGATTTTTTATTGTATTACTAATTGTTAGTATCAATCTTTTAATAATTTCTCGGAGTGATTTTAGTACCCATATTACTTTGCTAACAGGATAATATGCTGTTCAGACATGCATTTTTAATTGAGTCACTTTATTGCCATAATTATCTTTCTCTTCACATGTAAAAAATGCAGTCAATTAAATTAACGTATGTGAGTGCTGTTGGCTGAAGTAGTAGAACACGAGACTATGAAACGGAGGGTCGTGAGTTCGAGCCCGCTCTGAGTCATGAATTATTGTGTTGAATTCTTCTGATCAGCATTAGTGCGTGGTTGTGTTAGTTGTTGCCAGCCTGTTTCAATGATGAAGGCATAGTCACTGATCACTGAACATAATTGGCAGCGACTGACACTATCATGTACTAAAAAGCAGAGTAACAGCACCCACCTTCGTCGGCCCTGTATCAAAAATTAGCCGGCGAAGTAAAATGTTGAAATAGCTACAAAAAAAAACTGTCTATCTTCTCATCTTTCCTAATCTGTCTCCTCAATACTATCCCCTCGTTTTCAGTTCCAGCGCAATGCATTGCATATATAGGGGTCATCCCCTGAGTGCTGGTCCTACTCCTAAAAAAAAAAAAAAAGAGTAAAAATGTTTCGAATTCATGAGCCGTTAACAATCTTAGAACGGTTTCTCCCCTCAGTGTGTACTTTTTCAAAAATTAAAATACATTTTTTCAAATTAAACTTTTTTTTTTCTCAAACATGTTAAAAATCCACAATGAGCGAATATAGAAATATTTTAATGACAATAAGAAGCCAATTCGCTAAAGTTGCAACCCTTGACACAGCATTCATCATGGATTCCTAATAATTGTCGTCGTCTTCTTATCATGACAAAAGCATTCGTATAACCATCACTTAGTAGATCTTCCAAGAAGGAACTGTTCTCTTTCTGATCAAGTGCAGTGTCATTGTAAGCATCTCTGATATAAATCTTTTTTTGAGCTGAAAATAAAAATAGCAAGAAGTAATAATTAAATTCTCCTAATAATCCCCCCTATTCTGTAACTGTTTGCCAGTAACACGTCAAGACAATATCAAAATTAGAACACATCTGTACCCACTCTCTTCAACAATTACCAATTTCTAACAACCTCCAGCTTTATTAAGCGCCATAGAAAGTAGACAGAGACTGTCAGAAGTAATTAATTGTTGTTCACAAGAAGTATGTAAGAGTCCAATTTTTGATATTGTCTTGACGTGACATTGACAAATAGTTACAGAATAAGGGGGAATATATTGAACATGAGAAACTTACCCGATCTCTTGGTGGGCAACTTGTTATAGCCAGTAGTGCAAATAATATCTAAAGCCCTTACCAAAATATTACCACAAGTGTGTCTAGCACCAGGATTGTGGCAATAGGACGACAATTCATTTATACTGCAGCCTTCGACACAGCATTCATTGTAAATTCCCAATAAACCACGATGTCGTCTTAACTTCGTATGGGTTTTGATATTTTCCTCACTTAAAAATTTGCCCAAAATTGAAGCTGTCCTATCCGCTGTATTGTCATCGACTGTATTGCCTATATCCAATACATCAAATTCACTATGAAGTGGTACTAATCTCAAAGTTATTGTTAAATATTTAATTCATATGAACAAATGATTTTTCCACTAACCTGATCTCTTGGCAGGCACTTCGTTAATGCCCATAGGGCACACATTTTCCAAAACTTTTACCAACGTAGTGCCACAATATTGTTTACTGCTGGCACTAACTTTATATACGGCAATTATTGCAATCAAAATGCCAAACAGTTTCATTTTTATAAATAATTTTAATATTATTTGCAGAACGCTTAACATCTACTACTTGATTGGCGAATATGCATCCCAGTATTTATAGTAGAGCATCCTGTTACACAAGGAAATAGACGGGAGACTACACTCCTGCTCTCAATTATAT
This sequence comes from Linnaemya tessellans, assembly GCA_951800035.1. NCBI lineage: Eukaryota > Metazoa > Arthropoda > Insecta > Diptera > Tachinidae > Linnaemya > Linnaemya tessellans. Next base: position 43,375,032 of record OX637535.1, read on the forward strand.
GCCAAAGAGTATTCAGATGTGTTAACAAATACTTAATGAAATGATTACACTGTGCAACACAATAAAATAGCAAGACTTTCACCTCTGACTATGGCAGAGGGGACTATAAAACCTTTACATGAAATGCCTACTTCAAATGAGTATTTTAAAGAGCTTGATTTAATCCGAGGTATTTCCATCCCGTTTTACATTATTATTGAGAATCCGTGTAAACTTTACGTTTTACATGTAGTCTGTGTACTCAACACATATGTGGGCATTATTGTAAGGATTTTTTTCTTTTCGGAACCTTTCTTTCAGAAATGTCAAAATATGTAACTGCGCCTTGAAATATTTATCAAGTCTTTCTGAATTTAAAACAAATTTTCCAACAATTTTGCCTATCCATCTTAACCCTGGAACATCATCCTTATTTTACATACACTAAAGTCATTCTTCGTCATTTTGAACACGGCATACTTCAAGAGACTATAAAACACTTCTTGAGCAAATATGGACACTTTTTAATGAATATTGAAAGAAATTCATTTATTTATTTTTTAATTTTTAATAAAAACTTAACATTTCATAGCCTTCCTTCAATTGGTTTTAATTTAAAAATAAAATCTTCCGTCGTCATTTTGACGAAATATGACGTTCTAGGGTTAATTGAATTTAATACAGCAATTACAAGTTCTATATAAAATACCGAAAAATTTTACATAGACATTAAAAATGAAAATGTTTACATTTACTTAAGTACAAAAAAAAAATTCAATCCAAAAAAGTTTGGTTTATGTGCAATGGAACAAAAAATTAAAAAATGGGTAATGAAGAAAATAGTCAAACGGCAACACTGGTATTAAATAAAAGTGTATTACAATCGGTGTGATACAGTTGTCGTATGCAATTTCCTATTAAAAATTTGTAGAAATCAAAACTTTCATCATATTCAAATAAGCCTGGTAATAAGTGATGATAAACAAAAATCCACATGAGTACTGATGATGAAAGTGCAGCGGCATTCGAAAACAGATGTTCTGTTCTACTGTGTAAATTGGATAGTTAAAACTGATATGAATTTCCTTCGCGCTTTTAAATATTTATCATACCTTTCTGAATTTTAAACAAATGTTCGAACAAAAGGAGAAATAAGGGTCTGGCAAATCTGATTTTTTAAACTTATCCAATGCTTGTTGTGGGTTGAGTACGAGATCTGATCAAAAAATAACAGTAAAGGTCTGATCAAAACATAAAGTATTTATTTATTCATCAATAACTATATTGTCCCCTTCAAAGTAATCCCCCTCAGATCTACTACACTTATGCCAGTATTTTTTCCAATCCTTGAAACACTTCTGAAACGCGCTTTTTGGTATCGCCAACAGCTCCTGTTTCGATTTTTCTTTTATCTCCTTAATCACAACAAAACACTTTCCTTTCATCGGTGTCTTCAGTTTTGGGAAGAGGAAAAAGTCAGCGGGGCCCAAGTCCGGTGAATAGGATGGTTTTTGGCCAAAAATTCATGCACAAGCATCGATGTGTGAGCTGGTGCGTTATCAATTTTGGAACAATCTTCGCTGCCGCACGTTTCATGCCTAAAACCTCCGCAAAAATTGCTTGGCATGAGCCGAACGATATGCCAACATCATCAGCAACCTCTCTGATAGTGATTCGACGATTATCCAAAATCATTTTCTTCACTGCTTCAATGTTTTCATCGGTTGTGGACGTGCTCGGGCGACCAGGACAAGCATCGTCATTGACATCTTCTCGGCCTTCCTTAAACAGGTTATAGCACAATTGAACTTGTGTTCTGCTTATAGTAGACTCGCCAAACGCCACAGTCAACATTTCAAATGTCCTCGTTCATTTAATTTAATTTTTTACACAAAACTTTTCTTGATCCATTTTTTCGAATAGTAAAAAATCGAAGAGCACTCCAAAACACGACTAACCTTTTTATCTGTCAAACACAAACTGACAACCCAAAATGACTGATATTACCAACATATATAACAGACATGTGTACCTGCATTTCCTGTATTTCATTTTAATCCTACATTGACTCCTCAGTAGACTTCAACTTAATTCCAAACTAACAAAATCTCTTATGCTTATGTATAAATTTTCAAAAACCAATCGAGAATTACAGAACTAGGTTGAAGTGTACAGATGATAGCATAAGTTTAACTGAAAAAATTTCTCAAATATATTATGTTAAATGATTTTATTTTATTTAATTCTTTTTTTATTTTTAACTTGGAATGGCACTCAGGACATGTAACCTTTTTATGCAATGCATTGTGCAGGAACCTCGAAAGAAAGAAATAGTTTTGATAGGATAAATGAAGAAATATGAGAAGATAGAGAATTTTTAGCAGCTATTTGACTATTTGACTATTCTTTGCTAGATTGGGGATGGTATTAACAAACAGGGGCTAGAATTGTTAAATTCAATGACCAGGCAATTTAATGGTATTCCATTATCTCCCTACGACTTTTTACTTTAGTGCATATTATATCCACTTGCTCAGTACAGCTGGGAATAAGAGGATATTTGCAGTGTGCTTGGGTTCATATCATCCCATTATAGTGTGATATTTTCAGGTTTGAAAGCCATAGTGAGCTTCGTGTAATGATTATCCCAAAATTACACTGAAATTCGGAATTCATACCAAGGATAGAAGTCTAGGATATAATGTTTACAATATTTACTGTAACAATGAAGAGAAAGAGTAAAAGTTAATTTTTTAACGGGCTTAAGTTCGAATCTGCATGACTGCAAATGACTTTTTATTATTTTTTATTAATAAATGAATTTGTTCAAATTCTATTTATTATTTTTTATATTAAGATTGGAATATTAAGAATATTTTCAATAATCATCAAACCAGCAGAACGGATCAGTACTGATTTCGAGGCCGCTACGCCATCTCATCAGCGTTCTTTGTTCAATTTTTCCACTTTTGCAAGTGGTGCTAGTTAGTAGGAATATCAACTATTAAACCAATATTTTAACGAAAATTGAATATGAGAAGTTCCCACATTCATATTTTTAAGTTATTACCTTTTTGGTTAGTGCGAAATTCCCCAACCCTGACGATTAATATTCCCAATATTCCATGTATCTCTTTCGCTTTTTCCAGAGCCATCGGCTGCTGATAACTAAAGCTTTTTTGTTATTTATGTTCAAGTAATTGAATTTAGTTGTCAATTTACAATGAACAAGTGCGCGTGCCCCCGCAATGTTTTAAATTATGTATGAATTTTTATTAGTCGAGCTTTCTTATGTAAATTGTTAATTTTTTAACGGGCTTAAGTTCGAATCTGCATGACTGCAAATGATTTTTTATTATTTTTTATTAATAAATGAATTTGTTCAAATTCTATTTATTATTAGAGTAAAAGTTATTTTATATTCTGTGTCAGTATCCTGCGCCTCTAAATTATTTACAGAGTCAGATAGTATAGCCAATATAGGACTAGATAAACTATTTTATCAATCAGGGCAGGATATCACAAAGGGACTAAAATAATAGGTCCCAGGCGATCAAACTGTCGATAGCCTTTTCAACCTAGCCTATTTGTACTTACAAAGCATACAATTTTAGACTTATATCGTTGTTCGTGCTAGTGAATAGCTTAAGGCCTAGAACCTTCTACAAAACTGTTCAATATCACATCAAATCTCCTGAACACACACGATTTACCCAAAATGTAATTGACAGTTAAATATTCTCTATCCCGCTTCGGTGTGAGCTGTCTTCTTTTAAGCCCAGAATTAGATATTAGAAATTTAATTATTTTGTTGTACTGTGTTATTGCTTTGCTTATACTTCTGTGACTTAAGATACCCTTGATATAACCAATATATGTATGTGTGTGTATTTAACACATACACATGAGTGTGATAATATTCGTAAATATGTATCTTCACTGAACCATATGCATTAAAAAATTAACATGTTTTTAAACACATATATAATTATGCAAATATTCTTCAAAAATACACTTACACGTGTAAATATGGGCACGTTGTCTTCTTAATTTATAGGAATTATAAAATAAAATCAATATCACACATCAGACATGTCAGTATGCATCTACTTAAGTGTCTCATTAGTGATGCAAACAAGATTTTACACCTTCTTTGCAGAATATTCAGAAAATGGAAGCATGTAGAAAATTACAAGAGTTTTATAAGAGAGACTTATTTTAACGCAGAGGAAAATAATTTTATAAATTTAAAAAGTAGCATTTCATTATATTGATTGTTTTAAAATTTTTAATTTGGCCATGAATTATATCAATTTCACTGCTGGGTGCTTGGTTTTTTGTCTAATGATTGCCAGAGCTGGATATTCACATATAACCATGCTTCTTGGAGAAATTTTAACGCAGTCTGCTTATTAACATCACACATTCTATATTTTTCCTGTGATGTCCAAACTAAAGAGCAGTATTCCACGTATTTAGCAGAAAAAACGTATACAGATGATCATACAAAAAATATTTACACACGAGAGAATCTAAGCGCACATTATGGCCGAGGTACATAGAATCCGTCATACGTTATACGTCGACTTTTTCAACTGACAGCTGAGTTGAAATACATGCTGACTTATGTGAGTTGTCACATTCAGTACTTCTGCGTCAACGCAAAGTTCGAAAGTTGGCCAACTTGGCAGCGACTGACACTATCATGTACTAAAAACACAGTAACAGCACCCTCCTTCGTCGAACCTGCAGTAAAAAATTAGCTGCCGAAGTAAAATGGTTGAGAAAGCTACAAAAAAATGTTATATCTTCTTATCTCTCCTCATCTGTCCCCTTAATACTATCCCCTCGTTTTCAGTTCCGGTGCAATACATTGCATATGAGTGCTGGTCCAAGATAAAAAAAAAAACAAGTAAAAGTGCTATATTCAGCTGTGCCGAATCTTAAATACCCTTCACAGATGTAATTCTTCTTTCTTTCTTTCTTTCTTTCTTGCTAAAACAGAAAGTAGCTTTAATTAAAAAATAATTAAAAAAAACAAAATGATGTTATCAGTTTCTTTTATATATAAGACGTTTAAATTTTTTGGTTAGGAAGCTAAATGTTTGGCTCTTCTTATTTCTAATACCTCTGAAAGTCTTTCAAAAATATTAAATATGTTTAAAAAGAATATGTTTAAAAAGAAAAAATCCGTTTCATGTACCCCAAAAAGTTCTAATTGTCCAACCGTAGAATCGCCTTTTAGTTTTTTTTGGTTTTTAATACCAATTTATTTATTTCTGATATATAAAGTAGGTATAATTCATCATAAAAATCAAAAATAACAAATTATATGGTTACTTTTATGAATCAGAAAATGCCGATATTCCAGCCCTGAAATTGGATTTTTAATTATTTTGGTTTTTAATACCAATTTAACTTCATTCACACACAACCAAAATAAGGAACTTATATGTACAAAAAAATTTCGATTTTCCAACCCTGGAACCGAATTTTTAATACCAAATTAATTCTTCCTGAAGTACAAAATAGGTTTAATTCACTAAAAAAAAACAAAATTTGGAATTTATGTGGGTACTTTTATGTACCAGAAATGTTTCGATTTTCAACTCTGGAAGCGAATTTTTATTTCTTTACCAATGCAATTCTTAGGGAATTTTTTATCTTTTTGGTCACTTTCATGTACCATAAAATATTTTAATAATGAGGTTCATGCAACTCTTAATAATGAGGTTTATTTAAGAAAAACTTAAAATTTTTAATCATTTTGGTCACTTTCATGTACTACAGAATATTGCAGTTATCCAACCCTGGAATCGAAATTTTGGTTTGTTGTAATATTTGATACCAATTTTGTTTTTCCTGAATTAAAAAATAGTTTTAATTAGTAAAAAACTGGGAGCGAAATTTTCATTTTTGTCTTCTTTGTTTACCAATGCTGGTTTCCATTACTTATAAAGTAGTTTTATTTACAAAAATCTTAAAATTAGCAACCATTTTTGTCACTTTCATGTTGTACAATATATTGCATGTACAAAAAAAACTTTAAATTTCCCAGGCCTGGAATTGAAATATATTTTTTTTTTGCTTTTTTATAAATGCGACTCTTCATGAGGTATAAAGTAGTTTTATTGAAGAAACATTTCAAATGTTTAACCATTTTGGTTACTTTTATGTATAAAAATTTTAATTTCACACCGCTGGAAGCAAAATTTTAATTTTTATAATTTTGTTTATCAATGCAAATCTTCATAAAGTATAAAGTGATTTTATTTAAGAAAAACACAAAATTTATAACAATTTTGGTTATTACATGTACTAAAAAATATTGCATGTACCAAAAAAAATTTCATTTTCCCAACCCTGGAAGCGAAATTTTATTTTTTTATTTTTTATTTTTTATCAGTGCAAGTCTTCTTGAGGTATAAAGTAGTTTTATTTAAGAAAAATTTAAATTTTTTAACCATTTTGGTTATTTTCATGTACTACGAAATATTGCACTTGTCCAACCCTGGATTCGAAATTTTGATTTTTTTTTTAATTTTTGATACCAATTTTGTTCTTCCTAAATTATAAGACAGTTTTAGGTAGCAAAAAAAAAAAAACATCAGTTGCTTGTTTGATTACTTTCACGTATAAAAAATGCAGTTTCCCATCCCTGGAAGAAAAATTGTAATATAAAAATTTGTTGTGGTCAATGCAAATCTTCATGACGTATAAAGAGGTTTTGTTAAAGAAAAACTGACAATTTTTAACAAGTTTAGTTACTATATGTACTACAAAGTATGGAATGGGCCGAAAAAAAATTCATTTCCTATCCCTGGAAAAAAATTTTAATTTTTTTAGTTTTTAATAGACCATTGAGGCTTCCCAAAGCACGAAATAGCTTTAATTTACAAACATTAAAAAAATAATTGGTGTATGGTATAAATTTTGCGTCGAGAAATAGGTGTAAGCTTCCCAACTCTGAAACCGTACATCCGATCTTACAATACCACTCTATTAAATTCATTTCCAATCCAACGGTTCAAAATCGAAGTCTCTAGCTCTTCCGGGGGCTTGGGAAAACCGATTTCACGTATAGGCAGACGGACAGACGGACATCGCTCAATCGTCATCGCTATTCATAAGGATCCAGAATATATATACTTTATGGGGTCCTTTTTTTATATCGAAGAAATTACACACGGAATGACAAACCTATGCTTTCACTTTTTTGTGAAGGGTATAAAAAAAAAACTTTTAACTTTTGATGTACGTTGAATACTTTGACTGACATCAGTAAGTTCTTAAAACTGTTTTGATTAATTTTATTGTGTTTTGCGTTCAGGAAAACTTAAATCATATATAAAAAATTTTATAAAATAAATAAATTTAAGTTAAATAAATAAAATAAAACAAACAACTGATTTGATATCCGTCAACAAAGTTCATCATTGTGCCAACCTTCTCCGTCGGTGCGTTCATGTCAGTTATAAAAGGCAATGCATAACGTATAACAGATTCTATGTGCCTCGGCCATTAGTGTGTGAGGCCACTGACGTACGTCTGGAGTATATAAATACATTCAGTCCAATCCTAAAACCATATCTTGTTGATCCTTCTAATTTTCAATACAAATTTCTTTATTTCGAGAGTATAAAAGAAAAAAACTATCAAAGAAACACCGGAGCACGTTCTCTGCGACTGTCCGGCAGTGGCGTCGTGCAGGAGGAGTTTCCTTGGAGGAAATTTCATGACTCCAGGGGAGGTGTACGATATCTCACCGGGTAGAGTAATTGGCTTTATTCGCAGCCTCAATCTACATCAGTGAACACTTGGGCTGCACAAAAGATCCTTTGGGTCGCTGTGCTTATGCCCTCATATAATAATAATAAACTATCAAAGAAATAAAATTATTTAGTTTAATTACTTAAATATTTAAAAAAATCCAGCTCTGGGGACGGGTTTTGTTTTTTATGATTTCTTATGCAAATGAATTTCTTTCTAAAACATCAAATATGTTAAAGTTATAAATATAAAGAAAACATTTGTTTTTTTTGGATCCTCTTTTGTACCAAAAAAAATTAAATTAAAAAATTGAATTGTCCAACCCTGGCGTCTTAATTTTGATTTGAATTGATTTTTAATACCAATTTAATTCTTTCTGAGGCATAAAATTAGTTTGATAAACAAACAAAAAATCAAATTTTTTTATGCCAATAATAAGTTTAAATTTTCCAGCTCTGGAACACAATTTTGTACTTTTTTTAGGACAATTTAGTACACTAAGATCAAAGACTGTAGCATTTCTGGAGGCTTTAGAAAATAAGTTTCCTGTACAGACAGACGGTCAACACTTATTCCACTTTTCTATTCATAAGGACCCAGAATAAACATATCGATGGTCACAAGTAGAAAGGCCCTAACTGGCGATTTTACGAATTTCACTTCTTCAGTGATTCTGATATATTTCGCACAAATGCACCTCGTCACAAAAATTTAATGCAAGAGTATGAAAAATAACGATTTTACAAGTAAATTTTACAAGCAAAATATTATGATCAATAGAGTTTCTCTTATGTTTTTGCCTTTTCCTGTAAAGTTGTAATTATTTGAGTTGGAGCTTTTCTGTGATTTTGTGATCATTCTATTTGTGATATTGTGGAAATTACATAAAAAATGGCAAACTCTTTAAAAATGGTCAACATTTCTTTATATCCTCCAAAAATGAATTTGGAGGGTATATTCACTTTGTCATTCCGTTTGTTACGCATCGAAATATCCATCTCAGACCCCATAAAGTATATATATTCTTGATCAGTGATGAAATCTAAGACGATCTGAGCATGTCCGTCCGTCCGTCTGTGGAAATCACGATTCAGTCCAAACGAAAAGAGCTAGACTCTTCAAATTTGGTAAAAACATCCACTTTTAAGCTTTAATGACGAAGCTGAGACGAAACCTGGTACTAATCTGCCCTACCCCTCCTTCCCCTTCGCGCCCTAAATGACCCTACCAAAAAAAAAACCTTTTTTAAATTTTGTATATAATCATCCCAAGCATTTATCTTTAGATTTTTATGACTGCCTGTTGCTGCCCTACCCCCTCCTCCTCCTTTGCCCGCTAAATGACCCTATTAAAAATAAATAAAAATTTTTTTTTTAATTTTGTGTATAATCATCCCAAGCATTTATTTTTAGAGTTTTATGTCTACCTGTTTCTGCCCTACCCCCTCTCCCCCTTTGCCCTCTAAATGACCCTATCAAAAAAAAGAAATTTTAATTTTGTATATAATTATCCCAAGCATTTATTTTTAGAGTTTTATGACAAAGGTGAAATGTTTCCCCCACAGCCCTTGCCAGAGCAACCCCGCCAAAATACAGTTTTTATACCCTCCAAAGAGAATTGGACCCTATAAAGAAAATATGTATATTCTTGATTAGTGATGAAGTTTAAGACTGTCTCACAATGCCCAAACGTTCGTCTGTGGAAAACATGATACTGTCTATTTTTAAACCCGCCCCCTTCAGTAGGCGTTGACATACGATATTATATAAAGGAACTCTGGGCCACCAAGTTAAATATTTTAAATTCACTTACTAAATATTTGGAGGGTATTTAAGATTCGATCCGGTCGAATATAACGTTTTTACTTGTTTTTTTTTTTTATCTTGGACCTGCACTCAGGGGATGACCCCTATGTATGTAATGCATTGCGCTGGAACTGAAAACGAGGGGATAGTATTGAGGGGATAGACTAGGAAAGATGAGAAGATAGACAGTTTTTTTGTAGCTATTTCAACCTTTTTTACTTCGTCGGCTAATTTTTGCCGACACAATATTACTGAACAGGAAATGATTTATTTAAAATTTTAAGTGAACAAATACCAATAGAGAATAAAGAAGATGCGATTGCATATGCAAAAATGTTTAAAATTTTTTCAGCTTAAACTTTTTGATAAGAATAGTAATTTTAATTTTAGGAGGGTAATATACTCAGGAGGATAAAATAGTCAATCAAGAGGTCAATTTTTAATTCTGCTGTAAATGAGGTCCTTTGGAAAAACATATGACGATGTGTATAAACAAATACATGGATTTCTCAACACCCTTATTGCCTTATTTTATACAAACGCTTGCCATCAAATAAATTTTCCAGCGAATCTGATCGTTCTTTTTAATTCCTCTCATCAGATGTTTGACGAATTTATAGACTTTTATTTATATTGTGTTCCTTTATGTCTTTATCGATATACAGATTTCATTATTTCTATACGATATTCATTGTTTTTTTATTTTCAGATATTATCGAGCAAATACTGTGCGTTACCAGAATGAGAACTGCGAAGGAGTTTGTATGCTCAATCACTATTGTGCCATAACAAGAGTGGATTACAAAGAATTTCGGCAGTGCCTTGAAAAGGAACAAAGCGCCCTGAGGTCCAGTGCACGGAAGCAGTGTGACAATAATAAGACATTTTTAATATTTACAATGATGTGCACAATTACACTGGCCTACATTCAGAGAATTTATAAGCAGTTGTACAGTCTCTTGGGGCTGTTAATTGGATGTCAACAATTAAGGTTTTTAAAAACTCACCAATTACAGGAAAAACTAAGGAAAATGGGAACAAATCAAAAGGACAATTCTGCCGTGCAATATAGCGAAATACAATATGACGAACTGTTGTATAACGTTAAGTCCATTGATGGCGGGGCGTGTGTGACACTAAAGCATCATGTCCATAATTGCAACCATTGTTTGCAACAAAAACCCATGAGTGCTGCGGCCACAACCATTGCTGCTGCAGTTGCTACGAATGCTGCTAAAACTGAAAGAGTGCCTGATACAAACTGCATGCACAACGCGCAGATTATTGTGCAAACCGTGCAAACCGTGCAAACAGAACGAAAACTATATTGTAGTCATACGAGGAGGACATTGTACACCGTTAATACTCACGTAAGCGATTTACGCTTAGAATATTTAAAATTAATTCGTATATTAATATTCGATAGCATAGATGTAAAGCACTTGAAGTGTGTCTTAAGTTTAACTCTATACTCAATAATTGTAAGCAGAAATAAGGAAAACTTTTGCTGGTACCCAACATCGACGAGTTGTTGTAGTAGTATTTTGTGCAGAATTAGTTGTTTTAATCCTGCATTATTAAATAACAACTTGCTTATCTTATGCATTTGAGAGAGTAGGCCTTACACTTAAAGGAATGCTGTGAGTTTTGTATGTTGCTTCCAGCTTTAAATATTTTTATTTCATTTTTGCTTATTTCTTAAAGCAAAAAAAAAAATAATGCAATAGCTATAAACTTTCAGTTGCTATTTTTGTACATGTACGTATTTTTATCTTAGTATAATATTAAATATTATTTATAAAGAATTTTAGTGTGAAGGGAAAAAAATAATAAGGGGTATTTAATAATTCATTCAATTTCAAGTCGACTAATTTTGGATTAAATATATTTTTCAATTTTGAATAAAGTTGTTGCCACTAATTAATTAATTGAAGATTCTCGCCGTTCTGCTGGTTTGATGCTTATAAAATATTTTCATATTCCTCTTAATAAAATAGTAAAAATTCATAAAAAAAATAATTTGCAGATTTGAACTTGAGCCCAACAAGGGAATTCTTATCTTATTTGATTGAAGATTTTTATGTAAATTGTTGTGTTGTCAAAAACTTTATGCTAACTTTTCAATAAGATGAGCTTCTTAGTTCTTGGTAGCGATTAGTACAGAAATATTAGTACAAAAGTCATGGGTCCGATTCCCAACAAAGACCAAAAAGTGTTTGTGACGTTTTCAGGTAACATTATGAAACATAAGTAGGACTTAAGAGGGTTGAATTTATTAATCAAAACAGGCAGCCTGTGCAAAATGACCAAACCTAATTCTTCTTATTCATTCACTTCAAATTTGAGTTATAAAACGATGTATTATTCACTGGTGCAAAAACAAATAACAAGAATTAAAGTCCCATCAAATTGACACGAATTAGGGAAAGGAGAAACTAATTTTTTCCTTTATATTAATTACAGAATATCTTGCGGGTACTATTAGCTGAAGTAGTTAATACGAGACTATGAAGCGAGTTCGAGTGCGAACTCAGTCATGAAAATTGGGGTGTAACTGCTGTTGGCTGAAGTAGTAGAACGCGAGACTATGAAGCTTAAGGTATGTTCACACTTATCAAATATTTGCCCCGAAAAACGTAACCACTAAATACTAATGAAAAATATTTTAGATTTTATATCTGAGATTTAAAAACAAATTTCGAACAATTAGCCTATGAATCTTAATTCAATTTAATATAGCAATATAAAATGTTCGTTAAAATTCTTACTACAGAAAAATATTTTTGTTCAGATACGAGTTTATTAATTAAAGCAGTTTCATACAGAACTAGTAGAGAGTATCAGGAATCCAATATTATTGGAAACTATTTGACTCAATAAATACTTTTTTGAACTAAAGCTTTTTATTAGTGTTTAGTGGTTACGCTTTTTTGGTAAAATATTTGATAAGTGTGAACGTACCTTTAGAGTCTTCAATTCAACCCCGCGCTGAGTCATCAAATATTCTTCTGATCAGCACTAGTGCATGGTTGTGGTAGTTATTGCCAGCCTGTTTCAATGATGAAGGCATAGTCTCTGGTCACTGAACATAATTAGCAGCGACTGACACTATCCCATACTAAAAGCAGAGTAACAGCACCCACCTTCGTCGGCCTGTAGCAAAAATTAGCCGGCGAAGTAAAAAGGTTGAAATAGCTACACAAAATTCTCTGTACTCTCATCCTTCTTCATCTGTCCCCTTAATACTATCCCCTCCTTTCTAGTTCCGGCACAATGCACTCCATATGTAGGGGTCATCTCCTGAGTGACGGTCCAAGATAAAAAAAAATCTTAAAAATTGTGTCAAATTGTGTCAGCCTGGTCACTGAAAATTACTGGCATCGATTGACACTAAAGAGAAGTATAACAGGTACCCTCCTAAGTTGGCCCTGTAGCAAGAAAAAAATTGGCCGACGAACTAAAAGGTTGAAATAGCTACAAAAAATTTCTCTATCTGCCCTCTTTTTTAGTTCCGGAGAAATGTCAGTGCATATTCAAGAGGCATCATCCCCTGAGTCCTGGTCTAAATTAAAAGAAAATACGGAATATCTAAAATACCTTGTGTCAAAAATAAATTAAACATCGACAAATTTTAAAAGATGCTTTTGAAAATATTCTTTTTTTTTAATATATTCAATGTTGTATTCTGAATATTTTGAAAAGTATAAATAAATAAATTTTAATATTAAATTAAAGGAGCATTCATTACTGATTTTGAGGCCGCTACGCCTTCTCATCAGATCTCTTTATCCAATCTTGAAGTTAGTAGATATCATTCAGTAGGAATAGCAACTACTTGGTCAATGTTTTTTACGAAATAGAGCTCAAAATAAATTTTCATAGGAGCTTGCTGATTTGAAATTTAAATAAAACACATGCCAAATTATGAAATGGCCAAAAAAACATTTTTTATTTGATAGATAATTTCTTGTCATTTAACATTTAAATATAATTTCGGGCCACCACGACTATTTTTCACAAAGGTCATTCTGGAGGTTAAATTTTCGACCACCTTTTCAAGCATTTGAGGGCGTATTTCAGCAATGACACGTTGAATACTGGTTTCCAAAGCGTCAATCGTTGCTGGTTTATCCACGTAAACCAATGATTTCAGGTATCCCCACAAAAAACAATCGAGTGGCGTCAAATCACACGAACGCGGAGGCCATTTCTCGAAATAATGTTGGCGTTGAAATGTTCTTTCTATAAGTCCATTGTTACGCCTGCAGTATGACAAGTGGCACCATCCTGTTGAAACCACATTTCGTTTACATCCATATCTTGAAGTTTTGGCACCAAAAATTCATTGATCATGATTCCGTATCGATTTCCATTCACCGTAACGCGTTGTCCTTCCTCATTTTTAAAGAAATAAGGACCGATGATTCCACCAGCCCATAGAACGCACCAAACAGTACATTTATCGGGATGCATTGGTAATTCTTGAACGGCGTGTGGATTATCTTTGCTCCAAATACGGCAATTTTGCTTTTTGACAGATCCATTCAACCAAAAATGCGCCTCATCACTGAAGAGAATTTTGCAGTAAAAAAGCGGATAAACATTTTTAATTGAACACTGTTTTTGAAAATAAATTTCCACGATTTGGAAGCGTTCTTCTGGAGTTAACCTGTTCATGATGATTTGCCAAACAATACTGAGTAGAGACGTTACTTTAAAGTGTCAAAACAGCTGTCAGACAACAGAGTGATTCGTATAAAAAAAAACTTCATAAAAAAACAGCGACAGCCAGCTGGGTATACATATATGGTTCTAACTTTTATTTTTCCTAGAGTTTAAAATGTGACGCTTTCAGCTCTTAGTTATATGCAACAACAAATTGTTTCAACTGCTTTCAGCTGTTTAATTCTTTCATTAAAATAATAATAAACAAACCGAACAACTTGAAGTACTTCAGTCTACAGCAAAGTAAAATATAACACCTTTTATTAATTACAAATTGAAAATTCATTATCTTTCTGCAAGAAGTTAGAGTATTCGCTGCACTAACTTTGGCATATATTTACTTTTTTTCTGCGAAGACGTTAAACTTCTGCTACTGAGAAAATCATAAAGGCTCAACCGCAGAAGTACTACTTCTTAGTTGAAAACTAAAGAAAAACTCAATTGTACAGATACAGATCAGATTAGTTAGATGAGAGAAGCAATTATATTTTTGTCTGGAAGATATGCTGAAGGCCGAAAAAGTCTATTCTGCGCTCTCATATGGCTTGGAAACCGAATCCTTTCATAACTATCAATAAAGTAGACCCTCAATAATTTCCAGTCAAAATCTCTAACGCGGTTAATGTCTGCTGAGTGATAACAGACAAAATTTGTCATTGACAGACCGGCAGTATGACACCAAGTGGATCTTATGCGCCACCGATCATGTAGTATTGCATGACATTGTTAACGCAAAACAATACATTCACTTAGAATGTGTGACGTAGTCTCATCCTTCTCTATACACAAACGGCATAGAGGCAAATCTACCAGTTTGCTCTCCCATAAAGGATAAGTAAACGATAATGCAGACCAAAATGACCGGTAAGAAACCAGGGACCACTTCAAGCAGCTGGCATCTTTTAAATTCACGGAAAACCTTAAACGAACAGAGTTTCATCAACGCCTTTGCTGGCCTCATATTTAGAGAAGCAAGTGAAGTATACCATGCTGCCATGGTCTCATCCTGTCCAGCTAATTTCACAAAAGGGCTCTGGGCTCATAAATGAAGTAGTGGGAGCGCCCTTCTATTAAATTTATCCGCTAAAGCGGAAGTAAGTGAAAAGGCAAACTACACTTTATAACTTTTTTTTAAAGTTGACTTTTGTTTCGTTTATGAACTCTTCATGCGATCCAAATCTCTTCAGGTTGGGAAAAATGAATAGAGACAAGGTTAGTAAATCTGGAAGATATTCTGAATGGGGTAGCAGTATGTAGCCCAATTGGAGCTTATGGCCAAGTTTAAGCGGCGTCCGTTTCGTGAATAGTTTTTTCATATTCAAGCATTCGTGTAAAAACAATATTTCTTCCATTTGTATACCCTCCAAAAAATGATATGGGGGGTATATTCACTTTGTCATTCCGTTTTGCAACGCAGCGAAATATCGATCTGAGACCCCATAAAGTATATATTTTTATTCTTGATCAGTGATGAAATCTAAGACGATCTAAGCATGTCCGTCCGTCCGTCCGTCTGTGGAAATTACGATTCAGTCCAAACGAAAAGAGCTAGACTCATAAAATTTGGTATAAATATATCTTGAAGGATAATACAGGTTAAGTTCGGAGATGGGCTAAATCGGTCAAGAGGAAAAAATGTTCCCCTAAGAAGAACTAAACCAACCTCTAAAAAACAACACAATTTTTAAGTTTTTTTGTAATTTTGCTAAGCAAATGATATATTTTTATATTAAAGAAGGTCCAACGCGTTGAAGTTGGAGCCATAAAATAAAGAAAATTATTTTTGGACCCGCCTCCTTAAGTGGGTGTTATTATATGAAAAAATAGTGTAAAAACTTAATAAATTGTTTTACTTAAGCCTGCTTTCCTTAAAAATAAGCTTTAATGACGAAGCTGAGACGTAACCTGGTACTATTCTGCCCCCTCCCCTCCTCCCCTTTGGCCCCTAAATGACCCTAACAAAAAAAAATTGTTTTTAATTTTGTATATAATTATCCCAAACATGTGTTTTTAGAGTTTTATGACAAAGGTGAAATAGTTCCCCCACACCCCGATCCCGCCAAAATACAGTTTTATACCCTATAAAGTAAATATGTATATTCTGGATCAGTGATGAAGTCTAAGACGGTCTAGCAATGCCCATACATTCGCCTGTGGAAAACATGATATTGTATATTTTTGAACCCCGCCCTCTTTAGTAGGAGTTAACGTACGATATTATATAAAGGAACTCTGTCCCACCAAGTTAAACATTTTAAATTTACTTACTAAATATTTGGAGGGTATTTAAGATTCGACCCGGTCGAATATAACGTTTTTACGTGTTTTTCTTCTTTGTGTGCTCAAAATTTTACAATAGGCTATAATAATGGATAATGATGGCAGCTGTGTTGTACTAAAAGCTATTACAAAGAAACTTCAATATGCCGAGGGTGCTGCTGGCTGGAGTAGTTAACACCAGACCAAGAGAGCACGTAAATTCCAAGTTCGATTCCTCACTTAGTCATTAATATTGTGCCTAATTTTTCTGATCTGAATTAGATCATGGTGGCGTTATTTGTTGTCCGCCTGTTTCACTAACGAAGGCACAACATTATCATGGGGTAAAGATCAGTGTAACAGCCTTTGTCGGCCTTGTAGCGACAATTCGCCGACTAAGTAAAATGTTAAAATAGCTATAAAAATGTATCTATTCTCCCTTTCTAGTTGGGACAAAATGCACTACTTACTCGTAAATAAAAAATCCCCTGAATGCTGCCACGGTGTTATCACACATCCTTCGTATATATTGTTATTATTATTTGATGCATGCCATACAATCTTCGACAAGACTTGATTTATATTTTAGTCCCAGAAGGCCATAGATATTACTAGTTGTTGTGGCATGTAATTACTGTTTCTCTTTTTATTATAAAATGTTCGTGTTATTATCCCACCAACAGGAATTTTCACGTCTAT
Source organism: Linnaemya tessellans (assembly GCA_951800035.1). Taxonomy (NCBI): domain Eukaryota; kingdom Metazoa; phylum Arthropoda; class Insecta; order Diptera; family Tachinidae; genus Linnaemya; species Linnaemya tessellans. Next base: position 43,392,269 of record OX637535.1, read on the forward strand.
TACACAGTCATGAAATTGAATGAACAATTACTCTATACTCTTGCAATTGTTAATTATCTTGTACATGTTATTGTTTTCAAATCTTATAGAAATAATTTTAATTCAAGTTCAAGACACCATAATTAAACAAATAAAAAATGTATCATATATACGAGTATTTTATATGTTATTCTACATCTGATTTTAATACGAGATAAGGCTGATTAAATGTCAAATTAAAAGCAAAGAAAATGAATCAAAGTAATAGTTCTTATTTTTCCATACTGAAATAATAACGAAAAATTCTAGAATTTCAGGCTCGTATTGCTTAACTCATAAAAACTGTGTCGTAAAGTAATTACAAATAAGAAACTTTCGTTAGAGAAATTAATAGTTTTTAATCAAACAATTTGTATAAATGCGCTAATGTTTTATATGTAAAAACTCTTTGTTTTATTTCATACAAAAGAACCACAAAAAGAACAAAAGTCTTAATGCCGAGACACATAGAATCCGTCATACGTTATACGTCGCCTCTTTCAACTGACAACTGAGTTGAAATACATGCTTTCTTATGTGAGATATCACATTCAGAACTTCTGCGGCAACGCAAACTATGCAAGTTGGCTAACTTTTAAGTTTTGACGTACGTTGAATACTTTGACGGACATCAGTAAATTTTTCAAACTATTTTGATTAATTTTATTGTGTTTTGCGTTCAGGAAAAATTAAATAATATATAGAAAATTTTATAAAATAAAAAAACTTATGGTAAATAAATAAAATAGAGAACAAACAACTGATTTAATATCCGTCAAAAAAGTACTCATTGTGCCAACCTAGTCCGTCGGTATGACGGTATAACCTATGACGGATTCTATGTGTCCCGGCCTTTAGTTTATATAGGTAATTAAGTTTTTCCTGCTCTAAATAATATAATTTGTTGAATGTAAACAAACAAACAATGTTTTAAATGTTTGAAATTTAGCCAAATGCTGCTGTTATAAATTCACACTTTCACACCTTAAGTTGGATTCTCTTTAAAAATTTTAAGGCAAATTTTTTATAGCCACATGTACAGGGTGTTTTTTTTAAAGGTATAGAACTTCGAATTGAAATAAAACACAAGAAAATCGTTTTAATGTCCATCAATTTGGCTTTATTGGAAGGATAATTTTAATGTTTAAATATGATTTCGGGCATGTGGCCGCCGCGGCTGGCTCGAATAAAGCCAATTCTACAGGTCCAATTTTCAACCACTTTTTCGAGCATATGGGGCCGTATGTTGGCAATAGCGCCACGAATGTTGGCTTCCAAGTCCCCTAACGTTTCTGGTTTGTTGGCGTAGACGAGCGACTTTACATATCCCCAAAGAAAATAATCCAATGGTGTCAAATCACACGATCTTGGTGGCCAATTGACAGATCCATTCCGCGAAATTATGCGCTCATCGAATGTTTCCTTCAATAAATCGATTGTGACGTGCGCTGTGTGGCATGTAGCGCCGTCTTGTTGGAACCACAACTCATCCACATTCATTTGCGCAAAATCTTCCATAAAGTTGATGGACAAAGCTCCAATTGCTGTGCACGGTGGCGAATCGATTCATTCGGGTCCTCTTCAACACTTTGCTCTACAGCGGCAATTGTTTCTTCGGTGCGCACTGTTCGACGTCTCTGCGGATGCGTATTATCACATAGAGTAAACGTAGTGCGAAAACGATCCATGGTTAACCGAATTAATTGCTCTGATGGACGATTATGTCGACCATAAAATGGACGGAGCTTGCGGTAAACTTCGCGAACTGAACCATTACTTTCGAAATAAATTTACACGATTTGCAAGCGTTGTTCTTTTGTCAACCTGTTCATGATGAAATGGCAAACAAAACTAAATATTAATCACTTGACAGCTGACAAAATGGCCGCCAGTTAAAAAAGTGATGCCAACTTAAAGTTCTATACCTCAATAAAAAACACCCAATATAACGAAAATTTGGTATCATGTTAGATAAGTGATGAAATTCAACACGTTTTTGCCACACAATTTAACAAGTCACGCTAAGCTGTAACGGTGAGGTGAAAGCACTTATTTAAGAAATTATTAGAGACACATTCACCCCTATCATGAATAATTTTCCCCCGAAATTTTTCCCTTGCAATCATGAAAAAATTACCCGTGAATGATTTCGCGCTAAAATTAAATTCCCCTGATCGTGAATGATTTTGTTCCCGCGAGTTTTTTTTCACTTTTTGCTTTAATTTATTCACTTATGTCGATTTCTTTTCTAAAAAAGAATGCTACATATTTTGCACTTTTCAATGGAAAATGGCAACATTATGGCATTTGAAAATAGTGAATTTATTGGAAATTGATCTACCATCTCTTATGAAGATGTGTTTTATTTTAAAATTGCTCCTAATTGTGGTTTTTTAGAATAAAAAGTGACAAAATGTTACATATTTTCCAGAAAAGAAATCGCCATTAGTTTTTGGTGGGGAATAGAGGAGAAAATGTAAGTATTTTCTATTATAATTCGAATATTAGAGTTTGCAAATTTTATTTTTGTGGCAAGAGCCGTCAATAAGACACAAACTTATATTTTTTGCTACAAATCAATTGCCTGCGTCTTTGTAAAACTTGTAGCTCCAATTCTAAAGATTAGAAATATTTTTAATTTGTTTTGTGAGGTTTTCAAAATATATCCAAATTATTTCACTACTAAATATTTAGTCATACTATTTTTAAATATTTTTAAATTATTGCATAAACTTAAATTTTTCAACACAAATTCTTTGATTTTTCATGTTGTTTTCGGGTTCTTCTCTTTCTTTGCATTCACTGAGAACTGATAGCGGCAATAACGGGAGATTCACGATAACATTTTTCCCTTCGAGTGGAACATGTGAACAAAAATTCCCAATGTTATTCACGATATGGGTGATTGCAAGAATGATAAAATAAAGATTACGCCAACAAGCTTAAATAAAAATACTTTTCTGCGCATGATGGAACTATGACGTCACTCAACATGTGTTCTGATTGGCTAATAAAATTCAGCTGAGATCTATTATGTTATTGTAAAAAACAGGGCAGTGGGACAAATTGCGATTTTTTAAATTATATTTGTTTGATAATAAACAATTTTAAACAATTATTTTATTTTTCACTTTTTTTATTTGAAATTGTTAATTTATAGTTATTTTAAATAAATATTGAACCCAAGTGTTAATTATTTTTCTTTTTTCAATTATTTCTAACTTGTTTTTTTGCTGTTACTTTGTTTGCAATTGCCCACTGCACATTTCATGTTTGCTTTTTTTGTTCTCTTTTCTCTTTAGTTTAGTTTTTTTATTTACAGTTTATGAGCTTTAAAAATCAAGTTTTAATAAGTTTTTTACACTTTAAGTTATTTAATAATTATTTTAATATATTTATTTTAAAATATAACACAATTTATTATAAAATATAACACAAAACTTGCACTTTCATAAATCCGATTTAATTTGGTTGTTGGAAATCTCTCTGAGTAAATTGGAAATCTCTCTGAGTAAATTGTGTGAAGAGTTTAGCATAAAATATTAAGTTTGTACGAGAAAGTATTAGTTTTGAATATAATAAACATTTGGCAATATCTTCAAGGGAACAAATACGTCATCAAACGGTAAATCATGCGCAAGGCGTAATCTTTATTTTATCATTCTTGGGTGATTGTATAAAAAGGCCATTTATGTTTTCATACTTATTTTTCGTTATACAGACATGTTGCTCTTCATATTTTGAAGAGTGTATTGTGACATGAAGAAAACAATCCCATGAACTAAATTTTTATCAGCATAAATGTGTTCTTGATAGAGTTTTCGTATATAATTTTCTCATAAAATTATAATATATATAAAAATTGTTGCAACATTTAATTAAAGTACACATGAGTACTGATGATGGAAGTGCAGCGACTTGCGAACACCACAGTACCATGTAACTTAGAAAATTATATTAATAATAGAATTAACTAATTAGAAAGGCATGATAAATATTCCAAGGCACAAAGGAAAGTCAACTTCAGTTTTTAGCTATTCAGCTTACACAGCAGAGTAGAACAGTTGTTTTCGAAGGACGCTACACTTTCATCATCAGTATTCATGTGTATTTTTGTCATCAACTTTTAGGTAGCTTAGTTTCGTATGACAACAATTCTTATTTAAAGAAATTTTATTAGGAAATTGAATACGAGAACTGCATCAACCTGATGTTAACACATTATTCTCTTAATACCCGTGTTAACAGCAGAGTGATGCAGTTCTCGTATTGAATTTCCTTATTGTGTGATACCAATTGCTAACCATCTTTTAGTTTAATATACTATTTTCTGAACTTTGTACTACATCAAGTAAGATAAACTCCAAAAATTTTATTTACTAAAGTTTAAAAAAACTGATATAAATAAAGTACTAGAAAACACATATACTCATTTGTAGATATAAACAAAATATATTAATAATGAAAATAATATAAAAAATAAAACAACTTACCAAACGATAAAACTTAATAAAATTTATTGATACTTAATAAATATATAGTGTCTTTGGAAATTTTATATTTGAAATTAATTGTGTATAATGATATATATATTTTATTTGATAAGTCTTTAAGTGTATAATCGTAAACTTGTATGTGTGTTATTGTAAAATAATAAATTACCTAATACTAGCAGATATTATAAAAGTTTAATATAAATTGCTATTTCATTGGCTTAGGTTTAGATTAATGATAAATAAATATTGTATATGTAATATATAAAAACCGTATAAATATATATAATAAGTAAATATAAAAAGCAAATAATACACTAATAAATAATTAATTTAAAAGCAATAGTTATTTGTTTTAAAATACTTATTTTGTAATCTTATCTGATAGGAGTCAAGTAAAGGTGAGTATTGAATAAGAGGCAAACAAACAAATCAATCAAGGATACGTTTTAAATTGATTGAAAAGGCTTTTGCATTTGTTTAGTTAAATAATAATCAGAAATAAAAGGATTCAAGAAATGTATAACACAAGTACATCGTGTGCTGTTCAAATGTGCTGCACTGTATCACGACTTATTTTCAAGACTTTTGGTTAAGATCCTAACAACTAGAATTGCATTTGAAATTTATGCAAGAGTCTATTTGTTTTAGATTGCACTAATTTAACCTCTACTACTGTAAGGCTGCGAAGAAGCAGGCGAAGCTGAATATTATTTTCAGTAATAAGTTTTGTGAAATTCTAAGTTTCTTAGTGTGATATAGTGATCTTAGCCCATGTGGGAGAGTCAAAAGACATTACAGCCAGTACCCCGTTTTAGTAAATAATGTAACAACTTCTAGCATAGAAAAAGTTGTTGTCAATCTGTAAAATGCAGCACGTCAGAATAAATTTTTTTTTGGTACATTTCACTTTATACTTTAATACTCATGACAATCACACCACGAGACTACGAAGCGGAGTGTCCTGAGTCATGAATATTGTGTTGAATTCTTCTGATCAGCATTAGTGCGTGGCTGTGTTAGTTGTTGCCAGCCTGTTTCAATGATGAAGGCATAGTCACTGATCACTGGACATAATTGGCAGCGACTGACACTAACATGTACTAAAAAGCAGAGTAACAGCATCCACCTTCGTCGGCCCTGTAGCAAAAATTAGCCGGCGAAGTAAAAAGGTTGAAATAGCTACAAAAAAAAACTGTCTATCTTCTCATCTTTCCTAATCTGTCCCCTCATTACTATCCCCTCATTTTCAGTTCCGGCGCAATGCATTGCTTATATAGGGGTCATCCCCTGAGTGCTGGTCCAAGATAAAAAAATAAAAAAAATATATTAATTAAGTTTTTTTTTCAATGTGAAAACGTCTCACAAGTTTCAGATATCAGGATTGTTAGATCATTCTGACGTGTTGTTTTATTCTTTCTTAAAATACACCAAAATGACGATGTAAAATTTTTTATAAAAACTGGTGTTCTATATACATGTAAACTCCTCAAAAACTTTTTAAAACTGTACTGACAAATTGTTGAAAATATGATCAAGTACTCGTTAATAGAGATGATTTCAATGAAAAAGCTTTTCATGTTAGAACATTTTTGTATACTACGATTTCAAAATTTTTTTAAAGATTTTGACCTTTTCATTTTGACAATGTTTAGCAGAATGCCCCTAATAACCCTGTTCAAGCCAGTGAATTTCAAGAAACACACATATATCAAAATACCAAAGCGCGGTATCTCTGCAATAAAGCCACCCAAGTATTTTAAAACGTCGGTAAAATAATCGGAAAAATATATTTACATGCATAGCAGGCTTTTCACTCTTAGTGCTTTTTATCCTGATTTATCATTAAGAGTAAAAAAGTCCTGATTGAAAGTTTAGCAGTTCTTATAATTATTCTGTAACTTTAAGCACTTTTTATTTAACTAGTAAAATTATTTAAAAAAATTCACATAACTAAGATCAACAAAATATTCAGTGAAATAATAAAATCCTAAAGGTCTAACTCATAAATTTTTTTATCGTTATTTATAACATGTTAATAAAACAAATTTTCATAAAAAATTAATTTATTTACTTGAATTAGGATTCTATAGGCTAATTGTTCGAAATTTTTAATTTAAATCTCAGAAAGACATGATAAATATTCCAAGGCACAAAGGCAAGTCAACATCAGTTTTTGTTATTCAACTTACACAGCAGAGCAGAACAGCTGTTTTCGAAAGACGCAACCCTTTCATCATCAGTGCTCATGTGTATTGTGTTTGTCACCACTTATTAGGTGGCTTAGCTGAATGTGATAACAGTTCCTATTTACACAAATGTTATTGTGAAAAAGAATACGAGAACTGTATCAAGGTGATGTAAACATGTTATTGTTATAATAACGTTCACATGTACTTAAGTATAAAATTCAAACCAAAAAAGTTTGACTTAGGTATGATGGAACAAAAAATTCAGAAAAATGGGACATGAAGAAAAATAATCAAACGGTAACACGGGTATTTAAGGAGTTGTAAAGCTTGTCTTTCATCTTTTTATTCGACATATCGGGCATGAAAATTAAAATCGTTTATCTAACTAATTGGGTCTAATTAGAAGCAAACTCAACACAAAAATAACCATATATATATATTATGTGCCAATATCCTTGTAAAAGATTTTTTCAAAATTAGAACCCGTCTATTAAAAAGTACCAAAATGTTTTGAATAACTTAATTAAAAATATATTCAGTGGCCTTCATATAGTAAATTTTTATACAATTCTACAAAAAGGGAATAGGAATTCATTAGGATGAATATTTAAGAAACCATCAGAACCCTAAAAATTTGGAAATATTTGTTGTTTTAAATTATCTTTTTTTTTATTTTAGCTTAAATTGTTTCTACCTATAGTCCTAGAAACTTATGGTCTAATTCATAAAAAATATTCCATGATTATTTATTTCATAAATTTTCCCAAGAAATAAGTGAAATAAAATATATTTTATGAATTGTCCCATTATTGACTTAAATAGAGATGCGGGTGCCCAGAAGTATATAGGTAAAAAATTCAACTATTTTTATTTTTAAATTATTGTCTTTGCGACAAACATATAATAGACATAATTTTTCAAATTTCGAAGTGAACATTTTGCTTAAATTTGTAAATGAATTTTTCAGCATTAAAATAAAATACAGCAGCATATTGAAATATGTTAAAATATTACCTTTAACATTGAATTCAGTTTCATACTGGTTTCCTCTATCACTTTTTTATACACACTTTTTAAATTTACTTTTTTAATATTAATATTATATTATCTTTATAAAAGGCCATATTGTGGAATTTTCCATCTTAAACATTTACTCTTATGTTATTGTTATGCTCTTATTCACTCCATTTTCTTTACAATAACTGCTCTCTTAACATGTTATTTTTATTTTGCTCTTCCACTATTCCACTTGTTGGCTTTACATTTCTAAGGAACAACATATTGTTAATTGTAATGGCAGAAATTTCTACATTTTTATTAACAGCAATAACTAAACAATTTGGGCAATATTTTTAACTTTCAAAATATTAAATTACATATATATTTTTCAAAATATTTACCTATTTGTTGAATTATTTTAGTGAGGACTAACACAAACAGTTGTATGTGATTTTCTACCTGCAATCCTTTCTCATGCAAAATATATATGCAATTGATGAAAATCGAAGTAAATTACAAACTAATGACTTTTCCGTCATTAAGAATTAACATTTTGCAAAAATTACATTGAATATATACATATGAAATGGTTACATAATTAAATTTGTTGTTAAGGATCATTTGGAATTACTTTTTATTTCGTTCTGCAACATTTCTCTTATACAAATATATTTTCCTCTTTAAATAATAAACTCTATGAAATTACAAATACCTATTTTCTCCGATAAAGCTTTAATTTTTTTTTTATTTTGTGCTCCTATAATACCCAAACTTATCCAAAACATAAACAGCAAAAGCAACCCATTCCCCTTAAAATCAATGCAACACACAACTTTGCCGCTCTCTATCTCTATAACAAGCAAAGCAAAAGCCTTTTAGTGTGAATGCAGCCCCAACTTGATTGCTGTGTCAAACATGTTAAGCCAACAGGGACTGCGCTTCTTAATAACAAATTTTCTTACAGACCTTTTTAACACCAAAAACATAACTATTTGCACAGATATGGGGTTTTAATTATTAAATATGCATTAATTAGCAATTATTTACACAATATATGAATATTTTGACACTTTTTCTATTTTATTTTATTAATATAACGGTGGTCGACACTAAAACATCCACACGGCACAGAAATTTTCTTTATACTAAATATTGTTGTAACTGGAAGAGGAACATTATGTGTTATGGGAACTGGAATTTTTAAATTTACTCTTTATGTTGTATCGAGAAAGGTTTTATTTGGTGGACCAGATTTCATTTACATATCAAAACTTGGCCGTATAACATGCTTTGCATGCAACCTCAATTTAGAAATGGATAGAACAATTGAGAAGTATGAAACGTCTATGTGTGTATAGAACGGATGGTGCCGGCGCACAGTGGGGTGAATGGTCGAGAAAGTGGCGATTAATTCATAGAACTTGTAATTTTAAAATCTTGTTATATTTTATTGATGAGTATTAATAAATACATAAAAAATCAGCATTTTAAAAAAAATTGTTTGAAAAAAAAATTGTTAACCTTTATGGGCTTTTTTGTATTTTGGAGCAAATGCTCTTATTTGACTATTTTTGCTGTAACTTTGTAATGAAAAGCGATAAATTAGTAAATTAAATTGCAAATTAGAGCGTACTTTATGTGCCTTTAGAAAAAATAATAATAATAAAAAAGATAATAACAACCACTTGTTTTTTTTTGCATTGATTCTTAGAAACCGGAATTCTCTCACAAAAAACTTCATAACTCAAAAATCGCACAAATGCGCAAATAGGTATTCTGGGAGTTATTATCTTTTTTTTAAGAGCATAAAAGCATTTTTTCCTGCACTGATCCGCAAAGTTGTTAAAACTCAATTAGGGGATTCACACTGTAGTCATAAAGCTATAAGTCATAAAGTAATAGTACGAAAAATATGACTAGTGTGAACACCCCGTCATAACTTAATATGCAATTTCAAACATCGATCAGCTGATAAGAAAACAACACATTTGTAATTAGATGTTAGCAAAGGAAAAGATAAAGTTGTAATAAAGTTGTTTGAAAATACCAAAAAGTCTAAAAACTTTTTTTCTATTTAAAATTATTAAATTTGTGTTCTGGTGCACAAGAATATCGAAATGAATTTCTATGTATAAACTAAAAAAAACAGTTGCTGCCTTGATATGAGCTGAATAAATTTTATTTTGCGGCGGCATACGCAAAAACGTTCAGTGGCTGCCAGCTACGTAGGTTAAAAGAGAAGAAATTTTCACATTTATATATTTAGTTTTTACGATTTAGTTCTCTTTTAATATTTTTTATGTTATAAAAATGTGATTTAATGTACAGACATATAGATATGAATAATTTTTTTGGCGTTCTTTCGTCTCGCCTAAAGATTTTCAGCCGTTCGACTCAGATCTCTAGAGCTATTTTATGACAAAACAAAAACAGACCTGAAAGAGTGCTATTATTTTATGACTTTTTTGTATGCAGCACAACAAATTTTTTAAACTGGTTTAAAATATTATGATTTTATGACAATATGACTACATAGCACGAAGTGTGAATACCCCAAACGTATATATCAAAAATAGCACATATTTGGAGACATTTAATTTTTTTTTTAAATATTTCTAAAACATTTATATAAACAAAAAATAATTTTTTAAATGCTCGTATACTTATAAAAGTCTTAACAAAAACTATAATCACTTGAAATATCAAAATTTTTTCTTTGAATCAATGCGCGCAAATGTAACAAAAGAGATTGAACTTTGAAAACACACTGCATATAAAGTAAATTGCCAAGAACTTTTATTTCTGCAGTTAGTGATGTAGAGTTTTATCTACTTTCATATGGTACCAAATACGGTTGTGAAAGTGAAAGTTAATCTTTTGAATTAATTGCCAATTGTGAGGGCGTTCACCCCACAGTGCTGCGTTTTGTTTATCACACACTTTATAAGTACCCATAAAAAGCACAAAAGTTCCGCAATTGTAAGAGCCATTTTAAATCAAAAGTGATTTCAATGTTAACACTTCTGGCCTGCAGCAACATGTTTATATACAAATTCATGTTAATCTAACAGAGGCTGCAAGATCAACAGTTCTTCTTCCTATAAACAATGTTACGTACATTTCTAGTATTGAAAAAACAAATTACTAATTGAATTGTTTATTGTAAAAAGGGCGCAACCAACAATCTTATAGTTTTGAGTAATTCAAAGAAAACTCCCTAGCGACCCTAAAATTATTTTTAAGAATCTGATATGTTTTCCTGTGAAAGTTATTACTACATACTTGGAATTTTTGGATAAACATAGAATATTTTTTTATCTATGCTAACATATATTTAAAAAGTAATATTGAGTTTGCAAATACGCCTTTTTTTACACTAAACATCCTAAAAAAATCCTTTTACTCAAACATCGCACAAATTCTGTATATCAAATTAAAGGTAATTTAATTTTGTTTTCAAAATTATATAAAAATCGTAGCATCATTATTTTTCTCTTTCTCAACCATTGCCGTTTGAATTTTTAGCAAATAAACTAACTCATTTAACTAATCTCCCAAAAACTCAATTTTACTTGTTCCTTGCGCACTTTTTATACTAAATAAGATTCTCGGCTTTGGTTCACCATCACCTAGGTCCTAGGGACATTTTTTTTTACCAAATGATGTATTTACCTTCATAGAACAATAATCAGCCAATAACTCAATTTCTGTTTCCGTGTTGGTTACGCCATTTTTACAATAAACGATTCAATTCACAATGATGTTATTCGATGTATCGAACCATTATATTGATTCTAATTGGATGTTAGAAATATTTATTAAATGATTACACTTCGAATTTAAGACTTTATAAAGATTAAGAAACTTATTTTTATTGCATATTCCATTATTTTGTATTTAGCCTCCCTACTTGCAAACAGTATCAGAACTATGTTCATACACCAAGCGATTTCAAACATTTTAAGGTTTTAAAATCTTTTCAATACATGAAATAAAAAAATCATGTAAGTATTAATATCACATGATTCGGTATATAAACATTTATTCGATGTTTCACAATAAAACCTCAATGTTTATATGCATTGATTAAAATGAACTGCACACAATTGAAATTTCTCGCTCTGCAACATTCTCATTGTTCCAGTTAGTTTAAGCATAGTACTCTGTTCGAATTTGTGGAATATGTACGCAACATCAGTTATTTCAGTTTCAGTTTTTTTCCTTTTTAATTGAAATTATGTTTTTCATTTTCAATGAGAAAATTTTTAGTTTCAAAAAATTATCGTACGAATTAAATAACATTCATATTATTTCACATGTTTTTCATAATAAAAACAGAGTACTAGTTTAGCAACATTTTTCCACAAATATTTCGATTGAATATTTTTTGTAATGGGTTCTGTCAGAATTTCACATTAAATTTTTAACAGAGTACTAGGCTTTAAACTCAGAACTGCTTTTTAATCAAACTCTAAGTACCTATTCTCTTATAAAGCTTACATAATTCGTTATGCTTTTGTACTCTTATTGATCTATAAAAAAACAATCGAACTAAACAAACTCACTCAGCCTCAAGCACAGCAAAAACCATGCATTCCTTCCTTTTAGTCTGAAAGCAACCCCAACTTGGTCACTCTGTCAAACATGTTAAGCCAACAGGGACTGCGCTTCGTATTAACAAATTTTCTTACAAACCTTTTTAACACGAAAAACAAAACTAATTTGCAAAGATGTTTGCATTGAATTATTAAATATACACTAATTAACAATTATTTACACAATATATGAATATTTCACCACTTTTTCTATTTTATTTTATTATTATAACGGGAGTCGACACAGAAACGTCCGCACGGTACTCAAATTATCGGTATACTAAATATGGTTGGAACTGGAAGAGTATTAATTACTATATGTATTGTAACTGGAAGATCCACACTAACAACATATAGAACAGTGTTACCGCAAGAGTGTTTTTTTATACCTAAGCAACTAATACAGTATGCAAGATCCATATTCGTACACCCTTAGTGGATAAGGTTTTACGCAATATATTAAAATATATTGGCAACTATTCAGTAATTTATTATATTATATTTAATAAATAATATGTTTATATAATTATTTATATTCTAATAAAATAGCTTTGAGTTTCAATATATTACAATAAATAATGTATTTTAATTATTTGTTTTTACTGAACATTTAATGTTATTAAGAAGGTATATGGTGTATGAATATGGATTTTGCCTACTGTATATTTCTTTTCACAAGTAAGCCTAGTACTCTGTTAAAAATTTCATGTGAAATTCTGACAGAACCCATACAAAAAATATTCAATCGAAATATTTGTGGAAAAAAGTTGCTAAAGGCTGGTTGTCGCATACAGCTGAAACTGAAACTAAAACTGAAACTGAATTTTTTTAAGTTTCAGTTCTTACTTTTTCAGTTCTAAAACAGCAACTGAATGTTGCGTGGGTTGCAACATACAGCTGAAACTGAATCAAAGCAAATGTAATTTGTCGGCTTTGTTTACGTTTTTTTTTCAACTATTTATACGCGCTATTTAAATTTTACAAAAAAATGCATGGTGAATATTCATTCAAACAAAATAAAGTGATAGTTTTCAAATTTGACATGTCAAAAATTACATTTCAGTCGGACAGCGACTGAAAATAAGTCAAAAGTACTTTTTTTCAGTTCGGTTGCTAATGTACTGAATTCAGTTCCTGTCAACAGCAACTGAAAAATCGGATTCAGCTGCTAAATTCAGTTGCTATTAAGTTTCAGTCGCAAACGTATGGAATTCAGTTTGAGTTTCAGTTTCAGCTGTATGCGACAACCAGCCTTAAGCTAGTACTCAGTTTTAATTATGAAAAATATGTGAAATAATATGAATGTTATTTATTTCGTACGATAATTTTTTGACACCAAACATTTTCTCATTGAAAATGGAAAACATAATTTCAATTAAAAAAAAGCCTAGTACTCTGTTTGAATTTGTGGAAAATGTTGCGCAACATCAGTTATTTCAGTTTCAGTTTTTTTCCTTTTTAATTGAAATTATGTTTTCCATTTTCAATGAGAAAATTTTTAGTGTCAAATAAATTATCGTACGAAATATATAACATTCATATTATTTCACATGTTTTTCATAATTAAAACAGAGTACTAGTTTAGCAAAATTTTTCCACAAACATTTCGATTGATACATCATAATATGTGGGCAGCTTCAAACTACTACCTTTACTATAATAGTATTCGTAATGAAAACACATATATATATATTATATTAATTATAAAATTAATAAAGTTTGACAACTAAAATTTTCATTTCAGGACACGCGTCTTGTTCACTTGTTATTTGGTAACTAAGTAAACATTTTCAATTGCAGTAACATAAAGTAGCAAAAAGCTTTTGATCTCAGCAGCCAATGGCTCTGGAAAAAGTAAAGAGAAAATATGGAATATTTGGAATAATAATCGTCTTTCGCTTTTTCCAGAGCCATCGGCTGCTGATAACTAAAGCTTCTTTGTTATTTATGTTCAAGTAATTGAACATAAATAACAAATAATCTTAATATAAAATTAATAAAAATAGAATTTGAACAAATTCATTTATTAATACAATAATAAAAAAATGGTTTGCAGTCTTGCAGATTCGAACTTAAGCCCTTTGATAAAATTAACAATTTATAATAAAAATTCATAAAAATATATAATTTTCAGTTTGCAGATTACAGATTTTAACTTGAGTCTGAATAAAAAATTGTTATCTTAACTATAAAATTAATAAATATAGACAAATAAAATTTACATTCATGTTCAAAAAAATTATTATAAAAATTTTTCGTTTTCGGCAACACTAAACTTGTCTTCTATGTACTTAATCTTTTTAGGTAATAAATTGTTCTCAATAATAACTGTATTAAGTTCACTTTGGCTCTTCAGATTTCAAACTTACTTTTTTTTATAAAGAACATTTACAATGGAAACATTGGAACTGGTCGTATAACATGTGTTGCATGTAACTTCAATTTAGCAACGCAAAGAACTCATAGAAGGTGTGAAACGCTTATGCATGAATAGAACGGATGCTGTCGGCTTTTAGTTTAACACACAGCTCCATAAGTATCTACACACACATGCTCACAAAATTTCGCACTCATAAGACAGATTTTAAGTCAATAGAGATAGCACTGTTGACTTTTTATGGTACATTTTCGGCTTAGTTTGTACCGTAGTACCAGCGCTACTTACTTGGTACATTTAAAATACCTCATTCATATATAATGTTTAATTTTTATGATAACATTTAATTTTAATTGTTATGGTAACATTTGAAAAATTTTTTACAGAAATTTTCCAAATAATCAATTACCGCATTCAATATCGATCGAATATCAATAAAACTTAAAAAAAAATTTCATCGATATTAAGTGCCGTAATTTGTCCCCATTTTAATAAACAAACAATTTTTTATCAATTATTCGGATATGTAATTATTATAACTGAAATAATTTCTAATAAGTGAAAATCAACTAAAATGTCTAAAACTACACAAAATTATTTTACCAAATAACCCCCTGCGGAGCAATTCTCAAGTAGTGATTTGACATCTTGAAAGCTTGTGTTTATTCTCATAGCTTAAAATAGAAAACTTGTGTTCGAAAATCAAAGAAAACAAATAAATTAAGAATAAAATTATGTGGCATTGTAGTTGGAACGCATTTAGGCAGAGATAAACAAACATTGACTTAACACACAACAGCACTTGACAGCTTGTTGGATAAATGAACATAGAAACTAAAACCATTAGATGCACTTAGCTAGATAGTATTTGGCTCAACGAATTTATTAATAATTCGTACATCTAGGAAATAGGTACTTAAACACCCAATTTACACGTGTACTTTCTAACTGGTAATTAAAAATTTGCATTTCACCATCTGTGTGACTTGTAAACTTTTCAAGACACCATTATGCTCTTTTAAAGCGATTTAATGTTTTAATGGCAACGTGAAGAACGAGTGGGCTGTGTTGTTCGGCAATAGTGATATTTTGGTCACTCACCATGTAAATGACTAAAGAAAGGTATCTTCAAAGGTCTCCTATGCTGAAGTTCACTAAAGAAAAGGATCTACTCGGTAGACCAAAATAGATTCCTAGAGTGTAATTTTTTCGAAACGAATAGACAATAGTCGTGTACTAGTTGAAATATGTATATTGAAGTATTGTGTAGACTTAATGGTGTAATGGGTAGATTAAAAACACAACAATGAGGTTATTTCAAAAGTTTGACGACCCACCATTTTAATAATTTTAAGATTGAGGAGTATAACTATTTTTTAAATTTGATTAAGACTTGCGCACTACGGAATTCAGCGCTCAGGTGGTGTGCAATTGCCACTTGCCCCCAAATTAGTAGAAGTAGGAACAGGCACTTCCTAACACTTTTTTTTTTTTAGGAGTAGGACCAGCGCTCAGGGGATGACCCCTATATATGCAATGCATTGCGCCAGAACTGAAAACGAGGGGATAGTATTGAGGGGACAGATTACGAAAGATGAGAAGATAGACAGTTTTTTTGTAGCTATTTCAACCTTTTACTTCTGATTTTTTTTTAGTACATGATGGTGTCAGTCGCTGCCAATTATGTTCAGTGACCAGTGCTATGCCTTCATCATTGAAAACAGGCTGGCAACAACTAACACAACCACGCACTAATGCTGATCAGAAGAATTCAACACAATATTTCATGACTCAGCGCGGGCTCGAACTCACGACCCTCCGCTTCAGAGTCTCGTGTTCTACTACTTCTGCCAACAAAATACCCTTTCAATTCCTTGTTAGAATCGTTATGGAGCGCTCTGCGATCAGATGTGTATTGGAACTCTCAACTGTCCCTATGATTGTAACGGCCGCAACAGATTCGACAAAGAAGAGTCAATCCGACATACTCCTGTGTAAGTTGGATAATTAAAACTGACTTTTCTTCTTGTTTCTGAACTTAATATTTTTTTTCGAACATTTAGTCTATCAATTTTAATTGAATTTAATATAGAAATGAAAATATGCGATACAAAATATTATAATTTTTTTCACAACAATCATAATATGGTTGAAGTGCTACAAAGTGACTCTAAAACCTGTCTGTGACATTTAAACTTGAGATCCGCTTGTCTATATATACATATTTAGATAAACAGCATGCTGCTTAGTTTAACTTGAATATGAAGCAAAATTAAGAGACCATTCTTTTCTCGGTTTTATTCAAAATCAACATCCTCTTTAAGGAGGGCCCTTTACATACACATACATGTTTTATTAAAGCGTCTAACTTCTTTGACAGCATATTATTTAAGCCAGCGTTAATTATAATAAATGAGAA
This sequence comes from Linnaemya tessellans, assembly GCA_951800035.1. Classification (NCBI taxonomy): domain Eukaryota; kingdom Metazoa; phylum Arthropoda; class Insecta; order Diptera; family Tachinidae; genus Linnaemya; species Linnaemya tessellans. Next base: position 43,409,362 of record OX637535.1, read on the forward strand.
TCTATTAAACCATAAAGAGGTGTTTCAAAACCTACTACACTAATGTTGTGTCTGTAAATGAAAGTAGGTTTGTGTGTTTAGTTTTTGCTTTGTATTACATCGATTGTTTTCTTTTTACATAAATACCCTTCTCTCTGCGCAACTTTCGTTATAAATGCAAGAAAAATGTGACGTGTGAATGACTAATGAATTAAATAAGTTTCTTGATAACAATAAATGTCGTTCCCTAATTAATGGTTAAAGAGAAACAGAAACCACCTTTTAAAATATAACAATTCAATAGCAGCATATCATTAATGATACTCCTGACCGGGGGGCGGTTTGAGTCATGGAAAATTACATATTCTCTTAGTTACAACATTTTACAAAAATATAAAAATACCTTTAATAATTTAGAGGCAACGAATTAATAAATATATCATGAAAAGTATATATTAAATATTAATTTAATAAAATTGTCTATTAAAATGCAAGGTTACAATTTTTATTACAATTGTAGGTGTTAACGGCATTTGGGAAAATTTTTTTCAAATTGATTTAAAATTCAAAAAATTAGAAGCCATTCAATTCAGAGCTGCAGATGGAAGATATTCAAGTTCTTTCCTATTGCTCTCATTCTAATTTCATGTGTATTAACTACCAGGTAATGCTGCAGAGGCAGTACTAGTTGTTGTAATGCCGCTTCCATGCTGCTCATTTTTCATTAAATTTTTTTTAAATAATTTAATATTATTAAAGTTGCGCCAGTGAAATGTAAATGCAGGCTGATACACAGCTGATACTTATTTGTATTCTTGGTTTTCTTATGGATTTCAGAAAATCAGAGAAATTTATTTTTGGACTCCGCCTCTATTTAGTGGGCGTTATGTGGAAAAATAGTGTAAATGTTTAACCAATTGTATTCCTTAAGCCTATGTTCCTTAAAAATTATATGTTTAAACTGAAGCAGAGATGTTTGTTGATTTTTTTCTGCCCACCTCCCACCTTTTACCCCTTGAAAAAAATTATCTTATAAAAAAATTGTTTATACCCTTCACAAAATAATGAAAGTGAAAATTACAAGGGAATAGATTTGGCATTCCAAGGGCAATTTCTTCAATATTAATATGGCACCCCATAAGCTCTATATATTCTGGATCCTACTGAATAGCGACGACAAATGAGCGATGTCCGTCTGTCTGTACATTTTCCCAAGCTCCCAGAAGAACTAGATACTTAATTCTTGGACTGTTGGATTGGAAATGAACTTGAAATTCATAAATACGGTTCCAGGTCTGGGAAGCGTACATCTATTTCTGCACGCAAAATTAACTAGCAAAAACCAATTATTTTTTTATATGTTTGTTAAATAAAGCTATTTCATACCTTAGGAAAAATAAAATTTGTATTAAAAATTAAAATATAATATTTTTTCCAGGGATGGGATATTAAAAAAAAATTTTTTTTGGTACACAAAAGTAAGTTTTTTTTTTCTAATAAAAACTAGGAAAAATAAAATGGGTATTAAAATTTAAAAAAATAAATTTTGTATCCAGGGTTGGACAGCTGCAATATTTTGTAGTACATGAAAGTGACCAAAATGGTTTCAAATTTTAAGTTTTTCTTAAGTAAAACTATTTTGTAACTCATTAAGAGTTGTATTGGAAAAAGAAAATTAAAATTTCGCTTCCAGGGTTCGGAATCTGCACTTTTTATAACATAAAAGCAGTCATATACTTGTAAGTTCCTAATTTTGTTTTTTTTAGTAATTTAATGCTATTTCATGCTTCAGGAAGAACTATATTCTTGTAATAAATAAATAAAATTAAAAATTCTATTCCAGGGTTCGAAAATCTAAATATTTTTGTTATATAAAAATAGCCATATAAGTTCCTAATTTAGAACTAAACCTATTTTGTACGTCAGGAAAAATTAAACTGGCACTAAAAACAAAATATATTAGTATGTAGTAAGAATTTTAACTAACATTTATATTGCTATATTAAATTGAATTAAGATTCATAGGCTAATTGTTCGAAATTTGTTTTTAAATCTCAGAAAGACATGATAAATATTCCAAGGCACAAAGGAAAGTCAACATCTTTTTCACAATAAAATTTGTGTAAATAGGAACTGTTATCAAATTCAACTAAGCCACCTAATAAGTGGTGACAAACACAATACACATGAGCACTGATGATGAAAGGGTTGCGTCTTTCGAAAACAGCTGTTCTGCTCTGCTGTGTAAGTTGAATAAAACTGATGTTGACTTTCCTTTGTGCCTTGGAATATTTATCATGTCTTTCTGAGATTTAAAAACAAATTTCGAACAATTAGCCTATGAATCTTAATTCAATTTAATATAACAAAATATATTAGATATTCGATTCCAGGGTTGGAAAATCAAAAATTTTTTTGGTATATAAAAGTAGCCCTAAGAAGTTCCCAGTTTTTGGTTTTTTTGGTGAATTATATCCATTTTAAACTTCAGGAAGCATTAAGTTGATATTAAAAACAAAAATATGTAAAAATTCTATTTCAGAGTTGGGAAATCGAAATTTTTTGCTACACAAAAGTAACAAAATTAGTTTCTAATTTTTATTTTTTTTTAGTGAATTATACCTATTCTATACTTCAGGAAAAATTCAGTTGGTATTAACAGCCAGAAAACTTAAAAACATGATTCCAGGGTTTATAGATCGAAATTTTTCGGTACAAAATAAGTTCTTAATTTGTTTTTTTTTAGTGAATTAAAGCTTTTTTATACCCTCCAAAAAAGAATTTGGAGGATATCCACTTTGTCATTCCGTTTGTAACGCATCGAAATATCCATCTCAGACCCCATAAAGTATATATATTCTTGATCAGTGATGAAATCTAAGACGATCTGAGCATGTCCGCCCGTCCGTCTGTCTGTGGGAATCACGGTTCAGTCAAAACGAAAAGAGCTATACTCTACAAATTTGGTATAAATATATTTTGAAGCTTAGAGCAGGTTAAGTTCGGAGATGGGCTAAATCGCGCAAGAGGGAAAAAACTTCCCCTAAGAAGAACTAAACTAACCTAGAAAAGACAACATAATTTTTAAAGTTTTTTTGTTATTTTGTTAAGCAAATGATATATTTTTATGTCAAATACGTTGCAACGCCTTAAACTTGGAGCTATAAAATAAAAATATTTTTGGACCCCGCCCACTTTAGTGGGCGTTATTATATGCAAAAATAGCACAAAAATTTAATAAATTGTTTTACTTAAGCCTGCATTCCTTAAAAATAACATTTTTAAGCTTTAATGTCGAAGCTTAGACGAAACCTGGTACTACGCTGCCCTACCCCCTCCTCCCCCTTCACCACCTAAATGACCCTACCAAAAAAAAAAAATTTATTTTGTATACAATTATCCCAAGCATTTATTTTTAGAGTTTTAAATTCTTCTTGTTTCTTGAACTCTTTTTAATTATTATTGTATTCTGATATTTTTAAGCTTAAGGTCTCTTTATTTAAATATTGAAATTAAAAATTAAACTAAAATAAAGAGACCTTAAGCTTAAAAATATCAGAATGCAATGATTTTTAGAGTTTTATGACTGCCGATTTCTGCCCTACCCCGTCCTCCCCCTTTGCCAACTAAATGACCCTACAAAAAAAAATAAAAATTTGAATATTGTATACAATTGTCCCAAGCATTTATTTTTAGAGTTTTATGACAAAGGTGATATGTTTCCACCACAGCCCTTGCCAGAGCGACCCCGCCAAAATACAGTTTTTATACCCTCCAAAAAGAATTGGACCCTATAAAGTAAATATGTATATTCTTGATCAACGATGAAGTCTAAGACGGTCTAGGAATGCCCATACGTTCGTCTGTGGAAAACATGATATTGTCTATTTTTGAACCACGCCCCCTATAGTGGGCGTTGACGTACGATATTATATAAAGGAATTCTTTCCCACCAAGTTAAACATTTTAAATTCACTTACTAAATATTTGGAGGGTATTTAAGATTCGACCCGGTCGAATATTCTTGTTATATTTCAGGAGAAATATATTTGTGTAAAATATAAAATATATTAAAAATTCTTTGGAGCAAATAATTAACAAATTGTATTCCTTAAGACTATTTTCCTTAAAAATTTTGTGTTTAAACTTTTATAAAGAAGCTGAGATGTTCACTGATTTTCTTCTGCTGTACCTCCCACATTTAACCGCCCCTAAATTACACTATAAAAAAATTGTTTTTTTACTCTTAATACCTCCAAAAATTTACTTTTTAGTGTTTTATGGCAAAGGGGAGGTGCCTCGCCCACGACTGTTGCTGGAGCGACGCCAACAAAATATGGTTTTTATATACTAAATATTTTGAGGTGATTTGAAATGCGACCCGGCCGAATAAATATAACATTCTTGCTAGTTATTTTATGAATTTTCGGACGAATGAGATGCTATTTTTATTACACGACTGAATCAATCACAGTCAATACTACAAGGAAGAACTAAGAGTTGCTTGTTGCAGAAATGCTTAACGGACATGTATTTGGTCTACTTTCTATACAACAAAATATTTCATTAAATTACTTTTGCCACAAATAAGTAACTGCAAGTGGATATCGCTCTCAAAAAATAATTTTGATTTAACTCGTTTCGTCACTGTAGAAATAATCTTTAAAACACAATTTAAAATAAAGTCGTTTCGTCACTGTGGAAATATTTACAAAAACACACAGCTGTTTTGTTTTTAATTAAAATAATCTTTATTGTGTTGGTGTTGTTTAAAATATTTTATTTAGGAGCCTTTGCCTGAAATATGTCATTGAAATGAAAAGTGCTGAAAGACTTTATTTCCTCAGTTTCGAAGGCAATATTAACTTTAAACCATAAAAATACACATAACTTTGACAATTCATGTTATATATGTAAATATATTTATGTATGTATTGACCTGCTCATGCAACTAAAGTTACTTCTGGACTATTAAAATTAAATGATATTAAAGAAAAACATAAGAAAATTGAATTATTACCATTTACACGCCATCTCACTTGCCATTTACCATAAAGACTTTATTTGTTTAACCCTCTCTCAGCACCTCATTTGCTTTATTGAATATAAAATCGCTGACTTCCACTTAATATTTATTATTCTGATTAATATCGTAAGAAGGCAAATACAAAGTTTGACCAACCAATTTTAATTTGAAAGGACAATAGTAACAAAATAATGAAATCAAATACTTAAGTTAAGTGCAGTTTATTTTACTACACTGTCGATTAAAATATTAAGTGGACTTTTATGGAATTCAATTTTCACAACAGTTGATATTATTTATTTTATTATATTTGAACGATCTACGGGTGCATGTGTTAATAAGTAAAGTACAATGCGATCAGTATGTAAACCACAATAGAATAGTGCTCGTCACAACTTATAGTTTAATATTTAATTTTTCAATTAAAAAAAAAGCAAAGACAAGTATGTGTATTTAAAATACCCTTGCAAGATATCGAACTAGTATCAAATTAGTATTGTACTAGTACAAATATCACCAGTACTAGTTCCCTACTGTGAACTTTCCTATACCATGTTAATGCTCAAGTTAACATTGAGTGTGTTTGGAAAATTACTAGTACCATTGGTACTAAATGGAAACTAGAGGGATACTAGTACTATTAGTACTAGATGAGTACTAGTATGATTTCTTCTAGTCGGATACTATTTCTGCATTAAGAACTGGTTTATATATAAAAAAATTTCTAAATTTATTGGTTTTTTAAACTCAATGAAATTTGTTAAGTCTTTGTCTTCACAAGCAATTTCTGGTTCATCAATTCTTAGTTTGTGAGAGGAAATGAAATGTTCCTTCAGGGCACACTCAATCCACTAGCACCTTGTACAACTTGAGTTACGTTTGGTACTCCACCATATAGCAAACACTAATGAACATACAATACATATATCAGTTTTTATTATTTTAAAAAAAGATCGCTAATTTTACATATGAACATAAATATTAACAAAACAACACGTTTAAAAAATTTTAAAATTAGCTTTTAATTTTATTTATTTTTTAAAAATGTCATTTTTTAACACACCAGAAAACTGTGGCTTACTTACATAAAATATCGAATAAATAAACAGATATGCAGGTGACAAAGTCTTTTAATACTATTCTTTGTTTCAAATTCGAATTTGTTTAAAAATTGTAACAATTAAAAATAAAATAAATGAAAATGCGAATAAGCAATTCGCTGATCAAAAAGTAATTTGAAATTCTACAAGTCAAATCAATCTACAAATGAACTACTTGAAGTACTAGTACTTTTCTGTATATGTTCAATCACCTTTTGAACTAGTGCTTGCTATACTAGTAATCGTAACAGTAGCTTAAAGACAATTGACGCTTATCCTCCTGCAGGGTATCTACTAACATTAATTACATTATTCATTTTCTAAAAAACAATTTTTGCAAGTAATTTTATCGAACAAAATATGTATGAGTACTAATGATGAAGGTGTAGCGACTTTCGAAAACAGCTCATCTGCTGTGCAAGTTGGATAATTAAAGCTGATGTCGACTTATCTTTGTCTCTTTCAATATTTATCAAATCTTTATGATTTTAAAATAAGTTTTCGAACAATTAGCCGATCAATCTTAATTGAATTTGATGTAAAATAATTTTTTTTTTTAATTGAAAAATTATTTTATTTCATAATTTAAAAAAACCAGTAAGTAATTACTTTTACAAATACTCTAAATTAATTACGTATATATAACACTTTAATACAACGATTCAAATATAAAATCAAACCGAATTAAGATTCATAGGCTAATTGTTCGAAATTTTTTTTTATATCTCAGAAAGACATGTTAAATATTCCAAGACACAAAGGAAAGTCAACATCAGTTTTTATGCAACTTACACAGCAGAGCAGAACAGCTGTTTTCGAAAGACGCAACCCTTTCATCATCAGTGCTCATGTGTATTGTGTTTGTCACCACTTATTAGGTGGCTTAGTTGAATGTGATAACAGTTCCTATTTACACAAATTTTATTGTGAAAAAGAATCCGAGAACTGTATCAACCTGATATTAACATGTTATGGTTTTAATACCCGTGTTACCGTTGGATTATTTTCTTCATGTCCAATTTTTCTGAATTTTTTGTTCCTTCATACCTAAGTCAGACTTTTTTGGTTTCGAACAATCTTAATTCAATTTAATATAGCAATATAAATGTTCGTGAAAATAATTACTACATATAATCAAACCATTTTTATCCGCAAAAAAATCCTCTTTATGCCCATCAAATTATTAATTAATTTTTAATTATAGTAAAACCTTTTATAAACAACTTGCCTTTTAGTAAATCTCCAGCCATGTATAATTTACTTCAGTACACAAACATTACCTTTATTATGATTGGACAATGCATTTAAAAGGCACCGATTTCTTTTTTCTAACATGAAAATTAAAATAAATCAGAAATAAAACTTTTAACAGAAAAGAATAAATAAAAATTCACAGGAAAATAAAATGTAAACAGAATGCAAGAAAGGAAAAAACAACTACTGCATATATTGAAAGAAACGAAAGCATTGTAGTAACGTGTTTTGAAAACACAGCCAAGGAAGCCGGAAACAGGAACATGCGAACTAAAGAATACAAAGGTCATAGGAAAATAAATACGAGTACATACAATTGCATGTCATTTGGCTCTATTTAATAGAAAATTTTTTACTTTTCATCTGACAATGGTAAGAAATTCATTAAATTAATGTCGTGAACAGTAAAAACAGTTGGGTCGATGAGAATTTTTTTTTTTTATTCAAGTAAACTTTTAGTTATTAGAGATATAGGACTTTTTGTTACTGGGATATAGGATGAAGACAACTGGTCAAATTACAAATTTCATCGGGGCTAGAGATCGCTTGCAGTTTAGCTTCAAATGATCTCTGTATTAGCGGATTTAAATCCAATGTTGTGAGTGCTGTTGGCTGAACTAGTAGAACACGAGACTATGAAGCAGAGGGTCGTGAGTTCGAGCCCGCGCTGAGTCATGAAATATTGTGTTGAATTCTTCTGATCAGCGTTAGTGCGTGGTTGTGTTAGTTGTTGCCAGCCTGTTTCAATGATGAAGGCATAGTCACTGGTCACTGAACATAATTGGCAGTGACTGACAATATCATGTACTAAAAAGCCCTATAGCAAAAATTAGCCGGCGAAGTAAAACAGGTTGAAATAGCTACAAAAAAAACTAGCTATCGTCTCACCTTTCCTATTCTGTCCCCTCAATACTATCCCCTCGTTTTCAGTTCCGGCGCAATGCATTGCATATGTAGGGGTCATCCCCTGAATGCTGGTCCTACTCCTAAAAAAAAAAGGAAATATATTTTTAATCTCAATGAAACGCGCTTTATTGGAAAGAAAATGTTATGAAATTAATATTTAAATATGATTTCTGTCATGTGGCCGGCGCGTAGAAGGCGTAATCTGGAACACGCAATTTTCAACAGTTAAAAAATCTTCCAGTTGCTGAGAACGGCGACGACTTGATTGATTAGGATCATCTTCAATGATTTCCTATACAGCGGCTACAGTTTCTTCTGTACGCACTGTTCGGCATCTCACAGGATGCACATTCTCAGTAACAGTAAATGTGGTCCGAAAACGATCTATTGTTCTTCGAATTGGCCGCTCTTAAGGACGATTATGTGTACGCCATAAAGTTGAAAAAGTGCACGATGAGTTCGATGAATACAACAATTATTTTGATTAAAATTTTCAGCAATTTGCACGAGTTGGTTTGGTATTATGACATTCTAGAAAAACACGCTTTACAAAGATTTTTAGTCGTGTATGATCAATTCCAAGACCTGGTCTCCACACCAGTTGCACTTGTTATTATTAAGCACACAATATCTTATAAAAAACAAGTAAAAACGTAATATTCGACCGGGTCGAATTTTAAATACCCTCCAAATATTAGTAAGTGAATTTTAAATGTTTAACTTGGTGGGACAGAGTTCCCTTATATAATAACGTACGTCAACGCCCACTAAAGGGGGCGGGGTTCAAAAATAGACAATATCATGTTTTCCACAGACGAACGTATGGGCATTGCTAGACCGTCTTAGACTTCATCAGTAATCAAGAACTGTGGGTACTAAAACGGTTTTTTGGCGGGTTCGCTCTGGCAAGCGTTGTGGGGGAGACATTTCACCTTTGTCATAAAACTCTAAAAATAAATGCTTGGGATAATTGTATACAAAATAAAAAAAAAATTTTTTTTGGTAGGGTCATTTAGGGGGTGAAGGGGGAGGAGGGTATGAGCAGAGTGGTACCAGGTTACGTCTCAGCTTCGTTATTAAGGCTTAAAAATGTTATTTTTAAGGAATGTTGGATTAAGTAAAACAATTTGTTAAATTTTTATTCTATTTTTGCTATAATAACGCCCACTAAAGTGGGCGGGACAAGAAATTTTATTTTTTTATTTTATGGCTCCAAATTTAAGGCGTTGGACCGTACTTAACATAAAAATATATCATTTGCTTAACAAAATAACCAAAAACCTTTAAAAATTATGTTGTTTTTTTTTTTGGGTTGGTTTAGTTCTTCTTAGGGGAACTTGTTTCCTTCTTGCCCGATTTAGCTCATCTTCCAACTTAGCCTGCTCTAAGCTTCAAAATATAGTAATACTAAATTTTAAGAGTCTAGCTCTTTTCGTTTGGGATGAATCGTGATTTCCACAGACGGACGGACGTACATGCTCAGATCGTCTTAGATTTCATCACTGATCAAGAATATATATACTTTATGGGGTCTGAGATGGATATTTCGATGCGTTACAAACGGAATTACAAAGTGAATATACCCTCCAAATTCTTTTTTGTACGGTATAAAAAGACTGTTATGAATACATCTCGGAAGAGAAACACCAGAGACCAAATTGCCGAATACGATATCGATCGAAATTTCGACTCTATTTAAATGGAAACTTCGATCGATATCGAATGCCGTAATTCACCTCCAGGTGTATATTTAAGTAAAAGTCGATAATAAAAACACTTGTCAAACACAAGGTTTAATTTTGAAATGAAAATATTTGTATTAAAGAACCACAATTAATGAATTACGGATACTTAAAAGACATGATTCTATTAAAACTTAAAACAGTTGATGCCATATAAGAATATTTAAGGATATTCTTATATTGTAAATGAGAAAATAACCAAACAAGAAAAAATCAAATACATGTAAATTAAATCAAAAGGCAGTCACGAAAAAAGCATACATCTTATTATCGACAATTGTTCGCGACTATTCCTGTCTTACTTAAGCCATGCCCATATCCAGCTACAATATCCACAAAACACAGCACCAAATATGAGCTGAACAAGTAATTACTTAAATAAATACGACAATAATTTCATGCTCATTGAAATGCACATGCACATAACAAATTTGATAGCTATTGTCGTGGGACTGCATTTGCTGCACTTGATAAATTTATATTTTTGCCGGTTATAATTTTCGTCTGGTTTTTCAGTTTTAACTTTTCTTATTGTACTTCTTTGCAAAAGATAAATTTGGCTGTGTCCAGGATACGCGATGGTGTCCGTTGGTCATTATTGTACATTTTTCATAGTTTTATTTTAAGGAAATTGATTGTGTGTAAATTCGTATATTCGTACAAGAAAGTCAATACATTAACGGGGTGTATGGGAAAGTAACCCAAGGATAATATTTATTTTTTATATACTTTTATTGTTTCCCAACGGCAGCCTAATTGTATGAAGGTGGAAAAACAAAATAGATTTATATCGAATAAAAGTTGTTTGTTGTGTTTTCGTGAATTTCAAATCCTATGGTTTTGCTTGTGTAATTCTCAATTAGTTTTTGGGAGTTTATCTATAAGCTGAGAGGATTTGTTATTTTCGAATTAGGTTAAAGTCTACCTGATGATTTGGTGTAAGAACCAATGAAATGTGGGCATATAGACATACTTGACCACATAAAAAACAAAGAGCACTAATTTATTTTTCCATAAAATTCTTGTGTGAATTTTAATTTATGTATTTCAGTAATGAATTTCTGTAACTTGTGAGTAGTTCTAACATAGAAAAGAAATTAATAATTATTCTTGCTAAAAAGTGCATCTCAACTCTTCAAAATGCGTATTTTAGCAAACTTATAATCTCATGTAGGATTTTGGAGGAGCTAGCACGCTTTGTCTCTATATATAATTGATGCGTTAGAATTCTTCGAATCTTTTCGCAAATTTATAAACGCATCTTTCACTTTAAAATATACCGCAATCCTATTCTTTTTGCATTAACTCTTTTTACCGACAGTGATCGTATATATAAACAGCAGTCCAACTGTTTAATGTTTAAAAATTATTTCGCTCTAAGTCATATGCTTTTGTTTTCCACTTTCCCTCAAAGGAGTTTGTGTTTCTTCTCTTAACGTACTTTAAAAAAGTGTACATGAACGTATGTGTACACTGGACATGCATGTCTGCTGTAGGCAAAAAGAAAAGATGAATGGTTTTAAAATGTATGAATGTGTGTGTGTTTGTAGGTCCACTTTTTGTAGTTGCTTGTGAGTGAATGTGTTGTGAACGAAATTGAAAATTTTAATTAAACTTAAATACTCATTGTGGAATTCGATTCATTGTTTTTATTTACACACGCATACGGGAAATTTAAATATCTGCATGTGTTTGAATCAGACGTAGGCATTGTGGGTGAGCGCGCTTCACATGTATATATATATTCGCTGTTGAGAGTCACACGTATTTGTAGTTACTCACAAATCACAAAAATTGTGATTCACAATTCAGTCTATCACAAGACGGTTGTTTGGGCGCTTGTTGAAAAAATTTATTTAAGGGTGGGGAGAATGCTCGTTTGTTTGCAAAATTTCACTCACACACACAAACTCAAAATGTTGATGTGTTTGTGCCTATGTCTGACATAAAAGATTGTCTAGCATCTAACTGTTCGAATTCTTTCCATCGGCTTCCATTTAATATTTGATAGAGTAGTTCGTTGAGATTCAGTCATTTGAATCTGACGAGTTTTTAGAAAAAATAAATAAAACACGAACTCAAAACTTTGAATAGTCAATATTTAATAAGAAGAACAAGAACCATATTTTCACTGCTAATAGAAGTAGAGGAACATTTATGTGTTTGTCAATCCGTGTGTAATATGCGACACCATAAACTGAATATACATATTCTGGGTTCTTGTGAGTAGGGAAGAAGGGAAAAAGCGATGTCCTTGTATCAGCCTGTCTGTCTATACGTGAAATCGGCTTTGCAAAGCCCCCAGAAAATCTAAAGAATTCAATCCTTGATTTTTATGCTGGAGATAATAAAAATAGCAAAATGCAAAATACCATTCCAGAGCTGGAAAATTTAAAATAATTTTTAATTATAAAATTTATATTATAAATTAGTTTTTTTTTAAGTGAACCTTAAAATAGGTTCAATTAATTGAACAAGAATTCAAATGGTATTAAAATCTAAATAATATCAAAAAGACAATTCCAGGGCTGGGAAATTGAAATTTTTTGGTAAAACAAATAAAAATAAACGGATAAAGTTTTTTTCTTTTTTTTATACATTAAACACATTTGTAAGGTTTTTGAAAGAAATTTCAAAATAAGAAAGCCAAAAAGTCAGAGCTGGAAAATGTAGAATTTTTTGTGGAATATAAAATTAACTAAATATAACCAATTTATTCAATTTTTCGCAAAAAAAATTGAAAATTTTCAAAACATCGGGATGTTATTGGTGTTACCCCGTTTTGAAAAACAAATGGAGTTTTCGCCAGATCTCGAAGTTTTGAGTTCGTAGAAAGACTTTCTGATTCTTCCTGAGAGGGTGTCACTATGGCTATATGCATGTATGTGTGTATGTATGTGTATGTGTAATAATACACATTGTGTATGTGTGTATGTGTATGTGAATGTGTGTGTATTTGTGTATGTGTGTGTATGTGAATTTGTGTATTTGTGTGTGTGTGTGTGTGTTTCCGTCTCTCTGTCTTTTTTTGGATATGACCCGCTTATATCTTTTGAACGTCTGAACTGAATCGTACTGAACTAGTAGCGGATGCAGTAAAAGGGTTCTTTAAAATTTATATCTCCTGTATATGGGAATCGGTTCTAACCACTATATTTTGAGAAAAATCGAAAAACCTAAAAAATGGTTTTCCAAAATTGTTTTTTTTTTGAATCACTTTTAAACGATTCCAAAAACCAATGAGCTCTAAAAATTTAAAACATACGTTGATGACTACAAACCGGGATTAAATTGGTACACGCGTTCCTGAGATATCGTAAACGAAAAATATTGAAAAAAATTTAATTTTTTAAGAAACGTTTAAATTATATGCTTATGTGATCAATTAATATTCTTAATTTGATAAGGCGCGAAGAACTATATCAATCAAGTGTTAATCGGCTGATCCTTACAGCATATTGAAATTTAAAATAATAGAAATTTTTAGCGGTTAAAACTATCGGGAATTGCAGGGATGGCGTTCAGGTTCAACTGTTTTCCATATTTTTTTTTTATTGGCAATCAAACATATTTTTTATTTTTGAAAGAAATAAATTAGTTTTAAAAATCAGAAAAATTTAAAAGATGGATCTAGGCTTGGAATGCATGCATGTCAATCGAGGGTATAAAAGATTCTTTACGGCCGAATGCAGCACTTTTACTTGCTATATATTTTATTACGAAAATGCTAAGATGCTAAATGATGTGTTATTTTTGTTTGGGAGTTCATATTAAATCATCAATAAAATAAAATAAAATTTGTTTCTGATTTCAATATAAAATATTAGTTATAGTTTATTATTATTATTATATTAGTTATATTTTTATAACTATATTATTATAGTTATTAGTTTATTGAATATAAATAATTTACCGAACTCCAAACCGACTAACCGACTTTTGGGCATTGAATAATGAAACGAGCAATTGGAAAATTAAAACAGAAATACAACTACAGTCGAATACGGTTTAGCGCAACACGCTTTATTGAAAAAATCGTATTAGTGAAAGCCATACAAATCCCCGCACTGATTTTAAACGCAGCTAGTCTTAATCACTTCGCTCTAGCGAAACATCGCTTTACTGAAAATATCGTTTTACTGAAAACCAAAAGCAAGCCCACAACTACGTTTTGTATGAAACTTACTTCGCTTTATTGAAAAAATAAACAATGACATCGAATCGATTGCATAACTTAAGGCTGAAAATTTTTCCTTGTTTTGTCCGTTAAAAAATTAAATGACAAAATGTATTTGTCCTTTTCGCTCTTACGTACTTTCTTGTATTTTTATATTATATTGTCAATGCAAGTGGCTAGACATTTGTTATAAATAGTATTATTTTACTGTTTTCAAGCAGTACGCTTAACTGTAACAAATTTCAGTAATCCGAACTACGTTTTGAGAAAAAAAAATCGGATAATTGAAAAAAATTGGGTTTTGGTGATTTCCAGTAAAGCGAAGTCGACTGTAAATTAATGCCCTAAAACTTTAAAGGCAGAAGTGAAGCGTATGGGCACTGCTACATGTTCAATATGTATTGAATACGATCCAGTAACGCGATATTTATTGAACGTGTGGCATGCAGTATTGATGGATCGCGATCCATATCGCAGAATGGCCTAAAATATGATATCCAGATTGTGGTTCGCGGATCGCGTGATAAATATTGATACGTTAACCCTTAATAGCCTACTGGTCCAGCTAGGAACCAACCAGGTATTTGTTACATTTTTCAGGTAAATTGAAATTGCGAGGAAAGTTTTAGAGTAAAATATGTTTAGAATTGCAAGTTTTATAACACTGATTTTGTTTCGGCCAAAGGAAAAAGTTATGCTATTAAGGGTTAATAAGAAGTGAAATAAAACAAATAAAATAAAAGACGCAGCGCAAAAAATTTAACAAATAAAAAGTAAAAAAGTTTATTACATTTATGTAGAGTTTGTTTTAAAAGGGTAATAGCAGAAGATAGCGAAATCGAGTGGGTTCTGCCGGTGGAATCGGAATTAACGACCGAAAAAATTATTTTGCAAGGCTTCATTTTTAATTTGGAGGCATTGCCGGGGTTGTGGGACTCGTCGGCTGAAGCTTTTTTTTGTTTTCTCACTAGAATTTTTTTAATAAATGATCCGCACAGCACAAAAATAACGTAAATACTGACGCGATAAATATTGAACATGTAGCATACGCTCGTGATCCATCAATCCATTAAAATGGATCGCGATCCAAATATCACAATATATATTGAACGTTTAGCAGTGCCGTATGAGTAACAAAAAATATATAATATAACACATAATATTAAGTATACGCTATGTATGCCCATAATAATGCTCACAGTAAGTAACCAAAATTTAAGGGATATATCACACGGATGGTCATGCTCTAATTAAATAAGTGTTCTTTTATTGATTAAATTGTAATAAAAGCATTAAATAATTCCACGTGCAAGAAAAACCATACGATGTACATGAGCATTTAGTTGTAATGCTAACAAAATTAACATATTCCCATTCTCATGACACAAAACCTTAAGATACGCATTAAACATGCAAAATGCAATATGCACATGCACATGCACGGGCATCATGCATGTATGCATGGATAACACAAGTGAACGGAAAAAAGCGCAACGTAATTTTAAGCGATAATTAGTAATTTGCATAAGAAATTACAAAAACACACGATAAGTTAAAAACTTCCTTCTGCCATTTAAACAATCTTTCGCAATTTGACGAACAACAAGGCAGGACAAGAACAAAAAAAAAATAAACTTAGTGACAACACATGGTGTTGTTTAACTTTCCAACAAATAATATTATATAAATAAATGAAGCAGTTGTTAGTGTATCATGAACAAATAAATCTTCATTTTAAATATTGTGAAGTCTTAACATTTATAAAAATAATTGTTGCTTTAAATGCACCTGTCAACATTATGATTAATTTCATTATGCTTAATTAAAAATATTTCATTATATCTTTGTTTAAACATGAAATGAATTCAAATGAAACAAATTGAAAGCAAAAAAAAAAAAACTGCAGATAAAATAAACAAATTGATATATATTTGTTTGCATAGCTACGAGTTTCTACATCACACACGCATACATAAACGCACATATCGCTGATTTAATGCAAAACCAATAATGAGAGCAAAATAATAAATAAAAATACATTTAAACTTTTTCTTTCATTTACCACTCGAAAAGGAAATGTACAATATAAAATTTGTCTATCGCATGGACAACTTAATGAATATTGTGCAAAAAAAAAAATGTTAAAATTATTTTACGGTCGAAATAGTGCTATTAAATAAAAATTGCAGTTGTTGAGTTTTGATGGTCTTTAAAATATATAAAATATATGTGTTTTTTTTTACATACCACGAAGGGTATGAAACGAGGCATAAAAATACTTTTAAATAATAAATCTAGCCATAATGGCTTGAATATTGGCTTCCAATACTTTGAGAATTGCTGGATTGTGGACATAAGCCAATGGTTTAATATTTTCCTACAACAAGTAATCCAGCAGCCTTAAATCGCTTCATTATAATTCTTCGATCTTGTCATTATGTACAAAACTCAAAGTTATTTTAATGATCACCTCTAGGCTCATTTTATAAGTTGATCACTTTGAACTGTTTACTAGTCCCCTCGTTTGAGTGACCAGTTAATAGGTCAAAGTGATCAACTACTGCAATAAATCTAGAGGTGATTATTAAAATAGCCTTGTAAAGGCTGCTTTTTCATAGAGTGACACAAGTTTAAATCATAAAGAAAGGAAACATATTTTTAAAATCAACGAAATGGTCTTTATGGGAAGGAAAATTTTATGAAATTAATGTTTTAATATGATTTCTGTCATGTGGCCGCCACGGCTAGCGCATAGAAGGCGCAATCAGGAACACCAATTTTGAACAACTAAAAAAATCTTCCACAAAGTGGAGGGACACAACCCCAGTTGATGAAAACGGCGATGAATTGATTGATTAAGATCATCTTCAATGCTTGCCTGTACAGCGGCTATAGATTTTTCAGTGCGCACTGTTCGGCGTCTCACGGGGGATACTCATGATCACTAACAGTAAATGCGGTCCGAAAACGATCTATTGTTCTTCGAATTAGCCGCTCTGAAGGACCATAAAATGGAAGAAGTGCACGATGAGTTTGCACTCTAAAAAAACACGATTTCCTTTGTTTTTTAATGAAAAGTTTTGAGAAATCAGAGCCTTGTATGTGTATTTTATTAAACTTATTTTTGAAAAGGAAAAATTGGTAACGCGTCGAAAAACTGAAAACTTTCATATGTTTGAAGCATTTAATAGTAAAAAGAAAACAAAAACAATTACTCAAATATTGTCTGTGGCTTCACAGAAATGCTTATATACGAAGTCTGATCAAAAAATAAAGTATTTATTTATTCATCAATAAATATGTTGTCCCCTTGAAAGTAATCCCCCTCAGATCTAATACATTTATGCTAATCCTCGAAACTTTTCTGAAACGCGCTTTTTGGTATCGCCAACAGCTCCAATTTCGATTTTTCTTTTATCTCCTCAATCGTAGCAAAACACTTTCCTTTCATCGGTGTCTTCAGTTTTGGGAAGAGGAAAAAGTCAGCGGGGGCCAAGTCCGGTGAATACGATGGTTGAGGCATGATAACGGTTTTGGCCAAAAACTCATGCACAAGCATTGATGTGTGAGCTGGTGCGTTATAAATTTTGGAACAATCTTCGGTGCCGCACGTTTCATGCCTAAAACATCCGTAAAAATTGCTTGGCATGAGACGAACGATATGCCCACATCATCAGCAACCTCTCTGATAGTGATTCGACGATTATCCAAAATCATTTTCTTCGCTGCTTCAATGTTTTCATCGGTTGTTGACGTGCTCGGGCGATCAGGACGAGCATCGTCATTGACATCTTCTCGGCCATCCTTAAACCGGTTATAGCACAATTGAACTTGTGTTCTGCTCATAGTAGACTCGCCAAAAGCCACAGTTAACATTTCAAATGTCCTTGTGCATTCAATTTAATTTTTTACACAAAACTTTTCTTGGTCCATTTTTTTCGAATAGTAAAAAATCGAAGAGCAGACCAAAACACGACTAACCTTTTTATCTGTCAAAAACAAACTGACAATCCAAAATGACTGATATTACCAACATATATAACAGACATGTGTACCAACATAACAGTAAAAAAAATCCAATAATCGAACATACGTAGATCACGAAGCATTAAAATAACAATTATTTTTTGATCACACCTCGTACATTTTCCATAATATGATTTTTCCATAATATGATATTCATGGATTAATTTTGATTTGCATTATTATTCGGTTACTTAATATTGATATTTTGCCAAATTATTTCCATTTTTAATGTTTATTGTCGTGTATTCTCACTCACACTCTGAATTGTAATTTCATATTTGAAATAGTTGACTATGAAGCCAAAGGCCGAGGGTTCGATCCACCGTACTCCGTCATGAATATGGATAAGAAGACTAGTACAAAATGCTATCTTCTTGTAAACGGGTTTTCAACAAGAATTTTGCTTTTCAATTGTGGCAACACCAACAACATATGATGGTTTTGACATTTAGTTTTTTGACGCATTCGTAGTAGATGCATTGGCAAATCGTTACAATGAAATGAATCGCATTAAAATAATTAAAATCTACTACAAAAAATGGTGGTGCGGTTTAAGTTACATTTCGCGAAAATCGTGATATTTTCGGACAACATAATCGCCCATCTGAGACCTTTTGACAACCAGCAAATTTGGCCGCATTTGGGCTTCTGAAAATCCTAGAGCGATTATTGAGAAACCTTTTTGCATATGCTCAACGTGTCACTGTATGGTGCGCTGTATGGTGTGGAGTAGTGTTTGGACCGATTCTTTTTTTCGTAGATGAGATTGAAAATGCGGTAACGAGCAATGGATCACGCTAACGCGAGATGTTGGCAACTTAATTTTGGTCAATTATTGATGACATGGATATCATTGACATGCTGGACATTTGCCAGCTAAAATTTTTCATTCATAATTGCTGAACTTTTCTCGCCGTAATACAATAAAAATTTAAATCATCTTCATATAAATTTTTTATCTTATTTTGTTTTAGCAAACAAAGTTCTTGTTGAAAAATCCTTTCTGTCCTGCCCCAATCATTTAGTGCACATTTCATTACATGAGTAGGGATCATAGCCTGAGTACCGATCCTACTTAGAAATATTAAAAAACAGTTTTTGCTATAAATTAATTATTTAATAAATAACATATTATTGTATCTTCCATCGACTATAAATACTCATCAATGTTAACATATTGCCTTCAATCGTTGTAAATTTTCTACAAATCTGTAGCATAATTGTTTTGCTGGTATTACTTACCGCTGAGAAATTTCCATCACTTAATTGAACTTTTTGTATTGCAGTAATTTATATTTATGTTTAAAAAAGCGTTAAATTAAAATTTAATTGTGTGCACACTCGTACGTAATAAATAGGCGAGTACAAGGAGTAAACAATTGAAAGGCTGTTGATAGAGTGTCCTTTTTTTGTACTTAAAAGTAAAATAAACAAGTAAAAGTGCTATATTCGGCTGTGCCGAATCTTAAATACCCTGCACAGATCTAATTCTTCTTTCTTTCTTGCTAAACCAGGAAGTAGGTTTAATTAAAAAAACCAAAATGGTGTTATCGGTTACTTTTATATTAAAAAGAAAACGTTTAAATTTTTTGGCTGGGAAGCTAAATGTTTGGCTTTTCTTATATCTAATACCTATGAACGTCTTTCAAAAATATTATATATATTTAATTTAAAAACAAAAAGAAAAAATCCGTGTCAT
The DNA here is from genome assembly GCA_951800035.1 of Linnaemya tessellans. NCBI lineage: Eukaryota > Metazoa > Arthropoda > Insecta > Diptera > Tachinidae > Linnaemya > Linnaemya tessellans. The sequence goes on from OX637535.1 coordinate 43,429,271, forward strand.
GTACCCCAAAAGGTTCTAATTGTCCAACCGTAGAATCGCCTTTTAGATTTTTTTGGTTTTTAATACCAATTTATTTCTTCCTGATATATAAAGTAGGTATAATTCATCATAAAAATCAAAAATAGCAAATTATATGGTTACTTTTATGAATAAAAAAATATCGATATTCCAACCCTGAAACTGGATTTTTAATTTTTTTTTTTTTGGTTTTTAATACTAATTTAACTTTTCCCGAAGAATAAAAAAGATTTCACTCACAAAAAACAATAATTAGGAACTTATATGGCTACTTTTATGTACTAAAAAATTTCGATTTTCCAACCCTGGAACCGAATTTTGAATTTTAAAATTTAATTCTTCCTGAAATATAAAAAAACAAAATTTTTGACTTTATGTGGGTACTGGAAGCGAATTTTTATTTTTTTACCAACGGAATTTTTTAGTTTTACTTGACAAAAAAATTAATATCTTTAAAATTTTTTGGTCACTTTCATGTAGATACCACAAAATATTTCATTTGTCCAACCCTGTAGTCAAAATTTTGATTTTTTAAGATTTTAATGCGAATTTTGTTCTTTCTGAACTATAAAAGAATTAGCAAAAACAACAACGCTAATTGCCTTTTATGCATAAAAGATATTTCAACTTCCCAACCCTGAAAACGAAATTAAATTTTTTTTTTGTTTTTTTACCAATGCAACTCTTAATGAGGCATGAAATAGTTTTATTTAAGAAAAACTTAATATCTGTAGCCATTTTGGTCACTTTTATGTTCTACAAAATATTGCAGTTATCCAACTCTGAATCTAAATTTTGATTTTATTTAAATTTTTGATACCAATTTTGTTTTTACTGAACTAAAAAATTGTTTTAATTGGTAAAAAACCGAAGTGAGTTGCCTTTTTGGTTACTTTTATATATACAAAAATTTCAAAATTTCACTTTCCCAGCCCTGGAAAAGAAATTTTAGTTTTTTTTACCAATTCTAGTCTTTGTTAGGTAGAAAGTAGTGTTATTTAAGAAAAATTTACAATTTTGAACCATTTTGGTCACCTTCATGAACTATAAAATATTGCACTTGCCCAACCCTGGATTCGAAATTTTGATTTATTTTGAAATTTTTTATACCAATTTTATTGTTCCAAACATATAAAATAGTTTTATTTCGCAAAAAAAACAACCTCAGCTGCCTTTTTGGTTACTTTTATGTATAAAGATATTTATCAATTTCCCAACCCTGGAAGCGAAATTTATATAAAAAAATTTTTTTTTATCAATGCAAATCTTCATGAGGTATAAAGTAGTTTTGTTTAAGAAAAAACTCAAATTTTGTAACCATTTTGGTTATTACATGTACTACAAAATATTGCATGTAGCAAAAAATTAAATTTCCCCAACCCAACAATTCAACTCTTTATGAGCTATAAAGTGAGGATAACTTCTGCAAGGCCTCTTTGCAGCATTCCTGTCCACTGCTGAGCAACTGAATCGTTTGCATGCAACAAATATGCATCTTTGTTAAACATATTTGTGTATTTAAAATTCAATTATATAGTAATTTTTTATTTATATATTTATTCATTAACATTTCTTTAATTAATTAAATTATTTATATTATAAAAAAGTGTTAATACAATTTTTTATATAGGAAAATATTTCTTTAATTAATGTTCATTTGCCATAAAAACTGTTTAAAAATTCAACTAAATTACAAGGCTTAACTTGATTGCTTTTTGCGAAAATTATCATTATATCCTCGCGTATATTGTAATGAAGATTTAAATAAATTCTATTGCTTTTTTTGTACTAAATGAAAACAAATTTATTAAATATGTACATCCGCTAAAAATACATTTACTATGCTGTACGCTAAGCTATTGGCATTAAATTTATTGATTTATGAAAAATAAATATATAAAAAGCAAGTAAACAATTTCAATAATTGCCCAAAGTGTAAATATTGTTTTTTAATATAAGAAAATATATTAAATGTGATGACGATGATGGTTAATTTTTATTTTTCGTCTTATTCATTTCGCACAAATGCACTTGATCATCCCACTTGACACTTTCATTATCAGCCAGAGTATTCAATTAATATTTTGTACACACGTTGGAAAAACTTTTTAGCTGCTGCAACATATTTTGTGCTTTTTTTTTATGTGTGTAGCGAATAGTTTTGATTATCTGTGAATAAATGATGGTGTGACAGCGCTGTTCGAAGGGCGTACTGCGGAAAATGGTTAAAATATTTTGCAAGTAAACTGACTAAAATTTTAATGAGAATTTATTTAATTTTTATGGCTCAGTATATATAATGAAAATAGTAGAACGGTGATGAAATCGATGATTGTTTTTCATATTTAAAGTTTGTTACTCTGCGAAGGTTGTTTGATAGCTGCGTAACTTTGGGAATTTCTCTTGCAGTAACTTTAAATGCAACACTGCTGCCTTCAGCGACCTTTATTATTATTATTTATCCTTAATAAAAAAAAAAATTAAATTAAGTGTGCTAATTAGCCATTATTTTGTGCGTATAAAAGCCAATCACTCAAACAAAGAAAGCACTTGATAAAAACTGTGGGAAGTCCGCATTATTTGTTCCAATTGTTGAGGAGTGGCTCACTATGTCACCTTGTAGTCGTACCAACAGAAGTTCAAATCGTCTAAAATTGCCGATCAAATTCATGGAATAAAATTGAACGATCGAAAAATGAAAATACGTTGGATTTCTTAAGCTGTAGTCATCTCAACTGAGCGATACAACACATTTATTATGAATATTTAGACATGAAAAAGATATAGCGCAGATAATGAACGTCTGCGCAAGTGCATAGTGTGTATTGTAAAAAATGCCCATATTGGGCTACAAGCTGCTCCACCATGCATCACATGCTCTACATTTAGCTCCTTGCGACAATTTTCTTTTTGGAAGTTTGAAGAAATTACTGGTTGGTAAGAGATTCGGGTCGAATAAAAAGAGGGCATTAAGAAAACCTTTTATTTAGAAGAAAAAAATATATATTTGAAGATTGCTGTACTAAATATTGAAAAATAAATGGATTATTCGTAGAAAAACAATTTTGTTATTCAAATAGTAATTTAATTTTTTTATTATTATGAATAATTTTTCTTGATTTTTTATATTAATTTTTTAGAACTTTTTTTCAGAACATTTACGAGTAAAGCTTAATTTTATAATAACCAGATTTTTTCGTCCGATTCTTTGTTCCAATAATATTTGCTTTAAGAAAGAAAAATAGTCAAAATGTTTTATTTAAGAAAAACTTAATATTTTGGTCACTTTTATGTACTACAAAATATTGCAGTTACCCAACTCTGGAATCTAAATTTTGATTTTATTTTAATTTTTAATACCAATTTGTTTTTCCTGAACTAAAAAATTTTGTTAATTAGTAAAAAAACCGACGTTAGTTGCCTTTTTGGTTACTTTTATGTATACAAAAATTTCACTTTCCCAGCCCTGGAAACGAAATTTTAGTTTTTTTTACCAATGTTAGTCTTCGTTAGGTAGAAAGTAGTCTTATTTAAGAAAAATTTACAATTTTGAATCATTTTGGTGTCGATTTTAATTTTTTTTTTTTTTTAAAAGTTTTTATGGAAAATAGAAAACGTAAAAGTAAACGGAAATCATAAAAATCTGCAATTTCGTCACGTATACAGGGCAACAGAATTTTTTTTAGGCCTTCGTGGTGTCACTCTAATTATTTTATTGTTTGAAATTCACACTGTACAACAGATTTCTGGCATATATGTATTTACAATCAGCCGTGTTATAATACAATCAACAAATAAATCATATTAATCTCAAAATGATATTAAAAATAAAACACTTAAGTATTTTTTGTCTTCAGCAGTTAACGGAGCCCCCACTGTTCAAGTTATTCTAATAAGACTAGGATATTTAAAAACATGTTTAAATAGTTCTTTAAAAACATTGATTAACTAGTTGATATTCCTAATGACTGGTAAAAAAAAAATTTAACATAGAACGCTGATGAGATGGGGTAGCGGCCTCCAAATCAATACTGTAATATTCTAAATATTCCACTTTTATTTTGTGTAAGTAAAATAAATTCTTAATCAATTATCTGGATATTTATAATACTCACTTTCTAATAAGTCAAAAATATTTTTCACTGGGACATAACAATAACGAAAAAGAAAAGTTATGTGCCTCCTGCCTTCAATACAACACCTGGATAAGAGAATGGGGAAATACATATTCTAGTCTTAATATAACTTCATTGTAGTTTAATGAAGATATCCAAACAAAATTGTACAAATGTTAATGTTGTTGTTGCTTTCGAAGCAAAGTCCTACGATTGTTTAACAAGATGACTTAATAATGTGGAAATGTTGTTTATGCCAAGTTAATACACAAATTGTTGTTCACGTCAATATGTCTAAGTGAAACTTTCTATTACTTTTAAATACTATTTTTATGTAAATCTGTGAGATCTAGTGCACAAGAAGACACTTATCCTGTCACATATGTCCATGAATGCATAACTATTTTATAAGCATCAGAGCTATTTTTGCAAATGATGTTAACATTTATAAACAATTATTGTTATAAAAAAAACTATTTACATACAATACAAGAATTTTTGGCAGTAAAATATTAATCTTACTAAATGATTACAAAAGTATCTTTAGGAATAGAGAGAATACAAGAGGGTATTACAGTGTGAAATAGAGTAAAGTCAGCAAGACAGGGAATAATTGCTATGCTAGTGTTGTAAAAGTTTATGATGCCAGCGAAATAAAAGTACAACAGATCATTTAAGAGAAATTTTTTTTATTCCTTTTTTAAAATCTAAAGTTCTATAGACTTTAAAAGTTAAACAAAGAACGCTGAAGAGATGGCGTAGTGGTCACAAAATCATCTGCTAGTTTGATGATTATAAAAATATTGTAATTTTTTGTAATATTTCTTGGACCAGCACTCAGGGGATGACCCCTATATATGCAATGCACTGCGCTGGAACTGAGAACGAGGGGATGGTATTGAGGGGACAGACTAGGAAAGATGAGAAGATAGACAGTTTTTTTGTAGTTATTTCAACCTTTTTTACTTCGTCGGCTAATTTTTGCTACAGGGCCGACGAAGGTGGGTGCTGTTACTCTGCTTTTAGTACATGACAGTGTCAGTCGCTGCCAATTATGTTCAGTGACCAGTGACTATGCCTTTATCATTGAAACAGGCTGGCAATAACTAACACAACCACACACTAATGCTGAACAGATTTTCGCACTCTTAATAAAATAAATTGAATTTTATAAATTTTAAAAATAAGATGTGTGGTGTCGTGGGACACTGGATAGGAACGAAGTCCCTTATTATAAAAACATTAATTTTAAGTTCTATTCGAGGTATAAAGAAAATAATTATTCGGGTATACATTTTTTATTATGATTTGTTTTTTTGCCGACCAACGAAAATTTAATATAGCAATATAAAATGTTCGTTAAAATTCTTACTACCAATAATAAATTGGAAAAACGTTCACATGTACTTAAGTATAAAATTCAAACCAAAAAAGTTTGACTTAGGTATGATGGAACAAAAAATTTCAGAAAAATGGGACATGAAGAAAAATAATCAAACGGTAACACGGGTATTATAACAATAACATGTTAACATCAGCTTGATACAGTTCTCGTATTCTTTTTCACAATAAAATTTGTGTAAATAGGAACTGTTATCACATTCAACTAAGCCACCTAATAACTGGTGACAAACACAATACACATGAGCACTGATGATGAAAGAGTTGCGTCTTTCGAAAACAGCTGTTCTGCTATGCTGTGTAAGTTGAATAACAAAAATGTTGACTTGCCTTTGTGCCTTGGAATATTTATCATGTCTTTCTGAGATTTAAATTAAAAATTTCGAACTATTAGCCTATAGAATCTTAATTCAATTTAATATAGCAATATAAAATGTTCGTTAAAATTCTTACTACAGAATCAATTTTGTTGCCAAACGAAATTGAATTCTGTCACGGCACGGCTGCGTATGATTAATATTTGTTTGTATGGAATCGTATTACTCATACGTCTTAAAAATTGATTTAGAAAAAAAAAATCTTACGTTACAGACGTTTTTTCCCGGTTTCTTCGTTCCAAAAAATATTTTGCAGATTGCAGATTTGAACTTGAGTCTGAATAAGAAAATTTCTTGTCTTAATAATAAAATTAATACAGGGTGGCTCAGAAAGACCGAAGTGGTGTGAATTCCTTATAACTTTTTGATGTGTTAACATCTATACGCGCGCCTCTAGGGCAGTAAACTATCAGTTTCAATACATACGCAAGTGTAAGTGTAAGAGTTTATTTGTTTGTTGTTGTTGCTTCGCAGTCGGTATTGAAAGTGATTATTGGGTGATTTTCATATAATTTTCCCACGCGATTTTCTCCGGAAATTCATAGCCGATTTTATTAATTTTTGGATTAAAACGCTAGTGCGGGTTTCGACGAAAAGTTTAGGCCAAAAATTAAGGCGATCCGATATCGGCGAGCGGAGATTTAAGTGTTTTAATTCGGAGTATTAATTTGGAGTAATATTAAAAAAGTGTTTTATGTTGATCTTCGGTTTTGTCGTATACGTACATATATAAAAATGAGATAGCAAGACAGCAACGTATGTAGCTTATGTACAAACATAACAATGTATGTATGTACATTTGTCTGTTGCTTTGCATTCTCTTTGTTTTTTGTGGGTTTAATATAAAATAAATAAACAAAAAGGTGTTAACACATCGCCCGTGAGTTGGAACACTCATTGATTTTTTTTATTATAATTTTTTTTTCTTTTCTTTTCAGTATTTTGTAAAGAAGACTTGGACAATTTTTAATGGAGCAATACACAACTGAACAACGTGCCCAAATCGTTGAAATTTACTTTTCAAATCAACGGTCCATTGTGTTGACTCAGCGTGCATACCGTCGTCAATTTAATGTGCGGGTTGCACCCTCTCAATCAACAACAAACCGTCTGGTTGCAAATTTGCGACAACAAGGAGCAGTAAGGAACCGTCCTGGTTCCGGCAGACTACGAACTGTCCACACCTTTGACAATATTCAAGTGGTACAGGAGAGTAATCGGGAGGATTCAGAAACATCAACCAGGAGACGTTCGACACAACTTGGCATCTCAAGAGAATTTTGCATACGTGGAAAACCATCCGCAAATATGGTTCCAACAGGATGGAGCCACAGCGCACACTGCGAGGGCCACAATGGCTCTTTTACGCGACATCTTTGGTGAAAGAATAATTTCGCGTTGAAGCAATTTTAATTGGCCTCCGCGTTCCCCGGATTTAACCGCTCCAGACTGTTTTCTTTGGGGTTATTTAAAAGGGAAAGTTTATGTTAATAAGCCTAGGACTATTGAGGAATTAAAAACCAATATTCGAGACGAAATTAACAACATAACACCGGAAGTTTTGCGAAAGGTCATGGAAAATGTGTTGGAAAGAGCACATTTGTGCTAAGCAGAAAATGGCCACCACTTGCGGGATATCATTTTTAATAACTAATCTAAAAATATTCCCTATAAATTTACTGTATTTAAAAAACAAAAAATTAAAAAAAATATGTCTTAAATAATAAGTTATAAGGAATTCACACCACTTCGGTCTTTCTGAGCCACCCTGTAATTTCGAATCATGAAATTTACATTCGGATTAACAAAATTTCAAAAATGTTATTTATTTTCTTCTGTGCTGAAGCACGATGTTTATCACGATTTCGAATATTTTTTTTAGAAATATTAAATAGTGTGACTACAATTCGGCTTAGAAAATATATTTTTTTCTATATTTCAAACTATCGTATTTACATTTTTTTATTTTCCTTGTTTTCGATTTTCAAAAAAATAAAAAATAAAAAACACTGAAATGACTGTAATATTTATAACACAATTGGGCAAAATCTGATCCAAAGCCCTTAATAGCTTTCTTTGTTTTTCAATCAGTCCTTTTGAAATGACTAATGAAAATTTAGCAAACGTGATGAGCAAAAAAGTGGCACGAGATATTAACAAAATATGACAGCCTTTCCCTAGATTATCAATTACATATTTTTCCAACCACACAAACGTACACAACAGAACACAATAGCAATATGTTGTTATGCTTGTATTGGTTAATATATTCTTTCCGTTGGTGCCAAGGTAGTTGAACTAAACATGTATTTCCTATTTGCGTTTTGTTTCTGGTAAGTTTTCTTTTATCTTATTTTATTTTTTATTGTGTTTTGTGTTATCTCCGACTGTCAGTTGCCAAACCAACAAGTTTAACACAGCAAGAAATTCTTCAAAAAAAAGGATACACTAGTTTGACTTGTGTAAGTGTTGAAAAATAAAATTGTCATGTATGACACGTTGCGTAAAGTGCCATACATATACAACGTACCTTATGAACATTTACTTGACAGTGTGTGTGTGTGTGTTTGTGTGCGTGTGCGAGTAGTAGTATGTGGTGTCTCTTGTTTGTATGTTCACTTGAGCCACTTACATATACTTAAGCTTAGTGTGTATTTTTGCGTATTTGAATATGTTTATAACATAATATAAAGGAATGAAATCATGAAAATTATTTAATATGAAAAACTTATAAAAAAACCTCTGCAGATAAAACAATTTTCTAATCTTAAATTTATTCCTAATAACTAATTAATAGATTAATTTTAAATTATGTATGAATTTTTTATTAGTCGAACTTTCTTATGTAAATTGTTAATTTTTTCCAACGGGCTTAAGTTCGGTTCTGCATGACTGCAAATGATTTTTTATTATTTTATTAATAAATGAATTTGTTCAAATTCTATTTATTATTTTATTTTATTTTATTTTAATTTATATTGAGCTTGAGGCTTATTTTTATAAAAACTATTTATTTTATATTTATTTCAATATTTCGATATCCTCTGGATATCTTCTTCAGGATAAAATTATTTGTAATAATTTAACAATAACAAAATTCTTTATAAATTATAGAAACTTAAATATTTTTGTTCAATATAAATTAAAATAAAATAAAATAATCAAAGGCTAAAAAAATAGAACAATATATTATTTTTTATATTAAGATTGGAATATTAAGAATATTTTTCAATAATCATCAAACCAGCAGAACGGATCAGTACTGATTTCGAGGCCGCTACGCCATCTCATCAGCGTTCTTTGTTCAAATTGAATATGAATGTGGGAACTTCTCATATTTAATTTTCGTTATTATTAATTTAAATTCAATAAAATTTTGTCGGCTAATTGATTGAAAATGGGTTTTAAATTTAAAAATATATGATAAATATTGCAAGGCAGTAAGGAAATTCCATATCAGTTTTATTTAGGAGAAGATTTGTTTTCGAAACTCGCTACACTTTCATCATCAGTACTCAAATGCATTTTTATTTGCCACCATTTATGTGATGACTTAGTTGAATTTGATAATAGTTTTTATATATACAAATTTTATCTATTTATATTCTAATATTTTTTGAGCAGAAAGATTTATTAAACTAATAATATTCATAATTTTCTCCCTGAAGAAGCTACAAATGGTTGGTAGTGAAATTGAAAAATCATAAAAAAGTTTTAACGTTTTTTGTATAAAAATAAAGTTATTTAAATTAAGATTTATAGGCCAATTGTTCGAAATTTTCGTTTTAAATTCAGAAAGACATGACAAATATTCCAAGGCACAAAGGAAAGTCAACATCAGTTTTTTAGTTATTCAACTTACACAGCAGAGCAGAACAGCTGTTTTCGAAAGCCGCAACGCTTTCGTCATCAGTATTGTGTTTGTCAACACTTATTAGGTGGCTTAGTTGACCATGATAACAGTTCTTATGTAAAAAAATTTTATTAGGAAATTGCATACGAGAACTGTATCAACCTGATGTTAACACATTTTTGTTTTTTAAATTTTATAAAAGTCGATCTTTTTGCTCAAAAAATATTACGATATAAAAATATAATAAGAAGATCGAAAAAATAAGAAAAATATTATACAAATTTTATTTGAAGGTTGCATACGAGAACAAGATGGAGGTGTAGTGGCTTTCGAAAACAGCTCTTCTGCTCTACTGTGTAAGTTGAATAATTAAAAACTGATGTTCACTTTTCGTTTGTGCCTTCGCATATTTATTTTGCCTTTCTGCACTTAAAATAAATTTTCGAATAATTAGTCTACCAAACTTCATTAAATTTAATATAAAAAAAATTTGTGTTTGCTAATAAAAAAAGTTTCAAATATGTAAAAATACGCTTTCGATGAAAACTTCTCCATTTTGAAAAGCCAGACTATTATTATAAAATAAAAGAGCAATTGCATTTCTTCAATTTGTTCACTGATACAGTAAAGTTAATTCATTGATATAATGAAATAATGTTATTGATGCAATAAAGCAGGATCGTTACCACTAAATATTTTCAAAATCTTTTCAAAACTTTCATTAGATTTATGAAAAAAATTTACTGAAATTGTTTCGTTGGATCTATAAAGCAAATTCTTTTTAATGTAGCGTGATGATTACTTCGAATTAAAGATAATTTTTTTTTATTAAAGGATCAAATAATGATTATGGGATAGTTGGATAATTGACTAACTCTTTCGAAAATATATTTTTATTCGGAAATCACATATATTATTTGCTAATATCGTGTGTTTTTTATAGAGTGATAAACGTTTAAATCATAATAAAACATAGTAATATATTTTCGATATCAATGAAACGGTCTCTATTAGATGGACAATTTTATGAATTTAATGTTTAAATATGATTTCGGCCATGTTGGCGCCAAGGCTGGCGCGTACAAGGTACAATCTGGAACATCAATTTTCATTAACGTTTGGCAGCATTTGCGGCCGTATCTCGCCGATAACTCTTCGAATGTTGATTTCCAGGTGTTCAATTGTTTGTGGTTTATCGACGTGCACAAGTGACTTTACATAACCCCAAAGAAAATAATCTAATGGGGTTAAATTACACGATATTGGTGGCCACTTAATTGGGCCATTACGTGAAATTATTGATGTGTTAACATCTATACGCGCGCCTCTAGGGCAGTAAACTGTCAGTTTCAATACATACGCAAGTGTAAGGTGTAAGATGTAAGAGTAAATTATCGTTTGTTTGTTCGTTGCTTGGCAGTCGGTATTGAAAGTGATTATTGGGCGATTTTCATATAATTTTCCCACGCGATTTTCTCCGGAAATTCATAGCCGATTTTATTAATTTTTGGAATAAAACGCTAGCGCGGGTTTTGACGAAGAGTTTAGGCGAGCGAAAATTAAGGCGATCCGATATCGGCGAGCGGAGATTTAAGTGTAATTCGGAGTATTAATTTGGAGTAATATTAAAAAAGTGTTTTATGTTGATCTTCGGTTTTGTCTTATGCATAGCAAAGAGAATAGTGACGTGGTTATACGTACATATATAAAAATGAGATAGCAAGACAGCAATGTATGTAGCTTATGTACAAACATAACAATGTATGTATGTACATTTGTCTGTTGCTTTGCATTCTCTTTGTTTTTTGTGGGTTTAATATAAGACACTCATTGATTTTTTGCATTTATTTTTTCAACAAAAGTTTCTTTGCGAAAATCAATTGTTTGTTGAGTTTGACAAATAGAACCATTATTTTTATTAAAAATGTTCACAATTTGCACGCGTTGCTCTGGTGTAAGTCGATCCATAATGAAATGTCAAGGCAAACTAAACAAAAAGCTGGCAGTGATGCCAACTCAAAGTTGTATCACTCTATAAAAAACACCCTTTACAATCTCCTTTAGGTATCAAACTGTTTGCTTTCTTTAACAATTCAAAATGTAAAATTTTTAATACCCTCAGCATTGACATATTCATCACTGGTGACTGACTGAATTCCTAGAACACTAGACTATGAAGCGGAGGGTCGTGAGTTCGATCCCGCGCTGAGTCATGAAATATTGTGTTGAATTCTTCTGATCAGCATTAGTGCGTGGTTGTGTTACTTGTTGCCAGTCTGTTGCAATGATGAAGGCATAGTCACTGGTCACTGAATATAATTGGCGGCGACTGACACCATCATGTACTAAAAGCAGAGTAACAGCACCCACCTTCGTCGGCCCTGTAGCAAAAAATTAGCCGGCGAGGTAAAAAGGTTGAAATAGCTACAAAAACAACTGTCTATCTTCTCATCTTTCCTAATCTGTCTCCTCAATACTATCCCCTCGTTTTCAGTTCAGGCGCAATGCATTGCATACTCATTCCCTGAGTGCTGGTCCAAGACAAAAAAAAATATCTTAGTAAATAACCATTTATTTGAGCTGGGAAACTTAAAATGGTAGGACCGTTGTAACTGCGGACAATATGTTGGATGAAGTAGCAGCCCATAGCCCCACTCATGCCTTTTTCTATATTGACTACACTTTAGTATAGACATGCATCGTGTTCAGTTTCAATTATTGCATTAAAACAGTTACTGATCTAGAAAAGGGTGAGGGTGCTCTTGGCTAAAGTAGTTAACACGAGACTATGAATCGAAGGGTCCTGAGTTCAACCTGCCCTCAGTCATAAATATTGTGTCGAATTCTTCTAATCAGCATTAATACATGGTTGTGTTTGTTGTTGTTGGCCTGTTTCAGTGATGAAGGCATAGCACTGATTACTGAACATAATTGGCAGTGAGTAGAGGAACAGCGCCCGCCTTAGTCGGTCCTGTAACAAAAAATTAGCCAGCGGACTTAATAGTTCAAATAGTTACAAAAAAAATTCTCAATCATCTCATCTTTCTTTATCTGTCCCGTCAATACTATATCCTATTGTCTAGTTCCGGTTCAATACACTGCATATATAGGGGTCCTCGCCTAAGTGCTGGTCCGAGTTAAAAAAAGAAATCACCTTTTTGTGAAAATATATTTTATGAAACTGATTCTTGTAGTTGAGTAAGTGAACATACAGATGTGATGTGCCTTGAAATTATTTAATGACTTTGCAAAATTAGTAAGAAATACAAATAAACTTTCTGCTGTAGTGTTTATTTGCGTTTGAGTTCATATGAAAGGAGCTGCGTACACACACACACACTCAAGCAAGTGAATTTATGCATAGGAAGCTAATTATATACTTGTACGTATGTGTACACACGCATAAACAAATATTCATTCACAAGAACCACATACAAGTACACGCTGACATACGAAGAAGTGTCAAATTTGCTGTTTTTTCGTAGACGTGCGTAAAGTTGGTTTGATATAAATTTAAGCTGGAGGAAAAGACATATTCTTTGACATTCACGAACACATGTGAAGCAGCTGAAAAAAAAAATTGCAATTCCATATAAAACACCCAGTTAAAATTTGTTAAGATTTTCAAGGTAATTAGCGAATGGCAGCGGTCCTGTAAGCTGTTTTCAAGTTCTGGTAGCTAAGCCGGTTTCTTTCTGCGAAAGATGAACCCTGGAATGTCACACTGGCTGTACAAGTGTGTGGTACAAATAATCATAATGCACTTATTTCTAGGCCCTAGAGTCTAGGGTGAAAAATATGTTCTTTAGACAAGGTTATTTTCAAACTCCTTCAGAATATATGGGGAGAGATTTGTAGCGCCATCTGTGACTCAATAAAAACAACATAAACTAAGAGGATAGGTTTAGCTTCGACTCGAACTGTTCGTGCAGACTTGACGGAAAGCACACAAAAACAATCAACTAAGAGGATGGCAAATATTGTATCAATCGTATCCATCGAAAAGGTGACCGTGTCAAAATATAGTTTTATTGGCCACAGAAACGTCTTAAAGGAACTCTGACCCACCAGGTTAAACATTTCTAATTTATTTATTTAATTATGTATGAATTTCTATTTTAATAGTGAACCTTGATTTATGTAAATTGTTTTACAGGATGTTAATTTTCTCAACAGGTTATAAGTTCAAATCTGCGAAACTGCAAATTATTTTTTATTTTTATTTTAATAAATGAACGTGATTACATTCTATTTATTTTTGAGAGTGGAATATTAAGAATATTTTTCATAGTCATTAAACCAGCAGAACGGGTTGGGGAATTACGTACTAACCAAAAAGGTAATAACTTAAAAATATGAATGTGATAACTTCTCATATTCAATTTTCGTTAAAATATTGGATAAATAGTTGATATTCCTACCAACTAGCACCACTTGCAAAAGTGGAAAAATTGAACAAAGAACGCTGATGAGATGGCGTAGCGGCCTCGAAATCAGTACTGATCCGTTCTGCTGGTTTAATGACTATGAAAAATATTCTTAATATTCCACTCTCAAAAATAAATAGAATGTAATCACGTTCATTTATTTATTTAATATTTGGAGGGTATTAAAGATTCGATCCGGACGAATATAACGTTCTTACTTGTTAGACGACAAGTAGAATATATCTAATATATCCGTAGCAATACAAAAAAGTTCGATAAAAATAATTAAACTTATTTGATTTTATTTTAACTAATATTGAGCTTGAGGCTTATTTTTATAAAATAATAGCTATAAAACTATTTATTTTATAATTATATCAATATTTCGATATCCTCTGGATATCTTCTTCAGGATAACAATTTAAAAATTATTTATAATTGGGGTATTCACACTATGTGCTATTTAGTCATATTATCATAAAGTCATAATATTTTAGACGAGTTTAAAAAAGTTGTTGTTGTGATGCATACAAAAAAATCATAAAATAATAGCACTCTTTCAGGTATGTTTTTGTTTTGTCATAAAATAGCTCTAGAGATCTGATTCGAACGACTGAAAATCTTTAGACGAGACGGCGATGCTATATGTTTGCCGCCGTTACTTTGTATATGATTCACGACTAAAAAACGGCAAAGAGAACTAGTCGCAAAAACTAAATATATACAAGAGAAAAAGTTTTCTCGTTTAACTAACGAAGCTGGCAGCCACTGAACGTTTTTCCGTATGCCGCCGCAAAAAATGTATTCAGCTCATATCAAGGCAGCAGCTGACCGATGTTTGAAATAGCACACTAAGTTATAACGGGTTGTTCACACTAGTCATATTTTTTGTGCTATTATTTTATGACTTATGACTTTATGACTACGGTGTGAATCCCCCATATATTTCAAAAATAACAAAATTTTTAAATTATATAAAGTTAAATATTTTTCTTGTTTTTTGTTTTTATATTAAATTGAATATGAATGAAAAATTTTTTCATATTTATTAAAAACATTTCAAAATTGAAACTTTTTTCTTTCCAGTCTACATTATGAAAATTGAAATTTGAAAAATGACATTTAAATATAGACATTTATTTATAGACATTTGATTTACAAAAATAGATTATTAAAATGATCATAGGGTAGATAACCTAGAATGTGTTCAAATTTTATTAATTATTATATTCATTTCCTCATTTTTCAAATTGTGTGCTTGTGTAATTCTCAATTAATTTTTGGGAGTTTGTGTTTAAGCTGATAAATTTTTTTATTTTGGAATTAGGTTAAAGTCTACTGATGATTTGGTGTAAGAACCAATGAAATGCAGGCATATAGACATACTTGACCACATAACAAACAAAAAGCACTAATTTAATTGAGACAATTGGGGTATTCACACTGTGTGCTATTTAGTAATATTGTCATAAAGTCATAATAGAAAAGACCAGTTTAAAAAAGTTGTTGTTGTGCTGCATACAAAAAAGTCATAAAATAATAGCACTCTTGCAGGTATGTTTTTGTTTTGTCATAAAATAGAGATCTGAGACGTCCCGCCTAAAGAAAATCTTTAGGCGAGACGGCGATAGTATATGTTTGCCGCCGTTACTTATAAATGATGCACGACTAAAAAACGGCAAAAAAATTATTCATACCTATATTTCTGTACTAACATTTTTATAACGTAAAAAAAAACAATTAAAAAAGAACTAAATCGCAATAACTAAATACAGTCGACTCTTGATAATTTGAAACTGAAGGGACCAGAGAAAAAGTTCAAATAATCGAGAGTTTTCATTTTAACGAGACTTCAAAATATCGAAAGAGAGACAGAAAAAATTCAAATTAACAAGAGTTTTCATAAAAAAAGCAAAACCATTTGCTCGCACTAAATTCCGCGAAAGCAAAGCAAAGAAATTTAATTTTTTAAGTTAGCAACTGTCGATGTAGTGGTGTATACTAAAATCGTGGCACAGAAACTAATGCAAACGATTTAAATTTCTTTCAAAAACAGCAGCAAAATCGCATTAAGAGTTCAAATTAAAGAGTGTAGAATAAGCGAACTTCAAATTATAGAACGTGGGCGAGCAAGATGTCATTTTTGTAGCACATCGCAGAAAACTAAAATAAATGGTTGTTTTATTTATTTTATATTTTGCATAAAATTCAATTTATAGAGCGTAGAGCCAAAAAATTCAAATTATAGCGAGTCGGCGATCAAAATGCCATTCAAATAATTTCAAATTATTGAGGGGACCAAATTACTTAGATATTTTTCAATTTATTGAGTGTTTTTCAAGGGACTTGGAAAACAGTTCAAATCACCGCGAGATTCAAATTAAGGAGTTTCAAATTATCAAGAGTCGACTGTATATACAAGTGAAAAATTTTTTTCGTTTAACTTACGTTCGAGTAGCTGGCAGCCACTGAACGTTTTCCCGTATGCCGCCGCAAAAAAAATTTATTCGGCTCATATCAAGGCAGCAACTGTTTTAGTTTAGACATACAAATTCATTTAGATATTCCTGTGCACCAGAAGACAAATTTAATAATTTTAAATAAAAATGGAGTTTTTAGACGATTCTTCTTTAAATGTATTTATTTTCTTCTGCTTTGATAACAGCAAATTACAAATGTGTTGTTATCTTATCAGCTGATCGATGTTTGAAATAGCATATTAAGTTATGACAGGTTGTTCACACTAGTCATATTTTTTGTGCTATTATTTTATGACATAGTATAGCTTTATGACTACAGTGTGAATCCCCCAAAAAAGTTGAATAGAAGATTTTAAAATATTTTTCATTCCTTAAATTAATTAATCACTCTCACCAGCCAATAACTTTTCATTAATCTTAGATTAACATATTGTAAATTGTATATCAACAATTTACAATATGTGACCTGCTCCACGAAAAGAGACCTCTGCGCTGAAAAATTTTTTTTTTACTTTTTCAGTGATCCTTATAGGAAAAAAAACGCTCTTTCAAATGCCGCAAACCGCAAGTTTCTATGTCTTTTAGTTTTTTTACAAATCACCTGTAAAGATGAACATAATTAATGAAAAAATTTAAAAATGTGATATAAACAGATAAGTTATATAATAATAAATAATATATTCAATTCACAGCAGGTCACATATGCTAACTGCCAAATATGTTTTCTAGAACCCGCCCGGAACTGAATTATGTTTCTTGTTTTAAATCTCAAAATGTTTAACATAAATATTATTGCACCATAAGGAAAAATTCATTAATTTTAATTCCCTTTACATTCTGCTTGCTGGGATTTTCATACTATTTGCAAAACGCATAGAAAATTTTTCATAATTATGTGATTGTATGTGGGGAAAGGGTTGTCAGTTTGGTTGTGTATAATTTGGTTATATTCTCTTTTAAGGTCTTAACACTTCACCCATGTCGACAAAAAATAACTCACGTAATTTTCAAAGTATGTGTTAAATGTACGAAGATAATTGTTTTTTGGGGTTTTAACAAAAAAAATTTTTTACACAGAACATGAACTCATTTTGAATTTTTAATAATTTAAAGAAATCGCATTATTTGCCTAATTTAACTTAATTATTTTTCTATGCAAAAAGTTAAGAAATAATAATTACCGTGTTTTTGGCATTTGCAAGACAATGTTTAATTACTTTTGATAAGTGCTTACACGCAAAGAAGGGATTCTAATGAAGTTGAACGAGTTAGAAACTTTTTTTGTACGTATGAAAATAACGGATTTGGTTGTGATAAGTTTGAGGTGTCTGTTTGATAGATGGATTTCTAAATAAATCTTATAAAGGGATCTTAACAAAGAAGCTTTTATTTAAGCAGCAAGGCATGACTTTTAATCATTTATGTTAAAATGTCTTTCTTAATTTTATAAAAAACTTTCTGAACTTAGAACACTTTTAGCTAATAAAGATATTACTTTAGCTGCTTCATGAAATTTAGCATATCTTGTTCTCTAGTGCGTGAAGATCAATTTCGAATTTTGTAACCCTAGACATAAACCAAAAATGTTAACAGAGCTCTGTTAACGTGTTACCATAGCGCTGTTATGTATTTGATATGTTTTCCGATTGGAATAATGGCCACATTTCTGAACCAAACTGACAAAACAAATTAAAAGAACAGACAAGTAGATACTTAGCCTTCATAAAATAATAATAACTCCGTAAAGCTTATGTAACTATGTCCTGATTTCCTTGTACACAAGACCAGAATCCTGGGAAAACGGGACTACATGGGCGATAAAAAATTATTGGATTTTACAGATTTTACATTCTTTTATAGTGCCCAATAGTCAGAACCCTTAAAAGTAGGAATTAATAATATAGAAATTTTTTATTTTTAGTGATATTCCATATCTGGAATTTCTCTGCATGATGCACTTCAGAATAAAGAGGATTCCTAGACGAATAAAACTTTTGAAGCTTGAGTCTCAATAGTTAAAAGAATCAAAAGTTAGGATTTCAATAAACATTTGGTTTTTTAGTAAAATTTCATATAAAAAATATATATTGGATTTTGAATAAAAATTTGTATATTTTTTAGTAAATTTTCGTATATTGAGCTTATGTAAAAAATGCAAGTCAGGAAAATGAGGATACCTAGGCGAACAAAAATTATTGAATTTTGTGGGTCTTAGGCTCCATTATACGCTTAAACCAGTCAAAAGTTGAATTTTTAATAAAAATTTAGATTTATACTAAAAATTTTTAGTATTAACAAAATTTTGGGTTTTTTAAAACAATTTGGATCTTTAATAAAATTTTTTTTTTTTAATAATAATTTTAATTTATAATAAAAACTTGTATTTTTTAATAAAATTTTGGATTTTTAATAATAATTTCTATATATTAAAAATTTTGATTTACAATAAATATTTGGATTTTTAATAAAAATGTTGATTATTAATAAAAATTTGTTTTTTTAATAAAAACTTGGGTTTTTAATAAAAATTTGGGTTTTTAATATATATGTTGATTTGTTTTATTTATTAAAAATTTTAATTTTTAAAAATTTAAAATTTTTAATTTGTATAAAAAACTATATTTTAATAAAAATTCTAGTTTTTAATAAAAATTTAAATTGTTAATAAAAGTTTGAGCTTTTAATAAAAATTTTAGTTTTTAATAAATATTTTAATTGTTAATAAAAGTTTTAGTTTGTAATAAAAATTTGGGATTTTAATACATATTATGGTTTTTTAATAAAAATTTAATTTATAATTAAAAATTTTTTTTTAAATTGAATTTTTAATAATAATTTTAATGTTTAATAAAAATTTGCATTGTGAATAAAAACTTGTATTTTTTAATACAAATTTGGATTTTTCATAATAATTTTGATTTTTAATAAAAATTTATATTTTTACTAAAAGTTTTGATTACTAATAAAATTTTGGTTTTTTAATAAAAATTTGGATGTTTAAAATAATTTTCATTTGTAATAAAAACTTGTATTTTTTAATAAAAATTTTAATTTTTAATAAAAATTTTGATTATCAATAAAAATTTGCTTTTTTAATAAAAATTGTGGATTTTTAATAAAAATTTGGGTTTTTAATATAAATGTTGATTTGTAATAAAATCTTGTATTTTTTAATAAAAATTTGGATGTTTAATAATAATGTGGATATTTATTAAAAATTTGGATTTTAATAATAATTTGGATTTTTAATAAAAATTTGAATTTTTAATCATAATTTGGATTTTTAATACAAATTTGGGTTATTAATAAATATTTCAGTTTTTATTAAAAATTTTAATTTATAATAAAAATTTTCGTTTTTAATAAAAATTGTTGTTTTTAATAAAAATTTAAATTTTTAATTAAAATTTGAGCTTTTAATAAATATTTTAATTTTTATTAAAAAAGTTAGTTTTTAATAATAATTTAAATTTTTAATAAAAATTTTAGTTTTTAATAAAAATTTGGGGTTTTAATACATATTATGATTTTTTATTAAAAATTTTAATTTATAATAAAAATTTGTTTATTTTTTAAATTGAATTTTTAAGAGTAATTTTAATGTTTAATAAAAATTAGCATTTTGAATAAAAACTTGGATTTTTAGTGAAATTTTTATATATTGGAAACCTGTGCTTTTCACATCGAAAAAAAATTTAATAATTATGTAATATTAAATTGAATTAAGATTAATAATTATGATTGGCATGATTGTAGAGTGATCCATAGTATAATATATTT
This sequence comes from Linnaemya tessellans, assembly GCA_951800035.1. Classification (NCBI taxonomy): domain Eukaryota; kingdom Metazoa; phylum Arthropoda; class Insecta; order Diptera; family Tachinidae; genus Linnaemya; species Linnaemya tessellans. The sequence continues at coordinate 43,449,722 of OX637535.1, forward strand.
AGAATTATATAAAAGTACTAAAAATACAAAAAAATTAAAAAATATAGTCTGACTTATCCTGTGTTTTACAGAATGACAACAGTTTTTTCGATGCGGGAAGCTCTCACACTAGTTACAGAACTGAGGTCGACTAAAATTTATTGAAGGTGCTCTTATATGACACCTCATAGTCAAGATTAATAAAACTTTGGAATTTTACTAAAACTTGCTAATTAAATTTATCTAAGAAATACAAGTTAGGAAAATGGGAATCCCTGGGAGACTAAAAGTTATTGAAAGCTGTGGGTTCTATGCTCCGTCATGACATTTAATAGTCAAATTAATCAAGAGTTAGATTTTTAGTAAAAATCTGGACTTTTAACAAAAAATCTGAACTTGAGTAAATTTTCTATGATAAAAGAAATTGAATTTAGCTATGATATTATATACTATAAAATTTTGCATTTTTAATGAGAATTTAGATTTTGGCTCTGATATAACCATTATATTTAAATGCATTGGATAAAATTTTCATGACGTAAAATATCGGGAAGTAACTAAAAAAACGTCATGTAATAAGAAGCTGAAGTAGGACCTTTCTATGTAGAACCAATGATATAAAAAAATGCTTAACATTAATTTGACTATTTCCTAGAAAGTACCTTCAGAGTGGAATTACCCATATATTAAATATAAAAATTGAATATTTGATAGAATGGCAGAACTACCAAACGTGTGTATGACTCGTGACTATGGCATAAGTCACAACAAACTCATAATGTGTTGCCCTTAATGGTAGTGCACCATAAAAAAAAATAATAATATGCTAGAATGTTTTTTTTTTTGCATAAAAAAATTAAACTAAACTACAACACGAATAGGGAAAAAGTTTAAACGAATTAATTGTATCAACACCATGGGGAACATTAATTGCGAATTTTTTGTTAGAATACAATGAAAAATGTCTGCATACGAACTGAATGTGGGCACAAGCGATAGTAGAGAGCAGAATTATATACAAAATTTTTCTTGGTGACATAAAATATTTAGTTTTTTATTTTAAAATGAAATAGTTTTATTTTAAAAAGAAACAAAAGCTAATACCACAATTTATAATTTTCTTGTGAAACACGGCCTTTTAGTTGCTAAAATTGTTGCCACTACTTCACTTAGAATGCCAGGACAAAACTCTATAAAACTGTTTCTGCTCACTTTTGTTACGAAATACGTAAAGAATATGCATGTTTTGTACAGTTTATTGTACCTCAAAACAAAAACCATAACAGGAAAAAGAAAATTCGTGGGAATATTTGTGGGAAAGTTTTTCGTCAAACACCAACAGCACATCAGATTATTTTCGTTCTCTCCGTTTTTAAACTGTTTGTGTGCAGGTTGATAATACAAAATTAAAATGAAAGGCAGCCAAACAAAAAATGAAAGGGGGGCAAAAAAGCTCACAAACTCGTTAAGATTTTACTTCCGAAAATAACATAAAAACTTACGAAAGAAAACAAAAAGTTTACTGCCAGGTAAAACAAACAATTCAGGAAAAAATAAGGTTTAAAAAATTACTTGACAAACTTGAAAGAAAGTTTAATTAGTTTCTTAAGCGTCGTCTTAGCCTGTTTCCAATTATGCAATTTTTTTGTTTTTTTTTGCCTTCAGCCAGCGTAAAAAATCGCGTTGCAAAAAAGTTTTAATTTAATTTTTAACACCTTAAATAAATATGCAAAGCACAGCGGTTGTAACGCAAAAGAAGCCTGCGAAAAATATTGTCAACTATTTTTAGGGAGTTATTTATTAATAATTTTGTTTATCTTAGACTTTTTAGGAAGTCATTTATTATGGAAAATATACACGAAATGTGACAAAAATGTTCACTAATGCCGCAATCCACTCTGCGGTACTCCCAAAAGTTAACTTTGAGCCATTAATAGATTATGATGATGTGGCCGAGGCGGTAATAACATTTGAATGTTACAGGGTTGAGGGAATAAGTTTAAAGGAAGCTCTGCTCTTGGCAACAACAATGCAAATCCTTAATACATTAAGAAAGAAAAAACATATTTTTATAATTAATGCTACCAAAGCTAAAAAGTATTAAATCTATTTGAGATGTTAATAACAATTCATTTTCTAATAATATAATTATGAAATAATCTATTGCCTGTCGTTCACTTTGTTTGATTGTGTGCATGCCATTTTTATACCCTCAAAAAAAAAATGGAGGGTATATTCACTTTGTCATTCCGTTTGTAACGCTGCGAAATATGGATCTAAGACCCCATAAAGTATATATATTCTTGATCCGTGATGAAATCTAAGATGATCTGAGCATGTCCGTCCGTCCATCCGTCCGTCCGTCTGTGGAAATCACGATTCAGTCCAAACGAAAAGAGCTAGACACTTAAAATTTAGCATGAATATATCTTGAAGGATAGCACAGGTTGAGTTCGGAGATGGGCTTAATCGGGCAAGAGGGGGAAAGGTCCCCTAAGAAGAACTAAACCAACCTCTAAAAAACAACATAATTTTTATAAATTTTTTTTTGTAATTTTGTTCAGCAAATAATACATTTTTATGTCAAAGAAGGTCCAACGTGTTAAACTTGGAACCGTAAAATAAAAAATAATAATTTTTGGACCCCGCCCCCTTTAGTGGGCGTTATTATAAGCAAAAATTGTTTACAAATTTAACATTTTGTTTTACTTATGCCTACATTCCTTAAAAATAAAATGTTTAAGCTTTAATGACGAAGCTGAGACGTAACCTGGTACTACTCTGCCCTGCCCCCTCCACCCCTTTGCCCCCTAAATGACCCTATAAAAAAAAAAATTTTTTTTTAATTTTGCATTTAAATTGAACACTAAATAAAACTCAATTGCACAGACCTAAAAACAAACATTTTAAAAATCTCAGCAGTCGACGAACCTAAATAAAAACTAAATAGAATATTTCAAATACATGAAATCAATATCATCCTTCACAAGGAATTACGTATTAACCAATAATTATATAACTTAAAAATTCTGAATTCTAATATTTTATTTTATGAGAAACATTTGCAATGATTTGAATTAAAATCACTACAAAATGAAATGAAAAATTTCGTACAAAACAAACTGTCAAGATAACGTACGATAAAGGAATGTAACAAATTTATTGTTCATTAAAACAAAGAGCAAACTTAAATGGACATCCTGTGGTGACAATGATTTTCGAGTCTACCAAATGACTTGACAAATGCAAATTGATTCCAAATAAGATAACAAAAACCATTTAAGCAGAACCGTACGCCATAATAGAATTGCTATAAAAAAATGTATAATTAATTACATTTTGTAACTGTCAGGTGGTATAAGAATATTCGTATATTCATTGATTGTTATTATAATTTTATGTTTGCGGTCTTATACAAATTGTTGAATATTCATTTACTCTAATGATTTCTCGATTCAAAACAACAAACCAAATTTGTTAATAATCACTATTGCAAGTTTTCTCCCCTATTCCTTAAAATAGTAACAACGTCGAGTTATATTATGAACTTAAAGTTTGCAAAATATATTTAATTTGAGGTGAAAACTGTTGTTGTTTGGCGCCATAATCAAATTATCAGAAAATGCGTGAAATCGAAAGTCCTTAGATAACAAAACAACAATAATAATAATAATAATAATAATAATATTTTATCTTAAAATAGTTCACATTAGGGGAAAACTTTATCTAAAAAATAAATTATTTATTTATTTATTTTTGGGGTAAAATAGCAAAAATGCTTAATTCATGTTACTCGCATAGTTACTTCTGAAGAACTTTTACCAGCTAAAAACACAACTTAACGCTGCCCACTTAGAAATCTCATTGGCATTACTTTCAGGTAGTTCTCGCTTGGGTCTCAAGGTTGTGCCCTGCGTAAAAGCCCACAATTGGTTTTGGTCAGTTCACTATAATCTCTTAAATAATATTTTTTAAAGCCAGCCTTGGATTCAGAACTATCCCTCTTTGCTTCTTCCTCTTTCAGTGCCTGGCAGAGTTTTTCTCTCCATCTAAATTAATTTTTCTTAAATCGAAGTTTGCTGTATTTTTTTAACTAACCGCTAAGAAAATTTAATTTTTTTTTAAAAAATCGGGAAGTTATTGGTTTTATCCCGTTTTACAAAAATCTCGACGTATTGAGTCCCTAGGAATATTTTCTTATTACTCCTGAGAGGGTGTCAATATGTTTGTATGTATGTGAGTATGTATGTGTGTGTTTGCCTGTGTGTGTTTGCCTGTGTGTGTGGGTCTGTGGGGCGTGTGTGTGTGTGCCTGGGTGTGTGCGGTCGTGTATGGCTGTGTGTGTGTATGTAAGTGTGTGTGTGTGTACGAGAATATGAACAGCTTTTAATAAGTGGTGACAAACGCAATACACATAAGTACTAATGATGAAAGCGTTGCGGCTTTCGAAAACAGCTGTTTTGCTCTGCTGAGTAAGTTGAATAAATATAAACTGATGTTGACTTTCCTTTGTGCCTTGGAATATTTATCATGTCTTTCAGAATTTAAAACAACAAATTTCGAACAATTAGCCTATAAATCTTAATTCAATTTAATATGAACAGCTTTTAATTTTTAAACGTTTCGACCGAATCCAACCAAGTGGCGCTTCGAGGAATTTTTTCGAGGTCGTGTAAATTGGAATTGATTCGGACCGGTAGGGTTGCGAGAAATCTTAAATAAACCAATAATTTTTTTTATTATATTGTTCTATTTTTAGATTTTTAATTTTATTTTAATTAATTGGGTGATGTTGGCTGAAGTAGTAGAACACGAAACTATGAACCAGAGGGTCGTGAGTTCGAACCCCCGCTGAGTCATGAAATATTGTGTTGAATTCTTCTGATCAGCATTAGTGCGTGGTTGTGTTAGTTGTTGCCAGCCTGTTTCAATGATGAAGGCATAGTCACTGGTCACTGAACACAATTGGCAGCGACTGACACGATCATGTACTAAAAAGCAGAGTAACAGCACCCACCTTCGTCGGCCCTGTAGCAAAAATTAGTCGGCGAAGTGAAAGGTTGAAAAAGCTACAAAAAAACTGTCTATCTTCTCATCTTTCCTAATCTGTCCCCTCAATACTATCCCCTCGTTTTCAGTTCCGGCGCAATGCATTGCATATATAGGGGTCATCCCCTGAGTGCTGGTCCAAGATAAAAAAAAATATCGAAATATTAATATAAATATAAAATAAATAGTTTTATAGTTATTATTTTATAAAAATAAGCCAATATTAAGTCAATATTAATTAAAATAAATTTCAAGAATTTTTTTCAAATATGTAAATAATTATTAAACAGCTTTAACGATGGATTCCACAGTCAGCTAATCAGCTTTTGAAAAATCACTTTGATCACCACTACCCGGGCCATAATTAATGAGATATCGTAAACGAAAAATTTAGAAAAAAGTGATTTTTTTTTTAAACCCTCGAAATTTCATACCTGAGGCCAAATTACGGTGTTCGATCTCGTTCGAAATTTTGTATTTAAATTTTATTATAATTTCCGTCGATATCGAATGCAGTAACTTGGCCCCTGATCAATTAGTGTTTTCTTATATTTTTTATAGTCATCGAAAAACTCCATGAATCACCGCTTATCACGTGGCAATCGGTTAACTTATTTGAAACTTAGAGCAGTTTGAAAATGAAAATAAAACGTTACGAAAGCTGCGTGATTAAAATTAACGGAAAGTTGCAGGGATGTTCTTAAGGCTCGACTGTTGTTCATATAATTTTTATTAGGATCGGCACTCGCGGAATGTCCCCTATTCATGCGAAGCCTTTTACTAGAGCTATCAAAATCGGTTAAGCGAATGGGAATAAATTCGATTTGAACGTTTCCATATTGACTATAACACAAACACTTCACCACTGGGACTTTATTCCACATACGGCCAAGTGGACCAAAGAACGAATTTTCTTTTTAATGCGCAGTGCGATTCGATGGTAGATCGACAACAAATGTTTTGGGATCGAAAAGAAGAAAAGGGGTCAATATAGTGGTTTATGGGTCTTTCCGCCGTTTCCTGTACACAGTTAAGAAACTTCAAAATGGAAGCAAAGAGCCTATACATGAGAGTTGTAATCCAGTTTCGATAGGATGTATGCAAGTGGCATAAATACTGAGGAGGTCAGGCGACACAAAAGATGTCTTCTATCGCCTTCAAAAACAAGGCACTTGAGTACTTTTTTTCATATGTGGAGATTGTGTCCTGTGCATCGACTATCGCACTAAATATGTGTTCCATGGGCTTCTGATTCCTTAATATTTATGCCACCGATAGTTAGAGACAAATCAGAGTAATCGGTCATATTTCGCTGGGAAACCATGCAGCATTGGGGCCTTTTAGTAAAGCGTGTTTTTTTAGAGTGTCACAAGACCAAAGCAACGCGGGCAAATTGTTGCAATTTTTAATCAAAATAATTGTTATATTCATCAAACTCATCGTGCAGTTCTGTCATTTTATGGTGCACATAATCATCTTTCAGAGCGGCAGAACAATAGTTGGTTTTCGGAGCACATTTACTGTTACTGATAAAGTGCACCACGTGAGTCGCCGAACGGTGCGCACTGAAGAAGATCTAGCCGCTGTACAGGAAAATATTGAAGTTAATCCTAATCCATCAATTCCCCGCCGTTCTCAGCAAGTGGGGTTGTGTCCTTCTACTTTTTGGAAGATTTTCTTAGTTGTTGAAATTTTGAGATCGCGCCAGTCGTGGCAGCCACATGACTGAAATCATATTAAAGCCTTAATTTCATAAAATTTTCCTCCCAGTGGAGCCCGTTTCATTGATATTAAAAATATATTTCCTTGTTTTATGTTGATGCAAACTTGTGTCACTCCATAAAAAAACACCCTTTATTAATGTACTATACAATTTTTAATGTTACATGTAAAATTTAATAAATAAATAAAAAAATGCTACCTATCGAATCCATAATTAATTCGATTTAAACTTTTAAAAGCATTTCTGGCAATTGGATATACCAGCAGACATGTAACTTAATCCATTTAAACTTAATAAAAAGTATTTTTATAGTCGCATTACAAAAAAAATTGTGTAACAAAATAAATTACAGAACAGAGCTGATTGCCTGAATATTTAGTTCATGAATAGCAAACTGTTAAATTCAATATATTTATAATATAAGCCGCAGGAGCACAATATCAATCACACGCATATTTCCATATGTCATACCACAATGGCAACTGGTACTAAACAAGTTGTGTGTTTCGTTTTTCGTGGCCTGTTTACACTTTTGGCTTTCTTTTGCTGTGGGTGTAACTTTATAATGAAAAGGCAAAAGAAAAAAAAAAAACTGAATTGCAGACGGATCATAAAAGAACGGAAATGAAAAATGAATGAATTTAAATAATAAAACGAGCCAAGAGGCAGATATTAATATAACCGAACATACAAACGCACACTTACACTTTAATGTGAAGGACTGACGCAAAAAAAAAAAACAAAAAAGAAAAAAAACATGAAATAAAAATTTTCTTTGTGAATGGGTGTCAAAAAGTCACGCAAATATTTAATTTAATTCAACGTAATATTTAAATGAACACATAACAATGACTGGCATACAGCCACACACACACACACACACACAAACACACACACAATAACATTTACACTTATTTACATTTCGTTTCATTTTCAATTTTATTTTTTTTTGCACTTTTCTGATTTGAAACATTCTGACAAAAAAAATAAAAAATTTATATAAAATAATAAAACAAAAAGAAATAAAAAACAAAAACTTATATTCTAACGAAGTCGCAAATGAAGTGTTGACAATCGTTACTTTTATTTTAATATCCTGTATAGCTTTTTTTTTCTAATCACATTTTACTCGTTTCATCATAATTCCAAGTAATTTTAACACTTGGTCTTATCAAACTTTTATGAAATCGAGGAATTATTGAACGTTGAAAATACGCATTTGCAGGTTGAATAGTAATTTCGTTGTGTGTGACTTTAGCATGATGTCCTTTACAATTCAAGCTGACGATCTGAATTTCGGTAATAACGTCTTAATTAATTTTGTTTTTCAAACTTTAGGTCATTAATGCTTTTTTAACGACATAAAAGTCGGATTGCACAGTGGAGGTGAACTTTTTGTAGGAGTACATGGAAATGATATATTATATGCGAGTATTTGTTTATGTATTCAAAGGCGTCAGGAAATAACTCCCCAAAGTGACTTAGTTCTCTTCAGAACGCCACTTGTTTGTGAAATGCTTAAACTTATATTGCCTTCGTTATTGTTGTTTCTTATCATAACTTCAATATTATTTGTTAACACGCCTCTTTGTAGTGTTTACTCCAAATGAACCAAAAGGACGAAAAGTTTTTAGCCGAAAATGTCTGCATTCCTTTTCCGAAATATAAGAAACATCTTAAGACAATTCGAACACACAAACACATTGTACTGAACATCTGGATATATTAATCGATTATATATTCAAACAATAATCGAACTAAAAACCTGTTGAAGGTAATTAATTGTTTATAAGTAACAAAGGGTGTTTTTTTATAGAGTGACACAAGTTTAAATCCTAATAAAACAAGGAAATATATTTTTAATATAAATGAAACGAGCTTTATTGGAAAGAAAATTTTATGAAATTAATATTTCTGCCATGTGGCTGCCACAGCTGGCGCAATCTGGAATACCAATTTCCAAATAAAACTAGAAAAATCTTCCATGAAGGTGAAGGACACAATCCCAGTTGCTGAGAACGGCGACGAAAGTGGCCAAAAATGGTTACAAATTTTAAGTTTTTCTCAACTAAAACTATTTTATACCTCATTAAGAGTTGCATTGGTAAAAAGAAAACAAAAATATTAAAATTTCGCTTCCAGGGTTCGGAAATTGAAATTGTTTTTAGTACATAAAAGCAGCCATAAAAGTTCTTAATTTTGGTTTTTACAGTGAATTAAACCTATTTTATAGTTCAGTAAGAATTATATTCGTGTAATAAATAAATAAAATAAAAAAGTCAATTCCAGGGTTCGAAAATCGAAATATGTTTTTCATATAGAAATAGCCATATAAATTTCTAATTTTGTTTTTATACCCTCCAAAAAAGAATTTGGAGGGTATATTCACTTTTTCATTCCGTTTGTAACGCATCGAAATATCCATCTCAGACCCCATAAAGTATACATATTCTTGATCAGTGATGAAATCCAAGACGAACTGAGCATGTCCGTCCGTCCGTCCGTCTGTGGGAATCACGATTCAGTCCAAACGAAAAGAGCTAGACTCTTGAAATTTGGCACAAATATTGAAGCTTAGAGCAGGTTAAATTCGAATATGGGCTAAATCGGGCAAGAGGGAAAAAAGTTCCCCTAAGAAGAACTAAACCAACCCAGAAAAAACAACATAATTTTTAAAGTTTTTTGGTTATTTTATTAAGCAAATGATATATTTTTATGTCAAATACGGTCCAACGGCTTAAACTTGGAGCCATAAAATAAAATAAAAATATTTTTTGACCATGCCCACTTTAGTGGGCGTTATTATAGGCAAAAATAGCATAAAAATTTAACAAATTGTTTTACTTAAGCCTACATTCCTTAAAAATAAAATTTGTAAGCTTTAATGACGAAGCTGAGACGAAACCTGGTACTACTCTGCCCTACCCCCTCCTTCCCCTTTGCCCCCTAAATGACCCTACCAACAAAAAAATTTTTTTAAATTTTGTATATAATCATCCCAAGCATTTATCTTTAGAGTTTTATGACTGCCTGTTGCTGCCCTACCCCCTCCTCCCCCTTTGCCCGCTAAATGACCCTATTAAAAATAAATCAATTTTTTTTTTAATTTTGTGTATAATCATCCCAAGCATTTATTTTTAGAGTTTTATGTCTACCTGTTTCTGTCCTACCCCCTCTCCCCCTTTGCCCTCTAAATGACCCTATAAAAAAAAGAAATTTTAATTTTGTATATAATTATGCCAAGTATTTATTTTTAGAGTTTTATGAAAAAGGTGAAATATTTCCCCCACAGTCCTTGCCAGAGCGACCCCGCCAAAATACAATTTTTATACCCTCCAAAGAGAATTGGACCCTATAAAGTAAATATGTATATTCTTGATTAGTGATGAAGTTTAAGACGGTCTAGCAATGCCCATACGTTCGTCTGTGGAAAACATGATATTGTATATTTTTAAACTCGCCCCCTTCAGTAGGCGTTGACGTACGATATTATATAAAGGAACTCTGGGCCACCAAGTTAAACATTTTAAATTCACTTACTAAATATTTCGAGGGTATTTAAGATTCGACCCCGTCGAATATAACGTTTTTACTTGTTTTTATTGAACTAAACCTATCTCATACTCCAGGAATAATTAAGTTGATATTGAAAACAAAACAAAAATTAGATATTGGATTCGAGGGTTGGAAAATCGAAATTTTTTTTTGTATGTAAAAGTAGCCATATAAGTTCCCAATTTTTTGTTTATTTTAATTAATTATACCTATTTTATACATAGTGAAGTATAAAAGTGGTATTAAAAATCAAAAATATTTAAAATTCAATTTCACGGTTGGAAAATCAAAATTTGTTGTCAAAAATAACCAAATAATTTCCTAAATTTAATTTTTATTTTTTATTTAATTTTTTTATTTATTTTATTTTTTTGTATAGTTAGACTTTTTTATACTTTAGGAAGAATTACATTCGTGCAAAAAATATTAAAAATATTAAAAAGCAGATTCCAGGGTTGGAAAATCGAAATATGTTTTTTTTATATAAAAATAGCCATATAAGTTTCTAATTTAGTTTTTTTATTGAACTAAACCTATTTTATACTCCAGGAATAATTAAATTGATATTAAAAACAAAACAAAAATTAGATATTGGATTCCAGGGTTGGAAAATCGAAATTTTTTTTGTATGTAAAAGTATATACGGCTACTTTTACATACACGTACGTTCCCAATTTTTTGTTTATTTTAATTAATTATACCTATTTTATACTTAGCAAAGAATTAAATTGGTATTAAAAATCAAAAGTATTTAAAATTCAATTTCATGGTTGGAAATTCAAAATTTGTTGTCAAAAGTAACCAAATAAGTTCCTAAATTTAATTTTTATTTTTTATTTAATTTTTTTTATTTATTTAATTTTTTTGTTTAGTTAGACGTTTTTTATACTTCAGGAAGAATTACATTCGTGCAAAAAATATTAAAAATATTAAAAAGTAGATTCCAGGGTTGAAAAATCGAAATTTTTGGTACATTCCACAAACTAATCAGCCCTTGAAATTTAAAAATCACCTCGAAGGCCGCTAATCAAAATTGACTACCCAAAATTGATTGTGAATGAAGTATTTAAAAAAAACTGACTTTTTAAAAAAACTAGATTCTTCTATACGACTGGAAAAACTGCATCAATCACTGCTAATTACGTAGGAATCGCTTGATTCAATCAAGAGGTACAGCACTTTGAAAATTAAAATATTCTCCCGTATTCTGTAACTATTTGTACATGTCACGTCAACGCAATATCAAAACTAAAACATCTGTATACTCTTTTCCCTCGGCCTTTAATTATTTTTAATCAGCCTGTTATTAGTTTTTAGTCCTTAAAGAATAGTCACAGGCTGTCGAAAGTAATGCCTTGCTGCCCACAACCAGATTGTAACTGCCCTATTTTTGATATCGTCTTGACGTGACATTGACAAATAGTTACAGAATAAGAGGAAATATTTTTTTTATCAAATTTATATTAAACTTTTAAGCTTGAAGAGCTTAAAAACATAGAACAGCACAACAAATCACAGTAAAGAATTGTGGTTAAACTCAGCGGGAAGTTGCAGGGCTGACCTATACGATCAATCGTTTTCCAGGGGATGAACCCTACATATGCATTGCATTTTCCTGCAACTAGAAAGAAGAGGATAGTATTGAAAGGACAGGTAAAGAAAAATGACAATGTAACTAATTCAATATTTACTTCGCCGGCTAATTTTCACAACAGTAACGACTATGGAGAGTGCTGTATTCCGCTATTTTGTTCATAATAGTGTTAAATCGTTCTCAGTGAGGTTGAGCGATTAGTACTGTGCCCCTGTCACTGAAACAGGCAGACGAAAACTAATACAAAAATTCACTAATCAGAAAAATTCCATGTCATATTAATGACTGAGTGTCCTTGTTCTTAGCTTTCGTAGTCTTAGTTTTAACTACTTTTGGCAACAGCTCCTATGCAAATACATTTGTTTATAAAAAAAAAATTCATATAACATATTGCAAGAAATGTATTCCGAAATAAATAATCCCATTTAAATGTGCTCATTTGTAGCACATGAACATTTAACTGAAAATTATAATGCATTCGCATTCATTCATTATATTTCACTATTAATGCCAGGCAATAAAATACTCCTGCTCAAGCATGCACATGCATGTGTATGTACGCGTATGTAGAGCATGTAACAAAAAAAAAAAAAAAACTTTAACAGATAGATAACTTCAGAGAACATTATTTGGCCGCAAGTAAAATTTATGTAAACCTCATTACAAATTGGATTGCATTTTATGTCCGCAAATTTTCGAATAAAGCGGCTGAGACAACCACTCATTTAAAAAACGCTCATGATGTGCATACAATCACATAAATAAATAAATAAATGTATAAATAAATAAGTGGATGTGTGTTATAGGCGAAAAGAAATATAATATATACTCGTATGTGCGTTCCACTCTCATAAAATAAGGCAATTTTAATACAACAGCAACAGCAGCAACAACAAAAAAATATTAAAAATTTCTGAGCTGAATATAAAAGTTAAACGAAGGTAGGAGTGTTGCAGCACACACACACACACACACACCTAACAAACCACACAATGCAATATTTTCCAATTATATTTACTGCATATCATTTCTCGCAGGAAATACCCGTATGTGAAATGTATTCGTATTTGGATCACATATGAATGAGTTTTCCGTAGATGAATAACACTCTAAGTGTTTGTGTAATGGTGTTTGCTTGACGAAATGCTTACAGTGGCAATCAAAACAATTGGTGAAAGTAGAGCGTAATTGCCAGTGTAAAGATTCAGTTTTCAATATAACAAATTTTTGACTGCCTATTTTTGTGCCGGCGCTTAAGAACGCCCCGGGCATGCATTTTTTAAAGGCAATTTAATATGCCTATTTAAAGGAGCAAGTTTATATGCTTTTAAATAAAACTGCCGATTTGAAGGCAAGATATTGATTGATTTTTATTTACGAAATTTGATCCTTTTTATATGTAATTAACAGGATAATTCCAGATAAGTGTTTTACTAATTACAATAACTAATATTGATAAATGTTAAGATACATGTTTGTATTTAGCATAATAACTTTCTTAAAAATAAAGTAAAAGTTGTTGGTGGCAATTAAAAAGAAATTCCTAAGTTTACACTCGAGAAAAAATGTTCGTAAAAAGTGTGAACATTGAACATATGTGTATGCTTATGTTTATTATTTTATAATACTCTACACCAGGCACGAGCATGTTGGTGTATAAAATAGTTTTAACCCAAGGATTACCCTCTTGGTCTGGCCAGACCAAATTTGTGTTCTGCTTGCAATATCTTTCTGGCTAGACCACAAAGTATTATTTATGTGTTGTTTTTGATTTTTGTATGTGTTTTTGCGAAGTAAAATATTCCTGTCGCTATGAAAACTGGGCCATCGCGCCACTTTCTGCCTAGTGCTATTTAAATTTTTGGAGAAATTTTTACATCTAAAATGGTAAGTATGTATTATTGTTCGAGAAACCAACCGCAAGGCACAAGAGGTTTATATTGCTTTGAAACAACCCATAGAATGGGAGCCAAGTCACGAAAAAGAAATATGTGAATTTTTTGGATTGCTTTTCTTTGCCGAGGTTTTCAAATGTGCAACACAGCCTGTTAGAGAATTGTGGACACCATATCACCATGCTGTGAATAAGGCTGCAATGTAAAAACAAACAATTCGTTTTATTGCTAGAGTTCATCCGTTTTGACAACGCAAACACTAGGCCAATGCGCCAAGAATTTAGCAAATCGGCAGCAATAGACGATCTTTTGATACTGCTTTTTGCGAATGCGGAATCTTTATACACTTCTACAGCAAACCTACCCATAGATGAACAACTCTTTCCTTTTCGAGGACCTACGTGATTCACAGAATATATTCCATCGAAACCAGCCAAATATGGCATAAAAATTTGCTGGGTATGTGACTCAAAAACAAAATATCCTTTGAAAGGCCAAATTTACACAGGAAAAACTTTTGACGGAATCAGAGAAGTCAACCAGGGAGAGACAGTTGTGATCAATTTATGAAGGATGTATTTTCATACAGGACGTACTGTGTAGTCCGCCTAGCTCTCGTTGGAACCGTTCGCGCTAATAAAACCTTCGTGCCGTATTTATTTAAAAAATCTAGTAAACATCACGTATGTACCAAAAAAAAAAGTAAAGATGTTATACTGTTAGCAACATAGCATTATACAAATACCATGGAGAAAAACATAACAGCGGAAGATGAGCCAGGGAGAGGAACCAGACTGAACGCTGCTAAAAACCTAACCCAATTATTGACTATAACCGAAATAAAGCTGAAGTTGACACAATGGACCAGATGTTATCATACTATTGCTGCAAACGAGGAAACAACCGCTGCTCATTGGCCATGTTTTACAATATGTTGGACATATCTGGTTTAGCTTCGTTTTTTATTTATAAGGACATGGTAAATCTAAAACAAAGTGATCATCGTCGCCGATTTCTTGTCCAATTAGTGAATCAGCTGGTGCTCCCTGGAGCTACGACGTAGCTTTGGCGAAATTTAATGTTTACGTAAGAACACCCCTTATAAATACATATGTACGTATAAAAATCTAATACTCGTTTCAGCTATAGTAAATGTGGAGAAGCAATGTGCTCTGTAGGGTAGAGAAAATAATATATGACGAAAGTCATATACCTAGAATAATATAAAAATATAATAAATTTACATAACAAATTCGTATAGTTTAAAAAATAAATATTTGTTTAATAAAAAATATTCGTATATACTTTTTATTTAATTGGGGTTTTTAGCTTTAGCACTGTGGTCTGACCAGACCAAGAGGAGAACTTAGTGGAAAAAAGTTACCGATAATCCTAGAGTTAATGAATAAAATGAACTTGAAACCTTTCTTTTTATTTAGAAACTAAATAAAAAGGTGACAATTTCAACAGAATGGAGTAGAAACTACAATAATTCAGAATTTTGTTCGAGAATCTGTACTCAAATTACCACATTCGATAGCGATTTAAATTTCAAAATTTGCCCAATGGTCGAATTTTATACTTTTCTCCCAAACACTTCTTCTCTTAAAAAAGTGTTTTTTTAGAATGTCACAACACGAGAGCAGCGCGTGGAAATTGTTGAAATTTTTAATCAATATAATTGTTTTATTCGTCAAATTCATGGTGCACTTCTTCCATTTTCGTCGTACATAATCGTCCTTCAGAGCAGCTAATTCGCAGAACAATAGATCGGTTTCAGTACACATTTACTGTTACTGAGACGTAGAACAGTGCGCATTGAAAAAGCTGTAGCCGCTGTACAGGAAAGCACTGCAGATGATCCTAAGCAATCAATTCGTCGCCCTTCTCAGCAACTGGGGTTGTGTCCTTCCACTTTATGGACAATTTTTTTAGTTGTTGAAAATTGGTGTTCCAGATGGCGCGGTCTACATGGCAGAAATCATATTTAAACATTAACTGCCTTATTCATAAAAAATATTACTGCTTTAAAAAAGGTTTATAATGCAAATTTTGTATGGAAATCTGTTTTATAAACTATTTATAAGTCAAAAATATTTTTTCCAATTAAGCGCGTTTCATTTATATTTAAAATATATATTTCGTTGTTTTATTACGATTTTAAAACTCATCTTTTAGAAGTACTTTCAAAATTGTAAAATAATCATTTGCAACATGTACAAAAAATTCTATTCTATAGAGCGAACTGATGAAATTTCTTGGTTCTTTATAAAAAAAAATCTGTTGGACATTTTGTGAAATAAGTCTTATAATGAGCAAGAAAATATTCTATTATAGAGATAAGAATTCCTTTATGGGAGTCGAGTTCAAATCTGCAATCTGCTATTTATTTTATTTTTTTTTTGGAATTTTTATTAAGACATATTTTTGTTGATTAGATCAAAACATTTTAAATATTGGGTTCTAAAATTCAAAAAGATGTTTATGCATTGGCTCTTAAATTCAATATTTTAATAGTTTAATGTTCTTGAGCTGCATAAATAATTTAGTAGTTTAATGTTGTTGAGCTGTATAAATAAATAACAATTTTATCGACTCGTTTTGATTTTCACTGTTAAAAATTACATATGAAAACGGTCATAAAATGCAAGCACTTGTAGGTGCACACAAATGCATCTAGTGAAAATAGCCTAATGGACACACGATCAAGTAACAATACATTAACGCACACACACACACACACACACACACACACACTGACTTTATATTAACCCGGAGAACAATATATAAGAATAAAAAAAATAAAAATTAAATTGACACTTATGCGACAATGTAGAAAACACATGGTCGAAGGAACAAATTTTATACACACAAACTATTGCACACGTACACCTACAACCACACAAGGCAATATCAAATAAAAAATATTGTAAAACACAATAACAAAATTGTATTCAACCATCCGTCAAGCGTAGTTTTTAAAAGATGCTACCCAACTGCTCGATTCGTTGGTATGGATATACAACACAATCAAATTATATACACATGCAGAAGCACACACACTTTTATAAAGTGCAGTGTGTATGTGTGTGTGTGTGTGTGTGTATATAAATTTTAAGGTCCGAGTTCGAGTGGCTCTATGAATGGTAATTGTGACAATTTCATTTTACACAACGGTGCACAATAATTATGCCATAGTTGCCATTAACATTGAAACTAACAATTGCAGCAGCTCTGCCAGCAGCAGCAGCAGCAGTAGATTATAAAATGTAACCAACAGCGTATGAACATTCTCCGCTTTCACAATACAACAACCTGCCGTTCAGTCAAGCCAGTCGACATGAGCTTTACATATAACAACACTATTATAATTCTAGCCTTTGGCTGAATGTCCTTTTTTCATTCTCCATCTAACTTATATTTGTATACACATTGTGCCAAGTATGTAATTTTGGTCATAAGAAAAAAAAGAAAAAAAAAGCAAATGCGAAATGCGCCACAAAGCATTACACACACCAGCCGGAGTTTAAAAGTGCAAATTTCATACAATTGCGCTTTTAAGTATTGAAATTGTATTCAGACTCACAGTGATGATGAATTTCTGTTAACCAGTTATTTTCATTAACGAAAATTGTGTTAGAGTAAAAATTTCTTGCCCACGTACAGTGTGACAAATATTAAAGGGTATTTAGGGAGACGTTTCATTTGTTCGATATTGTGTTTAAATTCAGAGAGACATGATAAATATTCCAAGGCGCAAAGGAAAGTTAACATCAGTTTTCAACTATGCAATTTACACAGCAGAGCAGACCAACTGTTTTCTAAGGCCGCTACACTTTTGTCATCAGTACTCATGTGTATTTTAGAATATGTAATAAATGAAAAGTTGGAAAATGGTACCTTACACTCCTAAATAAAGAGCTTTAATTGTAATTATTTACTATCAAAATGGTGGAGATTTTAATGTATCATCACTTCGTAAAATTCGATCAGCTTTTCTTCTTAATCAAGCTCCTTCTGAGAGAGCTGTGCGTAATTTAATTGCTAAATTTGAGATAGACTAAAACAATAGGCTCGTAGTGTTCGAATAGCTGCAAGCAGAGTTTTGAGAATGAGCCTGGAACATCAACTCGTCGACACTCGCAAGAATTGGGCATCACCGGCCGGTCCTTGTTTGAGTCGTAAGTTTGTGAATTGACTGTTTGAAAAACCGAACAAAAACAACGCATTTTCAACAAAATTATTTTTAATTATGAGGCCATTTTTCAATTAGGCAATTATGTAAACGAAGAAAACTGTGGCATATGGGGCCCAGAAAATCCACAAACGGTCCTCGAGAAACCATTACATCCAAAGAAAGTGACCGTATAATAAACGACTTTGGTTATTAAAGTATTTTCATACACTGCCAAAAAGAATATGGAGGGTATATTAATTTTGTCATTCCGTTTGTAACGCATCGAAATATCCATCTCAGACCCCATAAAGTATATATATTCTTGATCAGTGATGATATCTAGGACGATCTGAGCATGTCCGTCCGTCCGTCCGTCTGTGGAAATCACGATTCAGTCCAAACGAAAAGAGCTGGACTCTTGAAATTTGGTACAAATATATCTTAAAGGATAGCACAGGTAAAATTCGGAGATGGGGTATATTGGGCAAAGGGGAAAAAACTTCCCCTAGGAAAAACTAAACCAACCCAGAAAAAACAACATAATTTTTAAAGTTTTTTGGTTATTTTGTTAAGCAAATGATATATTTTTATGTCAAATACGGTCCAACGCCTTAAACTTGGACCCTTAAAATAAAATTTATTTTGGACCCGGCCCACTTTAGTGGGAGTTATTATATCCAAAAATAGTGTTAAATTTTAACAGATTGTTTTACTTAAACCTACATTCCTTTAAAATAGCATTTTTAAGCTTTAATAACGAAGATGAGACGAAACCTGGTACTACTCTGCCCTACCTCCTCCTCCCCCTTTGCTCCCTAAATGATCCTACAAAAAAAATAATTTTTAATTTTGTATACAATTATCCCATGCATTTATCTTTAGAGTTTTATTTCTGCCGATTTCTGCCCTACCCCCTCCTCTTCCTTTGCCCCCCAAATGACCCTACCAAAAAAAAAATTTTTTTTTTAAATTTTGTATATAATCATCCCAAGCATTTATCTTTAGAGTTTTATGACTGCCTGTTGCTGCCCTACCCCCTCCTCCCCCTTTGCCCGCTAAATGACCCTATTAAAAATAAATAAAATTTTTTTTTAATTTTGTATATAATTATCCCAAACATTTATTTTTAGAGTTTTATGACAAAGGTGAAATGGTTCCCCCACAGCCCTTGCCAGAGCGACCCCGCCAAAATACAGTGTTTATACCCTCCAAAGAGAATTGGTCTCGATAAAGTAAATATATTCTTCATCAGTGATGAAGTTTAAGACGGTCTAGGAATGCCCATGTGTTTGTTTGTGGAAAACATGATATTGTCTATTTTTGAACCCCGCCCCCTTTAGTGGGCGTTGACGTACGATATTATATAAAGGAACTCTGTCCCACCAAGTTAAACATTTTAAATTTACTTAATAAATATTTGGAGGGTATTTAAGATTCGACCCGGTCGAATATAACGTCTGTACTTGTTTTTAATTATAATCGCCTAATTGAAAAGGGCCTCTTTTTAATTAGGCGATTATTTTTGTATCTATTTTATTTCGGACCACCACTCAAGGGATGATACCCACATATGCAGTGCATTGCGCAGGAACTAGAACGGAGGGATGAGGAGATAGATAACCTTTTACTTCACCGACTAATTTTTGCTACAGGACCGACGAAGGAGGATGCTGCTGTTACTCTGCTTTTTAGTACATAATCGTGTCAGTAACTGCCAATTATGTTCAGTAACCAGTGCTATGCCTTCTTCACTCAAACAGGTTGGCAACAACTGACACAACCACGCACTCATGCTGATCAGAAGACTTCAACACAATATTCATGACTCAGCGCGGGATTAAACTAAATTATGTAAACAAATAAAATTGTGGCATATGGGTGCTACAAAATCCACAAACGTTCCTCGAGAAACCATGACATTCACAGAAAGTGACTTTCACTATCAACATATTTTTTGTAATAAAATTTTCAACTCACCCTGTTGTTATAATCAGCACCCTTCTGGCTTCGCAGTTACCAATTTGTTCATGCAGCTTTAGACAAATTGTGTTTTTGTGGTCGCGTGAACACAATAACGTACACTTAAATTCTGTCCAAAAGGTTTTGGTTTTTTATAGAAATGCTGCTTGAACACAATATCCTGAAAAGAACAACAATTATAAAGTTTTTATTTGAACACATGATTGTATATCAATAATAGAATAGAAATGAATAGAAATGAGATATTTTTAAAAGGTCAAAATTGTTTTATGGCCAGTCTACATTTCGCAAGCAATAGATTTCTTAAAGTATCTGTTTTGGCATTTATATTAAGCAGGATCTTAAAGAGTGTATGCAGACTTTTGAACATCCGCTTGCTCAATTGCATAAAAAAAATTACTGCACATAATTTTAGTTTATTTGCTTCCCTTGAAATTTGATTTCAATATTTTGAAATTTATCAAGCATTTATTTATTAATAGCAGTAACAGAAACTCATAACTGGTTTGTGCATTCAACCATATATTTTTGAAGTTGGCGGTTTCTCAATATAAATACGAGTATTAGTGAACGATTATTATAAAGTTATTTACGATTTGGCGAATATGCCACACAAACCACATTTATTAAATGAGAATTTATCACACATCAGCCATGTAACCCCTATTATGGCATTTATAAATATATATTATTGATGAGTGTGTGGTTGTGTGTGACCGTTGTATCAACTGTTTACGAGTGAAGCATACATTTTTACTTCACACTTGAATCGTTAACCGTTTTATTTCCTAATAACTTCTTTATATATTTATGTTTCTTTCGAAATTTATGGTCGCAGCTCATGAGGAGCTGAGGATATGACACTTTGTATGCTGGTGCTATTGCTTTTATACACTCGGCAATAATAAAGCAATAAATAGAAAATTAAACTCGCACAAATATGAATAGACCCACACACAAGCATACACATAAGATCCCTTCCAACATTTGGAAGTTTATTTCATCGTCCATCGTCATAGGCGTCACGTCTTACTCACTTGCAGACGATAACTGGAAGATCGTTTGAATTTCACAATAACAATTTACATTGCAGTCGTCTTTTAATCATCCAGACGACGTTTGAAAGATAGTTTGTTGTTTACAACACCAGCCGAAAATGACATGTGCCGTTAAGGATATAATAAACAAAAACAACACTATGCAAAGTCGCAGTGACCGCGATATGAAATTAACAAAATGAAAAGAATCCAAGAAAGAGGTTTTCGACATCATCGAGATTAGTTTTTTATTTTTTGTCGTTTGCTGTGGTCGGTCAGTGGTAAAGTGTGATTTTGTTTTGTTATTGTTGTAGTTTTTACATAATTGTTAATTACACTAGAGAACAGTTTTTTGACCAAACGCATTTGACACCTAATCTATATGTAAAATTATCCGCTGAATCCAAATATGAAGTCAGAATGGTCAAAAGTAGAACAGTTTTCGAGATAATGCAAAATAACCGTTTTTTGTGCTTTTAAAAAAGATGAAGGCACTTAAAATAAAATATTTTCAAAAATTTCCGTCGGTTCGGACATTTCTTTCTTTCCGATGAAAGACAATAAAATTACTAAAATAACCATTGGTTGTTTGTTAAGATCGGTCATGAAATGGCAGAGTAATGGTGGAAAAAACTTCAGATTCCATGAAAAATTTGTTAATTTTTAGCAATTTCGCCCTTTTCAATCAATCTTTTTTAAACCGAACAATTAAAAATTTGTATGTATTTTTACATAGCGTATTAGTATATTTAAGTGGGAATATTTTGCGTCCCACATGATCCAGATTGGTGCAGAAGTGACAAAGCTACAGAAGATTAAGTGAATTTAGCCACTTTTCGCTATTTTTAAATCAAGTGCCCAAAGGAAAAACAAATATTTTAAATATTAAAAAATTTTAATATTGCGAAAAAAAAAATTAAGAAAGCGTGAAATTTGTTAACAAGAACGAAATACGTAAGGCAAAACGGGCATTTATTTGCAAGAACAATCCAAACAAGTTTTGCTATGCTTGTGGAGTGTACAGTTTTGCACAGCCGTCAAATTTTTCAAACCAATTGCAAAAAGCATTTCGGATGTATTTCAAAGTCAATACGGAAAACATATTGAAATCTTGGACCTCGAATACTTTGTGTAATTCATGCAAAACTCGTTTTTCCCAACTTAATTTTACTTAACACTCATTTTTATATCTTACTTAAAAAGGAGTTAATATGTCTTTAAAAATACACCTTCTGCATTCGCACTTAAATTTCTTCCCAAATAACTTCGGCGATGAAAGTGACGAACATGGTGAGCGTTTTCACCAACAAATACAAGAAATGGAACGTCGGTACCAAGGGGTGTATGATGAGGTGATGCTGGGCGACTATTGTTGGTTCCTTGTGCGAGAGGCAGAAAATAATTATAATAGGCAAAGCAATTCAACAGTTCTAAGTCATTTTTAATATTTATTATTAATAATGCAATTTATACCTACATGCATTTTTTTAATTTTATAAAAATCTAAAAATAGGATAATTTAATTAATCTTTTATAACTCTGTGATTTTTGCACCGATCTGATTCTCATTGGACCCGTAATATTTGTATTGAAATAAATTAATCTCCTAAGTGATGAAACTAAACAAAAAGTTATTGATTGGTTTAACAAAAAGAAGTTGAAAACAGCAAAATTTCAAAAAATCATTAAAATTTTCGTGAAGTTCAAGCTTTGGTCAACTGTAAAACTCTAAATTCTTAACCAATTTTTGCAAGCGTCCCGTGATTGTTTTGATAATTTTATTGTCTTTCAACGGCAAAAAAGACTTTCAAAATCCGCCAAGCTGTTTTGAAGGTACGTTCACTATAGTGACATAACCTTTTTAGAAAACGCAAAAAACGGTTATTACGCAATATCTCGAAAACTGTTCTACTTTTGACCATTTTGATTTCATATTCGGCTTCAGTGAGCAATTTTACATACAGATCAAGTGTCAGATTCATTTGGTCACGACTTTGTTGAAATTTTGTTAAGTAGTGTTATTTGTTTTTCATTAATTTATAAACTTAATAAATTACATTTAATGAATACAACAACTTTTATTATGTTGAGGATAAAAATTCGACTTCCGGAAGTGACTTCTTGAAGTAACTCAGGAGTGACTTCTTGAAGTAACGCAGAAGTGACTTCTTGAAGTTACTTCCGGGGGGTACAACTTTTCAATACGGAAGACCCTTCTACGATGAGAAAATGGTATCGCAGAAGATGAGTTTCAACTTCTTAGCGGCACTTCTGGGTCACTTCCGCGATAGAAAATGTTGCCAGGGATAGATGGTACATCCCAGCAAATACATTTTTTGGAAATTCATAATTTAAAAATTTCTGTTAAAAAAATCTCAATATTTCAGATTTTATATATATGGTTTTATATTACGAATGACTTAAAGAAACTATATGTTTGAATATAAGTGAAATTTGTTTTCTTTGTGTTCTTGGTTTTACTATAACACTGCGATACAAATTGACACTTTTTTGGTCTGACATCTGAACGAGAGTATATGCACTTCCAAAGTCTGAAGAGTTTGAAAATTTGCTATCAAACGTCGAAAGAGCATCATGGGGAAGCCTAAAACATTTATTTTTGGGCAATAGGAAACTAGAGAAT
Organism: Linnaemya tessellans; assembly: GCA_951800035.1. Classification (NCBI taxonomy): domain Eukaryota; kingdom Metazoa; phylum Arthropoda; class Insecta; order Diptera; family Tachinidae; genus Linnaemya; species Linnaemya tessellans. The sequence goes on from OX637535.1 coordinate 43,473,355, forward strand.
TACGAGGAGATCGTAAAAACATTATTTCGAAAATTTGGAAATATGGGTGTAAATATGTCACAACCATTTGGATTTTTTTCCTGAAAACTTAAATCGCAGTGCCGAACATGGGGAAAGATTCCATCAAGATATTTCAGATATGGAGAGTCGATTTAACCCTAGATTGGTATACATTTGTCGAATCGACGAACACCTCTTTTATATTTTTGTTGTCTTTTGTCTCTTTACACGTAACACTCTGATTTTCTCTGTAGCTCTAGCCAACAATCTGCTTTTGTTGTGTGTGGTCATAAGTTATTGTCCAACGCTTAAAAGTAAGTTTTTTTTAAAGTTCCTGGTACTCACTTCGTCGCTTAGACGAATAATACCATTTATATAAATTTCTTCATTCGTGTTTTTTGTTGAGGTTTTAGAGCAAATATTCTATATGACAACTAAACGTCTCCAGGATGATGACATCGAAAAATTTTTGAACAGTATTGAATCTGAGAATGAAGAGGGTGACCTGGATGACATTTTTACCAGAGATGAAAACATTTGTGTAGATCACTTTGTTCATGTTAGTGATGTCGAAAATATACAATACAGCAGTGACAATGAAAGTTTACAGCAAGAAGAACCTCCTTTGGAGGAGGTGAATTATTAACAGTTCCCTCAGAAGAGGGAACTGTTAATAATTCTAATAAAAAACCAACGATGGTAGAGTTCTATAACTCCACTAAAGGAAGTTTTGACCAAATGTGTAGTATAATGTCATGCTTCCGCAAAACTAATCGATGGCCAATGTGTCTTTTATATGGAATGATTAATATGGCTATCATAAATATCTATATAATATATAGCCATATTGTATTAGATACTAAGAAAAACCCAATACTTCGCAGAGAATTCGCAAAAAAACTGCACAGTGATCTTGTCAAAGAACATGTAACGAAAAGACTGACTATTCCTACATTGCAAACTAATTTAGGAAGAAAAATAGAAAATGTTTTGGAACCTTAAATACCAGCAAATTCTAAAACTTGCAACAAAAGAAGCAATTGTAAGTTTTGTCCATACAAAAGACGTCGAATGACAAAAAGTGCCTGCAATTTCTGTAAAAAAAGCATATGTGGAGAGCATAAAATTGAAGCTTGCATTTCATGTGCAATTTAATACTCAATATACCTTTTTAAAAAAAAAAAAAAATTAAAAAAAAATTTCTTTAACAATAAGTTGAATTTAGGATCCTTTTTTAAAAGTATCTGTGAAGCAAAGCCAAATTTTATGTTAATTTTTATTAAAATAAAAATGAAGTCAATAAAACAAAAATGTATGAAAATTTTTATAATTAGCATTTAAAACACCTTTAGGAAGAAAATAAATTAGTTTCCTTCAATAAAATATCCATGGTTACGTAATTATGTAAATTTGATGTTCGTCGATTCAACGAAGTTTACCAATATTTAAGTGTACCAATCTAGGGTTAAGGTAAAAGATCCTTCACGAATGATGGCAGAATATTGCTGGTCAATATGTCGCGACACAAATGCACAATACAAACGTCAAACTAAACGCATTTGTTTTTCTTAAAAATATTTTATCTTATTAATTTTAATGAATTCAATATATTTTTTACGACTATATATTAAAGATATCAGAATGAAATTTGAGAACATAAGCGACTATTTAACGCAAATATTGTTAAAAATTTTGTTCCTAAAAAAATTTCAAGGATATAAAAGGAAAAAATTTCCAAAGGACCTTTTTTTTAATTTCGTTCTGGAGGATTAATTTGAAAAATTGTTTCAGTATACGTAGAATGTCTTCTCTCTTTTAATATCGCTATTGCTAGAAAAAACTGTATGTATATTTAAAATAATTAATTAATATATTAAATTGAATTAAGATTCATAGGCTACTTGTTCGAAATTTCTTTTTTAAATCTCAGAAAGACATGATAAATATTCCAGGGCACAAAGGCAAGCCAACATCAGTTTTTGTTATTCAACTTACACAGCAGAGCAGAACAGCTGTTTTCGAAAGCCGCAACACCTTCATCATCAGTGCTCATGTGTATAGTGTTTATCACCACTTATTAGGTGGCTTAGTTGAATTAAATTTCCATTTCCTTAAAACTTTGAAGTCCTTTAAAAAGGAAAATTGAAGACCAGGTGAGAAACTGAGTATACACTTGTACTACTCTCAATCGCTACTTTCAAGTGTATATCTCATTCAGATGTCAAAACTGTTGTATCGCTGTGTAATCGATGATAACTTTAAATGAGATTATTGATACGAGAGTAGGTCAGAAAGCTTGTGACGTTTTGAATTTCTCTTAATTAAGAACAACTTCTGCCAACTGGAATTTGTTATTTAGTTTGAGTTCGGCAGCTTCATTTAGCCGTTGATGGCAGGCTACCATCAGAGAAGAAAACGGAAAAAGCAAATTTCTTGTGCTCATTAGATCTTATTTTTTGTAGGAAAAACCCATCACATGGACTGAATTTTATTGTGATCGTACCAGCAGGGAAGATGCCGAAAGTTTGTTTGATTCATTTAAAAAAAATTTACTATAGGGTTTCAGCCGAACGGAAATTGAAAGTGGAAGATATTGTGAAGTCATAGTCATCTTAATTTTAATTTTGAATGATCTCTTGGGTATGAAAACTCTTTCCGCGTTTGCTCACTATCAAGTGTACACAGATGTGAAGTTTCCTTGGCAAAATTCTGTGAATTGGACTAAAAATTACACCCTCATCCGCTCTATTCTTCAGATTTCTCCACTAGTGACTATTTCTTGTTGCCAAATTTGAAGAAATGGCTCGAGGGAAAGAAAAAACCAACGGCGAAATCATCTACAAAAAAAAAAAAAAAAAAAAAAAAAAAATCCTATATTGATGACCTCGACAAATTCTATTTTTCGAAAGGGATAAAAATAAATTGGAAAAAAGTTGGATTAAGTGTTTTGAGCAAAAATAAAATAACTTTTTATATAAAAACGTGTATTTCATTCAAACGTAGACGGACTTATTGAGCCACCCTCGTAAGTCTATGCAATTGATTAATTACAACTAATAGATTATTGTCAGGCAATTATCTTATTTTCTCGATTTCTTTGTATCCTTTTTGAATTTGTTTAGTCTCGTAATCTTGCCACGTAATATGGTGCGTATGAGCAATTTGCAGTGCCGATGTTTCATTCAAATGCTCAACGGTGCGTATGAGTAACGTGATTTATTGTTCTATCTCCAAGAATTTATTATTGGGGTATTCACATTTCGTGCTATTTAGTCATATTGTCATGAAGTCATAATATTTTAGACCAGTTTAAAATAGTTGTTGTTGTGCCGCATACAAAAAAAGACAAAAAAAGTCATAAAATAGTAGCACTTTTTCAGGTCTGTTTTTGTTTTGTCATAAAATAGCTCTTGAGATCTGAGTCGAACGGTTGAAAATCTTTAGGTGAGACGGCGATAGTATATGTTTACCGCCGTCACTGATATATGATTCACAACTAAAAAACGGCTAAAAAATTAGTCATACCTATTTGTCTGTACATTAAATCACATTTTTATAACATAAACAAAATTTAAAAGAGTACTAAATATATACAAGTGAAAAATTTTTCTCGTTTAATTTTCGTAGCTGGCAGCCACTGAACGTTTTTCCGTATGACGCCGCAAAAAATAAATGTATTCAGTTCATATCAAGGCAGCAGCTGTTTTAGTTTATACATACAAATTCATTTAGATATTCTTGTGCACCAGAAGACAAATTTAATAATTTTAAATAGAAATGGAGTTTTTAGACGATTCGTCTTTAAATGTATTTATTTTCTTCTGCTTTGATAACAGCTAATTACAAATGTGTTGTTATCTTATCAGCTGATCGATGTTTGAAATAGCATACTAAGTTATAACGGGTTGTTCACACTAGTCATATTTTTAGTGCTATTATTTTATGACTTATGACTTTATGACTACAGTGTGAATACCCCATATGTTTTTATTAATTGATTAAAGGATAAATTAATATTTGATATAAATTAATGTGCTTAAATACAACACGTGACATCTTTGCGATTTCAGCTACTTTGAGCTCCCATTCACCCCCTCCCCCCTTTGTGGTATTTTAACTATAGCTTGTTTATTTGTGTCAATTACATTTCTATTTAACTCTAGCTTTATTTTTTAATCTCGGTTCGCTGTTATTCTAATTCAGCGAAATATGTTTTAATTTTCCCATGTTTTGTTTGAAAAATTTGGTGCATATGATTATCAGCGACTTGTGAAGCAGACTTATTTTTAACTCACGCTTTATTTGTGGCAATGAAGCAAAATCGAGATTGTGTAAATAAGAACTGTTATCAAATTCAACTAAGCCACCTAACAAGTGGTGACAAACACAATATGCATGAGCACTGATAATGAAAGGGTTGTGTCTTTCGAAAACACCTGTTCTGCTCTGCTGTGTAAGTTGAATAACAAAAACTGATGTTGACTTGCCTTTGTGCCTTGGAATATTTATCATGTCTTTCTGAGATTTAAGTTAAAAATTTCGAACAATTAGCCTATAAAATCTTAATTCGATTTTTTTTATTGTTTTCTGAGTAATTATAGTACAGAGTCACTTCTGTGTGCAAACGGAATTCCATTTTGTGCCATGGCAGGTACTATATTTCATACTTAACACAATTTATTGAAAAATGGTCATTGCCCAAAGCTGATACTAAATTGACAATTTGCCTCCTTGAGAAACAAGCTACACATGAGCAGCGTTGCGTAAAATCAAAATTATCTACAACAATTTTGGCACATTAACATTGTAAAAGTCTTTAAATACATCAAAATTATATTTATTTCCGAAATAACTTAAAACTAAAACCTAGCTAAAGACTTAATATCACACCTTCGAAATAATATTTTTAAGTAACATTTTTCAGCAATTCAAGATTTGTTCACTTTAATAAATAAATACTTATTAGTGAACGTATTTTATTGCAACTAGAAAAAAAAACACTAATTCAAGAAATCCCAAAGTCATAAATATAAAAACGAATATTTGAACGCATCTATTTAAGCAGGGGATTAGTGTTGTCAATGCGGCTTGGCCGTGTGTATCAATATGTGTTTTTTTATGTGCGATAACATATTTGCCACAGGAGCTTTATGTTACAACAATTTATGGCATCCGTAATAAAATTCTACATCTTTTTAGTGCACACGAGTACGAAGTTTATAACCTTCTAACAAACATCGTAAATGCGCGTGTTGGTTGAGCCAACTGAATGTATTGCAAATATTTAGCAACAACAGGCAGACAGAAACTTACGTTACAACTACTGCCAATATTATTCGTATGAAATGCAATCTCATATAAATGATCCATCTTTAAGGAGACGCGGTGTGCAAACTATAATGAGTTATTATCCACCGCATGATAACCTCTATTTGGGTGAGAGTTTGAAGCGAGAAACATACAAATATTGGCTAATGACCACTTTGCCTTATGACGTTAAACTTGTGGCATAATTCATGTAGATACAATTTATCTGTTATCAAGTGAAACTTATTTGAAACGAACAGAATTCTGGTTTTTGCTAATAAATGGGCTCACAGGAAGCAGGTTAGTATTTGCAAATTGTTGAATATATTGAATAATAACATAAACGACTATATGTATTTAATATGGTGGATGTTGAAAATAATATACATAAATAATGAAACATGACTTCAGAATCTCTGAAAAAGCCTCAGAAACATGAACTTCTTGCTATGGCAACCGTATATAAAAATAATTAAAAATTATCCAGATTGGCACTGCTTCCGGGTCACAAGTTCAGGATATTTTTAAATTCCTTAAAAGCTTCCTCAAGGGATGACCCCTACATATGGAACTAGAAAGGATAGTATTAAAAAGACAGATGAAGAGAGATGAGAAGATAAAGCATTTTTTTTTTAAGTGAAACTTCTTTAGAATCGTTGTGATTTCAAACTTGATGAAATGAAAAAATAAGTCCATAGAGCAGTGATGTCAACGTCATACACAATTGTGGAAACAAAACTTACATGTACGCGTACGATCTTTTATTTTGCGAGCGTAATATATAAGTGTTTACTGAAAAACACTCTCATTCAGCGGGAAATATCGCAAACCCTGTTTTGAGGCCTATAGACACAAATAATATATTTATGTATATAAATAAATATAAAGAGGCTGGCTGAAATAAGCTGGAGGAACTGTATCTAGGTACATCTGTTCGAAATTTTCTTAAAGTAGCTTTTAAGTGAATTAACAAGTAGGCTTTTTTCAAACATTTTTTCTTTTGTACTTAAACTATTCTATTCTTTTCTATTCTATTCTTTTCTATTCTATTCTATTTTATTCTATTCTATTTTATTTAATTTTATTTTATTTTATTTTATTCTATTCTATTCTATTCTATTCTGTTCTATTCTATTCTATTCTATTCTATTTTATTTTATTCCATTCTATTCTATTCTATTCTATTCTGTTCTATTCTATTCTATTATATTCTATTCTATTCTATTCTATTTTATTTTATTCCATTCTATTCTATTCTATTCTATACTATTCTATTCTGTTCTATTCTGTTCTATTCTATTTTATTTTATTCCATTCTATTCTATTCTATTCTATTCTATTCTATTCTATTTTCTTCTATTCTATTCTGTTCTATTCTATTCTATTCTATTCTATTCTATTAATTTCTATTCTATTCTATTCTATTCTATTCTATTCTATTCTATCCTATTCTATTCTCTTCTCTTCTCTTCTATTCTCTTCTATTCTATTCTATTCTATTCTATTCTATTATATTCTATTCTATTCTATTCTATTCTATTCTATTCTATTCTATTCTATTCTATTCTATTCTATTCTATTCTATTCTATTCTATTAATTTCTATTCTATTCTATTCTATTCTATTCTATCCTATTCTATTCTATTCTCTTCTCTTCTCTTCTATTCTCTTCTCTTCTATTCTATTCTATTCTATTCTATTCTATTCTATCCTATTCTATTATATTCTATTCTATTCTATTCTATTCTATTCTATTCTATTCTATTCTATTCTATTATATTCTATTCTATTCTATTCTATTCTATTTTCTTCTATTCTATTCTGTTCTATTCTATTCTATTTAAAATATACTTTATAAAGTCAATTTATAAAATATAACCAAAGGCCCGGGTAAACATGTAACATTTATATTATTAATAAATAAACGTTAATAATTCTTCGGATTTGATGGATTTTTGGTTATGCTTTAACCTTCGCCTTACCAATACCCACCACGGTGACCATTTCGGTTTTATATCTTTAATAACTTGGTTAATTTTGCTCCAGTCTATGAGAAATTTTGACTCAATGAACAAATTTTTTGTACTTTTAGAATTTATCAAAAATATTATAAAATTTTTTTTTAAAAGAGTTTTTAAATTTTTTTCAATTTTATTGCATGGTTTACCAATAGCCACCTTGGTGGGTATGAAACTATTTATTATAAAATCTGATTAATAGAAATTTTTTACTAATAAAAACATTTAATTTAAGTATGTTGAAGAGCCTTGATGACATTTTTCACATTTTGTTTGACTGAGAATGCATTTAAATGTATCAACCCTGGACATATTTTTAGTTATTGGACTAGGACCCATATAAAGGTTTTCATGAATAATACTTATCGATCGCCGGCGATTTGTGATTGGCGCCTCCTTTTATACCATTTCACATTGTCTTTAGTTTCGTAATACAAAGAACTCGCACATGATTCATCATCATCATCACAATCACTTTCAACGGTCACCTCTACTTCGCCAAGCTTCTGTTCTATATCAGAATCGTCAGTATCTCCAATAGGCATATAATCCTGGTCTTCATCATCATCACCACACAAATTCTCAGTACCATCCAAATCTAACTCAGTGCCAATCAATCCAAGAAAATACTTTTCTCTCTCTTCATGAGATAGCCTTTAGTAACACAAGTTACAATAATTATTTTTACTTTGAAAGTAAAAATAGTGTTTATAAAATACATACATATTGCAAATTATTTTCACCGCTCATATCAAAAAACTTTGCGACCATTTTCCAACGTTCTTAACCTAAGATCACACTATCGGCGCAATGTACCGATTTTCGTCGACTCACTGCAATAAAATTATAATTAATAAGCTAAATTTGCCTTATTTATCAACTAATTGAAATACAAGGAAACAATTGCACCATACTGCATTGTTAATAATGCCATATAGAATTATTCCAGAATAAATTAAGAAATAATGCAATTTTGGTTTAGCACTTATGACGTTATTGCAGAAAGCCGACGAAAATCGGTACATTGCGCCGATAGTGTGATCTTAGCTTTACATAACAACTAAATTGTATATTATAATAAAAAGCTTCCTTGCTATGCTTACATTTCACAATACATATAAATAGCTAAATTATCGTTGCAAAGCTTTGTATGTAGCAGAAAAGAGCAGATCACTGACTATTCAATGCTCTTTTCGTAAATTAAGAGAGACTAAACACCATCTTGCTGAGCTATAAAAAAAAGTAATTATTTGGCGATCATCTATGAACTTGGAAAAGAATACAAGATTTTAGAAATTCTACTTGGGAAAAATAACAGTTGCGATTCCCTTAGAAGCGCTGATCCCTGGAAACAGAAAGACATGAAGGAACCATTTCTGTGATTAACTTTAAAAATGAAGAGCTGACTTCTCATAAGTTTAATAGCAATATATCTGATAATATAGCATCCACTTTAATCAGTAATATAGCATCCACATAAATACATGCATAAGACTTCAGTACCACCCGCGTGGGTATTGGTAAACGATGTATATAAAAACCTATGGTAAGGCGAAGGTTAATAGCACATTGTCTTATAAGTTCATCAAGTTGTGCTTGAAATAATTGAGAAGTTACAGGCGTACCAGGAATCCATAATGGATCTCTCAGCATATATTCCATCCATATTCGACACAATATTCATGACTGAATGCGTAATGGAACTCGGAAGTTTCGGTTTCATAGTCTCGTGTTAACTATAATGATATATGATATCTATGATATGGGATATATGTACGGTGACCATTCGTCCTTTTTGTAAGAGGACAGTCCTCTTTTTTTACATGATGTCCTCTTAGGGAAACAAAAATTAAAGTGCCCTTTTTTTAATTGAAATGTCCTTTAAAGTCTTTTTTTTTTTTGCTTATTAATACTTTTTTTGTTTAAACTCCAAAATTAAAAGTTTTATTTTCTCAATACAATTAAAGTCAAAATCACCAATAGAAATTATAATCATTGTGCAGAAATTAAAATCTTTTTTTCAAATGACTGTGATATATCTGGACATATATTAAGTTCTGGGCATATTTTTTTTAACCCTAGAACGTCATCCATCGCCAAAATGACGACGGAAGATTTTATTTTCAAGTTCAATTTCAAATTGAAGGAAGGCTATAAAATGTTAAGTTTTTATTAACGATTAAAAAAAATAATAAATGAATTTCTTTAAATATTCATTAAAATGTGTCTATTAATATATAAGAAATCTATTTGGTATAAATTTTTGCTCACGAAGGTTTTATGGTCTCTTGAAGTATGCCGTAGTCCAAATGACAAGGGATGACGTTAGTGTATGTAAAATAAGGATGACGTTCCAGGTTTAAAAAAACATTAATATAAGTAAGTAAGTAAGTCGACCATGCCTAGAATATAGGCAATTGACTATAAATAGTAAAAACAATTTTTATTACATTTCAAAATGTCCTCTTCTTTGGGTTGAAAAATATGGTCACCGTAGATATATGGGATGTATAATAATTAGACGTCTCAAAAACAATATCCTAATTGAAAAGTGCACTATAGGGTGTCTATCCAAAGCTAATAAATTTCTATATATTTCATATAAGAGTTACATTGGACAGAGTTTAAAAAACTATATTATAAAGTTTATTTGGTGCAAATGAGCTGTAATACTACTCATTTCTCTATTCACATAGATGATATTAGTCATCAACTTTTCTTAGTGCCATAAATTTAAGCAAATACATCAATATCGTCTTTTGTTAGCTGCGACACTTTATTTTATTATTTTTCTGATACACCAATCATACTTGTGTGTTATACATATGCAGTTTGATACAGTGTGTGTGTCTTATGTATCACATAAATGTTACAAAGTTGCTATTTTATGGTTCTTGCCATCAATGCTAAACATTTTTTTTTCAAAAAATTATTAAAAAAAATTATATACATATATAAATATATTTATTGCACACTCAACTGAAGTTGAGCAGGTGAAAATATACACATCGCCAAATGATTATATGCAAATATATCATGTGTAATATACTAAAGGGTCCGCCAAATAACTTTTTTTTTTGAAAATGCTATAAAAAAAACTACTGAATATTTTCTCAAATTTTTTTTTTTTATTTGAAAGTACAATCCTTCCGTTGAATAATGGAAAATAATTTCATTTAAATGGCTGCCTCGGCTGGCCATGCAGTAGCCTACACGATCGGTCCAATTTTTAAGCACATTATCGATTGTGTGCAGCTGTATTTCACCAATGGCCTCACTAATATTGTCCTTTAAAGCGTCAATTGTCTCAGGCTTGTCGGCGTAACACTTATCTTTGACGGCACCCCACAAATAATAGTCCAACGGTGTCAAATCGCAGCTACGAGGTGGCCAAACGACATCAGCTGTGCGCCTGATAATGCGATCTTCAAAAACTGGGTGCAAAATATCGACTGCAGCTTCAACTGTGTGGCACGTAGCGCCGTCCTGTTGAAACCAAATGTTGCCAATATCCTCCTCTTCAATTTTTGTGAACAAAAATTCGTTCAACATGGCCCGATAACGATCGCCATTGACTGTAACGGCCACTCTTTGCTCATTTTCGAAGAAAAATGGCCCAATTATGCCTCTGGACAAAAATCCGCACCAAACAGAGACTCGTTTTGCGTGCGTCGGCTTTTCAATGTATGCGTGCGGGTTTTCTGTGCCCCAAAAGCGACAATTTTGCTTGTTTACATACCCGCCAAGATCAAAATGAGCTTCATCTGAAAAGATGATTTTTTTTTTGCAAAATCGGCATCTTCTGTAAGTCGATCGCAGGCCCACTTAGCGAAGCGAAAACGCATTGAATACACAACCATATTCGTTCAGCGCAAGGATAAAACTAATTATCCGTCAAATCAGACATGAGCTAAGTGTTACCCTTCACGAAATAAGTACTAGTTGAAAAAAAACCTTAGATGGCGGACCCTTTATAATAACATTGTCGTGCAATGCACTGTATATGTATATAGTGCTGATACCCTGAGTGCTGATCGTACTAAAAAATAAACAAAATTAAAGACAAAATATTTAACAATCCAATTCCTTATTTAAATATTAATTCCCAGAAACCAATACATTTTTTAATGATCCCCTACAAAAAGTTGTTTATTACAAGCGGATTATTCATCAAAATGCAAAACGTAAATTTTAAGGTTTTATTTTAATAATTGATCTTTTACTGCAAAACTATTACCGTACATATCTGATGATGACATTTATCGCAATCCACCTCCGCATACGAGTATTCATCAAGTGATGCATGTTACGAGGATGTTAAAGGAATGCTGTTTACATGTGTCGCCATGTCATGCAACTTTAACATTAACTTGTACGAGTACAACTTATATCATTTCCGGTTCTAAACAGATACAACACTCCAACACACAGCGTACATTCATTTATATGATACAACAGAATCGTTGCTTGGCTCATTGTACAACTGGTGATATAAGAGTAACGTTTCTATCGCCAGTTAGAGCAACTTTAACTCCTGTTCTATCATGTGCCGTCCGTCGTATTTGAAAATAAAAATAAAATTGCATTATTTAGTCGGTTTGTTTAAAAACAACTGTGCTGACCGTTAAAAAGAGTCAAGTTGTCCACTTACACTTAGAAATAAAATTATTTATATTAATTAAAGACATAAGAAACTCTACTGCTGGATCCATATGAGAGCGACAAATGCAAATAAATAATATATTTCGTCTTTGTGACCTTTTTTCGTGGAACTGCTCCCCTTTCGCAACAGAAAAATGGACATCTATTTATTACTTAGTTCTCATAATGCACTCGATAGTCAAATTTTATTAAGGCTTTGGGTAAAGAAAATTAAAATTAAATCAAAGCACGAAACTACTTCCTGCCACTAGAACTTTACCAGACTTACATAACACTGCTCAGCAGCCAAATCCTGCCTTAAATAAAACTATGTGGACTATATGGATTTTGATGGGCTGAGTTCAAATACGTTTTCGGTTTTTTTCCATAAGGGCGAGATTTTTTTTTATTAATGTGGCAAATTTTTCCCCTAAATCAGTCAGGTACGGATACATATTTAAGCCTAACTCGAGAACGAGTCATCCGTTTTTCAAAAGTGAAACACAATATATTGTGTAACAATATTGTATTTATTTTAGTCGAATATAATTTTTCTCTATCTCTTATCATTTTGGAATTATTCAGAAATTAATGGAGAAAAAAAATTTTTTTCGTGTAAAATTCGTAATTTTTTTTAATTTAAAAAATTAATTAAAAAAAGAGATAAAGCAAATATTCAACATTTTGGACATTTTTCTGAGAGTTACATATGTTGAAAATAAAATAAGCTATAAGACATAGAAATCTGTTAAAAATGTGGATTTTATTGTCAATTTACCGCTGGCGCAGGAACTCAAAATGTCTAGATCTGGTGAAAACACGATTTTTTCAAAATGGGGCAAAACCAGTAACTTCCCACTTTTTTTTAAATTTCCAATTTTCTTAGCGGGAAGTTAAAAACAATTCCACTATCGTAGGCGAAAGAAATCTTTAATGGAAACTTTGGGTTTCCATCAATAGCATCCAGAAAGGAGCTTCAACAAAGTTCAGGACCTGATATTCTTGTATTGCTTACCCATGCGAAGTATGTGACCTGCCCCCACGAAAAGGGACCTCAGCGCCGAAAATATTTGTTTTTTACTTTTTGAGTGATTCTTATAGGAAAAAAACGCTCTTTCAAATGCCGCAAACCGCAAGTTTCTTTGTCTTTTTGTTTTTTTACAAATCACCTCTAAAGATGAACACAATTAATGAAAAAATTTAAAAATGTGATATAAACTGATAATATATATATATATATATATATATATATATATATATATACAGTGCACTCGCAGTAACGTGAACACCGTCTAACGTGAACAAACTCAGAATGCTCTATAACGTGAACAATTTTTTGCACTGCATATGTTTTCTAAGATTGTAGACAGCACTGAAATACATTAAATTCTATTTGTAAAGTTTAGGAGCAATATTTCAGCTATTAGAAAAGAAAAAAAAGGCAGAAAAATGTAAGAGATTTCTTTAATGCATATATGTAATGAGTAATTTTCTCGTGATCACGTAATGAATTTTTATTAATAACTAGAACAGCGCCCCGCGGTTTCACCCGAGTAAGTCTACATCCCGTGGGAATATCGGTTTAAAAGTAGGCTATTTGTTGAGAGATATATTGTTTTTAGTTGGAAATATGTATTTGTATAGCCTTTAATAATCCCACCAATATTTATTACAATTTCGCATTCACATTTAAATATAATATTTTATTAGGATTGATTTGGTGGTAATACAAAAGTTATAGCTAGCTATTGCAATATACTCCTATAAACTATGTTAAACGATCTTTTCGTTCAGCATAAACGCCCAGATTTTGTGCTTTAGAAACCCGTGAGCAACCCACGTAGAGCTGGCCGTGAGAAAAACACGGCGTGCCCAAATGTAAGCCTACATTTAAGGTTTGACCCTGTGATTTGTTAATAGTCATAGAAAAAGCAACTTTCAATTGAAACTGCTAAATTATTGGGTATGATTGGGATGCGTGGTATTAGAACATTGTCTCCCTTGGCTTCTCCAGTCAAGATTGTGGCCTTCACAATATGCCTTCCTAGTACATTATATATTTGTAACTTTAACGATATTTGCGGCGCACGCCAAAACATGTCGCTGATTGTAGAATTTTTTCCTACTTACTTGACACTTATCGTTATATTTTGGAGAATTTGCACAATATCTTTATATATTATAGCCCATGTGTTATTCTGATGTATAAGCTAAATTATTATAAAGTTTCATTAAAATCCATTCCGCAGTTTTTGCGTGAAATAGGAACAAGCATCCACACTCACAAACATTCGGCTTTATAATATTAGTAGGATTTTATTTTCATATTTTAATAATGTAATAATAAAAGAATTTTACATTCCAGAGTGAAAACACGTACACGACAATCGCTAACGTGAACAATTTCGCTAACATGAACTCCCTTGGTTTTAATTAGTTCACGTTACCGCGAGTGCACTGTATATATAATATTATCTAGTAATTTTGAAAACAAAAACAGGGTTTTAACTGTTACAAATAATTGTCATATAGGCAAAAGTGCATAGTGAATATCGCACAAAGTACCAGAGAGTCGAAATACATCGCCAGATGATCAGGTTGAAGGAAGAGTTGCATAACCATAAGCAAAACACGTAAAAAGGAAGCGCTTTTTTTAAACGCGTTTTTCTCAATAACTTTTTCTTTTCGCCGCAGAGGACCCTTTTCGTGGAGCAGGTCACATATATTTTTGCTGAGTATTTTTTGATAACGAATTCTTTCTACATATAATATTGGGCTCCTTGGCTTAAATAAATTATTTAACGTTGATTTCTTTTCTAAAAAATAATGCTACATTTTTTGCACTTTTCAATGGAAAATGGCAACATTATGGCATTGGAAAATAATGAATTTATTGGAAAATGATCTACCATCTGTTATGAATTTGTGTTTTATTTTAAAATTGCTCCTAATTGTGATTTTTTAGAATAAAAAGTGACAAAATGTTACATATTTTCCAGAAAAGAAATCGCCATAATTACAAAATTATAACAGTTTGTAATTCCCATCAGTTTAAATAATTCAATTAACTATTTTTATTAATTTATATTAAGCTCTGCGCTGAAACTCTTAAAATGTTCTAACATTTTAAATGCATTTTAAGGAATTTTTTCTCCACGTGCAACTAAAACAGTGCAAACCTCTGGACCATTACACAGAGTCTAAGAATAACAGCTAAATTTGTATTTATTGTTACGTGTTGCATTTTTAGAAATGCTACGTGGGTGGACATGTTTATGACTTTGTAGCAGGGCAACAAAAAAAAAAAGAAGTTACAACTGCATGGCGAAAGGATTCACATGTATCTTGTGCAACTTACGAGGCTGTCTGTGTATTTGTTAATGTAAAAAGTGTATTTGTCATGGCCATTTCTATTGTAGTACGTGAGTTTGTAAGCAATAAAATTTTCTCATAAACACGGTGCATGATTTCCACTGAAGATATCAGCTTTTAATAAGAGATCTTATTTTCTATTGTTAGTTTATGTTTTTTTTTTATTCTTATGGTTATTTTTAGTTTAATGTTTTCTTACTTTTAATGTCTATATCTGCGGGTGGCTCTGTTGCTTAGGGCATGAAATAAGATTTTATTAGATATCAAATTATTTTTAATGTAATAGATATATTATTTATTTTGTTTTTAAGGCATGATATGGGCGATACATATTTATTAAAACTTGCTTGGCAGACAGATGCACAGTGCTTTATTTTACGGTTTTATTAATATGTGAAAACGTCTTTAAAATTTTAATTAATCGTCCTATGCGCTCAAAAGTAGATTTTATAAATTATTGTTTTTTTAATCGAATCCTAAAGCTCTTAAAAAATTACTGATTATTCAGTAAAATTTTTTCGTGGTCTGTAGTGTAAAAACAATTCATTTCTCAATCGGCAATTGAATATTTAAAAAAAAAAATTTATCGAAAGGCTTTCCATAACGCAGCACAGTGGGCTCAAATTCCCTTTCGCACGGATTTATTAATATCTCAACAACAATAAAAGCGAGGATGGGAAAATTTTACTTGGATGGCTTTGAAACCAAATCGCATATTTAAGCAAAATTTTAGGAATATAGAAGGGGGAAGTCAGATACCTCCCATATCATTATTAATTGTGCTAAATTTTTAGAACTACTGTAGTTATACTCACAAAATTTATGCATGTTGTTGGAAAAAAAAATTATATTGCATTACCGTCATTATATCAACTGGTGATGGGAGGGTGACTAAAAGAAAACTTTCCCAGCACCTGCCAATAAAGCACTTCTGATACGAATAATTTAAGAACTTATTTTCAATGAATTTTTTAATTTTTTAAAAAGTTGAAAATAAAAATATTAAGAATAATATATTATTCATCGTCAATATCAGTCTCATCATCATTCAATTCATAAAGTCATTAAAGTCATAGACATCATTATCATCTCCATCATCATGTCTAATTAAGTCCATAGCCTCCTCTGGCAATGTATCGGGTGTTTTTTATAGAGTGATACAAGTTTAAATCATAATCACCCCAATTATAAATATTCCCGGGGAAAAGAGTTCCCGGGGAATTCATTTTCCCGGGAATAAAACTCCCTTATTCTAAACAGACGGGGAGAACAGTATTATGGGAAAGGGAATTTCGAATTTTCGCAGTCAACTGTTTTGTTTCAGTTGTTTTGTTTTGACTTAAAAAGTGAAAAATATTTTTTTCAGCACAACTCCCTTGCAATTTTTTGAAGGAATTATTTTCTAAATTTATTATCAAATTCTCCCTTTAATTTACATTCATAATACCTACTTTTTTCCCGGGGAAGAGTCTCCCATTTTCGAAGTTTATTTAGAATAAGGGAAAAGGGAGAAGGGAAAAATCTCCCGGGGAGATTCTATTTAGAATAAGGGAAAAGGGAAAAGAGAGAAAATTCCCGGGGAGTTGTTATTCATAATTGGGCTGAATAAAACATAGTGATATATTTTTAAACGGATAGCAAATTTTATGACATTAATGTTTAAATATGATTTCTGCCATGTGGCCGCCATGGCTGCCACGTAGAAGGCGCAGTCTGGGACACCAATATTCAGCAACTAAAAAAATCGTCCATGAAGTGGAAGGACACAACCTCCCCAGTTGCTGAGAACGGTGACGAATTGATGGATTAGGATCATCTTCAATGCTCTCCTGTATCACAGTAACAGTAAATGTGGTCCGAAAACGATCTGTTGTTCTTTGAATTAGCCGCGCCGCTCTAAAGGACGATTGTGTGTACGACATAAAATGAAAGAAGTGCACGATGAGTTTGACGAATAAAACAATTATTTTGATTACAAATTTGTGTTCACTGACTAGTTATAAGTGGTGTTTTTTTTTCGGGAGTCACAACACCAGAGCAACACATGCAAATTGTTGAAATTTTTAATCAAAATAATTGTTCTATTCGTCAAAGGGGATGACCCCTACATATGCAACGCATTGCGCTGGAACTGAAAACGAGGGGATAGTATTGAGGGGACAGATGAGGAAAGAAAATTTTTTGTAGCCATTTCAACATTTTTACTTCGCGGCTAATTTTTGCTACAGAACCGACGAAGGAGGGTGTTGTTACTCTGCTTTTTTAGTACATGATGGTGTCAGTCGCTGCCAATTATGTTCAGTGACCAGTGCTATGCCTTCATCATTGAAACAGGCGGGCAACAACTAACACAACCATGCACTATTGCTGATCAGCAGAACTCAACACAATATTTCATGACTCAGCACGGGTTTCATTTAGTTTGTGTGTGGTAGGCGTTAATAATCGACTAGCGCGCATTGCGAAAAGAGAAAGGAAAAAATTATATTTCGTGTGCTCACTAGGGCTTAGATCCCACTAACGAAACAATGTACTGATTTTCGTCGGCTCACTGCAATGCTGTTGGGTGCTTTTGGCTGAAATAGTAGAACACGAGAATATGATGCGGAGGGTCCTGAGTTCAAACCCGCACTGAGTCATGAAAGGAAAACCCGTTCTGGCCACGTCGCTCTAGCATTATAAAAAATATCTAGCCTTTGCATTGCATTGGCCTAGGAAATTCTTCTCAAGAGTCTGCATCCTCACCTATTGCTGCTTAATGTTAAATACCAGAATAAGAATGTTTGTTTAAGGGGCTTCTGTGGTAATATTTTTCGTTTAAAATGTAAATTTTTGCATAAAATATTTCATTATGCATACGCCCATCTACAAAATGAACATCCATCCTATTGACACATACAGTTAAGTGTCAATTTAAGAAATGACAGTTTGTCAACAGGAATACAAAATATACATGCTGTCGTACAGTCGTATATCAATGCAAACATAGAAATACAACACAAAAACAAATTTACTCGCAGTTAGTGTGCAAAAGCAATCATTTACAATATTCGTTACACGCACACATACACACATACCCACCTATACATCCATATGTATGCATATATGTTTGCATGTTTGAGTGTGTGCTGTGCTGTGTGTGTGTGCCGTCCATGAAAGAAATAAATAGCCATGTGGTAAAAATTTCAATAAATTTTAA
This sequence comes from Linnaemya tessellans, assembly GCA_951800035.1. Classification (NCBI taxonomy): domain Eukaryota; kingdom Metazoa; phylum Arthropoda; class Insecta; order Diptera; family Tachinidae; genus Linnaemya; species Linnaemya tessellans. Next base: position 43,491,892 of record OX637535.1, read on the forward strand.
AAATTCTAGGCATTAATTTGACCAACATGAGCCCATTTCGAATTTTTTTGATTTTTTCCCATTTTTTCCATTTTTTTTTTTGTTAATTTTTATGAATTTAGTTGTTGTCTATTTTGCATTCAACATCACTCTCACAATGAGCCCAAGTGCTCATGCAGTCCTCTGCTCGATGTTTGCTTAGTTTATGTGCCTTTCAGTGAGTTAGTTTGATTTATTATTGACACAGGCTACAAACATCCATTGATATTTGAACACATGCACACATACACATGCAAACAAATAAAATAAACACTCACAAAAATGCCTCACAAGTTGTGTGTGTGTGTGTGAGTTTGAAATTGACATCCAATATTGTGGCGAAACAAAAAATATGTTGAGTCTAGAGAATCCAAACGCTTAGTTGTTAATCGATTAATCGCATAATTCTCTTTTCAATTTGCTATGGATTCGATTAGAGAAGAACTTGTCATATTTATATCGATTATAAAAGCATTAAAAGTGTGTTTGCTGGTGACTGAAATAGTTAACGTGAGATTATGAAGCCGACAGTCCCAAGTTCAATTCCACTCTCCGTCATGGGTGTAGAAATTACCTTCTAATCAGCATCAACGTATTGATGTGTTAGTTGTTGTCACCCTGCTGCAGTGACATCATCATGCAGTAAGAGTAGAGTAACATCAGCCAAAAATTGGCCGACGAAGTAAAGGTTTAAACAAAATTCTCTATCCTCTCAGCTTTCATGAAGTTTTCTCAATGCTCTCCCCTCTCTTTTAGTTCCGCTACATGTGTAGATTCCCCTGTATCCTGGTATCCAATTAAAAAAAGGACTTAGTCAATTAGCCGAAATAATTTTATCTCTCTCGTATTGTGTCTTCTACTGAAGACTCAAATGTATTTCAGCTTTAGGTTAGGTTAGGTTGAAGAAGAGGGGCATAAGCATCCCAATCCGTCATGGATTACACTTAGGCCTCATAGGCCTCTTGTGCGCTCTATAATAAGGAGTTCCCATTCCACTGTAGGGAGCCTCCACCGATACCATGGAAACCTCAGAGTTTGATTACGTCAAGAACCTAGTTTCTTCAATGTAGTTCCTTAAGTCTTTCCAATTAGAGCCCCTAAGAAATTCCATCTCCTGTATAATCTCCCGATTAAATGTTTGTCTTCTGACTTGGCTAAAAGCTGGACAGTAGCACAAGTAGTGCTCCAGTGTCTCGTCCTCTTCCTGGCAGGCCCTGCATGTTATATAGCCAACGATACCCATTCGTGCCAGGTGAGTCCCTAACTCTGTATGTCCTGTTATTAAATAAACCAACCTCCGTAGTGTAGGCCTACTCAATGTTAGGACCTCCTTTGTCCTACTACCATCTGGGTCCCCCCATAGAATTCTAGTCACCCTACCTATGGCAGAGTGCTGCCAATCTCTTGTATGCAATTCTATAGCCCATCGTTTTAGTTCGTTCTTAAAAACCTGAAATGGCTTCGGACTATCTAGTGTGATGTTCGCCATTAATGCTACCATCTTTGCTAGCCTATCTGCCTCAACATTTCCAGGTATCCCCTGATGTCCTGGAATCCATATTATCTCTATGCCCCCACATTGCGTGTATGAGTTAATCTCATCCATGCAGCTTCAGCTTTAGTTTGTATTTTTCATATAAAAGGTCATCCAAGGGCATCTTGTTGCAACTTTATCCTTCAAATGATGGATGCTGTTGGGACCCATGAAAGCTATGAAGCGGAGGGTCCTGACTTCAACCCCGCGCAGAATCATGAAATATCGTGTTGAATTCTTCTGATCAGTATAAGTGCATGATTGTGCTAGTTGTTGCCAACCTGTTTCACTGAACGTAATTGACAGCGACTGAGACTATCATGTACTTGAAGCAGAGTAACAGCACCCTCCTTCGTCGGTCCTGTAGTAAAAAATTAACCGGCGAAGTAAAAAGTTTGAAATAGCTGCAAAAACGTCTCTATCTTCTCATCTTTCATCTGTCCCCTCAATACTATCCCCTCCTTTCTAGTTCCGGCGCAATGCACTGCATATGTAGGGGTCACCCGCTGAGTGCTGGTCCAAGAAATATTACAAAAAATTACAATATTTTTATAATCATCAAGCTAGCAGATGATCAGTACTGATTTCGTGACCGCTACGCCATCTCTTCAGCGTTCTTTGTTTAACTTTTAAACTATATAGAACTTTAGATTTTAAAAAAGGAATAAAAAAAATAAATTTTAATTTCCCTCGGCCCTTCCCGGAATGACTATCTCAAAAAATAGATATTTTAAATTGGTTACAGAGATGTCTTAAAGCAGATACGGGCGTTTCATAGCACAATTGTGCTGAGATCATTCACACGTATTCTTACCCTCTTTAATTTAGTCGTCGATGAGACAGCGACGAATGAATATCAGGCGGATACTTACGAATTTTTTTATATTTTTTTCCAGAATATTTGTCCAGCAAACAATTTGAGTCATGATGATATGCGAAAAATATTTCATAAACAATCCTTTCGATAACACACAATGCCTTTTATACAATTTTTCTCCAATAACGGACTATACTAATTCTCCTAATTTAGTAATACACTTAGTCTTATTAATTAGTCTGTACAAAATCTAATCAAAAATATTTTGAATATGTTTCCCATATGAAAATGATCTTCCGTGCCGACAAATATCAAAGCTTATCAAGTTTGATACATCCAACCGCGTATCTTTTTTTGCGAATATTCAGTGTTATGATCCACGGTAACACGGGTATTATAACAATAACATGTTAACATCAGGTTGATACAGTTCTCGTATCCTTTTTCACAATAAAATTTGTGTAAATAGGAACTGTTATCACATTCAACGAAGCCACCTAATAAGTGATGACAAACACAATACACATGAGCACTGATGATGAAAGGGTTGCGTCTTTCGAAAACAGCTGTTCTGCTCTGCTGTGTAAGTTGAATAAAAACTGATGTTGACTTTCCTTAGTGCCTTGGAATATTTATCATGTCTTTCTGAGATTTAAAAAACAAATTTCGAACAATTAGCCTATGAATCTTAATTCAATTTCATATAACAAATGATTGTCCTATCTTTTTTAATATCTTTCATTTGACTGTTTACTTAGAAAAAGTTTTATTTCTAATTAATAATTTTACGTAATCAACGTTTTTTTCCAACTTAGAAAATATTGCTACTTATGTATAATTATATAATGCACCATTATCTTTCAAACGCTTGCTTTTTGGTTGTTGGGTAGCTCGCAAGCTCAACACATACACAATTTACCAATACATTGACGATGCCCACTACTGTCTTAAAGGAACTCTCTCCCACCAAGTTAAACATTTTAAATTTACTTACTAAATATTTGGAGGGTATTTAAGATTCGACCCGGTCGAGTAAACCCTTTTTACTTGTTTTTTATTGTTAGTTAAGAATCGATTAATTTTTTCATCGAAAATTGGTTGCTCTAATTAAAATCCAAAGCCGTAAGAATACAGAGAAAATAAAACAAATCCACATACTTACAGATGTTTTGCTATCGGCAAGAGTTTATAAAGAGGCTAGGCACAGTGGTTACTTTGCTTAAAAATCAGTACAAATTTATTTTTTAATACAATTTGTTGATATATGTATATCTCGAAAACGATAAACGTTCGTTGATAGCACACTCTGTCATGCCTCAGCAATAGAGGAGGTCATAATACAGCTGACAGAAAATATGATATTTTTTCTAAACTCTTTAAATTTTGATAAATCAAATTATATATTTGAAATGTAAATGAGAAACCTTATAAGCCTTTTACGCTAATTTACCATTATGAGCCACTGTAAGAAAGACAGATGTATGGTTGGTTGAATGAAAGCAAACAAATGTGATTGTATGTATATGTGTGTGTGTGTGTCTGTCTTTGTATGGGCTAGTATGTCATTTGGTGAGGTCTGGTGTTAGTTAGAAGTTGTAGAAGGACAAGTTATTTATTTATTACCACTAGCAGAACGTGGTTGGAATAACATAAATTTTTCAAAATATTGAAACCCATAAATTTTCTATGAATTTTCGCTAAATAAATTTTAATAAATAGTCCTACATTAGGTCTTTCCCTCTCTTCTCTCTCTCTCCCTCTCTCTATCTCGCTCTCTTTACACCCAACAGCACATTGGAAGGCTACCACTCATGCATTTTACATGAAAATATTAAAACGAAATAAATTGAGCAATTTAGCAGCGAGTAATAAAAATATTATATCTTAAATAACACAATCAAATAACAAATTCATGTAGAAAGCATTAACTTTAGTACACTCTATTTCCGGTAATTATAAGCAGTTTTGCAAAAATAAAACAATATTTAGAATTCTAATGATTCATATCCTTTTAGATATGCCAAAAATACAAAAAAAAACCCCAAACCTATTATAAAAATTTCATTAATTTGTGCTTTTTATAATAACACAATCGTTGACAAAGGCCCTGTGGCACATAAAATATGCACGTAACTACAAACAGCAACAACAACAACAACAACGTGAATTAAAAAACAAACGCAGTCATCATTAAGTATGATTTGCAAAATAGGAATAAGAAGTTACAAACAAACGGAAATAATTACACACTTAGGCGTGCTGTGTATGTATGCACAAAATACTTGTGCAATCATGGTGCTTGTTAGCGCACTTCCGCTTCCGCTTGTTTACCTTTACAATCTACAACTTCCACCCACACACACACACTGGCAGGGCCAGTACTTTATAACATCATGTTTATTGTAAAGCATAAAATAATACAACGCATTGAATTATAATTCAAAATGCGCAGAAAACAAAACAAAAACGTCAAATTACCGGTAATACGACGTTTAATTACGATATACAAATTCATATCAAAATCATACGCCATCATCTCTTTGACATGTTGTTCATTATTCAGTTACTTATTACTCTTGACATATATTTTCTAAAATCTCGCAACATAAAACTTCTGTGCGTGGCGCCATTAGATTATTATCTATCAAATGACCCAAATAGTGAAATTAAATAACTCGAAATGCAGCAGGCGTGCCAATGCAAAACATGGTCTCTTGTAATATATGATTTTTTTGAAATTGTATTATAAATAAATAAGAGCTGGAAACCTGCCTATAATTTGTTGAATTTCCCTTGCAGTGAATTTAAAGGCAACAATTTTGCTGTCAACCACTATCACATGTAAATAGACTTCATTAAAATTTAGCTTGTGCTTGACAGCCGTTGAAAGCAGATCATCTGGTGTTCTCTTCTTTGACACCCTTTCATTGAACGCCAGGTCATTTCCATGGTATTAAATACATCTGAATTATGTTTGTCATTTACAAAAGTTTAAAATAACTAATTTTTCATTACTTCTATGCACTTATGAAAAATGCTATAAATAATTATTAATAATTTATACTTATCAAAAATCCTTCTCATAATCAATTTTAAATCAGTAGTATGTTTTATAAATATATATAAATAGTTTTCCACCTAATTCCAAAGTAACTCAACTTCTTTGCTTATACATAAGCTGTCGTAAACGAATTGAGAATTACACAACTAAAAATATATTCGATATGAATCTATATAAAAAGTTTTTATAAATAAATATAAAATATTTTAAATGAAATTTATTTGTTTATGGTTAAGCAAAGTCTATATGCATATCATTGGTGCATATAGAAAAACCTCACATACTTTCAAAAACCATCTGAGAATTTACAAACTATTTTACAATATAACAGCAACATAGTAAACTTTCTATGCTCGGTATGAATCTATTTTTTTCTATACCTTTATATAATTACAAATTCATTGGATAATAAGAAAAGTATTTATAAGGCAAAATGATCTTGTGAAATTTTTTATTTGCCATATTGTCATAATGAAATGCATAAAGACATTGCTTAAGATATGTTAAATTCAAAATTTCATAAAAATATAATACTTGCGAAAACGGTAAAGACTTTCAAGGAGTCCTTAAAGAATATGCAAGTCATTATAACAAGTTCATGTCATTATAAAAGGTGCAAGTCGTTATAAAAAGTGCAAGTCATTATAAAAAGTGCTAGTCATTGTAAAAAGTGCAAGTCATTATAAAAAGTGCAAATCATCGTAAAAATTGCAAGTCATCATAAAAAGTGCAACTCATTATGAAAATGTGCAAGTCATTATAAAAAGTGCAGGTCATTATAAAAAGTGCAAGTTATCATGAAAAATACAAGTCATTATAAGAATTGCAAGTCATCACGAAAAGTGGAAGTCATTATAAGAAGTGCAAGTCATCATGAAAAGGGCAAGTCATTATAAGAATTGCAAGTCATTATTAAAAGTGCAAATCATTATAAAACGTACAAGTCAATATAAAAGTGCAGGTCCTTGTAAAAAGTGCAAGTCATCATGAAAAGCACAAGTCACTGTAAGAATTGCAAGCCATCACGAAAAGTGGAAGTCATTCTAAAAAGTGCAAGTCATTACAAAAAGTGCAAGTAATCATAAAATCTGCAAGTCATTATAAAAAGTGCAAGTCATCATGAAAAGTGCAAGTCATTATAAAAAGTGCAAATCATTATAAAAAGTACAAGTCAATATAAAAGTGTAAGTCATTATAAAAAGTGCAAGTCATCATAAAAAGTGCAAGTGGTTATAGAAAGTGCAAGTCATTATAAAAAGTCCATGTCACTACAGAAAGTGCAAGTCATTATAAAAATTGCAAGTCATTATTAAAAGTGCAAATCATTATAAAACGTACAAGTCAATATAAAAGTGCAGGTCCTTGTAAAAAGTGCAAGTCATCATGAAAAGCACAAGTCACTGTAAGAATTGCAAGCCATCACGAAAAGTGGAAGTCATTCTAAAAAGTGCAAGTCATTACAAAAAGTGCAAGTAATCATAAAATCTGCAAGTCATTATAAAAAGTGCAAGCCATCACGAAAAGTGGAAGTCATTATTAAAAGTGCAAATCATTATAAAAAGTACAAGTCAATATAAAAGTGTAAGTCATTATAAAAAGTGCAAGTCATCATAAAAAGTGCAAGTGGTTATAGAAAGTGCAAGTCATTATAAAAAGTCCATGTCACTACAGAAAGTGCAAGTCATTATAAAAATTGCAAGTCATCATGAAAAGTGCAAATCATTATAAAAAGTGCAAGTCATTATAAAAAGTACAAGTCAATATAAAAGTGCAAGTCATTATAAAAAGTGCAAGTCATCATGAAAACTGCAAGTCATTATAAAAAGTGCAAGTCATTATTAAAAGTGCAAATCATTATAAAAAGTACAAGTCATTATAAAAAGAGCAAGTCATTACAAAAATTGCAAGTCATCATGAAAAGTGCAAATCATTATAAAAAGTGCAAGTCATTATAAAAAGTGTATGTCATTATAAAAATTGCAAGTCATCATAAAAAAAAGTGCAAGTCATCATGAAAAGTGCAAGTCATTATAAAAAGTGCAAGTCATTATTAAAAGTGCAAATCATTATAAAACGTACAAGTCAATATAAAAGTGCAGGTCCTTGTAAAAAGTGCAATTCATCATGAAAAGTACAAGTCATTATAAGAATTGCAAGCCATCACGAAAAGTGGAAGTCATTCTAAAAAGTGCAAGTCATTACAAAAAGTGCAAGTAATCATAAAATCTGCAAGTCATTATAAAAAGTGCAAGTCATCATGAAAAGTGCAAGTCATTATAAAAAGTGCAAGACATAATTAAAAGTGCAAATCATTATAAAAAGTACAAGTCAATATAAAAGTGCAAGTCATTATAAAAAGTGCAAGTCATCATAAAAAGTGCAAGTGGTTATAGAAAGTACAAGTCATTATAAAAAGTGCATGTCATTACAGAAAGTGCAAGTCATTATAAAAAGTACACGCCATTATGAAAAAAGCAAGTCATTATAAAAAGTGCATGTCATTAAAAAAATCTGCAAGTCATCAAAAAAAGTGCAAGTCAATATAAAAAGTGCAAATAATTATAAAAAGAGCAAGTCATTATGGAAAGTGCAAGTCATCATAAAAAGTGCAAGTCATTATAAAAAGTGCAACTCATAATTTGGTAACTTTTTTAATTTTCATAAAAATTAATGAAAAAGTGCAATATATTTTCCTTACATGCCAGTCTATTGCTCTCGATACTGACTTTTACACCCGAATAGCCGAGCCTGTGGCCTATGGCTCGGAGTGCAGAAGAGCTCCTAAAGAAGCTGTATATCAGAAAGAGGAGGATATAATTGGGGAAGAAGATGCTGAGAAGGATTTAGTTTATTTTCCATACAAAAATAAGGTGTCTGATGTAGTCATTACATCAAATATGTAATACGATGCTGAACATGAAGGGGAAGAGTCGGACTATGTGACAACTGAATAGTATGATGTCAGTAATTGATTATTAGGAAAATATGGTACAAGATGAGATAAACACCCAGGACCAAGAATGTCACTTTCAGTGGATTAAAGAAATAGATCACAATGAATACAGATCATGCAGGAAGGATACTGATACAATAGCAGCTTTGTCATTAAAGAGTTTTGAGCCGACCTCGTGATGAAGCATTATAAGCCTCCATCATACACGAATTGATTAGAAAATGCTGAAGCATTATAGATTTTCACCTATTCTGCCTAAGATCGCAGCAGTCCTCTACTTCTATATGTGTATGTCCTTTGGCATCAGCATGTGGCTTTTGTCGTCAATATCTGTATGTTTTATAAAATGAATGCCGATATAAACTATACATAAGCTTATTATCGATCACCAAGAACATCACAGCCACGTAAATCATGACCTTAATGGAAAAATAATTATTTTGTTGCAGCAATATTCATAGACTTTGCATATACGTGAAAACCTACACATAAACGTATCTAATATAAATTTGTTTAGGGTGATTTGAGGGTTAAGAGTTAATAGGACCATTTGGAAACCGATAGAGTACTTAACCCAATTGAAGAGATGACTAAACTAATGGCAAGGATACGTGCCCACAATATGCACATCAATAACCACATTAACCGCAGCTTTGTAAGTGTGAATGTGTGTAATAAATTGTAATTATTTAGCTTATAAATATGCAGCCATTCATTATCAACTCTGACGTACATATATGCTAATAATATATTACATAACTTTCGCACATCCCTTTTATAGATAAAATGTGTTTTCTAATTTGCATGAATGCCCTTAAATAACGAAAAATATCGACTATATATATTACGTCGGAATGATAAAAGCATCAATAGTATTTAGCAGCAACAGCGCATCAGTGCAGGCTAAAAGCGGATATAAAAATTATTTTAAAAAAATATTTTGTATACGTTTATCCTTGTTCTTACACTTCAGTATGTGCATTCTTAAAATTGTTCCCTTTGGAGTTTTGCTGCTTTTGGCCCTCAGCGATTTTAGTTCGGCTAATGTACGTTTATGTGGCAAGTCGCTGACCCAGTTTCTGGATTTAGCCTGCGTCGACGGATTTAATGAAAAGCATCTTAAGGCTAAAAAGTCTGGTAAGTTGATTGCAGTAATAATATATTTCTTTAATATATTTAATTTAAAAAAAAATAATTTAAACCAGTTCCCCTAATTGATGGCCCTGAAAGCAGCCATGGAGATGACATTCAACCTTTGTCGTATTTTCCCTTATTTAAGGATGATATTTACACTGATTACAACAGTTTAATAGCAAAAACTCGCCGCCGACGCTATGACGGTGTTGCTGATGAATGCTGTCGCCAGCCCTGCACCATGTCGGAATTATTGTCTTATTGTTTATAATAAACAAATAATATGTCTGTTCCACAAAAACTACACGACAAATTAATTGCAACTGCAAGTTTATATGAAACACTTTGTAAATATTCCAATTATTAAGAACAAAATAAAGCACAAGTTATATTGAATACTTTCAACATTTGTTAATATGACATACGACAAACCTTTAAATGTGTTTACATTTCATACAACAGATTTAGTAAGATTTCATATGTTTTCGAACAGTGATTATGTTATTCTGGAATTGATAACATATTATATTTTTTTTAGCGAAAGGTTAATTAATTAGTATTTGCAAGAATCTGTATTACAATATAAGACATTAGGAAAACTAAACAGCATACTGTGTGAATAGCCCAAATATTTACTTTAGATGGCGACAATTACCCACAATATTGGACACTTGCAACTGCAACAGTTTTATTATTAGATTCTTGGATTAATTATGGCTGGAAATCTTGAGGCAGATAGGCTAGCAAAGATGGGAGTATTCAAGAATGATAAAATAAAGATTACGCCAACAAGCTGAAATAAAAATACTTTTCTGCGCATGATGGAATTCTGACGTCACTCAACATGTGTTCTGATTGGCTATTATGTTATTATAGAACTATTATGTTATTATAAAAACTGAACATTGGGGCAAATTACGATTTTTCAAATTAAATTTGTTTGATAATAAACAATTTTAAAAAATTGTTTTATATTCCACTTTTTTTTATTTGAAATTGTTAATTTATAGTTATTTTATATAAATATTGAACCCAAGTGCTAATTATTTTTCATTTTTTCCCCATTCAAAACGAATTTTTTTGCTTGCAAAATATCAGCCATAACTTCCTTTGAGCTTCATCTCTTGGAAAACTATAAAATGATACACCGTTTTGAAAACAAAGAAAATTTTGATAACATTTTTGATTTACATTTTAAAACAATTATTTCTCACTTGTTTTTTTGCTGTCACTTTGTTTTCAATTGCCCACTGCAAATTTCAAGATTGCTCTTTTTGTTCTCTTTTCTCTTTAATTTAGGTTTTTTGTTTACAGTTTATGAGCTTTAAAAATCAAGTTTTAATAAGTTTTTTACACTTTAACTTATTTAATAATTATTTTAATATATTTATTTTAAAATATAACACAATTTATTATAAAATATAACACAAAACTTGCACTTTCATAAATCCGATTTAATTTGCTTGTTGGAAAACTCTCTGAGTAAATTGGAAATCTCTCAGAGTAAATTGTGTGAAGAGTGGCCAAATTTAGCATCAAATATCAATTTTGTACGAGAAAGTTTTAGTTTTGCATATAATAAACATTTGGCAATCTCTTCCAGGGAACAAATACGTCATCAAACGGTAAATCATGCGCAAGGCATAATCTTTATTTCATCATTCTTGGGAGTGAGTATTAATGGCGAACATCACACTAGAGAATTCAAAACCGTTTCAGGTGTTTAAGAACGAACTAAAACGATGGGCTATAGAATTGCATACAGGAGATTGGTAGCACTCTACCGTAGGCAGGGTGACTACAATTCTATGGGGGAACCCAGATGGTGACAGGACAAAGCAGATTTTAACATTGAGTAGGCCAGCACTACGGTGATTGATTAATTTAATAACAGGACATACAGAGGAGAGTGAAGGAATCACCTAGCACGCATGGCTATCGTTGACGATGTAACATGCAGCGCCTGTCAGGAAGATGACGAGACACTTTTAGTGAAATCAGAAGACAAACATTTAATCAAGAGATTATACAGGAGATGGAAGTTCTTAGGGGTTCTACTTGGAGAGACTTAAGAAAATATATTGAAGAAACTAGGTTCTTATCGTGATCAAATCCAAAGGTTTTTCATGATTTTAATGGAGGCTGCCTATAATGGAATGGGAACTCTTTATAATAGAGCGCACAACAGGCCTATGAGGCCTAGGTGTAATTCTGAACGGATTGAGGGGCATAAGCCCTTGCTTAGTCCGGCTGATAGTAGCAAAATCTATTGGTGATTTCTTTGCTGAAATAAATTTAACATTTTATCACTGTTTTCCTAAGAAACTACAACTGGGCGCATTTTTTAAATAAAACTAATTTTTTTTGTAAAGGCGGATTCACCCATGTTTTCCAAACAAAATTTTGGTCCGGACAAAATTTATTTTACTGAGAGTTTTCTGCAGCACGATTCACTCATTTCGATAAATTTGTCCGGAAAATCAAAGTTGCCATTCATATAAAAAATGAGTTTTGCAAAATGGTAGTACTGCAGCGATTTTTTATGTTTTGCTTTGTTTTCTTGATATTTTAGATATTTGGATATTACATATTTTAAATTATTTTTCAAGAATTTGTGATAATAATAATGGACGAGAAAAGTAAATTGCTTTACCTTATGGCCATTGAATTGCATAAAGCATTGTTATTAGCAAAATACATATAAAAAAAGAAACAAATAGTTTATATTAGTTCTCAAAATTTATTTTTTTAGTCTCACACACAATTTAATATATCAAACACAAAATGTCACCTCAACTTTGTGTGAAAAAGTTTAACATATTGGCAACTCAGTTCAATTTTGTCCGGACAAAATATAAAATTAGACCAGTGATGTCAAATGTGATTGTGTTGGTGAGATCACTCTTATCTCTTACATTCCCAGCGGGAGAAATGTGCGGTTGCGGGGCCTAACTAGTGGCCTTTTCTAAGAGTATCCTTTTATTTACCAATAATATCTTCTAATTTTATAAGTTGTAAAAAAGGGTTTCGAAAATTGCCAAGTGCTCAGATATTTAATTTTAAAATATTTCTCCATTTTTAAGCTGAAAATTTGGTTAGTTTATATGCAAGAGAAAAAATTTTTACAAAAAAGTCTTACTTATGAATTAATTTAAAAGCTACTTTAAGAAATTTTTCGAAAAGATGTACCGACATACAGTGGCTCCAACTTATTTCAAACCTCTTATATATATATTGTATATATATTTATATAAATATATTATTTCTGTTTAGAGGCCTCAAAACAGGACTTGCGATACTTCCCGCTGAATGAGAGTGTTTTTCAGTAAACAATTATATTTTACGCTCTCAAAATAAATGAGCGTAAGCGTACATGTGAGTTTTGCTTCCACAATTGTGTATGGGGCTGACATCACTGAATTAGACCAATTCAAGCTGAGACAGGGCACACTGATGATGTATCAGTGTGCCCTGAGCTGAGAGTTGTTCGTAAAAAATATTTTCTCTCTCTCTCAAGAAGAGAGACGTCAAACTACATATGAACAAAAATTTGTCCGGACAACATGGGTGAATCCGCCTTAAGAGATGGTAGATTAATTTCTAATAAATTCACTATTTCGAAATGCCAAAATATCGCCATTTTTTACTGAAAAGTGCAAAATATGTAGCATTATTTTTTAGAAAATCAATATATGAGGTTCTTTTGGGTACATTAGTTTCTCAAGGAGCTAAGAGAGTCTAGACAGGATCTAGCTCTTTAGCAAGGAGTAAGTGCATGGAACATTACCCTACCATGTGCTAGAAATTGCCACCTGGCTGACAAAGGGTCGCTTAGGTGAGACCCTAATTTCCCAATATGTTGAGAACATCGTTGGATGGGGTCCTCTACAGGTGCTGACGTTAAACTTATGCATAGTTGTTCTCCTGAAGGAAGATTATCTACACCATAAAATGGAAGAAGTGCACGATGAGTATGACTAATAGAACAATTATTTTGATTAAAAATTTCAACAATTTGCACACGTTGCTCTGCAATGAAAATGAGCATTATTTTTTTTTTTTGTAAAATCGAAAAATCGGCTTCCGTAATTGTCTTTGTTTTGAAAATAAATTGCTAATAAATCCCATTGTTGTTCAAGCGTAGATCGATTCAATTCGTTCCGAGGAGATAATATACTGAATTTGGAGACAGAATAGAATGACATAAGTGCTGCCAGATTCGATATAATCGGCGGTTCCAATTTAAATCGATAGATGGCCTACTCGATACAATACACTGCGCTCATATCACAACGAAGAGAATAATATTGAGATAACAGATGAAACTAGATGAGAATATATACCCCCTTATTCATAAAAATTATGAGAGGCTTATAAGAGTGTAATAGAGCAAATTTCATATGAAATTTTGTTTTATTACGCTGTTATTAGACTCTCATAATTTTTATGAATAAGGGGGATAGAATTTTTTGTGGCTGTTTTAATATTCACTTTGCCGGTGAATTTTTGTTACAAGATCGATGAAGGAGGATCCTGTTGCTCTGCTCTTTAGTACAATATAGTGTCAATCACTACCGGCAATAATCAGTGACCAGAGCTTCGACAGTGATATGAGTCCGCAGCACAATCATGAATTAATGTGATCAGAAAGATTCTGCAACATATTCATAATTAAGTGCGTAGTCGAACTTGGGATTTACGGCTCCTTATTATAATGTTAACTACATCCTCAAGGCAGCGTATTTTGGAGTCTTTTTTTAGGGAAATTATTATTATTATTATTATTATTATTATTATTGTTATTATTCGTTGAATACTTTACAAAGTAAATTTGCAAAGTATTGGTGCACAGATGCCGACGGAGTGACTAGACCATATGTCGGCGATGTTTTTAATGTTAGGGAAATTAATTTTAAAGTTTTCTTTTATTATATTTATTACTATTATTATTTGTCTATTATATTTATTATAAAAATACGTACCACAAGTAGGTCTTTTCATCGTGGAAATATTTATCAAAGAACTTAAAGTTTCCATGCTTTTTAGTTTTATAATTTTATATCTCCCTAGAAAGTTTAGACCACTCTTGACCCATTCTAGGAAGGATCATTTCCAAAAACCACCTTATGTTCTGATCTCAGAAAATCTCTATACTAAACTCTGTTTAAACCAGGCATGCTCAGTACGAAGAACGTATTTTCCACTCGAAGTCACACGTGTTCTTATTCTCTTTTATTTTATTCTTCTCTGAGAAAATTTTTTTCTCAAATTACCCGTACACAATGGGAGGTATTCCGTACGTTGTATGAAAAAGTATTATATGCTAAAGAATTAAAATGCAAAAATGCGTTTTTCTATAGAAATATATACTATTTTATAAAAAAAATCTTCCATAAAAAATTATGTGCTTTTAAAAAACATAAATTTTCCTAACTTAAAATACCTTTCTCTATAGAAAAATAGGGGTTTCTAAAGAAAAGACAAATTTTTTACACAAGAAATGATGTGTTCTATAGAAAAAATAAAAAAATTCTTTGAAAAAATCATTTAAGTTTATTTAGATAGCAACAATTCATTTAACACACATTTTTTCTTACAAAAATCTTGTACAACAATTACGTTTACAAAAATATGTATATTCTATAATATATTTTTCCAATATAGAATACAGAAAATTAGTGAAAATTTTTTCTTTGACATTTTTTAACATCATATTTAAAAAATAAACATACAAACGTCCGCCTCACAAACGTCCGCCTCACATGTACATTCCTCGCCGTTTCAGCGACAACTGAATCAAATATAGAAAAACAACAAAATTAATAGGTATGACCCATTGTGCATTCTGTTTGACTCAATTATGTTATTGTATAAGTGAGCGAAATTGTTCTGAGCATCGCTGGTTTAAACCAGTGGTGTTCAAAAATAAAAGTGAAGATGTATTGGTGAGAGATTTTGCCCAGCAAACATAATGTCAAACGCTGAAAACAAGAAAAACAGACAGAGTTTTTGCCATATATATACAACTTATTAAGTGAATGTAATTTTAATTTTAAGAAAAAAATATCGGGGACCGTAAATAGCAGTTATCAATATCAAAAAATAGAACAGTTATATAGAGAACAAAACAAAAATAAATCTATTTAAACCAGTTTTTTTTGTAAGATTAAAATTTGAATGTTATGAAAGCATCATTTATCATAAAATACTTTTCACATTTCATTCCGTGAACGTGTATGCTGTTATTCAATTTCGAGTTTAATTGTTGTGTTCAATTGTAATTGAATCGCTTGTGTTTGCTATGCTTCGTCCAACAAGAAGCAACAACAATGCTTAATAAATTTCTGTAATAAAATGACAACAACCATCCGCATGTGTTCTCATCGCTTGCTCAACGACGACTGAATGAAAATTTGTATAAGAGCATAACAAATGTGTGTAAATTTTTTAAACAATTGTTGTATGGGCTGAACACCGCTGGTTTAAACCGATTCTGTTGTGTAAGACTGAAAAGGTAACGGACAGACAGACAGACACAGTTTCTTTCATATTTATTAAATGAATAAGAATATGCACTTATTAGATATTTATCACTCAATATTTTTGCTTAATTATATTATCCTCAGTGCAGCTAAATTCAATTCAATTTAATCAAATTCCCCAACTCCCCTTCAGTTGACAGGTTGCAAATAAAGAATCATGTACATGTACATAAAAACCGCTTATATGAAAAAAATACGACTAGTCTGCATTCCGTTTCATCATTCAATTAAAAAATAAATTGAATAGAAACCAACCTAGTTTTAAAAACAAAACAAAAAAAACTTCTAGCTTTTTAATCAAAACAAAATAAAATTTACAAAACGACATAGAATTCATAAAAAAAAGTATTAAACAAACAAATATTTCACCGAAATAATCGTACAACATTATTCTTCATTACAATTCCTTTGCAGCGACGAGGAGGACACACAACAAAAGCAATAAATATATATTGCATTTTGTTGTTGGCCGTGTTATACTACGATTGCCACAACATCAGCCAGCATCCATACAAGGACACACACACACAGAGAAAAAAATCTATATGAAAACAAGAAGAAATAACAGCAACAAATTATTGAATCTCGTTGTACCGGAAGAACATGTCAGCAAAACCACAACAAAATTTTTTTATAAAACTGGTAACGATTGTCCTCATTTTTCTGTATCTTCAACTTGTGCTCTGGTCTACACTTGTACGTCCCGGCATTGATATCGACGTAGAATGGGTGCCGAAATCATTTTTCTTCACAGCCAAGCAGTCAATATGCATCATTCGCATACATCATCATACGCCGATGGTGCTGTTCGAGTCAACCTTCTTTTCGGCTCTCGCCTTATGTGGTTACTTTTGTGGTTGTGCCGACTTCGGAGGCGTGCGCTGCGGTATTTATGGTACAACTTTGGCAACTTTTGAGCACTGCATGATGGGCGTGCAGTATAAATACTATTGGATGTGTTTGGTGCCATGGATAATAACATTTATACAAAATTGGTTTCAAAATGTTGCTGAATTTCTGATGTTATTTAGCAACACTACAGTTTATGATACTCATACTCTGAATGCCTTCTCGTCCATGACAATGCTGATGCTGTTCTTGTCTCTGCAGGCGCTGCTTGCCAGCGAAGTCCTTTGCATGGCATTGCAAGGATGGCAGACGATGAAGAATATTAACGACGAAAATATGCTGTGGGAACAAAGGAAAAGATTTCTAGATGGTGATACTTTAAACACTGCATTCGGTTTGATGCATTAAATTTATTTATATGCAGAATATTTGCAAGTACACATACACACACACACAAACAATTTGGAATAAATAACAGTGGGAATGCAATTGAAACCGAACTAAATGTTGAAATAGGGGACGTTGATTGATAACTTTTAATGTAATCTGTGTTTTAATTTGCACAGTGTCGCATGTAAATCAATTATGTTTTTTTTTTCAATGGATAAATAAAATCAATGTAAATATTTTATATTATAATCTTGTTAGAGAAATTTGTTTATTTGTTTATGGCAAAGATGTGTACCATTTCCATTCAAAGGTGAGCTCATGAAGATTTAAAACTGCAATTAATAATAATTTAATACATACTTCACCTTTTATTTTTGAATCTACATAATTTCTGTAACAACATGAGAAAGGAACGTGTTATCACACGAAGAACAATCAAATAAAACATTTATTTTTAGGTGAGTCAATATTCACTTTATTGCCATAATTATCATCCTGTTCTTCTTCATATTCATGCCGACCTCAATTTCAAATCTGGGACCTACTTTTTTTTAATTAATAGTAAATTTAATGCCATTTATTTTATTGCAATATATTTTGTTTATGGTTTTTTCACGTTTTCTACAATTTAGGTGCTAAGTCTCTGCTAAGTTTGTTCAGTGAGTTGTATTTTACTCACTAAACACACTTTTTTGCAGTGCTGCATTTGTAATTTCATTCAGTATTATAACAATTTCATATATATTAAACGATAATTAATCGAAATTTTATATGGATAATTGTACTCAATAGTGTTTATTGCGATAAGTACAATTAAGGTGTATGTCTGAACTACTATGTGTATATTTTTTCAGAGAATGTGTAAGATTAGATCAGCCTTCCTCTCACACATTTTAAAGTTCATTGTAATCAGCATGTAAGGGTCCTACTAAGGCAAAGAATGATATATAATTTTATAAATTCTTAATGACAAAATTGACAAACGAACGAACGTCCTTCATATGAAGTGACCACGAAAAATATATGTCTTTAATTTTTATAATTTATTCTCAATAAATTTGGGCAGGGTTTTCCACACTACAGCTCATTTTGAAAAATATAGTGCTACTGAATTATAAAACAATTAACCTGAAACTACTGCCAAACAAATTGTTTGCATGTGAAATATTTTAAATCATCCTCATTTTTGCAAATTTTACTAGCCCAATGAAAAACATGCTGAAATTTGTTAACTATTAGACCATTTCAATTGTATTACAGAACAGCTATTAAACGCAATTAAACAACAAAAGTTTTTTAAACAAAATTAATAAATTTCTAATTGAATAATTATGTTAAAACTAATTATAAATTAATGTATTTTTGTTACACGTTCTGCCGCACTGCCCCTGGCAAATTATTGTTTTGTGTGCTTTTTTCCGTTGCTATTTAATGCTAATTTAAATATTTTAAGGTTTTGGAAACAATACAAACACAATAATAACGAAACGGTTTTAATTCTAACAAAAGCGTTTGTATTTGTGCACGTTAACATTTCTATAAAATTAGTTTTGATAATAAGGCTAATAGGCGCAATAGCACCCTTTTGCGCTTCAACACATTCAAATAAACACGCCAACACTTTCATTTATAAACATCAGCCATCAGCACAATATAATTATGATTTCTGATCAATACCTCGTACAGTATTAAATATACAAATACAACAATAAAACTTTCCACAGGAGGCTTTCACAACAATTTTTCCAATGAAAGGAATATTTAGGTTATTGGCTGGATGTAAGACTGAATGAATAAATGGGTACGATTTTCATTTCTACTTGTTTATTTTTGTTTGACTTTTCCATTACTTGGGCTATTAAATGCCGGAAAAGCTGCAGCTTATCAATAATGTTTCGCGTGGTGCTTTCCTGATTAGATAGAATATTCGAAGTGTTTGTCGAACACATAATACAGCAAAACCATTTTGCACACTAAACGAGACTGGCCATATATATTTCTAATAATATTATAATAAACGCACCTTATAAATATTTATGTTTGCTTGTGTGTGCATGAGCACGTAGTATATTTTTATTTACTTGAAGTGGTTTCGTGACCTTAGAAATATTGCGCATAATATGCTGTTGCGTTACGTATGGGTGTTTCAATATATTATAATTTTTGGTACTTAATGAGAAAACTTTTAATCTAAAGCTGTACAAAAGTTCAGTAGGCTAATACACATCTGCAGCATTATTTAAAAGCATGGATTTGTCGGATAACATACTACATAATCGTAAGGCAAACTATAAAAGATTGTAAATTAACAAAAAGATGAGAAATATATTAACTACTCTGTACAACTGCCTATAGCATTGGACGATTGACAAATTTATCACAAAATGTGTATTTCAAATCATGTTTTATTTTACTAGCGAACGCCGTGCCTAACATTACAAATGAGTTCGTACTGCAAAATAGTTTGATTTTTCGCTGACCAACGAAAATGCAGAATCGATTCTGTTCCCAAACGAAATTGAATTTTGTCACAGTACGGCTGCGTATGATGAATATATTTTTTGTGTGGATTCGTATTACTCATACGTCTTAAACATATTAAACATTTAGAAACAAAAACGTCCCAAATTTTTAGACTTGTACCGAACTCTTTCATTAGCTCGTTTTTGACAAGAACCTTTAATCAAACCAATGTAATTTAAATGGGTTTGATCATAGGTTCTTGTCAAAAACGAGCTAATGAAAGAGTTCGGTACAAGTCTACAAATTTTCTTTTCATCCGTAGAAATCTTATCCTCATGCGTGCAATGAAGTTTGATTAAAAATAATAATAATAAAAAATTCTGAAATTACCCTATTAATCTTAACTGAATTAAATATAAAACAAGTGAAAACGTTATATTCGACCGGGTCGAATCTTTAATACCACCCAAATATTTGGTAAGTAAATTTAAAATATTTAACTTGGTGGGACGAAGTTCCTTTAAAACATCTCTGTACCCAATTTAATATCTCTATTTTTTGAGAAAGTCATTCCGGGAAGGGCCGAGGGAGGGACGTTTCACCTTTGTAACATCAGAGAACATCTCAACTTCTTATAGGCTTAAGGAATAAACATTTTTCAATATTTACACTATTTTTGCATATAATATCGTACGTCAACACCCACTAAAGAGGCGAGGTCCAAAAATTGACTATATCATGTTTTCTACAGACGAATGTATGGGCATTGCTAGATCGTCTCAGACTTCGTCATCACAAATTAATGTCTGAACACCATAGAGACAGATGAGTGGAACAGTCAGGGTTAATGATTGCAGTAATTGTGTTTGACAATTACAAGTCCTACACCATCAGTTCGTTTGATAACAAAATTTTTTTTTTTTTTTTTTTAATCTTGGACCAGCACTCAGGGGATGACCCCTATATATGCAATGCATTGCGCCGGAACTGAGAACGAGGGGATAGATTAGGAAAGATGAGAAGATAGACAGTTTTTTTGTAGCTGTTTCAACCTTTTACTTCGCCGGTTAATTTTTGCTACAGGGCCGACGAAGGTGGGTGCTGTTACTCTGCTTTTAGTACATGATAGTGTCAGTCGCTGCCAATTATGTTCAGTGATCAGTGACTATGCCTTCATCACTGAAACAGGCTGGCAACAACTAACACAACCACGCACTAATGCTGATCAGAAGAATTCAACACAATATTTTCATGACTCAGCGAGGGCTCGAACTCACGACCCTCCGCTTCATAGTCTCGTGTTCTACTACTTTAGCCAACAGCACCCATAAAATTAACAAATTCAAGGAATATTTTTAAGCTCGACACGAACATTTTGTTATGCAGTAGCCCATAACTAAACATCCTTATGCTTTATTCTTACTAATATTTATAATTTCTGACCGTGATCATTATTATTTTATTGTTATTACGTTAATTGTAATTGCATCAAAAATGCGTAACAAGTAAATACGACGAAGGCGTAATAAAATTTTTGTATATTTGAATAATTATTTATTTCTGCTTATAAGCGGAAGTTATAAAATATAAAAGGTGTTTAATTAATTACACTCAAATGCGAGAAGATTATAAATACAATGGGGAAAGAATAGAAATTAAAGCTCTTTATATAAGACTAAAAGTGCATGGATATGATGCGTAATTTATGTACAAGTATGAGTCTATGTGTTTTTTTAATGTGTCACAACACCAGAGCAACGCGTGCAAATTGTTGAAATTTTTATTCAAAATAATTGTGCGTCAATTCGTCAAACTCATCGTGCACTTCTTCCACTTTATGGCGTACATAATCGTCCTTCAGAGCGGCTAATTCAAAGAAAATAATATCGTTTTCGGACCACTTTTATTGTTGCTGATAAGGTGCATCCCACGAGACGCCGAACAGTGCGCCCTGAAGAAGCTGTAGCTGCTGTGCAGGAAAGCACTAAAGATGATCATAGTCATCAATTCGTCGCCGTTCTCAGCAACTTGGGTTGTGTTCTTCCACTTTATGGAAGATTTTTTTTTAGTTTTGGAAAATTGGTGTTCCAGAAGGCACCTTCTACGCGCCAGCCGTGGCGGCCACATAACAGACATCACATTTAAACATTAATTTCATAAAATTTTGTTGCCAATGAAGTCGGCCTTCGTCGGCCCTGTAGCAAAAATTAGCCGGTAAAGTAAAAGGTTGAAATAGCTACAAAAAAACTGTCTATCTTCTCATCTTTCCTAATCTGTCCTCTCAACAATATGCCCTCGTTTTCAGTTCCGGCGCAATGCATTGCATATATAGGGGTCATCCCCTGAGTGCTGGTCCAAGATTAAAAAAAAAGTCCATTTCATTGATTTAATATAAATATATTTCGTTGTTTTATTATCATTTAAACTTTTGTCACTCTATAGAAAAACACCCTATAATTTAAAACAAAATTTTATAAATTGCTTTCATTTTAAATGTGATTGTACGCAAAAACCAAGTGTTTCGCCATTGTGGAAGTGGCAGTTGATTCTTAAAAAAAAGGATAATATTGCATTAGGCTTGATTAGTTTTCAGGGCTATTGCCTATACGGGACAATTCACTATGAGTTCGTTGATTCGGTACTTTTGTGATACTCTGGAGCTGAGGACTTTCTATGGGCTATCATCCGCCAAGTCAAACTTTCCTGTAGCCTAGAGTTATATGTGTGCCAGACTATGCAACTCTGACAGAAATTTAGATCTCAGCGTCGCACAAAGGAGTATTTCACCCAAAAAGCTGGCCAAAAAGGCAAAATTGAATTTAAAGAAATCTTAAGAACTAAGTACGCAGCTCGATAGACAACAATATTTTAATGTAGTAAGAATTTTTACGAACATTTTATATTGCTATATTAAATTGAATTAAGATTCTATAGGCTAATTGTTCGAAATTTTTAATTTAAATCTCAGAAAGACATGACAAATATTCCAAGGCACAAAGGAAAGGCAACATCAGTTTTTGTTATTCAACTTACACAGCAGAGCAGAACAGCTGTTTTCGAAAGACGCAACCCTTTCATCATCAGTGCTCATGTGTATTGTGTTTGTCACCACTTATTAGGTGGCTTAGTTGAATGTGATAACAGTTCCTATTTACACAAATTTTATTGTGTATTTGACGATGAAAGGGTTGCGTCTTTCGAAAACAGCTGTTCTGCTCTGCTGTGTAAGTTGAATAACAAAAACTGATGTTGACTTGCCTTTGTGCCTTGGAATATTTATCATGTCTTTCTGAGATTTAAATTAAAAATTTCGAACAATTAGCCTATAGAATCTTAATTCAACAATATTTTAAATTATATTGTAAATCTTGAAGACTTTTAGTTGCGATTTGTAGCTCTGAGACCCTGCTAAAGTCAGGAAAGTGAAAAAAATTATATGACATTTAAATGTTTTTTTTTTTTCGGTTTCTAGATGTTTATATGATATTTTTTGCGGCTAAACAAATAAAGGTTTACCAATGATATTTTTTTCGCTGAAAGGTTTGATCAAAAGCTATTTAAAAAAAAAATTAAAAATATGTTGAATATTCATGTTGAAAATAACTATTCGTTCAAAAGCTAAAAAAAAATTATACACTTTTTTTGCAAAAAAATAAACGAAAAGGTTTTTAAAATTGAGGTTAGCATCTCTACGAATTATTTTTAATACCACAATAAAATTTGGAATCTCTAATTTTAGAAACAAAAAAAACAAAGTGGGCACAAGTTTGCGCCATTATTTTTGACGTTTTTTTTTATTTTCACATTTCTTCTATTTTTCCTCATCAGGCACTTTTTATTATACATGTATATTGTCATAATCCAGGGCACACTGATACAGGTAGGAGCGATAGCCCATACGGTTATTTTGTTTTTGGGAGAAATTCTAATACAAACGTCAAAATTTCTTTACATATTTACATACATACAAAATTTAAAATCAAATGTAGAAACAAACATGTATATTTTGTTTTTATACTTTTTCGTTTTGCTTTGCTCTACACAATTAATTGTGACGTTTGAATTAGAATTCACAAAAACAAAATACATGTAGGTTTTTATTTTTGTAAAACCGCTCCTACCTGTATCAGTGTGCCTTGGTCATAAACTTTTATGTATTTTGAATTATTGATTTCAACTGTTATCCACATCATTTTTAACCAGGGACCGGAAATAAGAGTTATTTTTCAATTTTTGAAGAAATAAATCATACATAAATGAACATCGCAGAAAACTTTTAATTACACCATCATGATTTTTAGGCGAAATGCATCCAACATATTGCATGATTTTTAAATTTTTGATTTTTATTTTAACAATCAAAAGTAAGAGTTATTTTTGGTATTTATTTTTTTTAAATGAAACATAAGAGTTATATTTGATTTTTATTTTTTTAAATGAAAAATAAGAGTTATATTTGATTTTTATTTTTTTAAATGAAAAATAAGAGTTATTTTTGATTTTAATTTTTTTAAATGAAAAATAAAAGTTATTTTTGATTTTTATATTTTTATATCAATAATAAAAATCAATAAAAAACTCTTATTTATTTCTTGATGCCGTATGTATTACAATATGCTGCTTCATTCAAATTTCTATATGAATATAATATATTATGTGACTTATCCATTATCAGCTATAAAAACATGAATGCATAGAAATAGCTTATAAGTTTTGGCTGCCATTCAAGTCAGTGTTAAGAGGTTGTTTTCAGGTGTTCAATTTTACCATAATAATTGATTTTGAATGTTCCTCAGATAAATTATATCTCAAATCTCCCAATATTAATCTGAGTGCTGAAAATGACCTTTCTACACTGACTTGAGTGGCAGGTACAGAATGAACAATTAAAGCTAATTTTCGAAGCCATGGAAACACAAACATATTACCTATGTCACGAATTTTGAATTGATTTTTATTATTGATATAAAAATCGAAAATAACTTTTATTATTGATATAAAAATATAAAAATCGAAAATAACTTTAATTTTTCATTTAAAAATATAAAAATCAAAAACAACTTTTATAATTGATATAAAAATATAAAAATCGAAAATAACTTTAATTTTTCATTTAAAAATATAAATATCAAAAATAACTTTAATTTTTCATTTAAAAATATAAAAATCAAAAATAACATTTATTTTCCATTGAAAATAATAAATATCAAAAATAACTCTTATTTTCTATCTGAAAATAAAAAAATCAAAAATAACTCTTATTTCTTGATTTTTTTGATAAAAGTCATAACAGTTACGGTCCCTATTTTTAACACGTTTATACCGTCTTTTATTCCTTAGGAATGTGGCTTTTAGAAAAATTTTAAAAATTTTTAACGTTTTGCTTCTTTTATTTTTTTTATTGCCTTTTTTTAAACAAGAAAATTTGACGAATTTTGCAGGAAAATTTTTTTTCGGTATTAAATTTTTAATAACTGCGAAATAGTAATAGATAGAAAATAAATGTGTTTGGCCAGTTTAAGCAGAATTTGCCGGTGCATCTTCTGATCCGTCTCCTATTAAAATTGGAGAACCCTTTTCCAAGTTATGACAAAATATATTAGGCAACCCAACGATTTAGGGGTTGAAATATGCCACGCCTTTAAAAGAAAATCCTTATGTACTAGAGAAAAACGGAAAACAGATTTGAATTAAGGGCATCAAAATCCATATAGTCCATATAATTTTATTTTTAGAGTAGAAAAAAAAATATTTTTGTTGCGCAGTGTAATTTTTTTTTTAAATCTGCTACTAGACTTTTATATCATACTACACCTAAAACTATCAATAAACTAAAACTTTTAATTCAAAAACCACATTTAATAATTTTCGCCAGCTTTTCAGGCCAAATACTCCTCTGTGCGTCGCTACCCTAGCTTCAGTCAGGTTAGGAGCATGGTTCCGTTCTCCTCTTCATCAGTACAGCTCCTGCAGTAATCACTATATATCAGATCCATCCTTTTTGCCTGGGCTCGAAGTTACAGTGCCCTCTTAGAACAGCCACCCGGGGCCACGTAGCTCTTGCCGCAATACAGTTAGCCAAGCTTTCCAACCTAACTCGAGCAAGTTTGTGTGCAATGATTGGACTTGTGTGCTCTAAATAGTTTGCCTATGCATACGAGTATATGTTCTTATAGCTTTTAATTGCAACTTAAAACAAAATGATATGATTATCGCAACGTGTTAAAATGTTACTTGTATTAAATCCTTGCAAAAAGTAGCCTTGAAACTCCTTTCAAGGATGTGTGTAATAACAAATAATTTATGCTGAGACTAATTGTTCTGAAAAATAAATTTCATTGCATCAATTGCCCAAAAATAGATATATACCTTCTCAATTGAATTATTAAAATCTATAGCAACAATTAGAAATCTGTGGAATGTTGTAAATATATACGGGCGAACTCATAAATATGCAACAATTCATTATGGATTATGACGCATGACTTTAAATATGAAAATATTCACATGCAGTATCCGCGATTTCGTTGGTGGCAAATAATTTCTTACATATTGACTATAAATACCGAGCCTGACTAGCAGAAAGCATCATTTGATTTTACAACTAATACAAAGCAAATACATTGTCCTTATTACGACAATAATTAATAAAAAAAAATTCATTACAAGAACTAAATAAAAAAATGCATTTTCTGAAGAATATTTCTTGTGGTCTTTTGCTGCTCTTGGTTATCAGCGACTTGAGTTCAGCTAATGTACGCATATGTGGAAAATCGTTGACACAACTTCTGGATATGATTTGTGTTGATGGCTTTAACGCAAAAAATCTCAAGGCGAAAAAATCTGGTAAGTTATTAACTGATACAATACTAACAATGACGTTTGATAACAGATTTTTTTTCTTTCTAAAGTTCCTTTACTTGATTCCAATGAAAATGGTTTGGAGAGTTTGGACGATCCAACTTTTGCATTGTCATCTTTATTTAACGAAAATCTCTATGCGAATCATAATAATTTGATTGCAAAAACTCGTAGACGTCGTCACGATGGAGTTGCGGATGAATGCTGCCGCAAGCCCTGCTCAATGCCTGAACTGCTATCATATTGTATCTAAAAATAATATTAATTAAGCGCAACTTATGCATGGATCTCATTAATGTTGAAAATTATTAATTTGTTAAAATAAAAATCTAAAAAAAAAAAAAAAATACAATATTTCAAATATTTTTTTGAAGGCTCACATAAACTAAATTTTAAATTAAATTTATTTGTTGGTGGTTAAGCAATGTCTATATGCATTTCATTGGTGCTTTACCAAATCATCAGTAGATTTTAACCACAGTTTTGAAAAGTTAAAAACCTCTTATCTTATGCATATACTTCCGAAAACCATCTGAGAATTATCTTCGAAGTATATGCATAAGATAAAACTATTTTGATTAAAAATTTCAAAAATTTGCAGGCGTTGTGACAATCTAAACAAAAACACGCTTTATTTGTACGAAAGAAAGATTTCTTTCGACATTGTGAAAGAGGCAGTAAGTAAAATTATTATATACAAAAAGCCAGTAGCCATGGATTTTTCTTCAACTTTATTTTGAATTCGAATGTTTGTTTTTTACTTGCTTGATTTTATTCATACTCGTATGACAAGCATAATACCAGAGTGCTTCACGTATTGTTACGTCTATAAGTAATTCGACAGTTTGTGTTTGCCATAATTGTGAATAAATTATTGGTGACAATTATTGTGACTGATCTGCATGGGGTGCTGTGCTTCATTGCACTCAATTGGCAACAGGATTTAGTTGACTGCCTTGGCACGCATGTGAAGTTGTTTTGAAAGTACTAAATATTTTCCTTTTGTTAGGAGAAATTAATGTTTAGTTGTTTCACTTATCATCAAGTCAAGTGATGAGTGCTACACAAGAACTGACACAAATTGGCCGCCGGATAATTAGGAAACTACATCATGACTACATCATGAGTTTCCTCAAAATTGTATAGCCTTTTTTATTACAGTTGACAATTTTCATCTTTTAACATATTTTTAAAATTAAATTATCGCCAAGTACTGCCACTTTCCTTGTGCATAATAAAACATAAACGTTGTCATGTATGTGACCGAAACTTTGAACAAGAATTAAGTTTGGAAATTTTTAACAAAATTGTTATTGTTGTTAACTGAATATGAAAGCGGGAATGGCTGCAAGTATATATTCGTATGAGTCCAAGGTGTTAACAAACTTTCCCAAGTCAAGGTTAGAATTGTAAAAGTTTTATTGTTTCAACTCAAAATGTGAAAAGTTTTGTTTGTAACTTCTTTTAGCTTTTATTACAATTTCTTAAAAAAGAATATTAAAAAAAAATATTTTTTCTTTACAACACGCACTTCAACCAAATGAAATGTCAAGTAATAAAAGTGTCAATATTTTTATAAAAATAATGTCTGTGAAAAGTTTTTATTGTTTAGGTGAGACAAAGGTAGCGCAGTTGTAGTAACTGCCAGTTGAGATATGAAAATCTGTTAAAGTTAAATTGAAAACGTTTAAATCTGTTGTGTTATAGACAACTTAAATTGGCTTTAAATAATTTTAACCTTTTCAATGGCCATAAATAGAAACTTTTCGGAGGTATCCGTTATGAATTACTAAAACGATTGCGTTATCTATGCACTCATAACTAGAACACAATGCATTTGTGCCTGAAATATTCTCATAAATAAAATTTTACAAAATTTTCATATCAATTTGCATAGTTTATACTTTTGGGGGTTTCCACCTGCTAATTGCTGACCAAATATTCCATATTTGCATGTTAAATCAATATTTTAGTCATCAAATACCCTTTAAAATTATGTGCCGAACGCACTAGTTTTCAATGTTTGCTTTCCATTTGCCAGAGTACAGACAAAGAAATAACAGGGAAATAGGACTTGTATTAAATTTTAAAACAGATTAAAGAAATTTTTATTTGTTGGAATATTGATGCACAAAATAATTTTTTTTTGTAAATATTGTGATATAAAAGTTTTTATTTATTTAAATTAAAGTGTTAAATAATATATTTAGTTATTCTTATTCCCCAGTGAAATGCGCATAGAAACTCGATAAAACTCTCACAATGAAAATTCTGAATTTATTTTTGAAATTTAGGAAAAAGTTATCAACATTTTTATATGAAAATAAATCATGTTTATTTAAGCAAAAGGTCAATAATTTGTTTATAAAAAGATTTGTTTACTCCAATATTTTGTCACTCCTTTGTGTGGCTTCTTCATGAGTATATAAAATTGATGTAAAATGTTTTTTTTTTAAATAAAGTAAGAAATAAAGAAAGCAACAAGATCTAAAAACAATACTATTATAGAGTGTTGATGACATTTCGGAACTGGATAAGTGACCACAAAAAAGCAACAAATTCAAAATATTTGTAAATGGAGTCATACGTGTTGCATCTGACATTTTCCAATATAAGACTGATATGACATTAGATTGGATAGCCGTTAAGTATTAGATATTATTATGAAAACTATTTTTTTATTCAGACTCAAGTTTAACTGAAAAGTCGAAAAAAAAGTTGAATAAAGATCGCTGATGAAATGGCGTAGCGGCCTCAAAATCCGTACTAATCCATTTTGCTAGTTTGGTGATTATAAAAATACTCTAAACTCGCTTTTACCCGCGACTTTGTACGCGAAGAATATGTGAAACATGAGCCTATGTGTATGTTATCTCAATGATATATTGTATTTTTACTGATTCAAAGTTTAAAACGTTCATGTTTATCAGTTTAAACATTTCATATGTCAATACTACTCAATATGGTCATTTCCAATAACAAAAAACTCTCTATGTTATTCCTCGGATCTCAAAATATCTTTATGCCAAATTTCATTTAAATTGGTTCAGCGGTTTAAGCGTGAAAAGCTAACAGACAGACAGAGTTACTTTCATATTTATTATATTAGTAAAGAAAAAAGTCCAAGTCATTATAAAAAGTGAAGGTCATTATAAAAAGTGCAAGTCATTGTAAAAAAGTGCCAGTCACTATAAAAAAGTGCATGTCATTATAAAAGTGCGAGTAATTATAAAAATGTCAAGTCATTATAAAAAGTGAAAGTAATTATGAAAAGTGCAAGTCATTATGAAAAGTGCAAGTCAATGTAAAAAGTGCAAGTCATCATATAAAGTGCAAATCATTATTAAAAATACAAGTCATTATAAAAAGTGCAGGTCATTACAAAAAGAGCAAGTCATCATGAAAAGTGCAAGTCATTATAAAAAGTGCAAGTCATCATAAAAAGTGCAAGTCATTATAAAAAATGCAAGCCATCATAAAAAGTGCAAGTTATTACAAAAAGTGCAAATCATTATAAAAAGTGCAAGTCATCATAAAAAGTGCAAGTCATTATAAAAAGTGCAAGTCATTATAAAAAATGCAAGCCATCATAAAAAGTGCAAGTCATTATAAAAAGTGCAAGTCATTATAAAAAGTGCAAGTCATCATAAAAAGTGCAAGCCATTATAAAAAGTGCATGTCATTATAAAAAGTGAAAGTCATTATAAAAAGTGCAAGTCATCATAAAAAGTACAAGTCATTATAAAAAATGCAAGCCATCATAAAAAGTGCAAGTCATTATAAAAAGTGCAAGTCATCAGAAAAAGTGCAAGTCATTATAAAAAGTGCATGTCATTATAAAAAGGGAAAGTCATTATAAAAAGTGCAAGTCATCATAAAAAGTGCAAGTCATTATAAAAAATGCAAGCCATCATAAAAAGTGCAAGTCATTACAAAAAGAGCAAGTCATTATAAAAAGTGCAAGTCATTATAAAAAGTGCAAATCATTATAAAAAGTGCAAGTCATTATAAAAAGTGCATGTCATTATAAAAAGTGAAAGTCATAAAAATTTCAAGTCATTATAAATAGTGGAAGTCATTATAAAAAGTGCAAGTCAATGTAAAAAGTGCAAGTCATCATTTAAAGTGCAAGTTATTAAAAAAAGTGCAAGTCATCATAAAACGTGCAAGTCATTATAAAAAGTGCAAGTCATTATGAGAAGTGCGACATTATACAATGTAAAAAGTGCAAGTCATCATAGAAAGTGCAAGTCATTATGAAAAGTGCAAGTCATCATAAAAAGTGCAAATCATTAAACAGTGCAAGTCATCATAAAACGTGCAAGGCATTATAAAAAGTGCAAGTCATTATGAAAAAGTGCAAGTAATTATAAAAACTACTAGTCATCATAAAAAGTGCAAGCCATTATAAAAGGTCTAACGCATTATAAAAAGCGGAAGCCTATGCGCTCATACCAGCGTGTATTAAGTATTAAAGTTGGGTTTTTTTATTTTCGCGACTTTGGCCGCAAAGAGTGTGGGAAACTTCAGCTAATGTGTATTGTATTTTTAACTGTATGATTAACGTTTTCATGCTTATCAGTTTCCTAATTTCATATATCCCCAGATATTTTAGGTCATCCTTGACAAATCATTAAGTCATTGCCAAACTTGTTAAATCAACTGTATCGAAGTTTAAGTGTTCATTGTTATCATTATCATAGTTTCATACTCGCATTTCCATTAAGATTTTCGACCACCCTCGACCATTTAATAGGATCATTTCCAAAAACAAAAACCATCGGGTCTCAAAATATCTCTATGCCAAATTTCATGTAAATCGGTTCTGCGGTTTTTATGTCAAAAGGTAACAGAGAGAAAGATTGATAGAGTTTCTTTCATATTTCTTATATTGGTAAGGATGTCCTACTCTTAATAAAATAACTTGAATGGAATAAAAAATTCGTAAGAAAATTATTTTCAGATTGCAGACTTGATTCGGAAGAAAGGTAAAATCTTATCATAAAAGATAAAAATTTTTCAGTATTCCATCTTTCGGAATTGGAGGCTACTGTCAGCTGAAGTAGTTAACACGAGAGTATTAACCGCAGGGTCTAGAGTTTGACTCCGCCCCCAGTTATGAATATTATGTCGAATTCTTGTGATCAGCATTAGTGCATGATTGTGTTAGTTGTTGCCATCCTGTTTCAGTGTGCTGAAGGCATAACATTAGCCGCTGAACATAAATGGCAGCGGTTGACAGTATCATGTACTAAAGAGCATGTGAACAGCATCCTTTTTCGTCGGCCCTGTAGCAAAAAATTAGCTGACGAAGTAAAATGTTGAAATAGCTACAAAAATTGTTCTATCATCTCATCTTTCTTCATCTGTACTCACAATACCATCCACATCCTTTCTATAGCGTGTTTTTTAGAGTATCACATGACCAGTGCAACGCCTGCAAATTGTTGAAATTTTGTAAACAAAATAATTCAACATCAGTTTTAAATAATTTAACTATCTATTTACACATTCGTTTTATTTTCAGTGTACCACACGGTTAATATTTGCAAAATATTGTATAAGTTTTAACAACTTTTAGCCGGTCCATTTGGTCATTTATCTCCTGTTCATAAGTGTACTTTATGAGCTGTTATATCAAAGACCATATTTTGGTTATGCAACTCATTGCAATCAGTGTTTTGGAAAAACGGTGTCTGTTATTTTGCACATATTTCCAGAGTATTACAATATTTCATAATAGACATCCACTTTAAAAGTTTCGTTGGTACACAACATTTAGCAGCAGCTAAGCTGAACTAAATTGGTTCGATGGCAAAATGTAGCATTTGATTTTTAAAATTAAACGAGTAATTTGGCAAAATGCGTATCGTATCGAATTTTATGAGCCCTTCGCTGTTGGGCGAGCAATTTAAAAGTACAAATAAGATTAGAAGGATTTAAAAGAAATATGTGTGTGATAGGTGAGCAGAGGAGGCTGCTGTTATAGAGAATTTGACCTACAACGATTGTGATTCTTTCTAGATTATTTCTACAAAATTAATCATATCAAAGAAATTTGCTACAAGGAGGTGAGTAGAGACATTCAAGTGAGTCACCACTCTATTCGGTGTCTTCGAAAAAAATAAATCAGTTCGCTTAGTTCGTATAGAGAGAGGAATTCATCTATTATACGATCAGCATAACCGGCCTTGTGAGCAGACGATTGATCGTTTTCGCACTAATTTTATTATTTTAGATTAAAAAGCGTTTCTCCAGGAAGAATTGGCGTACCGAAGAGAATATTGCTGCTGTAGCGCAAAATACTCTTGTGCAAATTACTGA
This sequence comes from Linnaemya tessellans, assembly GCA_951800035.1. Classification (NCBI taxonomy): domain Eukaryota; kingdom Metazoa; phylum Arthropoda; class Insecta; order Diptera; family Tachinidae; genus Linnaemya; species Linnaemya tessellans. The sequence goes on from OX637535.1 coordinate 43,524,838, forward strand.
AGGAGACGTTATCGGTACAGCTGCTGCAGTTTTCTTATAGAATTTTTCAGTCTGTAGGAAGAATGACAGCAAATATTAATTAGCCGGGCACAACGTTTGATCATGAATTGGCCAGAGAGTTTTATCTAGAAGTAGCTAAGACGGAGATCGAGAAAGAGAGTTGGAATCCCCAAAAGTATATAAATTCTTGATCAGTGATGAAGTCTAAGACGGTCTAGCAATGTCCATAAGTTCGCCTGTGGAAAACATGATATTGTGTATTTTTGAACCCCGCCCCCTTAAGCGGGTGTTGCCGTACGATATTATATAAAGCAACTCTGTCTCACCAAGTTAAACATATTAAATTTACTTACTAAATATTTGGAGGTTAAGTCTAAGAAGGATAACATTTTGTGTAATTGGAGTCAGTAAATAAAAGAAATCCATTTTTGGACCCCGCCCCTTTTATTGGGGTAAAATATTGCATGGAAAAATAGTTTAAATATTTAACAAATTGTTTTACTGTAAAGTAAACTTTTAAACTTTTACGATGAAAGTAAAATGTTGCCTGATCTTCTCCAGAAATGAGTTTCCAAAAGATATTAACCTTGAAGAAAACTAACAATTTTTATTTCGTACAATTCGCTGTAAACGAAAATATTTCCAACTTAAAATCCATATCAATCATTCCCAAAGGCAAGATCTCCTATTTGAAAAGTTATTGTACTTTCCACTGACAACTTATTTTTTGTAAGAAACAATAAAAATTTTATTTAAAACTTTTGTAGTTCGATATTTTGAATTCGAAAAAGAGAATTGCCAGCAATATTTCATTCCAATTCTAATGTGCTGCTGTAATTGTTTTTTGCCTATACACAAACACCCCCTGCCGGCCTTCGATTCATGGTAAGAGAAAAATTTCAAATACCATTTCAGTCTTGAGGATGTTAGTGTTAGTGTTCAGTTTTTGTTTTTTATGTCATTCGCCTGAACTTAACTGCTTAACGCAAAATTATGTAAAAACTGTAGAAATTTTAAAACTGTAATTGCGTTTTGAGTGTTGCTCATTGTAACATGGAATTTGTGTTTCAAATTTTTAAGTGTATTTGAGCATTCGTGTGCGTCATTTTAAAAAATACCCAGCGAACACTGCAATCGAATTCAAATGCTAAAGATTCAAATGCTAAAGATTCTAAATAGGAAAGTAATAATATAACTGCTATTATTTAAAAGAGTTTAGATGTCGACTACGAAGCAGATGGAAGTGATAAGCTCCTTCCCTTTTAAAGATACAAATCTAACAAAAAATTTTATTACAATTTTGATTATAAAGATCAGAATTTTTTTGTTCAGACTCGAGTTCAAATCTGCAAATTATATTTTTTTAAAGTTTATTAAATTCAAATTAATGGATTACTTTTTTATTATTAATTTTTAATCAAAATAAATTTTAAATGATGGAACAAAAAATTCAGAAAAATGGGACATGAAGAAAAATAATCAAACGGCAACACGGGTATTATAACAATAACATGTTAACATCTTGTTGATACAGTTCTCGGATTCTTTTTCACAATAAAATTCGTGTAAATAGGAACTGTTATCACATTCAACTAAGCCACCTAATAAAGTGGTGACAAACACAATACACATGAGCACTGATGATGAAAGGGTTGCGTCCTTCGAAAACAACTGTTCTGCTCTGCTATGTAAGTTGAATAACAAAAACTGATGTTGACTTGCCTTCGTGCCTTGGAATATTTATCATGTCTTTCTGAGATTTAAATTAAAAATTTCGAACAATTAGCCTATAGAATCTTAATTCAATTTAATATAGCAATATAAAATGTTCGTTAAAATTCTTACTACATAAAATAAATTTCAATTGCACGGATACAACCGATGGCTTGGAAAAAAGCAAGTGTTGGGGAATTTTGTGCCAATCAAAAGACACTCAATGTAAAACTGTATATAAAAAGTTCTCAAATTCTATTTTGTTAAATAGTTGATATTCCTAATCACTAGTGCTAATTTGAAAAATGGAAAAAGTTAAACAAAGATTGCTGATGAGATGGCGTAGTGGCCTCAAAATCTTTACTGATCCATTCTGCTAGTTTGTAAATATTGCAACTCTTAACCCTAGATAGATAATCTGCGTAAAATTTACGCATTCCCTTCCAAAATGTTGCAATTTCTTTTTAAATAGCGCGAATTCATCACTGGTCCTTTTGGACATCCCAGTCGTTGTGCAGATCTTTCGTGAGGCACATACAACGCTGCGGTAAGTATAACCCATTTAGAAATATATTCGCTATATGAGTTAAAATGACGCGTGATTACATCTAAGTTTTCTAACAAGTATGATTTCTTTGTTCAGTTGACTACTTATGAAGTTTTAATGCTATTGATTTCTCTCATAATAAACATTTATAAACATATTTAAGCAGATATAGAATTTACATAAGTCGATTCCAAATTAATTTAAAAATAATGAAAATATGCTTTTTGAAAAGTATGCATCAATTTTACGCATGATTATCTTTAACGGGTGTCAGAATATGATTATCTAATTAGGGTTAATAAGAATGAATTTAATAAAAATTCATAGTGAAAAAAATAATTTTCAGATTGCAGTTTTGAACTTGAGTCTGAGTAAAAAAATTCTTATTTTAAGAATAAAATTAATAATTTCGAATAATAAAATTTACATTAATGTATTTACAATTTTATTAGAAACTGCCAAATTAATTTTTATTTAGCCGGTAAGAAAATTGAAAATAAAAAAAAAAAGGGGGAAAGATACTGTTTTGGTCTTATCCTGTTTTGAAGAAATTGTGTTTTCATCAGATCTCAACGTTTAGAGTTCCTAAGAAGCTTTCTTGACTACTCCTGAGAAACCGTCACTATGTCTGTGTGTGTGTGTATGTGTATGTGTGTGTGTGTGTTTTTTTTTTTTTTTTTTTTTTTTTTTTGTATAGAACCGGTGGTGGTAATCTTCAAAAGATACTTATGTTCCATCATAAGCATGCACGATTCACCATGGCTGGTGCCTACGTACTAAATCCAGCCCCTGTTTCCTTCGACCAATCTCCCTCCGCGGGACTGCCGCTAGGTATTACTTCGCGGAGGGCTGGTTAGCGATTTCGCTTCATCTTATGAACGCTCGTTCGATCTCTGTCTTTCCAGCCTTCGTAGTTCCTGCATAACTACAGATATATGTATGTGTGGTTGTGTGTGTGTGTGTGTAAGTAGGTGACCTGCTTATAACTTTTGAACGGCTGAACCGAATCCGACCAAACTGGTCGTGTATGAAAGGATTCGTTCAAACCCAGATTTCCTGCGAAGTGGAACCGGTACATTTTTGGAAATATTAAAAAAACTGGAATTTTTTTTTCAAAAGTGTTTTTTTTTCAATAACTTTTAAGCAGGTCCTCCGAATCGAAAACTAACCAGCTCTTGAATTCAAAAGCCACCACCAACCGAATCAAAATCGGTTGATACGTTCGTACGATTTTTCAAAACACTCCGCAATTATATATGTGATCAATTTGTGTTCTCGATTCTTTTATAGGTATCGAATAACTACATCAATCCCACATGAGAATCGGCTGATCCATTCGTAGGATATAAATTTAAAATAATACCATTTTTAGCTGTTCAAATAAGCGAGAAGTTTCAGGGATGGTCTTTTAGGTCAACCGTGTTCCATATCTTTTTCCTCGTTTGCCACCGAAATACTCGTATTTAAGAAAATCCTAAACAAAATATGAATTAAGGATGTATTTCCTAGTATCTGATATTAAATTCAGGGACATTAATTTTTATATTTTATTTTATTTTTTTAAATGAATTTTCTTTTCTGTTGAAATGACAGGCGCAACCCTGTCTGTTATGTTCGTCTGGCATTCGTAAGTTTATACTGTTACATATTTGTGTAGTACATGAGTGTGCATCTGTGATACCATAACTTAAGCTTTATTTCATAATGTGAGTTTCTGTATTAACCATGCATTTATGCATATGACTGTGAGCTTAGATATGAATGTTGTGCGTAACGTTGGTAACAATGCAATAACTAAGATTTTAATAACATCCTCTCATACATTACAATGTAAGTAATATTCATATATTTAAAAATACAATGACAGTCTAGAATTTTTCATTTTTTGCTCAGCTTTAATCCGAGTATGCTTGGCCACTGCTACAGGACATGACAAGGTCTTAAGTTTGCGTTTATGAAAATGTAATAATAAATAACTCCAATAAAATCTTTGAATTCTAAAAATAAATGTCGGCAATAGGATCAGAATATCTTTCTTTTCAAATTTTGTAACATACAATAAAAACTACTTTAGAAAAAATAGGAAATTTTAACAAAAATATAAAAATTAGTCATCAAACCACCCTCGCACAATTATGCACAAACACTTCTCTGTCATATGCAGGCATATAAGTAAAAAAATACGGGTACTTTTGAAAATGTAATGCTGCCGTTAAAGCAGAATCTGGGAGGGGAAACTAAATGAGTTCACTCTCACATATCAGGTGCACTTTATGCCGTTTTATATCGCGGTAAATCTTATTGCTAGAGCTTTTTGCATTTTGTACAGTTTAATGCTAAAGTTTTACGAGTGCATCATAACCATAATAATTATGTTCTTCAGCACATAACCTATGGCATTTAAGCAAGTAGTGCTTTAACCAAAATGTATCGCTGTTTTGTTGAAATTTTACATTCACCTAAACGAGGGAAAGCAGGCGAAGAGGAAATATTTAGCAACATGCCATAAATTGTGCATTTTGTGGTAGTGATTTGTATCTTAATTTTCTTTTCCAGATGGCTGTAGTGAAGAAAAGTCAATTATATAAAATGCGTAAAGGAAAATGGAATGCATGAGGAACTAAAATCCACCCAGGAGGGGCTCTATATTATTCAATTCTAAAAATTGGGATAAATATCCGAAAATGTGTTGTTTAAATTAAATGTATATTTATTAATAAATATTACAAAGCCTAAGAGAAAGTCAACATCAGTTTTTACTTATCCCACGTTTACAGCAGAACAGAACAGCAGTTTTCGAAAGCCGCCATTTAAAGTTTGATAACTAGAATATCATATTTATCATGTATTTCAGAATTAAAGCAACACAATTTCGAACATTAACGGTCTGTTTTTGTAAAATGAATAAAAATTTTCGTTTCATTTGAAACAGCAAAGAAAAAATTCAAAATTTCCTTTTGTTTCAATATAAATATTAAAACGAAAATGTTTATTCTTTTTACAAAAACAGGCAGTTAACCTATTAATCTGAAATGAATTTACTACCATATACAGACATACTCCTTAATTGAGCTTATGACAATATATAGGGACTATTGAGCTCAATTATCCATATGAAATTTCTCTTAATTATTGTTCCATATATGTATATGAAATTGTTATAATATTGAGTAAAATTACAAATGCATCACTGCAAGAAAGTGTGTTTAGTGAGCAAAACACAAGTCACTGAACAAACTTAGTAGAGACTTAGCACCTAAATTGTAGGAAAGTGAAAAAAAACCATAGAAAAAACATGTCGAGCCTATTTGAAGTTAAATTATTGGCACTAAATGTATTATTAATTAGAAAAAAAAAATATATAAAAAAAATTCTGATTGAATTTGGGATCCTCCTGAATATGAACAAGTAAAAACGTTATATTCGACCGGGTCGAATCTTAAATACCCTACAAATATTTAGTAAGTAAATTTAAAATGTTAAACTTGGTGGGACAGAGTTCCTTTATATAATATCGTACGTCAATGCCCACTAAAGGGCGTGGTTCAAAAATAGACAATATCATGTTTTTCACAGACGAACGTATGGGCATTGCTAGACCGTCTTAGACTTCACCACTGATCAAGAATATATTTACTTTATAGGGTCCAATTCTCTTTGGAGGGTATAAAAACTGTATTTTGGCGGGGTCGCTCTGGCATGGACTGTGGGGGAAACATTTCACCTTTGGCATAAAACTCTAAAAAGAAATGCTTGGGATAATTATATAGAAAATAAAATTCTTTATTTTATTTTATAGGGTCATTTACGGGGAAAAGGTGGCAGGACAGAAACAGGCAGTCATAAAACTCTAAAAATAAATGCTTGGGATGATTACATACAAAATTAAAAATAAATTTTTATTTTTTTTGGTAGGGTCATTTAGGGGGTGAAGGGGGAGGAGGGTGTAGGGCAGAGGAGTACCAGGTATCGTCTCAGCTTCGTCATTAAAGCTTAAAAATTTAATTTTTATGGAAAGTAGGCTTAAGTAAAACTATTTGTTAAATTTTTATGCTATTTTTGCATTTAATAACGTCCACTAAAGTGGGCGGGGCCCACAAATAATTTTTATTTTATTTTATGGCTCTAGTTTAAGGCGTTGGACCATATTTGACATAAAAATTTATCATTTGCTTAACAACATAAGCAAAAAACTTTAAAAATTATGTTGTTTTTTCTGGGTTGGTTTAGTTCTTCTTAGGGGAACTTTTTTCCCCCGTGTCTGAATTAGCCCATCTTCGAACTTAACTTGCTCTAAACATTAAAATAATTTTATACTAAATTTCAAGAGTCTAGCTTTTTTCGTTTGGACTGAATCCACAGACGGACGGACATGCTCAGATCGTCTTAGATTTCATCACTGATCAAGAATATATATACTTTATGGGGTCTGAGATGGATATTTCGATGTGTTACAAACGGAATGACAAAGTGAATATACCCTCTAAATTCTTTTTTGGAGGGTATAAAAAATATATACTGCAAATTGCAGATTTTAACTTGAATCTGAGCAAAAATATCTTATCTTAATATTTACTTATTTGTCACTGTTAAGAGAGTTTCGCATATTCGGCAATTTCCTGCTTTAAAAAAATTATAAAAAAATTTGCATAAAATTTTTTATAAAAAAAGAATAAATATCTCAAAAGCTGTACGCATACGGCGGTTGTAGTCTGAGCCAGAAAATTGTTTACAAGAGACCCATGATTTTCAAAGAAGGGTCGAAAGGATGTGCCTGTCATCTTGGACGTCCCAGCAGATCAACAACCGATAAAAATGTTGAGAAACTGCAGAAAATCGTTATCGAGAAACGACGAATGACTCAGTATAAAAAAAGTTGGTTGCAGGGATACAATTTCCCTTAGCTGCTGAATGTAGATATTTCACATGTACATACACCTTAACTGAGCTTATCGCATTTAATTACATTATAGAGTTCAATTGAAATTTTAGTTAAGTAATTGCTAAATTAGCACTTAATTGCTATAAAATCGGCTAATATTACAAATGCAGCACTGCTAAGAAGTGTGTTTAGTGAGCAAAACACAACTCACTGAACAAAGTTAGTGGAGACTTAGCACCTAAAATGTGGAAAGAGTAAAAAAAGCCTTAAACGAAATATATCGAGTCTTGTTGAAGTTAATTTATTGCCAATAAATTTATTATTAAATGAAATATTTAAAAAAAAAACCTATATTTGAACTTGGAGTCATTATCAATGTGAAAAAATATTAATTTTAGTTGTCATACGTTAATTAAATTGACTAAATTTTGCATAATTGCACAGGAAGATAATTATGGCAATAAAGTAAATATTGACTCAATTAAAAAATCATGTCTGAACACCGTATTAGATTATCACGCATTGAGTTTTGACGAACTGCTAATACTACACACAGTTCCTTTAATCTGTATGCCAGTTACTGAGTCCAATCTTGATCTTAATCCTTATATTCTAGTTTTAATTTAAGCTGGATAACATTATTTAAATTGTAAAGAATAAACTTCATTTGTAACATAATTTTCACATTATTTTTAAAAACAATTAACAAATTTATTTACTTCTAAATCATATTTCTTGTTCGTAGTTCATAGAATATTACGACTATACGAGTATAAACAATGCTAATGAGTATTCAAAAACTGACAAACATGAAACTAATGTGGTCTAATTAGTAAACCATACATGTGCACATATGGAAATATTGCACAAATGCTAAAACAAACGAAATTTAGTTAAAAATATACTTGATGTCACCATAGCAAATCATGCAATCCTTAAAAAGCATAACCCAGAGAAACATACGAGTAGAAGAAAGTGAGCTTATTATATCTAGGAATGCATTTTAAAAGTTTTATAAGACAAGAGAGACACCATAAGGAGATAATTGATGGTCCAAAAGGAGAATTTTAAAAAGTGGCCCAACTGCAATTAACTGAGTTGTCTCGCTAGACACTTGACACTATCACTGTATTGCAAAATGGCAACAGAATACATTCGTGGTTCTCTGCTTTCAAATATGGCAAGATGTATTCCACTGTTAATTAAATACTAATAGTTAGCTGACAAATATCGGAGGACAAAGCTGCACTCACAAATAAATGACTCCAGTTAATTCTATCATAACATTGATCTTAATGCTCCCTATTCTGTAACTGTTTGTCAACGTCACGTGAAAACAAAATTAAAAATTCGACACTTCTGTACTCTTTTTCCTTAGAGATTTACAATTTCTAACAGCCTCTTGCTGCATTCAAGGCCGTAGGGAGTAGCAACAGCTTGTCAGAAGGAATAGGTAAGTAACCTGTTTTTGATAGTTACTGAATAAGAGGAAATAATAACAAATAACATGTCACTGGGTTCACCTACTGTTTTCTTTGCAAATATTTGCTGCTACACAAATGCATTTAACCATAAGCAAACGTTGTCAAATTCTATTCAGCAAAATAAAATATCCCAGCAAAAGTGCTCATTGAAACATAAAATGAACGCAAGTCAACTTGCAAACCCTTTAATGATCTCTATGAATATCCCTTTCACTTATATGACTAAATTTTATATACAACATTCGCCTAGATTTTAAAAAAGCAAAAAAATAAGAATTTTTTATTCAGACTCAAATTCAAGTCTGCAATTTGCAAAATTATATTTACACCCTTCACAAAGAAGTCAAAGGGTATGTATAGGTTTGTCATTCTGTGTGTAATTTCTTCGATATGCACATGGGACCCCATAAAGTATATATATTTTGGATCCTTATGAATAGCCATGACGATTGAGCGATGTCCGTCTGTCTGTGGTTTTCCAGATTGGAAATGAACTTAAATAGAGTGCTATTGAAATTCAGAAAGATTCGAAGTATAGTTCCAGAGCTGGGAAGCTTACACCCATTTCTCGACGCAAAATTTATACCAAAAACCAATTATTTTTTTTATGTTTGTAAATTAAACCTATTTCTTGCTTTGGGAAGCCTCAAAGGTCTATTAAAAACTAAAAAAATAAAAAAAAATATCAAGGGATGGAAAATAAAAATTTTTTTTTCGGCCCATTCCGTATTTTGTTGTACATGTAGTAACTAAAATTGTTAAAAATTTCAAGTTTATCTTTTACAAAACCTCTTTATACGTCATGAACATTTGCATTGGCCAAAAAAATTTTTTTTAATTAAAATTTTGCTTCCAGGGGTGGGAAATTACATTTATTTTATACGTTAAAGTAATCAAACAGGCAACTTATGTTGTTTTTTTTTTGCTAACTAAGCCTGTCTTATAATTTAGAAAGAACAAAATTGGTATCAAAAATTCAAAAATAAAAAATAAAATTTCGAATCCAGGGATGGACAAGTGCAATATTTAGTAGTACATGAAAGTGACCAAAATGGTTAAAAATGTGAAATTTTTCTTTAAAAAAATTACTTTATACCTCATGAAGCGTTGCACTGATAAAAAAAAACTAAAAATTTAAATTTCGCTTCTAGGGTTGGGAAAATTAAAGTGTTTTTTGGTACATGCAATATTTTGTAGTACATGTAATAACCAAACTGGTTACAAAATTTGAGTTTTTCTTAAACAAAACTACTTTATACCTCATGAAGATTTGCATTGATAAAAAAAAATTAAAAAAATTTAAATTTCGCTTCCAGTGTTGGGAAATTGAAATTTTTTTATACATAAAAGTAACCAAAAAGGCAATTGACGTTGTTTTTGCTATATAAAACTATTTTATATTTTAGGAAAATCAAAATTTCGAATCCAGGGATGGACAAGTCCAATATTTTATAGTTCCTGAAGGTGACCAAAATGGTTGAAAATTGTAAATTGTTCTTAAATAATACTACTTTATCCCGCATGAGGAGTTGCGTTGGTTAAAAATACAACAACAAAAAATTAAAATTTCACTTCCAGGGTTGGGAAGTTTAAAGTTTTTTTGGTAAATGCAATATATTGTAGTACATGAAAGTGACCAAAATGGTTGCAAATTTTATGTTTTTCTTAAATAAAACGACGTTATACCTAATAAAGACTAGGATTTGTAAACAAAATTTTAATTTCGCTTCCAGGGATGGGAAATTGAAATTTTTTTTATACATAAAAGTAACCAAAAAGGCAACTAACGTCGGTTTTTTACCAGTTAAAACTATTTTTTAGTTCAGGAAAAACATAATTGGTGTCAAAAATTAAAAAAAAAAATCAAAATTTAGATTCCAGAGTTGGATAACTGCAATATTTTGTAGTACATGTGAGTGACCAAAATGGTTACAAATATTAAGTTTTTCTTAAATAAAACTATTTCATGCCTCATTAAGAGTTGCATTGGTAAAAAAAATTTAAATTTCGTTTCCAGGGTTGGGAAATTGAAATATATAAAAGTAACCAAATAGGCAATTGACGTTATTGTTTGTGCTAATTCAAACTATTTTATAATTCAGGAAGAACAAAATTGGTATTACAATCTTAAAAAATCTAAATTTCGACTACAGGGTTGGACAAATGAAATATTTTATGGTACATGAAAGTGACCAAAAAGTTTAAAAATTTTAATTTTTTGTCAAGTAAAACTATGTTACATCTTTTAAAAGTAGGTTTACTACTTCCTGTTTTAGCAAGAAAAAAAGAAGGATTACATCTGTGAAGGGTATTTAAGATTCGGCACAGCCGAATATAGCACTTTTACTTGTTTTTTATGAATATTTATTAAATTCAAGTTATTTTTATTAAGAGTTGAAAACAGATATTTTCGAATATATAGAATATTTTTATAATCATCAAACTAACAGGATGAGGATTGATTTCGAGGCCTCTATGCCATCTCATCAGCGTTATGGTAGGAACACAACTGGGACGAACGACGAAATTCGTTCAGCACGACGAATTCGTTGGTAAAAATTCACTCTATAAATTCGTCGTATGAAACACAATAACGACGAATAAATTAAAATAATGAACCAAAAAAATTTTAAATTTTGTTAAAAATCTTTGTAATTTTCTGATGCCAGATTCTATAGACATTCAATAATTACCCCGGTGGTGTCCCTTTTTTCCAGAACAATTTCCTTTTTGTAATTATTTTCTGAAAATTTTTTCCTTAAATAAATTATTCTTTTAATTTTTTTTATCTCGGACCAGCACTCAGGGGCTGACCCCTTTATATGCAATGCATTGCGCCGGAACTGAAAACGAGGGTATAGTATTGAGGGGACAGATTAGGAAAGATGAGAAGATAAACAGTTTTTTTGTAGCTTTTTCAACCTTTTTGTACTTTGCGGGTGCTGTTACTCTGCTTTTTAGTACATGATAGTGTCAGTCGCTGCCAATTATGTTCAGTGATCAGTGACTATGCCTTCATCATTGAAACAGGCTGGCAACAACTAACACAACCACGCACTAATGGTGTTTAGAAGAATTCAACACAATATTTCATGACTTAGCGCGGGCCCGAACTCACGACCTTCCGCTTCATAGTCTCGTGTTCTACTACTTCAGCCAACAGCACCCACATTTTCATTTAACAGCGCGATGGGGTGACCATGTGGAAAAGTAGGAAATAGGAAGAAATCATATATTGTAAAAAGTGTTCAAAATTAATAAAAAGTCGTCCGAATGATAAATTTTTGTGAATTACTGAATGCATTTTGAGTATATAGTGAAAATTTTCGTGTAGTGAATTATGTTTTCCCACAAAAAACCAGTTTGAGTATATGAAACCTAGGCACCTCATATTGATTTGTTCGTCGCTCGCTGACGAAACAATTAGAAATAAGTCTATTTCAACTTTCGCTAAGTATGACGAATTTCGCCCAACACCACGATTGTGTGCATTTTCATATACACCAATGTGTTTTATTTTTGGCGACGAATATTCGCGACCAAAAATTCGTCGTTCGTCGCAGTTGTGTTCCTAGCAATATGTATTCACTTCCACCTTTCACACATTCATCCACTTTTATGTCTTTTTTTTTCTTCCCTCTACTACAATTGTATTGGTTTCCAAGGTGATAATTTTTATTACTGGGATATGCCATGAAAACAGATATTTTCGAAATATTTGAATAAGATTTTTTGGTTTTCATCTTTAGAAGGCTGCCGTAATAATTTATTTGTGCTGAGTATAATTTTAGCACGTTCAACAAGCACTCATACATTGTAGCTCTTAAATTCTCAAATAGACTGATTCACCAAAGTGTGTTCGTATGTGCATTAAATTCGTTGCGCACTTTTCATAGCACTCACGTTTTCCCAGCAAAGCAAATTAATTTGGTAGCAACAACAAACAAGTCTTTAAAAAGTACACAAAGGCAGCTAATGAGTGGTAACAAATTCTTCAATTAAATGTAGTGGCAGGAATAATCTTTTCCTTTTTTGTTTTCTACATTTCATAGTTAATGCTTAAGTAACGAAGAAGAATCTTAGTGTTATCAGGGATACCTAAAGACTGACATCATTTAAGCGCAGTAGCTGAGAGGGAACTCTATTCGTTTCACTAATATTACAAATGATGTAGTCTCTTCTACAGAATTTTGTTTAATTCTGCATGAAGGACAGCTTAGCCTGCAATGACCGTAGGGAAAACCAGTAAACAAACGTCTAGCATTACTTTTGAATTCACTGCATGAATATAATTTCATTAAAGCTTGTGTTTGCCTCATTAAGAGAAAACAAGAGAACGTAAAAAACATATATCCCACTGTTGTGTATTCCAAAGGGAATTGTCATTCGAAAATTATCAAGACTTTGTTTACCTGATATAAATATTATTAATAATAATACGCCTGCATTAAGGCAGTCTACTGACTACATGGTGCCTCAAATGGATTTTGACAAAGTCCTAATTTTATCCCCGTTGAAAGTGGAAGAGGGGGAAAAAATATAAAGAGAATATGATATCAGGGTATACACTGATGGATCAAGAATGATCTGTGATCTTGGTTGTGGAGTATTTTCAAGCAATCTTGAACTAAAGTTTTCCTTCCATCTCTCTATTAAAGTCAGAGTATCCGAGCAATGCTGGCTATTTATGTCGACAGTCAGGCAGCATTTCTGTCCCTGACATTACATATGATGTGTTATCTAGAATTGGCTGTCAAACTGACCTTATATCATGTTTAGACATGCATTCTTAATTGAGTCAACATTCAGCTTATTGCCATAATTACTGTTCACATATACAAAATTTACTAAATTCATTTAACGCATGACAGCTGATATTAAATTTGTATTTGTTTTTGATTTGAAATTTAAATAAAACACATGCCAAATTATGAAATGACCAAAAAAAATATTTTATTTGGTAGATAATTTCTTGTCATTTAACATTAAAATATAATTTCGGGCATATGGCCACCACGACTATTTTGCACAAAGATCATTCTGGAGGTCCGATTTTCGACCACCTTTTCAAGCATTTGAGGGCGTATTTCAGCAATGACACGTTGAATACTGGTTTCCAAAGCGTTAATCGTTGCTGGTTTATCCACGTAAACCAATGATTTCAAGTATCCCCACAAAAAATAATCGAGTGGCGTCAAATCACACGAACGCGGAGGCGGTCCATTTCTCGAAATAATGTTGTCGTTGAAATGTTCATTCCATTCAAGTCCATTGTTTCGCCCGCAGTGTGACAAGTGGCACCACCCTGTTGAAACCACATTTCGTTTACATCCATATCTTGAAGTTTTGGCACCAAAAATTCATTGATCATGATTCTGTATCCATTTCCATTCACGGTAACGCGTCGTCCTTCCTCATTTTTAAAGAAATAAGGACCGATGATTCCACCAGCCCATAGACCGCACCAAACAGTACATTTATCGGGATGCATTGGTAATTCTTGAACGGCGTGTGGATTATTTTTGCTCCAAATACGGCAATTTTGCTTGTTGGCATATCCATTCAACCAAAAATGCGCCTCATCACTGAAGAGAATTTTGCGGTAAAAAATCGGATCTTCGTCTAATTGATTAAGCGACCAATTACTGAATTCACGGCGCATATGATGATCGTGTGGCTTTAATTAATGCACCAATTGAATTTTGTATGGCACCAAACCCAAATCCTTACGCAAAATTTTCCATAAAGTCGATGGGCAAAGTCCAACTTTTTGCGCACGACTACGAATCGATAAATTGCCGTTTTCTTCGACACTGGCCTCAACGACAGCAATATTTTATTCTGTACGCACTCTTTTCATTCTTTTCGGTAGCTTGGCATCCAAAAGAAATTTGGTAATAACGTTCTTTATGGTGGTCTCAGACGGACGATTATGTGCACCATAAAATTCACGAAGTGCTCTATAAACATTTTTAATTGAACACTGTTTTTGAAAATAAATTTCCACGATTTGGAAGCGTTGTTCTGGAGTTAACCTGTTCATGATGATTTGCCAAACAATACTGAGTAGAGACGTCACTTTAAACAGTCAAAACAGCTGTCTGACAACAGAGTGATTCGTATAAAAAAAAAAACTTCATTAAAAAACACCCTTTATATTCTGGAGCACCTGAAGTCCTCCTAAACTTTTTAAGAGTATGGCCGGCGCTCAGGGGATGACCCTTACATATGCAATGCATTGCGCCGGAACTGGAAAGGAGGGGATATCACTGAAGGGACAGATGGGGCGATAGAGAACTTTTTTGTAGCAATTGGAACCTTTTTATTTCGCCGGCAAATTTTTTGCTACAAGGCCAACGATGTTCGAATTTGGGATCTTTTTTTGTTCATTTTTTTTATACAGACCTAAAAATAATCGGAGTGTATATTCACTTTGTCATCTCGTGTGTAACACACCGAAGTATCCCTCGAATTCTCCATACAGTAAATATATTCTTGATCGTGGTGAAATATAACACAATATGTCCACGTCCATGGGTCCATCCGTTTGTCTGTGGAATCACCATACAATCGAAACGAAAAGTGGGAGAGACCCTTGAAATATGGTATAGATATATTTTGAAGAATAGCGCAATTCAAGTTCGTAAATGGCCTGAATCGGGCCATAGGGGAAAAGTTCCCTTAAGAAGAACTAAACCAACCACCAAAAAAATCAGCGCAATTTTTAAAGGTTTTTCTGTAATTTAAAGGATCCCCCCGGGGGTGCCATTAGGGAGCTTGGCTGTGATGTCAGGCCTCGCTCCATCACAGATCCGGGGAAAGGGTTATGCAGTTTTTACAGACGGTGCTTTTGCTGATAACCCATAAAACTCATATGTTACCTGTCCAATCTCTGAAGTTGCAGTGCAACGGGAGGGCATATAAGAAATTAAAAAGTAGTAGGTGCATTTTTTGCTGAGAAGTACATTGTCCTAGTACGATCACTGTAGTAGGAGCCGCAACCACTCCGAAACACATCCGAAGAGACGCATTGAAATTTGGCAAAGGATTGTTCCTATGTAAGTCTGTTGTAAGAAAGGAGGTTAAGGACGCCTGGTACCGTAAGAGGGCAACCACTCCGAAACACATCCGAAGAGACGCATTGAAATTTGGCAAAGGATTGTTCCTATGTAAGTCTGTTGTAAGAAAGGAGGTTAAGGACGCCTGGTACCGTAAGAGGGCCGAAGTCAATATAGAGTTGAAAACCTTGACTGGTTTTGCTCTCGGGGGTTACACAATTTTCTCAAACAGAACTTTTGTTGGTAAGCCATAGAACTTATAAGTACCTGCGCGTTACCGAATGGCTACTGTAAGAAAAATTAAAGTAGTAGGGGTTTGCCCGCCGGCCTCCACGTAAGTTTGAAATAAGAAAGGAGGTCCAAGGACACCTCGATCTAATTAAGAGTTCAAAAGTCAATCGAAAGTTGAAACCTATAATGGTTGGCTTTCGAGGGGTTACGATGTTTTGCAGAATAACCCCCTGGTAAGAGGGCTGGTCTCTTGGGTGCTAAGAGGGGTGCTGATAACACTTAATTTTCACCTGATGTTAAGAGCATCGTCAGGTTAGGCCGATAGGCAGGAACTGACGTAAATCATAGACATATTTGTAATTTAAAGGAGGTCCGAAGTGCCGAACTTGGATTCCGCCTCCTATAGTGGGCATTTAAGTAACATATTACATGGAAAAATCGTGCAAAATATTAAACAAATTGTATTCCTTAAGCCTTTAATAATAATCACGCCCACAAACCCATTTGCACCTCAAATGAACTTATAAAAAAAAAAAATTTATACTTAATTACCCCAAAAATTTACTTGTTAAGTTTTTACGACAAAGATGAGATGTTTCCCCCACGACCTCCGTTCACGGAGTGACCCCGTTAAAATAGAGTTTTAAAATTAGGCACAGAAATGTTTTAAAGAAACTCTGGCCCATCAGGTTAAACATAAATTTTAATTTATTTACTAAATATTAGGAGGATATTTAAGATTCGAACCGGCCGAATATAACAATTTTACCAGTTTTTTTCTAATTAATAATAAACTGTTAATTTTTTTTTTTTTTTTTTTTTTTTAATTTAATTAATAATAAACTTAATATCAATAACTTCAACAAGCCTCGATATATTTTCCTTATGGTTTTTTTACTTTTTCCACATTTTAGGTGCTAAGTCTCGACTAACTTTGTTCGGTGAGCGTTGCTCACTAAACACACTTTTTAGCAGTGCTGCATTTGTAATTGTACTCGGTTTTATAACAATTAAGAGTTAATTGAGCAATTACTTAACTAAAATTGTATATGTTTAATTGCGCTCAATAATGGTATTCATTGCGAAGAACTCAATTAAGATGCATATCTGAACATCGTATCTGGGTCCCATAGTAATAAAGGGGCAGACTAGCTGACTAAGGCTAGCCCTGCTATGAGCGCCTCTTATATCGAATTTATAGCCTTTGGGTACATTATCAATCATTATCTGAAAAAGGCTGAGGACAGATGGCGCAATATAATGTGGTGTTTTTAAAATGACACAGTTAACAAACAGGAATCGTAGGGGCATATCGAGGCTCGACGCATTCGTGACATTGGACTGTCGATAGATATGCCAGTAGAGCATAGATGTCCCATAATAAATTCTGACGCAGTTGTCGTCAAGAAATTAGGCAAGAAACAGTTTTACACTTTCCATGTGAGAGTCCAGCTCTACAGCACTCGAGACATACACTTTCAGCTAATGTACTGACCGCCCTCTCATGGTTATCAGAGACTTATCTAGGCGATCTGATGAGATATCTCAATGCGACAGGTTGCTTATAGTACCAATAATCGAAACCATACTGGAACACGGAACTGCATATGTTGACATTGGGGTGTATAGTGGTCTATCAAAAAGTAATCACCTAGATTAAATTGAATTAAGATTCTATAGGCTAATTGTTCGAAATTTTAATTTAAATCTCAGAAAGACATGATAAATATTCCAAGGCACAAAGGCAAGTCAACATCAGTTTTATTCAACTTACACAGCAGAGCAGAACAGCTGTTTTCGAAAGACGCAACCCTTTCATCATCAGTGCTCATGTGTATTGTGTTTGTCACCACTTATTAGGTGGCTTAGTTGAATGTGATAACAGTTTCTATTCACACAAATTTTATTGTGAAAAAGGATACGAGAATTGTAAACGTTCACATGTACTTAAGTATAAAATTCAAACCAAGAAAGTTTGATGGAACAAAAAATTCAGAAAAATGGGACATGAAGAAAAATAATCAAACGGTAACACGGGTATTATAACAATAACATGTTAACATCAGGTTGATACAGTTCTCGTATCCTTTTTCACAATAAAATTTGTGTAAATAGGAACTGTTATCACATTCAACTAAGCCACCTAATAAGTGGTGACAAACACAATACACATGAGAACTGATGATGAAAGGGTTGCGTCTTTCGAAAACAGCTGTTCTGCTCTGCTGTGTAAGTTGAATAACAAAAACTGATGTTGACTTGCCTTTGTGCCTTGGAATATTTATCATGTCTTTCTGAGATTTAAATTAAAAATTTCGAACAATTAGCCTATAGAATCTTAATTCAATTTAAAATAGTAATCACCTAGTGATTAATTCAGTGACTGCTCTTAGTGGGCTGCCACTTTATCGAGACCCAATTATATCATAGAAATTTCATCCATTTTTACTGCACAAGAAATACAGAACACATCAGCGTATACTGTCACTTTGGGGAAACATTTCATGAAAACTATTCAATGTAAGTTGTAGAAAGCAAAACTGTTTCCTTAGAAATTAAGAGGCTCGAAGGTGAACACATTCCTTCTTTTGGTACAATTTATTCATAAAAATATGTAATAATTTAATGCCATTTTAAAAATAATAAGACAAAATATATTAAACACAAAAGAAAAGTTCAAAGAATAATTTTTCCAGCATTCGAAATATACCCTATTTGGTTTTAGCACTAAAAATTCTTAAAAAAAACCTAATACTTTTCCAAAGTGTGCACAACTTTAAGGACTTTTTTTAATAACTATCTCTCTGCAGTTAAATTTAACTGAATGTCTACTCTATTCGTATGCCCATAAGTTAATTTAAAGTGCCAATCATATAACTTTAGAGTTGAAAGCATGTTTGAAGAAACACTATTTAAACATTAAAATCAGCAGTCTGGTGTTTTTTAGTATCTTGTATAAATTACTCCCACGTTTAGTTACTCGGCAAAAATATTCTAATAGCAAAATTATACTTGACCGGCAGTTTTTTACACTTTTAATGAGACAGAAAATGCATTTTTACTACGTGAAAGAGTGGTAATGGAAATAATGTTCTTAATTTTTCACATTCTCCTTCATACTTTTGACTCGTCTTTTCACTTTGCTTCTCTTCATTAGCATTGCCAGTTGAGTGTGTCCATTGTATGCATGTGTTCTGCCGGTTGTAATTTGAGTAGCCCAACAGTGTTTATGAAGCATAAAATTACCTGATATATGTGTGGATGTATGTGTACTTGTGTGTCTTATCTACGTTGTATAAATATTCTCACTGAAAGTGGCTGTTGTAAAATGAAGAAAATGTCGCTTAAAAAGAATTTTTTTCTTTTGTGTTCTTCTCAAGGTATCAAATTAAGTTAGAAGTCAACTGGTTTAAACTTAATTTTTATTAATCGTTGTCTCGTTTCACAATTGCTTCTAATGCAATATTTTTAACCCTTGTAGTTTTATGACAATCGAAGATATTTTTTTTATAAAATAAACTTTACTTTTTACTATTCATCGGAAATTACAAAATTTGCAAGAACTGTAACATTTCGAGACTTTTTTAAGAAAGAGCAGATATTTCAGAATATTTCATTTGCTTACTTCTAATATGTTCTGAATATATTTGTATACGAAAAAAAACTACTTTGCAAAGTAATTTTGCAAATTAGCAGTCCACAGATGCCGACGCGGTGACTCAGACCATATGCCGTCCATGTTATTAACCCGCATTTTTATCCTTTTCTATAACTGAGTGTAGTTAACCACGGAATAATTTCTCAGAAGAACCTAAACAGTTATCTGAGGTGTTGACATTAACTTGAGCATTTGAGTCGAGAAACTGTCGAGAGAGTCTAAATGATCAGCAATCTGGCTGCACCTAAAATGCAGCTGCCAAAAAGGCTACATTTTGACTGCTTTAGAGCTGAATATATTCAACGAAAATATGAGCACAAAAAATATTAATCATACGCTCCATAGTGCAAGCAGAAAATATTTATACACTAGCCTTAATCTCATGTGTACATTATGCCAATAATGTGTTGGTACTTTTACTGGATCAAAGTTTAAAACATTTTTAGTTATCAGTTTAATAATTTCATACTATACGCATTTTCGACTACCCTTGACCACTCAATAGGATTATTTCCAAAAACAAAAACCACCCTAAGTTACTCCTCGTATCTTAATATATCTCTATGCCAAACTTCATCTAAATCGGTTCAGCGGTTAGAGCATGAAAAAGTAACAAACAGACAGAGACACAGACTTACTTTCATATTTATTATAAAAAGTGCAAGTAATTATGAAAAGTGCAAGTCATTATAAAAAGTGAAAATCATTATAAAAAGTGCAAGTTATTATAAAAAGTGCAAGTCATTATAAAAAGTGCAAGTCATTATGAAAAGTGCAAGTCATTATAAAAAGTGCAAGTCATTATAAAAAATGCAAGTCATTATAAAAAGTGCAAGTCATTCAAAAAAACTGCAAGTCATCACAAAAAGTGCAAGTCATTATGAAAAGTGCAAGTCATTATTAAAAGTGCCAGTCATTATCAAAAGTGCAAGTGATCATAAAAAGTGCAAGTCATTATGAAAAGTGCAAGTCATTATAAAACATGCAAGTCATTATGAAAAGTGCAAGTCATTATAAAAAGTGCAAGTCATTATAAAAAGTGCAAGTCATTATGAAAAGTGCAAGTCATTATTAAAAGTGCCAGTCATTATCAAAAGTGCAAGTCATAATTAAGAGTGGAAGTCATCATAAAAAGTGCAAGTCATTATAAAAAGGTACGGTTTTTTATTTTATAATACTTTTTACCCGCGACTTTGTCTGCTGTTAATATGAGGTGAGTATTTGCGTATATTTGAGAGGCAGAGTTTATAATTTAATTCCTGGTTTTTTAAATTTTTCAAAAATTTTCATTACACTTCTTGGAATTTTATTGAGAAATTAACAAGAAATTTTACTTAAATATGGTATACGATACAAATACATTGAATATAATTAAAAGTCTCAAGTGACCAGTACGTTGACACACAAAATATCTATTTTTTCCTGTAGCTTTCAAAGTTCGCAATATTTAAAATTTACGAAAGGGAAACGCAACAAAACTTAAACCCACTTTAAATATTTATTTAATTATAAATTAACTTATTTTAAGAATAACAATTTTTTCCCTGAAACCGGAACAAACGATTTTTTTATTTCCGTTGACCGGAAGGCAAAAAAAAAGAAAACAACTCAAATCCTTTTCAAATGTATATACTTTTTTGCCACGCTCAGCATGATGCAGGTTATAAAGTTTCCAAATGATTTAAAAGTTAAATATTGCATCATAAATTCAACTTTTGATATTTTTGTTACAGTTGAATTATATTTGTAATTCTATCGTGAACAGAATCTCGTTGTCATGGTGTAAAAATAAACAATATTTGTGCAATTTAACAAACTAAACTACACAAAATAAATAAATGACATTTGCATGAGTGTGTGAATATTATTACATTTAAGTGCAACAGTGCACAGTGGGCCGTGTTGAGTATATATGAAATAGATTTTTATGTAAAATCTTACTGTTTTAATTTATTTAATTTATTTTATACCTTTATCTTTAAAATATAATAATTTTTATACCGATGATAGCAGATATAGATGCAATTATGGTTCATAATGAAATAAACTGCAGGCATGTAACTTAACCAAATACACTAGAGTAGTTAAGTCATGCAGGGAAGTTTTTAAAATGCTGGTAAGAGGACGGTGTTGGCTGCAAGCCCAAATGTCCTAGTTTCGGTCGCTATCTCAGCCAAAAATTTGGAATTAAATTTGCCTGATCTGCATTAGTGGGTGAGTGGTTGAATGAATTATTATTGGTCTGCTTAAATGCTGCAGACAAAGCACTAGTGACTGAATAGTCCTTGTAGCATTTAAAACCAAATAATTTAATTCATGTGTATTGAAAGTTCTTTGTCGTGTTATACAATATATTTTGTTTAATGTATATCTTTTTAAATTTTTTACGACTTTTGACTTAAGCATAGTATTTCGAATTTTTAATTAGACTTATGATTAAGGTCACACTATGATTATGATAAAGGTTTTTCTTTAACAAAACCTCTTTATACGTCATGAAGACTTGCATTGACCAAAAAAAAAATTTTTAAATCAAATTTTGCTTCCAGGGATGGGAAATTACATTTTTTATAAGTGAAAGTAAACAATGTTGTTGTTTTTTTTTGCTAACTAAAACTGTCTTATAATTTAGGAAGAACAAAATTGGTATCAAAAATTCAAAAAAAAAATCAAAATGTTAAATCCAGTGTTGGACAAGTGCAATATTTTGTAGTACATGAAAGTGGCCAAAATGGTTAAAATGTTAAAATTTTTCTTAAATAAGACTACTTCATACCTCACGAAGACTTGCACTGATAAAAAAATAAAAAAAATAAATTTTCGCTTCCTGGGTTGGGAAAATGAAAGTTTTTTTGGTACATGCAATATTTTGTAGTACATGTAATAACCAAAATTGTTATAAATTTTGAGTTTTTCTTAAATAAAATCACTTTATACTTTATGAAGATTTGCATTGATAAAAAAAATTTTAAAATTAAAATTTCGCTTCCAGGGGTGGGAAATTGAAATTTCTTATACATAAAAGTAACTAAAATGGTGAAAAATTTAAAATGTTTCTTCA
Organism: Linnaemya tessellans; assembly: GCA_951800035.1. NCBI lineage: Eukaryota > Metazoa > Arthropoda > Insecta > Diptera > Tachinidae > Linnaemya > Linnaemya tessellans. Next base: position 43,547,472 of record OX637535.1, read on the forward strand.
ATAAAACTACTTTATACCTCATGAAGAGTCGCATATATAAAAAAGCAAAAAAAAAAAATTAAATTTGAATTCCAGGGCTGGGAAATAGAAAGTTTTTTTTTTACATTCAATATATTGTAGAACATAAAAGTGACAAAAATAGTTGTTAATTTTAAGATTTTTGTAAATAAAACTACTTTATAAGTAATGGAAACTAGCCTTGGTATAAAAAGAAGACAAAAATGAAAACTCTGCTCCCAGGGATGTGAAATTGAAATTTTTTTTAAACATAAAAGTAACCAAAAAGCCAACTAACGTCGCTTTTGTACTAATTAAAACTATTTTTTAATTCAGGAAAAACAAAATTGGTATCAAATATTAAAACAAACCAAAATTTCAATTCCAGGGTTGGATAACTGCAATATTCTGTAGTACATGAAAGTGACCAAAATGGTTACATATTTTAAGTTTTTCTTAAATAAACCTCATTATTAAGAGTTGCAGGAACCTCATTATTAAAATATTTTATGGTACATGAAAGTGACCAAAAATTTTAAAAATTCACTAAGAATTGCATTGGTAAAAAAATTAAAATTCGCTTCCAGAGTTGGAAAATCGAAATATTTCTGGTACATAAAAGTACCCACATAAATTCCAAATTTTGTTTTTTTAGTGAATTAAACCTATTTTATACTTCAGGAAGAATTAATTTGGTATTAAAAACAAAAACAAAATGTAAAAGATGATTTCAGGGTTGGACTACTTTATACCTCATGAAAAGTTGCATTGGTAAAAAAAAATATTAAAATTCGCTTCCTTAATTGGAAAATCGAAATATTTTTGGTACATAAAAGTACACACATAAATTCCAAATTTTGTTTTTTTTTTAGAGAATTAAATTTATTTTATACTTCAGGGAAAATTAAATTGGTATTAAAACTTCGGTTCCAGGGTTGGAAAATCGAAATTTTTTAGTACATAAAAGTAGCCATATAAGTTCCTTATTTTGGTTGTGTGTGAATGAAATATTTTTTATACTTCGGGAAGAGTTAATTAAATTGGTATTAAAAACCAAAAAAAAACTAAAAATTCAATTTCAGGGTTGGAATATCGACATTTTCTGATTCATAAAATTAACCATATAATTTGTTATTTTTGATTTTTATGATGAATTATACTATACATACCTACTTTATATATCAGGAAGAAATAAATTGGTATTAAAAACCAAAAAAATCTAAAAGGCGATTCTACGGTTGGACAATTAGAACTTTTTGGGGTACATGAAACGGATTTTTTGTTTTGTTTGTAAATTACACATATTTAATATTTTTGAAAGACGTTCAGGGGTATTAGAAGTAAGAAGAGCCAAACATTTAGCTTTCCAGCCAAAAAATGTAAACGTTTTCTTAAATATAAAATTAACCGAAAATATCATTTTGATTTTTTAATTAAAACTACTTTTAGCAAGAAAGAAAGAGAGAAGAATTACATCTGTGAAGGGTATTTAAGATTCGGCACAGCCAAATATAGCACTTTTACTTGTTTTTTTTTTTATTATTAATTCGGACCAGCACTCAGGCAGTGAACGCGCAGTGCATTGCACCGGAACTAGAAAGGAGGGGATATCATTGTGCAGGGAGATGAAGATAAGGATAGATGAGCTGTTTCAAACTTCTACCTCGTCGAAAGCTCTTAATTGGAGACGCTTTTGTTGAATTTTGAAATTCCTAATTAACCATCCTGGCACAAGATATCCTCACTGTGCACGTGCTGGTGTAATTGAAAAGTGAAACAAGCATATTTACATAAGAGTAAAACATTTTTGCGCAAATATACAAAATTATGCAAACATTCAGATGTACGAGTGTGTGCACTTGTGCATACAAGCGATACAATGATAACGCCAAAATGAGCAAATTTCAAAGTACACCTGACGTCAATGCAAAATTATTAACTAAACAAGTAGGGAGGCATACGTTCCCGTGCAGTCTTGTATAAATATGTATTTGCAAACACATACGCCGACTGTATGTTTATTCTAATGAAAGGAACACAAACTAATGGACATGGAAATATTGTAGTTATTTAGAAGTTATTTACAATCATGAAGTATTTACTTATTCGTTAGCTACTTGCAGGGCTTCAATTAAGCAGCAGCTACTGGCCAAGTGCATACAAGCGAGTATAACATAAAACTATGCATTTCTATATTAGCTTCATCTTAATCTCATGCGAATAAAGTTGGTGTAGATTTGAGTTTCTGCAGTTAAGCTGGCTAAGAGCAAATGAACTTATCAGATGGGCAAATAAATTGCACTGATTTTGTCATGATTTTCTTTATTTCATCATTAAATAAAATGCTTTTAAGAATTAAAAGTTGCTCAAAAAACGTCATGAGTATTTAAAAGCAATTGGGATTTTTTTTCGAAAATTTATTTTGAATTCAGAAGCACATGATAAATATTCCAGGGCACAAAGGAAATTTACAGCAGTTTTTTAATTATTCAACTTACACAGCAGAGCAGAACAGGTGTTTTCAAAGGACGCTACACCGTCATGAGTACTCCTGTTTTTTTTTTGGCATCAATTCTTAGAGGGCGTAATTTAATGGTTTTTTAACAAGAACTTTATTTTTTAGTTGTGGCAACACCAACAACCTGATAGTTTTGACCAAAGTATATCTATATCAAGTCGTCGCAAGAGTACAACAACATAAAATTACAAAAACCACCGTAAATTTTGTTTGTGTAAAATTAATGTCTTGTGTCAGAAATTTTCTTCTATTTTATTTTGTTTTGTTCACAATTATTTTCAAATATTTAAATACTTCTCGCATAGAACTTTTTTAAAACAATATATTTTTGTTACTTTTCTTAAACAATACACTTTTTCACAAAAATCTTGTCCACAACAATTCTTTTTTGCTACTTTTGTTGAATTAATAATGTTTTTCACAATTTTACAAAATATTTTTTCAACGGAATAAACAAATATGGCTCGCTACAAAAGTAAACAAATTTTTACATACGTTCATATAAAAACTGAAAAAAATTTTAGTCAGCTGGGCTCTTGCATATACTTGATATATACTTTGGTTTTGGCAGTTAGTTTTTTGACGTACTCGTAGTAGATGCATTGGCAATTGTTACAATGAATTCAATTTCGCTCGAAATTCGATTAAAATAATTAAAATTTACTATGAAAATAGTGGTTCTGTTAAAGTTAAGCAAAAAAGTTACATATCGTAAAATTCGTGATATTTGAGTCGACAGGCTCGATACAAAATGTGCCAACACCTTCACGTGTTCGACCGGGTGGTTCAACAAAAAACATTGCAGCCGTGAGCCACTGTCTTGAAGCAGAGTTAAATTTATCAATTCCCCGACGTTGTCAACAATTTGGGGTTGTCCAAAACCACCACATGGCGAATTTGGCATAGGGATTTGGCTTGGAAGCCAGCGTGTTCGTGGTGGACATTTGCCAGATATAATTTTTCATTTATAATTGTCGAACTTTTCTCTTCCTAAGACAATAAAAGATTTAATCATCTTCATCCCAATTTTTATACCTTTCAAAAATGAATATGGAGGCTATATTCACTTTGTCATTCCGTTTGTAACGCAGAGAAATATCCAGCTGAGACCCCATTAAGTATATATATTCTTGATCAGTGATAAAATCTAAGACGATCCGAGCATGTCCGTCCATCCGTCTGTAGAAATCACGAATCAGTCCAAATTAAATGAGCTAGACTCTTGATATTTTGTATAAATATATTTTGAAGGATAGCACAGGTTAAGTTCGGAGATGGGCTAAATCGGGCAAGAGGGTAAAAAGTTCCCTTAAGAAGAACTAAACCAACCTCTAAAAAACAAAATAATGTTTAAAGCTTTTTTGCAATTTTGTTAAGTAAATCGTATATTTTTACGTTAAAAAAGTCCAACGCGTCAAACTGGAAGCCATAAAAACAAAAATCTTAATTTTTTGACCCCGGCCATTTTACTGGGCGTTATTATATGCAAAAGTAGTGTATAAATTTAATAAATTAGCCATATTCACAATCTCGTGCAAATGGTCCTGCATCATAACATTTGCAATATAATTGTACTCTACACGAACAAAATGCATTAAAAATGTTCTCAAATACTCTCTCAATTTGCAAATGTAATAATGCAAGAGTATTTGCACAACATTGTGAATAGGACTATTGTATAATTTAAGCCTGCATTCCATAAAAATAAAGTTTTTAAGCTTTAATGGCGAAGCTGAGACGTAAATCTTTTGCCACCTAAAGGACCCTATCAAAACAAAAACAAAACAAGTAAAAACGTTATATTCGACCAGGTCGAATCTTAAATACCCGCCAAATATTTAGCAAGTGAATTTAAAATGTTTAACTTGGCGAGACAGAGTTCCTTTATATAATATCGTAAGTCAACGCCCACTAAAGGGGGCGGGGTTCAAAAATATACAATATCATGTTTTCCACAGACGAACGTATGGGCATTGCTAGACCGTCTTAGACTTCATCACTGATCAAGAATATATATACCTTATGCAGTCCAATTCTCTTTGGAGGATATTAAAACTGTATTTTGGCGGGGTCTCTCTGGCAAGGGCTGTGGGAGAGACACTTCACCTATGTCATAATACTCTAAAAATAAATGTTTGGGATAATTAAAAACAAAAATTAAATTTCTTTTTTTTTATATAGTCATTTAGAGGGCAAAGGGGGAGAGGGGGTAGGGCTGAAACAGGTAGACATAAAACTCTAAAAATAAATGCTTGGGATGATTATATACAAAATTAAAAAAAAAAAATTTTTGTAGGGTCATTTAGGGGGCGAAGGGGAAGGAGGGGTAGGGCAGAGTAGTACCAGGTTTCGTCTCAGCTTCGTCATTAAAGCTTAAAAATGTTATTTTTAAGGAATGTAGGCTTAAGTAAAACAATTTGTTAAATTTTTATGCTATTTTTGACTAAAGTGGGTGGGGTCAAAAAATATTTTTATTTTATTTTATGGCTCCAAGTTTAAGGCGTTGGACCGTATTTGACATAAAAATATATAATTTGCTTAACGAAATAACCAAAAAACTTTAAAAATTATGTTGTTTTTTCTGGGTTAGTTTAGTTCTTCTTAGGGGAACTTTTTTCTCTCTTGCCCGATTTAGCCCATCTACGAACTTAACCTGCTCTAAGCATCAAAATATGTTTATGCCAAATTGCAAGAGTCTAGCTCTTTTCGTTTGGACTGAATCGTGATTTCCACAGACGGACGGACGGACGGACATGCTCAGTTCGTCTTAGATTTCAACACTGATCAAGAATATATATACTTTATGGGGTCTGAGATGGATATTTCGATGCGTTACAAACGGAATGACAAAGTGAATATACCCTCCAAATTCTCTTTTGGAGGGTATAAAAAAATTAAATAAATTTTACATTTAATTATTCCAAACATTTATTTTTGAAGTTTTATGGCAAATGAGAAATGTCACCCACGGCCCTTTGCCAGAGAGACCCCACCAAAATACACTTTAAAATACCCTCCACAAAGAATTGAACTCCATAAAGTATTATATTCTTGATGAAGTCTGAGACGAACTAGCAATGCCCTTACGTTCGTCTGTAGATAACATGATATAGTCTATTTATGGATCCCACCCCTTCTGTGGGCGTTGACGTACGATATTATACAAGGGAATCAAGTTAAATAATTTAAATTTATATATGGAGGGTATTTATGATTCGACCCGGTCGCATATAACGTTTTTAATTGTTTTATTTTTTTTTTTGGTTTTAGAAAACAAAGTTCTTGTTGAAACCCCTACAAATTTTAAAAAGAAGTTGCATACGAGAATTGTATCAAACCGATGCTAACACACATTTTTTAAGACTACTTTAAAAAAAAACTGTGCCATATTTCTTATTCCCTCGATTCTAATAAAATAAAATATATAAAAAAAAATTTCCCCGGAAGTGACTTTAGAATTTTCTAAAAAAAATTTTAAAGCCATAAAAATTTTGGTATCCCAAATAATATTAAATTAATAAATTTTATTTCAATGAATAATACATTTCGTTTAATCAAATTGCACATACGAGGTGCGCAACAAACAAAGAATAGGTTTAGTAAAAATTTAACTCGAAAAGGAAAAGACTTACTTTCAAATAACAACTGAAAATTTTCAACTTTAATATCAAATAGATTTGAAAGATATTTCAGTCGATTACACTGTTCGCCCTTGGCTGCATTTCTCTAACAGCAATAGCAAGACCATGGCACAATTTTAATCATCACGTTTGCCTATGATTTTAAGGAAACAGTTCACAGACGATTGTCAAACATACTCTGCTAAGTTGACATTATCCCACTTCAACTAGATTTTGGGGAAATTTATATTAATTCAAATAGTTAAAAAAAAATTTCATCTCCTCTACAGATTATCTGCTTAAAATATTTATGTTTTACCCATTTATCCCTTTCATGTTTTCAGTTAATGTGTATAAATTTCTAACAAGTATGAAAAATAAAGTCTTTTTGTAACCACAATTTCCTTGTATGACAATATGTCTTTTACAGTTGATATTTCACACACACACAAACACAATTCAAAGGACAGGTGTGAATGTACTATTGTGTCTGTGTGAGTGTTTGCATTATAAAATATTTTTGACATAAACATTTTGGTAAATGCACAATTTTTTGTGATATATACTTCAGTGAATCCATTCTAAAAAATCACAGGCGTCTCTTTGACATGTTTATCAAATATTTATATATCGAAATATACAAAATATTAATCTAAGTCCCAAAAACGGGAACTGAAGATTAACAGACATGATGGCATACAATTTGTAAGACTAAGAATCGCATTCTCATGTTACAACAAACAATATTCGATATAGATAATGGAACTAGTGGTGGATCTGCTCCTAGTCACAAGAGGCGAAGGCCTAGGACGGCATGATGTGCAGGGCGACAAAGTTTTTAAAACTACAAAATTTTATAAACCGAAAAATTTGATTTTGGGCTGTAAAGTTCGTTCGAAAATTTTTATAACAAGCCCTGGAATGTTAGTAATTTGTTTGGCCAAAAACACAAAACCGTAATCCTGGCTCAGCCATCATATTCAACCAACTTGGCCACTTGGTGCCGCTGTGGCTGATTGGTAGCGATGCTAGCCTAGTAGTACAGAGGTCGTGGGTTCGATTCCTACCAAGAACCTTGGGTGTTTGTGATGTTTTCGGGTAACACAAAGGGATCTACTAGGACCCAAGTGTGCTGGATTTGTTAATCAAAATTGGCAGCCTGTTAAAATAAAATTAAAAAAAAATAAAAAAACTTGGCCACTGTGACTTTTTTTATACCCTCCAAAAAAGAATATGGGCGGTATATTCACTTTGTCATTCCGTTTGTAACGCAGCGAAATATCCATCTGAGACCCCATAAAGTAAAAATTGTTCATTCCTCTTGATCAGTGATGAAATCTAAGACGATCTGAGCACGTCCGTCTGTGGTAATCACGATTCAGCCCAAACGAAAAGAACCAGACACTTGAAATTTGGTACAAATATATCTTAAAGGATAGCATAGGTCAAGTTTGGAAATGGGCTACATCAGGCAAGAGGGGAAAAAGTTTCGCTAAGAAGAACTAAACCAACCTCTAAAAAACAACATAATATTTAAAGTTTTTTTTTAATATTGTTAAGCAAATGATATATTTTTATATTAAAAAAGATCCAACGCGTTAAACTGGGAGCCATAAAATAAAAAAAAATAATTTTTGGACCCGCCCTCTTTAGTGGCCGTTATTATATGCAAAAATAGTGTAAAAATTTAACAAATTGTTCTACTTAACATTTTTAAGATTTAATGATGAAGCTGAGACGTTACCTAGTACTACTCTGCCCTACCCCCTCCTCCCCTTTTGTCACCTAAATGACCGTATCAAAAAATATTTTATTCTAATTTTGTCTTTAATTATCCCAAACATTTATATTTAGAGTCTTATGACAAAGGTGACAGGTCTCCCCCACAGCCCTTGCCAGAGCGACCCCGCCAAAATACAGTTTTAATATCCTCCAAAGAGAATTGGATCCCATAAAGGATATATATTCTTGATCACTGATGAAGTCTGAGACGATCTAGCCATGCCCATGCATTCGTCTGTGGAAAATGTGTTATAGTTTATTTTTGGGACCCGCCCCCCCTTTAGTGGGCGTTGACGTACGATATTATATGCAAAAGTAGTGTAAATATTGAACAATTTTTATTCCTTAAGTCTATAAGAAGCTGAGACGTTCTCTAATCTTGCAGAGGTGAAACGTCTCTCCCACGGCCCTTCCAAAATAGAGATTTAAAATTGGGTACAGAAATTTCTTAAAGGATCTCTGTCCCATCAAGTTAAATATTTTAAATTCACTTACTAAATATTTCGAGGGTATTTAATATTCGACCCAGTCGATTATAACGTTTTTACTTGTTTTATTTCCAAGATTAAAGAGATCCGTCAAAATACGGCGTTGTGTGACAATTAAGGAGATAAACACCGCTTGCGCTGAGAAAGCTCGAAGACCGCACAAAAATGTGCAAATTATAATTGCTTCGAAGATGGGATAACACAGTGCCACAAATGTTTTATATATACATATATATATATATATATATATATATATATATATATATATATATATATATACATATATACATATAAGGGTACAATATAGAAATTTATGAAAAATGAAAACAGATATTGGAAATTATAAATTTGAATCAAAATTAATCAAAATTAATCAAATTTTATACATCAATAAGTAGCGCATCTGACAGGGTCAAGGACGGCAGCAAGTGTAAGTCCAGCACTGAAACGAACTGTGGCTATTTTGGTCAACAAAATATTTCAGATTAAATTACTGAATTATAATGTATGTGTATGATTTATAGAAGGTTTATAGAAAAATTTTTTATAAAAATTGTTAATTTTTTCAACGTTAATTTGTTCGAATCTGCATGACTGCAAATGATTTTTTATTATTTTATTAATAAATGAATTTGTTCAATTTCTATTTATTATTTTATATTAAGATTGGAATATTAAGAATATTTTCAATAATCATCAAACCAGAAGAACGGATCAGCAGAATGGATTTTATAAAAATATTTGTGTTGTAAACCTCCCTGAAGGAAACCTGGCGACGACTGTTCCAAGTCACCAATTTGTCTACTGCTTGTCAATAAATCATCTACATACATATTATATATTTGCCTTTGATGAGAGAAAAAGTTTGTGGAGTCGACAGATGAGTGACATGAATTTTTGTTTTAATATTTAAAAAATGTTTTTCAGGAATTTCTCTGCTCTTTATTAAAAATACAACTCTGCTCCTGACAACAGACAACTGTCATCTGACTCCTGTCACAATTTCCAGCAAGCTGCGTCATTTAGTTTGGAGAAGTGATTTACTGAATTTTAATGGCGCCGTAAAAGCACGGAAAATGCCAAACATTCTGGACGCCCAGTTGAGACTTCTACATGCGAAACAATTGAAAATATTAATGATACGGTTTTAGCCGATCGGAGATTGAAAGTGAGAAATTATTTAGGCCATAGATATCTCACAAGACACAGAGATTTCAATTTTGAATCACTTGGACATGGGAAAGCTTTTGGAAAGATGGGTGCCGTGATTGGTCACAACGCAAGGGTGCAGGCATGTGCAGTTTCCCTAACAAAAATCTATGAATTGGGCTACGAGTCGCAGCATCATCCGCCTTATTCTCCAGATTTTTTTTTTTTAGGAGTAGGACCAGCACTCAGGGGATGACCCCTATATATGCAATGCATTGCGCTGGAACTGAAAACGAGGGGATAGTATTGAGGGGACAGATTAGGAAAGATGAGAAGATAGACAGTTGTTTTTGTAGCTATTTCAACCTTTTTACTTCGCCGGCTAATTTTTGCTACAGGGCCGACGAAGGTGGGTGCTGTTACTCTGCTTTTGGTACATGATAGTGTCAGTCGCTGCCAATTATGTTCAGTGACCAGTGACTATGCCGTCATCATTGCAACAGGCTGGCAACAACTAACACAACCACGCCTAATGCTGAGCAGAAGAATTCAACACAATATTTCATGACTCAGCGCGGGCTCGAACTCACAACCTTCCGCTTCCTAGTCTCGTGTTCTACTACTTCAGCCAACAGCACCCACAGCCCAGAGTGATTATTTCTTGCTCCCATACTTAAGAAAATTGCTCGGCGGAAAGAGATTTGACTCCAAGGACCAAATCATTTCACAAACGAATGCCTATTTTGATGAAAAATTAAATAACTTTTTATATAACAACCTGTGCTTCATTAAAAACCCTCGGACTTATTATGGACCCACCCACGTATAACCTCCTCCTATATAAATTAAAAGATGTGTGGTGTCGTGGGACACCGGATAGCAACGAATTTCCTTATTATAAAAATATTAATTTTAAGTTCTATTCGAGGTATAAAGGAAATAATTATTCCGGCATACATTTTTTATTATAATATTTTTTTTCGCCGACCAACGAAAACACAGAATCAATTTTGTTCCCAAACGAAATTGAATTCAGTCACGGCACGGCTGCGTATGATTAATATTTGTTTGTATGGAATCGTATTACTCATACGTCTCAAACATTGATTTAGAACAGTGATGTCAGCCTCATACACAATTGTGGAGGCAAAACTCACATGTACGCTTACGCTCTTTTATTTTGAGAGCGTAATATATAATTGTTTACTGAAAAACACTCTCATTCAGCGGGAAGTATCGCAAGTCCTGTTTTGAGGCCTCTAAACAGAAATAATATATTTATATAAATATATATATACAATACATATAAGAGGTTTGAAATAAGTTGGATCCACTGTATGTAGGTACATCTTTTCGAAAATTTCTTAAAGTAGCTTTTAAATTAATTCATAAGTAAGACTTTTTGTAAAAATTGTTTCTCTTGTATATAGACTAACCAAATGTTCAGCTTAAAAATGGAGAAATATTTTAAAATTAAATATCTGAGGACTTGGCAATTTTCGAAACCCTTTTTTACAACTTATAAAATTAGAAGATATTATTGGTAAATAAAAGGATACTCTTAGAAAAGGCCACTAGTTAGGCCCTGCAACCGCACATTTCTCCCGCTGGGAATGTAAGAGATAAGAGTGATCTCACCAACACAATCACATTTGACATCACTGATTTAGAAACAAAAAATCTTACGTTACGGACGTTTTTTCCCAGTTAGGGTACCCCTCTGCATCGTCCCATAAGGAACTTCGTTCCAAAAAGTAATATTTAACGAAATAAGGAAGATCCCTTACAAACTCATCCAACCAATACAAATTGATCTCAAATATATTTTTAGTTTTCTTCAAGATTTATTTTTCGAATACCTTTTTTTCCACATTTCACTTTTTACATTCTCTTTTATAACACAACAGTTGCACAGAAACTACTTCAAATCCTTGAAGCCATTAACACATTGCAGAATGTGAAAATTGTTAAAACGTTTAACTCCTCTCCTTAAACTAATATTCTACGTTTATGTCAACAATATTTTTGAAGACAGCAATAGAAAGCAGAGTAAGATACTCGTGCAAAAAATGTTGTACGAAAAAAGCAACAAATCTATCTTTTTGTTAAGACTGAAATGTAATCACTGGTTTGGAAGCATAATTCGATAGAAAGGAATATATCAATCGAATGCAAATTGAAAATGGAATGAATGGCGAGAGCACAAGGAAGAGCGCTTTGTATTCAACTGAGATTAAAAGTAATCTTGAATATTCTAAATGTTTACAGCCACATCTTTCTAGTGTATTATTCATGGGATAATTTCTTAGAATACGATTACGCTCGTATTTATATTTAACCGATACTAGATGGTAGCGACAGTTTTTGTTTTTCTTTCTTTACCTACAGAGTAAATGACAAGTGAAAAAGTATATAATTCCCAGTAATCACACCTCGAGCAATATTACATTCATACTTTAATATCTGCTCAATAAATGTTCGAGCAGCATAAAATGTTATAAGTATCATATTAACCAGGCTGACAGCTGTACTCTAGCACGACTGCAACTCACACCTCAGCTCACAGTTTCTATAACATGATTATTATTTAACACTATTGTGTCATGTGCACACCATCAATCCATCCTTCGATCTATTTATCTCGTTTTGCAAAACGCGATATGAACATTTTAGCATGTTCATGTTCAGTAGGAGTGTTCATGCTTTACCAAACTGCCTTATACTCATAAAAAAATGTCATGTAGTCATGTATTCAATAAGTAGTGATAATTTGAGGGTGCTGTTGGCTGAAGTTAGCATGAGACTATGAAACGGAGGGTCCTGAATTCAACCCCGCCCTCAGTCATGAATATTGTGTCGAATTCTTCTGATCAGCACTAGTGCATGGTTGTGTTAGTTGATGTCAGCCTGTGTCAGTGATGTAAGGCACAGCACTGATCACTGAACGTAATTGGCGGCGACTGACACTCTCATGTACTAAAAGCAAAGTAACATCATCAACCCTCCTTCGTCGGTCCTGTAGCAATAATTAGCCGGCGAAATACTTAGAGGTGTAAAATAGCTACAAAATATTTCTATCTTCTCATATTAAATTGAATTAAGATTCATAGGCTAATTGTTCGAAATTTGTTTTTAAATCTCAGAAAGACATGATAAATATTCCAAGGCACAAAGGAAAGTCAACATCAGTTTTATTCAACTTACACATCAGAGCAGAACAGCTGTTTTCGAAGGCCGCAACACCTTCATCATCAGTGCTCACGTGTATTGTGTTTATCACCACTTATTAGGTGGCTTATCTTCTCATTTATCCTCATCTGTCCATTCAATACTATTCCCTCCTTTCCCGATCCGGCGGAATGCACTGCATATGTAGAGGTCATCCCCTGAGTGCTGGTCCAAGCTAAAAAAAAAAGTGCAGCGGCATTCGAAAACAGCTCTTCTGCTCTGCCGTGTAAGTTAGATAATTAACTGGATGTTGACTTTATTTCATATATCTTTTACTTTGCAAGCATCTTTGCCTAAAGTAATAAATTAAAAATGGCTTAGCAGTAGATTGTATCACGAACAATTTAGTTGAGTGCTAGACTATGCCGATTTATTCACACTAGACTCTGAGTTTTGACGAATCTGGTTCTAAAGAGTGTTTTGTATAGAGGTATAGAATTTTAAACTGGAATAACACAAAGATTGGCTGTGACTGACACTATCATGTACTAAAAGCAGAGTAACAGCACCCACCTTCGTCGGCCCTGTAGCAAAAATTAACCGGCGAAGTAAAGGGTTGAAATAGCTACAAAAAAACTGTCTATCTGCTCATCTTTCCTAATCTGTCCCCTCAATACTATCCCCTAGTTTTCAGTTCGAGCGCAATGCATTGCATATATAAGGGTCATCCCCTGAGTGCTGGTCCAAGTAAAAAAAATAAAAGATGATTTTTTTTTAAATTGACATGAAATTTACTTTATTCGGCAGATAATCTACCAACGTTATAATTTAAATAGGACTTATAGCATATGACCACCATAGGATCCGCGGACGCATCTGGAGGTTCAACTCTCTATGAATTTTTCCAACATTTGTGGTCGTATGCATATCGGCCATAAAGTGCTGAGTGTTGTTTTCGGGCTTTTCAGCGTAGACTAGCAATTTCACACATACCCACAGAAAATAGTCTAGCGTCAATAAATCGCACGATCTTGAAGGCCAATCCACGGGTGCAAGACTTGAAACTATGCGGTTATAATATGTTTGCTTCAATGAATCTATAAGGGCACGACCTGTATGACATGTTGCACCATCATGTTTAAAGCACAGCTCCAGCACATCATGGTTATTCAATTGATGAAAAAAAGTTAGTAATCATGGCACTATAGCGGGCAGCATTGGCTGTAACGTCCTGACCGGCATTGTTTTTAAAGTAGTACGAACCAATGATGCCAGCAGCCCATAAAACACACCAAACCGGATGAAACGGTGACACTCTTGAGAATTATCATCACTCCAATGTGCCGCATGTCCTCATTCTGGCGCGCCAGCGGTTTCGAGTCTATCACAAAAATTTGGATTCCAATTGTAAAATATGTGAAAAATTTCTTAAAATTAAATTTCTTTCTCGGCTTTAAAATAACCGTGCAAAAGCAATTGCAGTTTGGTATCCATTAACGAAAGCAACCGTTTAATAAAATAGATTTTAGAACTATTTTTGTTATCTTCATTTGTGTAGAAAAAAATTTAACACCAAAGAATATTAAACAAGTAAAAACGTTATATTCGACCGGGTCGAATCTTAAATACCCTCCAAATATTTAGTAAGTGAATTTAAAATGTTTAACTTGGTGGGACAGAGTTCCTTTATATAATATCGTACGACAACGCCCACTAAAGGGGGCGGGGTTCAAAAATATACAATATCATGTTTTCCACAGACGAACGTATGGGCATTGCTAGACCATCTTAGACTTCATCACAATTCTCTTTGGAGTGTATAACAACTGTATTTTGGCGGGGTCGCTATGGCAAGGGCTGTGGGGGAAACATTTCACCTTTGTCATAAAACTCTAAAAATAAATGCTTGGGATAATTATATACAAAACTAAAATTTCTTTTTTTTGATAGGGTCATTTAGAGGGCAAAGGGGGAGAGGGCGTAGGGCAGAAACAGGTAGACATAAAACTCTAAAAGTAAATGCTTGGGATGATTATACACAAAATTAAAAAAAAATTTATTTATTTTTGATAGGGTCATTTAGCGGGAAAAGGGGGTAGGGCAGCAAAAGGCAGTCATAAAATTCTAAAGATAAATGCTTGGGATGATTATATACAAAATTTAAAAAAAAAAATTTTTGGTAGGGTCATTTAGGGGGCAAGGGAAGATGGGGGGGGGGGGTTAGGGCAGAAATCGGCAGTCATAAAACTCTAAAGATAAATGCTTGGGATGATTATATACAATATTTAAAAAATTTTTTTTTTTGGTAGGTTCATTTAGGGGGCGAAGGGGAAGGAGGGGGTAGGGCAGAGTAGTACCAGGTTTCGTCTCAGCTTCGTCATTAAAGCTTACAAATTTTATTTTTAAGGAATGCAGGCCTAAGTAAAACAATTTGTTAAATTTTTATGCTATTTTTGCTTATAATAACGGCCATTAAAGTGGGCGGGGTCCAAAAATAATTTTTTTTTTATTTTATGGCTCCAATTTTAAGGCGTTGGACCGTATTTGACATAAAAATATATCATTTGCTTAACAAAATAACCAAACAACTTTAAAAATAATGTGGTTTTTTCTGGGTTGGTTTAGTTCTTCTTAGGGAACTTTTTTCCCTCTTGCCCGATTTAGCCCATCTCCGACTTAACCTGCTCTAAGCTTCAAAATATATTTATGCCAAATTTCAAGAGTCTAGCTTTTTTCGTTTGGACTGAATCGTGATTTCCACAGACGGACGGACGGACGGACATGCTCAGTTCGTCTTAGATTTCATCACTGATCAAGAATATATATACTTTATGGGGTCTAAGATGGATATTTCGATGCGTTACAAACGGAATGACAAAGTGGATATACCCTCCAAATTCTTTTTTGGAGGGTATAAAAATTCAAAACAAATCATCCCGGGCACATGGACATCCTAATGCATATGCACAGTAATACAAATACATCTACGCGTACACTTCATATGTATGTGTGATATACGATTAATGTGTTTTGCTTGTGTGCTACCATTACAGAAATGTGTGTTACAATATTTCTATATAGTATATCTGAGCTGACTAGTAATGATTTACTTTATTTAATGTTTTCGTTTATATAGACATGCCTGAAGCTTGTATCTCCACCAAAATGAAGCAACGCCATTTATGTAATCAATACACTAACCAATTATCAAAGTACTTTGGAAATGAAAAGCAATTCTTCCATAATATCAGTATCCAATTAAAGTTCTTTCAGTTATCGTTATGATTTCTGCAAAAGCAAGCAGAAAGTTAAACAATCTGACTTTAAAATATTTTATCAAGTCGACGACTTTAAAACGTTTTATTACATGCGAGCACTTTAGAGAAAAACAATTAAAAAGCTTATATTCGACCGGATCGAATCTTAAATACTCTGCAAATATTTAGTAAATAAAAACACTATTTTTATTCTGATGAAAATTGATATTTTTATGGTATTTGGCTTAATAAAATTTTTTTATTACGTTACCAGGCAGGACCGCCTTTTGGCGGCCATCATATTTTCTCACTTGGAAGGTAAGTTTTAAAATTTTTTTAACTTTTCACTATAACGTATATTTTATTTATGCAAAATCTATCAGTAAAAAATGATTCTTTTGTCTAATTTTTTTAACCTTTTTTCTTTAATAAATAATATATTTGTTTGAGTCTTGAGGTTAATTTATATTAATATTTGATATTCTTTTTTGATATTTCGCTAACCATCGGTTAGCTTCTTCAGGAAATTATTTAGTTTTGTCAAAAATTTTCTTTTCAGTTAGTATATAAAAAATGTTTTTAACAACATAAATCAAAAATTCTAAATATTAAAAAATACTAACTCTAAAATGTGTAAATAGTTTAAATTAATACAATTTTAAATATTAAAACATACTAAATATAAAATGTATAATTATTGTAAATTTTAATAATATATATTATAATGAAAACCGATGTGTGTGTATTAACTACAATTCTTTTAATGTTGTGTAATTAAATAAATATTATATATTAGTAAAATTTTAAATATTAAAACATACTAACTCTAAAATGTATAAATACTATAAATTTTAATTATATATAATAATATTATGAAACCGATATATATTATTTATCAGTAAAAAATTTTTTTAAAGCAAAAAAAAAAAATTGGCTGGTTAGAGGGTTAAGTAAACAAAGAAAAAAAATTAATTTTAATGCGGTCGTTTCCAATGTGTTGGAAGGAGCCTAGCTGAGACTCCTTTCCATCAGCATAAAACCAATTTACGTATTAATAGGACTGAGATAAGTTAAAAAAAGGACTGAGATAAGTTTAAAATATTTAAGCTGCTGGGATAGAGTTCCTTTAAGACATTCTTGTGCCCAATTTTAAAGCTTTATTTTGACAGGGTCACTCCTAGAAGTGCCGGTGGCGGAGACTTCTTATCTTCGTTGTAAAAACTTACAAAGTAAATTTTTGGGATAATTAAGGGTAGAAACAAATTTGTTTTGATAGGATTATTTAGGGGGCGAACGGAGTAGGGCAGGGGAAGATCAGAGAAAATCTTGCATTCGTTTTAAAAGCTTAAAAATTTAACCCCTTATTCATAAAAATTATGAGAGTCTAATAACAGTGTAATAAAACAAAATTTCATATGAAATTTGCTCTATTACACTGTTATAAGACTCTCATAATTTTTATGAATAAGAGGGTTAATGTTTAAGGAATGTAGGCTTAAGTACTACAATTTGTTATATATAGTAGTGCAACTTTTCCATGTAATATGTGACTGCAGCGCCCACTAAAGGGGGCGGGGTCCAAAAATCTACTATATCGCATATGATCTTTGCCATAAAACACTAAACAGTAAATTTTTGATGTTATTAAGTGCAAACATTTTTTTTTATACAATCATTTAGAGGGAAAAAAGGGCGGGGCCTTTGGGGGCGTATGGCGTCGGTCTGGTAGGGCAGAGCCATAAAAGATTAAATATAATATATAACTTGTAGGCCTAATTAACACAATTTGTTATATATATACACTATTTTGGAATATATCTTGCGTCAACGCCCACTAACAGGGGCGTAGACCAAAAGGTTATTTTTTTCTGATCCCATAGCTCCAAGTTCAATGCTCTGGATCTTCTTTGACATAAAAACATATATTTTACATAACAAAATTACAAAAAAAAAATTATATTATGTTGTTTTTTAGAGGTTGGTTTAGTTCTTCTCAGGGGAACTTTTCCCCCTCTGGCCTGATTCAGCCCATTTACGAATCTGACCTGTGCTATTCTTCACAGTCTATCTGTACCGAATTTCAAGCATCTGGCTCTTTTAATTTGTACAGAATCGTGATTTCTATAAACGGACGGACGTACGGACGCACATGGCTAGATCGTCTTAGATTTTATCACTGATCTAGAATATATAGACTTTATGGGCTCTTAGAAGAATATTTCAATCCATTACACGGAATGACAGAGTGAGTAGATCCTCCAAATCTTATTTGGAGTCAAACTAAAGAAGTCTGGCTTAAAACGAATAGTTCAAAAAATTCAGAAATTAAGACATGAAGCAAATAATCAAAGGGCAACACAGAGATTTAATTACTATCACCATCGGGTCAATAGTGTTCCTACTAGAATTTGTGTAGACGATAAGCCAAAGGATACATTAGTACTGATAATGAAATTGTAGCGGCTTTCGAAAACAGCTGTTCTGCTCTGCTAGATAAATAAACTTCCTGTAGACTTCCCCAGCAATTTTGAAGTATTTTCCATGTCATTCTAAATTAAAAACACGTTACAAGCAACAGCACATAAATATTAATTGTATTTTTTAATGTATAATATATTTTGCATATTTTCTAAAGAAGTTTTACAAAGACGTGGCGAGATATTGAACATATAGAAGAAATGAATAATAATTATATTACAAGACCTCAATTATAAAAGCTTTTTTTAAATAAAAACTAAAATGTTAAGAATAATTAGATATAAAATTCTTAATTGGACAACAAATTTATATAATTTATTTATATAAAAAAATATTTTGTTAAATATAAAAATCTGAGGAAGTGTACCCTCAGGTTAATAATGCTGTACCATATCCCCAGTACTTGAAACGGATTCCGCGCATACAAAACATATTTTCAATTGCATTAAAATATGGAAAATTATATTCCAAGTAAATGTTTTCCCAATGTGACCGAAACTCTATTTGTATATTTTTTTATAATAACGCTCCCTTAGGCAAAATATAACTTTCAGTAATAACAACAAGGCTTTGCCATTAGTCACATTCAGTATTATTATGCCTGAGAGCATGTCGGTGAACCCATAAAAACTTCAATTTCGTTAACGTAATCATATTAATTACTTTTGAAACATTTGGAAAGAATAAATAAGTGTTTGACAATTGTGCGCTCTAAAATGTTTACTTCGCTTTTGTTTTACTTGACAATTTCAATTTCCTACATACTTAACAATGTATTAAGTAAAAGCTAAATGGCATTTAATGCTAATTGCCAACGTCGCACAGTGGGGTTTTTGATGGCTAAAATGGGAATTAATTCGTGGTGACTTTCCCTGTTTATAATTTTAGATTTTTTTTGGTCAATATGAATTAAAGAGAGCGATTTTCGAAGTAGGGAAAAAAAATTGGCGGAATAGGACCGCGGGAAGGAGTACTCCCCATACAAAATAATATTAAAAAATCTGCTATCTAGAAACCGATGATTTTAAGAGGCTTCAAATTATTATTATTCTTTTTTACTATTATTAGTTAATTATTTAATGCAAGTTTATTGGCAGTAGGTTAAAAAGGGAATAAAAATACATATTTGAACAGCTCTATTACGTATCTAATGCTTATCAATAACCATCATCATCTGTATAATTGGTATAAATATCATTATCATCATCACTGGCATTTTCTTCACTATCGAGACTTGAATCAAATATTAAGAATTGAATTGCTTCCATAGGAAAATTATGGGTTTTTTATACCCTCAAAAAAGAATTTGGAGGGTATATTCACTTTGTCATTCCGTTTGTAACGCATCGAAATATCCATCTCAGACCCCAAAATTATATATATTCTTGATCAGTGATGAAATCTAACACGAACTGAGCATGTCCGTCCGTCCGTCCGTCCGTCCGTCGGTCCGTCCGTCCGTCCGTCTGTGAAAATCACGATTCAGTCCAAACGAATAGCGCTAGACTCTTGAAATTTGGCATAAATATATTTAGAGCAGGTTAAGTTTGAAGATGGGCTAAATCGGGCAAGAGGGAAAAAAGTTCCCCTAAGAAGAACTAAACCAACCCAGAAAAAAAACATAATTTTTAAAGTTTTTTTGGTTATTTTGTTAAGCAAATGATATATTTTTATGTCAAATACGGTCCAACGCCTTAAACTTGGAGCCATAAAATAAAATAAAAATATTTTTTGACCCCGCCCACTTCAGTGGGCGTTATTATAGGCAAAAATAGCATAAAAATTTAACAAATTGTTTTACTTAAGCCTACATTCCTTAAAAATAACATTTTTAAGCTTTAATGACGAAGCTGAGACGAAACCTGGTTCTACTCTGCCCTACCCCCTCCTTTCCCTTCGCCACTTAAATGACCCTTCCAAAAAAAAAAATTTTTTTTAAATTTTGTATATAATCATCCCAAGCATTTATCTTTAGAGTTTTATGACTGCCGATTTCTGCCCTAACCCCTCCTCTTCCTCTGCCCCCTAAATGACCCTACCAAAAAATAAATATATATTTTTTTTAAATCTTGTATATAATCATCCCAAGCATTTATTTTTAGAGTTTTATGTCTACCTGTTTCTGCCCTACCCCCTCTTCCCCTTTGCCCTCTAAATGACCCTATAAAAAAAAAGAAATTTTAATTTTGTATATAATTATCCCAAGCATTTATTTTTAGAGTTTCATGACAAATGTGAAATGTTTCCCCCACAGCCCTTGCCAGAGCGACCCCGCCAAAATACAGTGTTTATACCCTCCAAAGAGAATTGGTCTCGATAAAGTAAATATATTCTTGATTAGTGATGAAGTTTAAGACGGTCTAGCAATGAGCATACGTTCGTCTGTGGAAAATATGATATTGTCTATTTTTGAACCCCGCTCCCTTTAGTGGGCGTTGACGTACGATATTATATAAAGGAACTCTGCTCCACCAAGTTAAACATTTTAAATTCACTTACTAAATATAATGAGGGTATTTAAGATTCGACCCGGTCAAATATAACGTTTTACTTGTTTCTCTTTAAATTTTCTAATACATGATATTACAGGATCTGAAGTAACTAATAGTATTTTAAATATATTTTCATTTGATTTTTCTCGAGAACATTTTCGCGAAAAATACTGCGTAAAACTTTTTAAATCTTTGTTTCGAGCTTCCTGTGCTTCTTCCGTCAACTGTACAATTGGTAGTAAAGCGTGTTTTACTATTTCTCGTCCATTTATTAAAAACTTATGGAGAGTTGAGAACATATAATACCAGGAATACGAAATCTTAAAAGGCATTAGTCTTTATTTGAAAACCACTAGAAATGGTAACCATAATTAAATGCAGTTGTCTTACCAATTTTGCATCCCATTTTGTAATATTAGCTTAGGTTATTTATTGTTTTTGTTGCTATTATTGTTTAAAATTTTTATTGTTGTCCCTTTCTTTTTTTAATATGTTTTTATCTAGTCTAATTTAATAATTAAACCCAAGCTCTCATGAAAACAAAGGCAATAATAACACTAACATTTGTATTGCTTTTTATAAAAAGTTGGTTTTTTATATGTACGTGCAACAATACATTTGAATTTTATTTGAAAATGTGCAAAAAAGTGCAGATAAATTTTCCACACATATTTTCAAAAGCGTTTATATTTGTAGAAAAAAAAAAGTTTTTAGCTTAATTTGGCTTTTTCACAACTATTTATCGACATATTTCCCGAAATCCACTAATTTAAAGGCTTTAGGCGTGGAAATTAATTAAAAATAATAACTCAAATTACACATAAAAACAAAAAACATAAATTAATCTTACTAAACTGAGTATGAAGGTTCAATTAATATATTTTTCACTATCACTTTGGGAAACACTCAAAACAAAAGACACCAAAAGTTGAAATTTATATTGCACGCGAAGAAAACGTCAAATAACTCAAACTTTAAAATTGTATAGTGACATAACGGTAGTTTGCAAAAACAAAATGTTTGCACTAGTGATGTGGAATGTTGTGTACTTTTACCGACAACAAAAATTTATTCGGTTTTCCTAAATTTAATTTTCCAATTAATTCCCATTTTTGGTATCAGAAACCCCACAGTGCGTCTTTCAAACAAAGAAAAAAATGAATAAAAAAATAAAAGAGGAATACAATTTTAAATCTCTAGAGATGGAAATTGGCTGAAGCCAACAGGCGAACGTTTTATTAAAGTTTTTATTTTATATTTTTATTTGCCTTGAGAGAAGCATTTATTGTTGTTATTTGTATTCTTTGTGTTTTAAAATTATTGCCAATTTCGTCACGTTTTATGGCAACCACTATTTTACGTTTTGATGCTTCCCCAGTGTATAGCTGTCAAAATATATACTTTTTCTGCCTCTTATTCCTTCATTTTTCCCTTTCGTGTTCACATTTAAAATGAATTTTTCACTGTATTGCAATCGAAGTAATTTCTTTTTGGCTACATTACGTGCGTAAATGTCAGTCTGTTGTATATTTTGGTCTTATTTTTTTTTTTATTTGTATAAGGATTTGTCAATGGAAAAATAATTTTATATTATTGTGTTATTAAGTATTTTGCATGTGAAATATTACGGCTTAGTGAAGAAATATTCGGAAGGAACATGTAGACCGTTTCCATTGTCATCATTATGATTATATTAAAAAGAGTGTAGCAGTTAAATTATTTTTTTTATGGATGTAAACAAAATTTGACTAAAAATAAATATTTATTGATTGGAGCTTAAGCGGATACAAAAAGTTGTTGGTAAAAATAATGGCATTGTTACTGACGAGGCACAAAATGACTTACTAATTTTAGGGAAAAAATTCTAATTTTTTGGAAATGTCAGATTGCCGTTACAGTCTTGGCATAACTTCATCAAAATAATTAAAATCAATGGAGACAATTTTGTCGTAGAAAGATTTATAGCCGCGAAAAAACCATTTGACAAATCAAACACTCAATGTAGATAATGGGACCCCATAAAGTACGTACATTTTTGGATCCTCATAAATAGCGATGATAAAACTTGATTCCAGGGTTGGAAAATCAAAATATTTTTGGTACATAAAAGTAGCCATATAAGTCTCTAATTTTTGCTTTTTCAGTGAATTTAACCTATATTATACTTCGCAAGGAATGAAATTGCTATTAAAAATCAAAAATATTGAAAATGCAATTCCAGGGTTGGAAAATCAAAACTTTTTGGTACGTAAAAGTAACCAAATAAGTTTATAATTTTGATTTTTTTTTTATTTTCTTCTGTAGCATTAAAAGATTTTTATACTTCAGGAAGATTTACATTCGCGTAAAAATTCAAAAAAATGAAAAATTAGATTCCAGGGTTGGAAAATCGTAATATTTTTGGTACATAAAAGTAGTCATATAAGTTTCTAATTTTTATTTTATTTATTTCTTTTGTTGCATTTTGTTGCATTCTAGACTTCAGGAAGAATTACATTCGCGCGAAAAATTTAAAAAAAAAATTGATTCCAGGGTTGGAAAATCGAAATTTTGTGGTACAAACAGGTAATCAAAAGAGTTGATTATTTTGGTTTTTTAGTGAACTATGCCTATTTTATGCTTCAGGAAAAAATTCAATTGGTATTAACAAGGAAAAAAATTACACATTAGATTCCAGGGCTGGTAAATCGTAATATTTTTGGTACATAAAAGTAGCCATATAAGTTCCTAATTTTTTCTTTTTCAGTGAATTAAACCTATTTTATACTTCATGAGGAACTAAATTGGTATTAAAAATCAAAAATATTGAAAACTCAATTCCAGAGTTGGAAAATCCAAATTTTTTTGTACATAAAAGTAACCAAATAAGTTTCTAATTTTTATTTTATTTATTTCTTTTGTTGCATTAAACGTTTTTTAGACTTCAGGAAGAATTACATTTCAGGAAAAAATTCTAAAAAATAAAAATTTGATTCCAGGGCTGGAAAATCGTAATATTTTCGGTACATAAAAGTAGCCATATAAGTTCCTAATTTTTGCTTTTTCAGTGAATGTAACCTATTTTATACTTCGCAAGGAATGAAATTGCAATTATAAATCAAAAATATTGAAAATGCAATTCCAGAGTTTTTTTTTTTTTTTTAGGAGTAGGACCAGCACTCAGGGGATGACCCCTATATATGCAATGCATTGCGCCGGAACTGAAAACGAGGGGATAGTATTGAGAGGACAGATTAGGAAAGATGAGAAGATAGACAGTTTTTTTGTAGCTATTTCAACCTTTTTTACTAATTTTTGCTACAGGACCGACGAAGGTGGGTGCTGTTACTCAGCTTTTAGTACATGATAGTGTCAGTCGCTGCCAATTATGTTCAGTGACCAGTGACTATGCCTTCATCATTGAAACAGGCTGGCAACAACTAACACAACCATGCACTCATACTGATCAGAAGAATTCAACACAATATTTCATGACTCAGCGCGGGCTCGAACTCACGACCCTCCGCTTCATAGTCTCGTGTTCTACTACTTCAGCCAACAGCACCCACTACTACTTCAGCCAACAGCACCCACAAGAGAGTTGGAAAATCAAAATTTTTTTGTACGTAAAAGTAACCAAATAAGTTTCTAATTTTGATTTTATCTATTTCTTTTGTAGCATTAAAAGTTTTTTATACTTCAGAAAGATTTACACTCACGTAAAAACTCAAAAAAAATTAAAAATTAGATTCCAGGGTTGAAAATCGACATTTTTTTGGTACAAACAAATAATAAAAAATTTTTTTATTTTGGTCTTTTAGTGAATTATGCCTATTTTATACTTCAGGAAAAAATTCAATTGGTATTAACAAGGAAAAAAATTACAAATTAGATTCCAGGGTTGGAAAATTGAATTTTTTTGGAGCTTACAAGTAACCAAATAAGTTCCTTTTTTGGTTTCTGGCTGCTCCTTACACCAAATGCAGTAATTTGGTATCAAGATCAAGTATCCATTCAATCAGAAATGTGGTCGATGCACTTCCTTAAGCGGGCTTGAACTTTCATAATAAAATCTAATACTCTGTAAGCATTGTTCGTTTGTAGGTTAATTCAAGGTTAAATTACAGACCAAACTGAACATGTTTAACAATAATATATAACACGAAAATACCTGAGCTGCCGAAAACAGTGTTGCTCAAAAGAAAGTTGCTAAAAATCACCCGTTATAACAAAAAAATGCCTAAAGATGATATCGAAATTGTTTTTCGTGATTGTAAATTTTCTTTGTCGAGCTTATTAATTTTATTATAAAGATAAGAATTCTTTAGTTGGGCTCAAGTTCAAATCTGCAATCTGTCAATTATTATTTTTTATGACTTTTTATTAAGTTCAAGTTATTTTTATTAACAGCGGAATATGAGAATATTTTAAATCATCAAACTAGCAGAACGAATGAAAACTGGACAAAGTTGAACAAAGAATGACGAGAAGATGGTGTAGCGGTCTCGAAATTACTACTTATCAGTTCTGATAGTTTGATGATTTAAAATATTCTAATATTCCACTCTTAATAAAAATAGCTTGAATTAAAACAAATGCATAAAAAATAATAATTTGCAGGTTTGAATTTAAGTCCAAATAATGAGCAAGTGCCAATTGCTGCCGGTAACTTTCAGCGAGCAGTGTCAAGCCTTAGTCATTGACACGGGCCGATAACTAGAAACACCTTCATGACAGCAAAATGCATTACTTCAGCACCGGTTATTCTCTGAATGCAGGTGTTGGTTAAAAGTAAATACCATTTTTAACTAAAGTATACTTTATTATGACTATAAATATGGATCATTGTATTTAACGCAGGGATGGAAAAGGGCTATTTTCATTTTGTACCAATTAACTAAATAAAATGTACTTTTCATACCATGACGGTACCATTTTTTTATATTTTTTATATTTCTATAAATAGAAATTCAAAAACTTCTATACACAAGTATACAACAAAAAATTATTATATACATAAAAATCTAAGAATCTTTATTCAAAAAGTCATAAAATTTAAGATAATAAATTTTCTGGTAGTTTAAAATTGAGGCAACGAGACATTGATTGAAAACTTTTTCGGTATTTGGAAATCAATTATTTATACCCTTTTTCAACGTGATTGTTTTTGAATCAAATATAAGGCAGCCTAACGATGAAAAATGTTTCTGTTGCGAAAAATTATAGCAAATAATTGTAAGTCCGTTACTTATATAAGCCATAGTTTAGCAGAAATATGAGGCATAAGACACTATTTTGAAAGTTTCGGGTCTAAAGGACCGTTTTCTCTCGAAAGAACAATCATTTTCAGACTGGAATACCGTATGTAATAAAAAGTTGACACAAATTCTTTGATTATGTAACCGTATAATTTACACAAATATTTTATGTTTATTAACTGATTCACTGAGAAATTAACAAAAAATTTCAAGCATAAAACGTTTTTATGAACTAGATGTAAGCTTTTGATTGAGATATTTAAATTGTACCAAATTAGTCGTGGTAGTACCACGGTACCAACAAAGTCGTAATTGTACCAAAAAAAAGTACAATTGTATCATGTTTTCCATCCGTGATTTAACGTCTAATTACTTATTTTAAAATCAATTTGCAATTGTATAATTACACAATAAAAAGAAATTTTAAAGCATTTTATAAATGGTTACCTTCCATTAGTGTTTCATGTTCAGCATTTAGTATGACTTCAAGGATGCATAAATACGAGTATCCTTACAAATAATTTTACTATTTTGATTAATAAATAATTCTTTTTTTGCTTGTAATAGCCAAGAATGATAAAATAAAGATTACGCCTTGCGCATGATTTACCGTTTGATGACGTATTTGTTCCCTGGAAGAGATTGCCAAATGTTTATTATATCCAAAACTAATACTTTCTCGTACAAAATTAATATTTTATGCTATATTTGGCAACTCTTCACACAATTTACTCAGAGAGTTTTCCAACAACCAAATGAAATCGGATTTATAAAGTGCAAGTTTTGTGTTATATTTTATAATAAATAGTGTTATAATTTGAAATAAATATATTAAAATAATTATTAAATAACTTAAAGTGTAAAAAAGTTAGTAAAACTTGATTTTTAAAGCTCATAAACTGTAAACAAAACACCTAAATTAAAGAGAAAAGAGAACAAAACGATCAAGCATGAAATGTGCAGTGGGCAATTGCAAACAAAGTGACAGCAAAAAAACAAGTGAGAAATATTTGTTTTAAAATGTAAATCAAAAATGTTATCAAAATTTTGTTTGTTTTCAAAAAGCTGAGTCATTTTATAGTTTTCCAAGAGATAAAGCTCAAAGAAAGTTATGACTGATATTTTGCAAGGAAAAAAATTTGTTTTGAATGGGGAAAAAAAAAAAATTTGCACTTGGGTTCAATATTTATATAAAATAACTATAAATGACCAATTTCAAATAAAAAAAGTGGAAAGTATAATAATTTTTTAAAATTGTTTATTATCAAACAAATTTAACTTGAAAAATCGCGATTTGCCCCACTGTCCTGTGTTTACAATAACATAATAGTTCTCCAACTGAATTTTATTAGCCAATCAGAACACATGTTGAGTGACGTCAGAGTTCCATCATGCGCAGAAAAGTATTTTTATTTCAGCTTGTTGGCGTAATCTTTATTTTATCATTCTTGGTAATAGCATAATTATCAATTGATTATATGAATATTGTTGCTCGTATAAAGGCAGTTTGTCCTTTTTGCTGCAGCCTAACAATATATCGTCTGCAATGTTTAAAGAGGCTTTAATAAAAGTTTTCTGTCCATTTGCCCAATAGTTTCAATGAATTGAATTTACAGACATTTTTACAAGAGATTATTGTTTAATTTTCCATTACATGTACTTTGTGTCGTTTGCTTAAGTAAATACTGAATGGATTTTTGTTATTGCTTTTTTTTGTTGTTGTTATATTCGTACAACTTTGAAGTTCTGGACAATGTTGGCGTTAATGCTCTACTTAAACTGATGATAAACAGACAATCGGCGTCTTAATTACAAGTAGCGTTTGTAATTGTTATGTTTGTGTATGTGATGTTTGTGTATGTGATGTTTGTGTATGTGATGTACGTATTTATTTGTTGTCCAACACAATGTGTGGACATGAATAAAAGTTACCAACGTCGCGTCGTATGAAAAGGGGACAGACACAAAACGCAAAACAAAAAAGATTTTGTAATTAAATAAATAAAATGTATGTGTGCGTGTGTGTGTGTCTGTGTGGAGTTAATGTTGGTAAGCACTTTGTTTGCTTGTGTGCAAACAGATTAATGTAATCAATAAAGCTGCAATAAACTTTCTGATAAAATTGATTTTGTGCATTATTTCGTTAAAAGTGAACAACAATAACAATGAAACTAGCAATCGTACACTGCCTACCATCTATAAGAGGTAATGAGGAGCCAAGTTAATTACCAAGAAATTATTTAATTTTATACTCGTGCATGGAGCCAATTAATGCTCAATATATCCAATTCATTTTGTCATAAACAGCACAAGTCTCAATTGGTTTTTCCCCTCAAAAAGTATTCTTTTAAGGTTGAAATTTTATTACACTTTGCGTGAGATATCAGCAAGACCTTCAGTTTTAATACCCGTGAGAAGCTTTATTATAATGCGAATTTTAGTGACTCTATCGTAGGTTGTCTGACCTTTTCATATTAAGATAAAGTTAAGAATGCCCAGTGAAAAAATTTGCAAGTCATTTATGGGGCACTAATTTTTCTCTAGTTTTAAGGTATTAATAAGTGTGTATTTTCGACTGATCCGGAACTGATTTTGAATAATATCGAAATTATTTTTAACAAGTAAAAACGTTATATTTGAGCGGGTTGAATCTTAAATACCCTCCAAGTATTTAGTAAGTAAATTTAAAATATTTAACTTGGTAGGACACAGCTCATTTATATAATAACGTACGTCAACACCCACTAAAGAGGGGGTGGGGCGTCCATAAATAGACTACATGATGTTTTCCACAGACGCATGTATGGGAAATGCTAGATCGTCTTAGACTTCATCACTGATCAAGAACATATATACTTTCATGGGTCCAATTTTCTTTGGAGGGTATTAAAACTGTATTTTGGCGTGGTCGCTCTGGAAAGGGCTGTGGGGGAGACTATTCACCTTCGTCATAAAACTCTAAAAATAAATATTTGGGATAATTAAATAAAAAATTTATAAAAAAAAATTTTTTTTTTATAGGGTGATTTAGGGGGCAAAGGACGGAGGAAGGGATAGGGCAGAGTAGTAGAAATGTAGGCTTAAGAAAAACAATTTTTTAAATTTTTACACTATTTTTGCATATAATAACGCCCACTAAAGGAGGCGGGGTTCAAAAATGCTTTTTTATTTTATGGCTCCAAGTTTAACACGTTGGACCTTCTTTTTTTTTATCTTGGACCAGCACTCAGGGGATGACCCCTATATATGCAATGCATTGCACCGTAACTGAAAACGAGGGTATAAAATTGAGGGGACAGATTAGGAAAGATGAGAAGATAACAGTTTTTTTTTTTTGTAGCTATTTCAACCTTTTTACCTCGCCGGCTAATTTGGTGCTACAGGGCCGACGAAGGTGGGTGCTTTTACTCTGCTCTTAGTACATGATAGTGTCAGTCGCTGCCAATCATGTTCAGTGACCAGTGACTATGCCTTCATCATTGAAATAGGCTGGCAACAACTAACACAATCACGCACTAATGCTGATCAGAAGAATTCAACACATTATTTCATGACTCAGCGCGGGCTTAAACTCAGGACCCTCTCGTGTTCTACTACTTCAGCCAACAGTACCGATAAAAATATATCATTTGCTTAACCAAATAACAAAAAAAAAATTAAAAATCATGTTGTTTTTAGAGGTTGGTTTAGTTCCTCTTAGGGGAACTTTTTTTCCTCTTGCCCGATTTAGCCCATCTCCGAACTAAACCTGTGCTATCCTTCAAGATATATTTAGATCGAATTGAATTTCAAGAGTCTAGCTCTTTATGTTTGGACTGAATCGTGATTTCCACAGACGGACGGACGGACATGCACAGATCGTCTTAGATTTCATCACTGATCGAGAATATATATACTTTATGGGGTCTCAGATGGATATTTCGCTGCGTTACAAACGGAATGACAAAGTGAATATACCCGCCATATTCTTTTTTGAAGGGTATAAAAATGTAAAAATGTAAAATGTAATATAATTTAAAGCAATTGAAGTTTCTTTACAACCATAAAATCCAAAAAAAATCATATACCTCTAACTATTTACCAAAGTGTTCGTACATGAAAAACTTTCAAATGAACACTTATAATTACTTTTAGAACTTTAACGGAAAGTACACTTGCTACAAACAGAATTTAACTTCAATATTTCCACCGGATTTGATTTGTATTCGATAAATCAATGGCATTCAGTTAGACTGTTGAACGCTTGCAAGCACATTCACACACACAGTTTGGAATATAAATCGCAACACAAGCTCTGAAGCTTAGACGACTACGTGATGTGTCGTGTTGACACATCGTTACAAATCTCTATTATTGAATGGTGGTCAAGACGGCATGTGTGTATTTCGTCTTTGATGGCACTCATGTAGCCGGAAGTCGTCAGCGTTATCGTTTCTTGCCACAAATACAAAACCATTTTGGTGTTGTTGTTTAAACATGGAACACACGAGTACTTATAATTGTAATAAGACAAAAAGAGGAGCCTACATCTTAAAATCTAATATAAATACTTACCCAGTAGACATGTTCATACATGATACGACATGCACACTAGGGTGTCCCAAAATATTTTTTTTATCATTATTTATTATTTTTTATTATTTTTTTTTTCATTAGTATTTTTCGCTTTCATTGAAACTTAAATACTTGTAAAGAGTTATAACAAAATTTTTGAAAAAATTAAGAAAAATTGTAATTTAGGGTATCTAAATAAGCAAACTCATCACCAAAACTTATAAGTTTTTCACACAGGAATAAAGCTTGGATACTTTTCTTTAAAACTGTTTCCTCAGGAGTGAAGAAACCCGTGGTTATTAACCAAGTTATGAGTAAAGTTAGAAAAAAGGCCGAAAACTCCGGTTTTTTATGAAAACTTCTTTTGCGCGACCTCTAGACCTATTCCGAGAATTCTTTAAAAAAAACAAAAATACTTTACCCTATAAGCTTTTAAATTTTGATTGAGCACTTATGAAAATCAGAAAAAAAAAAATTTTTGGGACGCCCTAATGCACACGTCTTCTCTTACAGTCGTGCAAATAAAATGAGCATTGACTTATTTACAAAACTATTGAAACTCTGACCAACAATTTTACTACAAAGATTTTATTATTCTATTGCATCTGTTTTATTTGTTACAACGACAGTATCTGGGTTTTCTAAGAGGATGGTCTGCACGACACTCAGTGAAATTCACACAGCAGCGTCAGTCCTCCTTATTCTGTAACTATTTCTCTATGTCAACGTCAGTATAATTTCACAAATAAAACACTTAGTTTTTCTATGCAATTGACTATTTTTAACAGCCTCCTGCTATTCTGTAGGCCGGCCCTAGAGAATAATTAGAGGCTATCAACTATTGCTTGCATACACGTACGCAAGTATGCTTTTATTGATATTCCACCTTATTATGAATGGCGTTGTCGACGTCACAGCAAAAAATTATCACTTGTCTACTAGTTATCGATAACAATTAATTACTCTTGACAATCTCTTAGTATTCTCTAAGGCATGTAATATTTATAGAACACGTCAATAGTAGTCAATTGCTGACGACAAGGAGTACACAAGAGACAATTGCTTTGCTATTATGTTGATGCGACGTGGATTGTCCTGTCATTTCTGTCTACAAATAGTTACAGAATAGGGGTGAAATAGAAATGCCAAGAGACTTTTCCAAATTCTGATGGCTCCATTGCGGTTTCCTAAAACGGTCCTTTTATTTACTTTGTATCAGTGACTAAACTACCTTATTGGACTATATATTTGAACACTTCTGTTCCTACAGACCCGGCATCAATAAGTTAATTTTAGTACGTGTCGTTCGTTATCGTCTACGAAATAAAATTATAGAACTAGTAAATTCAATATGTTGCCAGACTTTCAATATTGTTTTATTTTTACTGTGTTTTTTCAAAAGCCAACCGATGTTAAAAGTTTTTAGCGTCGCCTGTATTACGCGATTGCTATTCACCTTGCGTAAAATTGATAAGAAATTAATCGTGAAAGTTTTTGTTTCCAAACTAAAACAAAACCGCCCCGTTTTCCATCGCTCTGCAATAGCTCTTCAATATCTTAAGACAATTTATAACGATATAATAACAGCAACAACTACAACAGGACTCAGTCAAAATGAATCGCACCGTTATGCGGAATACACACAATCACACGCACACACACACATACACACAGCCACAAGACAATCGTACACTAATACAGACACTCGAACAAGTTTGTCATGTATCAGAAGTAGGAAAATAAGTAATTTTGCGGCATTCCATCGCCTCATCAACTATTTGGAAAATTTAACAGCAGAACCGAGTGATTGATGAAATACGCTTGCGGGTTTTGAGGAAAGGTAACTAATACAGCTCGCAGCATCAAAATGTCACAAACTTTTACAAACTTAATGTCTTTGAGAGAGAGTGAGTATGCACTTTAGTTGTAGTTTCAGTACAAGTGTGCGAATAAGCTTAAGACTATAAGATTAGCGTTTTCAAATAAATGAAGGAAGCAACTTAAATGAACATTTCTCGCTAACTCTGTATGTATGTTTGTTTGTAGTCCTTTTTTATATACCTCAAGTTAGTTTAAACGGGAGATATGCAACTGTCATGTGCTCACTTTGATAAAATTACATGTACGTTTTTAGGCGTGATTCAAATAATAATCGTGGGTGATTTAAAACACAATTTTCAAAATAGTTTTCCTTTTCTTTTCCTAAAATCAAAAAAATTATTTATGCGATATAAAGGAATTCCAGTAAAAATGCACTTTTTATTAAATTTAATGGCAATTTTGTGACAGAAGCCGGCAGATTATTGAAACCAGCAAATCGTTCAAAGTGAATCAAAATGAAGTGAATGCAAATTAAAAAAAACAAGTAACAGTGCTATATTCGGCTGTGTCGAATCTTAAATACCTTTCACAGATGTAATTCTTCTTTCTTTCATTCTTGCCAAAACAGAAAGTAGGTTTAATTAAAAAATCAAAATGATACCTCTGAACATCTTTCAAATATATTAAATATGTTTAATTTAAAACCAAAAAGTAAAACTCCTTTTCATGTACCCCAAAAAGTTTTAATTGTCCAACCGTAGAATCGTCTATTAGATTTTTTTGGTTTTTAATACCAATTTAACTCTTCCCGAATTATAAAAAAAAAAAAGATTTCATCCACAAAAAACCAAAATTAGGAACTTATATGGCTAATTTTAAGTACTGAAAAATTTCGATTATCCAACCCTGGAATCGAATTTTTAGTTTTTAAAATTTTTAATACCAATTTAATTCTTAGCAAAGTATAAAATAAGTTTAATTTACTGATATAAAACCAAAATTGGGAATTTATGTGGGTACTTTCATGTACAAAAAAATTCGATTTTCCAACCCTGGAACCGAATTTTTAATTATAATTTAATTTTTTCTGCAAAATAGTTTTAACCCACTAAAAACACAAAATTTGGAATTTATGTATGTATTTTATGTACCAAAAATATTTCGATTTTCCAACCCTGGAACCGACTTTTTAGTTTTTAAAATTTTTAATACCAACTTAATTCTTAGCGAAGTATAAAATAGGTTTAAGTCACTGAAAAAAACCAAAATTGGGAACTTATATGGTTGCTTTTATGTACCACAAATTTCGATTTTCCAACCCTGGAACCGAATTTATAAATTTTTTACACTAGTTTAATTTTTTCTGAAATATCTAATAGGTTTAATTGACTAAAAGCAAAAAATTTGGAATTTATGTGGGTACTTTTATGTACCAAAAATATTTCGATTTTCAAACTCTGGAAAGGAATTTTTATTTTTTTACCAATGCGATTCTTAGTGAGGTCTAACATAGTTTTACTTGACAAAAAAGTTAAACTTTTTAAACTTTTTGGTCACTTTCATGTACCATAAAAAATTTCATTTGTCCAACCCTGGTCGAAGTTTTGATATTTTAAGATTTTAATACCAATTTTGCTCTTCCTGAATTATAAAACAGTTTTAATTAGCGAAAACAACAACGTCAATTGCCTTTTTTGTTACTTTTATGCAGAAAAAATATTTCAATTTCCCAAACCTGGAAACGAAACTTTTTTTTTTTTTTTTTTTTTTTGGTTTTTTTACCAATGCAACTCTTCATGAGGTATAAAGTAGTGTTATTTAGGAAATATTTACAATTTTCAACGATTTTGGTCACCTTCATGAACTATAAAATATTGCACTTGTCCAACCCTGGATCCGAATTTTGATTTTTTTTTTGGGAAATTTTTGATACCAATTTTGTTCTTCCTAAAATATAAAATAGTTTTAGAAAAAAAAAAAACAACGTCAATTGCCTTTTTGGTTACTTTTATGTATAAAAAAATTTCAATTTCCCAGCCCTGGAAGCAAAATTTTAATTTAAAAAATTTTTTTTTCAATGCAAATCTACATGAGGTATAAAGTAGTTTTGTTTAAGAAAAACTAAAATTTTGTAGCCAGTTTGGTTCAATCCGTCACGGGAGAGATACAACCACATCCCTGTGAAATAGTCAATGAAATTCATAGGGGTCGTGAGAGCGATTTGCACATCATTATATAAAAAAAAACACTCATTCTCTACCGAACCTTCTGTATTTGCTTCTCTATAGATGCATGAAACGTGTGGTTGCACATGTAAAAATCATAATTTGTGTGCAGTTACGAGCTTAAAAATATTGCCGTTGCGGGGTTGCCTGATTGTGTGTAAAGCGTATTCCAAATTGCGGTATTATTCGAATTAAAAAAAAGTTTTTTCCAGATATTAAAAATATTTTTAGTTCAGTTTCTTAACACTAGATTCCGGTTAAAAATGAAAAACCTACATTTTCGTCAGGATCACATTCTTTTACCAAAGTTATCAAAGTTATAACGTTTTATCAAAGTTATAACGTTTTTCAATAAACGTTTATCAATACTTGATATCTGTTCGATAATGGTGGTTTTAACCATTTGACCTATTATGGGACTATTGTTGTACACTTTCGATTTCAGAAAGGCCCACAAAAATATTTAAGGATGTTATACCGCACGATCTTCGTAACCAATTTACTTCTCCTCTACAAAAAATAGTAACATTTTCGAACGAGAATTAATACGATGTTAGAAGCAAAAACATGTTTTAATAATAAAAACTAGTTGGTCCTTCGTGTAACGTTTCATATTACCTAACCTGATACTATTTAGAGTCTGACAATAACAATTTAGAATAAAAATTACAAACACGGAAAAAATGGCAAGAAAATGAAATTCGATCTGAACAGCTTTTATGTTACCATACGTGAAAAATGTAAGTTTCATGATCGTGGGTGATGATGGACTCACGCTCACATCTCTGGCTTGAACACAAAACATAAAGTAACCAGTATTACAGACATTCTTACTGGCACTAGCTAATATGTTTGGCTTTTTTCTCATTTGCAAAGTTTAGTCAAGTATGTTTTGATAAGCACTCAAGTGTGCCATTCTTGATTTTTTTTAATTAAATTTAGCAATTTCCAACAAAAAATATAGAAGTTTAGAAAAAAACAGCCAGTGGTACGAGGAGGTGCACAAGTTTTTAATTGAAAAACAAAACGAATGTTGTCAGAAAATACTTTATTGACGAAAGTTAAAGCAGTGAATGATTGCAGTCGTATATGGGAAGGCAAACAACAATCGAAAGTGAATAAAAAAAATTTTTGCTACAGGGAAGAGATGGAGGAGGGTGCTGTTAATCTGCTCTTTAGCACGAGACTATATCGCTGCCACTTATGTTCAATGACCATCGCTATGCCTTCCTCACTGAAATAGGCCGACAACAACTAACACTGTCATGCACTAATAACACTGTACAACAAAATCAAATTTTTTCCAAAAGTACAAGTTCCGACCTAAAAATTTTGATAGAGGAGACAAAAACAAAAGACACGTGTATCGGCGTTTAGAAAGTTTACATCTGAATTTAATTTGAGGGTGCATTAAAGTTTCCCAGCTCTGGCACATTCTTATTGTTAATCGCCATAAGAATTCATGTGATCCTTACATTTTAGGTACAAAATGTGTTCAGCAAATTTATGTAAAATGTTACGGAGAACATTTTTGTAGAATATGTTAACCCATTAACTCCTCAAGGTATGGGTCTTTTTTGTCCTTATTTTAAAAAAGAGCAAAAAATACCATTAAATCAGGGATTTAAGGGGGAAGCACAGATTCCATCGGCATCTGTGCATCAATACAAATTTACTTTGTAAGGTATTCTACAAATAAATAAATATATATAAATATTTATGACTTACCGCGGAGTCGATCTGTTGACCTTCAGTCAAGAGTACCCTTTTGCATATTTCCGTTGTTTTTATGTTCTAATCACTATTTTTAATTTCTCATTTTGTTTCTAACTTTTGCAAAACAATGAATATGTGTTTTCTGCTATCCGCTTTCCGGAATTTTTATATTTAGATGAAAAACTAATTGGCTTCCATTTTGATTATTATCACCATCCATCATCGCGGTTATGGTGTGATTTTATAATTCAAAATAAATATCTTTGTGATATTTTTGTGCTCTATTTGCATTTGGAAGTAACACTATTAATTTGGCTCATATCCAATTTTTTTCTAGATGGATAAGATGTGTTTTTGGCATTCATAAGCAGATTATGGCCAAGTGTTTTTCTCAAATATTTCAAAACGTTTTTGTTAAACTCTACAGTTTGCTGGCATTTGAAATGAGCAAAACTAATTTTCAGCTGAATAGGTTTTTTTGTTATCAAGTAGATGTTTGTCTATTAGTTATTTACTGCAAAGCAGTTGAAATTGCTAAAAATGTTAATTGAAATTTTTAACAAGATTTATTTTACAAACCGTTTATGACATTTAAAGCATTTATTAATATATTGAACGTTTAAATGGTATTCATTGCCTATAATTAATGCAAGAATTTGGTGCTAACAACAAATCAGTAATATGTAGAATATTTTATATGTTCGATTGTAATAAAAAAGCGGATGACCTTAAAAATGTTTGGTTAATGCGGAAATTTTGTTATCAGTTCTCAATATTTTTCCACAAAGTCTTTAAGTTGGATGCTGTAGGCTGAAGTCCTGAGGGTCCTGAGTTCAACACCAGCAGAATCATGAATATTGTGTCGAATTCTTCTGATCAGCATTAGTGCATGGTTGTGTTAGTTGTTGCCAGCTTTTTTTCAATGATGAAGGCATAGCACTGGGCACTGAACATAATTATGCAGCGACTGACACTATCATGTACTGCAGAGCAGAGGAACAGCACCATCCTTCGTCGGCCCTGGAGCAACAAATTAGCTGGCGAAGTAAAAACTTGACATAGCAAAAAAAAAAACAAGTAAAAACGTTATAATCGACCGGGTCTAATCTTAAATACCCTCCAAATATTTAGTAAGTGAATTTAAAATGTTTAATTTGGTGGGACAGAGCTCCTTTATATAATAGCGTACGTCAACGCCCACTACAGGGGGCGGGGTTTAAATATAGACAATATCATGTTTCCCACAGACGAACGTATGTGAATTGCTAGACCTCCTTAGACTTCATCACTGATCAAGAATATATTTACTTTATGGGGTCCAATTCTCTTTTGAGGGTATTAAAACTGTATTTTGGCGGGGTCGCTCTGGCAAGATCTGTGGGGGACTCATTTCACCTTTGTCATAAAACCCTAAAAATAACTGCTTGGGATAATTGTATACAAATTTAATTTATTTTATTTTTTTTTTGTTAGGGTCATTTAGGAGGTGAAGGGGGAGGAAAGGATAGGGCAGAGTAGTACCAGGTTTCGTCTCAGCTTCGTCAATAAAGCTTAAAAATGTTATTTTTAAGGAATGTAGGCTTAAGTAAAACAATTTGTTAAATTTTTATGCTATTTTTGCATATAATAACGCCCAATAAAGTGGGCGGGGTCCAAAAATAATTTTTTTTTATTTTATGGGTCCATAAATATGGGTTTTATTGCTTAACAAGATAACCAAAAAACTTTAAAAATGATGTTGTTTTTTCTGAGTTGGTTTAGTTCTTCTTAGGCGAACTTTTTTCCCTCTTGCCCGATGTAGTCCATTTCCAAACTTGACCTGTGTTATCTTTCAAGATATATTCATACCAAATTTCAAGAGTCTAGCTCTTTTCGTTTGGACTGAGTCGTGATTTCTACAGACGGACGGACGGACATGCTCAGATCGTCTTAGATTTCATCACTGATCAAGAATATATATGCTTTATGGGGTCTGAGATGGATATTTCGAAGCATTACAAACGGAATGACAGAGTGAATATACCCTTCAAATTCTTTTTTGGAGGGTATAAAAATATATAAAAACAAATTCTCTTTCGCAATGCATTGCATATGTAGGGGTCGCATACCCTGAGTGTTAGTCCTACTCCTAAAAAAAAAATTCTGTCTTGTTGTAATCTCTATTATTTTGTATTTGTCTTTCCGTGAGTACTTGATCACAATATCAATATACGACACCGTAAGGTCAGGGTCTTTATACATACGGAAGTCGAATAAGCGACGTCCGTCTGCGTGTCTGCCTGTACGTGAAATCATTTTGCCGAAGCCACAAGAAAAATTAGAGATTTTAGTTTAGAATTGATGTATTGCGAATAGTCGTGAAAATTTCCAAAATTCAAAAAAGGTTCCAGAACTGGGAAATGTTATGTAGTGTATAATATTTGATATACTAGTATAAATGACTACCGTAAACTTTCTTTCTTTTTTTTTTTTTTTTTTTGTTAAAAATACGTATTTTGTACTTAAGGAAGAATTAAATTGATATTAAAAATCAAATAAAATCAAAAAGTTGATTCCAGGGTTGGATAATTGAAATTTTTTTTACACATAAAAGTTAGGAACTAAAACAAATTTCTTTTTTGTATTTTAAATATTTTTAATATTTTTGAAACATATTAGCCCTATTCACAATCGTGTGCAAATGGTCTTGCATTATTGCATTTGCAAATTGAGAGGGTATTTGAGAGAATTTTCAATGTATTTTGTTGGTGTAGAGTACAATTATTGTGCAAATGCAATGATGCAAGACCATTTGCACAAGATTGTGAATAGGGCTATTAATTTGTATTAGATATCAGAAAAAAGAAACAAAAATACGGCTGCAGAGCTGGAAAATGTAAAATATTGTTGATATACGAGTATAAGCGACTAGCTAAAATAAATTTTTTTATTAAAACTATGTGTTTTGTATAAGAAGGAATTAAATTGCTATTAAAAATCAACTAAAATCAAAAAGGCGATTCCAGGGTTGGACAATTGAATCTTTTTTTGTACATAAAACAACTAACAAAAATTAATTTTTTCTGTATTTTAATCATATTTAATAATTTTGTAACAAATTAATTTGTATTAGAAATGACAGAAGCCAAAAACACGGCTCCAGAGCTGGAAAGTTTTAAATTTTTTTTTAAAGTAACGAAATAAAAAATAATTTTTTTTTGCTAACAAAACCTATCTTATATTTTACAAAAATATAAATTTAGTAATGAAAATTGATAAAGATAAAAAAATGGTTCCAGAGTTGGCATGAATGTATGTATATGACCTAAATTCGCTGAAGGGTATATAAGATTCGGCACAGCCGGATGTAGCACTTTTACTAATTTTACTAATTTGATGTA
Source organism: Linnaemya tessellans (assembly GCA_951800035.1). Taxonomy (NCBI): domain Eukaryota; kingdom Metazoa; phylum Arthropoda; class Insecta; order Diptera; family Tachinidae; genus Linnaemya; species Linnaemya tessellans. The sequence goes on from OX637535.1 coordinate 43,587,354, forward strand.
CGTGGAATTTTACTAATTGGATTGTAAAGATGATGTGGAATAAAATATCCGTCAAATAATTTCCACGGCTTTACTTTTTCCATAAAATCTTTCATGACTTTTTTTACCGATGACGGTAAAAATACCGATATCGGTATTTGAGCTCAAGAAATGTTTATTTGCATAAAACCGAGATTTCACAGAACCTTAAAGAAAAAATTACATGGCGTTAAATCGCATAACACCCAGTTGACATGGGAATTTCTTAAGATAATTTGTTCTGGAAGTTGCTGCTGCGATAAATCGATTTAATCATGCATGGCCTGAGAGATGGTGCCGTCTTTCTAAAACCACATGTGGGCCAGATTTATGCAGCCCAATTGAGACTACTTCAGAACTTCACCATCAAATGGAGTTTGTAATCACTGCAATTTCGTTCTAGTCTTCAAAAAAAACTAAATAATATTTCTAACCAATATCCGCACCAGAAGATTGCCCAGATTGTAGATCCACTTGTTTCTCATGGACTGCTTGAGAATTATCTGAGCCCCGAATTTGAACATATTAGTTATTCACGAAGCTAGTCAGATGGAAATATTTTTCTTGAAATATCTGCATTGTATTCACTTTTTCTTCATTATCCATTAAAGTCATCTGCGACGCTTTTCATGTTCTGCTGGTTTTCATCGTATTAATTTTTTTTAATTTTTTTTTCACAGTTGGTCCTAGTAGATCCCTTTGTGTTACCCGAAAACATCACAAACAGCTCAGGTTCTTGGTGGGAATCGAACCCACAACCTCTGTACTAATAGGCTAGTATCGCTACCAATCAGCAACAGCGGCATCTCTTATATCGTATTAATAATCGATTTACAATTTAATTAACACCCAATTTCAAAAGTGCACAAAAAAGAAATAAGCATTTTTTTTTATTCGGACTCAAGTTCAAATCTGCAATATGCAAATTCTTTTTTTTACTAATTTTTATTAAATACAAGTTACATAATTAAGAGTGAAATATTTAATAAATCGAACTGGCAGAATGAATCAGTTCTGATTTGTATCTTCATAATAAAAGTAATAAGTTCAAAAAATTAAAATTTGCACTCATTAACACCAAATTTCAAAGGAGCATTTTTATTGAGACATCATTTACATATTAGTTATTTAGCCGTGTCACAATCGCCCTTTTTATTACATTGTTAATTACTTTCTCCATATTTCCAGAAAACTATTTGCTAGATAAATCTAAAAGAGTGAATATAAGTCAGGAATGTTACCAAAGTAGCATTGCCTAAAGAACAGTGATTCGCTTAATCGTTATGACTTTGACAAGTGAAACGTATAGATTTTCCATTAAAGCACTTGTTTTTAAGTCTTATAAAATTTATTAATTAATCACCACAAGACAAATAAAAAAATGTATAAATTTATCATCAGCATTGACTCTTTTTCTTTACTTAAAGGGATGACCAGCACACGAGTTAAAAGATTCCACTTGTGCATTTTTTAGTTTCTAATTTCTCATGCACTACAAATACTGGCCAAGTTTTTAAATTTCCTTCTAAATGTAATTAGCAACTCTGTTACAATACTTTTTTTTAATATTGTTTTTTTTTAGCTATTTCAAATAATAATAAAATGCAAAACCACTTAACAGAAACAATAAAACAAGCTTAAAACAGCACAAGGCATAAATAACAGCCAGAACGAGCATAGAAAGCCAGCGGAGGAAATAGAATAAACTTAAGCTTCAACTTTTATGTCTTCATAAAATCCCAGACAAAGGCAAAAAATAAACAGAATTAAATAAAAATAAAGAAAATATATATAGAGAGAGAAACAAGGGCAGCATTAAAAAAAAATTGCGTTTTTATAGTTTTTCACTCGGCATCTTACCCACGTCCACACAAAATGGCCAGGGACTTCAGTAGAATGGCAGCAACAAAAAAAGAAAAAAAAACTGAAGTGAAGTCTGTGTGTTGAGTTTAATATTAAGTTTGTAATAAATCTTTGTCTCGTTATCGATTTTGCCATCAATTGCCGGTCTGGGGAAAACTGAGGGATTAAAACGTAACAAATAAATTTATATTAATTAAAGGAAAATTGTGAACAAATTACATGGCTGGGAATATATCATTTTACACTCATGCGAGTAAGTCAAACAATAAAAAGAGCAACAGCGTTGGTCAGTCAGTGGCTTTTATTTAAGGAAATATAGGCCTTTAAGTGATCTCTCATACAAGTGAGGTACTTTTACACTCGTACATAAAGGAACGCGGTGCGGAATGATAGAGACAAATAAATTTCATATGGAATTAAAGTATTTTCTTTAACCACAAAATGTTAAATAATTATTACAGCATACGAACAATTAATCAATTCAAAATTAGGTATGAATTTTTATTAGTCGAACTTTCTTATGTAAATTGTTAATTTTTTCAACGGGCTTAAGTTCGAATCTGCAAGACTGAAAATCATTTTTTATTATTTTATTAATAAATGAATTTGTTCAAATTCTATTTATTATTTATATTAAGATTGCAATATTAAGAATATTTGCAATAATCATCAATTTTGAATGATTATTGAAAATATTCTTAATATTTCAATCTTAATATAAATAATAAACAGAATTTGAACAAACTCATTTATTAATAAAATAATAAAAAATAATTTTCAGTCTTGCAGATTCGAACTTAAGCCCGTTGAAAAAATTAACAATTCAAAATTAGTTAAAACTAAGAAAGTTTTAAAAAAAATTAACGATAACAGAGAGATGTGTGGTGTCGTGGGACACCGGATAGGAACAAAGTTCCTTATTATAAAAATATTAATTTTAAGTTTTATTCGAGGTATAAAGAAAATAATTATTCGGGCATATATTTTTTATTATAATATTTTTTTTTCGCCGACCAATGAAAATACAGAATCAATTTTGTTCCCAAACGAAATTGAATTCTGCCACGGCACGGTTGCGTATGATTAATATTTGTTTGTATGGAATCGTATTACTCATACGTCTTAAATATTGATATAGAAACACAACATCTTATGTTACGGACGTTTTTTCCCGGTTAGGGTACCCCTCCGCATCGTCCCATAAGAAACTTCGTTCCAAAATTATAGCCAATATGAATTTATTTGATTTGTATGCCAATTCTTTACAATTTTTTTCGCATAAGGCAACACAAATTTTTATGAAGGCAAAAAGAAAATTATTATTCTATTTGAAAATGGTTGTGTCTGAGAAGAGATTTTGTAATTTTTCAATTTCAAATTGCTTTTGCAAGACATTTAATAAGATAAATAATGACATCTTTCTAACTAAAATGGATAAAACAGCAGGTGCTTCTACAAAAAGTCATTTAGAATTCCTTATATTCATTAATGATGTGACCACAAATAACAGGTAAAAAAATTCAGTTTTTGTCTTTCGTATGTTTTATGGGCGCATAGAGGGGCCAAAGCTACTAATTTTTCGAATTAATTGACAAAAAATTCAAGTATGTATCGTGAAAATTGAAAGTATCCGCGTAAATAACACAAATTTCTTCATCAGCAGGCAAAAAATTAATCTGAAATATGTAACAGAATTTTTGTGGTGACCCGTTGAAATTAAATATTGTGAGGAAAAAAAGTTAAAAAATAGTAAAATAAAAATAATTAAATTAATTTACGCAAATAAATACTGTTTACAATGAAGAATTTCAAAAAATTTATAAATCTTATTATGCCGTCCTCAAGGCCGGGTATAATCAATATGTTTTTCTTAGATTTAAATTATTTGCGGTAGCGGTTTTGTTTTTAGTTTTTATATTGGAAGTGCCAAAAAGCATAGATTTTGTAAATTCAGCTGGACATAAAGTTATTAGTTGGGGTCAGTTGGGCAGGGAATTAAATATAATTTTATAGCTTGCACAGTTCAAAGTTATTTATGAAGTTACAGTCACCTCCGCTTTACTGGAAATAAGCAGAACCCAATTTTTTTTTCAGTTATCCGATTTTTTCTAAAAAACGTAGTTCGGTTTATTGAAATTTGTTACAGTTTAGCGTACTGCTTAAAATCACTAAAACAATATTTTTTTATATTAAATCTGCATTCTACATTTTGCCATTTAATTTAATTTTTTAACGGACAAAACATGCACAATTTTTTCAGCCTCAAGTTATGCTATCGATTTCTAATAAATAAATTTGTCATTATCTTTTTTTCACTAAAGCGAAGTAAGTTTCATACAAAAAGTAATTGTGGGCTTACTTTTGGTTTTCAGTAATACGATATATTCAGTAAAGCGTCGTTTCGCTAAAGCGAAGTGAATAAAACTAGCTGCGTATAAAATCAGTGCGGGGATTTGTATCGCTTGCAGTATTTTGATTTTTTTCAGTAAAGCGTGTTGCGCTAAAGCGAATTCGACTGTATGTGGAAATTAGTTCAATCATATACATGATACAACATGACCTCTACTTTGTATAGGCATTTTATACACGGACCAGAAATTGTTAATCACACTCTTTATCCACGGATCTTTTACCTATTGGCCAACTATCAGAAGAAGCTAGAGAAATAATAATTTAAAAAATTTAGGAAATTTCATTCAAGAAAGTGCACCCATGACAAATCTAAAGCAGATATTATAAACTGTATCTTGTTAAACTTCCATCATGTTGTTTCCAGTATCCCTAAGTTGCCGAAAAGAAGGCACATGCATTGCCAAATGTGGCTATGGACTTAATTAAACATGATGATGAAGATGATAATGATGTCTATGTTGACTGTTGTTGATGATGAATGATAATTAAGCCCTTTAATATATTTTTATTCTTAAATTTCTGAAATAAAAATCGTTATTTTTGTTTTTTTTTTCTGAGTTAAAAAAATCATTGAAAATCAGTTCTTAAATGATTCGTACCTGAAATATTTTAGTGAGAGGTGTTCTCTTTTAGTCACCCTCCTATCACTAGTTGATATAATGACAGTAATGCAATATGATAGTTTTTTTTGCCAGTAACATGCATAAATTTACTGTGTATAACTACTGTGGCTCTATAGCACAGTTCGTAATGTGTAATATGAGGGGGGTACCTGACTTCCCCTTTCTATATTCCTCAAATCTTGCTAAAATATTTCGATTGGTTTCAGAAATATCCACTTAAAATTTTGCGATCCTCGCTATTATTATTGTTGAGAAATTAATAAATTCGTGAAAAAGGGCATTTGACCCCACTGTGCGGCTTAAGTAAAACCCTGGATAAATTAATTTCTTTGAAAAATATTCAATTGCCGAGTGAGAACTGAATTGTTTTTATAACACGGAACAAAAAAAAATTTGTCCAAATAATAGGTGAATTTTTAAGAGCTTTAAAGAAAAGAACCGAAAATCTATAGAAATTTATAAAATCTTCATTTGAGTCGGTAGAACAATTTATAAAACTCAATTTTTGAAGATGATTTCATATAAATTATGACTGCTTCTACGTCCCAAATAGTTCATATGCTGATATTTCCAATATATCGGCCGGTACCCCACGAATGAATTCTTCAATATTCCATTAAGTCAATCATTGCGTGCTTGTCCCCATAGACACGAGTCTTCACTTAGCCTGACAAAAAATAGTCTAAGTCCCTTAAATCGCACAATGTAGGCAGCGGACTGATCGGTCCCAGAAGTGAAATAACCTGTTCACCGAATCCATCACACAATTGGCTTAGTGACACTACCATACGAAGTGAAACATATTGTCACTTATATATAATTCACCGAGTGCCAATAGAAGTCGTTTATTTAAAAATTAGTGTTTTATAGTCAAGACTGAATGAAAAGCGTTTTTCTGATCAATACGTTGACACGACCGATTCATTAACAAGATGGCACTTCTTCTGGTTCCGACTGTCATCGTATCAACAGGAAAAACTATCTTGCCCGTATACAACTTATTTACTAATTGCATTTATTACTTCTGATCACTTATTGAAAGTTTCTATTAAATCTATTTAATAAATATTATCTCATTAAGTAAAAACTAACGTGAAATCAAATAACTTCGTTCCTTTTGTTAATGGACATAAAAGATACAACCAAACAACGGGTGGTAATAAGTAGTATCCAAGTATTTAAAGAAAATTTTATATGCAGATAAATTTTAAATTTCTTGCTAAATATTATGAGTATTGAAATATTATTTTATTTCATTATCAAATTACAATCAATTTAAAGGTACTGTCAGGTTACACTAGGCAAGCGTTGGCCCAAATAAGCGTCGCCACTAAATAATAATAAAAAATATTTTGATACAAATGCGTATTTATTAAGTAAAACAAAATTCATTGACAATTAAACGACAGCGTTATTGAATCCAATTTAAATCTGTAAACACTTGTCCGAATTCAGAGATTTGCCACTAATATTTAGTGGGTTAAATTATTATTATTTTTTTTTTGCTAATGTTTACGAACTACAACCGCACGTTAAGTCACTGCTTATTTTGATACCCTCCGAAAAAGAATTTGGAGGGTATATTCACTTTGTCATTCCGTTTGTAACGCATCGAAATATCCATCTCAGACCATATAAAGCATATATATTCTTGATCAGTGATGAAATCTAAGACGAACTGAGCACGTCCGTCCGTCCGTCTATGGAAATCACGATTCAGTCCAAACGAAAAGAGCTAGACTCTTGAAATTTGGCATAAATATATTTTGAAGCTAAGAGCAGGTTAAGTTCGAAGATGGGCTAAATCGGGCAAGAGGGACAAAAGTTCCCCTAAGAAGAACAAAACCAACCCAGAAAAAACAACATGATTTTTTGGTTATTTTGTTAAGCAAATGATATATTTTTATGTCAAATACGGTCCAACGCCTTCAACTTGGAGCCATAAAATAAAAAAAAATTATTTTTGGACAACGCCCACTTTAGTGGGCGTTAATATATGCAAAAATAGCATAAAAATTTAACATATTGTTTTACTTAAGCCTACATTCCTTAAAAATAAAATTTTTAAGCTTTAATGACGAAGCTGAGACGAAACCTGGTACTACTCTGCCCTACCCCCTCCTTCCCTTCGCCCCCTAAATGACCCTACAAAAAAAAAAATTTTAAATTTTGTATATAATCATCCCAAGCATTTATCTTTAGAGTTTTATGACTGCCTGTTTCTGCCCTACCCCCTCTCCCCCTTTGCCCTCTAAATGACCCTATCACAAAAAAAAATTTTAATTTTGTATATAATTATCCCAAGCATTTATTTTTAGAGTTTTATGACAAAGGTGAAATATTTCCCCCACAGCCCTTGCCAGAGCGACCCCGCCAAAATACAGTTTTTATACCCTCCAAAGAGAATTGGACCCTAAATATGTATATCAGTGATGAAGTTTAAGACGGTCTAGCAATGCCCATACGTTCGTCTGTGGAAAACATGATATTGTCTATTTTTAAACCGTACGATATTATACAATGGAACTCTGGGCCACCAAGTTAAACATTTTAAATTCACTTATCAAATATTTGGAGGGTATTTAAGATTCGACCCGGTCGAATATAACGTTTTTACTTGTTTTTTTTATCTTGGACCAGCACTCAGGGGATGACCCCTATATATACAATGCATCGCGCTGGAACTGAAAACGAGGGGATAGTGTTGAGGGGACAGATTAGGAAAGATGAGATTTCAACATTTTACTTCGCGGCTAATTTTTGCTACAGGGCCGACGAAGGTGGGTGCTGTTACTCTGCTTTCTAGTACATGATAGTGTCAGTCGCTGCCAATTATGTTCAGTGACCAGTGACTATGCCTTCATCATTGAAACAGACTGGCAACAACTAACACAACCACGCACTAATGCTGATCAGAAGGATTCAACACAATATTTCATGACTCAGCGCGGAATCGAACTCAAGACCGTCCGCTTCATAGTCTCGTGTTCTACTACTTCAGTCAACAGCATTTAATTCACTAAAAAAAATCTATGCAAAAAAAAAATAATAATATCCGTAGTTCAAACATCAATAAAATTATTACTTTCATATTTTTTAATTAAATATTTGCCTACTTTCCTTTATGGCTTTAAATTGCTTCACTGAAAAGGTCGACACAATTATTTTTAATATTCTATTAAAATGAATTCTTAATATTTAAAACTAAAACGTTTGTTTCCTTCAATATTTTTGCCCCCAAATAGCCGATGGTCGTAAGTCATTGTTATTTGGGTTGCGTGACAAAAGAACATTCATTTATATTAAAGTCTTTATGGAGAACTTGAATGGCGCCAAAGGCAAGCCTACATCACTTAAATAAAATAAATAAATAATTTATAACACACACACACACACACTTACAAAGAACTTGAATGTAAAATAATAAAATCATTTGATTGGAAATGTAATAACATGTAGACAATCAACAAGGATGCTGTAGATTTTATTGACTCCGCAAAATGTGATCTGAAGGGTTTTCTTATTACGAAGGTGGATTAATAACTAAGTGAGTTTTTTTTAGTTACCCTCGTCTTAATTGATGTGGCCATACAGCTCCTGTCAACAGGCAAATGTCAGTTAACTTCTGTCAAAATTTGATCAAGCTGCGTCATTTACTTTGTTTTTGTGGACTCAAACCAGCCCTAACCTTGACAAATATCATGGGGACTCTACATCATCCATTTCCCTGGTAAAGAAAAGGTTTACTGAATTTCAATGTGGCCGTGGAAGCACGGAAAATGACGAACGTTCTAAGCGCCCATATCCGAAACAATTAAAAAAACCTACGATATAGTCTTAGCCGATCGGAGATTGAAAGTGAAAGAGATTGTGAAAGCCATAGGCATTCCAAATGACTCTGAATTTTCAATTTTGAATAATTACTTGGGCATAAGAAAGCTTTCCCGCAAGATGAGTGCCGCGTTTGCGCACAATGTCAGGGTGTCCACATGTGCAGTTGCCATGGCAAAAACACATGAATTGGGCTACGTATTGCTCTTTCATCCTCCATATTCTCTAGATTTAGTCACTAGTGTCTATTGCTTGTTCCCAAATTTGAAGAAATTGTTCGACGGAAACAGAATTGACTTCAAAGAGGAAGCAAATAAATGCTTATTTTGACGACATCGGCGAATCATATTTTTCGGAAGGAATGAAAAAATTGCAGAAACGTTGGCATAAGTGTGTAGAACCCAGAGGAGATTAAGTTAAAATAACTTTTTGTATAAAAATCTGTATTTTATTCAAAAAGTCAAGGACTTACTGACCCACCCTCGTATATTCCCATTGATAGTATCTTCCGAAAGAAATTGTACTATATAATATTGGGTGTTTTTTATTGAGGTATAGAACTTCGAATTGAAATAAAACACAAGAAAATCGTTTTAATGTCCATCAATTTGGCTTTATTGGAAGGATAATTTTATGCCATTAATGTTTAAATATGATTTCGGGCATGTGGCCGCCGCGGCTGGCTCGAATAAAGCCAATTCTACAGGTCCAATTTTCAACCACTTTTTCGAGCATATGGGGCCGTATGTTGGCAATAGCGCCACGAATGTTGGCTTCCAAGTCCCCTAACGTTTCTGGTTTGTTGGCGTAGACGAGCGACTTCACATATCCCCAAAGAAAATTATCCAATGGTGTCAAATCACACGATCTTGGTGGCCAATTGACAGGTCCATTCCGCGAAATTATGCGCTCATCGAATGTTTCCTTCAATAAATCGATTGTGACGTACGCTGTGTGGCATGTAGCGCCGTCTTGTTGGAACCACAACTCATCCACATTCATGCCATCCAATTCGGGAACAAAATAGTCGGTTATCATGGCTCTATACCGGTCTCCATTAACGGTAACTGACTCTCCAGCATTATTTCGGAAGAAGTATGGCCCAATGACTCCACCAGCCTATAGAGCACACCAAACAGTCAGTTTTTGTGGATGTAATGGCGTCTCAAGGGTCTCATGTGGATTTTCTTCACTCCAAATGCGGCAATTTTGCTTGTTGACGTAGCCATTCAACCAAAAATGAGCCTCATCACAAAATTTTGCGATGAAAATCAGCATCGAGATCAATCTGTAGAATTGGCTTTATTCGAGCCAGCCGCGGCGGCCACATGCCCGAAATCATATTTAAACATTAATGGCATAAAATTATCCTTCCAATAAAGCCAAATTGATGGACATTAAAACGATTTTCTTGTGTTTTATTTCAATTCGAAGTTCTATACCTCAATAAAAAAACACCCTGTATAAGAGTGTAAATAAATAATTTTTACAAAGAGATAAATTATTTACACAATTTCAATTGTTTTCTTAAACAAGACGATCGCAATCGGGAAGTATTTCTATAGGGTGTTTTTTTATAGAGTGACACAAGTTTAAATCATCATAAAACAAGGATATATATTTTTAATATCGATAAAAAGGGCTTTAGTGGAAAGAACATTTTATGAAATTAATGTCTAAATATAATTTCTGCCATTTGGCCACCACGGCTGGCGCGTAGAGGGTGCAACCTGGATCACCAATTTTCAACAATTAAAAAAATCTTCCATAAAGTGGAAGTACACAATTCCAGTCGCTGAGAACGGCAACGAATTGATTGATTAGGATCATTTTCAAAGCTTTCCTGTACAGCGGCTACAGTTTCTTCAGTGCGCACTGCTCGGCATCTCTCGGGGGATGCTCATGATCAGTAACAGTAAAAGTGGTCCGAAAACGATCTATTGTTGTTCGAATTAGCCGCTCTGAAGGACGATTATGTGCACGCCATAAAATGGAAGAAGTGCACGATGAGTTTGCGGAATAGAACAATTATTTCGATTAAAAATTTCAACAATTTGCAGGCGTTGCTCTGGTGTTGTAACACTAAAAAAACAATACTGAACCGATTTAAAGTCCCAAACGTTATGCTTTTAAAAATTTGACCAGAGCATTTTTTTACTAAGAAATAGTTTTATAATAAGGAATTTTATAATTTTAATTTCTTTTTTCCTATGCAATAATTTCGTTATGGCGTATTGAAGCAACTTTCGAGTCTAATGATGTTTCAGTTCCTTTACGGCTCTGCTTTATAGCCGCTTTGCATACTTAAGTATGTGCTTGATTAAAAATGACTATGTGAGTTTTATGTCTACGAATCAAATGGAAATTTTATGTGCAAGTGTTAAATAAGTATATTTAAGTACTTCTTGTTTCCTTGTTTGAAGTCTCTTCTATTTATTTATAGCACAACATATTTATAATAGTTTGTGAAAGGCTGCATACATTAATATTAAGAGTTATTTGTGAATTTGCAGGTTAAACAATTTTAAGCCCAAATAACAATAAAATTTAATAGACCAGAGCAGACCAGACCAGGACCACGTCGTCCATCTACCCACTCATTAAAATAAAACACAACGCAACACATCAAACTCGTAGTAATTTCATCACTTCTAAATTGAAATGCCATTAGGGTCTCATCACATCCACATCCACTTGCAATTACAATATCTTTGCATGTGTATGTTTATCTTATCTATGGGATTGTTTGTTGTTAACTCGTTTGGCTGAGTGAGTAATTGTGTGTACATGCGTTTCGTATTTACATATGTGATTCTGTGAACTAAAATTTTTGTTTACCCACCCATTTACACTTCCTAATGCTTCTTAAAACTTCCACATATTATGAAATGGAAAATTTGAATCAGGACATTAGTGCAGAATAAGAAGAAGAAACTAGGATGTGCATTCGGAGCACAATCGTTTGCACATGCTGATATTAAACAAAAGAAAATAATTTCATTATATATATTAGAACATTAATGAGCATTCATGGACTGGACAAAGAAATTCGTACGACTTTGTATGTCGAGTGTAGGCAAAATTGAGTGCACAGTGGTGTGGAATAAATGTGAGGCTTCCCACTAATTTTTTTTTTTTTAATGTATAATATTATATAACAGCAGCCAAATATCCTGAGCCAGGATATCGATGTTAATTGTTAACTAAAAATAAAAATATCAATTGTAGTAAGAATTTTAACGAACATTTTTATATTGCTATATTAAATTGAATTAAGATTCTATAGGCTAATTGTTCGAAATTTTTAATTTAAATCTCAGAAAGACATGATAAATATTCCAAGGCACAAAGGCAAGTCAACATCAGTTTTTGTTATTCAACTTACACAGCAGAGCAGAACAGCTGTTTTCGAAAGACGCAACCCTTTCATCATCAGTGCTCATGTGTATTGTGTTTGTCACCACTTATTAGGTGGCTTAGTTGAATGTGATAACAGTTCCTATTTACACAAATTTTATTGTGAAAAAGAATACGAGAACTGTATCAAGCTGATGTTAATATTTATGTTATCGTTATAATACCCGTGTTACCGTTTGATTATTTTTCTTCATGTCAAAATATCAATTGAATACACAGAAATAAAATATAAACAAATAAAAACGTTATATTCGACCGGGTCGAATCTTAAATACCCTCCAAATATTTAGTCAGTGAATATTTAAAATGTTTTACTTGGTGGGACAGAGTTCCTTTATATAATATCGTATGTCAACGCGCACTAAAGGGGGCGGGGTTCAAATATAGACAATATCATGTTTTCCACAGACGAACGTATGGGCATTGCTATACCGTCTTAGACTTCATAACTGATCAAGAATATATTTAATTAATCTGGTCCAATTCTCTTTGGAGGGTATAAAAACTGTATTTTGGCGGGGTCGCTCTGGCAAGGACTGTGGGGAAACCATTTCGTCTTTATCATAAAACTCTAAAAATAAATGCTTGGCATAACAAAATAAAATTTTTAATTTTTTTATAGAGCCATTTACGTGGCAAAAGGGGGAAGGGGGTAGGGCAGAAACAGGCAGTCACAAAACTCTAAAAATAAATTCTTGGGATAATTGTATACAAAATAAAAACTTTTTTTTTTTTTGGTAGGGTCATTTAGGGGTGAAGGGGGAGGAGGGGGTACGGCAGAGTAATACCAGGTTTCGTCTCAGCTTCGTCATTAAGGCTTAAAAATTTTGTTAAAAAGGAATGTAGGCTTAAGTAAAACAATTCGTTAAATTTTTATGCTATTTTTGCATATAATAACGCCCACTAAAGTAGGCGGGGTCCAAAAATAATTTTATTTTATTTTATGGATCCAAGTTTAAGGCGTTGGACCGTATTTGACATAAATATATAATTTGCTTAACAGAATAACCAAAAAACTTTAAAAATTATGTTGTTTTTTCTGGGTTGGTTTAGTTCTTCTTAGGGGAACTTTTTTCCCTCTCGCCCGATTTAGCCCATCTTCGAACTTAACCTGCTCTAAGTTTTAAAATATATTTATGCCAAATTTCAAGAGTCTAGCTCTCTTCGTTTGGACAGAATCGTGAATTCCACAGACGGACGGACGGACGGGCGGACATGCTCAGATCGTCTTAGATTTCATAACTGATCAAGAATATATATATACTTTATGGGGTCTGAGATGGATATTTCGCTGCGTTACAAACGGAATGACAAAGTGAATATACCCTCCAAATTCTTTTTTGGAGAGTATAAAAATAAATATTCTATTTCCTTAAATAGTTGATATTCCTAATGACTAGTACCATCGTGTAAAGTAAAAAAAGTTAAACAAAGAACACTGATGATATAGCGTAGCGGCCTCTAAATCAGTACTGATCCCTTCTGCTAGTTTGATGAGTAACATATTGTAAATATTCTACTCTTAATAAAAAATAAATTTTTTAATAAAAATTAAAAAAAAAATAGTTTGCAGATGGCAGATTTGAACTTGAGTCTGAATACAAATTCTTATCTTAATAATAAATTTTTAAGTTCGAAAAAAAAATTTACATTCACATTTACATATCAATATTTCATTTAGAGCTGCTTATGGAAATCAAAATCTTTGAAATTGGTAATTACTTAAGTATAGGGTGTTTTTTATAGGATGGCACACGTTTAAATCATAATAAAACAAGGATATATATTTTTAATATCAATGAAAAAGACTTTATATGATTTCTGCCATGTGCTCGCAGAAGTCCATTGAAAAAAATTAACAATTTACATAAGAAAGTTCGACTAATAAAAATTCATACATAATTTAAAACTAAAAAAAAATTTTCATAAAGTGGAAGGACACAACCCCAGTGGCTGAGAACGGCGACGAATTGATTGATTAACATCATTTTCAATGCTTTCCTGTAAAGCGGCTATAGCTTCTTCAGTGCGCACTGTTCGGCGTTCCACGGGATGTACATGATCAGTAACAGTAAATGTGGTCCGAAAACGATCTATTGTTCTTCGAATTAGCCGCTCTGAAAGACGATCATGTACGACATAAAATGGAAGAAGTGCACGATGAATTTGGCGAATAGAACAATTATTTTTATTAAAAATTTCAACAATTTGAACGCGTTGCTGTGACACTGTAAAAAAACTATTTTTTTTTTGTAAATGCATATTACAGTTCTTCCAAAGCTGATTTATTTTTAAAGCATTTTACAATACGTATTAATTAAATATATAAATAAAATTAATTAAATTAAAAAATATGTAAATTTTGGAAAAAAAATTCAATTAATATTAAAATAAATAAAAATTAATTCAAGCCAGAGGGAACTTCTTGTCGTTCCTGAATCAGGCATGATGGAACAAAAAATTCAGAAAAATGCCTTATTTCCCAGTCATTGAGAGTTAAGGGCATATCCAAAATTGCGCGAAATGAGAGATATAGCCACATTTTTTTTTGCGAATGTGAGATTAAGCCATATTTTTTAGAATATTGTTATGCATGGTGTAAACATTCTGTAAAATGGAAAATCCTTATGATTGCCGAAGGCCGGCAATGCAGAAAATCTTTCCTCAGCGAAGCCACTGTTCGACATACATGGAGGAGAAAATCCTTAAGCCCGGGCAAGGGCCGGCAATGCAGAAAATCTCTCCTCAGCGAAGCCACTGTTCGACATATGTAAAGGAGCAAATTCTTCAAAACTGAAATGCGATATAAAGCCATTTTCTAATATTGCTAATGTGAGCTAAGGTCATGATGATGATTTTAAAGCACCCCCCGGTAACACGGGTATTATAACAACAACATGTTAACATCAGGTTGATACAGTTCTCGTATTCTTTTTCACAATAAAATTTGTGTAAATAGGAACTGTTATCACATTCAACTAAGCCACCTAATAAGTGGTGACAAACACAATACACATGAGCACTGATGATGAAAGTGTTGCGGCTTTCGAAAACAGCTGTTCTGCTCTGCTGTGTAAGTTGAATAACAAAAAACTGATGTTGACTTGCCTTTGTGCCTTGGCATATTTATCATGTCTTTCTGAGATTTAAATTAAAATTTCGAACAATTAGCCTATAAAATCTTAATTCAATTTAATATAGCAATCTAAAATGTTCGTTTAAATTCTTACTACATATAAATAAAATTAATTAAATTAAAAAATATGTAAATTTTGGAAAAAAATTCAATTAATATTAAAATAAATAAAAATTAATTCAAGCCAGAGGGAACTTCTTGTCGTTCCTGAATCAGCACAAGACATGATTCTAAATATTCTACTTCTGCTGCAATATCATTTAAATTTCTTAGCCAAATCCTTAACACTCACCATCAGAGTGCTCAGTGAGCACCACTGTGTGGCATGAACATTCCAGAATGATTTATTTCGATTTTAATATCTAATGCTGATGTTTGCACTTTAAATAACAACGACACAGATTTAAAATTGAAATTTAATTTAAATTGTATTGAGCTATAATAATGAATTCTCATATATATTGAATTGGATGTCGGATAAATACTAAGAACTGCATTTTCCTTAAACAGTTTGGTTTCTTGCTTGTTTTAGCTTTAGCATGGGCACAATTAAATACATAAGGTTGACTAGTTCAGCCTACAGCAGTCAGATCTGTTTTTATTTACCATATTTTCAAGTAACTGCATATCGGTAAACAAAAACAATTAATAGAGGATTTTTATTAAATTTCACATTTATCAAAATTTTGACCAAATAGTGTGCATGTTTATAGTAATCTAATAATAATTAAGAATTTATTAAAATGATGTTCACAAGAGCTCTGAGAGAAATAAAATACCTCAATTTTAAACCCATACAATTTCATTGTGTTTATCTTTCATTTTCCAAAAACAAAGTCCTTTACACAATTACGTTGAATGTTTCAAAGAACAAGTGGAAAGTTTTCTCCTTTGCAATCCAAAAAGAAAAAAATATGACAAACTACAATAGAAGAGATGAAAAGTTTTATATTTACATTTATTTTTGTGTTGCAGAAAGTCAAATGTCAGTAAGCAACGTCAACATCTTTGCTTAAAGTTATTGCTTTTAGTGCTTTCTTGAGCTGTTGCTGTTGCTGCTGCTACTCCCCTTTCATTGTTTGCTCGTTCCTTAATGAAAGCGACACTAATACACATTCACTGACAAATACTTGTATATAATATTTTTAAATGAGACATCAAAAGGATTTTATTTGTCAGTTTTTAGTGTTGCAAATGCAACAACTATTTCTGGACTAAATAGCTGACTGAGTTTTTGGTCGGTCGCTCCGACATTTGTTGCCGTTTACCTTTATACGACAACTAAAACAAAAGCAAGATTGAGGAAAATTCTAGTGTCCTTAACTGTTGTTTCCATTTCAGTTGATATTGTTGTTTCTCAATGCCCATTCTTGATGTCTGTCGTTGCCGTTTTGTGGCCCTGTCAATGATATTTCTTAGATTTTATTAAACAGCATGTCAGAGGCAGCCTGTTTGTGACTTTATGTGTAAGGAGTTGTAAGGAGCCCCAGTAAACTGAAGTTTTTCACCGCAATACTTTTTTGATTGTTCTTTTGTTTTGGTCTTTTTCATTTTAATATTTTCACTTAAGGAAGAATACACGACGTTGGTAATTATATTGACTGTGGTAAGGATGATTATATCGTAAGCATTTTTATTACTGCCATAAAAGAAAAGATGCAAAATTGACTATTGCAATGCCAGGAATTTGTAATGGGGATATTTTGAGTATTGGAAAGAATTGTTTCATTGCTCTCATCATGAGAAGAAAACTATAATGACTTTATTGATTCAAATCATATCGTAGGCACATGTTCTTAAAATATATCGATGATACAATTTCACCACTGAGGATTTGAATGTGATATTCGTGTTAATGGGGCAGTAGTCTGCAGGACTCGCGGTCTTATACCAGTGATGTCTATATCAAATACTAATTATTTAAGGCTACTGCTAGGATTTTGAAAGATTTATTGTTAGGAACTCCTCTATGAAATCTAGATATTTTCTTCCCACTGTGGGAGTGGCGAAAAGAAAATTGTATACACGTTTATTGAAAATATATTTTTATTTTTCGATAACTTTTTGCCTGCTATTTTAAAGAGTGCCACTTTTGATAAGCAGATTGTTTAGATCAAATACAGGATGTTGTGGACTTCCAAACATAAATTCTCGTTTCATTTAGGGTTTTCTATTGATATATATTTACACTAGCTTATACCCGCGACTTTGTCCGCGAAGAACATGTGATATTTCAGCTAATGCTTATGTTGTGTCAATGATGGAGTTGTATTTTTACTGGATCAAAGTTTAAAGCATTATTAGTTATCAGTTTAAACATTTCACAGGTATATACATGTTTTCGACCACCCTTGACTAATCAATATGATCATTTCTAAAAACAAAAAACACTATGCTATTCCTCGGATCTAAAAATATTTCTACGCCAAATTTTATTTAAACAGCGGCTTAAGCGTGAAAAGGTAACAGACAGACAGAGTTACTTTCATATATAAGTATTATATTAGTAAGGAAAAAAGTGCAAGTCATCATAAAAAATTCAAGTCATCATAAAAAGTGCAAGTAATCAAAAAAAATGCAAGTCACCATAAGAAGTGCAAGTCATCATAAAAAGTGCAAGTCATCATAAAAAGTGCAAGTCATTTTAAAAAGTTCAAATCATTATAAAAAGTGCAAGTAATTATAAAAAGTGCAAGACATCTTAAAAAGTTCAAGTCATAATAAAAAGTGCAAGCCATCATGAAAAGTGCAAGTCATCATAAAAAGTGCAAGTCATCATAAAAAGTGCAAGTCAACATATAGAATGTAAGTCATCATAAAAAGTGCAAGTCATCATAAAAATGCAAGTCATCATATAAAGTGAAAGTCATCATAAAAAATGCAAGTCATCGTAAAAAGTGCAAGTCATCATAAAAAATGCAAATCATCATAAAAAATGCAAGTCAACATGAAAAATGCATGTCATTACAAAAAATGCAAGTCATCATAAAAAGTGCAATTCATCATAAAAAGTGCAAGTTATCATAAAAAGTGCAAGTCATTATAAAAAGTGCAAATCATTATAAAAGTGCAAGTCATTATAAAAAGTGCAAGTTATCATAAAAACTGCAAGTCATTATAAAAAGTACAAGTCATTACAAAAAGTGCAAGTCATCATAAAAAGTGCAAGTCATCATGAAAAGTGCAAGTCATCATAAAAAATGCAAGTCATCATAAAAAGTGCAAGTCATCATAAAGAGTGCAAGTCATTATAAAAAGTGCATGTCATGACAAAAACTGCAAGTCATCATAAAAAATGCAAGTCATCATAATAAGTGCAAATCATCATAAAAAGTGCAAGTCATTATAAAAAGTGCAGGTCATCATAAGACTTAACTACCCCGAAAATTTAGTTTTCAAGTTTTTACGATTTACGTGAGATGTTTCCCCCACGGCCTTTCTCGTCGTTACCCGGTATAGAGTTTTAAGGGAACTGTGACCCAAACGGGTTAAACATTTTTAACTTATCTCAGTCCCTTTTTTGCACGTTGATATAAAATATTAATACGTAAATTGCTTTTATGCTGATGGAAAGATGTCTCAGTCACGCTCCTTCCAAAAATAAAATTAAAAATTTAGTGTTAAACAACTGGTTCCCAAATATTTAAAACGTGCATTTTTACTATTTATTATGCCATCGTTGCCATTGTGCTCTGTTGCGTTAATTTTTGTATGTGTTACCTTTTCACGTTCTTCCTGTTCTAAGCAATGGAAAATATATAAATTTTTTTTTTCATCTTAATGTTTACAATTAAGCTTTGTTTTGTAAAAGGTTTTTCTGTTTTTTAGCGTTTTGTTAATGGTTCTCTTGTATTTTTTATGGTAAAGCTAAAGTAGAATCACTTCTTTTGCCGTGTTCTGTTTTTCTTTTTTTTACTCTTTGTAGTAGTTGTTATTTTTGTGTTTAGTCATCTGGTTGCCTGATGGTAGTATTCCTTGTAACACACAAAGAGGATGAAGACAACAATGAATTTGAGGAAACATGACATTTTTGTTGCTCATTCGTTAAAATGCAAAAAAAAAAAAAAACAACAAAAAAATACACGTTCTTTCAGGCAGCGTTGTAGTCGTTGTTCATGTTGCTTGCGACAATATCTGTAAACGTATGTTCGGTTATTTGTGTTGGTGAACAATTCGTACGTTGGATGAATTGTTCACATTTGTCACAATAGTGGCAACTGTCATAACAATTCTTTTGTTTTATGACAAGATTTACCATTATTTCTTCGTCATTTTTTGTTTTTTTTTTTTTGTTTTTTTGTCCCTCATTCAATGTTAATCTTGACAAAAGCCACTTGTTGATGTTGAGCAGAAAATAATTCTGTTGATTGTTTACATTTGCTGGGAGACGTTGGGTTACAGCAAGTTTTTGCAGCATTTGCAAATTTGTTATATTGTGGTGGTCTTGAAATATTTAAAAACCGCCATTAAAATTCTTGTTTTGTTTTGAATAAAATGGCTAGAAGAATCTGTGGTTGATAGCATGCAAAAAAAGGTACTAGAATTTGAATCGTTACTGTAGTGGGGGAATTTATGCGTTAATTGTCTGGCACGTTTTACATCCAGTGCGGTGAAAATGGGAGTGCAACAAAAAGCTATTGTGTCGCAAGCGGTTAAAATATGCTATACAAGTGTTTTTTTATTTTTTTAAAACATTCTCATAATTTTCAGGAACCAACCAACAACGTTTTCTTTTTCTAATGCAAACGTCGGAAAGATACTAAATTTACAGCAGCAAAAATAAATCAAATTGCAAGTTCAGCTGCTGCTCTTTAGAGAATATGACTCTGCAATCGTATCACATTGTTTGAAATATGTATTAGTCCATTCAGGACTCTCAAGCATTAATCCCTTTTATTTTAGAAATAAATTTAATGACTGTTGCCATGTCCTTTTAATGCAGCAGCAGAGTAATTACTATTTCATATCAATTAAAGTTAATAAAAAATTTAAATAGGAACCTCAATGCTGTAACAAATTTAAATCATAAAATTGTCAATAATTGTTTTTCAAAAAGAAGTTTGTTTTCTAAAATAAAATAAAACAAAAAATTTAGATGAAGATGATTAAAATGTTTAGTGTATTACGAAGAGACAAGTTCGACAATTATGAATGAAAAATTATAGCTGACTTCAAAGCCAAATCTTTAAGCAAAATTCGCCATGTGATGATTTTGGATAACCCCAATTGTTGAGAACGTCGAGGAATTGACAAATTTTGATCTGCTTCAAGACTTTGGCTCACGGCTGCGATATTTTCAGTTGAACGACTCGATCAAACACACGTTGGTGTTGGCACATTTTGTATCAAGGCTGTTGCCTGGAAAATAACGACCAAATTCTTATGTTGTCCTAAAACAACACGAACTTTACGAAATGCAACTTTAAAACAACCACCATTTTCATAGTGGATTTTAATTATTTTAATGCGATTTTCGAGCAAAATCGAAGTCATTGCAACAATTGCCAATGCATCTACGGATACTATGAATAATACTCCAAAAACGTTGCTGTTGGCTGAAGTAGTAGAACACGAGACTATGAAGCGGAAGGTCCTGAGTTCAACCCCGCGTTGAGTCATGAAATTTTGTGTTGAATTCTTCTGATTCCGCATGAGTGCATGGTCGTGTTAGTTAGTGCCAGCCTGTCTCAATGATGAAGGCACAGCACTGGATACTGAACATACGAGTAATTGGCAGCTACTGACAGTATCGTGTAATAAAAACAGAGTAGCAGAACCCTCCCTCGTCGATCCTGTACCAAAAAAAAATAGCCGGCGAAGTTAAAAAGGTTGAAATAACTACAAAACATTTTCTTTCTTCTCATCTTTCTTCATCTGTCTCCTCAATGCTATCCCCTCCTTTTCAGTTCCGGTGTAATGCACTGCATATGTAGGGGTCATCATCTGAGTGCTGGTCCAAGATAAAAAAAAATATATGTCAAAACTATCACATTCTTGGTGTTGCCACAATTGAAAAAAACAACGTTCTTGTTGCAAAACCATAATGGAGTATAAAAATTAAATATCTGAACCAGCTGAGGGTATTACATCCAGTTTTCATTTATTAGGACCAGGAGTCACAAGATGAGCCCTAGACATGCAGTGCATTGCACCAGAACTAGAATGGAGGGGATAATATTGAGAGCGATAAGAAAATACAAAATTTAATGTAGTTTTTTTTATTGTAATATTAATCAAGCTTATGGTCGTTTCTATAAAATTTTATTTCGGCTAATTTTTATTCAATATTTCGTTAACAGCTTGTTAACATCTTCAGGAAATAAAAATTATTGAAATTTTATAGAAAAAAAAATATATAAAACGACCAAAAGCTTGATTGGTATTGCAATAAACTGATAAGGTCAATAAAAATAAATCAGTCACTGCGTGGATGGTCCATCCCCTTACTGGCCTACTCGTGGGAACAACACATGGAAAAATTTAATAAAACAAAAAAAAACAACAAAACAGAAGGGAAGATATCTCTTCAGAGGACGACCATCTTGCCTCCAGCCAGGAGACAGTAGTCGGCCTCTCGGATGGTGCTGGTAAAAGCCAAAGTACCCCGCTATCCGCACAAACACTAGTCAACAAGAAAATGCCCCAAACACCGGTAATAGGGGCTGATAGCGGGTCCAAGGGGAAACCTAAAAATAGGAGCCAGAAAGAACTCCTTACGATGAGGTACTCCAAGGCCGTATTCATTCTTGACAAGATAGCCAAGAATGCTGCGAACGGAATAAATCATCTGCATGATGCTGAGGACAAGGTGAGATATCAGGCCGTGGTGGATGAATATCATAAGTTTATGGATTCTCTACCAAGTACGTCTGGTACAACACCGACATCCCAACAAAAAGAAGGTGAAAAAGGTGCTAAGAGAAATCGATCTCAGACAGAGAGCGGTCAGGCATCAAAAAAGAGGAAGGTTCAGCAGAAGACGTCCACGCCTCAACCAGCATCATCGTCATCCACGAGAAGGCCCTTTAACGAGGTAACTGACGAACAGTAAGAGTGGGAAGACTCTCCCTGTAATAACGGAGTGTGGGGCCATCGAACCGAAATTGGCTGAGCTGGTAATGGACTACGTCCTCTCCAATTAGGATAAGCCTGCCCGTCGCTTCGACTCCGATGAGATACATCGGGGGTACATGGTGATCAAATGCTTGGACGCACTTTCAAAGGAATTCCTCAGCGACAGTATCGCTAAGATCAGTGAGACTTGGGATGGGTTAAGCCTAAAACTCATCCCTGCAGAGGAAATACCGAAGAGACAGCGTGCAAGGATTTGCTTACCAAAACTAAGCAACGACGGCGGCAAAATGCTGGAGTGTTTGAAGCTCCAAAACTTTTTTTCGTCGCCCAATTTTTCCTACAGGACTAACGAAGGAGTGTGCTGTCACTCTGCTCTTAGTACATGATCGTGTCAATCGCTGCCAGTAATTGTTCAGTGACCCTCAGCACTGAAACAGAACATGCACCGAATGTAGATCAGAAAAATTCGATATCATATTTATGTATGAGTGCGGAATCGAACTCGAGATTTTGGGATTCATTGTGTCGGGTTAGCTACTCCAGCAAGCAACCTCACCCATACAACCACTTTGTTCCTCTTACTTCAGTGATTATATTCCAAAGGTAGCTGTTGACTGAAGTAGTTAACACGAGGCTATGAAGCGGAAGGTTCTAAGTTCAACCCTGCACTGAGTCTTGAATATTGTGCCGACTTCTACTGATCAACATTAGTGCATGGTTGTGTTAGTTGTTGTCAGCCTGTTTCAGTGATGAAGGCATAGCACTCACTGATCACTGAATATAACTTTCAGCGACTGACACAACCATGTACTAAAGAGCAGAGGAACAGAACTCACCTGCATCAGCCTTACAGCAAAAAAAATTGCCGGCGAAATAAAAAGATTCAAATTGCTACAAAAAAGAAAGAAATAAAAAAACTGTCTATCTTCCCATCTATCCCCTGAATACTATCCCCTCCTTTTCAGTTCCGGTGCAATGCATTGCATATGTAGGGGTCATCCCCTGAGCGCCAGTCCTACTCCTAAAACAAATATATATAGTTTTTTTTTTAATTCATTTCATTTACAATCTATCCACTGATAATAAGTAAATTTTTTAAAATAAAGAATAACATTCATTATTGAACTTCAATAAAAACAACAATACAAAAACTGTTAAAGTTCTTTCAAAAATTCATATTATAGACATTATATACAAAAATCCTAAAGTTAAAATATATATATATATATATATATATATATATATATATATATAAAATTTTGTATAACATTTTCTTATATAATAATTAAAAAAAATTATAAACTCTACATTTGTATGTTATCGTATTTGTCGGCTATTCATAGCGCCATAATCATGTGCTTAAACTCTGACACTTTGAAAATTGTTGAAAAGTAATACATTTAATCAAAAAAATAAATATGTACACGCGCTTACTACAAAAAAAAAAACATCTCTAACAGAAATAAACCACAGAGTACAATTTCGCACAAACTCACGATTAATTGAGTGACATTAAATGGCCAAGAATTTTACAATAAGAAAACGAAAATTGCACAACAGCAGCAGAAATACAATTTTATTACGCAAATGCAAGAAATAGAAGATGCAACAGGAAAGAACATGTGTTTCAGATTTAAGTTTAGACGTAGGATGAGTACAGGGAAACATGTGCATGCATGCACGTGTGCGTGTGTGTGTGCGTGCATGTGTAGTTTTTATATGCTACTTGGGTGTGTTTTAGAGATAAAATTAGAATGGATGAAAGACTACTGATACACATTCGGTTGGCTGGCAGCAATTCTACTTCCTTTTGATTGTGTAGAGTTTATTAAACTCATAAAAATAATTGTTGTGCAAAATAAAAAATTTGGGTACAAAGATCATATAATGAAAATATTAAGAATTATAAATGTGTGTTGTTTACAAATAACTGCAACTGGAATTTTATTTACCCTACACCATAACACATTCAATTTTATGCCGCTTCCTAATTTTACTTCTGTGAGTACTTATTATTGTCCGTCCATTAATATGTAATTTCAGGAAGTGGAGGGTGAATAATATCGCGAAGAGAAAGTGGCTATAATTATATTAAAGATATTCGTATACTTGAATATTATGATTTAAATTCGGCAAAATTTTGACTTTTACTGGGAGCGATATAAAAGCCGCGTGCTTAAACATTTTGTTAATCCAGCTTTTGCAAACTTAGAAATAAATAACTGATTTTTTTTTTTAAATAACAAACGATTTTTAATCTATAGAAATAAAAATCAAATTACTTTCGTTGTAATATGGTGTTCACACATACAGCAATATTCAAATTATAACAATTAAGGCCATTATTGAGAATAAATTTTCATATAAAAATTACATTTAACTTATTGGCAATTAAGAGATAATTGTTTTAATAATGAGTAAAATGTATAATGCAACACTGTCAGTATTGTGTTCAGTGAAAAGCTTTTACAAAAGTGAAAGCTTTCACAACGAAAGTACTCATAGAGTACACTTTGTTTAAATTTGACTAATGCTGTTGGCTGAAGTAGTAGAACACAGGACTAGCGAGGGATTGAACTCAGGATCCTCCACTTCATAGTCTCGTATTCTACTACTTCAGCCAAAAGCATTAGTAAAATTTCGACAAAGTGTATTCAATAAGTACTTTTGTTGTAAAAGCTTTCACTTTTGTAAAAGCTTTTCACTGAACACAATACTGACAGTGTTGCATTATACATTTTACTCATTATTAAAACAATTATCTCTTAATTGCCAATAAGTTAATTGTAATTTTTATATGAAAATTTAGTCCCAATAATTGTTATAATTTGAAATTTGCTTTATAAGTGAATACCAATATTAATGATTACAAAAAAAATCGAAATATGCCACTCTTATTAAAAAATAATTTCAATTTTATAAAAGCCTTAAAAAATAATTTCCAGATTGCAGATTTAAACTTAAGTCTGAATAAAAAATTCGCATCTTCGTAATAACAACTAAAATTCATAAAATAGTAAAACTTTCGAATGAAGCAGCTGAAAATTAACTCCAAATAGTTTTCAAAACTTATTCATAAGATAAGATTCTGAAACCTGGAACCGCGCTGTTCTATGCTCACTGGAATTTTCATGGAAGTCAGCATGCTACTGTGCTACAACTAGAAATAAGAAACTATTCCTTGTATGACATATATGACTAGATTTTTTTCCCATGATTCGAAACAGTTTTAAAATTGTACCACCCTAATACTTATACATTAAATATGTGAGGTTCTTAGAAATACAAGGGGCCAAACAACTAAGTCCATACTCCAGAAATAAAAGATATTTAAACAAGCTCTGGCAATGTTTATTGCCAGCACAAAATTTAAAAAAATATTTCAATTATATACATGAAATACTTCGAGCGAAAACTTTATGATCCCAGATCTAATCGCAAGAACATCGTTGTGAATGGAGTTTTTTTTCAAATATAGTGATTTCCCTAGTTTAAGGTAAAATGTTTCTAGAAAGAACAATAATTAATCGATCTAATTAATTTTAGCCTTCTAGACACGAATTTATGAAATTAAGAATTTTGTCCTGTAATAAATTTGAAATTTGATAACAATTAAGGCCTAAGTTCGAATCTGCAAGACTGCAAACCATTTTTTATTATTTTATTAATAAATGAATTTGTTCAAATTCTATTTTTATTAATTTATTAATATATATTAATTTATTAATAAAAATAGAATTTGAACAAATTCATTTATTAATAAAATAATAAAAAATGGTTTGCAGTCTTGCAGATTCGAACTTAAGCCCGTTGATAAAATTAACAATTTACATAAGAAAGTTCGACTAATAAAAATTCACACATAATTTATAACAATTAAGTTAATGGCCAGACAAATAATTTTGAAATTAATCATATAAATTTTATATTCATATAACATACGCATTCAAGATGAAATGCCCTTGTGAGTTTTTACTTTTAAGAAATCATTATTTGCTGTCACAGACATTTGGTTTTATTAGAAGGTTTATAATCAATCAAAAAAATATATTAAAATGTATTAGCGACACACACAATTACATTTTATAATACGAAATTATTATTGAGAAATAGGATTACTGATCAATCACAGTCAAACTTAGCAAACGATTATTATAAGGATTATGACAAGAAAGTTATATGACTGAAACCACTCTTAGCACCCGATTAATCTAAACAACAACAAAACCCCAAATCTAAAACCTGAGTAGGGGCACCACAACTTTCTCATTTATATATTTTTAAAGTATTTTAAACTCACTCATCACACTTCTCGGTTTTTTTTTCTTTTTTACAGCTTCTTTAAATATAATTTTGCACAAGCAAAATAAAAACAATGTTTTTCTTTTCAAATCTAGATAGTTGTCTGCATTATTTCATCGCAAAGATTTTACTTGTTGCTTTACAAATTGCAGTAGCTAAGTTATAAATTGAAAGAAAAAAAAACTCACACACACACACACACCCAAAAATGTGTTGCTTGCGTTGATGTGACCAGAAATATGTTAAAATTTCATGAATGTTTTTGCTAAAATCCAACGTCTTAGATTTTATATATTTCGCTCTTGTACTGCGACTGCAAATGCATTGCGAACAAGTATTTTTACCAAAAAGTTATTTAGTTTATTTTGAAGTGAGCGCAAAGAAACGCCGGTGCTACGCGTACGACACAGGCCGGTGTCGGTGTCGGCCCGGCATGGGCGTGTGCCCTTAAACCGTTTTTGGCGCGTGTTGTATAAAAAGTTATTTCAATAATTTAGGGTCCAACTTCCATACAATTTTTTTTTTTTTAATTTTCATCTAGTAATTAAACGTTTCTCATAAGTTTATCGGCATGTAAAAGTATAAGTGTGCCTGTAGTGAATTAAACAATTAAAATGAACTAAAACAGCAACGAAAACAGATTAGAGAAAACGAATTGTGAAAATATATATAACGACTGTATGATCGATCGACTCCAAAATGTATTGAATTGAATCATATGCAACTTTTGGAAAAGTTTAGCTCAATATTAATAAATTGAGCGGAGCTAAATACAAGAAATCGGTAAGTAGTGCTTCACACGGTGTTTAATAAAAATATAAGAATAAGGGCGATATC
This sequence comes from Linnaemya tessellans, assembly GCA_951800035.1. NCBI lineage: Eukaryota > Metazoa > Arthropoda > Insecta > Diptera > Tachinidae > Linnaemya > Linnaemya tessellans. The sequence continues at coordinate 43,614,867 of OX637535.1, forward strand.
TTGTGTACCCTTCATCAACGTATGTTCGGAGTATATAGGTTTTTACTCCCAAATTAAAAATTTTTTAGATCAAATTAAAATTTTTTAAATTCAAACAAATTTCAAAAAAATTATGAAAAAAATAATTGTAGTGGCAAAACAAAATGTATGTGTTTAAAGCACGGTTACACTTATCATATATTTCCACAATAAAGTGTAATCACTTAATACTAATGAAAAACCCTTTTAATTCAAATAAGTGTTAATTGAGTTAAGCAGTTTCCAATAATAAAAAATACTAAATTTGTGTATTAGCTTTGTATGAAATTATTTTATTTAAAAAACATGTAATATTTTTACATAGTATTTGATGGTTACGCTTTTTTGGGCAAATATTTGATGAGTGTGACTGTAGCTTTAGTAATGGCGTTTCAAGTCATTTGAGATGTTTTATATACTGATACATAAATAAAAATTATTAGCAAATTTATTTCTCAAACATAATTTATATAGGTTTTTACTCCCAAATTAAAAATTTTTTAGATCAAATTCAAATTTTTTGAATGCAAACTGAATTTTTTTCCAAACAAACTAACATTTATTTCAAATAAATTAAATTATTTTTAAAATAAATTAAAATTTTTGCATATCAAATTCAACATTTTTCATATTAAATTCACATTTTTTAATTTAAAATTAAGTATTTTCATTTTCAAATTCAATTGTTTTTAAAGTTTGTTTAATTGTTATTTAAAACTAAGTTGTTTTATTTAAAATTAAAAATTTTTAAAATTAACGAAGTTTTTATACATTAACTCGCTTTTTTTGACTTTAAACTGATTTGTTTATTAAATTAACTTAATTTTTTTATATATTCTGTTTTCTTTAATATTGTTAAAAAATATACAACTGCCTGTCCCACTGGAATATCTTCCAATCCTGTACTGTTATACACAGTAAAAACTTTTGAATTACATTTACTACCAAATCTAAAAAATAAGTTCATTCGAATGTAATGAAATTTAAAACAAGTAAAAACGTTATATTCGACCGGGTCGAATCTTAAATACCCTCCAAATATTTAGTAAGTAAATTTAAAATGTTTAATTTGGTGGGACAGAGTTCCTTTATATAATATCGTACGTCAACGCCTACTGAAGGGGGCGGGTTTAAAAATAGCCAATATCATGTTTTCCATAGACGAACGTATGGGCATTGCTAGACCGTCTTAAACTTCATCACTAATCAAGAATATACATATTTACTTTATAGGGTCCAATTCTCTTTGGAGGGTATAAAAACTGTATTTTGGCGAGGTCGCTCTGGCAAGGGCTGTGGGGGAAATATTTCACCTTTGTCATAAAACTCCAAAAATAAATGCTTGGGGTAATTATATACAAAATTAAAATTTTTTTTTTATAGGGTCATTTAGAGGGCAAAGGGGAAGAGGGCGTAGGGCAGAAACAGGTAGACATAAAACTCTAAAAATAAATGCTTGGGATGATTAAACACAAAATTAAAAGAAGTTTTTATTTATTTTTAATAGGGTCATTTAGCGGGCAAAGGGTGAGGAGGGGGTATGGCAGCAACAGGCAGTCATAAAACTCTAAAGATAAATGCTTGGGATGATTATGTACAAAATTTAAAAAACAATTTTTTTTTTAGTAGGGTCATTTAGGGGGCGAAGGGGAAGGAGGGGGTAGGGCAGAGTAGTACCAGGTAACGCCTCAGCTTCGTCATTAAAGCTTACAAATTTTATTTTTAAGGAATGTAGGCTTAAGTAAAACAATTTGTTAAATTTTTATGCTATTTTTGCCTATAATAACGCCCACTAAAGTGTCAAAAGGGTCAAAAAATATTTTTATTTTATTTTGTGGCTCCAAGTTTAAGGCGCTGGACCGTATTTGACATAAAAATATATCATGTTATTAACAAAATAACCAAAAAACTTTAAAAATTATGTTGTTTTTTCTGGGTTGGTTTAGTTCTTCTTTGGGGAACTTTTTTCCCTCTTGCCCGATTTACCCCATCTTCGAACTTAACCTGCTCTAAGCTTCAATATTTGTGCCAAATTTCAAGAGTCTAGCTCTTTTCGTTTGGACTGAATCGTGATTTCCACAGACGGACGGACGGACATGCTCAGTTCGTTTTGGATTTCATCACTGATCAAGAATATATATACTTTATGGGGTCTGAGATGGATATTTCGATCCGTTACAAACGGAATGACAAAGTGAATATACCCTCCAAATTCTTTTTTGGAGGGTATAAAAAAGGAAGAAACCTTAAAAATTAAGTTAATTTATATTTTTATATTTATTCTATGAAATTATAAAACTTAACTCAAATCTAGTTCATAGTAGTACTAATCGAAAAGTTTAAAAATTAAACTACGACCCATAGAAATACGTCAAATAAGAGCTTAATACACATAAATTATTTTTTATAAACAAGGCCTTTATTTTTTAAGCTTTTAATATTGAATTAAAAAACAATTGAATTTGTATTTTAATAATTTGAATTTGAAAAGAAAAACATGGAATTATAAATGAAAAAAATTTTATTTAAAAAGGAAAATGTTTAATTCGTGTTGAAAGTAATTCAAATTACTTTGAAAAAAAGTTAATTTCTTTTGAAAATAATTTAATTTATTTTTGAAAAAAGTTGTATTTGTTCCGAAAATGGGTTAGTTTGAGAGTAAAAACCTATATATGTACAACCTTCTTATTCAATTAAGTGGAAGTTTGGAATAATATCCTTAGTTATTCTAAGAACTTTTAAATGAACGTTCCCTGATGATCTGCATTAAGTAGCAAAAAAACAATCTCTTAACAATCACTATGAACTTTTTTAAAAATTTGAGAAATAAGATGGAAGCATTGAAGTGTTAAACTAGACTTCTTAAATACATATAAATTAAACTTCCAAAAATTTCTTCTGGTAAAAAGTCAATTGAAGTTTCATACAACAACGATTTCTTGAAAATCTTATACTGTTCTGCCAAAAAACAAATAAAAATATGTTATCCCGAAGAATACGAACACCGCATTCGAATTGTTTTGGTAAAATCTAACAGAAAGCATTTATTTCCAAGGTTTGTTTAAACTTAAAAATACGGTTTGAATAAAAATTCTTCTTTAGATAGTCCCATTATAAAATTTAACCCTTATTTGGTTAATTAAGAGCAAATATTTTTATTTAGCTAATATCTCGTACGCTTAAATGCTACAATATTAAATAAAAAACTATTTTACAAAAGCAATTGTGTACCACAAAATTAAACACACCTCCAAGCCTTAGACCATTCCACGCCATAAACTTAATATAAGTCATTAGCAATAGACTAGAAAGACAACGGCGTTAAGTTTTTCACCTGCAACCCGTACGCACAAACATAATTACATATATGACTTAATAAAGGTAAATACTTATTGCACACATACGATGATGACATGGATGTGGCATTTTAAGGGCATGTGTGTTAATGCTTGAATGTGTGTGTATGTAGTAGACCTCTCAATCCTTTTGCACAATAAAGGACTAAATTAAATTAAAGTCTTTCCCAGTACAATACAAAAAAAATAAAAATAAAAGCAAAAAAACAACAACAAAAATTACAAAAAAAAAAATGCCACATAACAACCAAAAGTCCCAAGAAAAAAGGTAAAACCATTAAATCTTTTGTAATTTCTTTTTTATAGCCAACTTGTGTTTGGCAGTGGAGTTTGAAAGAAACGCAGAAAAGAATGAAATCAACACAAACACACACACACATACACATACACAAAAAAAGTAATCTTTTGTATTGTTGATGTTAACGAAAATCATACAACATTTACACACTCCACTCGGTGATGTGAGTCCACACTGTACGAGCTTACACTCTCGTAAATGCTCATACGTAAATGCCTTGACTTAAACGTCCCTTAAAAATATAGACAATGGGAAAAGTTTGCCTTAGAAATTAAATAAAAGGTATTGCTGCTACACTGCAAAAAAAAAATAGGTGGAAGACGGCGGCGCAATGATTTCGCACAAATAATCAATTGCCATCTAAGTAAATTAGTTTAGAAAAAGTTGTAGGGCTTTATTTTGTAAGAAGCAGTTTATCCATAAATTTAATAACTTTTAAATGAAATTTATTTGTTGATGGTTAAGCAATGTCTACATGCATTGCATTGGTGCTTTCAAAATAGGGCTGTTCTGAGCCGCAGTGTGAGTATGAACTTAAAGGCGAATTCACCCATGTTTTCCGCACAAAAGTTTTGTCCGGACAAAATTTATTTTACTGAGAGTTTTCTGCAGCACGATTCACTCATTTCGATAAATTTGTCCGGAAAATCAAAAGTTGCCATTCATATAAAAAATGAGTTTTGCAAAATGGTAGTACTGCAGCGATTTTTTATGTTTTGCTTTGTTTTCTTGATATTTTAGATATTTGGATATTACATGTTTTAAATTATTTTTCAAGAATTTGTGATAATAATAATGGACGAGAAAAGTAAATTGCTTTACCTTATGGCCATTGAATTGCATAAAGCATTGTTATTAGCAAAATACATATAAAAAAGAAACAAATAGATAATAACGAGTGATTTTTTTGCTATTATCTTTTTGGCAACACTGGTTTTGACAGCTCACGCACGTTTCGTATCTTGTGTCACTGTCAAACATCTTCAGTTTGGTCTATAATTTAATCATGAATCGTCTTACAAACGAACAACGCTTGCAAATTATTGAATTTTATTACCAAAATGCGTGCTCTGTTAAGAAAGTTCATCGCGCCCTTCTTCCATTTTATGGTCAGTTAATCGACCTACTGAGGCTTCTATTCGCGCTATTGTGACAAAATTTCGCACCAAATTTACATTGTTGGACATTAAACCACCAACACGTTTACGTAGAGTGCGAACTGAAGAAAATATCGCAGCCGTATCGGCCAGTGTTGGTGATGACCGTGAATTATCGATTCGGCGCCGTTCGCAGCAATTTGGCCTCTGTTACTCCACTACGTGGAAAATTTTGCGGAAGGATTTGGGTGTGAAGCCTTATAAGATACAGCTGGTGCAAGAATTGAAGCCAAACGACCCACCACAACGCCGAATTTTTGTTGAACGGGCTCTTGAAAAGTTGGATGAAGATCCACTTTTTTATCGAAGAATTGTGTTCAGCGACGAGGCTCATTTCTGGTTGAATGGATACGTGAACAAGCAAAACTGCCGTATTTGGAGTGAAGAGCAACCAGAAGCATTGCAAGAGCTACCAATGCATCCACAAAAAACAACCGTTTGGTGCGGATTATGGGCTGGCGGCATCATTGGGCTGTATTTCTTCAAAGATGATGCGAATCACAACGTTACTGTGAATGGTGAGCGCTACCGTGCGATGATAACAAACTTTTTTTTGCCCAAAATGGAAGAGCTTGACTTGCATGACATGTGGTTTCAACAAGACGGTGCCACATGCCACACAGCACGCGAAACAATGGACCAATTGAGAGGCGAGTTCGGTGAACAGTTTATTTCACGTTTGGGACCGGTCAATTGGCCGCCCAGATCGTGCGATTTAACGCCTCTAGACTATTTTTTGTGGGGCTATGTTAAGGCTAATGTCTATAGCGACAAGCCCGCTTCGATTGACGCACTGGAAGCCAACATTGAAGCATTTGTTCCTGAGATACCGGCCGAAATGTTGGAAAGAGTATGCCAAAATTGGACTAAGCGGATGGACCATTTGAAACGCAGCCGCGGCCAACATTTGCATATAATAATCTTAAACATTAAATTATATCGACCCTACTATCGATCCAAATAAATATTTCATGCATTTTTTTTTGAATTTTATATGTTTTTTTTTGAAAAAAATTTCCGATAGCTCTTAAAAAATCACCTTTTATTAGTTCTCAAAATTTATTTTTTTAGTCTCACACACAATTTAATATATCAAACACAAAATGTCACCTCAACTTTATGTGAAAAAGTTTAACGTATTGGCAACTCAGTTCAATTTTGTCCGGACAAAATATAAAATTAGACCAATTCAACTCTGAGAGTTGTTCGTAAAAAATATTTTCTCTCTCTCAAGAAGAGAGGCGTCAAACTACATATGAAAAAAAATTTGTTCGGACAAAAATTTTGTTCGGACAACATGGGCGAATCCGGTTTAAGTGTATTAAGTCCGAGACACATAGAATCCGTCATACGTTATACGTCGAGTTTTTCAACTGACATGAACGTACTGACGGAAAATACTGGCACAATGAGAACTTTGTTGACGGATATTAAATCAATTGTATGTTCCCCATTTTTTTTTTTTTTTTAGGAGTAGGACCAGCACTCAGGGGATGACCCCTATATATGCAATGCATTGCGCCGGAACTAAAAACGAGGGGATAGTATTGAGGGGACAGACTAGGAAAGATGAGAAGATAGACAGTTTTTTTGTAGCTATTTCAACCTTTTACTTCGCCGGCTAATTTTTGCTACAGGGCCGATTTGCTTATGTTAAATTTATATATTTTATAAATTTTTTTTGTATATTATTTAATTTTTCCTGAACACACAATACAAAAAATTGATTAAAACAATTTGAAAAGCTCATCGATTTCTGTCAAAGTATTCAACGTACGTCAAAAGTTAAAAGTTGGCCAACTTTCGTACTTTGCTTTGACGCAGAAGTACTGAATGTGACAACTCACATAACAAAGCATGTATTTCAACTCACCTGTCAGTTGAAAAAGGCGACGTATAACGTATGACGGATTCTATGTGTCTCGGCTTTTATTCGTCCTATTATTCCGTATTTAACATGACGACTTTTAGCCTATAAAATTCCGAAAATTACATTAAAAATTTAATTTAATTGTTAAATTTAATTTATTTTTTATTAATAAATTTTTGGTTAGTACGAAATTCCCCAACCCTGACGATTAATATTCCCAATATTCCATGTATCTCTTTCGCTTTTTCCAGAACCTAACTACTAACCAAAAATGTAATAACTTAAAAATATGAATGTGATAACTTCTCATACTCAATTTTCGTTAAAATATTGGTTAAATAGTTGATATTCCTACTAACTAGCACCACTTGAAACAGTGGAAAAATTGAACAAAGAACGCTGATGAGATGGCGTTGCGGCCTCGATCCGTTCTGCTGGTTTGATGATTATTGAAAAATATTCTTAATATTCTAATCTTAATATAAATTAATAAAAATAGAATTTGAACAAATTCATTTATTAATAAAATAATAAAATATGGTTTGCAGTCTTGCAGATTCGAACTTAAGCCCGTTGATAAAATTAACAATTTACATAAGAAAGTTCGACTAATAAAAATTCATACATAATTTAATTTATTTAGTAAATCTCTCTTCAGTTTAAATAAAATTATTTCGACAAGTTGCCACTCAGACTTATATGAAATACCGAGAACAAAAACCTTTAACTTTTAAGTTCATAATACTATTAAGAGTGAAAAATTTTTTTTTAAATATTGTATTGATACCAACCATTTAGGACCTCTAAGTGTAGCATGTGCGTGAAATATTTGACTTCTTAACGTAGCAAGTATGTGTGTGTGTGAATGCGTATGTGTGTACATCACTTCAATTATTGTTATAACAAAAGTAACAGTAAAAAAAACAACAATAGCAACACACCTAAAAAATAATTTCCCAGCATTGTTTTTGTCGTTTCTTTAAAATAACAAACAAAAAGCGCAATGCCATTACATTTTTCACTAAAAATATTTATAAAGGAAATACTTTTAAGCATGAATGAACACAATTTAGAGGATGGAAATAAAAACATCATATATAGAACAAACAAACAAAAAAAAAAGAAAGAAAGAAGTGTCCACAAAAAGGTTATGATACACATGACACGAGAATACACAACAAAAAAAGGAAAAGGCTATGAAATGAAAGTGTATAAAAAAATAACATGTGATAAAGATGTGAAGCTGTCACAGACATAAAATCAGATTTATATCTAAATAATTTACACTACTCGTACCTACAGTATGCACACACTACATTGCGGGCAGGCAAAAATATCCAACGCCTTGCAAATATCCTTTCATCAACGGCATGTTGTTTCTTTATTATGACCTTTACAAACAAGGGAAAGGGTATATGTAGGCTCGTCATTCCGTGTGTAATTTTCTTAATATCAATTTTCGACATAATAAAGTATATATTGCGGGTCCTTGTAATCATTTCTGTGATGAAAGATATTTATAAGGGCCTTCAATTTGTATTCCTATATCACCACTTTCACTTATTACCACCATCTGGAGGTGATTCTTTAGCTTTGCAAGGAAGTGAAGTATTTTACAACACCATAAACACAGGAAAGTAGTGTAAGTTATTTGTATAATCAAATAGAAGACTTCCCATCGTTATACGAGGTAAGTTCAAGAAGTTTTTGGAAGATCATATTACAAGAACTGGCAATGTAGAATCTACGTTAGAAAGAATTATTTATTTAAAATTACAAATATTAAAAAAATGTACCTACTTTTCAAACTAAAGCGTGAAATGCAGCAAACTTTATATACATTTCTTTTGTTTCTCTACTTCAGAGGCTATTATTTATAAAGGGTGTTTTTATAAGAGCTTGCTGATTTGAAATTTAAATAAAACACATGCCAAATTATGAAATGGCCAAAAAAACATTTTTATTTGGTAGATAATTTCTTGTCATTTAACATTTAAATATAATTTCGGGCATATGGCCACCACGACTATTTTGCACAAAGGTCATTCTGGAGGTCCAATTTTCGACCACAATTTCAAGCATTTGAGGGCGTATTTCAGCAATGGCACGTTGAATACTGGTTTCCAAAGCGTCAATCGTTGCTGGTTTATCCGCTTAAACCAATGATTTCGGGTATCCCCACAAAAAACAATCGAGTGGCGTCAAATCACACGAACGCGGAGGCCAATTCACCGGTCCATTTCTCGAAATAATGTTGTCGTTGAAATGTTCTTTCAATAAGTCCATTGTTTCGCCCGCAGTATGACAAGTGGCACCATCCTGTTGAAACCACATTTCGTTTACATCCATATCTTGAAGTTTTGGCACCAAAAATTCATTGATCATGATTCTGTATCGATTTCCATTCACGGTAACGCGTCGTCCTTCCTCCTTTTTAAAGAAATAAGGACCGATGATTCCACCAGCCCATAGACCGCACCAAACAGTACATTTATCGGGATGCATTGGTAATTCTTGAACGGCGTGTGGATTATCTCTGCTCCAAATACGGCAATTTTGCTTGTTGACATATCCATTCAACCAAAAATGCGCCTCATCACTGAAGAGAATTTTGCGGTAAAAAAGCGGATAAACATTTTTAATTGAACACTGTTTTTGAAAATAAATTTCCACGATTTGGAAGCGTTGTTCTGGAGTTAACCTGTTCAAGATGATTTGTCAAACAATATTGAGTAGAGACGTTACTTTAAACTGTCAAAACAGCTGTCAGACAACAGAGTGATTCGTATAAAAAAAAACTTCATAAAAAAACACCCTTTATATAGGTTTTTTACTCTCAAATTAACACATTTTCGGAACAAATTCAACTTCTTTCAAATTAAATTAAATTATTTTCAAAAGAAATTAACTTTTTTCAAAGTAATTTGAATTACTTTCAACACGAATTAAACATTTTCCTTTTTCAATTAAATTTTTTTCATTTATAATTCCATGTTTTTCTTTTCAAATTCAAATTATTAAAATACAAATTCATTTGCTTTTTAATTCAATATTAAAAGCTTAAAAAATAAAGGCCTTGTTTATAAAAAATAATTTGTGTGTATTAAGCTCTTATTCAACGTATTTCTATGGGTCGTAGTTTAATTTTTAAACTTTTCGATTAGTACTACAATGAACTAGATTTGAGTTAAGTTTTATAATTTAATAGAATAAATATAAAAATATAAATTAACTTAATTTTTAAGGTATGTATGAATATTTATTAGTCGAACTTTTCTTATGTAAATTGTTAATTTTTTCAAGGGGCTTAAGTTTGCAGTCTTGTGGATTCGAACTTAAGCCGCTTGAAAAAATTAACAATTTAATTTTTAAGGTTTCTTCCTTTTTTTTAAATTTCATTACTTTTGAATGAACTTATTTTTTAGATTTGGTAGTATATATAATTCAAAAGTTTTTACTGTGTATAACAGAACAGGATTGGAAGATATTCCAGTGGGACAGGCAGTTGTATATTTTTTAACAATATTAAAGAAAACAGAATATATAAAAAATAAAGTTAATCTAATAAACAAATCATTTTGAAGTAAAAAAAAAGGGAGTTAATGTATAAAAATTTAGTTAATGTTAAAAATTTTTAATTTTAAATAAAACAACTTAGTTTTAAACAACAATTAAACAACAATTAAACAAAATTTAAAAACAATTGAATTTGAAACTGAAAATACTTAATTTTAAATTCAAAAAAGTGAATTTAATATGAGAAATGTTGAATTTGATATGCAAAAATTTTAATTTATTTTAAAAATAATTTAATTTGTTTGAAATAAATGTTAATTTGTTTTGAAAAAAATTGAGTTTGAATTTAAAAATTTTTAATTTGATCTAAAACATTTTTAAATTGGGTAGTAAAAACCTATATAAATTATGTTTGAGAAATAAATTTGCTAATAATTTTTATTTATGTATCAGTATATAAAACATCTCAAATGACTTCAAACGCCATTACTAAAGCTACAGTCACACTTATCAAATATTTGCCCAAAAAAGTGTAACCGATAAATACTGCGGAAAAATATTACATATTATTTAAATAAAATAATTTCATATAAAACTAATACACAAATTTAGTGATTTGTATTATTGGAAACTGCTTAACTCAATTAACACTTATTTGAATTAAAAGGGGTTTTCATTAATATTTAGTGATTACGCTTTAGTGTGGAATATATGATAAGTGTAACCGTGCTTTAAATACATACATTTTGTTTTGCCACTACAATTATTTTTTTCATTATTTTTTTGAAATAAAATATTTTCATTGTGGCCTTTAAAAACACTATTTTTACTAATTTCTTTCAGCATATATATTTTATTAATTTTTGTCATCCTGTTTCCAAAATAGCTACAAAAAAACTGTCTATCTTCTAATCTTTCCTAATCCGTCCCCTCAATACTATCCCCTCGTTTTCAGTTCCGGCGCAATGCATTGCATATGTAGGAGTCATCCCCTGAGTGCTGGTCCAAGATAACAAAAAAAAAAAAAGTATATATATATATATATATATATATATATATATATATATGTATATATATATATATATATATATATATATATATATATATATACATATATATATATATATATATATATATATATATACATATATATATATATATATATATATATATATATATATGTATATATATATATATATATATATATATATATATATATATATATTTATATAATATATTAGTAGCAAATTTCTTTTGATAATCTTTAGCCAAATTACATTAAAATAACTTTTTTCTAAATAATTATCAGACTAACTTCGTATATGTATATATGTATATGATCCAAATGTTAAATCAATTTTCTCAAAAACATAAATATTATATAACATAATCATAACGCTTCATATAATTCGTTATGTGAATGGAGTGCCTCACACCAATGCAGAGGGCTAAAACCTTTGAAATCGAATATTATTTGCAGTCAAACGTTTTACAAAAGCAATTTTGAAACGATTTCCAATAATCGTTTTAAGTTTCAAATAAATTCATTTGGCTCATACAAAATCAAAATTTTGGTTCGATATAATTTTTTGTTATTTTCTAATTGCTTATTTTATTGCCATGTTAAGATTTGGAATATGTATTAATACAATATAAATCAGGATATTATATAACATCCGTGCCGGTTTAAATCTACTCTATTTAGGAAACAGGCAGAAATATCTGGTATAAAAAAGAATTTATTATGGGAATTGCCTACAGATTAAAAGAATTGTAGAAAAACAGCTTCAGAAAATCAAACATAATCGTAACACCTAATAATATATTATGGGTTATCTGTTCAAAAAAATTTTATAATCGTTTTGGCTTCGAAATAAATGCATTTGGCTCTCATAAACATTCAAAATTTTTTTCGATTTAATTTACTTCATTTTTTAATTCCTAAATTGTTAAGATTTGGAATATATAATAATACAATATAAATCAGGATATTATTCTCGCAAATAAATCGGAAATATAAAACTTACCTTTAATATTGAATTTAACTTTAAGATGATGTCCTATACACACTTTTTCAATTTAATTTTTTAACACAAATTTTATTTTAAAAAGGCCATATTTTGTGGAAATTTCCATCTTCTATATATTTACTCTTATTATATTGATAATATTTGTTGATATACTTTTATTATTTAAACACATAATATAATCGCTTTCTTCATAGATATATGTAACATTATTTGCTTTTTACTCTAATATTTTCAGTTGTTGTTGGCTTAACATTTTAAAGTGGACCATTTTCATACCGGCTAAGGAATAAAAAACATTAAAAAATCACTGATAACAAGAAATTCTTTTAACAGCCTCGTTAAGCCAACAGTAGCTGGCTGTGTTCCTCACAAAACTTATTGATATTAAGAAATAGTCTAAGAAATTTCATTTGAAATTTGACGCTAAGAAATTGTCATACACATTTACTAGCAGCAATAACTAAATATATACTTGTTTTTTAACTTATTCAATTTTAAATGAAATATTTTCAAATACTTTCGCCTATTTGTTTAATTATTATAGTGCACGTTCGAGCAGCACAAAAATGTCAAAGAAACTAAATTAAGACGAAAGGGAGGAAACATTAAAACAAAGTAGAAGTTACTGATTACAGTGGAGTTTAGTATTTAGAGAAGTTGTCCTAATTTCTATAAAAAATTTTAAAATTGAACATTAAAGATCATACGACCACATTCAAAAAATTTGTAGATATTTAAATTTTGCAACGAAAAATTAGCAGATGTTAAACTTCTGAAGAGGAGTAACTAATTAAAACAGTTTTAGCTCGATCTTAAAAGGAAATGAAACTGTTTTTTTTTATAAAAATCACAGTGAATTTAAAATCACAGATTTTTTTTCTATATATGCATATGAATGTTTACAAATATTTTGTAAAAGTTATTTCATCAAATGTATCTTGAAAAGTTTCGGTACACATGAAGTTTTTATGTTAAGAAACGATTGAAATATATTTTATTAACATGTTTAAACAAAACTCTTTCCATGTTCATATTGGCTCTTATATAATTAAAAAAAAACAAATCATTTATTTTTTTAAACATCGCAATAATCCTCTTATTAAAATACAAAAGCAAAAGAACTAAAGAGGAATAGCCAAAAGAATGCATTCCCCTTAAAATCTATTAAAAAATAGCTTTGACGCTCTCTCAAACATGTTAAGCCAAGAGTGACTGCGCTTCGTATCAATAAAATTCCGCAGAGACGATTTTATTACGAAAAACATTTCAACACTTTTTCCATTATATTTCATTATTATAACTGGAGATGTCCGAGCAGCACAAACATTTTATTAAATGTTGTTGGAACTGGAAGGAGAAATATTTTATTGGGAAATATGTTGCATGTTGGACTCAGTTTTTTTTGGCTTATTTTATATAAAAACTTGTCGTATAACATGCGTTGCATGTAACTTCAATATAGAAACGGGTTGAAAACAAAGTAAATCTACTTTTTATTGTGTATGAGAAAAGTGTTGTATGGTGGACTCTGTTATTTTCTTATTTCATATTAAAACTTGGCGTAAACATGCGTTGCAAATTTAATTTAGAAACGGTTAGAACCCTTGGGATGTATGAAACGTATGTGTGCATAGAACGGATGACGACGGCGTTTTGTTTAACACAAATTTTATAAAAGAGATCATAAAAACTTAAAAAGTTTCGCAAATGTGAAAGCCATTTTAAGTAAACAGTAATTGCGTTGCTAGCAGTTCTAGTCTACATACACATATTTCCCGACACATTCATGTTAATGTAGCAGAGGCTTAATGGCCCACAGTTCTTGTTAACTCTAAAAAATTTAATGTATGTAGATCTGTACAGCACAAAAAAAACATCAATGTTTTACCTATTCCACTCATCATTAATTCACATCGATGTATCGATTAAATAAACGTCGATGCTTGTGATTCATTGTATTGATTCTAATTGGAAGTAAAAATATTTATCAAATGAATACAGTTCGAATTAAAAACTTTATAAAGATTAAGAATCTTATATATTGTATATCCTATTATATATTATTCATGGTTTCCTAAACCAATATTTTGTTTACCCTCTGCTTGCTAACAGTATCTTCAGAACTTATCAAGCTATTTCAAAAATGTCTAGGTTTTCAAACTTTTTGGATACATGGAATAAAAAGATCGTTGTATAATTATGTATTGTATTGCGGTCAGCGCACCGATGTTTAGATGCATCTAACAACATGGAACTGATCTAAATTATTGTATAATTTGTTAACATAATTTTCTCATTGCGACATTCCCATTGCCCTTAATACACAAAACTCAGTAACTGGACTCTAAAAAATTCTATATAATTCTTCTCTTATAAAACTTTACATAATTCCCCATGCTTTTGTACTCTTATTAAAACATTTAAAACATAATCGAACTAAGCAAACTCACCCAACCTCAAGCAAATCAAACGACATGCATTCGCAGCCTCATCTCTCGAACATGTTAAGCCAACAATGACTGCGCTTTGTGTCAATAAATTTCCTTACGTCTTTTTAACACGATAAACAAAACTATTTGCGAGGATATTTCCTTTTAATTATTAAATATGCATTGATTAACAATTATTTAAACAAACTAATTACATTTGAACACTTTTTATATATTATAACGGGAGTTGACCTTGAAATGTCCGAGCAGCACAAACATTTCACTAAATGTTGTTGGAACTGGAAAAAGAAATTTTATATTTTGTATTGAGAAATATGTTGTATGGTGGACTCAGGTTTTCGCCCTATTTTATAATAAAACTTGTTGTTAAACATGAGTTGCATGTAACTTCAATATAGAAACGGGTTGAACCCATAGGAAATATTGTTAGTCTATGTGCATATAGAACGAATAGCGTCGGCGTTTTGTTTAACACAAATTTTATAAAAAAGATCATAGAAAAGCTCAAAAGTTTCGCAAATGTGAGAGCCATTTAAAGTCGACAGTAATTTCGTCGCTAACAGTTCTAGTCTGCTTAAACATATTTACCGACACTTTCATGTTAATTTAACAGAGGCTGAATGGCAAACAAAACATCAATGTTTTGTGTAATCAACTCATCATTAATTCTCATCGATTTTATTCGATGTATCAATTAAAAACACGACGATTCTTGTGATTCATTGTATTGACTCTAATTGGAAGTAAAATTATTTATTAAATGAATACGGTTCGAATAAAAAACTTTAAGATTAAGAAAGTTATGTTTATTGAATATCCTATTATATTTTTATTTATGCTTTCCTAAAACAATATTTCGTATGGCCTCTGCTTGCTAACAGTATCTTCAGAACTGCAATGGGATATCAAGCGATTTAAAAAATTGCCACGTTTAAATTTATGGATACATCATATAAAAAAATCACGTTGTGGTTTTATGCATTGCATAGCAACCAAAACACCGATGTTTAGATGCATTTAACAACATCGGGCTGCTCTAATTGAAAATATATATTGTCAACTTAATTTTCTCATTGCAACATTCCCATTGCTCTTAATTAATAAAACTCAGTAAATGGTCTTTCAAAAACTCTAAATAATTCTTATAAAGCTTTACACAATTCTCCTTGCTTTTGTACTCTTATTTGATACTTAAAAAAACCAATCGAACTAAGCAAGCTCACCCAACCGCATGCAGATCAAACGGCATGTATTCCCCTTAAAATCAATGCAACACACAACTTCACCGGTCTCTCAAACATGTTAAGCCAACAATGGCTGCGCTTTGCATCAATAAATTTTCTTACAGACCTTTTTTGCCAAAAAAAACTAAACTATTTGCGAATATATTTGCTTTTAATTATTAAATATGCACTAATTAACAATTATTTACACAAACTATGAATTTTTTAACACTTTTTCTAATATATTTTATTATTATAACGGGAGTCGACAATGAAAACGTCCGCACGGCACTAAAATTTCCTCTATACTAAATTTTGTTGGAACTGGAAGAGGGACACTATATAATATTGAAACTGGAAGACCCACACTAACAAAATGCATAACAGTGTTACCGCGAAGATTACATATTTTTATTCCTAGGATACTAATACATTTATTCTTAAAATAAGTATGGATTTGCGACGTTTACTTTTTTATAACTGTTTTGAAACGAATGCTAGTTAACGAACGTTTTTTCTATCTACTTTGACATGTAATCGTAATCAACACAATTTGCAATAGAAGTTCAGCTGTGAGATATTACAAATAAAATAGTTTTAAGAAATTTTACCACGGAGTAAAAATAAACGATTACGCTACGATTGAAAAGGTATAAATTTATATACCATATAGCCATTATTAAAGCTTAGAAACTCAGAAAACACTTCAATGGAATTAGATCGTAGACAAAATAAAAAACATTTTATTTTCTTGATGTTAGGAGATCAGTTGTCTGGAATTATATATTAATATTCATTAATATACTTTTCATTAGAAGCAAAATTTAATCTGAATTTTTCATCACCCCTCAAATCAAAATTAGTATGTATGCAGATATATTGAAAGCGGATGTAACAATATGAAAGCAGTAAACAATAATATGATATCTATATATTATAATATGAAATACTGTATCCCCATATCGAATTATGGTACTATGTGTGGGCAGCTTCAAACTACCTTTACTATAATAGTATTCCCAATGAAAAAAAATCGTTATATTATTCGATCGCGGCAACACTAAACCTGTCTTCTATTTACTCACTCTTTTTAGGTAATAAACTATTCTCAATAATAACTGTATTAAGTTTACTTTGCTCTTCGGATTTCAAACCTTTTTTTTTCATATAAAGTAAATTTTCAATGGAAACATTAGAAGAACTTGTGGTATAACACGCGTTGCATGTAACCACAATTTAGCAACGCAAAGAACTCATAGGATGTATGAAATGAACGGATGCTGACGACTTTTAGTTTAACACACACTTCCATAAAAACATACTAGATAATAGCTCACAAATTTCGCACACGTTAACAGTTGTTGTCTACCAGAGCTTATTTTGCTTCATCTTCATGTTAAGCTAACAGAGGTTGCATCCTCCACTGTGCTTGATCACTTAAACAAATTTTCGTACATAATTTAACAGAAAACCTACTCACTTGCATATGGATGTGCTTTTGTACTTTTTGTTATGTTTATACAAAGCGTACGAACTTAGAAGGCATACACATCTGCACGCAAACCAAATGGTGTGCAGTCCCCTTAAAATCAATGCAACACACAACTTCTCTCTCCAACATGTTAAGCCAACAATGACTGCGCTTTGTATTAACAAATTTTCTTACAGACCTTTTTAACACGCAAAAACAAAATTATTTGCGAATATATTTTCTTTTAATTATTAAATATGCACTAATTAACAATTATTTACACAAATTATACATATTTGAACAGTTTTTCCATTTTATTTTATTATTATAACGGGAGTCGACACTGAAAACGTCCGCGCGGCACTAAAATTTCCACTATACTAAATTTTGTTGGAACTGGAAGAGGAAAACTATATAATATTGGAAGTGGAAGACCCACACCAACAAAATGCATAGCAGTGTTACCGCGAAGATTATATATTTTTATTCCTAAAAAACTAACATATTTCTCTTTACAAGAAGTATACATATTTGTATGAATTTTTTTTTCTCCATTTACATTTTCTACAACTGCTTTGAAGCGAATGCTAGATAACAAAAGTTTTTTCTATCTACTTTGACATGTAATCGTAATCAACACAATTTGCAAAAGAAGTTTAGCTATGAGATATTACAAATAAAATAGTTTTAAAAAATTTTACCACGGAGTAATAATAAACGATTACGCTAAGATCGAAAAGGTATAATTTTATATACCATATAGCCATTATTAAAGCTTAGAAACTCAGAAAACACTTCAATGGAATTAGATCGTAGACAAAATAAAGGAAAAAAAGTTGTATTTTCTTGATGTTAGGAGATCAATTGTGTGGAATTATATATTAATATTCATTAATATACTTCATATTAGAAGCAAAATTTTCTCTGAATTTTTATCGCCCCTCAAATCAAAATTAGTATGTATGTAGATAAATTGAAAGCGGATGTAAGCAATAATACAAAATCTATACATTGTAATATGAAATACTGTATCCCCATATCGAATTATGGTACTATGTGTGGGCAGCTTCAAACTACCTTTACTATAATAGTATTCCCAATGAAAAAAAATCGTTATATTATTCGATCGCGGCAACACTAAACCTGTCTTCTATTTACTCACTCTTTTTAGGTAATAAACTATTCTCAATAATAACTGTATTAAGTTTACTTTGCTCTTCGGATTTCAAACCTTTTTTTTTCATATAAAGTAAATTTTCAATGGAAACATTAGAAGAACTTGTGGTATAACACGCGTTGCATGTAACCACAATTTAGCAACGCAAAGAACTCATAGGATGTATGAAATGAACGGATGCTGACGACTTTTAGTTTAACACACACTTCCATAAAAACATACTAGATAATAGCTCACAAATTTCGCACACGTTAACAGTTGTTGTCTACCAGAGCTTATTTTGCTTCATCTTCATGTTAAGCTAACAGAGGTTGCATCCACCACTGTGGTTGATTACCTAAACAAATTTTCCTGCATGATTTAACAGAAAACCTACTCACTTGCATATGGATGTGCTTTTGTACTTTTATTATGTTTATACAAAGCGAACGAACTAAGAAAGCATACACATCTGCACGCAAACCAAATGGTGTGCAGTCCCCTTAAAATCAATGCAACACACAACTTCTCTCTCCAACATGTTAAGCCAACAGTAACTGCGCTTTGTATTAACAAATTTTCTTACTGACCTTTTTAACATGCAAAACCAAAATATTTGCGAAAATATTTTCTTTTAATTAATAAATATGCACTAATTAACAATTATTTACACAAATTATACATATTTGAACACTTTTTCCATTTTATTTTATTATTATAACGGGAGTTGACACTGAAACGTCCGCGATGCACAACAATTGTCTGTATACTAAATGTTGTAACAACTGGAAGAAGAGCACTACATGATATTGGAACTGGAACAGGAACTCTATATAATATTGGAACTGGAAGAGATCCACTTACAAAAAATAAAACATTGTTGCCGTTAAAGTATTTTTTTAGCCAAAAAAATATGTCGTCAAAAGTAGTATGAATTCGTGTTTGCAATATCTGGAATTTTGGAATTTTTTTAAAACAACTTGACTATAACAAAATATATAAATACATATATTAATATATAAGAACCGAATATGAAAATGAATACAGATGGCTAACACTGTTTCCATGTTACAATCAAATTGTTGTTTTATATATGCATAAAGAATTTTAAATTGTTTCTTTAATATTTATATATTGAATATATATGCGAAGATTAATACTTTCTAATGATATATAAGTGAACTTTCGTTTTTATATCTCTATTTTATAACAATATGTCAAAAGACTTTATATTTATATATATATATATATATTTTCCTGCTATGTGTGTGGTTATACATACATATATTCAACTTAGAAACTCAGAATATTATGTCTGAAAATTTATTTTAGACAAAGAAAATATATTTTAATTTTATATATTTGGATATTTGTTTTGTTACGAACATTTTTTTTTAATATTATTCGTGCTGATTCTTTTCCCAAATTAAAAAAAATGTTAAAAATTGATTATTGAAGGTTTATAGCTAGTTTTTATGCGCATTTCACTGGGGATAATGCAGAAAAATTCTTGAGTAACTAAAGCTATTATTTCAAGCTTCGACTCAATTTAATCAGCAGCATTTTAAATTTTGGAAAGGAATCAGCACGAATAAAATTAAAATATATATTTTATTTTGTTGATAAATTATGTTTAGCGATGGGTAAATTTTTATAAATTTTTTTAGTTATTCCGATATTTCGCAACTGATTAGTATGGTTTCTTCAGGGATATATAAAATTGCGTAATTTGATATTAAAACTTTTTGCACAATGAACTGGAAGAGCAAAGCACAATGACCCATCGCTTAAATAAACATAATTTTTTAATAATAGAAAGAGGTAGAATAAATTTGTGAAATATATTTTATTTTGTGTTAGACAATCAGTTTTCAGAAATTCTGTGAACTGTTTTCTTTGAATTATTCTGCCTTACTAAAAGCAAAATTAGCTGCGAGGCGTAAACGATAAGAAAGCAGTAAACGAGAACAATATAATATACAACATGCCAATTTCACAATATATTATAATATATGGCCAGCTTCGACCTATATTTACTCTAGTAGTCCTAATAACAACAAAAAGTGATTTACAAATTTTTCGGTTCTGGCAACACTAAATTTGTGTTCCATTTACTTACTCTTGTTACTAATATTCTATTCTCATTAATAACTACTAAGAGATGACAAATGAAAAAACTGATTTGGTACCAACCAGTTCTAAAAATGTACTTTTTCGTACCTAATAAAAATAAAATCGTGTAAAATACACAAAATTACATAAGACTTATGTGTACATGTTTTTTAATAAAAAATTATTTGTTACTTCAGAATTTAGAACAACAAAAGTGATATATTTTAAGTCCTTTGCTTGGATTTATTTTTTGTTTTCTCTTCTACTGATGCAATGCGTAGTTCTGGAACTATCAGAAGAAGAGATAGTGTTAAAAAAACACAGATGAATAATAATGACTAGACAGAGAATTCGTTGCAGCTATTTTAATTGATCCATCGACGGTGTTAGTACCGAAGGCTTTAAATAGTTGGCATATAATCACATTTTGATATGAAAATAATTATCTAGCAACTCTAGAAATCTGTGGAAACATTAGTTTCTAAATTTGTTTTATTTAAACTTTTTAACCTTTACAATGCATCTGCTTCTTCCGAATTTAGCAACACAATATTTATAATCGTAGTTTCATTCGAAAATATTTTTAATAAAAAAAATATACCATACCGTTGCCTTTTTCGTATTAAGTTTTTCTAATTAGCTTAGAATTTTGTCGTCATACATAATTTTTTTGCTAAAACTTTCGTCAAAGGTTTTGTAGAATTTTAAGGCTCTTTTCCATAACATATCGCACCCTAAATACAAAAGGGTTACAATTCAAAGTTTTCCAAAACTGACTTTTTTTCCATAAATTAATTCAGAGAACACATCTCTAACTACTGAAACAATTTCTTTCACATCACTATCTTCTTTACCTGGAAAAATACAGTTATGTCTATTTCTATGTGTTATTTTGAGTTGTGACCCTTTGGAATTTAGGGTGCGATAGTTACATATTTCATTAAGAAGCAAATGAGGCTTAACTTTAAAAACTGATATTTTTCTAATAAAAATTATTTTTCAAGAAATGGGAACTCTGTGGAGGAATTGAAAATTTTCTGCTTGCATTGTAAATGTTTTGTTTTTGAGTTTTTGGCCCATACCGCATAGAGAGTCCAGATATCTTATAAACTAGATAAAAATATTCAGATGTAATTAATAGAATTTAATTTTATATATTTAAAAACGGTGGGGTGCCATAAAGCCATAGGACATAAAGCCATATGGCGTCAAGAGCCATTCCATAATGGCATATGCCATTAAATCTCAATACAATAAGTAGAACTTAACACCGCAAATTTTTTTCCGAAAATGAGACATAAAGTCAAATCTTTGTTAAAGAATTTCTCCTCTATGTATCGCGAACAGTGGCTTCGCTGAGGAAAGATTTTCAGCATTGCCGGCCTCTGGCCGGCATTAAGGATTTTCTCCTCTATGTATATCGAACAGTGGCTTCGCTGAGGAAAGATTTTCAAATGGGACATAAAACCATAATGGCTTTATGTCCCATTCCACTAGATAATATTGATATGAGACTGAAACCCATATCAAAATTATGGCTTTATGTCCGTTTGAATTGAGACATAAAGCCATTATGGTCTTATGTCCTATGGTTTTAAAACACCCCACCTTTAAAAACAGCTTCAAGAGTTTTTGGAAGGATCAAATGCGCGTATACATTCACAATATTTATATACGGGTATATGTGTACTGGATACTGTAAATGAAATGTTCGACCAAGTATAGCAATATAGTGGGAAAATATGCACAAATGTGGTACTAAATGATCTACAGGGGAACCAACGTACATACTTTTTAGATATAAGTTTCCCCCTAAAAGGTGCAATTGTATTAACTTTAACCATCCCACACTTTATTAATTTTACTTTGCTCTTTGTATTTGATACTTTTTTTTACTTGATATGGGTTAGCTTCTTATTTTTAGATGAGAGGCATCCGTATTGAGAAAAGGTTTGTGTTGTGTCATTGTCGTATAACACGCGTTGCATGTACCCTAAATTTAGAAACGCATTAGAGCCCGCAGGAAGCATGAAACGTATATGTATGACTGGAACGGATAACCTTCCAGACTAACACACGTAAGAGCCATTTTCAATTAACAGTGGCTGCCCGGTAGGCGAATCTTTTCTACTTGAATATATTTTCGTATACATTAATGAAACTTAAGAGCTAACAGTGGCTGCACAGTTCATGTGCATACACTATTAAACAAACTTACTGCACATCCACACGAACTTTACACGAATGTGTAAGAAAATATGCTCAAAGAGCCTAGAGTTGCAAACAGCGCAGACACTCTTGATTTAAAATGGCTCTTACGAATTGGAAACTTTTGAGCTGAAAGCCCACATCATTGCTTCCAAGCATACATATACGTTTCATACTTCCTGCGAGCTCTATGCATTTCTAAATTCAAGTTGCATGCAACTAGTCTTATACGACAAGTTCTTGCAATATTTTTTTAATACAACAAACACAAGGGAAAAAGGAATACAAAAATTCTTTATATAAGAAAAAAAAATCAAATTCAAAGAGCAAATCGAACTAAATACAGTTATTATTGAGAAAAGTTTATTACATGGATGGAAATTATGTTACAATTCATATATTTATTGTAGTTACCTAATAGAGTTTTGTATATCTAAAGCAAAGGTTAGAGATTTACAATTCACATAAATACATTTTCTATTTACATATACTAAATTTAATTGCTATTAGCTTTTTGACCTTTCTCGAGGTCGTTCTTTATATAAAATTATTTCAGTTTTCTTTTATTATTCAATATTTCGTCAACAATTTTTTAACATCATCAGGATGATAATATATAATCAAATAATTTACTAAGTGCTTTTTGTTTGTTATAGGGCCTATAAAATAGGCTCAAGTATGTCTATATGCCTGGATTTCATTGGTTCTTACTCCAACGACAGACTAATTGTATGAAGGTGGAAAAACATAATAGATTTACTATATCGAATAAAATTTGTTTGTTTTGTTTTCTGAAATTTCAAATGCTGTGATTTTGCTCGTGTAATTCTCAATTGATTTATGGGAGATTATGTACAAGCTGAGAGGTTTTGTTATTTTGCAATTAGGTTAAAGTCTACCTGATGATTTGATGTAAGAACCAATGACATGCAGGCATATAGACATACTTGACCACATACCAAACAAAAAGCACTAATTTGATTGAGACAATATGTCGAAATAGCAGATACATATATAAAAAAATAGTAAATTATTATTTATTTATTTATTTTACAAATTTAAATTAATAAATATAATATGTTTCATATAAATTATACGGTTACATGATTGTAGTTTTTGCTCCAACTTTTCACTATATGAGAATATTCTATTCATCATCTTATGAAATTATTGAGCACTTTTTTACTCCTGTTTTCGATCAAAATAATTATTTAGGTATTTTTTTGAGTCGAAAATCACTGTTCTTTCGAAGAAAATGGAGGGCTAGCAGCGACGCTTTCAAAATAGTTTTTTATGACCCTCATTTTTGATATATTAGAAAGAATCATTGTCGAGACAAAAATACAAGTACTTGCAATAAATTTATACAATAAATGCCCCGAAGAAAATATCTTGTGGATATCGGAGTATTGACAATAAAAAAGTTTATAAAGCTTTTTATTACAAAAAAGCTTATTATTGCATAATATAAATGATTCCTCTTATCTATTTCTTTAATATATTTTTTATTATATGACTATAATAGTAAGTAGAAAAAGATTTGATTATGCCAAGAGAGGGCTATTTTATTTAAACTGTTTTAAAATATTAATATTCTTCGACCAGAAAGTGAGTACAAACGTAAGTGGTACCACTTTGCAATGATTACGTTAAACCCTATCTATAATTAGAGAATGAAAAACGCGACCTAGCGAAAGGTTCACTACTTACAAGGTACAAAAAGTGGAGGTGCAACCTACAACAAAATGCACAGAACTGTCAAAAGTTTTAAAATATATATGCTTCTGTACCCGAACATACCTTTTTCTACTTTTTAAAAAGGGTATATATGTATATATAAATATATATGAAATATATATATATATATATATATATATATATATATATATATATATACATATATAATTTTCCAAAAGGGAAAAGTTAGAAATGTTTACTAACGTTAACTAACTTGTTACTAGAAGAATTAATTAATTTCTTTTTTTAATAATTATATAATTTAAAATGAATCGTAATAGTATCTAAAGTACATTTTGTTTATTTATATAATACAAAATTAAAATATCAATTTTCCATCCCCGGCTTACTGTTAACAAGAGGTAGTAAATAGGAGACAAGTTCAGTGTTGCCGTGACCGAAAAGTTTGTGTAATCACTATTTTTGAATATGAATACCAACGTAGGGATAAACTGAAGCCGGCCACATGTGGTATTATATTATAGCACAATATTATGTATATTATGTTTCATATTATTTTCATTTACTGGCATCGTTTCGTTTACGCCTGTATGTAATCTACACCAGCAGCTAATTTTGATTTTGGTTAAGAAGAAAAATTCAAAGACAACTATTTACAGATTTTTTTAAAACTGACACTAAACAATAAATAAAAAAAATATTATGTAGTAAGAATTTTAACGAACATTTTATATTGCTATATTAAATTGAATTAAGATTCTATAGGCCAATTGTTCGAAATTTTAATTTAAATCTCAGAAAGACATGATAAATATTCCAAGGCACAAAGGCAAGTCAACATCAGTTTTATTCAACTTACACAGCAGAGCAGAACAGCTGTTTTCGAAAGACGCAACCCTTTCATCATCAGTGCTGATGTGTATTGTGTTTGTCACCACTTATTAGGTGGCTTAGTTGAATGTGATAACAGTTCCTATTTACACAAATTTTATTGTGAAAAAGAATACGGGAACTGTATCAACCTGATGTTAACATGTTATTGTTATAATACCCGTGTTACCGTTTGATTATTTTTCTTCATGTCCCATTTTTCTGAATTTTTTGTTCCATCATACCTAAGTCAAACTTTTTTGGTTTGAATTTTATACTTAAGTACATGTGAACGATTTTCCAATTTTTATTATTGGGTAGCTCAATAAGTGGTGACAAACACAATACACATGAGCACTGATGATGAAAGGGTTGCGTCTTTCAAAAACAGCTGTTCTGCTCTGCTGTGTAAGTTGAATAACAAAAACTGATGTTGGCTTGCCTTTGTGCCCTTGAATATTTATCATGTCTTTCTGAGATTTAAATTAAAATTTCGAACAATTGGCCTATAGAATCTTAATTCAATTTAATATAGCAATATAAAATGTTCGTTAAAATTCTTACTACATAATATTTTTTTTTATTTATTGTTTAGTGTCAGTTTTAAAAAAATCTGTAAATAGTTGTCTTTGAATTTTTCTTCTTAACCAAAATCAAAATTAGCTGCTGGTGTAGATTACATACAGGCGTAAACGAAACGATGGCAGTAAATGAGAATAATATGAAACATAATATACATAATATTGTGCTATAATATAATACCACATGTGGCCGGCTTTAGTTTATCCCTACGTTAGTATTCATATTCAAAAATAGTGATTACACAAACTTTTCGGTCACGGCAACACTGAACTTGTCTTCTATTTACTACCTCTTGTTAGCAGTAAGCCGGGGATGGAAAACTGATATTTTAATTTTGTATTATATAAATAAACAAAATGTACCTTAGATACTATTACGATTCATTTTACATTATATAATTATTAAAAAAAGAAATTAATTAATTATTCTAGTAACAAGTTAGTTAACGTTAGTAAACATTTCTAACTTTTCCCTTTTGGAAAATCATATATATATATATATATATATATATATATATATATATATATATATATATATATATATATATATATTTCATATATATTTATATATACATATAAACCCATTTTAAAAAGTAGAAAAAGGTATGTTCGGGTACAGAAGCATATATATTTTAAAACTTTTGACAGTTCTGTGCATTTTGTTGTAGGTTGCACCTCCACTTTTTGTACCTTGTAAGTAGTGAACCTTTCGCTAGGTCGCGTTTTTCATTCTCTAATTATAGATAGGGTTTAACGTAATCATTGCAAAGTGGTACCACTTACGTTTGAACTCACTTTCTGGTCGAAGAATATTAATATTTTAAAACAGTTTAAATAAAATAGCCCTCTCTTGGCATAATCAAATCTTTTTCTACTAACTATTATACTCATATAATAAAAAATATATTAAAGAAATAGATAAGAGGAATCATTTATATTATGCAATAATGAGCTTTTTTGTAATAAAAAGCTTTATAAACTTTTTTATTGTCAATACTCCGATATCCACAAGATATTTTCTTCGGGGCATTTATTGTATAAATTTATTGCAAGTACTTGTATTTTTGTCTCGACAATGATTCTTTCTAATATATCAAAAATGCGGGTCATAAAAAACTATTTTGAAATCGTCGCTGCTGCTAGCCCTCCATTTTCTTCGAAAGAACAGTGATTTTCGACTCAAAAAAAAACCTAAATAATTATTTTGATCGAAAACAGGAGTAAAAAAGTGCTCAATAATTTCATAAAATGATGAATAGAATATTCTCATATAGTGAAAAGTTGGAACAAAAACTACAATCATGTAACCGTATAATTTATATGAAACATATTATATTTATTAATTTAAATTTGTAAAATAAATAAATAATTAATAAAGAATAATTTACTATTTTTTTTATAAATCTGCTATTCGACATATTGTCTCAATCAAGTTAGTGCTTTTTGTTTGGTATGTGGTCAAGTATGTCTATATGCCTGCATGTCATTGGTTCTTACACCAAATCATCAGGTAGACTTTAACATAATTGCAAAATAACAAAACCTCTCAGCTTATACATAAACTCCCATAAATGAATTGAGAATTACACGAGCAAAATCACAGGATTTGAAATTTCAGAAAACAAAACAAACAAATTTTATTCGATATAGTAAATCTATTATGTTTTTCCACCTTCATACAATTAGTCTGTCGTTGGCGTAAGAACCGATGAAATCCAGGCATATAGACATACTTGAGCCTATATTATAGGCCCTATAACAAACAAAAAGCACTTAGTAAATTATTTGATTATATATTATCATCCTGATGATGTTAAAAAATTGTTGACGAAATATTGAATAATAAAAGAAAACTGAAATAATTTTATATAAAGAACGACCTCGAAAAAGGTCAAAAAGCTAATAGCAATTAAACTTAGTAAAAATAGAAAATGTATTTATGTGAATTGTAAATCTATAACCTTTGCTTTAGATATACAAAACTGTATTAGGTAACTAAGGTGAATAGGTACATACAATAAATATATGAATTGTAACATAATTTTCATCCATGTAATAAACTTTTCTCAATAATAACTGTATTTAGTTCGATTTGCTCTTTGGATTTGATTGTTTTTCTTATATAAAGAATTTTTGTATTCCTTTTTCCCTTGTGTTTGTTGTATTAAAACAGAAGAACTTGTCGTATAAGACTAGTTGCATGCAACTTGAATTTAGAAATGCATAGAGCTCGCAGGAAGTATGAAACGTATATGTATGCTTGGAAGCAATGATGTGGGCTTTCAGCTCAAAAGTTTCCAATACGTAAGAGCCATTTTAAATCAAGAGTGTCTGCGCTGTTTCCAACTCTAGGCTCCGTGAGCATATTTTCTTACACATTCATGTTAATTTCGTATGGATGTGCAGTAAGTCTATTTAATAGTGTATGCACAAGAACTGTGCATTCACCGTTAGCTCTTAATACGTTGAGTGCCACCATACAAAATAATAATATATATGTTGGGTGCCAATACAGAAAAATCGTTTTTTACACCGTCTATTTTACACGATTTTGAAATAACACGGTTCGTCAAGAAGAAATTTAAAATTTTTTTACACGTTTTTTTGATTTAACACAAATTAAAAAAAATATATATATTTATTACATGATTTTCTCCTAAATATCATCCAAATGGCAACTGTACTTAACGGCTTCTTTATTTAAAATACCTTTTTTATTTATCATATCAGTTTGTGGATGACGCATGTTTACGGTGAATACCCAATTTTTATTATAGCTTTTTTCTTTAACTCGTTGTACTGCAACTTGAACACATCATTTTGTTGTTAAGTGTTCAGTTCGTAGGACGCTGTACTCTTTCTTGTTTCCTAATTTTTTTGGTTTTTTTTTACTTCTGAATTAAATTTAAACTGTAAACTAATTTTGTTTCCTTGTTATATACATATATAAAATGTTTTTTTATTATTACTTAATATCACTTTTTTGCACGGTTTGTTAAAAAAATTCATACTAATTCACAGAATTAGTATGAATTTTTTTAATTTTACACCATATTTTAGGGTTGTAGATCAGATCCAAAAATTTACATATGAATCGTGTATTTTTTCACACTGTTTTGATTTACACGGTTTTCTTAGGCATGTAACTACCATGTAAAAAAAGATTTGACTGTATATAATAACAGTTTAAAATGAAAGTTTTTGTGATTAAAAATCAATTTGTGAAAATCGTTTTTCGTATATTTGAGTTTTTTGTACCGTTATATGTGTAACAGCCGGCGGTACACATGGCACACGTGTAATATAATTTTATACAGGTGCCATGAGTAACGCCGGGAGTCACGCTGTTATTATTTTGTAATTATTTAATTATATTATATATTGTTATTATAGCTGTGCACCGCCGGAGGCTACACATGGCACTCTAATCAAAGTTAAGTGTGCCCTGCCGCCGGTGCACGCGGCACTTAACGTGTTAACATTCATTAGTGTATACGAAAATATATGTCGCCTACAGGGCAGCCGCTGTTAATTGAAAATGGCTCTTACGTGTGTTAGTCTGGAAGGTTATCCGTTCCAGTCATACATATACGTTTTATGCTTCCTGCGGGCTCTAATGCGTTTCTAAATTTAGGGTACATGCAACGCGTGCTATACGACAATGACACAACACAAACCTTTTCTCAATACGGATGCCTCTCACCTAAAAATAAGAAGCAAACCCATATTATGTAAAAAAAAGTATCAAATACAAAGAGCAAAGTAAAATTAATAAAGTGTGGGATGGTTAAAGTTAATACAATTGCACCTTTTAGGGGGAAACTTAAATCTAAGAAGTATGTACGTTGGTTCCCCTGTAGATCATTTAGTACCACATTTGTGCATATTTTCCCACTATATTGCTATACTTGGTCGAACATTTCATTTACAGTATCCAGTACACACATACCCGTATATAAATATTGTGAATGTATACGCGCATTTGATCCTTCCAAAAACTCTTGAAGCTGTTTTTAAAGGTGGGGTGTTTTAAAACCATAGGACATAAGACCATAATGGCTTTATGTCTCAATTCAAACGGACATAAAGCCATAATTTTGATATGGGTTTCAGTCTCATATTAATATTATCTAGTGTAATGGGACATAAAGCCATTATGGTTTTATGTCCAATTTGAAAATCTTTCCTCAGCGAAGCCACTGTTCGACATACATAGAGGAGAAATGCTTTAACAAAAATTTGACTTTATGTCTCATTTTCGGAAAAAAATTTGCGGTGTTAAGTTCTATTGTATTGAGATTTAATGGCATATGCCCTTATGTCTCAATGGAATGGCTCTTGACACCATATGTCTTTATGTCCTATGGCTTTATGGCCACCGTTTTTCAATACATATATAAAATTAAATTAAATTAATTACATCTGAATATTTTTATCTAGTTTATAAGATATCTGGACTCTCTATGCGATATGTGCCAAAAACTCAAAACACAAAACATATACAATACAAGCAGAACATTTTCATTTCCTCCACAGAGCTCCCATTTCTTGAAATATAATTTTTATTAGAAAAATATCAGTTTTTAAAGTTAAGCCTCATTTGCTTCTTAATGAAATTTTTAAATATCGCACCCTAAATAGAAAAAGGTCACAACTTAAAATAATACATAGAAATAGATATAACTGTATTTTTCCATTTAAAGAAGATAGTGATGTGAAAGAAATTTTTGCAGTAGTTAGAGATGTGTTCTCTGAATTAATTTATGGAAAAAAGTCAGTTTTGGAAAATTTTGAGCTGTAACCCTTTTGTATTTAGGGTGTGATATGTTATGGAGAAGAGCCTTAAAAATTCTACAAAACCTTTGACGAAAGTTTTAGCAAAAAAATTATGTATGACGACAAAATTCTAAGCTAATTAAAAAAACTTAATACGAAAAAGGCAACGGTATAGTATATTTTTTTTATTAAAAATATTTTCGAATGAAACTACGATTATAAATACTGTGTTGCTAAATTCGGAAGAAGCAGATGCATTGTATAGGTTAAAAAGTTTAAATAAAACAAATTTTATAAACTAATGTTTCCACAGATTTCTAGAGTTGCTAGATAATTATTTTCATATCAAAATGTGATTATATGCCAACTGTTTAAAGCCTTCGGTACTAACACCGTCGATGGAACAATTAAAATAGCTGCAACGAATTCTCTGTCTAGTCATTATTATTCATCTGTGTTTTTTTAACACTATCTCTTCTTCTGATAGTTCCAGAACTACGCATTGCATCAGTAGAAGAGAAAACAAAAAATAAATCCAAGCAAAGGACTTAAAATATATCATTTTTGTTGTTCTAAATTCTAAAGTAACAAATAATTTTTTATTAAAAAATATGTACACATAAGTCTTATGTAATTTTGTGTATCTTACACGATTTTATTTGTATTAGGTACGAAAAAGTACATTTTTAGAACTGGTTGGTACGAAATCAGTTTTTTCATTTGTCATCTCTGAGTAAAGTTACTAATGAGAATAGAATATTAGTAACAAGAGTAAGTAAATGGAACACAAATTTAGTGTTGCCAGAACCGAAAAATTTGTACCACCACTGTTTGTTGTTATTAGCACTACTAGAGTAAATATAGGTCGAAGCTGGCCATATATTATAATATATTGTGATATGGGCATGTTATATTTTATATTGTTCTCGTTTACTGCTTTCATATTGTTTAATTCAAAGAAACCGGTTCACAGAATTTCTGATTGTCTAGCACAAAATAATATATATTTCACAAATTTATTCTACCTCTTTCTATTATTAATAAATTATGTTTATTTAAGCGATAGGTCAATTATTTTTTATAAGAAAAGCTTTGCTTATTCCGATACTTCTCCAGTTCATTGTGCAAAAAGTTTTTATATCAAATTACACAATTTTACATATCCCTGAAGAAGCCATACTAAGAAGTGGCTATATATCGGAATAACTAAAAATATTTATAAAAATTTACCTATCGCTAAACATAATTTATCAACAAAATAAAATATATTTTTTAACTGTTATGAATTTTTTATTTGACACATTGTTGTCACAACACTACTATATATAAATGAAATTTATTTGAAAGTTGAGAATTCTCAGATGGTTTTCGGAAGTATATGCATAAGATAAGAGGCTTTTAACTTTTCAAAACTGTGGTTAAAGTCTACTGACGATTTGGTAAAGCACCAATGAAATTCATATAGACATTGCTTAACCACCAACAAATAAATTTCATTTTTTCTTTTTTAATTTTATTCGTGCTTATTCCTTTCCAAAATTTACAAAGCTGCTGATTCAATTGATTAGAAGCTTAAAATAATAGCTTTAGTTACTCAAGAAATTTTCTGCATTATCCCGAGTGAAATGCGCATAAAAACTAGCTATAAACCTTCAATAATCAATTTTTAACCCTTATTTTTGAATTTGGGAAAAGAATCAGCACGAATAATATTAAAAAAAAGTGCGTAAAAGAACAAATATCCTAATATATAATATTAAACAATATTTTCTTTGTCTAAAATAAATTTTCAGACATAATTTTCTGAGTTTCTAAATTGAATATATACCCACCCACATATAGCAGGAAAAAAAAATAAAAAAAAAAATAAATATATATATACATATATATATATATATATATATATATATATATATATATATATGTATTTTAGAATGATTGATATATTTTACAGAAAATTTTAATTTTCGATTGTTATTCCTGATGATGTCAACAAATTGTTGACGAAGTATCGAATAAAATAGAAAAATTATAACGATTTTTACAAAAACGACCTCGAGCTCAATCATTCTAAAATACATATATAAGAAAAGGTCAATAAAAGCAAACAACAATATATATATATATATATATATATATATATATATATATATATATATAAATATGGAGCAAGTCTTTTGAAATATTATTATAAAATAGAGATATAAAAACAAAAGTTCACTATTATATCATTAGAAAATATTAATCTTCGCATATATTTAAAATTATTTATGCATATATAAAACAACAATTTTGATTGTAACATGGAAACAGTGTTAGCCATCTGTATTCATTTTCATATTCGGTTCTTATATATTAATATATGTATTTATATATTTTGTTATAGTCAAGTTGTTTTAAAAAAATTCCAAAATTCCAGAAATTGCAAACACGAATTCATGCTACTTTTGACGACATATTTTTTTGGCTAAAAAATACTTTAACGGCAACAATGTTTTATTTTTTGTAAGTGGATCTCTTCCAGTTCCAATATTATATAGAGTTCCTGTTCCAGTTCCAATATCATGTAGTGCTCTTCTTCCAGTTGTTACAACATTTAGTATACAGACAATTGTTGTGCATCGCGGACGTTACAGTGTCAACTCCCGTTATAATAATAAAATAAAATGGAAAAAGTGTTCAAATATGTATAATTTGTGTAAATAATTGTTAATTAGTGCATATTTAATAATTAAAAGCAAATATATTCGCAAATAGTTTGGTTTTGCCTGTTAAAAAGGTCAGTAAGAAAATTTGTTAATACAAAGCGCAGTTACTGTTGGCTTAACATGTTGGAGAGAGAAGTTGTGTGTTGCATTGATTTTAAGGGGACTGCACACCATTTGGTTTGCGTGCAGATGTGTATGCCTTCTAAGTTCGTACGCTTTGTATAAACATAACAAAAAGTACAAAAGCACATCCATATGCAAGTGAGTAGGTTTTCTGTTCAATCATGTAGGAAAATTTGTTTAGGTGATCAAGCACAGTGGAGGATGCAACCTCTGTTAGCTTAACATGAAGATGAAGCAAAATAAACTCTGGTAGACAACAACTGTTAACGTGTGCGAAATTTGTGAGCTATTATCTAGTATGTTTTTATGGAAGTGTGTGTTAAACTAAAAGTCGGCAGCATCCGTTCATTTCATACATCCATCCTATGAGTTCTTTGCGTTGCTAAATTGTGGTTACATGCAACGCGTGTTATACCACAAGTTCTTCTGTTTCCATTGAAAATTTACTTTATTTGAAAAAAAAAGGTTTGAAATCCGAAGAGCAAAGAAAACTTAATACAGTTATTATTGAGAATAGTTTATTACCTAAAAAGAGTGAGTAAATAGAAGACAAGTTTAGTGTTGCCGCGATCGAATAATATATATAACGATTTTTTTTTTCATTGGGAATACTATTTTAGTAAAGGTTGTTTGAAGCTGCCCACACATAGTACATACCATATTTTGATATGGGAATACAGTATTTCAAATTACAATATGTGTATAGATTTTGTATTATTGTTTAAGCAATATGAAGCTTACATCCTCTTTCAATATATCTACATACATACTAATTTTGATTTGAGGGGTGATGAAAAATTCAGAGAAAATTTTGCTTCTAATAAGAAGTATATTAATGAATATTAATATTTAATTCCAGACAACTGATTTCCTAACATCAAGAAAGTACAATTTTTTTTATTGTATTCTGATATTTTTAAGCTTAAGGTCTCTTTATTTTAGTTTCAATATTTCGTCACTCCTTTGTGTGACTTCTTCAGGAAATTAATTATTTTATTTGATATGAAAAAATATGTTGTTTGTGAAACAAAATTATTTTGAAATTAAAAATTAAACTAAAATAAAGAGACCTTAAGCTTAAAAATATCAGAATACAATAATAATTAAAAAGAGGTCAAGAAACCAGAAGAATTAAAAATTTTTTTTTTTCACTTATTTTGTCTACGATCTAATTCCATTGAAGTGGTTTCTGAGTTTCTAAGCTTTAATAATAGCTATATGGTATATAAAGTTATACCTTTTCGATCTTAGCGTAATCGTTTATTTTTACTCCGTGGTAAAATTTCTTAAAACTATTTTATTTGTAATATCTCACAGCTACACTTCTATTGCAAATTGTGTTGATTACGATTACATTTCAAAGTAGATAGAAAAAACGTTCGTTAACTAGCATTCGCTTCAAAGCATTTGTAAAAAATGTAAATGGAGAAAAAAAAAATTCATACAAAAATGTATACTTCTTGTAAAGAGAAATATGTTAGTTTCTTAGGAATAAAAATATATAATCTTCGCGGTAGCACTGCTATGTATTTTGTTGGTGTGGGACTTCCACTTCCAATATTATATAGTGGTCCTCTTCCAGTTCCAACAAAATTTAGTATAGAGGAAATTTTAGTGCCGGGCGGACGTTTTCAGTGTCGACTCCCGTTATAATAATAAAATATATTAGAAAAAGTGTTAAAAAATTCATAGTTTGTGTAAATAATTGTTAATTAGTGCATATTTAATAATTAAAAGCAAATATATTCGCAAATAGTTTAGTTTTTCTTGGTAAAGAGGTCTGTAAGAAAATTTGTTAATACAAAGCGCAGTCACTGTTGGCTTAACATGTTGGAGAGAGAAGTTGTGTGTTGCATTGATTTTAAGGGGACTGCACACCATTTGGTTTGCGTGCAGTTGTGTATGCCTTCTAAGTTCGTTCGCTTTGTATAAACATAACAAAAAGTACAAAAGCACATTTATATGCAAGTGAGTAGGTTTTCTGTTAAATTATGTACGAAAATTTGTTTAAGTGATCAAGCACAGTGGAGGATGCAACCTCTGTTAGCTTAACATGAAGATGAAGCAAAATATGTTCTGGTAGACAACAACTGTTAACGTGTGCGAAATTTGTGAGTTATTATCTAGTATGATTTTATGGAAGTGTGTGTTAAACTAAAAGTCGTCAGCATCCGTTCATTTCATACATCCATCCTATGAGTTCTTTGCGTTGCTAAATTGTGGTTACATGCAACGCGTGTTATACCACAAGTTCTTCTAATGTTTCCATTGAAAATTTACTTTATATGAAAAAAAAAGGTTTGAAATCCGAAGAGCAAAGTAAACTTAATACAGTTATTATTGAGAATAGTTTATTACCTAAAAAGAGTGAGTAAATAGAAGACAAGTTTAGAGTTGCCGCGATCGAATAATATAACGATTTTTTTTTCATTAGGAATAATATTATAGTAAAGGCAATTTGAAGCTGCGCACACATTGTGTCATTTTTGATATGGAAATATAGTATTTCATATTATAATATATAGATATATTATTGTTTACTGCTTTCATATTGTTACATCCGCTTTCAATTTATCTGCATACATACTAATTTTGATTTGAGGGGTGATGAAAAATTCAGAGAAAATTTTGCTTCTAATGAAAAGTATATTAATGAATATTAATATATAATTCCAGACAACTGATCTCCTAACATCAAGAAAATAAATTTTTTTTTATTTTGTCTACGATCTAATTCCATTGAAGTGTTTTCTGAGTTTCTAAGCTTTAATAATGGCTATATGGTATATAAAGTTATACCTTTTCGATCTTAGCGTAATCGTTTATTTTTACTCCGTGGTAAAATTTGTTAAAACTATTTTATTTGTAATATCTCACAGCTAAACTTCTATTGCAAATTGTGTTAATTACGATTACATTTCAAAGTAGATAGAAAAAACGTTCGTTAACTAGCATTCGTTTCAAAACAGTTATAAAAAAGTAAACGTCGCAAATCCATACTTATTTTAAGAATAAATGTATTAGTATCCTAGGAATAAAAATATGTAATCTTCGCGGTAACACTGTTATGCATTTTGTTAGTGTGGGTCTTCCAGTTTCAATATTATATAGTGTTCCTCTTCCAGTTCCAACAAAATTTAGTATAGAGGAAATTTTAGTGCCGCGCGGACGTTTTCAGTGTCGACTCCCGTTATAATAATAATATAAATTAGAAAGAGTGTTAAAAAATTCATAGTTTGTGTAAATAATTGTTAATGAGTGCATATTTAATAATTAAAAGCAAATATATTCGCAAATAGTTCAGTTTTTCTTGCTAAAAAAGGTCTGTAAGAAAATTTATTTATGCAAAGCGCAGCCATTGTTGGCTTAACATGTTTGAGAGACCGGTGAAGTTGTGTGTTGCATTGATTTTAAGGGGAATACATGCCGTTTGATCTGCATGCGGTTGGGTGAGTTTGCTTAGTTCGATTGGTGTTTTTATGTTCTAATAAGTGTACAAAAGCATAGAGAATTGTGTAAAGCTTTATAAGAATTATTTAGACTTTTTGAAAGGCGATTTACTGAGTTATATTTATTAGGAGTAATGGGAATGTTGCAAAGAGAAAATTAAGTTGACAAAATATATTTTCATTTAGAGCAGCCCGATGTTGTTAAATGCATCTAAACATCGGTGTTTTGGTTGCTATGCAATGCATAAAACCACAACGTGATTTTTTTATATTATGTATCCATAAATTTAAATCTGGAAATTTTTGAAATCGCTTGATATCCCATTGCAGTTCTGAAGATACTGTTAGCAAGCAGAGGCCATACGAAATATTGTTTTAGGAAAGCATAAATAAAAAAATAATAGGATATTCAATAAACATAACTTTCTTAATCTTAACGAAGATATTTATTCGAACCGTATTCATTTCATAAATAATTTTACTTCCAATTAGAGTCAATACAATGAATCACAATAATCGACGTGTTTTTAATTGATCGAATAAAATCGATGAGAATTAATGATGAGTTTATTAGCCAAAACATTGATGTTTTGTTTGCCATTCAGCCTCTGTTACATTAACATGAATGTGTCGGGAAATATGTTTAATTAGACTAGAACTGTTAGCAACGCAATTACTGTTGATTTTAAATGGCTCTCACATTTGCGAAACTTTTGAGGTTTTCTATGATATTTTTCATAAAATTTGTGTTAAACAAAACGCCGACGCTATTCGTTCTATATGCACACAGACTTATCATACTTCCGATGGGTTCAACCCGTTTCTATGTTGAAGTTACATGCAACTCATGTTTTACGACAAGTTTTATTATAAAATAGGGCGAAAACCTGAGTCCACCATACAATATATTTCTCAATACAAAATAAAAAATTTATTCCTTTCAGTTCCAACAACATTTAGTAAAATGTTTGTGCTGCTCGGACATTTCAAGGTCAACTCCCGTTATAATAAAAAAATTATACATAAAAAGTGTTCAAATGTAAATAGTTTGTTTAAATAATTGTTAATCAATGCATATTTAATAATTAAAAGGAAATATCCTCGCAAATAGTTTTGTTTTTCGTGTTAAAAAGTCGTAAGGAAATTTATTGATACAAAGCGCAGTCATTGTTGGCTTAACATGTTTGAGAGATGAGGCTGCGAATGCATGTTGTTTGATTTGGTTGAGGTTGGGTGAGTTTGCTTAGTTCGATTATTTTTTGAAAGTTTTAATAAGAGTACAAAAGCATGGAGAATTATGTAAAGCTTTATAAGAGAAGAATTATATAGAACATTTTAGAGTCCAGTTACTGAGTTTTGTGTATTAAGGGCAATGGGAATGTTGCAATGAGAAAATTATGTTAACAAATTATACAATAAATTAGATCAGTTCCATGTTGTAAGATGCATCTAAACATCGGTGCGCTGATTGCAATACAATACATAATTATACAACGATCTTTTTATTCCATGTATCCAAAAAGTTTGAAAACCTAGATATTTTTGAAATAGCTTGATAAGTTCTGAAGATACTGTTAGCAAGCAGAGGGTAAACAAAATATTGGTTTAGGAAAGCATGAATAATATATAATAGGATATACAATATATAAGATTCTTAATCTTTATAAAGTTTTTAATTCGAACTGTATTCATTTGATAAATATTTTTACTTCCAATTAGAATCAATACAATGAATCACAAACATCGACGTTATTTTAATTGATACATCGATTTGAATTAATGATGAGTTGAATAGGTAAAACATTGATGTTTTTTATTTTTGTGCTGTACAGATCTACATACATGAAAATTTTTAGAGTTAACAAGAACTGTGGGCCATTAAGCCTCTGCTACATTAACATGCATGTGTCGGGAAATATGTGCATGTAGACTAGAACTGTTAGCAACGCAATTACTGTTGACTTAAAATGGCTTTCACATTTGCGAAACTTTTTAAGTTTTTATGATCTTTTTTATAAAATTTGTGTTAAACAAAACGCCGACGCTATTCGTTCTGTGCACACATGCGTTTCATACTTCCCAAGGTTTCTAACCGTTTCTAAATTAAATTTGCAACGCATGTTTACGCCAAGTTTTAATATGAAATAAGAAAATAACAGAGTCCACCATACAACACTTTTCTCATACACAATAAAAAGTAGATTTACTTTGTTTTCAACCCGTTTCTATATTGAAGTTACATGCAACGCATGTTATACGACAAGTTTTTATATAAAATAAGCCTAAAAAACTGAGTCCAACATACAACATATTTCCCAATAAAATATTTCTTCTTCCAGTTCCAACAACATTTAATAAAATGTTTGTGCTGCTCGGACATATCAGTATCAACTCCAGTTATAATAATAAAATATAATGGAAAAAGTGTTGAAATGTTTTTCGTATTGAAATCGTCTCTGGGGAAATTTATTGATACGAAGCGCAGTCACTCTTGGCTTAACATGTTTGAGAGAGCGTCAAAGTTATTTTTTTTATGGATTTTAAGGGGAATGCATTCTTTTGCTTCTTGTTTAGTTCTTTTGCTTTTGTATTTTAATAAGAGGATTATTGCGATGGTTAAAAAAAAATTAACGATTTGATTTTTTAATATAATAAGAGCAAATAATAAACATGGAAAGAGTTTTGCATAAACATTTTAATAAAATATATTTCAATCGTTTCTTAACATAAAAACTTAATGTGTACGGAAACTTTTCAAGATACATTTGCCGAACGAAACTTTTACAACATATTTCAAAACATTCGTATGCATATATAGAAAAAAATCTGTGATTTTAAATTCACTGTGATTTTTATTAATAAAAAAACAGTTTCATTTCCTTTTAAGATCGAGCAAAACTGTTTTAATTAGTTTCTCTTCTTCAGAAGTTTAACATCTGCTAACTTTTCGTTGCAAAATTTAAATATCTACAAATTTTTTGAATGCGGCCGTATGATCTTTAATGTTCAATTTTAAAATTTTTTATAGAAATGAGGACAACTTCTCTAAATACTAAACTCCACTGTAATCAGTAACTTCTAGTTTGTTTTAATGGTTCTCCCCTTTCGTCTTAATTTAGTTTCTTTGACATTTTTGTGGTGGTCGAACGTGCACTATAATAATTAAACAAATAGGCGAAAGTATTTGAAAATATTTAATTTAAAATTTAATAAGTTAAAAAACAAGTATATATTTAGCTATTGCTGCTAGTAAATGTGTATGACAATTTCTTAGCATTTAATTTGAAATCAAATTTCTTAGACTATTTCTTAATATCAATAAGATTTGTGAGGAACACAGCCAGCTACTGTTGGCTTAACGAGGCTGTTAAAAGAATTTCTTGTTATCAGTGATTTTTTAATGTTTTTTATTCTTTAGCCGGTATGAAAATGGTCCACTTTAAAATGTTAAGCCAACAACAACTGAAAATATTAGAGTAAAAAGCAAATAATGTTACATACATATATCTATTAAGAAAGCGATTATATTTTGTGTTTAATAAAAATGAAATTAATAAAAGTATATCAATAAATATTATCAATATAATAAGAGTAAATATATAGAAGATGGAAAATTCCACAAAATATGGCCTTTCTTAAAGAAAATTTGTGTTAAAAAATTAAATTGAAAAAGTGTGTATAAATGAGTGATAAAGAAAAACAGCTAAGAGTTAAATTCAATATTAAAGGTAAGTTAAATTTTTTCGATTTATTTGCGACAATAATATCCTGATTTATATTGTATTATTATATATTCCAAATCTTAACAATTTAGGATTCTAAAAAATTAAGTAAATTAAATCGAACAAAAATTTTGAATTATGTATGAATTTCTATTTTAATAGTGA
Source organism: Linnaemya tessellans (assembly GCA_951800035.1). Classification (NCBI taxonomy): domain Eukaryota; kingdom Metazoa; phylum Arthropoda; class Insecta; order Diptera; family Tachinidae; genus Linnaemya; species Linnaemya tessellans. Next base: position 43,655,824 of record OX637535.1, read on the forward strand.
ACCTTTATTTATGTAAATTATATTACAGGATGTTAATTTTCTCAACAGGCTATAAGTTCAAATCTGCGAAACTGCAAATTATTATTTTTTTTTAATTTTGAATGTTAATGAGAGTCAAATGCATTTATTTCGAACCCAAAACGATTACAAAAATTGTTTGAACAGATAACCCATAATTATAATTATAATATATTATTACGTGTTACGATTATGTTTGATTTTCTGAAGCTATTTTTCTACAATTCTTTTAATCAGTAGACTATTCCCATAATACATATTTTTTTACCAGATATTTCTGCCTGTTTCCTAAATCGAGTAGACTTAAAAAATTTTGAATCAGTTGCTATTAACTATTTTAAGACTTGTTTGTAGTTTTCTATTTATTAGAATTTAGGATATCATGTCTGAAAATAATTTATTATATTTGATTACAGATTTCTAAAGAATTAGACATTTACTAGGATCCGGCTTACATTATAGGTCCTTTTCGTAGTATTACAAGAACAGTTGATAAATTAATAAAACTATAACATTCGTATTGAATATTAACTCCATTTCTTTTAAATATATTTAATAAACCTGAATTATTTTGGAACTAAATTCCTACTTGGGAACAATTTTAACTATTTCATTGAAAAAAGTATGGATGTCTACTATTTTAAATTTTGTAGATGGGAAACAATATACGGTTTTACATAACAATTGATATACGGGCCTGTTCCGTAAATCACGCCGGATTGAAATAACGTGAATTCAAAAATAAATCATGGTCCTGAAAACGTTCTTAAAATTAGATACGGCAGTTTTCATATGGATATGATATTTGAAGCTATATACAACAGCAATATTGAAAAATGTCTGGAAAAATATTTCTATTAGTGGAGATAATTTTCTAAAATCACGCGATTTCAAACCGACGTGATTTACAGAACAGGCCTTATAATGAGTTTTTCTGATATGATATGAATTTTTTTTTTATCAGAATTTTCGCCTGTTAATTTTGAGTTGTCAAGAATATCCTGGCCACACTGGAACCATTTATTTTTTTGATACATGCAATGCCTAGTGATTAAAATTAAAAGTTTTAAAATAAAAATATACCATTTACCATGAAAATTTACTATTTAAATTACTACTTGTATATCGTTCGTCACAAGTAGAAAGGCCCTAACTCAAACAGTTGTAACTTTACGGGACAAGACAAAAACACATAACAGAAACTGTATTGATCGTAATGGAACCTGTAATTATAATTTACATGTAAAATCGTCATTTTTGATACTATTGTACTAAATTTTTCTGACGAGATGTATTTGTGTGAAATCTATTAGAATAGCGGTAAAGTACAATTTTATAAAAATATTAGTTAGGGCCTTCCTACTTGTGACCATCGATATATATTTATGGTTTATGTGCTAAAAAGATTAGCTTTTTGTTTGCTGAAAGTTAAACAAATTATTATTTTATTATACAACACGAGCATAATTTTTTGATCGCCTGTTCTCGGTAGTAAAGACATCCTATTGCCCTGTAATAATGAAAAAAAAAAAACGAGATGAAAAACTGCCCTTTATTCTGAAACACACAAAGCAACTTTTTCTACTCAATTGAATAAAATTGTTTGATACTCACTATCTAAAACGTTTCTTTTTAAGTAAATAAACTACAGCAATTTTAAGTCAATTGCAAATTATCTGAACTTCGACTAAGAAAGAAGAAATCATTGTTAGAATGAATACCTATAATATTCAAAATGTATGAAAATCTGCCTAAATATATATTTACCATGATTTTAACTGGCGCCATGTTATAATATCCGTATGTTTGCTTGCAAGTATGTCAAAGTAAAAGTAATAAGCCACGTGATTCTAGGCTTAAGTTGTTATGAAGTTTTCTTTTTGCTTTCATTTTTATAAATTGGAAATGTATGGTCTTTTCGATTCTTTTTTAAGATTTGCCAAAGCTTCTTATTCTATACAAACACAGCAGCAAATCATCATATTGTGTTTCTGCCCCATAGTCATTCGTCTATGTGAGATACGGCAATTGTGATGGCATTGTGACTCGCAAAATGTACTTCAGACGTTTTAAATATTACTTCTTTAGCAGAATAGCGCAATAAGTAGTTATATTGTTTTTGAAAAAGTGAAATTGCAGAAACAAAAGCCGACCATATTTAATTAGAATAAAATAATATTATTAACTCTAGTATCGAAAAATTTGTATATAAATATTTTAAAATGTCCCTTCAGTGTAAATTTCATTATATTTCTCATGAAAATATTAAAACTCTTAAATGATAAATCATAACCGATTTTAATATAGAGTGAAATTATATGTTTTCGTTAGTTGACAATTTTGATTGTGAAATTCTCAGACATGCAACACACATATCCTCATTAATTGGAGAAAACTTTTAAAGGTCACATGCTCTGCTATATTTTCCAAGAGCCAGCAAACTTCTTTCAAAGCTTGTTGTAGAGTAAAATTAATTTACTGCATAAGCTAGCAACTGGAAAACAGTTTGCCAAACAATGAATATCTCTAGACAGTTGTCCTCACCTTCTGAGATAATATATAAATCATCGTAATGAATCGCTGCTAATTTCCTTTTATACTTTCTTGTATCCATTTTTCAATGCAAATAAAAAATTAATAAAATATTAATGCCTTTAATTGGAATTCCTGCCAAATTTATAATCCAATAGAAATTATCTTGTTACTGGTTTTCTCTACGGTAATTTCATATTAAACTCCATAACCAGGTCCTCCAGTTCGGTTACGTTTAGGTAATTTAGGAATGCAAGAACATGATCCAATGGTAAGCATTCATTTTATAAGAACAAAATAAATTCAATTTATTTGCGAGGAGAATTCGATTTTAATACATCAAATAATGTGAATTAGGTTTAGAGAACATCAAAAATTAACTGCCTATTTCTCATCGTCGAATGAATTCGTTCATTCGCATAAATACATTTTAAACAAAAACAATTTATAAAATGTTGTTTTTGTTTTAAGTATATTTGTACGAAAGAAAGAATTCGTTCGGCAATGAGAAATAGGCCCTAAATGAATTCATTTTGAAAAGGAATAAGTTTTCATATTCCGACATCCTTAGTAATGACATTAGTTATTTATTTTTTTCTATCTTGGACCAGCACTCAGAGGATGACCCCTGCATATGCACTGCATTGCGCCGGAACTCGAAAGGAGGGAATAGTATTGAGGGGACAGATGAAGAAAGATGAGAAGAGAGAAAGTTTTTTGTAGCTATTTCAACCTTTTTGTACTTCGCCGGCTAATTTTTTGCTACAGGATCAACCAGGGAGGGTTCTGCTATTCTGCTTTTAGTGCACAATAGTGTCAGTCGCTGCCAATTATGTTCAGTAACCAGTGCTGTGCCTTCATCATTGAAACAGGCTGGCAACAACTAACACAACCATGCGCTCATGCTGATCACAAGAATTCAACACAATATTTTATGACTCAGCGCGGGCTCGAACTCAGGGCCCTCCGTTTCATAGTCTCGTGTTCTGCTACTTCAGCCAGCAGCACCCGGTTATATGAAGACAATCTTTAGGATTTCTACGATAATCTAAAACTTTTGGTCAATGTTGCTACTTGTTGGGAAGTATTGAATTAGTGAAACATTTCTTTAGTTGCAATGTTTACTTTCCAAAAATTTGACATAATCGGAATGGGCTGAGTTGGATGGGGATAGGGTTGCCATCCGTCCTCTTTTCCCCGGACACTGTCCTCTTTTTTAGATCGTCGGGGTCCGTCCTACTTTAACAAGTGTCCGGGGTTGTCCTACTTTTTGCTGCTTTTACATTTTTAAAATATCAAAGCTGCTAGAGTTTCGCTTATAAGCAGCCAAGCTAAATTTTTAAAAACAAAACGCCCAACATAATTTACAAATACCACAGATTTCGTACGAATCAAGTTTCGTTCGAAATTGTGAAACAGCCAGTAAAAATCACTATTTTTTACAAAAAAAAAAGCTCTATATATGATGCGTTAGGGACTGCTTTGCCATCACTGTATGAATTGTCAAGCACTTTATGAATATTTGAAAAATTGCGATAGACATGTCGCACTTGTTCAACAATACTGTATTAACTTAAAAACTTCAAAATTGTCAGGAGAGACAAAAAACTGTTTTCTTAACGCTTAAGGAAGTTTTCATTAACAAAAGTTCGGCAATATTTAGAAAACCCATCAATTATTGTTTGGCGCTGCATAACCTCTTTATTTGCTCATTGTCTGCACATAGAAAAGCGACTTATTTAGTTACTATCATTTTCTTGAATTATTCTTCTTTATAAGAAGTAAATATTTGGAGTTGTGTTTTTTTATATGAAATTTATTGCTGTATTTAATACAGATAAGCACGAAATGAAAAAAGACTAAAGTAAACAAAGTTTTTAAAGCTAAATAAATGCTAACACCCGCTAAAAAGCTTAAAATATATATTTTATTAAATTAAAAAAGTTAAAAATATTAAATTAAAATTTTCGTAGTATGAATCGTATTCCTTTTTGGGGATTATATTTCTCTTGACTAGATCCATAATATCCTTTCTTTTATTTTCAGACAGTGGCATCTTTTGTTTTTGGACAGCTCATTTTGTTAATTGAATTAATTAGACTTTTTTATTTCAAATATTCGCTGATCACAATTGCATTTTTTGCTATATTGCTCAAATGCAAAATGATAAAGTGATAATATTACAAAGTGTCATTAAAACTATTTCATCAAAACAGTAATAACTCAATAAAAAACCAAATTATTTCACGTAAAGTTAAGCATTATTTCATGAAAACAATCATATTTCGAATTAAAACAAAAAATTTGATTAGCCTGAATCCATTCAACAGTTGCAACTCAAAATACTACCTGACTAAAAGAAACTTTTATTATTAGAATAGCAACATAACTCAAAATACTACTTTTTATAAGAACAAACAATTATTTCTTAGGGCCAATCACTTCAAACAACTCATAATAATTTTGTTTTCTTGATTCACAGAAAAAACCCATTTCAGCAGGAAAAAGGTCACAACGTGTAATTTTATTAAGAAAGAGTAGTCGGAATTGTGGGAATTTTTAACCATAGGTAGACATAAGTGTTATGTATTGTTTTTGCCAAAAAGATAAAATAAAAAAATATTGACATAAATATAAGTTTTTTAAATAAAAATAAGAAATTTTGTGTTTCTTTTTTTTTTTTTTTTTTTTTTTAGGAGTAGGACCAGCACTCAGGGGATGACCCCTATATATGCAATGCATTGCGCCGGAACTGAAAACGAGGGGATAGTATTGAGGGGACAGATTAGGAAAGATGAGAAGATAGACAGTTGTTTTTGTAGCTATTTCAACTTTTTACTTCGCCGGCTAATTTTTGCTACAGGGCCGACGAAGGTGGGTGCTGTTACTCTGCTTTTAGTATATGATAGTGTCAGTCGCCGCTCTTTATGTTTCTTGATTTTTATATATGAATTTTAGGCAAAAAAAAAGAGTCCTCTTTTTTGAGTCAAATGTTCTCCTTTTATAAGGTCGTTGTCCTCCTTTTCTAAAATTGGAAATGGCAACCCTAGATGGGGATGACTAAAGGTACGGTCACACTTGGCAAACATTTGAACCAAAAAAGTGTAACCACTAACTAACTAATGACAAATTACGGGCACAAGAGATTCCAGTGACATATAAATAATATTGAGAATAAGTACCTTTAAGTTATATTGCAAAAAAAAAATGTTATAAATTTTTTAAGAAGAATTCCTATAATTTGGCGGCAGATCTCGCTACCGGAAGAAAATTTCACTTAGATCAATTATGCTCTGGATTTCATTGAGCTTTAACTAATAATTCCATAGGTAAAATAAATTTTAAGAAAAAGCGCTTAAAGCTCGCCAAAAGCTTTAATTAATTTACGTCTATATTAACCCTGGAACGTCATCCTTATTTTTTATACGCTAATGTATTCTTCGTCATTTTGACTATGGCATACTTCAAGAGACTATAAAACACTTCGTGAGCAAAAATGTATACCAAAATTGATTTCTTATGTATTAATAGACAGTTTTTAATGAATATTTAAAGAAATTCATTTATTTATTTTCTAATCTTTAATAAAAACTTACCAAAATAGATTTCTTATGTATTAATAGACACTTTTTAATGAACATTTAAAGAAATTAGTTTATTAATTTTTTAATATGTAATGAAAAATTAACATTTCATAGTCTTCCTTGAATTGGTTTTAATTTGAAAATAAAATCTTTCGTCGTCATTTTGATCCAATATTATTGTAAACTATTTAATCCAATAAACACTTGCTTGAATAAAAAGGATTTTTCATTAGTATGTAGTAGTTCCTTTTTTTTTAGAAAAATTTTTGCCAAGTGTCCGTACCTTAACAGCCATACTTAAATACGGGCGGAAAGCGGAACGTTTATTTTTTCCGCTGAGCTTTAACGCTGAAATGCCATACCTAAACAAAAGCGGCAACGTTATGTCAAAAAACAATAAAAACAGGGTTATCAAACAAACAAATTAAACAACCCTGATTATTTTAACAGCTGGACGGACGACATTTGTGATTTTGTTATTGAAATTTTGTACAAATTACAAACGTGCATACATATTTATGTATATAATCATAGTGTAAATATTTTCTTATCTCCATTTTCTAATACGAAGTGCACAAATTTTTTCTTTTATTATTTATTTCACTTTTGTAAATTTTTGCTTTTTTTCTCTGGTTACAATTGTTTTCTTTTGCAACTAACTTCATTAGAAAACGCTCTGTCAAAGTCGAATTTTCCAATAGCAAAGCGTTGCCGTCGCGTTATTTCGGTATGCTCCATACAAAATGTATGGACATGACATGACTTTTGACAGCTAAAAAACGCTTGCCGCCCGTATTTAGGTGTGGCTGTAAGACTATTCCGTGAATAACAAAAATGCTCATATTGCCAACTCATACATATATCTCCATATACTCCTTATGATAGTGGCAACACAAATATGTAAATGTGTATGTAAAATCACCCAGTTACACAAGAAATGAAATAAAATAATAATAATAATCTTGTTATATTCTCATGCAAGTTTTAGGTAAAATTCTTTTTACTGGATTTTTGTACTCGTATGTACATGTAGACTGCATGGGAATATTCACAGTCTCTCATCTGCATGTACACACACACACACGCACACACACACACATAATATTTTTTATTTTATGGTGGTGCAGTTGTCTTCAGCTATTTCGTGGACGATTAGCTGCTCGGAGGCTAATTTTATTTTGCGCCAACAAAATTTATGTAGTGTAAAGTTAAGACCATAAACTGTTATAACATTTTGTTGTGTTGCTACAGTTTTTCTAACTTTTACTTAGATGTATGTGTGATGTGATGTTGCTGGGAAATAAATTTTTATTAAATATTTTACTCGCCTAGTCAAAAATAATCTTAGGAAAAAAAAAAACAAAAGAAACTTACAAATGAAAACAAGGCATAAACGAAAATACTCGTACCAGCAGCAAGAAATAAATTACATGTGATAAACATACGGTTCGGTTATCACTGATTAAAACTGAATAATTTATTTAGTTATATATATTTTTCCTGCTTTATTTATCCTGCTTTATAAAACTATTTTAAAACCTATATGGACTTATGGTGTAGAATTATGGGGCACCGCTTGTAATTCCAATATAGAAATATTACAAAGATTTCAGTCCAAAGCTTTGCGCTCTATAACAAACGCCCCCTTTTATGTAACGAACAAAGCTCTACACAACGACTTGAAAGTACCTTTTGTCAAATCCGAAATTAGGAGATTCAGCTCCAATTACTTAGAACGGCTTAGTAATCATGTCAACATACTAGCAATTACGTTTTTAGATGAGACTGATGAAGTTAGAAGGCTAAAACGAAATCATATCCTAGATCTCCCTTATATTTAAGTATACAGTCTTGATAGACTGACGTTAGAAATGAAATTAAAAATATATGTATATTTATAAAATGTTTATAGTCAAATCGCCTAATTTGTTGTTTATAAAATAATATTTAATTTAACTCTATATATGTAATTCATTTTCATATATAACTTAAATTTTTGTTTTCAATTGACATGAATTGAATTCATGTCTGATTGCATGTTATTTTCTTAAAATTAACTCATTTGCTTATTATCGTAAGATAGATTGCAAATAAATATGTAGTAATAAAAAAAAATATATTTCTGTAAATAGATTGAAAATCTGGATTTTAAACTAAAATAAAATTAGGTATAAAACTTATACTTGTTAGTTTTGCCGAGAAAAAAAGTCCTTTTATTCAAAATAAACTGGCGAATAAGTAAATTAGGGAAAGGTAAAATCGAAATAATTACTTTCAACAAATTAATTTGTAATTGTATTTTAATTTGTATAAAATAATTTTTTATAAATAAAAAATTGCCTAAAGTAAAAATTACAGATTGCGAAGTTCTAGCGGACTTGGAAAATTTAATTCATCTTCCGCTCTTTGATTTCTCTGTGAACAAAAGCGGCTACACTCAAAATAAAAATCAATCCATCCGTACTTAAATCAATCCCAAGCGGTGTCAAAAGTACGGTAAGTACGACTTTTCTTACATCAAGTACAAAATACTTGATTCAAGTACGGATTTTTCAAGTGCTAAATACTTACTTTTAGCCACATTTAATCCCGAATTCGTACTTGAAATAAGCCGAAAACGAGATTGATTCAAGAATTGCAAGTTCGATTTAATCCAGAATCCGTACTTGAAATAAGCCGAAAACGAAATTGCTTTAAAAACAACCGAGATTGAATCAAGAATTCCTAACTTGTTCATTGGAATGAAACATTTTATATACATTTTTTATATTTTTATTGATCAATTCATTTTATTTAAATTATTGAAGATAATAATAATTATAATAATTACACTTTAAACCTATAGGTGTTTCAGTATGCTCCAGCAGAAAGCAATTAAAAGAATTACTGTGCTCTTTCCTTGATCTTAGAGTTAGAAATAAATAAGTGCTTTTTGTTTGTTATGTGGTCAAGTATGTCTATATGCCTGCATTTCATTGGTTTTTACACTAAATTATCAGTAAACTTTAAGTTAATTCCAAAATAACAAAACCTCTCAGCTTATACTATACATAAACTCCTATAAATGAATTGAGAATTACACCAGCAAAACCATAGGATTTGAAATTCCAGAAAACGCAACAAACAAATTTTATTCGATATAAATCTATTTTGTTTTTCCAACTTCATGCAATTAGTCTGCCGTTGGCAAACAATAAAAATATACAAAAAAGGCGCAATGAAAAACAAAATCTATAGATTTATAAAATTGGCAGCGACTGACACTATCATGTGCTAAAAGCAGACTAAGAGCACCCACTTAGCCGGCGAAGTAAAAGGTTGAAATAGCTACAAAAACAACTGTCTATCTTCTCATCTTTCCTAATCTGTCCCCTCAATACTATCCCCTCGTTTTCAGTTCCGGCGCAATGCATTGCATATATATCCCCTGATTGCTGGTCCAAGATAAAAAAAAGAAAATCTATAGATTTATAAATCTATGACATATATTCCATAATTTCAGAAAGAGTAGAAAAATCAGATATTTTAAATAATAACATGTATAGAATGGCACACAAATCATTTAATACCCTAGGTAAATTATTTAGTACTACTAAAGACAAAATAGATAAATTAGAAAAGTCAAATGTTGTTGGAAAAGATAATGAAATTTGTAATAAAGTTTATATAGGTACAACACAAAATACACTTAAGACCAGATTAACGGGACATAGATCAAACTTAAAATATAGGAATTATACTTCTACACAAAAAACAGCACTATCTTTACATTGTCGTGATTCAAATCACTATCCAGATTTTGAAAATATATCAATTTTAAATTCTGAAAATAGGTATAGACATCGCTATATGTTAGAAATGTTACAGATAATAAATGTACCATTAGACAAAAGAATTAATTTTAAGGCTGACACTGATAGTGTAACACAGAATTATAGACATTTGATTTACAAAAATAGATTATTAAAATGATCATAGGGTAAACTAGAATGTGTTCAAATTTTATTAATTATTATATTCATTTCCTCATTTTTCAAATTTCAATTTTCATAATGTAGACAGGAAAGAAAAAAGTTTCAATTTTGAAATGTTTTTAATATGTATGAAAAAAAATTTTTCATTAATTTTCAATTTTATATAAAAAACAATAAAAATATTTAACTTTATATAATTTAAAAAATTTTGTTATTGTTGTTATAAGTAATTTTTAAATTGTTATCCTGAAGAAGATTTCCAGAGGATATCGAAATATTGATATAATTATAAAATAAATAGTTTTATAGTTATTATTTTATAAAAATAAGCCTCAAGCTCAATATTAATTAAAATAAAATTAAAAAAAAAATAAGTAAGTTTTGATTTTAACGCCTGGAAAATAAACTTAGATATTAAATATTATAGGCCAAATTTATTAAAAAGAAACTTATTTATTCTAACAGGTTAATAAACAACTTTTTGAAAGAAAAAAATTATTTTATAAGACTCTTATAAATTCCTTTTTTTATTAAATCAGGCTGTACTTGTTTAAGAAAACATAACGAATGAAACTTTAGCAAAAAATAAAATAATTTCATCATCTGGCTGACTCTTTGCTCTACGGTGTCGGTGAATTACAAATAAAAGTATATGCGACGACGATTACCTGTAATTCAATTGAATAGTAAAATTAGAACAATGCCAACAAAAGCATGTGTAATAATTTGTGGCTTAATTTGTACATACTCGTGTACCAAGAGTATTATAGCTTTGCGGCCATGAATGCCGCTACTGAGATTATTTTCTCTTGCAACGTTTTGTGGCATCAACATCCTTTGCTTTTATCAAATACATATTTGCTCGCATAGCGCTGTGTAAGTTTATCCCTTAAAATATCCTTGTAGCCTTTGTATATGAAATATAAAGAAAGGAAATGTTAAGGAAATATCAAAAGGTAGCAAATTTTATTAAAACAAAAATACGATTATCCCACACAGCAAACACTGAATTCACAGTGTTTCTTTTCAATTGCACTGTAGTAATTGAAGATGGCATTATTATTATTATTGTTTTGTATTTTATAATAGGATCCGAAAAAACAGTAAAAACGTTATATTCAACCGGGTCGAATATTAAATACCCTCCAAATATTTAGTAAGTAAACTTAAAATGTTTAATTTGGTGGGATAGAGTTTCTTTAAGACATCTCTGTACCCAATTTTAAATCTATATTTTGACAGAGTCATTCCGAGAAGGCCCGTGGGGGAGACATTTAACCTCTGCAAGATCAGAGAACATCTCAGCTTCCTATAGGCTTAAGAAATACAAATTATTCAATATTTACACTATTTTTGCATATAATATCGTACGTCAACGCCCACCAAAAGGGGCGGGGTCCAAAAATAGACTATATCATGTTTTCCATAGGCGAACGTAAGGGCATTGTTAGATCGTCTCAGACTTCATCACTGATCAAGAATATATATACTTTATGGGGTTAAATTCTCTTTGTAGGGTATTAAAACTGTATTTTGTCGGGGTATCTCTGGCAACGGCCGTGGGGGAGAAATTTCACCTTTGCGATGAAACTTCAAAATAAAATGTTTGGAATAATTAAATATAAAATTTATTAAAAATTTTTTTTTTTTTTGATAGGGTCATTTAAGGGACAAAGAGGGAGGAGGGGGTCGGGTAGAGGAGTGCCAGGTTACGTCTCAGCTTCGTCATTAAAGCTTAAAAATTTTATTTTTAAGGAATGCAGGCTTAAGTAAAACAATTTGTTAAATTTTTACACTATTTTTGCATAGAATAACGCCCACAAAAGGGGGCGTAGTCCAAAAATTAATTTTTTTGATTTGATGGCTTTAAGTTGGATCTTCTTAGACTTAAAAAGTATATTATTTGCTTACAAAAAAAAACTTTAAAAATTATGTTGTTTTTTAGAGGTTGGTTTAGTTCTTCTTAGGGGAACTTTTTTCCCTCTTGCCCGATGTAGTGTATTTCCGAACTTGACCTGTGTTATCTTGCAAGATATATTCATACCAAATGTCAAGAGTCTAGCTCTCTTCGTTTGGATTGAATCGTGATTTCCACAGGTGGACGGACGGACATGCTCAGATCGTCTTAGATTTCATCACTGATCAAGAACAATGAACAATTTTTACTTTATGGGGTCTCAGATGGATATTTCGCTGCGTTACAAACGGAAAGACAAAGTCAATATACTGTCCAATTCTCTTCTGGAGGGTATAAAAAAAAACAATATGGTGCCATATTTTCCAATTGAGTATCACATTTAATGCTTTTATTGTTTATTAATTCTTCAATTATAAATTATAAATTTAAAATTAATAAATTTTATTGCTTTTATTTGGCAAATTTCCTTCAAATCCATATAAACTTTCTTATTTATAATGCCAGTAGTTTCCGATTTCTATTTTTGAATAGTGCATCTTTTATTGTAGAAAACATGTAACATTTTTGCACTTTTTTTCTCATAAAGTGGAATTAATCACAGTTTTAAGACAAAAGTCAATTTTCGTAAAGGATGCCATTCTTTTTGTAAAGTGCAAAAAATGCAACATTATTTCTTAGAAAAGAAAACAACATTAAATTGAAGTCTATGGAAAATTTTTTTTCTTTGTTTTCCTTTTTTCAAAAATAAAGACTAACTTATTTCTAATCAGATATCGTATATCTGTATGCGTCATATGTACTTTTTTTTAACACAATTTCTCATTAATTGGAAAATATTGCCATTTTTTTTTTGTAAAGTGCAAGAAATGCAACATTATTTCTTAGAAAAGAAAACAACATTAAATTAAAGTCTATGGAAAATTTTTTTTCTTTGTTTTCCTTTTTTCAAAAATAAAGACAAACTTATTTCTAATCAGGTATCGTATATCTGTATGCGTCATATGTACTTTTTTTAACACAAGTTCTTTCAGACATAATTTGGCCTCATAGTGGCTGAAATACATTCTTTAGTCCATTGATCCTTTGTTGACTTCCGCACTTTTGCCCCGGTTGTCTCTTATTTTATTTGCGTGTAAAATAAGCGAAAATTTTTTAAATTGATAATATATCTTTAGGACCACTGTGTGGATTCCCTTATATTCCAGTGGGGAATATAACATTTATTTTAATTTCTTCTTCATTTCGTTGTTGGTCGAATCACTTTAAGCTGAACAATTTTAGCTGAAGGAAAATGTCTAAGGCCTGTATATAATCTGCTATTAGCCATATTATTATAGAGAATTAAGTCGTACTTTTTGTTCTATTATATTTCTTATTCATCTTCCTGTGACCTTCTTCAGTTAAGAACTTAACATTGCTGCATTTTGAATTTTACCAAGTGTGGCAACGACCTGGTTTTTTTCCTTTTTTTATATTTGTATTAAGGTTTATATCGCTATATATTTAGCCAAAAGTATTTATTCTTATAACTTATTCCCCAAGGTACTGAAACGGATGTAGGCGTGAAAAACACATTTTGTACGGTATTTACAATATTAGCCCCCCCATCACTTGGTTACAATCATATACTTTCGTATTTTGTGGTTTTGCTACGAGGGTGGTGAGTGAAGGCGATGTTGTACACTGAACAGCAAATTGCTTAAAATTATTTAAATAATTTTATTTATTTTAATTAGATTTGTTTTTATTTGTTTTAAAGAAAAATAGGAAATATGTACAATTAATGCGAATATTTCATTGAACTGCTAACTTTAGCAGCTCTTAAATTGCAACGAGGGAATTTTTATATACAGTAAATGTTTTTTTACACGGTTTTTTTACACGATTTTGAAATAACACAGTTCGTCAAGAAGAAATTTAAATTTTTGTACGCGTTTTTTTGATTTAACACGAATTAAAAAAAAATAATAATTTTTTACATGATTTTAAATGAAATTTATTTGTTGGTGGTCTATATTTGTTGGTGGTTCTTATTTGGTGCTTTACCAAATCACCAGTAGACTTTACAATTACCAAAAAGGTAACAACTTGAAAATATGAATGTGGAAACTTCTCATATTCAATTTTCGTTAAAAACATTGGTTAAATAGTTGATATTCCTACTAACTAGCACCACTTGAAACAGTGGAAAAATTGAACAAAGAACGCTGATGAGATGGCGTAGCGGCCTCGAAATCAGTACTGATCCGTTCTGCTGGTTCAATGACGGTGAAAAATATTCTTAATATTCCACTCTCAAAAATAATAAATAGAAATATCATCCAAATGGCAACTGTACTTAACGGCTTGTTTACTTAAAATACCCTTTTTATTTATCATATCAGTTTGTGGATGACGCATGTTTACGGGGAATACCCAATTTTTATTATAACTTTTTTCTTTAACTAGTTGTACTGCAACTTGAACACATCATTTTGTTGTTCATTGTGTTAAGTGTTCAGTTCGTAGGACGCTGTGCTCTTATTTCCTAATTTTTTTGGTTTTTATTTTTTTGTACTTCTGAATTGAATTTAAACTCTAAACTAAATTTGTTTTCATTCAGGACCTGTCAGGCAGATGACGAGACACTGGAGCACTACTTGTGCTACTGTCCGGCAGAAGACAAACATTTAATCAGGAGATTATACAGGAGATGGAATTTCTTAGGGGTTCTAATTGGATAGACTTAAGAAAATACTTTGAAGAAACTAGGTTATTGTTGTAATCAAATTCAGAGGTTTCCATGATTTTAGTGGAGGCTCCCTATAATAAAGGGAACTGCTTATAATAGAGCGCACAACAGGCCTATGAGGCCTAGGTGTAATCCTGAACGCATTGGGATAGCCCTTGCTTACGCCCCTCTTTTCAAACTAATCTAACCTTTGTGCCTTGGAATATTTATCATGTCTTTCTGAGATTTAAATTAAAATTTCGAACAATTAGCCTATAGAATCCTAATTCAAATTTAATATAGCAATATAAAATGTTCGTTAAAATTATTACTACATACAAATTTAAGCTATGGCTTGAGCTACCCAATAATAAAAATTGGAAAAACGTTCACATGTACTTAAGTATAAAATTCAAACCAAAAAAGTTTTACTTAGGTATGATGGAACAAAAAATTCAGAAAAATGGGACATGAAGAAAAATAATCAAACGGTAACACGGGTATTATAACAATAACATGTTAAGATCAGGTTGATACAGTTCCCGTATTCTCTTTCACAATAAAATTTGTGTAAATAGGAACTGTTATCACATTCAACTAAGCCACCTAATAAGTGGTGACAAACACAATACACATGAGCACTGATGATGAAAGGGTTGCGTCTTTCGAAAACAGCTGTTCTGCTCTGCTGTGTAAGTTGAATAAAACTGATGTTGACTTGCCTTTGTGCCTTGGAATATTTATCATGTCTTTCTGAGATTTAAATTAAAATTTCGAACAATTAGCCTATAGAATCTTAATTCAAATTTAATATAATCTAACTTAAATTTGTTTTCTTGTAATAAATATGAATTGTTTTTTTTTATTATTACTTAATATCACTTTTTTTGCACGGTTTTTTAAAAAAATTCATACTAATTCATACAATTAGTATGAATTTTTTTCATTTTACACGATTTTTTAAGGTTGTGGAACACATCCCCAAATTTACATATGAAACGTGTATTTTTTACACGGTTTTGACTTACACGGTTTTCTTAGGAACGTACCTACCGTGTAAAAAAAGATTTTACTGTATAAATTTTTGTTGACATATAGTTTTCATATTCCTTTTGATCAAGTTTTTTTTTAAATGCTAGAAATGAGTATAAAATCAAACAGTTTTTAAGGACATTTTCTTGATAAATGACTGCTTAAAGCTAAAAATATAGGTTTTTTTCCTAACGATACATTTTATTTAAAAATTTTCTTTTAAATTATGTATGAATTTTTTATTAGGCGAACTTTCTTATGTAAATTGTTAATTTTTTTCAACGGACTTAAGTTCGAATCTGCATGACTGCAAATGATTTTTTATTATTTTATTAATAAATGAATTTGTTCAAGTTCTATTTATTATTTATATTAAGATTGGAATATTAAGAATATTTTCAGTAATCATCTGTATGAAATCAGTACTGATTTCGAGGCCGCTACGTCATCTCAATCTTATAGGGTATATATATAAAAAGTTCTTATATTTTAACACTTTAAAATATATAAGAGGCATATTTAGGATGCCTGATAGCCATATAGAAAATTAAACCAGGTGCCTTAATAGTTTTAATCTATAAAAGTGCTGCTAAAATACTCGGTGGTCGGCGGGGAAATGTGTGTAAGTGGAAAAATTACATCGAAGTGGTAAAAATATATTGTGTATATAAAACATACACAAGATTATAACTTCCGTACGAATAATAGTTTGCCGTTTTGTATATCTTCCTAACTCGAATACATTATATCTAGACATATTCTGAAAGCCTATCCCGCTCTAAATCATGAATATGGGATTGTATATTGTGGTTGTTGTTGGCTAAAGTAGTAAACATCTAGACTTCGAAGCCGAAGATTACGGGTTCGATCCTGCACTCAGCCATAAATTTTAGATCGAATTTTGCTGATACGCACTAGGGCATAATATTGTTAGTTCTGGTCTTGGAAGTTTAATAACGAAGGCAATTTCGGTACCGATTTATATTTTATCACAACTAAAAAAATGTTTACTACTTCGTTAGTACCGTGTTAAACAACCACCGACGAAGTGGAAATTAAAAATGGCTATAGAAAAATCCCCTGTTCTCATTCCGTCCTCTCAACACTATTTCTTTCTTTTCATAATTCCAAACACAACGCGCTACATGAGTAGGGTAGGACAGATAATTTTACTCAAAATATGATGCCTTTAAAGCGAATACACTTATAAGTTTCCCTTCCTATACAAACAAAAACCCCAAAGAAACCACCAGAGCTGACGACAAACATGTTCCATTTCTCTTAAAGTCATCTCAGCACAGCATTCAAATTTTCTATTTATATTTCTTTCGAGTCTCAGCCTTATTTGTATAATAATGGGGCAACTGGCAAATAATAAACAACTGAGCAAAACAACACAAAAGAAAAAGAAACCAAAATGTTGAAATAAGGCAAGAAAAAGTCCTTCGTACTTTGTTTTTGGCTGCATGAGTGTATTTCGAATGGCGTAACCAGTTATTTTGCCGGCAGCAACTCGTTAGTATGCATTAGGATTATGGGATCTTTTCATGGCTATTTTATTATTTTTGTTCTTTTTTTCATTATTGTTTTATTGTTGTTATTGTTCAAATAGGCCTCTTTTTTTATGCGTTAAACTGTAATGTTTGCAAATAAGTTTAAGATAATAAATAAACAATAATAAAAATACACATGCAAATGGCAAATGCCAACCAAATTTTTTTTTTAATCTCGGACCAGCACTTAGGGGATAACCCCTATATATGCAATGCATTGCGTCGGAACTGAAAACGAGGGGATAGTATGTAGCTATTTCAACCTTTTTTACTTCTCCGGCTAATTTTTGCTACAGGATCGACGAAGGTGGGTGCTGTTACTCTGCTTTTTAGTACATGATAGTGTCAGTCGCTGCCAATTATGTTCAGTGACCAGTGACTATGCCTTCATTATTGAAACAGGCTGGCAACAACCAACACAACCACGCACTAACGCTGATCAGAAGAATTCAACACAATATTTCATGACTTAGCGCGGGCTCGAACTCAGGACCCTCCGCTTCATAGTCTCGTGTTCTACTACTTCAGCCAACAGCACAGTACGCTCTCAGGGGATGACCCCTACATATGCAATGCATTGCACCGGAACTAGAAAGGAGGGGATAGTATTGAAGACAGATGAGGAATGATGATATATTTTTTTATCTATTTCAAGCTTTTTACTTCCCCCGCAAATTTTTTACTACAAGACCGAAGAAGGAGGAGGCTGTTCCTCTGCTCTTTAGCACATGATGGTGTCAGTCGCTGCCAATTATGTTCAGTGATCAGCGCTATGCTTTCATCACTGAAATAGACTGAGAACAACTAACATAACCATGCACGAATTCTGACCAGAAGAATTCGACTCAATATTTATGACTGAGGGCGGGATTGAGCTAAAAACACTCTGTTTCATATTCTCGTGTTAATTACTTCAGCCAGCAGCACACTTTCATTTTCTCAACCATGGGAAATTTTAATTTTTTGTTTGTTTTTTATCAGTGCAACGCTTCATGAGGTATAAAGTAATTTTTTAAGAAAAATTTAAAATTTTTAACCATTTTGGTCACTTTCATGTACTATTAAATATTGCATTTGTCCATCCCTGGGTTCGAAATTTTATTTTTTATTTTTGAATTTTTGATACCAATTTTGTTCTTCCTAAATTATAAGACAGTTTTAGTTAGCAAAAAAACAACAACAACAACATCAGTTACCTGTTTGATTACTTTCACGTATAAAAAATATGCAATTTCCCAACCCTGGAGGCAAAATTTGAATTAAAAATTTTTTTTTGGTCAGTGCAAATCTTCATGATGTATAAAGAGGTTTTGTTAAAGAAAAACTTAAATATTTTACAATTTTAGTTACTACATGTACTACATAATGTACGGAATAGGCCGAAAAAAAAATTTTTGTTTCCCATCCCTGGAAAATTTTTTTTTATTTTTTTAGTTTTTAATAGACTATTGAGGATTCCTAAAGCACGAAATAGGTTTAATTTACAAACAGTAAAAAAAATAATTGATTTTTGTTATAAATATTCCGTCGAGAAATAGGTGTAAGCTTCCCAGCTCTGGAACCATACTTTGGATCTCAATAGCACTCTATTTATGTTCATTTCCAATCCAACGGTCCAAGAACGAAGTCTCTATCTCTTCTGGAGGCTTGGGAAACCCGATTTCACGTACAGCCGGACGGACATCGTTCAGTCGTCATCGCTATTCATAAGGACCCAGAATATATATACTTTATGGGGTCCCATGTGCATAACGAAGAAATTACACACGGAATGACAAACCTATATATACCCTTTCACTATTTTTGAAGGGTATAAAAATTGCAACATTTAAAGTAAAAAATAACTCTATATAAAAAAAAAAATGACAAAATATCAGTTTCGAAAGTGAACATGTTAATGAGAAAATCAATTCCTTTAAGCAGCATTCATGTCCTGCGTCTGCAGCAGTCAGTCGATAAGTATAGGTTAATTTCACACTCAGTTCTATGCCATCATCATTGAATTGGGTGAATGATATGTAACACATTACAATGAAGATCGGAAAAATTCCGTACCAGATTACGGAATCGAACTCGAAATCTTCGATTTCGTAATTACTACGTAAACTGCTTCAGCCAACAGCAAGCACCCTTTTGCATTAATAACCATTATTTTTTCTAGCTAAATATTGAAATATCTGCGTCTATGCAATAAAGCGAATATTAGGAAGATGTAGAAAAAACATTGTAACATCTAACCTTGAGAGAAAGTCGACAAACTGTCAACAGCATGTCCTTGCGTTATGAAATATTATAGCGATTTAATAAAATGTTTATAACTTTTCAAACACGATTATTTAAATTAAATAATTTATTATGCGCAAAAACCATAACCTTTTTAGTAACAATGTTTTCTTTTCTTTTTTGTTTTGCTTAAAACTTCAAAATGGAAAATTAAAATAAACATATTTTACACACAAAGTAAATATTTGTGAAAATCTTTTTAAATTGGCTAAAATGAAAACACAATATCGTGGCAGACGCGTGTGTATGTGTGTTAATGAATTTGCTGACAAGCAGACATTGTACTTAAGAGTACGGGCGCAGTGTTTCGACCTTAAATATTTTGAAGAAATATTTAATGTTAGACTTTTGTCCTCAGGCTATTTACACGCCAATATGGACTATAATTAATTTTTGTGTACATGCTTGTACAGTTATGATTATTAAAAACAATATGTTGGAAGTTAGATGCTGAGTCTTTAGATCATACTAAAGGTCAACTGGTATGAAGAAAACAAAATACGGGGATATAAAATTAGACTTCAAAATCCGGCTACAGATATTACTTTTTTTGCGACGTTTGTGGTAGGATCAAGAAAGTTTTTCATTCAAAAGGAAATCTGTTCAAAAATTATATACAATATTGAGAAAATAGTAACACGATGTTATCAAAATTTAATAAAATGTACCTTATTGGCTTATTTTTAGAAGATGAGTATCAAAAAATGTTGTTTAACTGTGTAGAAAAAAGTTGCTTTGTGTTTCTAGCAGAAAAAAAATTTCGGTCAATGCTGAAAAATAACATAAAAGCACAGGTTCAATAAATCATATATGTATATCTCTTTTCTTTTTGCAAAAAATATATGTACAGTCGAATCCGCTTTAGCGCAACACGCTTTACTGAAAAAATCGGATTACTGAAAGCAATACAAATCCCCGCTCTAATTCTACACGCAGCTAGTCTTATTAACTTCGCTTTAGCGAAAAATCGCTTTACTGAAAATATCGTATTACTGAAAACCAAAATCAAGCCTACCGCTACGTTTTGTATGAAACTTACTTCGCTTTAGTGAAAAAAATAAACAATGACAAATATATTTTATTAAAAATCGATTGCATAACTTCAGGCTGAAAAAATTGTGCATGTTTTGTCCGTTAAAAAATTTAATGGCAAAATGTATTTGTCCCTTTCGCTCTTACGTACTTTATTGTATTCTTCTATTATATTGTCAATGCATGTGTATGCTGTGTATTATTGATATACAAAATATTGTTTTACTGATTTTAAGCAGTACGCTTAAATTAGAAAAATTTCAGTAATCCGAACTGGGTTTTAGAGAAAAAATCGGATAACTGAAAAATATTGGGTTTTGGTTATTTCCAGTAAACAGGCGGAGTCGCCTGTAATCTTATTAAAGAATAAAAAGAAAACTTCCATAGTAAAATGTTTAATTTAGGGTGCCTCTGTGGCTGACTTGTAGCAATGCCAGCCTGTTAGTCCAATGGTCTTGGGTTCGATTCCCGCCGAAGACTCTGGTTATTTTTCGCAGAACAGCAAATCTCTTTGCGGTCAGTGTTTGTTATTAAAAAAAAAAAAAAATTAATTGCATACGAGAATTATAAATTGTGTTAGATCTAGATTTTCTTAAAAAAAAAATTTATTTAAAAAATTTATTATTTGTGATTCAAAATCAATATATACAATTTTATTAACTATTGTAATCATTTCCTTATTAGATTTTCAAATATTAAAATATTAAAAATAAGACAGGAAGAAAAATCATAATTTTGAATTTTCATTTATTCGATTTTTGTATAAAAAAAAAAGAAAAACTTTTCTGTCACACGGTTAAAATAATTATTATTCTATTAGGCTTTTGTGTGTAAGTATTTTGGTAGGACAAGCGCTAAAATAACTACTGCATGCCAAATGGAACAGAAGACAAAAAACTAAAATAAAAATAAAAATAGCACTAAACATCTCTTGCAAAAATGCTGATAATAAGCCGCAGTAAAAGTTGTATGCAATTTTATTGCATTTTATTTCACTTTCATACTATTCCAGCTGATGGTTGGCACGTTGTTAAGATATTTAAATATAAAACTTACTTCTATAGTCTCCGCCGTATTGCTCATACACATGCATTTTTAAAGTAAATTTTCTTTACAGCTCTCTGAAGGGAAAAGTAAATTATTTTACACCGGATAAACAGTTGTTTTGAATTTTTAACGCTAGATGCACTTTCTCCTTTTAGTCATAAATTTTAGAACAGCATGTGGGATTTTTGTTAGCACGAATATTCTTCCTGTTGATTTTTATCATAATTTCTTTGGCATTATACGGCGGTAAACTTTTAGCAATGAAACAGGTTGTGTGGAGACAAGCATTGAACGTTAAGTTTTTAGATATCCACCTATTTTATTGTATTGTTTGCATAAAAATATTTTGTGCGGCACTACCGTGAAGGTGCCAACATGAATCAACCATAAAAATATATAATATCCTTTAGTAAAAGTAATTACTATAAAAAAATGTTGTGAATTTCTCACGGGCTTTTTATTATAAAATACATAATTTGTTTAAATTATGAAAGAGATTAGAAATAATAATAATAATGAAAATAATAATAATAATAATAATAATAATAATAATAATAATAATAATAATAATAATACTAACTCTGGAGAATAATAGATGCATCAATAATTTCAGACTTATTTCGCTTACTTCAACTGCACAGTGAAATATTATGATGCAGGAAATCTCTTGTATTAAAATAACCATTTTTTTATTCACACTCAACTGCAATTTTGCAACCTGCAAATTATTTTTTTAAAAGACTTTTAAACTTTTTTAATTAAAGTTACTCTATTAAGAGTGGAGTATTTAGAGCATTTTTATTATCATCAAATTAGCAGCAGGGAAGGGAAGTGATTATTAATTTATACAGAATGAATAGTGAGTTTCCAAAGTACAATCTTTTTTTTTATTTCTACTTGTTCTTTACTTTTTGATATTATTTTAATAATAATTTTTTAAGCTTGAGTTTCTTTTTTATAAAAATTTTTTTAAATATTATTATCTTATTAAAATCGTTCATTCAAAAAAACAAAATAGATTTATATCGAATAAAATTTGTTTGCTGTGTTTTCTTGAATTTCAAATCCTATGGTTTTGCTTGTGTAATTCTCAATTCATTTATGGGAGTTTATGTATAAGCAGAGAGGTTTTGTAATTTTGGAATTAGGTTAAAGTCTACTGATGATTTGTTGTAAGAACCAATGAAATGCGGGCATATAGACATACTTGACCACATAACAAACAAAAAGTATTATTATCCTATTTTTGATATATGTATATATAGGCTTTTACTCCCAAATTAACGCATTTTCGGAACAAATTCAACTTTCTTTCAAATTAAATTAAATTATTTTCAAAACAAATTAGCTTTTTTTCAAAGTAATTTGAATTATTTTCAACACGAATTAAACATTGTCCTTTTTAAATTAAATTTTTTTCATTTATAATTAAATGTTTTTCTTTTCAAATTCAAATTATTAAAATACAAATTCATTTATTTTAATTCAATATTAAAAGCTTAAAAAATAAAGTCCTTGTTTATAAAAAATAATTTGTGTGTATTAAGCTCTTAATCAACGTATTTCAATGGGTCGTAGTTTAATTTTTAAACTTTTCGATTAGTACTACTATGAACTAGATTTGAGTTAAGTTTTAAAATTTAATAGAATAAATATTAAAATATAAATTAACTTAATTTTTAAGGTTTCTTACTTTTTATTTAATTTCATTACATTCGAATGAACTTATTTTTTAGATTTGTTAGTAAATATAATTCAAAAGTTTTTACTGTGTATAACAGAACAGGATTGGAAGATATTCCAGTGGGACAGGCAGTTGTATATTTTTTTAACAATATTAAAGAAAACAAAGTATATAAAAAATTAAGTTGATTTAAAAAACAAATCAGTTTAAAGTAAAAAAAAGCGAGTTAATGTATAAACATTTTGTTGATTTTAAAAATATTAAAATTTTAAATAAAACAACTTAGTTTTAAACAACAATTAAACAAACTTTAAAAACAATTGAATTTGAAAATGAAAATACTTAATTTTAAATTAAAAAAAGTGAATTTAATATGAAAAATGTTGAATTTGATATGCAAAAATTTTAATTTATTTTAAATATAATTTAATTTGTTTGAAATACATATATGTTAACTTGTTTAACAAAAAATTGAGTTTGAATTTAAAAAGTTTTAATTTGATGTAAAAAAGTTTTTAATTTGGGAGTAAAAACCTATATTAAAATGATCTCTTTGTTAAAATAAGAATTTTTTTATTCAGACTCAAGTTCAAATCCGCAATCTGCAAATAAATTCTCTTATCAATTTTTATTAAATTCAAATTAGTAATGTTTCGAGAGGTTTTCATATAAAATTGAAAAGAAAAATTAAAAGAATTTTAAATCAGTCACTTCTGCTATATTTTAATTCGAAAAAAATTTTCTTGATTCTTTGATTATAAATGATGACTTTTATATTGACACAAGTTTAAATATAATAAAACAAAAAAAATATATATTCTTAATATCAATAAAACGGTCTTTATGGGAAAGTTAATGTTATGAAATTAATGTTTAAATATGATTTCTGCCATGTGGCTGCCACGGTTGGTGCGTAGGAGGCGCTATCTGGAACACCAATTTTCAACAACTAAAAAAAATTTTGCATAAAGTGGAAGGACACAACTCTAGTTGCTGAGAACGGAGACGAATTGATTGATTTGGATCATCTTCAATGCTTTCCTGTACAGCGGCTACAGCTTCTTCAAAGCGCACTGTTCGGCGTTTCATGGGATGCTCATGATCAGTAAGGATCTATTGTTCTTAGAATTAGCCGCTCTGGAGGACGATTATGTACGCCATAAAATGGAAGAAATGCACGATGAGTTTAAGAAATAGAAAAATTATTTTGATTAAAAATTTTAACAATTTGCACGCGTTTCTCTGGTGCTGTGCCACTCTAAAAAAGCACGCATTAAGATAAGAATTTTTCTTAAGACTCAAGTTCAAATCTGCAAATAATTTTTTTACGATTTTTTTTTTAAAATTCAAGTATTTTTTTTTTATTAAGATTGGAATATTTAGAATATTTTTATAATCATCTAACTAGCAGCAAAATCAATTGAGTGCGCTACGCCTTCTTAATAGCGTTCTTTGTTCAACTTTTTCCACTTTTCTCGGGTGGTACTAGTCTGCTGTTATTCATATATAAATTAACGCACTTTTGATGGTTATTTTTTACATTCATGTATCAGAAATCTCTACTAAAAATTGTTTTTCCTTTGTCATATTTAATTTTCAGTATTTTGGGCTCAAAGCCTTGCATAATCATATAGCATAGTAAAAACATACAGTTTATATAGCATTTGAAACAACGAAACGAAAGGCATGCACAGAAACGGCAAACTTATGCCCTCTACTGTAGTTTCAAAATGAAAAGTGCATGTGATTACTGAAAGTGTAATAATATTTAGCATACTCTTAGGAGCACAAAAATAATAATCTATTTTTTTCTTTGACTAACACACAGCAATACGAAAGTCGTATTCTACGCTGCTTTTATAAATATAATTATTTTTTTTTCATCTGCACAATGACCCCATCAATGTCTTGGTTTTGTAAATAGTATTTTTGCATGAGTACATCATAAATTTTTCCACATATTTTTTAATCTCGCAACGTACAGGTAAACTTTTAATACGAGAATTAACAACTGAGAGGGTAGTTGAGCCGAAACTTGTATACCCTTCACCAACGAATGTCTGGAGTGTACATTTATTTCAATCCTGGAAGCGTATTTTTTATTTCTCTATAAAATATAAAATATATTTTATTAAAAAAAATAGATGTGTGGTGTCGTGGGACACCGGATAGAAACGAAGTTCCTTATTATAAAAATATTAATTTTAAGTTCTATTCGAGGTATAAAGAAAATAATTATTCGGGTATACATTTTTTATTATGATTTTATTATTCGCCGACCAACGAAAATACAGAATCAATTTTGTTCCCAAACGAAATTGAATGCTGTCACGGCACGGCTGCGTATGATTAATATTTGTTTGTATGGGATCGTATTACTCATACGTCTTGAGGAGCTTCGTTCCCAAAATAAAGAAGTTTTATGTGCTTACTTTAATGTTCCAAAACAGGCTTGTCTTTTCGATTTTTCTGATTTCTTTTAAAAATATCAAGTATAGGTTTCTTAATAGTATCCTGCAGCAAGGACTCGATATATAAAACAGCTTTTATGGAAAGTATTTTACTAATTTTATCAACGGGCTTAAGTTCGAATCTGCAAGACTGCAAACCATTTTTTATTATTTTATTAATAAATGAATTTGTTCAAATTCTATTTTTATTAATTTATATTAAGATTGGAATATTAAGAATATTTTTCAATAATCATCAAACCAGCAGAACGGATCAGTACTGATTTCGAGGCCGCTATGCCATCTCATCAGCGTTCTTTGTTCAATTTTTCCACTTGTGCAAGTGGTGCTCGTTAGTAGGAATATCAACTATTTAACCAATATTTTAACGAAAATTTAATATGAGAAGTTATCGCATTCACTAAATTCAATTACTTGAACATAAATAACAAAGAAACTTTAGTTATCAGCAGCCGATGGCTCTGGAAAAAGTGAAAGAGATACATGGAATATTGGGAATATTAATCGTCAGGGTTGGGGAATTTCCTACTAACCAAAAAGGTAATAACTTAAAAATATGAATGTGATAACTTCTCCCGTTGATAAAATTAACAATTTACATAAGAAAGTTTGACTAATAAAAATTCATACATAATTTGAAAGTATTTTACTTCAAAAGTAAGCACACGGTTTTATAATCTTAAAATTATTTATTGTTTAATTGTCGTATAATTAGACTTAAGAATGTGTATTATTATCCCTAAACACACTTTCAAAGTTATTAGCATTTTTTTTCTATCAAGAAGTCGTAATTGTACAACAATATACAACAGGAGTTTTAATTTGTTGGCTCATAAATAAGAGTATCAAATTTTATTGACACATTGTTTTTTAGTTGTTTTGTTTTGTAATTGAATATAACAAATAGCTGCTTACTTAGAAACTTGTTACTCAAACTAATTACTTTTGAGTTTGTTTGAAAGCAAACAAACGCAGCTGAAAGCGCTGGCAAAAAGAACTTAAACAGGTAAAATAAATTTAGCATGCAAATTCATAAATTTTAGTTGTAAAATTATTTTATTACGACAACTTAATCAATTTAGATCGCTGATACACAGAGTCAGAGGTACAACAAGTCTCTTGGCATAAATTTCTGATGGCTTACAAAGTTTCCTAATGGCTTTTAATTGAAAATTAACGATTGGTTAAAAGTGTATTCAAACAAACGTATTTCTAGCACACGCACACAATTAAGCCAAAAAGTATGCTAAAATTATTGTCTATTGACAATTAAATTTAAATATCTATTCATACTGCTGACGCGTTGGTAGTAGTAGGTGGCAAAATTCCTCGTGTATGGGTACGCGTATTAGCATTTTAATTAATACGATAATTGTATACCGAAAACTGAAGTTTATTGCAAACATAAAGAAGATTAAAAACTTTTTCAATTATGATGAAAATGTTGGTTTATTCGAATTTTTATTATGGAATTTATTATCTCATTTTTAATTTTTTGTTTGTTTTTTTTTTTTGCAAATTTCATTATCATTAGCTTATGGAAATGTACATAAAACAATTAGAATGAAAATATTCCGCCAGGTAGACACAATTTATTTCAATTTAATGGAAAAAAAATTGTCACCTTAAAAACGCAATAAAACTTTTCGTTTATAAATTATTACACACGTTTAAGTAAACATAAATAACAATAGCATTGTAATATAATTTCTGAATGCGTTATATGCCTAAATTTGGTAAAGTTTTTGCTTTAGAAAAAAACTGAGTTTGGAGGCTTAATTAATAAAAAAATATTTAATGTTTGCAAACTACTTACCTGATATAGTTTGTTTAGAAATTTGTCAAATAAGAAACTTATAAGCATGAATTAGGCTTTAGTCAAATAAAATTATTTAGATGTCCCTTGAACAGCGTTGACATATATATTTGGAGTGCCCTCTGGTTAGGCAGTCTTTTTCGGTGTGTTTGTAGGAGTTTTTAGGAGCTTGCAGCTTAAAATAAAAGTCACAATATGAAATTGGGGGGCACTTTAGATATTTCTCTTTGCATTACTCGTATTTTCAATTACATTATATTAAAGATAGGTATGATGGCAAAGTCTTAATGTAAATTTTGCGTGAACTTTTGCATAGGGCTTAAAATAAAATTGTCTAGACCAGGCAACTATGAAAAAACATTTTTTTTTTGGTTTTATTATAAAAATAGTTTTATTTTTTAACACAATAGCTAAGTAATTTCATAAAAATATGTTTCGCAGTTCTAAAAATAAAAAATTAGCTAAGTCTTATAATTAATATATTTACAGTTTTCCCATGCTAATTCGCTGCAGTGATATGGAAAAGTAAAGAACTTTAGTTCTTCTTAAACCTTTAAACAGAGTCGATCATCTCTATTTTCTTTTACTTGATTTATTGTTTTAATGTTCCTTATTTAGTGGTAGCTAATTCACTCATTGGGGTTAAATAAAATTAGTTCGCTATTAAAAAAAAGTACAAAATTTGTTGGGTTAATAAATTGATATAATACCAAAAGTCCATTAAAAGACTTGGTGTCCAGACATGTATTTTTAATTGAGTCCAATAGTCACTTTATTGACATAATTATCTTCCTGTTCATATATACAAAATTTTTAGTCAATTCAATTATCGTATAAGTAATAAATGCAAACATTTTTTATATTCGTAAGGACTTCAAATTCAAATCTGGGAACTTTTTTTGTTGTTTGTGTTATTTTTTAATCCTTATTAATATAATAAATATGAAAGCAACTCTGTCCGACGGCTAAAGCCGCTGAACCGATTTTGATGCAATTTGGCATAGAGATATTTTGAGATTCGAACAATAACTTAGGATAGTTTTTGTTCTTGGAAATGATCCTATTAAGTGGTTAAGGGTGGTCGAAAATTTGTACGGACATGTGGAATTATTAAACTGATAACTATGAACATGTTACATTAGTTACAAAAACAAAACACATGAGAGTTTGCATCACTGCAATGCATATTGATGTTTTGGAATTCAGCTCATGTTAAACTGTGATACAGTTTAGTTAACAGAGGATTTGTTTTTGGCAATGACTCTGTGAGGAGACAAGGTCTAAAATTTTCTAGGGATATACGAAATTATGAAACTGATAGATAAGAAAGTTTTATACAGCAAAAATTCAACACATCGTTGACATAACATATACATTAGCTGAAGTTTCTTGTACTTTTCACAACAACATGCTCTTTTTATAATGTCTTGCACTTTTATAGGAACTTGCACTTTTCACAGTGACTTGCACCTTTTAAAATGACTTACACTTTTATAGTGACTTACATTTTTTATGATGCCTTGCACTTTTTATAATGACTTGCAGTTTTTATGATGATTTGCACTTTTTATACTGACTAGAATTTTTTATGATGACTTGCACTTTTTATAATGACTTGCACTTTTTATGATGACTTGCACTTTTTATGATGGTTTGCACTTTTTATAATGCCTTGCACTTTTTATAATTACTTGCAGTTTTTATGATGACTTGCGCTTTTTATAATGACTTGCACTTTTTATGGTGATTTGCACTCTTTATGATGACTTGCACTTTTTACAATGACTTGCTCTTTTTATAATGATGTGCAATTTTTATCTGAGGAATAACATGGGGTGGTTTTGGTTTTTGGAAATTAACCCATTAAGTGGTCGAAAATGGGTATGGATATATGAACACTTTTAAACTTTCGATACATTTGACTCAACAATGTCTTTGTTTTTTGCAATGAATTTTCACATATTCTTCCCGGACAAAGTCTCGGGAAAAAGGTAGTTATTAATAAATTTGCTTCAACAAGGCCCGAAATATTTTATAGCAATTACTTAACTAAAATGATTATATTAAAACTCAATTAAGGTGCATGCCTAAACACCGTATAAGATTCTATACAATTTTGTTTATTTATGGAATTTTTAAATATTTTCGCTGTATATTTCTTATGGTTCACTATGCGCATATAATTTTTTAAAATATATCAATAGGCCTGGTTTGGATGTGAATGTGGCTTTACACTTTTCCTTATGTCACTTGAGTAGGTTTTTTGTTATTGTTGTTAAAATGATATCATTTATTTAAATATATAAAACTAGAACTGAAATAAAGAACGTCTAGTGTATGGACATTGTCGTTGTTTGTGTTTAACCCTACAATTGAAACTGACAGCAAAGAACGAAGTGTATGCGGGCTTTTAGACGTCCTAATAACGATCAGTATTTTTATATGGATTTCAAAAGAAACTTTTTATCGGTAAAGCAATAATGCCTAAATTTTTTTATAATTTAAGAAGAAATATTTAGGCTCATTTGTTATAGAAATGTTTTATTCCAAGGTTATTTGCTACAATATTGTGTGCAATGTTTTTCAAACAGAAAACCTTCTACTGCTTCAAAACAGCAAATGACACTATAAAATACACACCAAAAAATGGAAATATACAAGAGTATGTACATATACAACTAACGACATTCGTATAAATACAAATGACAGTATTTTGTCCTCATTTCTATTGAAGATTTGCAACAGCACATGCCATAATTGTGAAAAGTATGAAACGCAAGCCTAGAGTAATCCCATTGTGTTAGTGATATGAAACGTAATGTGCCCGCTGATATCATGATTGGAAATAAAATTTATATTTTATTTTCAATTTCGGTGGAAATTTAACTTTTGTAAATAAATGTGTGATGCATTCATGCCATGGGATTGTTAATGCAGTCGATTATTAAAATATAAAGATGGATTATAAACAACCAACTTTTATATCGACTCTAGTCCCTCTGCCCAGGAAAGACATTTAAAACTATCAGATCGATGCTTGTGTTTCCATATATAATTCATGATTCATTTCATGATTCATTTTCACAAATTGCCATTAAAATATATATACGAGTATTTAAGAGAAAATAGTATCAATGAACTCTGGAAATTTAACAAACGTTTGGTTATTTTCAACTCAGCCGAAAGTAATAGATGTGTGCTGTGCTGCAATTCTTGTTCTTTTCTTTCTCGTCTGTGGCCAGTCATACCTGTAATATTTTATGATTTACGATGAAACGTGATTTTTACAAGTAGAGTTCTTTAGCCACGACAGAAAAGAAAATCGTAAAAATAACACGAAAGAAAATATGCATACATTTTAAATAAAATCCACTACAAGATACGGAATTTGTATCCAAAGTAATATGTTTTCATGTTTCTTTTTTTTTTCTCTTTTTAATTTTTGTCTAAAGTATAAAAAGGATGAGCAAACAAATTGGCCATAAGCTTAAGTTAGTGAACAAAAAAATAAAAATATAGGAAGAAAATATGCAAAGGATTTGGCACGATGGAAACTCAAACAGCATCCATACAATATTACAATAAACTAACTAATGCTGGCAAGCCCTTTCCCTTCAACACAAAAAATTATATAAGAAAAACAACGTCTACGAGTATAAGAATGTTAAACTTATGATGACGATTATTTCCATTGTACGTTGTTGGAGTAAAAAGAGCTTTTAAGTGGCCGGGTTATTTGGATTCCGATGCAAAATCATGAAATAAAATGTTAAATTCATTTAATAGGGAGAAAATCCTGCAAAAAAAAAAAATTTGCCATGCCTGTGCATTTTCTATGTTGCAACATGCACAGACTTGGTAAAGATAAAATAGAAAATATTTATTCAAAATCATAGTGCATAATCATTTCATCGAATAGATTGCCAAGTAACTGGGAAAATATTCAAGTTTTTGTTTGCATGCATGTATGAGCCGGCATGGTTTCAATGTGCATAAAGGTTAAGGTAAATTATTTAAATTTATAAGATTTCATATTTGGCACTGCATGTGTGCCTCCGTATTAAAATGCAAGTACAAATACGTGCATTATATGCAATTTAATAAAAAGGCATACAGTCTGCAGGATCCTTTAGCTTGCTAATCTCATACACAGACATGAGCAGATAATAAACCTTTTGAGTTTTTTAAGCCAGGCAAAGTTATCTCATGGAAATCAGCTGTTTAAAATTGGAACAGGAAAAGCAAATTTTGAGATCGTAGTTGTTCATGTGAATAGCATTGATTATGAATAATTTGAATAAAATATTGCACTCTCCTTTTCGATACACTCTTGATTTCTAACTGATTTTCAGCATGATTTTGAATATGAACGTTTTAAAGAATAATTCAAATATTTTTTTTAATGTATTTTAATATGAAGACTATTTGCTATTGAATTTCTGTATATAAAACATTCTTTTGTAGACATTAAAAACAAGTACCAGAAAAATTCCAAGATATGAAAGGTACTAAAATTATATAAAATTTTAACCCCCTTATTCATAAAAATTATGAGAGGCTTATAAGAGTATAATAGAACAAATTTCATATGAAATTTTGTTTTATTACGGTGTTATTAGACTCTCATAATTTTTATGAATAAGGGCGTAATGCTTTTAAAATTTCACACGAACTCACTAATCCTTCATATATGGGATATATGAAGGATAATAAAAAAATTAGTTATGTGTTGTCTTTAATCCCAGATTATCATTGACTTTTTTATCATAATGTTTGTAATATCTATTGTATGTATTGCATTAAACTATATTTTTAAAAACTTACTTTTATATATTAATAATTCTCGAATATGAATATATTTCAAATCAATTGTTTTAGGTGTAGTAGAGAGTTTTTATCTTTACCAGCAAAATGTAGAGATATATACACTAGAATATAACCCACAATAAATATGCCATGACTGTCTTTTGTTGCATAAAACTTTATTTAGATATTATAATTTCTTTTTAACTATTTCATAAGACAAACATTGATTCATATTACTCTCTCTATGCTTCGTTTTAATATTATCTATTATATATAACGACATCACGGGTATTAAATAAAAATGTGTTATCATCGGTATCCCGTATGCAATTTCGTAAAAAAATTTCTGTAAATTAAAACTCTTATCATATTTAATTCAGCCACTTAATAAGTGCTGACAAACAATATTTACCTGAGTACTGAGGATGAACGTGTAGCGACTTTCGAAAACACTTGTTCTGCTCTTTTGCATACGTCGAATAATTGAAAACTGATGTTGGCTTTCCTTTGTGCCTTGGAGCATTTAGCATGTCTTTCTGAATTTATTTGATTTAATTAAATAATTAATTTTTGAATTAGCCCATACAGTCGACTCCGCTTTACTGAAAATAATCAAAACCCCATTTTTTTTTAATTATCCGATTTTTTCTCTAAAACGTAGTTCGGATTACTGAAATTTGTTACAGTTAAGTGTACTGCTTAAAATCAGTAAAACAATATTTTTTTATATCAAATGTCTAGCCTCTTAAGGTACGTTCACACTTACCAAATATTTGCCCAAAAATGCGTAACCACTAAACACTAATAAAAAACTTCTTAATTCAAAAATGTATTTATTGAGTTAAATAGCTAGTCTCCAATAATATTGGATTCGTGACACTGCCTATTAGTTGTGTATGCAATTGTTTTAATTAATAAACACGTATCTGAACAAAAATATTTTTCATTATTATTTAGTGGTTACGCTTTTCGGGGCAAATATTTGATAAGTGTGATCGTACCTTTACATTAAAAATATAATAGAAAAAGACAATAAAGTACGTAAGAGCGAAAAGGACAAATACATTTTGCCATTTAATTTTATAACGGACAAAACATGCACAAATTTTTCAGCCTTAAGTTATGCAATCGATTCCACGTATTTTTTTTATTTTTTCACAAAAGCGAAGTAAGTTTCATACAAAACGTAGTTGTGGGCTTGCTTTTGCTTTTCAATAAAGCGATGTTTCGCTAAAGCGAAGTGAATAAGACTAGCTGCGTTTAAAATCAGTGCAGGATTTGTATCGCTTTCGGCGTGGACTGTATAGGCTTTCGTTACCAAATATATCTTTTCAGGGCTTTCGTCAGTCATCTCGCAAAATGTTCCTTTTTGCTACAACGATCACAGTACTGATGCTTTGTGATAGTGTAGCAACGAGGCAAGTAAAAAGTGTTTTAAACGAAAATGATTTGGAATTTTCAGGAGAATCGAAATCTTATCCAAAAAAATAATTGAAATTTGAACAAGTTGTATATTTAATTATGTCATTGGTCTAAAACGTGATTTGAAAGTAATTTTTAAATGACGCAATGTTCATATAATAAGATTACCTCGCAAGCTTTTCTATAGATTTGATATTTTTCAAAGTTTACACAACATTTTTTTTGTCTGGCGTTTTTGAGTTCAAATCAAATGTGCAAATCACGATTTTTTCTCCTAAACTGTTTTGGAAATTAAATAAATTTCTTGATATTACACTTTCTCCAACTGAGAGTATTTGTATTGTTTAACCAGTTAAAAAAAGAACACAGATTAAAAAATTATGTTTCTTTTCCCAAACAATAGATTTTGTTGTAAATATTAGTTAAATATATTATGAAGGCAAAACATTTTTGGCAAATAGTTTGCAGCTTGTGGAAGGTGTTCAGGTGCAGTTGGTGCCTTCTGTACAAATATGTAATGACCATGTATACAAAACATACATTAAAGTCGTTGCATGCTGATTACCCTTTACACAAAGTGTATCGAGCTGGTTGTATGTGTTTCTCATATTCAATAAATTAGTTTAACAGTTATTACAGCTCCCAAAGCAAAATTACAAACATAATCACTATCATCTGCATTTACCAAGGGGAATACAACGCAGCCAGATGCATACAGAGTTGCTTAAACGCAAGCAAAGGAAGTTACATGTGACGCGGCGCAGGAAATATTACGCACTACTTATGTCTCAATTAAAATTACTTTTTTTGTGTGTGTTCGTGTGCGAATAAGACATCAAATTGTTTTCATAGATTGACAATCTCAGCATTATAGAGCTCCTCCACTAGCGTCATTATAAACCAGCGGTGTATCATTAATTTACAAATCAAATCAGCTGGCAAGTGTAGTGCTTAATAGAATTTAATTAAATGTAGATTTAGAATGCTGGCATTAATGTGTAACACACATTGGCTTAGAAATATACTCCTCTTACAGCAAGGCATTACACTACAACGGTTGCTGCAGCAGTTTGTAGTTAATTTTGGTTCTTCTGCAGTTGTTTGTTTGCCAACTAACAATTCTTGGGAAAATTACTTTAACGCACAATGCGTTAAATTAGCATTCAACGCTACCGAGAGTTTCTTGTTTTATTACACTCTATGTGAACATTTTAAGAGAATGTAGGATGCCTTTAACAGGATTTATGCGGCCACAGACAATTACAATAAATATGCGGATAACAAGAACTACATTTTAGAACAACTCCATTTTGGGTTTTTGACGAAAGAGTACATTATATTTATACTATAGGTGAACAGTACTGCTTAGCTGACGAGTAGTTGGCGATACGAATAAGATGAGAAATGTTTAGGTTTTTAACTTTTCATAATAATTTTCACTTTTTATGATGACTTGCACTTTTTATGATGACTTGCACTTTTCATAATGGCTTGTACTTTTTATGATAACTTGCACTTTTTATGATGACTTGCACTTTTTATGATGACTTGCATTTTTCATAACGACTTGCATTTTGCGTAACGACTTGCACTTTTTATGATAACTTGCATTTTTTATATTGAATTGCAGTTTTTATGATGACTTGCACTTTTCATAATGACTTGCACTTTTTATGATGACTTGCATTTTTCATTATGACTTGCACTTTTTATAACGACTTGCACTTTTTATAGTAACTTGCACTTTTCATAATGACTTGCACTTTTTGTAATGACTTGCACTTTTCATAATGACTTCCACTTTTTATAATGACTTGCATTTTTTATAATGACTTGCACTTCTTATAATTGCACTTTTATGATGAGTTGAACTTTTCATAATAACTTTCACTTTTTATAACGACTTGCATTTTTTATCGTAACTTGCACTTTTCATAATGACTTGCACTTTTTATAATGACTTGCACTTTTTATGATGACGTGCTCTTTTCGTAATGACTTTCACTTTTTTCCTTACTAATATACCTTTTCACGCTCAAACCTCTGAACCGATTTAGATGAAATTTGGCATAGAGAAGGGGTGGTTTTTGTTTTTGGAAAGGATTCTATTAATCAGTAAGGGGTATGAACTTATTAAACTGATAACCAGGAATCTTATAAACTTTGATACATTAAAAATATAACACATCATTGACATAACGTATACCTAAACTGAAATTTCAGATATTTTTCGCGGAAAAAGTGAAACCTAGTTTAAAATAAAGAAAACAATTTTGAGTAAGGAAAAGCGGATATAAATTTTAATTAAACCTCTCTTTTTCTCCTTTCTTGCCTATATATATATGAGGTTTGTAGCCTTATTTTGTGATGAAACAGTAAAAAGATAGAGTGTTCCAAAAAGACTTATTATTTTATGATATTTTTTACCGCACAAAACAATTTTTTAATCTATTTTAAAATATTTAAACACCATAAAAATACGGATTATTAGAAAGACATTTGAATCCCGCACTTATTAAAGATAAGAATTCCTTGAAGTATATATTATGTATACGCCAAATGTGTACTATGAATTAAAATGTGCAACATGAAACATACTTTAGGGGTGATAATTACGGGGGCGTATGATTAATGTTAGTAATTTGACAAAGTTTTTTTTTTTTTTTTTGCAAATGAAGAGAGGATTGAATAGATTGAATCTACTTCAAATTTAGGATATTTCAAATGTTAATTTTATTGCAGTGACTTCAATGTAATTGAATCAGTTCCTCTTTACAATATATTTAATAGTTTTATTATATTCTTTATACTATTTTTTTCGCCAAATTCAGAAAAATACCCTAAAAGAAAAAATATTCTAACAACTTGTTAACTGCTTTACTCATTGCTTCGTATATATAATTTAAATACGAAAAGGCCTACTGCTTTTATTTATAAAAAATATTTGTGCTTTATAAAAGCTTTATAAGGCAAATCCTATTTGGAAATCTATTTTATAAGTCTTTCGTAAGTCCAAAATATTTGTTTATGATTAAGTCGTTTAATTTATTATTTTATAATATGGTCCTATATACTATATATATTAAAGGCCTAATTTTTCATACAGATATTTGTTTTATAAGTCTCTTATAAATCATTTTTTTTATAATATGAATTTTATATACTATATATTAACCCCCTTATTCATAAAAATTATGAGAGACTTATAAGAGTGTAATAGTGCAAATTTCATATGAAATTTTGTTTTATTACGCTGTTATTAGACTCTCATAATTTTTATGAATAAGGGTCTAATTTGTATACATATATTTTTTTAATTATTACAGATTAGTATGATAAATTTTAATACAAAGATGTGTCTCATAAGCCTTTTCTAAACAACTTCTTTTTCATAAATTATGTTGTAAATAGATTAAAAAACGATTTTTACATAAACCCACAATTTCTTTCATCAAATGTTTACAGATTGTTCCTAATATTAATATAACTTGAGTGCATTTAAAACGTTTCTATTTAAATGAGAATATGACAATATATACTGTTGTTGTGTCTATTTTATTAAAAACAACATTTTTCGAATTTAAAAAATTAACATTAAATATTATCCCCTAAAGGGTTCTTACTTCTGGTAGTACGCCTTTGTTAGTCATAAAACTTCATAAGCCATTAGAAATTGACTTTTGAAATTGACCAACAATAACGCAAATAATTCTTTTTTTTTTTTTGAGTTCATATAAATTGAATGCTTAGTACTGAAAATTATTGCATGTAAATATGAAAGAAATTTATTGTGCTTAAAAACTTGGAACTTTAAAAAAAAAGTATGCTAAAGTATTTTTGCATAAGCTTTGTCTATAAATTGAAAGAAAAGACTCTTTAAATCCTTTTAATTAAATAAAAATAAAATAAAAGAGTATTAAGAACATTGGGTTACAAGCAACAGCAACAACAATTACACAAAAATTTCTGTAGTTTC
The DNA here is from genome assembly GCA_951800035.1 of Linnaemya tessellans. Lineage (NCBI taxonomy): Eukaryota > Metazoa > Arthropoda > Insecta > Diptera > Tachinidae > Linnaemya > Linnaemya tessellans. The sequence goes on from OX637535.1 coordinate 43,693,682, forward strand.
TCTTTTTTAATTCATTTTCTGTCTTGTTTGTTTGTTTTTTTCTTTTATTTATTATTAAATCCAACACACAGCAAAGAAAATTACAGTTGTTCAAATTTACCACAAAACTTTGTCTGTCTAAACTTTTCAAAGGAGACGAAAAATAAAAAAAAAATAAAAAAAATTCAAACTTGCAAAAAAGATTAGAAGGCACAACATATTTGCCTTACGACTAGTATGACACTGGCTTATACAAAGCTTAACCCTTAGATACAACTACGAGTATATGCGAGTGCTTAGTTATTTGTCGGTAGTGCATGATGGTGTATGTACATTGTGTGTTCATTAGGATGGAGCAAAAAAATGGAATATTTTATTAAATATATAACCTATTGGGAATAAAGATGAAATACAACTCTCATGTTTGGGCCGGTGCTTCAAAGTATATTTTGAAGTTACTCGACGATGAAACTCATCGGAGACAATAGGGTAGCCATTTCTATTGACTCTCTTGAGCATCGTCGCAATGTGGGGTGCGTATCGTTGTTCTATCGTTACTATAATGGCAGGTGCTCTGGTGAAATTAGGGAATCTTGTTCCTGAAACCCATTCTTTCTTACGCTCAACGCGTTTTTCATCAAGAGCGCATGCGTTTGTGGTCGATATTCCAACGAATCGCACTACGCATTACGGAGAAAATTCGTTTTTTGGCCGAACAGTCCGTATGTGGAACAAACTACCTGCAGATGTCTTCCCCGCCACTTACTATTTGAGGGGGTTTAAGTCGAATATCCACAGACACTACTCCCTTTATCCTCCTTCCCAAAATCTATTTTCCTAGTTCCAGCGCAATCCTCTGAGTGCTGGTCCTACTCCTAAAAAAAAAAAAAATGTTGGGAGATAGTATTAGAATTTTCCATCTAGTTTCTAAATATTTTATTTTATTAGGATAGCGCGCTAAAAGAATTCCCTGCCCTTGAAACTAAACGTTCTCTCTCAGTCGAATAATTTCTTTAGGTTAAAATTTATAAGGTTCTTGTCGTCGCTGGATTGGAATTTGTGCCAGCTGGACTGTTGGTTATTTGCATAGTTATTTACCTTTTTGCTGATCATATCCGTAAAAAAGTAGGAAAATCACATCTGTATTATACAGATGTGATTTTAATTTAACTGGCTAATGATTTAGATTTCCCAGTCAGCATGTGGAAGATTGTTTCACCAAACTGAGTCTTTTTGGAGTACCTTAGGTGATCAAAAACTGATTAATCAGTTCTGCGCTTAAAATAAGACTCGAAAATGATTCCCAGAAATACTTAGAAAGTGATTTAAAAAAAAAACAAACACAAACAGCAAGCTCGTGTAGTAAAATCAAAACAAAATATATAAAGAACTACGACAAACTGACTCGAAAATGAGTCGAAATTGATCAGAAGCGCGAATCATAAAAGACTCATTTAAAAGAGTCGCGGCTAGGGTACCATTTTCTCCCGAATGAACAGTAATTTTCTACTCGAAAACGAGCGCATAAATGCTTATTTTAATCATGCGAAGGAGTCGAAAAAGACTGGAATATGATCATTAATTTCATAAAATGCTGACTGGGTTATTTTTTGTTTAGCTGCATGTGCCTATTTGTGTTAGTATACACATACATTTACATTTTAAATCTGAATGGTTTTACTTTAAACCTTAAGTCCTCATTTTTTATTTTTAGTTGATTGTATTTAAAAAAAAAAAATAATATAAAATAAATTCTTTCCTCCTTATTTTCAAATCCCTCAAAGAAAGTTATCTACTGATTTGAGATTAATTTTTTAACTGGATTATGAAGATAACATGATGAGGTATCTGATATGAATCCGGAATAACATTTATAAAAATTCACCTGCCTGGAATTCAGCATTTAGTTCAGAACGTATTTTTATTTGATTAAAAACCTTACGGTGATGACACTGTATCTTTAAATCCATCAATAAATTGGATATGTGACCTGCTCCACGAAAAGGGACGAAAAGGGTAATTTTTGTAAATTTGAAATTGAACTTTTTTTAAGTTTCAAATATTATATATATTATCTGTTTATATAACATTTTAAACTTTTTCGTGATTTGTAAAAAAAATAAAAGACATAGAAACTTGCGGTTTGTGGCATTTGAAAGAGCGCTATTTTCCTATAAGAATCACTCAAAAAGTAAAAAAAAAAATTTTCGGCGCAGAGGTCCATTTTCGTGGAGCAGGTCACATATAAACAGTAATATAGAATATTTTGCCTTAATGTAACGTGTTGTTTATCTTCAACGCCGAAGGTCATAGGTTCGAGCCAGGAATGCATTAGAGGGTTCTAGGCACTTTAAAATGGTGAAATCATAGCACTAGCTACACAACAGTAGCGGGAACATGCACAATCATGCATAAAAAGGCATGTTAGCAGCAATTGCCTTCATCGGAATTGTAGCGAATTCGGCGACGCAGCAAAATAATAAAAACGGCCACTTCCTTTTCTACTTTCATCTTATATCTCCTTAACACTTGCCCTTGTTTTATGTCGATCAGTCACAACGTATTGCATGAGTATAACTTCAATCCCTAAGTTTTGAAATCATGTGACTTACACAGTCCTTGAAATAAGTGCTTCTTATTCATTTTCTCTTCTCGTTCTGCTAAATCCAAAAATCAGAAAATTTTGGCAACCCAGTAGTATCCCTAGTCATGAAGTCAATTGATAAGACACTCCTTTAACAATTCATTTTACCTAAATTTTAAGTCCTTAAATCAGACTACAACTCATCTTTGATCTATTCCAAAGACCATAATAATTTTCTTGGTTATAGATTATTGCTAACGAAGGTTTGTGTATCTAAACAAGTGCACACTTATTTCATTCCCAACTTGAAGTTTGTATTAAAAGAAATATTCTGACATTAAAAACGACATACAAAAACATTACAAAATGTAAAATAATAAGTAAGTGTGTGTCTCTGTATGTTTGGGTATTCAGTATGTACCCAGCAAACATTAAATTTATCATTAGCATTAATCAAACTTATACACCAGAGCAGAAGAGATGTTTTCGAAAACCGCTACACTTTCATCATCAGTACTCATGTGTATTTTTGTTCTGGTCTGCTCTGGAAAATTTTTAAAATCCCGTGGAAAATTATTATTTATATTTGAATTACCAGCCTAATATTAAAATAAAATATATAACCATTGCACTTGTATCAAGTCTTTGATCTTGTGTTCGATGGGTTCCACAAGTATGTTTGCGTATGTTTAGTTCAACCAACAACAGCAATAATATGTGAATAAAAAAGTTTAACAATATGTAAACAGACACTGCAGAATACCATCATCAGCGTCAGACTACATACAAGTACTAATCATATGTCAGGGTGTCATGGTGAGCTCAAAAACAAAAACTAAAAGCAACAACAACAACAAACAGTGAACAACATTACGTCGGAAAAAAACAACTAGTAAACTTTTCTTATCGTTTCAACTTTATATTCACTGCCACATAAAATAGTACATTGAAAAAACTAAACTTGAAAAACAATTATAGAGAATTTGAGGAGGGGTGAGAGGAATAAAGGACGAACAAAAAAAAATAAACAAAAAATGTTGATGCCACACAACACCAATAGATGATTACGAGTGCATGTGATTATTTATGTGTCTAAATGCATTTCATTTGTATTTATTTACCTAAAAACAACAATTTAATAAGGCTTGTAATTTATAACACATAAAGGGAATGCAACATTAAGGGAGTTTTGCAAAATGCCCTTAATTATACAACTCAACACAATAATTTTCGAATTCTTTAAAAACTTTACGACTTTTAGTAATTATCAGAAACATGTTGCACTTGCAAATGACATTCATTTTATAAATTTAGATTTGATAATTAGTAAAAGTAATTAAATAGAGCTGAAGATTGCAAAGAGAAACTGAAGCTTACACGGGCAAACTAATTTGCAATTAGCGGTAATAAAGTGTGTTTTTTTTGGAGTGTCACAACTTTGAGTTGGCATCACTGCTGTGTTTGAGCATTCATTTAACAGCTGATTGTAGCTTTTTATACCCTCCAAAAAAAGAATATGGAAGGTATATTCACTTTGTCATTCCGTTTGTAACGTAGCGAAATATCCATCTGAGACCCTATAAATTATATATATTCTTGATCAGTGATGAAATCTAAGACGATCTGAGCATGTCCGTCCGTCCGTCCATCTATGGAAATCACGATTCAGCCCAAACGAAAAAAGCCAGACTCTTGAAATTTGGTATAAATATATTTTAAAGGAAAGGATAGGATATATTTTAAAGGATAAGTTCGGAGATGGGCTAAATTGGGCAAGAGGAAAAAAAGTTCCCCTAAGATGAACTAAACCAACCTCTAAAAAAACAACATAATTTTTAAATTTTTTTTTTTTTAATATTGTTAAGCAAATAATATGTTTTTATATTAAAAGAGGTACAACGCGTTAAACTTGGAGCCATAAAATAAAAAAAATTTTTTGGACCCCGGCCCCATTTAGTGGGCGTTATTACATTCCAAAATAGTTTAAATATTTAACAAATTGCTTTACTTAAGTCCACATTCCTTAAAAATAAAATGTTTAAGCTTTGATGACGAAGCTGAAACGTAAGCTGGTACTACTCTGCCCTACCACCTCCTCCCCCTTTGCCACCTAAATGACCCTATCAAAAAAAAAAAAATTTAAATTTTGTATATAATTATCCCAAACATTTATTTTTAGAGTTTTATGACAAAGGTGAAATGTCTCCCCCACAGGGAAGGGCCAGAGCGACACTGACAAAATACAATTTTAGGGCCCTCCAAAAAGAATTGGACCCCATAAAGTATATATATTCTTGATTAGTCTGTGGAGAACATGATAAGTCTATATTTGGACCCCGCCCCCTTAAGTGGGGGTTGAAATACGATATTATATAAAGGAACTTTGTCCCAGCAAGTTCAACATTTTAAATTTACTTTCTAAATATTTGGAGGGTATTTAAGATTCGACCCGGTTTTTACTTGTTTTTAATTTGCTTTTTTTTTTATCTTGGACCAGCTCTCAGGGGATGACCCCTATATATGCAATGCATTGCGCTGGAACTGAAAACGAGGGGATAGTATTGAGGGGACAGACTAGGAAAAATGAGAAGATAGACAGTTTTTTTTAGCTATTTCAACCTTTTTTTACTTCGTCGGCTAATTTTTGCTGCAGGCCGACGAAGGTGGGTGCTGTTACTCTGCTTTTAGTACATGATAGTTTGAAATTTCATTATGAATCGACTTACACCAGAGCATCGCGTGCAAATTGTTGAAATTTTTAATCAAAATAATTTTTCTATTCGTCAAACTGATCGTGCACTTCTTCCATTTTATGGCGTAAATAATCGTCCTTCAGAGCGGCCAATTCGAAGATTAATAAATTATTTTCGGACCACATTTAATGTTGCTGATAATGAGCAATCGAACAACTGGGGTTGTGTCCGTCCCTCAAACCAAGTCTATGGCTTCGTATATATTATGGGGTCTTTGCACCATCCTTTTGCATGGTAAAGAAGTGGTTTACTGAATTTCGATGCAAGCACAGGCGATGCTGAGCGTACTGGATGCTGAGTTGAAAATATTCACAGTATAGCCGATCGGAAATTGAAAGTGAGAGAGATGGTGTGAAGCCATAGTTTCTATTTGGAATAATCGCTGGGGTATGAAGAAGCTTTCGCAAGATGGGTGCCGCGTTTGATCACAATGTAAGAGTGCACACATGCGCAGTTTCCATGGCAGAAATCAATGAATATTATCCAGATTTAACCACGAGTGACTAGTTCTTGTTACCGAACTTCAAGAAATGGCTCGTCGTAAAGAGTTTTGATATTAACGAGGAAATCATTTCACAAACAAATGTCCATTTTGATGACAATGACAAGTCATATTTACCGGAACGGTTAAAAAAATTGAAGAAATATTGAGATTATGTTTTAAAATTAAATAACTTTTTATATAAAAATATGTGTTTCATTCATAGCTGTTAAGTAATGATTACTAATCATAATAATTAGTAATTAGATTATTATTTTTTTGAAGGTGAAGTAATGATTATATTACGATTATTTTCAGATTTTCAAGATTACTAATTGATTACGATTACAGATAATCGAAAAATAATCAAGATTAATAAAAATTACGAAAAAATAATCAAAAATAATAAAAAGTAATCGGAAAATAATTTGACTACTTTCGAAGATTACTTTTGATTGTTTTTTATTTTATTTTTTTATTTTGCGAAATTATGGCAATGCTGTTGAATGTTAGTTGTTGTTTTTTTATTTTTTGTTATTATTATTGATGTGCATCGATTTGATAATTGACAACCTGTTTGCATTCCTCATGATTCTGCATTCATCTTATTGATCACGGTTTCAAGGGTTTGTGCTCTATTCGTATAAAGCAGGGACCGAAAATAACTGCTATGTTTTTATTTCGGAGCAAAAAGGTTACCCAAAAATGTCCTTTATATGCATTTGGGAATTTTTAACCATTATGGTTAATTAACATTGAGAAAGATATAATTTTGGTTATAAACAACCATTATGTCAACCAGAAAAATATTTTGGTTATAAATAACCATTATAGCAATCAAAAACTTTTTTTGGTTAAAAATAACTATTAGATAAATAACTTTTTTTTTTTTGGTTATCACTTATAAAACAACCCCACAAAATCAACGCAGTTCCAAATTGAAGGTCCGTCTCCAATACAAGTAAAATGATCACATATTTTAACATATGCTTGTCATTAATTTTTTTATATTTTAAATGCAAATTTTTCAAAATAAAATGTATGTATAAAATGATACGCATTCTAAATTTTTAAAATATAATCCAAAATAATCAAAAATAATCCTTGAAAGTAGTCAATTATATTTTGATTACTTTTGATTATTTTCTCGTAATCCTAAGTACTCTTAATTATTTTTGGATTATATGTAATCATAATTAATTAATAATCAGGAATTTCTAAAAAGAGAATTATGTAATCAATACCATTCTTTTTAAAATTTAATCTAATTGATTACTAATCGTAATCCAAATTTAACAGCTCTGGTTTCATTTAAAAAGTCATGGACTTATTGGCCCACTCATGTACATGAGTACAATCTTGGAATGTATTTTATATAAATTGGTTCAAAATCACAGGGTTTAAAGAGGTAGCAACTTTAGAAAAATGAAGCAGTTATGAGAAAATAGGGCACGCTAAAGCCCACATAGAGGATGTATGAATTAAGTTACAGACCTGGAGATTTTTATACAGGGTCCGCCAAATAACTTTTTTTTTAAATGCTATAAGGAAAAAACTACAGAATATTTTTTCAAATTTATTTATTTATTTGAAAGTACAATCCTTCCGGTTAATCATGGAAAATAATTTCATTCAAAAGGCTGCCTCGGCTGGCCATGCAGTAGCCTACACGATCGGTCCAATTTTTAAGCACATTATCGATTGTGTGCAGCTGTATTTCACCAATGGCTTCACGAATATTGTCCTTTAAAGCGTCAATTGTTTCTGGCTTGTCGGCGTAACACTTATCTTTGACGGCACCGCACAAATACTAGTCCAACGGTGTAAAATCGCAGCTCCGAGGTGGCCAAACGAAATCAGCTCTGCGCCTGATAATGCGATCTTCAAAAACAGGGCACAAAACATCAAGTGTAGCTTCGGCTGTGTGGCACGTAGCGCCGTCCTGTTGAAACCAAATGTTGCCAATATCCTCCTCTTCAATTTTTGTGAACAAAAATTCGTTCAACATGGCCCGATAACGATCGCCATTGACTGCAACGGCCACTCCTTGCTCATTTTCGAAGAAAAATAGCCCAATTATGCCTCTGGACCAAAATCCGCACCAAACAGTGACTCGTTTTGGGTGCGTCGGCTTTTCAATGTGTGCGTGCGGGTTTTCTGTGCCCCAAATGCGACAATTTTGCTTGTTTACATACCCGCCAAGGGCCAAGGCCTCACAGCCAAAAGGCCGGTACTCTGTTTGAATTTTCGAAAAATGTTTAGCAACATTTATTATTTCATTTAAAAAAATTGACAAATAAAAATTATAAATTTATTGTTATCTTTAAGGCTAGTACTCTGTTTAAATTTTCGAAATTTTTTTAGCAAAATTGTTTTCAGAAAAGTTTCACGTGTTTTTCATAGTAAAAACAGAGTAGATACCTAGTTTACCAAATTTTTCCACGCATATTTCGACTAAATATTTTTTATATGGGCTTTGACAGCATTTCGGTCGAAATTTTGAATAGAATATAGGCTATAGAAACAAAAAACAACTTCACACATTGTATAAAAGTGAAAACTAAGTTTGCATTCTTATATTATTATCAATTTGATTTTGTGATCAACGGCAACACCTTTAAATGTTCTTTCTTGTTCACATAGTTGCCAGACAAAATAGATGCAAAATCGTAAAATTTTGGAGAAAAAACATCAAAATCTTCATATTACTTTTTCAAATCGTTAATGTGAAATTATTACGGTAGTTTTATGAAAAATGCCACAAAATTTCTACAGTTCAATTTGAAGTATTCGTAAAATAAGAAATATTTTTATTCCTATAAATATTTTTAATTTTTTTATTTTTATTTTCTTTTTTCCGAGACTCTATATCTCAGAAGTTACTTTGCCGATTATTATTATTTAGATTTTTAATTAGCTTCTTTAATGTAGCTATCACCTATTACTAATATTTTACGAATTATATTGCTAGAAGTACGAGTTCCAACGTCTAGTAAAGTCCTTATATAGAATTTTTTCAAAATTACAAACATTTTAATAGATGAATTCACTTGAAAGCAAATTTTTTGATTTGAATTTTTTTTTTATAAAATATGTCTTTTCTCTTAATTAAAAGTAAGAACCAAAATGTTTTGATTCCACTTACATATTTATATAATATCCTGGACTTGGTCTTTTAAATATTTCGTTCAAATTTAATATTTAAATCACGTTATTTTTAAACAGAAATAACGGAACACAATATTTTTAAGTCAGATAAAATGGCAATATATAAGTAAAAATATTCCAGCATAATGTACAGTAATAAATTCGGAAAAAAATGAAAAATATTTTGGGCCTTATAAATATTGCGTGGAGTGTATAATTTTTCACTATAAGGAATTTCGTCTGTATTAATTATATGTAAGAAATACATATTAATGAAAACTTTATTTAAATATTTCTTGTCATTTTATTTGCGGCATAAAAGGTCGTCAAAATTACGTCATGTCTGGCAACATTATTTGTACGCAGTTGTTTAAAAAAACAGTCACTAACACATGAAAAATGCACAAATACATTATACTTAAATATTTTCTCCCATTGAGGACCCCTGCTCTAGGGATATAAAAGAATCGTAGTAAGTTTCCAGATAAGAATACTAGATTGACCCCGATTAAATTTTGGCCGTTCAAAAATTAATCACATACTTTCTTCATCAATGTCTACGCATAGTGTGCGTCCAGGTAAACCAACTAAACAACTCGAATGGAAAATGTTGTTAATAGTAAGTGATTTCGATAATCATCGATATTAAAACACTCTTCTCGACTTTTTACCCTTCATAGAAATAACAAAATGCGAACCATATCGCCTATAATTGATTTTAATTACAAAAATTGTGTACCAATTGAAAAAATTGTGGGTGGGTGTCATAAATTTTATTTGCTGCAAAGATTATCAACATTTACATAATGATTGCAAACTGAATTACATACGAACGCTGCAGCAGCAGCAGTTCAATTTGTGTATATGAATGCTGCTGCATATAGAAATTTATTCAATAGAATATTAAACGATATTTCATTCAAATTTTTTTCCTGTTTGATCTTTCCCCTCCCCTCCCCATTTGAAAGAGGAATAAATGAAAGATAAGTAAATGCTGCGATACTTGAAAGTGTTTCTTTTATATTGATTTAACTGCATTTTCAATACAAAGTTGTCGTACTTTTTCATCTTTTTTCGATTTTCTATTCAATATTTTTCCTCCTTTTCCACTTTGAGCGCTTTAGTTTTTATTTACAAATAGTTTTGAATTGGTTATATGGAACAGATAAATGTAATACCAGCGACAGCAGCAACAAATAGTAGCGATTTGTAACCCTGTTAGCGTGCATCCTTTGCACGAGAACTACCAGCGTTTGTGCAGTTGTTTGTCACAAACGTTACGGCAACGACAGCAACGAATTACATTTTATTGGTATCTGAGCATTTCGTAGTGACTGTTAAATCAATCTCTTGTTTTTAGTTTTTTTTCCTAGGAGATTTTTTTTTCTTTTTTTTTTTGCTCTTGTCCTTTTCCTTCTAAATTTTTTTCTATGTATTTTCTCTTGTTAGATTTTTTTTCATGCGCTGTGATCTCGGTACGCGTAAAATACCGGAAATACTTAAAATGTTTTTGTAATTTACAATGATTGTGCTAAAATGCAAAGCGAAAAAAGAAAAAAAAAATTATTGACAATATTTTTAAATTAAGGGGAAAAAACGCAAGATTGTTGGATAGCGCAAATTGACGGTAATAAATTTGTCCTTGTAAATAAGAACAGGTTAAATATTTTATTATTCCATCCACCCCCCCCTTTTTTTCTTGTGACTGTTCTTAAACTCTTCAGCGAGTTGTAATTCTATTAGTGAAATTAAAATATTTAAAAAAATATATATTTCTTTGGGGAAAAAGTTTGCTTTTTCAATTACCGCAAGTGTTTGAAACTACTCTTATAGTTTTGGTTAAAAGAAGTTGTATTTAATCGTAATATTTTTATCTTATAATTTATGTGCTAAAAATATTTCCTAAATGTCAAATGATATCTTTTAATAGTATGAGTATCAGCTATGAGAATTATATTTTTTTCTTTTTACTAAACAGCAGAAGTTTTACTGAAATGAATGGCAATAATTCTGTAGTTTCCCAGATATTGATAAACAATTTTATAAAACTTCGAACTAGAAAACTACCGATTAGGTAGAATCGGATGCAACGCATCTGTTTGTGGAAACCAGTTCACTTTCCTTAAATTATTTTATTATTATGGTTGGTTGGTATACGTGGCTGCCTGCAACCCACAAGCATTCAAGTAGGATCTCTGAGATCCCGTTTTGAAAGACCACTCCACTCGTCAGTGTCAACCTATGTAGAACCGAATCCAGATCCCGGATGCGGTGATGGATGCTAGGTCCAACCTGTCGCATCGAGGAATCTAATAAGGTCACCTAGGCCTATACCTGATATCTCCGAGAGGTCCGATATTATACTTTTGCCTAAGATTCTGTGTCTCGTATGGTGCAATGCCGGGCATTCACAAAGGAAGTGATAAACTGTATCTTCCTTGCCCTGATCCCGGCAGCTGCGACAGAATGCATTATAGAAGAGACCTATCCTACCAGCATGTCTGCGTACTGCCCAGTGCCCCGTCACTACTGCGACGAGTCTTATTTTATTATTATACCATTTAAACTTATTTCTCATGCATGACTTTTACTTAGCAAATTTTATATGCCGTATTTTAGACATTTTATTTCATTTAATAATAAATCATAGTTTTCTTAGGAATTTTTTTATTGGTGTTAAATTTTTATGTATTTAGTGCAGTAACCCTGCAGGAGATCGAACTAGTATAAAACTAGTATTGTACTAGTACAAAAATCACCAGTACTAGTTCCCAACTATGAACTTTCCTATGCCATGCTAATGCTCAAATTAACATTGAGTGTGTTTGGAAAATTACTAGTACCATTGGTACTAGATGGAAATTAGGCGGATACTAGTACTATTAGTACTAGATAATTACTAGTATAATTTCTTGTAGTCGGATACTAGTACAATAAGTTCTGCATTAAGAACTGGTTTATATAAAAACAATGCCTAAAATTATTGGTTTTTAAAAACAATGAAATTTGTTAATTCTTTATCTTCAGTTTTAATTATTTTAGGAAAGATCGCTGATTATACATATGAACATCAATATTAAACAAAAAAAAACACGTTCAAAAAAATTTTAAATTACCTTTTAATCTTATTTATTTTTTAAAATGTCACTTTTTTAACACACAACAAAACCGCGGGTTACTTACATAAATTATCGAATAAATAAACTGATATGCAGGTGGCAAAGTCTTCTAATAATTTTCAGCGGCGGTTCAGCAAAAAAGTACACACTATTCTGTTCTTTGTTTCAAATTTGAATTTATTTAAAAATTGTAACAATTAAACATAAGATAAATGAAAATGCGAATTAGCAAGTCGCGTAAAAACATTATCAAAAAGTAATATGAAATTCTTCAAGCCAAATCAATCTACAAATGAACTACTTGAAGTACTAGTACTTTTCTGTATATGTTCAATCATGTTTTGAACTAGTGCTTGCTATACTAGTAGTCGTACTAGTAGCATAAAAACAATTAACGCTTATCCTCCTGCAGGGTAACAGTACAGTCAGTTCTTTGTAAACAAAATGAACAAAATGTGATAAGAGGGCGAGTCAATAAGTCCGTGAGCTTTTTAAATTTTCCACCTCTCAATTCAAATGGCTTCACCGTTCCTGTCAACAGGCAACTGTCAGTTGACTCTAGTCAAAATTTGAGCAAACTACCTCATATAGTTTGTGTTTGAATTTTTTTTTTTGGAAAAAAAAAATTGAAAAAGATGAATTTCGTGTGTTCATTAAGGATTATTTTTTGTAGAAAAAAAACAAGTCTAAATTTTGCAAATATTATGGGGACCCTATATCAGCCATTTCCATGGCAAAAAATTGTTTTATTGAATATTGATGTGGCCGTACATGCACAGAAGCTGCCGAATGTTCAGGACTTCCAGATGAGATTTTAACATCTGAAGCAATTGAAAAAATTCTCGATATGTTTTTTTTTCTTTTTTAAAGAAATGACAAGTAAAAACGTTATATTCGACCGGGTCGAATTTTAAATACCCTCCAAATATTTAGTAAGTAAATTTAAAATGTTTAACTTGGGTGGGAAAGAATTCCTTTTAAGACATCTCTGTACCCAATTTTAAATCTCTATTGTGCCGTAGTCATTCCTAGAAGGGCCTTCTGCAAGATCAGAGAACATCTCAGCTTCTTATAGGCTTAAGGAATAAAAATTGTTCAAAATTTACACTATTTTTGCATATAATATCGTACGTCAACTCCCACTAAAGGGGGCGGGGTTAAAAAATAGGCAATATCATGTTTTCCACAGACGAACGTATGGGCATTGCTAGAGCGTCTTAGACTTCAAAACTGATCAAGAATATATATACTTTATGGGGTTCAATTCCTTTTGGAGGGTTGAAAAGTGTATTTGGTTGGTGTCTCTCTGGAAAGGGCCGTGGGGGAGGCACTTCACATTTGCCATAAAAATCTAAAAATAAATGTATGGGATAATTAAATGTACAATATATTTAAAACGGTTTTTTTTTATTTTTTTATAAGGTCATTTAGTGGGCAAATTGTGAGGAGGGGGTAGGGTAGAGTAATACCAGGTTACGTTTCAGCTTCGTCATTAAAGCTTAAAAATTTTATTTTTATGGAATATAGGCTTAAGTAAAACAATTTACTAAATTTTTCCACTATTTTTGCATATAATAACGCCCACTAAAGGGGTTGGGGTCCAAAAATTCATTTTTTGAATTTTATGGCTCCAAGCTTAACGCGTTGGACCTTCTTTGACATAAAAAAATATATCATTTGCTTAACAAAATTACAAAAAAAAACGTTAAAAATTATGTTGTTTTCTAGAGGTTGGTTTAGTTCTTCTTAGGGGAACTTTTTCGCTCTTGCGCAATTTAGCCCATTTCCAAACTTGATCTATCCTACAATATATATTTATACCAAATTTCAAGAGTCTGGCTCTTTTCGTTTGGACTGAATCGTAATTTCCACAGACGGATGGAGGGACGGACATGCTCAGATCGTCTTAGATTTCATCACTGATCAAGAATATATATATGTACTTCGTGGGGTCTCAGATTGATATTAATGAACTGGGCTCCGGATTGCTTTTTCATCCGTCCTTTACTCTAGATGTAGCGCCGAAAGTATCCTTTAAAAAATTCACAGGTTTATTGACGCACCCTCGTATATTCGTCGACTGTTCCAAATATTATATTCGTTCCAATTCACGAACCGTGTTTTTTATTTCTTTCCAAAATATATTTGATTACCAAAAAAAAAAATAATTAAAATAAACAAGTGTCTTTTGTTTGTTATGTGGTCAAGTATGTCTATATGCCTGCATTTCATTGGTTCTTACACCAAATCATCAGTAGACTTTAACCTAATTCCAAAATAACAAAACCTCTCAGCTTATACATAAACTCCCAAAAATGAATTGAGAATTACACACGCAAAACCATAGGATTTGAAATTCAAGAAAACACAACAAACAAATTTTATTCGATATAAATCTATTTTGTTATTCCAGTTTTATCCAGTTTGTGGGTGCTGTTGGCTGAAGTAGTAGAACTCGAGACTATCAAGCGGAGGGACGTGAGTTCGAGTCCGCGCTGAGTCATGAAATATTGTGTTGAATTCTTCTGAACAGCATCAGTGTGTGGTTGTGTTAGTTGTTGCCAGCCTGTTTCAATGATGAAGGCATAGTCACTGATCACTGAACATAATTGGCAGCGACTGACACTATCATGTACTAAAAGCAGAGTAACAGCACCCACCTTCGTCGGCCCTGTAGCAAAAATTAGCCGGCGAAGTGAAAAGGTTGAAATAGCTACAAAAAAACTACATATCTATCGTCTCATCTTTCCTAATCTGTCCCCTCAATTTTATCCCCTCGATTTCAGTTCCGGCGCAATGCATTTTATATGTAGGGGTCATCCCCTTAGTCCTGGTCCTACTCCTAAAAAAAAATTAGTCTGTAGATTTAATACATTCCCTATTCACAAATCCCGGAATATATATACTCTATGATAAATCTGCATATATCCTTTCCCTATTTTCGGCAGTCCAGTTATGCCTGCAGTTTTTCGCTAAGGCAATGGCAGGCAGATGATAATGTCTGTCCCTTTTTAGTCCCCAAACAAGTGTGTTTTAAACCAAAGGAGCCCAAAAATGTTTTGCAACTGTATGGCTGAGTACAGTGACAGGAAATAGTAAATGCCAGGTGATAGGGAAAGTAAAAACAACAACGAGAATTTTATGTATCAATTGGCTGCGGAAGAGTATATCGATGGCCACAAGTAGAATAGGGACTATCTCGCATTTTTACAAAATTGACTTTTAGAGTGTTTTCAATATATTTCACACAAATACACCTCGTCAGATAAATTTTGTGAAATAATATTTAAAATAACGTTTTCACAAGCAAATTATTACTTCAATTTCTTTTGTTATCAATACAGTTTTTCTTGTGTCTTTGCCTTCTCCTGTAAAGTTACAATTATTTGAGTTCCACTTGTTACCAGAGGAGGTATAAAATAATTAGTGTCCGACCGAACAATACGGCTGCATGATACACGTTACTAATATTTATAACACTTAGACGATTCATCCTACGATTTTTCGTAACGTCTGCATTCTGCATAAGCTAAAGTCAAAAATACTTTGCCACTAAAATATTTAAATTTATGCAAACTTTTGTGACTTGAAACATTATTTTAGGGCATAATTTTGTAAAAACGTTGTCCTGCTTAACAAATGGCATTCATTTAAAATTATTTTGCGGACTCGTCTGCAACACCTTTCAAAGTGCATTTAGATTAAAGTGGCATTCAACATTTGGCTTTTAAAAACTAAACAACATAATGGACGCTATATTTTGTGGCAGTTGCTCAGAACTCTACTTTCACAATTTTTTATTTTGTTTTATTTTATTTTTTCTCCACTTATTCAAAATAAACAATTTGAAAGAATAAAAAGCTAGTAAAATAGTACAAAGAAAAACTTATGGTTGTGCGGCTTCATTACACTTCATTCATCCACATCCATCGATCCAGGAGTTTCGAGCAGAAGTTAGCAAAAAGTTGCTATAATATTTTGCATGTTGATACTGACAGCGTTTGCCAGCAGAAATGCAATGAAGTCAGACATGAAAAGAAGGTGTAAAGCTTCTTGTGAATTGAAACATCTTGTGACTATTAAGTGTAAAATAACACTTAAGGAAAAAACAAATAAAAAAACAACAGTTTTTGTTAAACAAAATAAAAGTTAAACATTTACATACATCGAGTAGAAGCGCATGTACAACACCAGGGTGTGCATCAGAGTTGTGTATGATAATAGGAAATAAGGTATTTCCCATAGAGTGTGAGTGTGAGTGTGTGTATGTGTGTGTGTGTGTGTGTGTTAGTTACCAAGGTGTCAAATTGAAAAATGCATACATCTTGTACATGTGCAAATACTTACGAAACTATTTAGCTCATAAATGTTTATTGGTTAATTTTACGGAAAAATGCACGTGAGGGTAAGAAAAGAATTCGTACCAGTTGTTTCTGGAATTGCACGCACATTCAAACGAACTAGTGCCTTCTCACCTGCCGCTCCCCCTTCACCATCCACCGCCCCCTCCACCATTGAAACAACTTTAGCCACCCGTTTAGAACTCAGAGCACAGAAAACAAAGTTCGAAACGAGCAACATGAATGGCTAACGAATGTTGAGAGGAAATTGTGCATGAGTGTTATAGTGTGCAAAATAAAAATAGTTTGATATTAAATAGTTATTATAGTGTTTTTCCTGGTTAATTTCTTTTTATATTTTGTTTGGGAAAATATTACAACGAAAGTTGTTGTTGTTGTTATTAGTTCGTTAAGCAAATACACACATTCTGCATAGGAAAATAAATATGACTGAGTTGCATAATACTAGGCCATGACTAGTTCTGATATTCATTTTTATTAAGTTGCTAATCATGCGATTGTCATTAAAACATAATTATTTCTCTACGAAGATCACCCCCAAAAACAGCGATTTTGTAAAATATTTATAATTTTTTTTCTTTTTAAGCTATTTTTTTTAAATATTAAAACTAGTAAATAACTTCTATAATAAAGAAATGAAAATATTCTTCAATCCTAAAGATTTTCTTACATATTCAAGCCCTTAAAATTTAAAAATTAATTTTACTTAAAATTTTTCAATTATATATGAATTTTTATTAGTCGAACTTTCTTATGTAAATTGTTAATTTTTTCAACGGGCCTAAGTTCGAATCTGCATGACTGCAAATAATTTTTTATTATTTTATTAATAAATGAATTTGTTCAAATTCTATTTATTATTTTTTATATTAAGATTGGAATATTAAGAATATTTTCAATAATCATCAAACCAGCAGAACGGATCCGTACTGATTTCGAGGCCGCTACGCCATCTCATTAGCGTTCTTTGTTCAATTTTTTCCACTTTCGCAATTGGTGCTATTTAGTACGAATATCAACTATTTAACCAATGTTTTTAACGAAAATTGAATAAGAGAAGTTCCCACATTCATATTTTTAAGTTATTACCTTTTTCCAATTACCTTTTTTAATACCCTCCAAAAGAACTGGACCTCATAAAGTATATATATTCTTGATCAGTAATAAAGTCTAAGACGATCTAGCCCGTCTGTGGCAATCACGATGTAGTCTATTTTTGGACTCCGCCCCCGTTTAGAGTTTTAAATTTGGACACAGAAATGTCTTAAAGGAACTGGGACCCAGCAGGTTAAACATTTTTAACTTATCGAAGTCCCTATTTTTGGCACATTGATATTAAGTATTAATTAATACGTAAGTTGTTTTTATGCTGATAAAAAGATGTCTCAGTCATGCTTCTAAAAATAATTTTTTTTTCTTGTTTACTAAAACCTAATACCATAAAAATATAAATTTTATTAAGAATCAAAATAAAGTTTTTATTTACTAAATATTTGCAGAATATTTAAGATTCGAACCGGTCGAGTATAACGTTTTTACTTGTTTATTTTGATTTTTAGTAGGACCAGCAGTTTATTGTGCGGTAATAAAGAGAAGGGCATAGAGTTGAGAAGGCAGATGATTAAAGATTTACATTCTCATTTTCGATTTCATATTTATTTATAATATACTTATTTTCTTTTATAGCTATTCCTTTTATTTTATGTCTTTTTGTAAGTAGTTCCAAGTTTTTAAAGTTATTACTTATAGAAGGTAACGATGAGCCACTGAAAAATTCTAGTTTGATGTGAATATGTGAAAACTTCTTTTATATGATCTAATATTTCATAAAAAATTTATAATTATATTCTGATATTTTTAAGCTGATGGTCTCTTCATTTTAATTTAATTTTTAATTTAAATATTTCGTCACTCCTTTGTGTGACTTCTTCAGGAAAATAATTAATTTCCTGAAGAAGTCACACAAAGGAGTGACGAAATATTGAAATTAAAAATTAAATTAAAATAAAGAGACCTTAAGCTTAAAAATATCAGAATGCAATTATAATTAAAAAGAGGTCAAGAAACCAGAAGAATTTAAAAAATTTATATTATTATTATTATTATTATTATTATTATTATTATTATTGCTTTCGTCTCTCTGTATGTTAACAGCAAAATAATCTTAAGCGCTAGCAACAACATTTTATAAGACAAACTTTAACTAACTTTAACTTCAATTAAGCCACCTAATAAGTGGTGACAAACACAATACACATGAGCACTGATGATGAAAGTGTTGCGGCCTTCGAAAACAGCTGTTATGCTCTGCTGCGTTAGTTGAATAACTAAACTGATGTTGACTTTCCTTTGTGCCTTGGAATATTTATCATGTCTTTCTGAGATTTAAAAACAAATTTCGAACAATTAGCCTATAGAATCTTAATTCAATTTAATATAGCAATATAAATGCTTGTGAAAATACTTAATACATACAAAACTTTAATTAATTTATTTGAAATAGGTAATACAGAAAATTGTTGAATGCAAGATTGCATGTGCTGTAAATTTTCTAATTTCACTGCCAATTGGCAACAACATGCCATAATACTAAACAGCAGAGATCAGCAGGGAAAAATTCTTCATAACCTTTTAACTACTTTCTGTTCGAATTTTAAATAGAAATTACAAAAACACAAATTTATGTTAAAACACATATTTGCCTCAAGTGCTTAGGACTCTAGGGTCAATACCGTAACACACAAAATACTTTCAGTATCATTAATTTATTTTAAAAACTTGTGCATTTTACTGCAATCAATTTCAAGTATTTGTAAGGACTTGTTTTCTTGCTGTTGCAGAATTGCTAAAAGATGGCTTCAGTGCAGCGTTTACAAATGGTAGCACAAACATAAAACCGAATTTGTTGTTTTAACATTAACAATTTTACCAAACCAACAAACTCGGCAACATCTCAAGATTTAATTCAAAAAAATATATATTCTGCAATGACATCACAAAAATAAAAACTTTAAAATAAAACTCAAATATGTGTGAGTACGCATGTATACTGAGTGACTCGTATGTTAAAAAGAAACTTTCATTTAACTTTATCATTTATGTTCATGAAATCGTTAAAAGTTTTTTGTCACTTTTATGCAAAGAGTCTGAAAGAAATTTCAGCTCTTAATAAAAGTGATGATAAATCATCGTACTCGTAGTCATCATCTTTAGCAAATCGTACACACTTCATTGATGCACTTCTGGCCTAAATGTCAAAATTTCTTTTACTCGTACTTGATATTAATTTTTTTCCTCTGAACCATTTTTATTTTTCGTTATTTTCTTTTGTATTTAGCAACTCAAGTAGTGAGAGTTTGAGTTAAAGCGGCGACATTCTCAAGTCAAAACCATTCATTCATTTATTCGTTTTACCTAATAGTCGTTTTTATTTTTTTTCTCTGGTTTTTTTTCTGTTTGATATTCGTGTACAATTACATTTCACAGAAACAGTTTTTTTAGTCCTAAGACTATGCGGCGTTCACTAAACAGTCATTTTCTTGATCACGTTAGCCTGCTCAAGTTTCTTTTAGAAGTTGCATAAATAGGTGTCCTTTTGCAAGCAGGGGATAAATGTTTTATATTTTATTATCTGTTGTCATAGCAACAATAGCTTTACTACATTTTAACACAATCGGGATCACTTCCTTTTAAAGAAACTGGGAGTAAATTTCTGAAAACATAAAAGCCAAAAATTAAAAGAAAATTATACAGCTGAAAGCTGTATATAAGAATATAAATATATGTATAATAAAATTGAACGAAATCAGTAAAATGGGACATGAAGAAAATAATTGAATGGCAATACGGATATTAAAACAAAAATGTGTTACCATCAGGTTGATACAGTTCTCGTATGCAATTTCCTAATGAAATTTTTTCAACCTTCGCCTTACCAATACCCACCACGGTGACCATTTCGGTTTTATATCTTTAATAACTTCGTTAATTTTGCTCCAATCTAAAAGAAATTTTGACTCACTGAACAAATTTTTTGTACTTTTAGAATTTATCAAAAATATTATTATATATTTTTACTAATAAAAACATTTAATTTAAGTATCTCATACAATTTTTCAATATATAATTATTGTAATTTTGCTTAAATATCCGATGCGGCCATTATATATTTTATTCTAGAGAGAATAAAAAATATTTGATCACCAACAATAAAAATGTAAACTTGCATTTGATGGAAACCGCTAAGTATTTTTTTCATATGACCACAATTTAATAAATACTCCACAGTAAAATATTTTTTTGAAACAAACTTCCCTTTTTTTTGTGAAACAATAGCCCCAAGTGGGTTGGACTCCTTTCTGCCTTTTCCACCAGCATTCTGCCAACTCAACTTCCATGACCTTCATATCGGCTAACTGAAGCGTTTTCTTTGCCTGATTCGACCAAACCATTGTGTAAAAGCTATCTTTAGTTAATATTTTTTGTTTGTTTCCTTATTGCCTGTCGCCGTCATTTATCACTGTCTCATTTGGTTCAACTGCAGTATAAGCCTTTTAGCTATAAAATAATAAGTGTTTATGACTGTATGTGAGATTAAGTGTCTTGGCATGAGCGCTTGTTGTTGCCTCATTTTTTTGTTACATTTTTTATGATTTGGAAAATATTACAACAACAAAAAGAATATGTAAAACGGAAAGAAAACTGCAAGTCAGTGTCATTTAAAACACGTCTATGTCATTTCCATTTAACATCATCACATCACTTGTGACACTTTCTTTTAAAAATGATAGAATGTGCAACAATAGCAGGCAAAAAAGCACAAACAGGAAAACATAAAATTATCATAATAATAAAACATGTTTTTATGTAAATGACATGCAATAAATGCATGTCTCAGTACTTGTGAATATTGCAGATTAACACGATACAGATAGACACCAAAAAATATGATATTAAAAGTTTAACACGAAGAGATTAAAAAATCTGTAAACTAAAGCAGTTGCTTAAGGCAATTGCATGTGTTATCTGTGATAAAAGCCCGAGTTACAGATTTTAAAATTTGTATATAGTAAAATTTAATTTTTATATTGTGAACTTACTCGTTGTAATGGGTGCGAAATTTAAAAGTTTCGCTTAAAACATGCAATAAAACAAAAATGGTTTAAAATTTTGCCAAATTTAAATTGAATTAAGATTTTATAGGCTAATTGTTCGAAATTTTTGTTTTAAATTCAGAAAGACATGATAACTATTCCAAGGTACAAAAGAAAGTCAATTTCGGATTTTAGTTATTCAAATTACACTGCAGAGCAAAACAGCTGTTTTCGTAAGCCGCAACGCTGTCATCAGCAGTGCTCATGTGTATTGTGTTTGTCACCACTTATTAGGTGACTTAGTTGAATACGATAACAGTTCTTATTTAAACAAATTTTATTAGGAAATTGCATACGAGAACTGTATCAACTTGATTTATTTATTTTATTTTTTTTGTGAAGTGTAGGCACTGTACGAGTGCGGTCACGTCTTGGCGCATCAACAATGAAATTAGTTTCACGAATTTTACCAATAAACTTATGTACACCGGGCGCTGTTGGTCCTTCTCTGCTACCAAAAATTTTGTACGACATTTTTGTGTAATTTCTGAGTAATTGTTTTTGCTTTGGAAATAAATTTCCAATAAATCTCATATCGAATAAAGCGCAAATCGATTCATTTCATTGAGTGAAGATGATGTCCTGCATTTTGTGATAGAATAGAATGTCATAATTATTACATGAATGAAGATAAATATGCCGAGTTAAACATGTTTTGACGTAAGCAGTTACGAAACAACGTATTTAGCTGTGAAGTTAAGTATGTTATGACGTAACGAAATGGCAAACAGTCACGTTTTTTATGAAAATCCATATTTATTAACTTTTTTGAACATTTTGTGAAAATACTTATAGGCCATGAAAAGTCAATTTACAGGCCATGAGAGTGATCACACACACTCTTGGAGGGATTTTGCCCTTATTGGCCAAATAAGGAGTTGGCATGCATTGCCAGTAAATAAAAAATGGTTATGGGGTGTCTTCTATCACACACAACAATTGGAATAGCTGAATTGAGTTTGTGAAAATACTTACAGGCCATGGGAGTGTGTGTGATCTTGGAGAAATTTAGCCCCCAGTGGCCAAATAAGGAGTTGGCATGCATTGCCAGTATATACAAAATGATGTATGTGATAGAAGACAGTCCCATAATCATTTTGTATATAAATATGGATTTTCATAAAAAAAAACTTCACTGTCTTTCGTTACGTCATAACATATATAATTTCACAGCTAAATACGTTATTTCGTAACTGCTTACGTCAAAACATATTTAAATCGGCATATTTAACTTCACACACACATAATTATTGCCGAATTCAAAATAATCGGTGGTTCAAATTTAAACCCAATTACTTTAATTTACTCATTTTATTATAAAGACATCTTAATAAGGTGTCTATGGGTGGGTGCTGTTGGCTGAAGTACTAGAATGCGAGACTATGAAGCGGAGCGTCCTGAGTTCGGGCTCGCGCTGAGTCATGAAATATTGTGTTGAATTCTTCTGATCAGCATTAGTGCGTGGTTGTGTTAGTTGTTGCCAGCCTGTTTCAATGATGAAGGCATAGTCACTGACCACTGAACATAATTGGCAGCGACTGACACTATCATGTACTAAAAGCAGAGTAACAGCATCCACCTTCATCGGCCCTGTAGCAAAAAAATTAGCTGGCGAAGTACAAAAAGGTTGAAAAAGCTACAAAAGAACTGTCTATCTTCTCATCTTTCCTAATCTGTCCCCTCAACACTATACCCTCGTTTTCAGTTCCGGCGCAATGCATTGCATATATAGGGGTCATCCCCTGATTGCTGGTCCAAGTTAAAAAAAAAATTATGTATGAATTTTTTTATTAGTCGAACTTTCTTATGTAAATTGTTAATTTTTTTCAACGGGCTTAAGTTCGAATCTGCAAGACTGCAAATCATTTTTTATTATTTTATTAATAAATGAATTTGTTCAAATTCTATTTATTTTTTTTTATTAAGATTGGAATATTAAGAATATTTTCAATAATCGTCAAACCAGCAGAACGGATCAGTACTGATTTCGAGGCCGCTACGCCATCTCATCAGCAGAAACAGGCAGTCATAAAATTCTAAAAATAAATGCTTCGGATTATTATATACAAAATTAATATTTCTTTTTTTTTTGATAGGGTCATTTAGTGGCAAAGGGGGAAGTGGAGGTAAGGCAGATACAGGTAATCATAAAACTCTAAAAATAAATGCTTGGGATGATTATATACAAAATAAATTTTTTTTTTTTTTATAGGGACATTTAGGGGCAAAAGGGGAGGAGGGGGTAGGGCAGATACAGGTAGTCATAAAACTCAAAAAATAAATGCTTGGGATGATTATATACAAAATAAAAAAAGAATTTTTTTTTGATAGGGCCATTTAAGTGTCAAAGGGGGAGGAGGGCGTAGGGCAGAAATCGGCAGTCCTAAAGCTCTAAAAATAAATGCTTGGGATGATTATATAAAATATAAAAAAATTTTTTTTTTTTGGTAGGGTCATGTAGAGGGTGAAGGGGGAAGAGGGGGTAGGGCAGAGTAGTACCAGGTTACTTCTCAGCTTCGTTATTAAGGCTTAAAAATGTTATTTTTAAAGAATGTAGGTTTAAGTAAAACAATTTGTTAAACTTTTACACTATTTTTGCATATAATAACGCCCACTGAAGTGGGCGGGGTCCAAATTTTTTTTTAAATTTAATGGCTCCAAGTTTAAGGCGTTGGACCGTATTTGACATAAAAATATATCATTTGCTTAACAGAATAACCAAAAAACTTTAAAAATGATGTTGTTTTTTCTGGGTTGGTTTAGTTCTTCTTAGGGGAACTTTTTTCCCTCTTGCCCGATTTAGCCCATCTTCCAACTTAACCTGCTCTAAAAAAATATATCTATACCAAATTTTAAGGATCTAGCTCTTTTCGTTTGGACTGAATCGTGATTTCCACAGACGGACGGACGGACATGCTCAGATCGTCTTAGATTTCATCACTGATCAAGAATATATATACTTTATGGGGTCTGAAATGGATATTTCGATGCGTTACAAACGGAATGACAAAGTGAATATACCTTCCAAATTCTTTTTTGGAGGGTATAAAAATGTTCCATAATTTGTTTATTGTTGACACAATTAAAAGAAAATGGTTCGCTGAAGAAGATATCCAATATTCTATCGAAATATTTGAAATAATTATTAGGTTAGTAAAAATACTGGAGATATTGAAACAATTATTTAAATTTCTTTATCTTGAACAAAATAAGAAACAAAAGAATTCGAAACATATTTGTGCAACCAAATGTTATTTCTCCGAGTGTTTTTATTATTAGACCAGCAAAAAAGATTATCGTCTATGTATGTAAATATAACTTAATACAACAGGTAGAGCCAACTTAAAGTTGGTCAATGTATTTCTATAATAGACTTTTCGATTACTTAAAATTACGAGTATAAGTCTATTTAACAGTAAGAAAAAATTGCTAATAATACCGGATTATATGTAAAATTTAAAAATCTTTCTCTGTAAAATAAATATCTGTTAAGCTCCCCAACTAGAGAATCTAGTAAATATTTCTTAAAAAAATATTATTGAAATTTTCTATTGCCCATCCCCTGTATTTCAAATATATTGAATTTTAAGTGAGATGGGAATTAAGTTAAGCATGCTAAAAACAAACAATGATTTTTCAAGGACTATAAACAATATCAGGATTTATGAAAGAACAAACAATAGGAAAATGCATAAAAATATTTATACTTATTATATAAGTCATATCAACCAGTCAATATCTTTAATAGTACGTGTCATACATAGTTTTAGTCTTAATAAATTTATTTTATACTCTTATGTAAAGTTTGTCAACTATAAAGATTATTTTTACCAGATAACTACTCGTTATTTAAGTAGTCATAGATTTAAGTTTAACGAAATTGTTTTATAAAAATGTATGGCAGTCAGCCATCAGCAAACAGCCATGCAACGTATATTTTATAATCTACCATTTTTGTTACAGAAATGTGGGTGCGTGGTGCATAAGTATTTTACAATTAATAATAAAAAAAAAATTTATCGGAAACCTTTAAAAGCATAAATATGTTATTTAATTTGACCACACCATAAATTTCATATTTCATTTTATGTTTGTTATACAACAACTTCATTTGCGGTTTCATTTATGAAAATACTCATCCCTTGTCAAATATGTTGGCACTGTGATTTGTAAAACACTGTGATTTGAATTATAGCAAGCTGCAATTTCAGATTGCTGACTTACAAACTGCACTGCAATTTAAAAACAATTAAGATTAAGTATGTGAAAAAAATGTATTTTTGACTAAGTGGCACAAAAAATGAAACAGACTTATTTTCAAAAACGCAGGCAACGGTAGAATACGAATTAAAAAAATAAAAATTAAACTAATTTTCAAAGCGATATGTGAAAGCAGCAGCTCTAAAATAGAAAAGGAAGTCTGTTATATTCAACCGGGTCGAGTTTTAAATACCCTACAAATAAGAGCAGCAAGGCTGAGACACCTTTCCATCAGCATAAAAAGAAAGATTTGTGGTGCCGTGGGACACCGGATAGGAACGAAGTTCCTTATTATAAAAATATGAATTTTAAGTTCTATTCGAGGTATAAAGAAAATAATTATTCGGGTATACATATTTTATTATAATATTTTTTTTTCGCCGACCAACGAAAATGCAGAATCAAATTTGTTCCCAAACGAAATTAAATTCTGTCACGGCACGGCTGCGTATGATTAATATTTGTTTGTATGGAATCGTATTACTCATACGTCTTAAACATTGATTTAGAAACAAAATATCTTACGTTACGGATGTTTTTTTCCTGGTTAGGGTACCCCTCCGCATCGTCCCATAAGGAACTTTGTTCCAAAAAAACTTTAAAAATTATGCTATATTAAATTGAATTAAGATTCTATAGGCTAATTGTTCGAAATTTAAATTAAATTAAATTAAAAATTTCGAACAATTAGCCTATAGAATCTTAATTCAATCTAATATAGCAATATAAAATGTTCGTTAAAATTCTTACTACATTTAAAAATTATGATTTTTTAAAGGTTAATTTAGTTCTTCTTAAGGGGACTTTTATACCCCAGATCCGATTTAGCCCATTTTTATCGGCGTTATTATATGCAAAAATAGTGTAAACATTTAACAAATTGTTTTACTTCAGCCTACATTCCTTCAAATTAGCATTTTTAAGCTTATATGACGAAGCTGAGACAAAACCTGGTACTCCTCTGCCCTACCCCCTTCCATCCTTTGCCAACTAAATGACCCTTTCAAAAAAAATAAATATTTATATGAGTGAAGATAAATATGCCGAGTTAAATATGTTTTGATGTAAGCAGTTTGTGGGTGCTGTTGGCTGAAGTAGTAGAACACGAGACTATGAAGCGGAGGGTCGTGAGTTCGAGCCCCCGCTGAGTCATGAAATATTGTGTTGAATTCTTCTGATCAGCATTAGTGCGTGGTTGTGTTAGTTGTTGCCAGCCTGTTTCAATGATGAAGTCACTGATCACTGAACATAATTGGCAGCGACCGACACTAATATGTACTAAAAAGCAGAGTAACAGCACTCACCTTCGTCGGCCCTGTAGCAAAAATTAGCCGGCGAAGTAAAAGGTTGAAATAGCTACAAAATAATTGTCTATCCTCTCATCTTGCGTAATCTGTCCCCTCAATACTATCCCCTCGTTTTCAGTTCCAGCGCAATGCATTGCTTATATAGGGGTCATCCCCTGAATGCTTCTCCAAAAAAAATAAAAAATATGTAAGAGGAAATTGTTACTCTCTGCAGCTACTGTATACTGCTTTGCCTTTTCGAAATTATGTTAGTATCACATTAGATCTGTTCCAGGTGATTTCGGGTAAAGTTGGGGCTAATGATAGTAAAAAGAGAGCTCTATGGGGAGGATCAAATCGAACGTCCACAAACACTACTCCCTCTATCCTCTTTCCCGTAACCACCTTTCGTAGCTCTGGCACAATGCATCGCATATGTAGGGGTCATCCCCTGAGTGCTGGTCCAAAAGAAAAAAAAAAAAAAGATGTGGTGTCGTGATACACCGGATAGGAACGAAGTTCCTTATTATAAAAATATTAATTTTAAGTTCTATTCGAGGTATAAAGAAAATTATTATTCGGGTATAAATTTTTTATTATGATTTTATTATTCGCCGACCAACGAAAATACAGAATCAATTTTGTTCCCAAACAAAATTGAGTTCTATCGCGGCACGGCTGCGTATGATTAATATTTGTTTGAATGGAATCGTATTACTCATACGTCTTACACATTGATTTAGAAACAAGAAATCTTACGTTACGGACGTTTTTTCCCGGTTAGGGTACCTCTCCGCATCATCCCATAGGGAAACTCGTTCCAAAAAAATGAAAAAATTACCCAAATTTGCTGGAAAGAATTTGTATAACTTTGGGTGAGTTCGGGCTGTTGCGTACCGCATCTGGAAGACTGTTGCTGTAAAATTAAATTTGTATGTGCTTTTTACTAAAAACATTTATTTATGCAAAAAAATCTCTGTGACATATAAACAAAAATCACAAAAAAAAAATTTGTTTTATAATATTATTTTAATTGCTGTTTATATCTTTCAACAATAGGTTTCTTTATATTAATGAAATAGTTAATTAAATATATACCTTAATTTCATTTCTAGGTTTATAAAATTGTGTCTTATATACCCACGTATACACTTGAGCTTTTAGTACTTTGCTATTTAACAAAATCCGATTAATTTCCTTTTTTTTAATGCCAAACACAATATAAGAAGTTTCTAAATCATTTGCTAATATATGATGCCGCCTAAAAATTATCTGTTGTACGTGTACTTTTACAATGTCAGCTGAAATCCATGCATGTACATGATTATTGTCTTTACATTTTATTTGCCGAGAGAAAAAAGTAGAGAATTAAACACTTAGCAGCTTACACACTTTCAAACACAATATATTTACTTGCATAATAAATAAAAGAAATCCTTGCCAGCACAAGTCAGATTATTGTGGCAGCAAAAGTGTGTGTGAATGCTTCTACATAAAGACTATCATCGCACCGTAACTTGAACACACACCCATCCATAAAAATCACAGTCTTAGTTTGATAAACAAATAAAAAGATGAAAAGAGTGACAAAAAAAAAAAAAAAAACAGCAAGGAATGCCAAAAAATTACATATACAATAAATTGAAAGATTTCGTAAAGATTTGATTGGCTTTTATTGTATTATCCTTCAGCTTGTATTTTCTGGTATTTTTCGAGCTACAGTTTGATCTTGCTGTAAAGTAAAAAAAAGAAGAAGAAAGCTTTAACAAAAAAGGTTGTATCGTTAGGGGCCACACATGCTTATTAACAAGTTTATACCTTTTGACTTGTAAAAAGAAGTGGATGCAATTATAGCAAAAAAAAAAATTTGGGAACAAGTTTTTTTTTAATTTTTTAATTGGGACCGGTACTCTGGGAATGATCTCTACGCTGGCGTACATTGTGCTGGAACTAGGAAAATTGGTTGTGGGAAGGAAGATAGAGAGAGTATTCGATTTGAATTTTTCCATTCTATAGAAACACCCCCGCAGGGGTTTTATTCCAAATGCAAGCAGCAGGAGAAGAACGAATTTTTGCTGTAATACGTAGTGCGGTTCACTGGTAAATCTACGACATATGGATGTGATCGCAATGTAGACTGTGTTGAGCGTAAGGAAAGTGCACGAGAGAGAGAGAGAGAGAGAAAGTGCACATTTCAGGAGAGAGATCCTTGATTTCATTAGAACACAAGCCATTATACTAACGATAAAATAGTGAAACACACCCCACATTGCGTCGATGCCCTGGAGAATCAATAGAGTTGACTACAGTACCATCCCCAATGAGTCTGTCTGCCCTCTCCTGTACATGGTCGGGCAAAAGTTGTATTACATTTTCGCCCCCCGAATGTAAGAGGCATGCGTCGATGTGTAAGCATGCAGCATTGTGTCTTACGGACATGCACCAGCATGATCGGGCATGCGTCAGTGTGTAAGCATGCAGCATTGTGTCTTACGGACATGAACCAGCATGATCGGGCATGCGTCAGTGTGTAAGCATGCAGCATTGTGTCTTACGAACATTGAAATTTACCCTATTCTTGTGACCCCATTCACCAGTTTTACTAAGGTCACCGTTGAGCACAACATTCATATTATTGTCGTAAAAACTTACAAAGTAAATTTTTGGGGGTAATTAAATGAAGAAAAAAAATTTTTTAAATAGGGTGGAGGGCTAGGTCAAAGGAAGATCATTTTACCTTCGTCGCAAAAGCTTAAAAATATAATTTTTAAAGAATCTAGGTTTAAGGAATATAATTTGTGCACGTAATATGTTATTACAACACCCACTAAAGAGGCGGGGTCGAAAAATCGACTTTATCGTGTTTTTCACAGACGGACACATGGGCATTGCTTGATCGTCTTAGACTTCATCACTAATCAAGAATATATATACTGTGTAACGTCCAATTCTCTTTGGAGGGTATTAAAACTGTATATTAGCGGGGTCGCTGTGGCAAGGGCTGTGGGGGAAACATTTCACCTTTGTCATAAAACTCTAAAAATAAATGTTTGGCATAATTATAAACAAAATTAAAAACTTTTTTTTTTGATAGGGTCATTTAGGGGGAAAAGGGGGAGGACGGGTAGGGCAGAGCATTACCAGGTTACGTCTCAGCTTCGTCATTAAACCTTAAAAATTTTATTTTTAAGGAATGTAGGCTTAAGTAAAACAATTTGTTAAATTTTTACTTTCTTTTTGCATATAATAACGCCCACTAAGGGGGGCAGGGTTCAAAATTTTTTATTTTTTTTTTATTTTATGGCTCCAAGTTCAACACTTTGGACTTTCTTTGACATAAAAATAAGTCATTTGCTTAACAATGCTGTTGGCTGAAGTAGTAGAACACGAGACTATGAAGCGGAGGGTCGTGAGTTCGAGCCCGCGCTGAGTCATGAAATATTGTGTTGAATTTTGCTGATCAGCATTAGTGCGTGGTTGTGTTAGTTGTTGCCAGTCTGTTTCAATGATGAAGGAATAGTCACTGGTCACTGAACATAATTGGCAGCGACTGACACTATCATGTACTAAAAGCAGAGTAACAGCACCCACCTTCGTCGGCCCTGTAGCAAAAATTAGCCGGCGAAGTAAAAGGTTGAAATAGCTACAAAAAAACTGTCTATCTTCTCATCTTTCCTAATCTGTCTCCTCTATTCTATCCCCTCGTTTTCAGTTCCGGCGCAATGCATTGCATATCTAGGGGTAATCCCCTGAGTGCTGGTCCAAGATAAAAAAATTACGTTGTTTTCTAGAGGTTGGTATAGTTTTTCTTAGGGGAACTTGATTTCCTCTCGCCCGATTCAGCTCATTTTCGAATGTGCTATTGCTTAAAATGTCAAGGGTCTGGTTCTTTCGTTTTCGTGATTTTCACAGACGTCTTAGATTTTATTGCTGATTAAGAATATATATATATATATATATATATATATATATATATATATATATATATATATATATATCTAAGTACTTTATAGGGTCTTAGAAAAAACAAAGTGAATTTTCTTTAGGGTATAAAAATTTTAATGTTTCAATTTAAATTGATAAACTAATTGTTCGCAAATGCGATTTAAAATTCGAAAAGTCATGATGACTTTTTCGAAGGCCCGTAGAAAAGTTAACATCTGTTTTTAATTATTCAACTTACACAGCAGAGCAGAACAGGTGTTTTCGAATGCCTCTACACTCTCATATTCAGTACTCATATTTATTTATGTTTGTCACTACTTCTAGCGAGTCCCAATTGCATGTGCAAAAAGGTTTAATGTTTAAAAATTTTTATTAAGAAATCGCAAGCTTTTATATAATTCTCGTATTAGCATTTTATATAATTCTCGTATTTACCATTTGATTCATGTAAAATATTTTGGAAACAAAATATTTCCTTACGAAATAAAAAAAACGATTTTATTTGAACATGCTTGCCAGGAGGAGATATAGCGTGTTTTTGTTTGGGGTGTCACAACAGCAGGGCAACGCTTGCAAATTTTTGGAATTTTTAATCAAAAAAATTGTTCTATTCGTCAAAAACTCATCGTGAACTTTTTCATTTTATGGCCTACATAATCGTCTTTTAGAGCGGCTAATTCGAAAAACAATAGATCGTTTTCGGACCACATTTACTGTGAATAATCATGTGTATGCCGTGAGACACCGAACAGTGCGCACTGAATAAGCTGTAGCCGCTGTACAGGAAAGCATTGAAGTTGATCCAAATCAATCAATTCGTCGCCGTTCTCAGCAACTGGAGTTGTGTCCTTCCACTTTATGGAAAATTTTTTTAGTTGTTGAAAAAAGGTGTTCTAGCCGTGGCGGTCACATGACAGAAATCATATTTAAACCAGGGACCGGAAATAAGAGTTATTTTTCAATTTTTGAAGAAATAAATCATACATAAATGAACATCGTAGAAAACTTTTAATTACACCATCATGATTTTTAGGCGAAATGCATCCAACATATTGCATGATTTTTAAATTTTTGATTTTTATTTTAACAATCAAAAGTAAGAGTTATTTTTGATATTTATTTTTTTAAATGAAAAATAAGAGTTATTTTTGATTTTAATTTTTTTAAATGAAAAATAAAAGTTATTTTTGATTTTTATATTTTTAAATGAAAAATAAAAGTTATTTTTGATTTTTATATTTGTATATCAATAATAAAAATCAATTCAAAACTCTTATTTATTTGTTGATGCCGCATGTATTATAATATGCTGCTTCATTCAAATTTCTATATGAATATAATATATTATGTGACTTATCCATTATCAGCTATAAAAACATGAATGCATAGAAATAGCTTAAAAGTTTTGGCTGCCATTCAAGTCAGTGTTAAGAGGTCGTTTTCAGGTGTTCAATTTTACCATCATAAATGATTTTGTATGTTCCTCAGATAAATAATATCTCAAATCTCCCAATATTAATCTGAGTGCTGAAAATGACCTTTCTACACTGACTTGAGTGGCAGGTACAGAATGAACAATTAAAGCTAATTTTCGAAGCCATGGAAACACAAACATATTACCTATGTCACGAATTTTGAATTGATTTTTATTATTGATATAAAAATATAAAAATTAAAAATAACTTTTATTATTGATATAAAAATACAAAAATCGAAAATAACTTTAATTTTTCATTTAAAAATATAAAATCAAAAATAACTTTTATTGTTCATTTAAAATAATAAATATCAAAAATAACTCTTATTTTCTATCTTAAAATATAAAAATCAAAAATAAATCTCATTTCTTGATTTTTTTGATAAAAGTCATAACAGTTACCGTCCCTGATTTAAACATTAATTTCATAAGATTTTCTTTCCCATAAAGCCCGTTTAATTGATATTAAAAATATATTTTTTTCTTTTATTATGAATTAAACTTGCTATGCTCCATACCAATTACATGCTGAAGCATTATCATTGAGGTTTAGCTTAAACAAGGATAATGCGATTTTTCTTGTGAGTTTAAAAAGCGCGATAATTTCTTGCACTTCTAAAGGAGTAGGAGTTTATGTTACGTCGCTTGCTATAAACTATGGCACATCTGCAGTTATTTATATATTTTTTTATAAATTTCCTTTTTTCTTATATGTGAGTATTTATGCATTAACGTATCCGTTTGTATTGTATTGGTGAATTGTTGTATTACTTAGTGCGTGTGTGTATGTGAGAGTATGTGCAGCTTGTTATATGTATGTATATTATGTTGTGTTACCGTTATTTACTATAAATAACATTGTTAGTCGCAATACTGTCCACAAGAGCATAATGTTACTTTATGTCCTTGAATGTGTGATTGTATGTGTGTGTGTGTGCGTTTATTTCGTTTAGATTTTCCACAAAAAGTAACTACCAAAAATGAAGTGTTTCGTATGTATTGTGGTGTATGTGTAGTTGTGTTAACATTTTGTATGGCTGATGTTTGTGTGTGTGTGTGTGTTGATTTATTCACACAATGTCGCAGAGTTATGCAATTGTGGCAATTTGGCACGTATTCCTAAGATTGTCACGTTCGCGTTGTAAACATAAATCAGGCCTATTTTGTCATTATTTGTTAGAGCTGTTGGTTGGTTCGTTGACTGGTTTGTTAGTTATTACTATTGTTGTTGTTGTTATTGTTGTTGGTTGATTGTTGTTGCCTTATTACTCTGCTGCTTGGAATTGTTGTACATGTTTGGTATATTTTTCGTTGTTGTAAACATGATATTTTCCATTTTTCCCCCCTTAAATCATATTGTTGTTTTAGTCCAGCGCCCGTATTTGAGTCCTCATGTGAATATAAAACGAGAAAATAAACACAATGATGTTGATGTTATTATTAGTATTGTTGCCCTATTGCTACTACTGACACTATTAATACCAATACTAAACGTATACAAGTATTCTTTCGTGTGTGTGTGTGTATGTGTGCGTGTATGCTTTGTAATAGTTTTGAGTAGTTGTTGTATGGAAGTGTGCGTTTAGAGTGTAGTAGTGTTTAAATGTTACTTCCGCTTTTGGTGTTAAGTACTCTATTCCTGTTTTTATGCTTTATATCTGTTATTGTTGTTGCTAATTTAAAACCACACATGCACACACACACAATCACTAACATTTAAGTTCCTTTCTATTTATTTTCTCTTCTATCTTTTTCATTT
This sequence comes from Linnaemya tessellans, assembly GCA_951800035.1. Classification (NCBI taxonomy): domain Eukaryota; kingdom Metazoa; phylum Arthropoda; class Insecta; order Diptera; family Tachinidae; genus Linnaemya; species Linnaemya tessellans. The sequence goes on from OX637535.1 coordinate 43,727,986, forward strand.
CATAGTTTATTCATAGAGTTTTTTTGTTGTTGTATTTTATTCTGGCTTTGCAACATTATTATGTGTCTATTCGTTAAGGGTTTTTTTTACCCTTTTTCGGTTTGAATCTGATCAAATGTTTGTACATTTTTAACCACATTTGGCTGACAATTTTTATGAGTGCAAAATATTTGAGTTTCCTGGTAAATTTAATTGGAAGCGAGTGTCCTTTTGCATTTAATAAAAGTGATTTTTTCATGTTCTTTTTAATCTAGTTACGCTAAGTTTATAGTTTTGGCATAGTCTCAAAATAAAGCGTGTTTTTGTTTTTAGACTGTCACAATTTTGAGTTGGCAACACTGCTTTATTTGACCACCCATTTAACAGCTGATAGTTGCCTTTTGTTTAGTTTGCTTTGAAATTTCATTATGAATCGACTTACACCACAGCAACGCGTGCTAATTATTGTTGACATTTTTAATCAAAATAATTGTTCTATTTGTAAATTTGGTGTACTTCTTTCATTTTATGTCGTACATAATCGTCCTTCAGAGCGGCTAATTCGAAGAACAATAGATCGTTTTCATTGAAGATGATCCTAATCAATCAATTCGTTGCCGTTCTCAGCAACTGGGGTTGTGTTTTTCTACTTTCTGGAAGATTTTTTTTAGTTGTTGAAAATTGGTGTTCCTGATTGCGCCTTGTACGCGCCAGCCATGGCGGCCACATTTCAGAAATCATATTTCAGCATTAATTTCACAAAATTTTCTTTCCACTAAAGCCCGTTTCATTGATATTAAAATATATTTCCGTGTTTTATAATGATTTAAACTTGTGTCACTCTATAGAATACACCCTTTACTTAACAAAATTCATAAGCAATATATTATTCTTAGTTCATTATTTGCAAATTTCGAAGAACAATAGATCGTTTTCGGATCAAATTTACTGTTACTGATAATCCGTTTCATTGATATTAAAATATTTTTTCTTGTTTTATTATGATTTAAACTTGTGTCACTCTATAAAAAACACCCCTATGGAAAGTAAAAAAGAGTCAGATGTGCAAGACTTTTCTGAAATTGATGTAATTTTCTTGAAAGTTGTCACCCAGGGGATGTTATATGAATGATGAGTTTTCTTTTCTTAAATTAATCAGATTTGTTTTACAATCGTTATCCAAAGGCTTTTTTTATTCAGCCATTAATGTGATATGCGTTTTATTTTTGAAGGACTAGCACAATATTTTTATTTTACAAATATATACATAATTCTTGTGAGCTGTAGTTTCCAGCAATGAATTATTCCATTATGGGATACATTTTCTGGCAAAGAATGGCTTGACAGCTACTAAAATTCCTTCTAGCTTTTAGCTGCTAGTAAATATGCTGTTAAACATTAACCCATTTCGTCCCAGTGTTCGATATTTCGAACAGTAAATTTCAAGCATTTTAAATTTTTTTCTGTGTTTAGGAAAGACTAAAAACTTATCTCTTTTAAAGAAAATTAAAAAAAAAATTTTAATAAAAATTTAAAAAAAAATTTTTAATGATGATTTTTAAAAAAAATTTTTAAAAAATTTTTTTATGAAAATTAAAAAAAAATTTTTAATGAAAATTTTAAAACCAATTTTTAATGAAAATTAAAAACAGAAATTTGTAATGACAATTTTTAAAAAAATTTTTAATGAAAATTTTTAAAAATATTTTTAATGGAAATTTTTAAAAAAATTGTTAATGAAATAAAAAAAAAAAAATTTAATGAAAATTAAAAAAAAAATTTTAATGAAAATTTAAAAAAAAATTTAATAAAAATTTAAAAAAAAATTCGGACATCTGATGCGTATATTCTGGACTCAAATTACCATTTAACTAGGAAGTTTTATAAACTAATTCGAACAAAAAATCTCTGGGACGATATGGGTTAACGATGATATTTTTCCCAAATCTAGTTTTACATAAGAAAATTGCATTGCGTCAAAAAAGCAAATCAGCTGTACTGCAACCTTGTGGCTTTTGATGTAAATAGTATCGCCTAGAATATGTAAAATATATGGTCTATTATATGTTACCATAATATCTGCAAGTAATACGCACACAAATTACTATTCCATCAATGCAAATAAAATAAATTAAATCTAAAATTATCTAGATTTTAACTCACCTCATCATTTGTCAAAACATGCGTTTGACCACAAATTTGATAAAACAGTCAAATTGTGTATTACAATACACCAAATTAGTTGAGAAAAAAAATAAACAATCCAATATGTCAGCTTGTTGGCAAATGCAATAAATAAATAAAGAGTTACTATTCCGTGCAAAAATATCAAACTTTCACTGATTATTTACACCACCAGCGAGTTCTATTCGCATTATTGGTGGGTTTGAATAAATTTGCAACAATCAAAACAAAACAACATTAAGCAATAAAATACCACTGATGTAATTCAGGATTACAGGAGTGAAATTTGTGTTTTTGAATTACTTTAATAGTATTTCTATTACGCATTGACATTTTAATGATTTACTTAAAAGTTTTTGCTGCCAGAGTCAATATGATGTCTGAATCTAATAGACATGGTATTCAATAGAAGTCACTGTGTATGAAAATACAGGACAAAATAAACAAGTAAAAACGTTATATTCGATCGGGTCGAATCTTAAATACCTTCCAAATATTTAGTAAGTAAATTTAAAATGTTTAACTTGGTGGGGCAGAGTTCCTTTATATAATATCGTACGTCAAGGCCCACGAAAGGGGGCGGGGTTCAAAAATAGACAATATCATGTTTTCCACAGACGAATGTATGAGCATAGCTAGACTGTGTTAGACTTCATCACTGATCAATAATATACATATTAACTTTATTGAGTGCAATTCTCTTTGGAGGGTATAAAAACTGTATTTTGGCGGGGTCGCTCTGGCAAGGGCTGTGGGGGAAACATTTCACCTTTGTCATAAAATTCTAAAAATAAATGCTTGAAATTATTGTATACAAAATTTTTGGTAGGGTCATTTAAGGGGCAAAGGGGGAGGAGGGGGTAGGACAGAAACCGGCAGTCATAAAACTCTAAAATAAATGCTTGGGATGATTATATACAAAATTAAAAAAAATAGGGTCATTTAGGGGGAGGAGGGGGTATGGCAGAGTAGTACCAGGTTTCGTCTCAGCTTCGTCATTAAAGCTTAAAAATTGTATTTTTAAGGAATGTAGGCTTAAGTAAAACAATTTGTTAAATTTTTATGCTATTTTTGCCTATAATAACGGCCACTAAAGTGGGCGGGGTCAAAAAATATTTTTATTTTATTTAATGGCTCCAAGTTTAAGGCGTTGGACCGTATTTGACATAAAAATATATCATTTGCTTAACAAAATAACCAAAAAACTTTAAAAATTATGTTGTTTTTTCTGGGTTGATTTAGTTCTTCTTAGGGGTACTTTTTTCCTCCTTGCCCGATTTAGCCCATCTCCGAACTTAACCTGCTCTAAGCTTTAATATATATATATATATATATATATATATATATATATATATGTATATATATATATATATATATATATATATATATATATATATATATATATATATACCAAATTTCAAGAGACTAGCTCTTTTCATTTGGACTGAATCGTGATTTCCACAGACGGACGGACGGACGGACATGCTCAGATCGTGTTAGATTTCATCACTGATCAAGAATATATATATACTTTATGGGGTCTGAGATGGATATTTCGATGCGTTACAAACGGAATGACAAAGTGAATATACCCCCCCAAATTCTTTTTTGGAGGGTATAAAAATTGGTAAAATAGTGTAAAAGCTTAACAAAGTGTATTACTTAAGCCTGCATTCCCTAAAAATACCATTTTTAAGTTTTCATGACGAAGTTTAGATGCAACCTGGTCCTTCTCTGCCCTACCCCCTCCTCCGCCTTTGCCCCCTAAATGACCCTATAAAAAAATTTTTTTTTTTTAATATTTTAATTTTTTAAATAATCATCCCAAGCATTTATTTTTAGAGTTTTATGACTGCCTGTTTCTGCCCTACCCCCTTTTCCCCGTAAATGACCCTATAAAATAAAATAAAAAATTTTATTTTGTATATAATTATCCCAAGCATTTATTTTTAGGGTTTTATGACAAAGGTGAAATTTTTCCCCCACAGCCCTTGCCAGAGCGACCCCCCCAAAATACAGTTTTTATACCCTCCAAAGAGAATTGGAGCCTATAAAGTAAATATGTATATTCTTGATTAGTGATGAAATCTAAGACGGTCTAGCAATGCCCATACGTTCGTCTGTGGAAAACATGATATTGTCTTTTTTTGAACCCCGCCCCCTTTAGTGGGCGTTGACGTACGATATTATATAAAGCAACTCTGTCCCACCAAGTTAAACATTTTAAATTCACTTACTAAATATTTGGATTCGACCCGGTCGAATATAACGTTTTTACTTGTTTTTTATCAAAATTATATTTTGAAGGTAATTCATAAGAAAACTAATGCAGTAAGAAAGCTGCGGCTTATTACATTAGAAAGAGTGTGTGGGCTACCATAAAAATCAACAAAACACAAAACTCGACTTTTTCGACCCATAAGTCTCTTTTATGTTTCTCCGTCTCACATAGAAAGTGATTATTATTAAAACAAAAGTGATGAACTATTGATATTTATGGCTAACAAAATAAAACAGCTTGCTGATATAATATTCAGTGTATGCAAGACTTTATTCAGCAGAGGATATTTTCAACATTCTTAAAATTAGTTTAAAAACAGTTTATCTATTATAAACAATATGACATTAATTCCGACAGAACACATGGCTTGCGGCAGCATTCATCAGCAACACCATCATAGCGGCGCCGGCGAATTTTTGCCATTAAACTATTGGCATCAACATTGTTTTCATCCATGAATAATGAGGCAAACGCCGAAGGATGCATATCATTTGCTGCAGCACTTTCGTTCAAATCAATTGCTGGATCTGTTAAATTAAAAATTTGTTTATTCAAATATTTTTCTCAATAATATAAAATTTTTGCTGTGGCATATTTACCGGACTTTTTGGCCTTAAGATTCTTGGGATTAAAGCCATCAACACATACCATTTCCAGGAATTGCGTTAATGTTTTTCCACATAAACGTACATTAGCTGAGCTTAATTCGCTGGTCACTAAAAGCAACAAAAGGACACAAAATATATTTTTAATTATGGCCATAGCGATTAAAAAGGATTGAAGCAAATGATGTTGTTGTAATTGAGGATATTTTTCTCTTATTTCTCTGTGTGGCAACAAAATAGAATGATGCCTTATTGTAACCAAGGCTTATTATTTATAGTAAAATTTTTGAAAAATTTGCAGAACAACCAAAAATGCATGCGTATGTGTTCAAATATTAGCATATGCGTCATATTAACAGCGAATACTTGCATATTTATGAGCTCCCTTTCATAAAAAGTCATGCGAAATAAATTATTTCATAAATAAATTTCTTGGAATGCTGCTGTTTTGTTTAGGCTTATCGGATACATTTTGGCAAACAGAATTTGTTTGAAGATGGCAGATGCCATTTCATATGTCTACTAAAAAAAAATTTAATGTACTGCATTCTTAATTAAAGGATTAGTGAAAATTACTTAATTAAAAATACAAAAAAAAAAGCTTTTGTTCAAACACTTTGTTACAAAACTTGGCCACTTTTGAGAATTTCATTTTAGTTTTTAATTCAACAATTTTCTTTTTGTTAATTTCCCAAAGTTTAACTTTTTATTTCTTGTATATGCAACCCATAAATGTCACTTTAACAACAATATGCAAATACTGCAAACAACGAAACATGTTCAAAACTTGCCATGATAAATGATTTTTATTAGAGTTTTGCTCTCAAGACAAGTTTTCTGTTGACAGAAAGCCCTGGTAAAATAAAACAGTTCTTGCATCGCATTAAAACAATAAAACCAGAAAGCAACTGTTGGAGAAGTGAAACGACAGTAGGAAGAAGGAAGTGGCCAACGAAACTGTTAAGTGATGCGTCCTCGTAAGTGCATTTTTGCCAGAAAACAAGAGAATAAAATAAATAAAAAGAAGACTATAAATGTTTGTAATAAACATATGAGTAATTTTTAGTTTTAAGAAACAAGCTGATTTGGCAATCAGCTTATGCCTTCATGTTAATTGATGTTGAATCTACAATAAGTTTTGTCAATAGTAGCTTTAATATTAATTTGCAATGAAATATTTTGTTGTATCAACAATTGATATTGTTAAAAAAAATGTTTTCTCTTTTTGTTTTTCATTTTATTATACCTTTTATTATTATCTATTTATTATTATTTATTATTGTATTCACTACATGGTCGAACTCTGGATATTCGGCATGTTTCTTTGTTGGTTATATGAACAACCTAAATTGTCATATTGATTAATTGTGTACTTGAATTTGAATTATGTATTAACAACTTGTTTTATTGCTTGGCTTTGGGTGATATTTTTTTTTGGGTTAAATATATGATAACAGTTTCTATCTACACACATTTTATTACGAAATTGGTTACGACAACTGTAGAACATCAATGACAGCACACTTTTATTCAACGCCCGTATTGGCACTTGATAATTTTCTTCATGTCCCATTTTCTAAAATTTATTGTTTCATTTTACTCAACCCAAACTATTTTGAGGGTATATTCACTTTTTCATTCCGTTTGTAACGCATCGAAATATCCTTCTCAGACCCCATAAAATATATATATTCTTGATCAGTGATGAAATCTAAGACGATCTGCGCATGTCCGTCTGTCCGTTCGTCTGGGGAAATCAAGATTCAGTCCAAACGAAAAAAGCTAGACTCTTGAAATTTGGTATAAGTATATTTGAATCTTAGAGCAGGTTAAGTTCGGAGATGGGCTAAATCAGGCAAGAGGGAAAAAAGTTCCCCTGAGAAGAACGAAACCAACCCGGAAAAAACAACATAATTTTTAAAGTTTTTTGGTTAGTTTGTTAAGCAAATGATATATTTTTATGTCAAATACGCTCCAACGCCTTAAAATAGGATCTTTAAAATAAAAATAAATTATTTTTGGACCCCGCCCTCTTTTGTGGGCGTTATTATAAGCAAAAATAGCATAAAAATTTAACAAATTGTTTTACTTAAGCCTGCATTCCTTAAAAATAAAATTTTTAAGGTTTATTGACGAAGCTGAGATCAAACCTGGTACTACTCTGCCCTACCCCCTCCTCACCCTTCACCCCTTAAATGACCCTACCAAAAAAAAAAATTAATTTTGTATACAATTATCCCAAGCATTTATTTTTAGAGTTTTATGACTGCCTGTTTCTGCCCTACCCCCTCCTCCCCCTTTGGCCACTAAATGACCCTATAAAAAAATGTCAAGTATATATTTTTACACTGCCTATTTCTGCCCTACCCTCTTCCGCCCTTTGCCCCGTAAATGACCCAATAACAAAAAAATAAAAAAAATTATTTTGTATATATGTAATTATCCCAAACATTTATTTTTAGAGTTTTATAACAAAGGGGAAATGTTTCCCCCACAGCCCTTGTCAGAGCGACCCCGCCAAAATAAAGTTTTTATACCCTCCAAAGAGAATTGGACCCTATAAAGTAAATATGTATATTCTTGATCAGTGATGAAGTCTAAGACGGTCCAGCAATGCCCATACGTTCGTCTGTGGAAATCATGATATTGTCTATTTTTGAACCCCGCCCCTTTAGTGGGCGTTGACGTACGATATTATATAAAGGAACTCTGTCCCACCAAGTTAAACATTTTAAATTCACTTACTAAATATTTGGAGGGAATTTAAGATTCGACCGTGTCGAATATAACGTTTTTACTTATTATTATTACTATTATTATTATTATTATTATTATTATTATGATTATTATTTTTATTCATCCCTATTATAAATAATTTTTTTCTAGATTTTCCCTAAAATTATGCTCATGAAAAAATTTCCCGTGAATGATTTCATGCTAAAATTAAATTCCCCTTATCACGAATTTATTCACTTAGTTTTTGGTGGGGCATAGAATAGAAAATGTAAGTGTATTGTATTATAATTCGAATATTAAAGTTTACGAATTTTATTTTAGGGTCAAGATCCGTTAATAAGACACAAACTGATATTTTTGCAACAAATCAATTAATTGTCTTTGTCTTTGTACAACTTGTTGCTGCAGTTCTAAAGATTAAGAATATTTTTAAATTGTTTTTTTTTTTCGGTTTCCAAAAGTTATCCAGATTATTTTACTACTAAATATTTAGTCATACTTAAAATTTTTTTTTAAATTATTACCAAAACGTAAATTTTCCAACACAAATTACTTTGTTTTCTCATGTTGTTTTTAGTTTCTTCCCTTTTTTACATTCACTGAGAACTCATAGCGGGTATAATTTCACTATACGGGAGATTCACGATATCATTTTTCCCTTCGAGTGGAATAAAAGTTTCACGTGAAAAAAAAGTCTCTTTATTATTTACCATAGGGGTGAATGTTATAATTAATTATTGCCTTGAATAACATATTTTCTAATACCGTAAGAAAGAAATAACGTAGGGAGTTTGACATGCATTTGCCTCTATTTCATTCACTGTTTAAACTTTTTGCTGATATTCAAAAATTTTGTTATCATGTACTACAAGTGAATATATTTTAATAAAATGCAGTCTTAAAAATTGCATCTGAGGCAGTCACAAGAACTCAAATTCTACCACATTTATTTGAGCGAGTGAAGGAAGAATTTTCAAAGTAACTATCCAAAACATTTGCGGAGTATTAGACTTTTCAAGTGGTTCGTAACACATTAAAACATGAAGAAAAAATAGTCAAACGGTAACACGGGTATTATAACAATAACATGTTAACATCAGGTTGATACAGTTCTCGGATTCTTTTTCACAATAAAATTTGTGTAAATAGGAACTGTTATCAAAATTCAACTAAGCCACCTAATAAGTGGTGACAAACACAATACACATAAGCACTGATGATGAAAGAGTTGCGTCTTTCGAAAACAGCTGTTCTGCTCTGTTGAATAACAAAAACTGATGTTGACTTGCCTTTGTGCCTTGGAATATTTATCATGTCTTTCTGAGATTTAAATTAAAATTTCGAACAATTAGCCTATAAAAATCTTAATACAATTTAATATAAAACAAATAAATTTGAACTTAAAAATTAACGCTGTTCCCTTGCTTATCTTCAGTACATCTATGACAATTAAAAACAGATACACAACAGGGGAAATTTCTGCTTATGCATTTAGCAGTTTATGGCAAATGAACACCCACCATATACTGAGTTTTAATATCATCAATGAAGCCGCTGTAATTGCAAGCGATAATAACTCTAAATATAACGCATTTAAAATATAACGTTTTTTTTTCTTCCAGCCTAGTTCTTGTCCGCCTCTAGTCAGTGTATTAGAATATAAAACTCCTCGCTTTTTATCTCTGACAAATAATACTTAAAGTTAGTGTGTATGAGGAATTTTAAAACATTGAAACCATTCATTCGAGGGTGATGTTCGCTGAAGTAGTAGAATACGAGAGTTCAATTCTGCCCTCAGTCATGAATATTGTGTCAAATTCTTCTGATCTGCATTAGTGCGTGGTTGTGTTAGTTGTTGTCAGTCTGTTTTAGTGCCGAACCTAACTGGCAGCGATTAATAATATCATTTACTAAAGATTAAAGGAACAGCACCCTTCTTCGTCGTAAATTAAAAAGCTTTCGAAAAAATTTCTATCTCTCCATATTTTTTCATATCTTCTCAAGAGAAAACCCTCCTCTATAGTTCCGCTACAATGCACTGCATATATGGGGGTCATCCCCTGACTGCTAGTCCGACCTAAAAACAAAAAAAAATATGATTTCTATTCAATTACTTTCTTCCATCCCTGTGCAGAGGTTGATATTCTGTGTTGTATAAAATTTTGTTAGGTTTCTTCTCCAGGGTCCTTGGCAACTGAAGAAACTTGTTTTTTATAAAGGACTAAAATTTCATTGAAATTTTGTTTTTGGAACGAAATTCCTTATGGGACAATGCGGAGAGGTACCCTAACCGGGAGAAAAACGTCCGTAACGTAAGATATTTTGTTTCTAAATCAATGTTTAAGACGTATGAGTAATACGATTCCATACAAACAAATATTAATCATACGCAGCCGTGCCGTGACAAAATCAATTTCGTTTGGGAACAAAATTGATTCTGTATTTTCGTATTTTCGTTGGTCGGCGAAAAAAAAATCATAAGAAAAAAAAATATACCCGAATAATTATTTTCTTTATACCTTGAATAGAACCTAAAATTAATATTTTTATAATAAGGAACTTCGTTTCTATCCGGTGTCCCACGACCAGGGACCGTAACTGTTATGCATTTTATCAAAAAAATCAAGAAATAAGAGTTATTTTTGATTTTTATATTTTTAGATAGAAAATAAGAGTTATTTTTGATATTTATTATTTTAAATGAACAATAAAAGTTATGTTTGATTTTTATATTTTTAAATGAAAAATAGCAGTTATATTTGATTTTTATATATTTAAATGAAAAATAAAAGTTATTTTCGATTTTTATATTTTTATATCAATAATAAAAGTTATTTTCGATTTTTATATTTTTATATCAATAATAAAAATCAATTCAAAATTCGTGTTTCCATGGCTTCGAAAAATAGCTTTAATTGTTCATTCTGTACCTGCCACTCAAGTCAGTGTAGAAAGGTCATTTTCAGCACTTAGATTAATATTGGGAGATTTGAGATATAATTTATCTGAGGAACCTTCAAAATCAATTATGATAGTAAAATTGAACACCTGAAAACGACCTCTTAACACTGACTTGAATGGCAGCCAAAACTTATAAGCTATTTCTATGCATTCATGTTTTTATAGCTGATAATGGATAAGTCACATAATATATTATATTCATATAGAAATTTGAATGAAGCAGCATATTATAATACATGCGGCATCAACAAATAAATAAGAGTTTTGAATTGATTTTTATTATTGATATAAAAATATAAAATCAAAAATAACTCTTATTTTTCATTTAAAAAAATAAAAATTAAAAATAACTCTTATTTTTCATTTAAAAAATAAAAATCAAAAATAACTCTTATTTTTCATTAAAAAAATAAAAATCAAAAATAACTCTTATTTTTCATTTAAAAAAATAAAAATCAAATATAACTCTTATTTTTAATTTAAAAAAATAAAAATCAAAAATAACTTTTATTTTTCATTTAAAAATATAAAAATCAAAAATAACTCTTATTTTTCATTTAAAAAAATAAAAATCAAAAATAACTCTTATTTTTCATTTAAAAAAATAAAAATCGAAAATAACTCTTATTTTTAATTTAAAAAAATAAAAATCAAAAATAACTTTTATTTTTCATTTAAAAATATAAAAATCAAAAATAACTCTTATTTTTCATTTAAAAAAATAAAAATTAAAAATAATTTTTATTTTTCATTTAAAAAAATAAAAGTCGAAAATAACTCTTACTTTTGATTGTTAAAATAAAAATCAAAAATTTAAAAATCATGCAATATGTTGGATGCATTTCGCCTAAAACTCATGATGGTGTAATTAAAAGTTTTCTACGATGTTCATTTATGTATGATTTATTTCTTCAAAAATTGAAAAATAACTCTTATTTCCGGTCCCTGCCCACGACACTACAAATCGTTTATATTTTTTTATTCATTAACTTAAATAAAATTCGTTGTGGCCAAATACAACAATATTAGCAGTTAGTTTATATATACAGATATTGTCAAGTTCTAAGTATATGTGCATACATATATAAGAGTATGTGTACATACGAGTGTGTGTACATACGAGAGTGTATACATACATACATAACTAAATATAAACTGTTGTTGTCGTCGTTGTGTCTAGGAATATGAAAAATTTCAATGAAGAAAGTTCTAGAGATATTTTTTGTTATATTGAGGAGAAATGGCATATTTCAGCGTATAGATACGGCGATATTGTATTTCTGTGCTTCGAAACATTCAACAAACGCTTAAAGCATATTTGATGTGACTTGTTCGTTGATGTGACATCAAAGCAAATTTTCATTTAATGCAACAAAGATGAATTTGAAGGAATGTTGAATTTTTTGTTGAACTATTGCCGTTCTGTTTTGTAGTCATAGAAATGGTTAACCAAAAGTTTTACTGCGCATCAAACGCCATGAATTTTGACTGCAATTCGTAGTTTATTGAGATTTTAAAAAGATGTTATTGCTTAAATGCTTTTATTTAAGTTATATGTTGCACAATTTATCTACATGTTTCTTTTATTTTATATGTTTTATGTTGCATCTCTCCAAAAACATATTTTAAATATTTTATTTATACATAATTTGCAAATGTGGACAGAATAGAAAATGATATTTTGACTTACAGAAGATTTATATATTTTTTCATCAATTATGATTCAAATCATATTATTACCATTCAAACATTGATACAGTCCACTTGTACCCGTATGAAATTAAATTTCGTTACTTATAACCCTAGACACAAACCAAGTAAGTTAACAGGGTTGTGTTTATATGTTAACATAGCGCTGTTAAGCATGGCAAATATTTGTATATGTATTCCAAATGGCATAATAGCCAAAAAAATGAACGGAACAGACAATTGCATTCCTTGCTTTCATAATACAGTCGACTCTTGATAATTTGAAACTGAAGGGACCAGAGAAAAAGTTCAAATAATCGAGTTTTCATATTAACGAGACTTCAAAATATCGAAAGAGAGACAGAAAAAATTCAAATTAACAAGAGTTTTTTTAAAAAAAGCAAAACCATTTGCACGCACTAAATTCCGCGAAAGCAAAGCAAAGAAATTTCATTTTTTATGTTAGCAACTGTCAATGTAGTGGTGTATACTAAAATCGTGGCACAGAAACTAATGCAAACGATTTAAATTTCTTTCAAAAACAGAAACAAAATCAAATTAGGAGTTCAAATTAAAGAGTGTAGAATAACCGAACTTCAAATTATAGAACGTGGGCGAGCAAGATGTCATTTCTGTAGCACATCGCAAAAAACTAAAATAAATGGTTGTTTTATTTATTTTATATTTTGCTTAAAACACAGCAATTAAAATAATTCAAATTATAGCGAGTCGGCGATCAAAATGTCATTCAAATAATTTCAAATTATTGAGGGGACCAAATTACATAGATATTTTTCAATTTACTGAGTATTTTTCAAGGGACTTGGAAAACAGTTCAAATTACCGCGAGATTCAAATTAATGAGTTTCAAATTATCAAGAGTCGACTGAATATTCATCCTTGGGTATACCTATGCCGATAGACTTTGATTTTTCGTATACAAAAAGTGTAAAATTCTAGACAGGATAATCCAGGATACTAGGAAAATGAGAATATGTGCGCTACTAAATTTTAAATAGCCTTAACAGTTGGTTTTTCAATAAATAAATTAATTCGAATTTTGGTGAAATTTCAGATTTAGAATTTCTCTAAAGGATGAATTTCTGGAAAACGGAGACAAGTGGGCGACTAAATTTTATTTTAATTTATTTTCTAGCTCTTATGGCCCTTAACAGTTAGATTTTTTTACTAAATATATTTTGATTTCAGTGAAATTTCTTATTTCCAGAAATTCATCCTGTCAAGAAATCCTAAATCTATTTTTTTATTAAAAAACCAACTGTTGAGGTTTATGACCATTGGACGTACTAGAGGACCATACGAGCTACAAAATAAAATTTAGCAGACTACATATTCCCCTTTTTCTCAGGATGTTGGCTTATCCTCTCCAGAATTTTAAAATTTTTGTATACAAAAAATCAAAGTCTATCGTCTTATCTATACCAAAGTACAGTCGAATCCGCTTTAGTGCTACACGTTTTACTGAAAAAAATCGGAATACTGAAAGCGCTACAAATCCCCGCACTGATTTTAAATACAGCTAGTCTTATTAACTTCGCTTTAGCGAAACATCGCTTTACTGAAAATATCGTATTACTGAAAACCAAAAGCAAGCCCACATATACTTTTTGTATGAAACTTACTTCGCTTTAGTGAAAAAAATTAATAATGACAAATTTATTTATTACAAATCGATTGCATAACTTAAGGCTGAAAAACTTGTGCATATTTTGTCCGTTAAAAAATTAAATTAAATGGCAAAATGTATTTGGCCTTTTCGCTCTTACGTGCTTTATTGTATTTTTCTATTGTATTGTCAATGCAAGTGATCTAGACATTTTTCAGCAATTCGCGAAAAATTTCAACAACAATATGAATAATTCTATGAATAATTTTTTTTAAATACAATTTTTACGTTAAATCGCCGTAAAAAATATATGCAGATTTGATATAAAAAATATTGTTTTACTAATTTTAAGCAGTACGCTTAACTGTAAAAAATGTCAGTAATCCGAACTACGTTTTAGAAAAAAATCGGATAACTGAAAAAAATTGGACTTTGGTTATTTACAGTAAAGCGGAGTCGACTGTACTAATATATTATGAAAGCTATGGATCTGGTTGTATGTTCCGTTAATGTTTTTAAGGTTGGTCCAGAAATTTGGCCATTGATCCATTTGTAATACATTGTTCATGCTTAACAGCGCTATGTTAACATGCCAACTCTGTTAACATATTTGGTTTGTGTCTAGGATTATAAAATTTAGCTTCACACACCTTCAACTTTCTCACGAATTTTTTTCTACAATTAAATAAATATTATTAACATACGCCTATAATTTATTATTATTGCAATAATTTTAGATTTCTATACAAAAACTATTAAAAATTTAATCTCGACCAATTAGGAAATTTAAATACAAAAATGTTCTTGATGTATTACGGCTGCTGAAATATTTGGTTCACATATTTTCTTATATTCCCTTGAAGTGCTATAAATTTGATTCTGCTTTTTAAGCTTTCACATATTTTCAACACAAAAATTTTAGATGCCTTGAAGTGGCACCTTTAACTTTTTCAATATGAAAAACTAATGAAGCCAATATGTATTTGTCGCTCCTTAAAGTAAGAACAACATTTATTTTTTAATATTTTCTTGCTTCAAAAATTTTCTAAATTTCAATTTCCTTTTTCCATGTCGTGTGGAATTGAAAGTGCAAAATATTTCATTTCATTGTTTGTATGACACACCTGAAAAGTGAAGTTTATTTGTAATATTCTTATGGTGAAATTAAATTAATGAATAATGTAAATTATTTCGAAGCACTTTAAAAAGAAGAGTGTGTGCCTCCACAAAAGACTGCCGTTGAGTTACGAAGTGCCTATTGGTAGCAAGTGTTTTCTAGTGAAATATTTGATAATTAACTTAATATAATTTATTGATCCTAAATAACAAGACAGGGTTTTCTTTGTTTTTTTAAATTACGCTACAAAATATATTTATAAATTTAAATTGATTTCTTTGCGTGCGTTCCAGTTTTCACAAATTTCCCTAGCAAAGCTATAACAATATTTACTTTAAGGATATTAGCAATATTTTTCTCCTTCTTAGTGGGCTATAATATATATTGTTTTAAAACTTGATTGCCTAACAGCGTTAACAAAACAACAGCGTAAGCGGTAAAGCTCTCATTTAATAACATAAACAACCATGTCAAAAGTTAAACTTTTTCTTTCAATGTGCGTCCTGATTCAAGGATACGAGCAGGCATTTGGAAAAAAAATGAAAAGAACAGCGTGAAGAATTAACAGGAATTTACATAAAATAAAGTTTTCCATGCTATTGTAATTCTTGTAGGTGCTTTTACACTGATTTAGTAACGCACTGCTGCAGATGCATGTACGAGTATGTTATTGCTTAGTTATTGGGTGGGTGTATTCAAACAGTAATTTAGCAATTAATAAGGGATTATTACAATTAAGTATAAAGAATATTAACATAAGCACTAATCATTTTACAAATAGAAGAGGATAACGCAATGAAAAGTTTTGTTTCTAACTTTGTTCTTGCATTTAAAAGCCATTAAATTATAATAATAAAATGAATTAATTACCTTATACCACATATTGATATTTCGGTTAAGGTTGTGTCTTTACAAACTCTTCACCTGGTGTATTTAATTCAATTAAGATTTATAGGTTAAGTGTCCGAAATTCTGAAAGACATGATAAATATTCCAAGGCACAAAGAAAAATCAACATCAATTCTTTAATTGTTTAACTTACATAGCAGAGCAGAACAACTGTTTTCGAACATCACTACACTTTCATCATCAGTACTCACGGGTATTTTTCTTTGTCACCACTTATTAGGTGGCTGAGTTGAATACGATAACAGTTTTTATTTATACAAATTTTATTAGGAAATCGCATACGAGAACAGTCGATGGTAACACAATTTAATTTAATATCCGTGTTACCGTTTGATTATTGTCTTCATGTCCCATGTTCCTATTTTTCTTTCTATACCCTCCAAATAAGAATTGGAGGGTATATTTACTTTGTCATTCCGTTTGTAACGCAGCGAAATATCCATCTGAGACCCCATGAAGTATATATATTCTTGATCAGTGATGAATTCTAAAACTATCTGAGCATGTCCGTCCGTCCATCTGTGGAAATCATGATTCAGTCCAAACGAAAAGAGCCAGACTCTTGAAATTTAGTAGAAATATATATTGAAAGATAGCACAGATTAAGTCCGGAAATGGTCTGAATCGGGCGAGAGGGAAAAAAGTTCCCCTAAGAAGAACTAAACCAACCTCTAAAAACAACATAATTTTTAAGGTTTTTTTTTGTAATATTGTTAGGCAAATGGTATATTTTTATGTCAGAGAAAGTCCAACGCGTTAAACTTGGAGCCATAAAATAATAATAAAATCTTTGGAATCCGCCCCCTTTAATGGGCGTTATTATATGCAAATATAGTGTAAAAATTTAACAAATTGTTTTACTTAAGCCTGCATTCCTTAAAAATAACATTTTTAAGCTTTAATGACGAAGCTGTTGGCTGAAGTAGTAGAACACGAGACTATAAAGCGGAGGGTCGTGAGTTTGATCCCATGCTGAGTCATGAAATATTGTGTTGAATTCTTCTGATCAGTATTGGCATTATGCATAATGAAAGCCTTTCTGCTAACTAAATTGCTGCTAACTTTTTTGTATGTAAATTCCCATAAGGGAAACTTAGCAGCAATTTAGTTAGCAGAAAGTTTTTCATTATGCATAATGCCGTATGAGTGCATGGTTGTGTTAGTTGTTGCCAGCCTGTTTCAATGATGAAGGCATTGTCACTGGTCACCGAACATAATTGGCAGCGACCGACACTATCATGTACTAAAAAGCAGAGTAACAGCACCCACCTTCGTCGGCCCTGTAGCAAAAATTAGCCGGCGAAGTAAAAAGGTTGGAATAGCTACAAAAACAACTGTCTATCTTCTCATCTTTCCTAATCTATCCCCTCAATACTATCCCCTCGTTTTCAGTTCCGGCGCAATGCATTGCATACCTAGGGGTAATCCCCTGAGTGCTGGTCCAAGATAAAAAAAAAACTGAGACGTAACCTGGTACTACTCTGCCCTACCCCCTCCTCACCCTTTGCCACATAAATGACCCTATAAAAAAAAATGTTTAAATTTTGTATTTAATTATCCCAAACATTTATTTTTAGAGTTTTATGACATAGGTGAAATGTTTCCCCCACAGCCCTTGCCAGAGCGACCTGTACAAAATACAGTTTTAGTGCCCACCAAAAAGAATTGGACCCCATAAAGTATATATATTCTTGATCAGAAATGATCGTTTGTGGAAAACATGATATAGTCTATTTATGGACCCCGACCCTTAAGTGGGCGTTGACACATGATATACAAAGTAACTCTGTCCTACCAAGTTAAACATTTTAAATTTACTTACTAAATATTTGGAAGGCATTTATGATTCGACCCGGTCGAATAGAACGTTTTTACCTGTTTTATCATCAGAACGACATGATAAATAATCCCAGGCACAAAGGAAAGTCAACATAAGTTTTTAAATTATTTAACTAACACAGCAGAGCAGAACGGCCGTTTTCGAAAGCCGCTACACTTTCATCATCAATGCTCATGTGTATTGTGTTAAAAATATTTTTATATCCAAAACCTGGATTAAAAGACTGTAGTAAATTCGTTGAAAATAGGAGACAATAAGATTGAAAATATTGATTCTTGTTTTAGATTTTTCCACCTCAAATCTTGTATTATTATATTTTCGGTACAAGCAATGTCTTGGTGATCTCTGAAAATCATTTAGTATAAAATAGTTCAACTGATGGCAAAAATCGTTTGCAACAATCTTTAAGTAGAGTTGACACTAAAAATTTACTTATACCTCAAATATGTTATACGAGTATGTGTGGATGTACATTGTTGAAAGGGGCTGATGCAAAAACGATAACGTCTCCATGAATTTAACTCTGCAAGTATGTACAATGTACTCATGTTAGACATTTAGCCTACGATTTCGGTTTGTATGTCATACGCAATGTTTAATATGACCAACGGCTAGAAATTGTAAATTTTTATTTGACTTATTTTAAATTGCATTAAGATTTATAGACAG
The DNA here is from genome assembly GCA_951800035.1 of Linnaemya tessellans. Lineage (NCBI taxonomy): Eukaryota > Metazoa > Arthropoda > Insecta > Diptera > Tachinidae > Linnaemya > Linnaemya tessellans. The sequence goes on from OX637535.1 coordinate 43,746,583, forward strand.
AAGTTCTTAGTATTAAATTAAGAATGACTTGATCAATATTCCAAGAAAAAAAAGATAAATTCAACATGAATTTACTCAGTTACGGGGAGCAATGTTGTTCCCGGAAGTCGCTACACTACCATCATTAGTCCTCTTACATATTTCTGGAGGCTCAGTTGAAAATGATAACAGATTTTGCTTAGCAAATTTTTAGAATCCGAACGAACTTCCGGGCTTAGGTGCGGAATGCGCCTTAAATGATGTTCGGCTATAATTCATGTACGGAATTTTCACTTAATATCCAAACTTTTTTATCAAATTATATAAAGCACGTTTTTTAGAGCGTCATAACTTTGAGTTGGCATCACTGCTCTATTTAAGCACTCATTTAACAGCTGATAGTTGTATTGTATTTATTACCGTGTGTGCATAATATTATTATGAGAAAATAAATATAAAAATTAATGCTAGAGTTAATGTCGACGTCGTCGACGGCGTCAAATGTCAAAAAAAAAGTTGAATCGTATGAAATTGTATGAGAGCAGTTAATCTCAAGGCGTTGCAACGCCGTAAAAGTTCAATCTATTTCAACTTTTTCGGCGTTGAAACGCCGTCAACGGCGTCGACAGCGTACAAAACTTAAAAGTTTTGTACGCTGTCTGTTGTAGTATTAGAAGTTGTTTACAAATAAAAATAAAAAATAAAAAGACAATTTAAATTTTTAAACATGATTTCGTGTAAATGTTGACTGCAGCCATGACCTCAAATGGTTCATACGCTGGGTCCAATTTTGGCAAACATATCGGCAAATACCGTATGAATAAATTCTCCAATATTAAATTCCAGAACATTAAGTATTGCTGGCTTGTCCCTATAGACATCAGCCTTAACATAGCCCCACAAAAAAAGGTCTAATGGCGTTAAATCGAACGATCTAGGTGGCACTAAACATGAAATAAACTGTTCACCGGACTCGCCTCTCCATTGGGCCATTGTTTCGCATGCTGTGTAGCATGTGGCATTATTTTGTTGAAACCACATGTCAGTCCATTCATTCATTTTGAGCAAAAAAAAAATTAAAAACTGTAATCGTCGCAGTCAGCCCTCGTTGTCTTTGAAAAATGATGGCTCATAATCCATACCAAAATCTGCATTTTTCGGGATGCATTCCAGCCCTAGGAATTCTTCTGGCTGCTTTTCACAACAAATACGGCCACTTATCTTAATCATGTATCCATTCAACCAGATATAAGTTCCCATTTAACAGGAAATGAGCACGATTCATTTTTTAACTTATCATGAATTTTGGTAATGAAATTCTATAATCCGCAAGTGCTACAAACATATTAAGTCGATTTATGTTTAACAGTAACTTGTTCTATAAAAACAGCTGGAATGCTAAAAACAGTGTTGCCATAAAAAGTTCTTGAAAAATCACAATTTTTTATATGTAAAAAACGTCACGCTTCTGAAATGTTTTTATGAGTCCTCTAAATTTAATTTTGTTTTTAATAAATAAATTTCTTTAGGCTATAGAAGGAGGGTGATGTGTGCTGCTCTTTCCATCGCTGTCACTACTATTCAACGACCAGTGATATGCCCTCGTCACTCAAACAGGTCGACAACAACTAACGCAATTATGTGCTAATACAGATCATAATAATTTGATCCATATATATCACAAAGTGTGGAATCGAATCCGGAATCATTGGCTTCGTAGTCTATACTGTAGCAACCTCATGGGTAATATCATATGGGGTGTAATGACTGTTTGCAGTGACAAAACTGCCTCGAAAAAGCAAGATTTTAATAGAGAATCATCACTCGGATATTAAAAATAAAGTATGTCATGTGTAGTCTTTAAAATTAAATGCCATCTAAATGAGAAGTCTAATCCCTAGAAACTCTGCTGATGCTCCAAAAAATTTATACAAACAAAAAAAAATATGTTAGGGTTGAAAATATAGAAGCCATATTATTTAAGAATGTAATACTTGGGGCCCAAAGCCTTTGTTACTTCCCTTAGTCTCTTTAGGTACTTGATATAGAAATAATTTGTATTTTTTTTATCTGAGAGCCGTGACTACAGACTTCATGAACATCTTCGCCGAACTTGACGATAAACGGTTTTCATTTTTTAATAGACTTCATATTGGTTTTCAATCGTTTTCGTAACAAAGCGAATAGTTTAACAACTTTGCATATTCGCAAGTCGTTTGAAGTTGGTTGTATTGTATTCCAGCAGATAAAGAAAAAGATAACAGAAAAAGAGAATTTATGAAGTTCTTGTAATTTAATGGCAGCCATCTGACCAAGTGCCTCTTGTATGCTTTTTTCCGCTCTTTTTTTTTGTTTTTTTTTTGTTTTGCCTGTTGTTTCTGTAGCTATTACTGGCTGTACATAAAGTAGTTTTAGTTCTATGCAATTTTTTTTTTCATCTTGCTTTGTTTCTACTGTTTTTCTATGCCCTTGTACACTTTTGGCAAATTAAATAGTTTTTATAATGTTTGCTGTTGCACTAAATTCACTTTGTTTTTACAATTGGGCACCGTAGTTTGAAAGTATAGGAATTGCTTATGAAATTGAAAAATTCTTCGAAGCTGGAAAGAAATTAAGTTTCCCAATCCATTAGGGATTACACTTATGCCGCTGTGGCATGAAGTACGATTTTATGATAAAAAAAGTTCTGTAAAACCTTGAGTAGTAGTTTCTCCCATATGTTTTCTTGTCAATTCGAATCTCTAAGATATTATTATGCAAGTGATATATTTTCCAAATTGAATAAAATAATAAGTTGGAAGCTGGTTGTTCTCCCATTTGTAATACTTTAATTATATGGTTTTCTTTTACTTTAAAAATTACAATAGTTATAGATTTGTTGGAATTATAATTCAGGTTTTTATAAGACCAGCACTCAGATGATGATGTCTACATATGCAGTGCATTACGCCGGAACTAGAAAGAGGGGGATATTCTTGGGCGGACAGATGAAGAAAGATGAGAGGATAGGGATTTTTTGTACCTGTTTTAATATTTTACTTCGCCGTCTAAATTTTACTACAGGGCAGACGATGGAGGGGGCTGTTACTCTTTTTTTTTTTTTTAAATCTTGGACCAGAACTCAGGGGATGACCCCTATATATGTAATGCATTGCGCCGGAACTGAAAACGAGGGGACAGATAAGGAAAGATGAGAAGATATACAGTTGTTTTTGTAGCTATTATACCCCCTTTTTACTTCGCCGGCTAATTTTTGCTACAGGGCCGACGAAGGTGGGTGCTGTTACTCTGCTTTTAGTACATGATGGTGTCAGTCGCTGCCAATTATGTTCAGTGACCAGTGACTCTGCCTTCATCATTCAAACAGGCTGGCAACAACTAACACAACCATGCACTGATTCTGCTCCGAAGAATTCAACACAATATTTCATGACTCAGAGCGGGCTCGAACTCAGGACCGTCCGCTTCATAGTCTCGTGTTCTACTACTTCAGCCAACAGCACCCACTCTGCTCTTTAGTCATTTACTAGTTTCATTCACTGTCAGTTATATTCAGTGACTAGTGCCATGCCCTCGTCTGTGAAACAGGCTGACAAAAAATAAACACAATCACACACTAATGCTGATCAGAAAAATTCGACATCATGTTAAGGACTGAGTGCTAAGTTGAACTCGTAACTTTCGCCTTCCTAGTCTAGTGTTAGCTCTTTACTCCATACAAGAGCACCCTCAATATAGTTCATGAAATTTATTTCGTTGAGAAATCTCTTTCATCAAAATGAAAGTGAATAAAGAATTGGAGGATATATTTACTTCGTCATTCCGTGTGTAACGCAGTGAAATATCCATCTAAGACCCCATAAAGTATATGTATTCTTAATAAGTGATGAGATCTAAGATGATCCCGTTCGTCTGTAGAAATCAGTAAAAACGAAAGGAGCCACAACCTTCAAGGATAGCACTAGTCAAGTCCATTAATGGGTTAAATTGGGCCACAGGGGTAAAAGTTCCCCTTAGAAGAACTAAACTAACCTCTGAAACATAAACATAATTTTTAAAGTTCTTTTTTTTCTAATTTTGTTAAGCAAATGATATATTTTTATGTCAAAGAAAATCGAAAGCGTTGAACTTGGATCCACAAAATGAAAAGAATAAATTTTTGGACCCCGACCTCTTTAGTGGTCGTTGACGTAAGATATTTGGGGTATTCACACTGTGTGCTATTTAGTCATATTCTCATAAAGTCATAATATTTTAAACCAGTTTAAAAAAGTTGTTGTACTGCATACAAAAAAGTCATAAAATAATAGCACTCTTTCAGGTATATTTCTCTTTTGTCATAAAATAGCTCTACAGATCTGAGTCGAACGGATGAAATTCTTTAGGCGAGACGCCGAGAATGTATGTTTGCCGCCGTTACTTATGTATGGTTCACGACTAAGAAACGGCTAAAAAATTATTCATACCTATATTTCTGTACTAACATTTTTATAACATAAAAAATTTTAAACTAGAACTAAATTGCAAAAACTAAAAATATACAAGTGAAAATTTTTCTCGTTTAACTTACGTACCAGTAGCTGGCAGCCGCTGAACGTTTTTCCGTATGCCGCTGCAAAAACAAATTTATTCACCTCATATCAAGGCAGCAGCTGATCGATGTTTGAAATAGCATGTTGAGTTATGACTGGTTGCTCACACTAGTCATATTTTTCGTGCTATTACTCGTATTTTATGACTTATGACTTTATGACTACAATGTGAATACCCCAATTATTTGCAAAAATAGTGCTATTACTTAAGGCTATAACCCTCAAAATTATATTTTTAAGCTTTTATAACGAAGCTGAGACGTTACCTTTGGCCTAATCTCCCCTCCCCTCCCGCACTCTATTCCCCTCTCAAAAAAAAAATTTACACCTAATTACTCCAAAAATTTACTTTTTAGTGTTTTATGACAAAGGTGAGATATTTCTCCCACGGCCCTTGCCAGAGCGACGCCGGCAAAATAGAATTTTTGTTACCTTCCAGAAAACAATTGGACCCCATAAGGTATATATATTTTTGATCAGTGATGAAATCTAAGGCTATCTAGCAATACCCATTCGTTTGTCTGAGTAAAGCATGATACTGTCCATTTTTAGAGTCCGCCCCCTTTAGTGGGCATTGAAGTTACATATCTATTATGTGGAAAAATATTGTAAATATTTAACAAATTGTATGCCTTAAGCCCAGATTCCCTAAAACTCTAATTTATAAGGTTTTACGACGAAGGTAAGATGTTCTCTGATTTTCCCCACCCTTACTTCGCCACCTACCCTGGTCCTCTAAATGACCTTATCAAAAAAAATTGTTAATTACAGTGGCAATTTACTTTTTGATTACAGCGACAATTTACTTTTAAGGGAAGATGTGTCTCCTTGCGGCCCACTGTTTTACTACAAAGGGGAGATGTCTACCTCACGGCCCACCCTGTATAGAGTTTTAAAATTGGGCACAGAAAAGTCCTAAAGGAACTCTGATCCAGCAGGTTAAACATTTTCAACTTATTTCAGTCTCTTTTTGTGCGCGTTGATATAAAATATTAATACGTAGACTGCTTCTATGCTGATGGAAAGGAGTCTCAGACATTCAGGCATGCTCCTCCCAACACATTGAAAGCGACCGTATTAAAATAATTTTCTTTTGTTAATTTTTTCAACGGGCTTAAGTTCGAATCTGCATGACTGCAAATGATTTTTTATTATTTTATTAATAAATGAATTTGTTCAAATTCTATTTATTATTTTATATTAAGATTGGAATATTAAGAATATTTTTCATAGTCATCAAACCAACAGAACGGATCAGTACTGATTTCGAGGCCGCTACGCCATCTCATCAGCGTTCTTTGTTCAATTTTTGCCACTTTTGCAAGTGGTGCTAGTTAATAGGAATATCAACTATTTAACCAATATTTTTTAACGAAAATTGAATATGAGAAGTTCCCACATTCATATTTTTAAGTTATTGCCTTTTTGGTTAGTACGAAATTCCCCAACCCTGACGATTAATGTTCCCAATATTCCATGTATCTCAAAAGTGGAAAAATTGAACAAAGAACGCTGATGAGATGGCGTAGCATCTTCGAAATCAGTATTGATCCGTTCTGCTGGTTTGATGATTATAGAAAAATATTCTTAATATTCCAATCTTAATATTAAATAATAAATTGAATTTGAGCAAAGTCATTTATTAATAAAATATTAAAAAAGCATTTGCAATCATGCAGATTCGAACTTAGGCCCGTTGAAAAAAATAACAATTTACATAAGAAAGTTCGACTAATAAAAATGCATACATAATTTTTTTTTTGTTTATTTAAGCCAAATACCATGAAAATGTAAACTTTAACAAGAATAAGAATAGATTTTATTTATTAAATATTTGGAGGGTATTTAAAATCCGACCCGGTCGAATATAACATTCTTAATTCATTATATAGGGTCCGCCAAATAACTTTTTTTTTAAAATGCTATAAAAAAACTACTGAATATTTGCTCTAATTTCTTGAAGTACAATCCTTCCGGTTAATAATTGAAAATAATTTCATTCAAATCGCTGCATGGCCCGATAACGATCGCCATTGACTGTAACGGCCACTCGTTGCTCATTTTCGAAGAAAAATGGCCCAATTATGGCTCTGGACCAAAATCCGCACCAAACAGTGACTCATTTTGGGTGCGTCGGCTTTTCAATGTATGTGTGAGGGTTTTCTGTGCCCCAAATGCGACAATTTTACTTGTTTACATATCCGCCAAGATCAAAATGAGCTTCATCTGAAAAGATGATTTTTTTTTGGCAAAGTCGATCGCAGCCCCACTTAGCGAAGCGAAAACGCGTTGGATGGTCAAATATATACATATTCGTTCAGCGGAAGACTAAAACTAATTATCTGTCAAATCAGACATGAGTTAGGTGCTACCATTCACGAAATAAGCACTAGTTGAAAAAAAACGTTTGATTGCGGACCCCAGATATTATTTTTTTATTATAATAAGCAACAACAGCTAATTGTCATAAAAAAAATATTATACGAGTTCAGGGGCCAAATTTGTATTTAAATTGTATAGACATTTCGTTCGATATCGAATGCGGTAATTTAGGCCCTGGTTCCTGTTTTTGATATTTATTTAAGTCTTCTAATGAACAAAAAATTTCGTAATCCATCGACATGTACTCTGACCTTTACCTTCTTGTACCTTGCATTCTCACCTGGAAGGCATTATAATTTTAACTACTTGGCTAAAATCGAATATATTCTGAATGTAGAATAATTGAGCCAGAATTCTTAAAACCCAAATGCCACTATCCTGAATTCAGTAATTGAGGATACGGCCAAAAGTCGATGGGAGTTAAATTTAGTGGAGCAATCACAGCTTCTAAGATATATGTATGGCCTTGCAGTAACACCATACGTGACTTTTAATATCTCACTGAGTTTCTACGATGCAGTTTGCCATCATGTTGTCATAAATTGTCTCCTTCATTTACTTCAATTAAAAATTTGAATCGGAAATTTTTAATAAAAGCCGGCTACTGTAGCATTATTTTCCTATTCCTCCTTTTAATGGCAGCCAGCGAGTGAATAGTACAACACAGAGTGTGTATGTGTGTGTGTGTGTGTTGGTACTCGTCCTAACTAACAAAGTTTTCTTTGCTTCTTCATTCCTTTTTTAATTAATTGTTTTAGTGTTTTAATTTATTTGCGCGTTAGTTTGGACATTTTTTATTTCATTTGTTGATTTCTATCCTTTTTTTGAGTTTCTCTCACAAAACGGCAGAAAAAAAGTTATTGTATAATTTTTACAGCTTTTTTAGCAAAAAAAAAACAAATTTTTTTTTTGTCAAAATGATGACAAAAATAAAAAATTTTAAATGGAATTCCAAGTACATTATAATCAAATTTGTTTTTGCTAGTTTCCAAAAGCAGCAGCATCAAACAATAAAAAGATAAAGTTAAATGAAATAACTAATAATTGAATTGTTTCAAGTGGAAATGCTCACATACACACTCACAACTGAGTGCACGAAAGCTTCAATTTGCTTATTAGGTTTATTTTTTTTTTGGTATGAGAAAATAAGTAAAAAGTTGAGTCTGGAATATAATTAAAGGCCTGTTTTGCAGTGTTGAGAACTGCAAATATAATCACAAAAAAAAGAAAAATATTGTTTTATATTCCAGACGATATTTGTTTGCAATGAACTACTATTTTGTATAAATCATTCATTCACTGTTTTAGGATGAAGGAATTTATCTTTATTTTTCAGGACTCTCTTCCACTGCCGCATGCTGAATATGAACTTATTTCAATGTATAAAAAAATTAAATAAACAATTAGTTGATTTCTGAATTGTTTTATTGGCATTTGCTTTGAAGTGAGGAGCACGGCAATTATGTGCAAACGAATTTTAAATAATTACAAGAAGTAGCAAATCGATATCTAAAAGGAAAATTGGAAAATGTACAGACCTTTTTATACCCTCCAAAAAAAGAATATGGAGGGTATATTCACTTTATCATTCCGTTTGTAACGCAGCGAAATATCCATCTCAGACCCCATAAAGTAAAAATTGTTCATTGTTCTTGATCAGTGATGAAATCTAAGACGATCTGAGCATGTCCGTCCGTCCGTTCATCTGGGGAAATCACGATTCAGTCCAAACGAAAAAGCTAGACTCTTGAAATTTAATATCAATATATCTTGAAGGATAGCACAGATAAAATTCGGAGATGGGCTAAATCGGGCAAGAGGGAAAAAAGTTTCCCTAAGAAGAACTAAACCGACCTCTAAAAAACAACATAATTTTTAAGGTTTTTTTTTTTGTAATTTTGTTAAGCAAATGATATATTTTTATGTAGTAAGAAAATTCTTACTACATACAAATTTAAGCTATGGCTTGAGCTACCAATAATAAAAATATTGGAAAAACGTTCACATGTACTTAAGTATAAAATTCAAACCAAAAAAGTTTGGCTTAGGTATGATGGAACAAAAAATTCAGAAAAATGGGACATGAAGAAAAATAATCAAACGGTAACACGGGTATTATAACAATAACATGTTAACATCAGGTTGATAAAGTTCTCGTATTCTTTTTCACAATAAAATTTGTGTAAATAGGAACTGTTATCACATTCAACTAAGCCACCTAATAAGTGGTGACAAACACAATACACATGAGCACTGATGATGAAAGGGTTGCGTCTTTCGAAAACAGCTGTTCTGCTCTGCTGTGTAAGTTGAATAAAACTGATGTTGACTTGCCTTTGTGCCTTGAAATATTTATCATGTCTTTCTGAGGTTTAAAAAAAAATTTCGAACAATTAGCCTATAGAATCTTAATTCAATTTAATATAGATAAATTTTTATGTCCAAGAAGGTCGTACGCGTTAAACTAAATAAATAATTTTTGGACCCCGCCCCCTTTAGTGGGCGTTATTATATGCCAAATAGTGTAAAAATTCAACAAATTGTTTTATTTAAGCCTACATTCCTTAAAAATAAAATTTTTAATCTTTAATGAAGAAGCTGAGACGTAGCCTGGTACTAGTCTGCCCTACCCCCTCCTTCCCCTTTGCCCCCTAAATGACCCTATAAAAAAATAAATTTTTTTTTTAAATTTTGTATTTAATTATCCCAAATATTTATTTTTAGAGTTTTATGACAAAGGTAAAATGTCTCCCCCACAGTCCTTGCCAGAGCGACCCCGCCAAAATACAGTTTTAATAGCCTCCAAAGAGAATTGGACCCCATAAAGTATATATGTTCTTAATCAGTGATGAAGTCTGAGAAGATCTAGCACTGCCCATACATTTTCCCGTGGAAAACATGATATTGTCAATTTTTGAACCCCGCCGACTTTAGTGGGCATTGACGTACGATATTATATGCAAAAATAGTGTAAATATTAAACAATTTGTATTCCTCAAGCCTATAAGAAGCTGAGATGTTCTGTGATGTGGCAGAGGTGAAACGTCTCTCCCACGGCCCTTCTCGGAATGACTCCGTTTAAATAGAGATTTAAAATTGGGTACAGCGATGTCGTAAAGGAAGTGTGTCCCACCAAGTTAAATATTGGGTGTTTTTTATTGAGGTATAGAACTTTAAGTTGGCATCACTTTTTTAACTGGCGGCCATTTTGTCAGCTGTCAAGTGATTAATATTTAGTTTGGTTTGCCATTTCATCATGAACAGGTTAACAAAAGAACAACGCTTGCAAATCGTGCAAATTTATTTCGAAAGTAATGGTTCAGTTCGCGAAGTTTACCGCAAGCTCCGTCCATTTTATGGTCGACATAATCGTCCATCAGAGCAATTAATTCGGTTAACCATGGATCGTTTTCGCACTACGTTTACTCTATGTGATAATACGCATCCGCAGAGACGTCGAACAGTGCGCACCGAAGAAACAATTGCCGCTGTAGAGCAAAGTGTTGAAGAGGACCCGAATGAATCGATTCGCCACCGTGCACAGCAATTGGAGCCATGATAACCGACTATTTTGTTCCCGAATTGGATGGCATGAATGTGGATGAGTTGTGGTTCCAACAAGACGGCGCTACATGCCACACAGCGCACGTCACAATCGATTTATTGAAGGAAACATTCGATGAGCGCATAATTTCGCGGAATGGACCTGTCAACCGTTAGGGGACTTGGAAGCCAACATTCGTGGCGCTATTGCCAACATACGGCCCCATATGCTCGAAAAAGTGGTTGAAAATTGGACCTGTAGAATTGGCTTTATTCGAGCCAGCCGCGGCGGCCACATGCCCGAAATCATATTTAAACATTAATGGCATAAAATTATCCTTCCAATAAAGCCAAATTGATGGACATTAAAACGATTTTCTTGTGTTTTATTTCAATTCGAAGTTCTATACCTTAAAAAAACACCCTGTATTTTAAATTTTTTGAACTCACTTTAAATATTGTGTGTTATCTATTGTTCAACATTTAAAGGCGCATGGCCACGTTTCAAGCTACACATTTGATATCCTGTAAAGCAGCTTTAAACATTTCGTTTCCGATTGCTTACAATAATTTTTAATTTTTCTTTATAATTGTTTTTCATTATAAATTTAGTTATGCAATTTACGCAGCAGAGCACAACAGCTGATTTCATAGCACGTTACACTTTCATCATCAGTACTCATGTGTATTTTTGTTTGCCACTGTCGATTATATTGTATATTGATCCTGCATCTTCTGCTTAATGCAAATTAAAAGGTACGAAATTATCTGATCGCTTGTACGGAATCTCTAAGGCTACAGTTAGTGAAACTGATGTGACAAGGATACACGTCCTTGGATGGCGGTTAATAAAAACAAATTTTTTGTTTCTTCCATTAGGAAAAATACGGTTTTTGTATTCGAAGTTTCTGTTTGCTGCTATGAATTTGTTCTCACACCAACATTTAGTTGGTTTTAGAACTGTAATTATGAGCACGCGGTACCACAGGGGTTTACATAATATGACGAACAAACAAAAAAAAAACTGTATTCTGTTGAGAACAAAAAAAAAATAATATTTGATTTTAATTTGCACAGCAAACATCCAGGTGCTGTTTTAGAATATTGCGGAATATAATAAAAAATATGTGTTGGATATATCTACACTCTCCCGCTATGATTTCTGGAAACTAAATAATGGTAAATAATTTTCAACTTAGTAATTTAGTCCCCAAAAAATTCGATCAATAAAATGGATTAATACTTCCTAACTTTTAATTTGGGGGATTCACACTGTAGTCATAAAGTCATAAGTCATCAAATAATAGCACGAAAAATATGACTAGTGTGAGCAACCCGCCATAACTTAGTATGATATTTCAAACATCGATCAGCTGCTGCCTTGATATAAGCTGAAAACATTTTTTTGGCAGATGTCTAGAGCTATTTTATGACAAAACAAAAACACACCTGAAAGAGTGCTATTATGTTATGACTTTTTTGTATGGTAGCACAACAACAACAATTTTTTAACTGGTCTAAAATATTATGGCTTTATGACAATATGACTAAATAGCACACAGTGTGAATACCCCAAATGTTTATTACTGACTTGAGGCAACAACTTATTTTGGATAACTTTGACAGACCCGTTTTCTTTAACGCCCCCACACAAAGATATCCGGGTACCTTGTAATACTGTTGAAGGTGTCTTTTTTATGCCAATCACATAAAAGTTAAATAAGAAAAGGTCACAAAAAGTGAATCATATTAGGCCTAGATGGAGGTCCACATATAATGTACATAGGAAGCGAACAGATTATCGGTCTTCCGTTTCGGGCTGAAAGTATAACAAATAGCAGTTGAAGTCCTTCGTCGGCCCTGCAGCAAAAATTAGCCGGCAAAGTACAAAAAGGTTGAAAAAGCTACAAAAACAACTGTCTATCTTCTCATCTTTCCTAATCTGTCCCCTCAATAATATCCCCTCGTTTTCAGTTCCGGCGCAATGCATTGCATATATAGGGGTCATCCCCTGAGCGCTGGTCCAAGATTAAAAAAAAAAATAGCAGTTGAAATCGAAGAACAATCATATTGTAACCAACACTTACTATGAAGTAATGAAATCTTGAATTTAAGTTTGCGGGGCAATTTCCTTGAACTCCTAAGAAAAAAAAACAGAATATTTTTCTTATATTTTTCAATCTTAATACAGAAAAAATAAAAAACAAATACTTATGTATGTATGTTTCTGTGTATAAGTATGTGGACTAAAACAAGAAAACATGCCCAAATAAAATTTTTGTTATAATCAACATGAACATAAAAAACATTAGCAGACTGAAATATTTCTTTTGTTTTTGCTGATAGAGAGAGTTTTTCAATAAAAGAACTTAAAGTATATGATAATATCTTCAACATATTGGAAAAAAGGAAATTTTCGAAATTTTTATTCTGGTTATAAGTGACCGTTAAAACTTAAAGCACTGAATGCTCAGTGGCTTAATATAAAAATGTGATAATAAGAATGGTACTAGTATGTCTAAAGTACGGCATATTTGCTACAAAATTAATACGATGCACTGTGGGATTTGTTCATACAATCTTTGACAAAAAATATAAGGAGTGCTCGTTGAATGTGGAAATTTTGCTCTGATACTTTGGTTAGCTCAATTAAGAAAAATATAAAGTTTCATTAAAATTGGCCACGCCCACTGCCCACCGCCCATAGAACGCAAAATTTATTTTTGGTCCAAAGTTCATGAAATTTGGCACAGAACCTTTTATTACCTGAATTAAGAATAAAAAAAGTTTCATCAAAATTTACCACGCCCACTACCCACCGCCCATAAAAACCAAAATTTATTTTTGGCCAAAAGTTTTTGAAATTTGGCACAGAGCCCTTATTACCTCAATTAACGCCCACCAGTTACCGCCCATATAACAAATATTATATTTTTTCCTACAACTTTTAGTTTCTTTAACAAAACTAATTACTTTTTGTAATATTTTAAAATTAAAAATTTCATGAATTTTATGATTTTATAAAATATTATTCATCATTAAACTTTTTTTAATTGATAATATGGAGTCTTACCTTTCATTTTATTATTTATTATTATGGGAGCACCTAGCACGACCGAGCAACCCTTTCTTTCTTCCAAGGAAGTTTGCAATCACGTCACATTATGGAACAAACTTTATTCTATCATATCTTTTAAACCATATGAACGAACTTTATAATTTTTTTTTAAAATACGCAGAAAAGGCTATATTTGAAGAAAATCACTATTTAAATCAGAGCATTAAAATTATCTTACGTACAAACACTATAGAAGTGCGTAAACAGTTTTCAATATTTTGGATCAAAATTTACATGTGACTTTACTTCATTATTTCAAAGGCAAATAACCGTTTTTTTTTTATACAATTTATGGACTCTTCATACTGAATCAATTTTCTACAAAACTGCATCATTACATTTTCAAATTTTATGTGTCGAAAAAATGAGTTATAGCACATAAAATCCCACTGTGCGATGTGGAGGAAGAAGTAGGACAGTTTCTAAACGGATGATATATACTCCCTCTCTCTCTCTCTCTCCATCTCTATCTTCCGGAAAAACATTATTGCAGCAGCTACTTAATAACTGAACCATTTAAACATTAAAAGTATTCAATAAGGCAATAAGAGAAAAGTGAAATCTATATTAAATCCTTCTTGAATATCTTCATTATTTATAGTACGAGTAAACTGTTAACTAGTTGTTTAGAATTGAAAAAAAATAAATTACGAATAGCACATCAAACTTAATTGAGGAAACTATAGCAATATATAAGTCGGTGCAAAAATTCGAACCCCTAAAGACTGCTTTAAGTAGAGTGGAACAAAAATGTCAGAAAATTGAACTTGAAGAAAATAATTAAACGGTAACACTGAGATTTGAAGTGTATTACCATCGGTTTGCTGCCGTTCTCGTATACAATTTCGTAAGATAATTTTTGTAAATAAAAACATTTATGGCATTCAATTAAGCCATAAATGCACATGGGAGCTGATGATGAAAGTGTAGCGGCTTTCGAAAACAGCTGTTCTGCTCTTCTGTTTAAGTTAGATAATTAAAATTGATGTTGACATGCTGTTATGAATTGGAATATTTATCATGTCTTTCTGAATTTAAAAACATATTTTAGAACTATTAAACCATCAATATTAATTGAATTCAATTTAGCAATAAGTGCTAAATATTTTAGAACTATTAAACGATCAATATTAATTGAATTCAATTTAGCAATAAGTGCTAAATATTTTAGAACTATTAAACGATCAGTATTAATTGAATTCAATTTAGCAATAAATAATTCGATACAAAATACTTGCATTAAAATACATTAATATCGAATAAAATTTGTTTGCTGTATTTTTAAAAACTTAACTTACCTGTGCTTTTTCTTATATAATTCTCAAATGGTTTTTGAAATATTTTTAATAAACTGAGTTATTTTGCTATTTTTTATTATTGTCATTATTATAAATTTTTTTTAAAATTAGCTTGAAGTCTATTGTGAATTATTGTAAGAGGCTATGACATTCAGGCGTATGAACGTATTTTGCCCGTCACAAACAATTTTTTTTTTTTAAATACGATACAATGAATACAATTTTTTATACTCATTTTATGATGAGGCTAGACCATCCATTTATTAAAAATATAAATATTTGGTAAGTAAATTTAAAATGTTTAACTTGGTGGGACCGAATTACTTTAAGACATCTCTGTACCCATTTTTAAATCTCTATTTTGACAGAGTCATTCAGGGAAGGGCAGGCTCGTTTTACCTGTGCAAGATCAGAGAACATCTCAGCTTCTTATAGGCTTAAGGAGTACAAATTGTTCAATGTTTCCACTATTTTTGCATATAATATCGTACGTCAACTCCCACTAAAGGAGGCGGGGTACAAAAATAGACTATATCATGTTTTCCACAGACGAACGTATGGGCATTGCTAGATCGTCTCAGACTTCATCACTGATCAAGAATATATATACTTTATGGGGTCCAATTCTTTTTGGAGGGTAATAAAACTCTATTTTGTCGGGGTCTCTCTGGCAAGGGCCGTGGGGGACACATTTCACCTTTGCCATAAAACTCCAAAAATGTATGTTCGGTATATTAAATATAAAATTTTTTTTATAGGTTCATTTAGTGGGCAAAGGGGGAGGAGCGGGTAGGGCAGAGTAGTACCAGGTTACGTTTCAGCTTCGTCATTAAAGCTTAAACATCTTATTTTTAACGAATGCAGGCTTAAGTAAAACAATTTATTAAATTTTTACACTATATTTGCATATAATAACGCCCACTAAAGGGGGCGGGGTCCAAAAATTATTTTCATTTGATTATATATATTTTAACGCGTTGGACCTACTTTGACATAAAAATATATAATTTGCTTAACAAAATTACAAAAAAAAAAACTTTAAAAAGTATGTTGGTTTTTAGAGGTTGGTTTAGTACTTCTAAGGGGAACTTTTTTCCCTCTGGCCCGATCTAGCCCACTTTTAAACTTGACCTGTGATATCTTTCAAGATATATTTATACCAAGTTTCAAGACTCTGGCTTTTTTTTGTGTGGACTGAATCGTGATTTCCACAGATGGACGGATGGACATGCTCAGATCGTCTTAGATTTCATCACTGATCAAGAATATATATTCTTTATGGGGTCTTGGATGGATATTCCGCTGAGTTACAAACGGAATAAAAAAGTGCATATACCCTTTAATTCTTTTTTGAAGGGTATAAAAATGACTTAAGTTACTAATGAAATTTTATTGTTAATTATTTTCGGTGTTCGGTTGTTCGGTGACTTTGTTTTAAAACAACACTTATACTTGTATATAGAAATACTTATAAGATAAATGACATCACTATGATAGATGAGTTTTGTAAACATTTTTCGATATAATAGATAAATTTAATAAAAGCAAAGAACTAACAATAAAAACAAATTACGAATAAAATGAACAATTTACACAAAAGTTGGCTAATTCCTGAAGAAATCTATTTCGATTTTTATTTTCCACTTGTAACAAATGTTTTCATATAAATATGTTTGTTTGTGGCTGCTTCGATTAGGCAGGCAGAGACGAGTCAGCACAAACTCATCTTTTTTTTTTTCATTTATTTGCTCAGCGTGCAATCCGAAAATAATATGTGACAATTTTCTGCTGTGCGACTGAGACTGATGTTGTGTATGTGAACGGAGAGACAATTTTCACAACGCCAACGTGCGGAATATAAACATTAAAATTTTTTTCCACTTCCATTTAAAAAGATAGATATTTTTAGCCAAAATAAAATAAAAACTACAAGAAAAAAAAATTAATATTATTATATGTTTTTTTCTCGATTCTTTTTAATTTTTAGCTATAGAGATAAATATTTGTTGAATATATAAAATATTTTTCTTTTATTTCAGTTTTGAATTAATATTAAGGTGTGACAGTAGTGATTTTGTAGCAAAAAGGTGAATTTTTTCATAATATTTTTTTTGTCATCTATATTAAATAGCATAATTGCATTTAAAACCAATATTTCAAAATCATTTTGTTGAATTAGTTAAATATTTGATCGTTTTTGCAATCTAAAACAAAAAAAGAGGAAAAGAAACTGTTTATTCATGGAAGAAAATGCAAATGTTTGCTTAATGTGTACGTGAAAAAAATATCAATGGAATTGAAGTTTTTTTTTTAATGTTTAAAAATATTCCCAAAATAAAATTTACCTCATGATGTGTATATAAATATGGAATATAATATATATACTGGTACATACGTGTTTCTAAGTATATGTATGCGTGTGTGTATTTTAGTTTTTGTTTAAAGAAAACTTTGCAAGTTTAATATAAATTTTTTCTGAACATGAATTGTTATATTTCATCATTATAAAGCAACACACTCGTATAAATAAGTCTACTGCCTCTAATCATCATATTTCTATGTGTGTATATACAGACAGCTCTAGTAGGGAAAACCATTTTTTAATTTTTTTATATAAAATAACTTTTGGAATAAAGTCTTAAAAATGTTTTCCCTTATACTTTTTAATTGTATAAAATGAAATCTTGCTTCTAGAAGATATATGGTGGCATTTAATATAAACTGTGATAATTTCACAAACGTGTCTCATGCTAATTAAATATGTTAAAAATAAAAGGAAAAAAGAGTTTCCACAAAACAGACAGTAGCATGCAAATAAATATACTTGACCTTAAAGGCCATCAATGTGCCCATAGCAAAATTTATCTTGATATTAATAACGACCTAGAACCAGAATTGTGATATCCATTGTGACATACAACATCAATACGGGAAAAAGTGACAACAGTCTGGTGGCTACAGTGAGCCAACTCCACACTGGTCTAAAAATAGTCTTCACTATTTTTAGATTTTTTTTAGATTTCAATGGAATACAACTCGAAAACTCTCTTCCATGATTTTCTCAATTTTATATTTTAGTTTTTGGTGCTTCCAATTTACTCTCATATCCTCGATTTCACTTGCTTATATTACATTTTGGAATGAATTTTTACAAAGAAGGATTAAAATAGGGGAAGAGTTAAGAAAATAGGAGAGAGAAAATAATTAAAGGGCAACACAGGGAGTGCTTCAGTTTGCCGTTGAGGGATGGAAAATTGCTGTTTTGATTTTTTTACCAATTAAATAAACAAAATGTACTTTTCGCATCACGGCGGTACCATTTTTTAAGTACATATATATCAAAAACAAGAGTTAAAAAAAATTGTATACAAATTAAAAATTATATTATAAAATACATTAGATCCATAAATTTTATTAATCAAAATGATTTTAATATAATTTCTGTTATTTTAAAATAAATTAAAAATTATTATGTATGAATTTCTTATTTATTTATGTAAATTGTATTACAGGATGTTAATTTTCTCAACAGGCTATAAGTTCAAATCTGCGAAACTGCAATTTATTTTTTTTTTTTTAATAAATGAACGTGATTACATTCTATTTATTATTTTTTGAGAGTGGAATATTAAGAATATTTTTCATAGTCATTAAACCTGCAGAACGGATCAGTACTGATTTCGAGGCCGCTACGCCATCTCATCAGCGTTCTTTGTTAAATTTTTCCACTTTTGCAAGTGGTGCTAGTTAGTAGGAATATCAACTATTTAACCAATGTTTTTTTTAACGAAAATTGAATATGAGAAGTTCCCACATTCATATTTTTTTAAAGTTATTACCTTTTTGGTTAGTACGAAAAATTCATACATAATTTAAAACATTGCGGGGGCAGGCGCACTTGTTCATTGTAAATTGACAACTTAATTCAATTACTTGAACATAAATAACAAAGAAGCTTTAGCTATGAGCAGCCGATGGCTCTGGAAAAAGTGAAAGAGATACATGGAATATTGGGAATATTAATCGTCAGGGTTGGGGAATTTCGTACTAACCAAAAATGTAATAACTTAAAAATATGAATATGATAACTTCTCATATTAAATTTTCGTTAAAATATTGGTTAAATAGTTGATATTCCTACTAACTAGCACCACTTGCAAAAGTGGAAAAATTGAACAAAGAACGCTGAGGAGATGGCGTAGCGGCCTCGAAATCAGTACTGATCCGTTCTGCTGGTTTGATGATTATTGAAAAATATTCTTAATATTCCAATCTTAATATAAATTAATAAAAATAGAATTTGAACAAATTTATTTATTAATAAAATAATAAAAAATGGTTTGCAGTCTTGCAGATTCGAACTTAAGCCCGTTGATAAAATTAACAAATTACTATGTTTTATTATGATTTAAACTTATATCACTCTATAAAAAACACACGATATTTATTTATTTTAAATTATGTTATTTAAATCATACCTACACTCAAAATATTCTGTACGTAAAATTAACTGAAATTGTCATATAAAATAAATGAATATTCGATTAAAAACCGGTCAACTTATTATTCATTTAACTTTAACAAAAATATCATTTAATTTTAAATGTTAAAAAATTAACAGACTTAAATCTGTAAAAAATATTGCTTTTCTCTTTTATTTTGTTAGCTCAAAGAGAAATAGTATTGTTTGAATCAGTTAAAATTCAAATTGCTTAAAATTTTAAATGATTGTTCATTTAAGAATTATTATACGGAATACTTCTTGAATGAAGTACATTCCGTTTCATTAATAATATTGTGAATATACTTACAAATAAACAACGGACAATATTGAAAGCAACAGAAAATCCGTATTAATGTGTAGTTAGTTTTTTGAATGACTGTTAGAATCAGTTAAAAATAAATTTGCTTACATTTTTAAATGCTTATGCATTTAAAAATGACTGAACGGAAAACTTCTTGAACAAAATACATTCCGTTACTGTCATAATTTTGTCAGTGTATTAACTTTATAAAAATATGAGACTAATACAGTGGAGGCTCGAAATAGTTAAGTCATAGAAAAGTTAAGTATATGAAAAAGTTAAGCAGCTTTTATATACCACACGTGACGCTAAAAAGTTAAGTGCTTCTCAACTTTTTAGAGACAATTTTTTTTTTATTTTGTTTTTCTGTTTCTAAGATCATTTTAACTTGTTTTTATAAGAGCTTGCTGATTTGAAATTTAAATAAAAAACATGCAAAATTATGAAATGGCCAACAAAAATTTTTTATTTGCTTAGATAATTTCTTGTCATTTAACATTTAAATATAATTTCGGGCATATGGCCACCACGACTATTTTGCTCAAAGGTCATTCTGGAGGTGCAATTTTCGACCACCTTTTCAAGCATTTGAGGGCGTATTTCAGCAATAACACGTTGAATACTGGTTTCCAAAGCGTCAATCGTTGCTGGTTTATTCACGTAAACCAATGATTTCAGGTATCCCCACAAAAAATAATCGAGTGGCGTCAAATCACACGAACGCGAAGGCCAATTCACCGGTCCATTTCTCGAAATAATGTTGTCGTTGAAATGTTCTTTCAATAAGTCCATTGTTTCGCCCGCAGTATGACAAGTGGCACCATCCTGTTGAAACCACATTTCGTTTACATCCATATCTTGAAGTTGTGGCACCAAAAATTCATTGATCATTTTTCTGTATCGATTTCCATTCACGGTAACGCGTCGTCCTTCCTCATTTTTAAAGAAATAAGGACCGATGATTCCACCAGCCAATAGACCGCACCAAACAGTACATTTATCGGGATGCATTGGTAATTCTTGAACGGCGTGTGGATTATCTTTGCTCCAAATACGGCAATTTTGCTTGTTGGCATATCCATTCAACCAAAAATGCGCCTCATCACTGAAGAGAATTTTGCAGTAAAAAAGCGGATAAACATTTTTAATTGAACACTGTTTTTGAAAATAAATTTCTACGATTTGGAAGCGTTGTTCTGGAGTTAACCGGTTCATGATGACTTGCCAAACAATACCGAGTAGAGACGTCACTTTAAACTGTCAAAACAGCTGTCAGACAACAGAGTGATTCGTATAAAAAAAAACTTCGGAAAAAAACACCCTTTATTAATATAATGGGATTAGTAGACATTCGAGAAGTGGACATATAAAAATATAAGGCTTGAGCAAAACTAACAAAAACAATTACAACCAATCGAAAAATAATCCTTCGACCTCCCTAGGGCATACTTTTATCTCCTTTTGTACTTGAACCGATACACAGGAGACGAGCCTTTGTAATGCAAGGAGCTGGCACTATGAATAGAAGGGATAGTGTTCAGGGGACAAATGGAAGAAAGTGAGGGTAGGAAAATTTCTTCAGCTATTTTATTATTCCGTAAAGAATTCTAATGGATCACTAGTTATATATATTTCTTTTAATTTTAAGTAGAAAATTACAACTGAGTTGATAGCAAAACTTCATATAAGCAACCTTTCCCAAATTGAAGTCGCATGAGTGAAAGTCTGCCTTGGCAATGACAGTAATATTGGTTTTAAAAAAACCAAATACTTAATTAAATATTTACCAAATGCATTAATACATCCGTAAAACACTAAAAATAAGTTCGAAAACATAATAATCAATATTCCATTGCTGGTTAAATTATTCATAAAATATGCATAAAACAACCACATATTCTAAAAACAAACCAAAAACAATATACGCAACAACAACAACAACAACAAGAACAACAACAGCAACAGCAGCAGCAGAAAAACAAATATTAACAAAAACAAGTTTGTTGTCAATATCAAACATGAACCGGAAATGTTTACAATTGCATAAACGAAATAAAACATTGCAGTAACTGTTACAATTGTTAGAAAACATAAACACACACAGACACAGCGTCACCCATACCCATGCCCAGACAAATAATTACCATATGGATGGTACATGGAGAAGTATGTTTGCGTGAGTAATTCTATAGCAGCACATGTGCTTAGAATGTGTGCGCCCATTTGCATGCTAATGTGGTGAAAGTTTGTGTGTATGTGTATTTGTAAAATGCTTTCGAACAGAGTGTTGCCGAGCCAATTAACTTATGACCTACTACTACTACTACTATGGGGTTAAAAGATACAATAATAAACAAACAAATACAGAATATGGAAATAAAAGAATATATAAGACAAGAACAAAAAAGGGGGGGAAAAAAAAGAAAACAAAAACAAGAAATAGAATCTTAATGCACTTGTAAAGAAAGCGGAAAAAACAAAATACATATTATGCATGCATGCAGACGACATATTCGAGCAAGAACAAACATGCATCTTTATGAAAACAAATGTCTTTTGTATTATTTCTTTAGCAACTCAGTTCTGCATACTTTCATTTCTTATTATGCTTGTATTATTTCTTGAGCTGCAATCGTCAAGTTGCAATAAAAGCGTAAAGCGACACCTACCCAGACAGCGTAGCAACAATTGTTTGCTTTTATAAAACTTTATTTTATTTCAAAGAAATTTTTACAATGATTTCTCTTTATTTATTTTCTATTCAAACTATTCTGGTAACTTTTTTAATTGTTATTTAGAAAATTTTTGGGTATATTTCCGAATTGACGTTGTGGCTGCCATTATAGCCAGCATATTTTCTTATGCATATTTATGTAACATTATTGCATGCATATTTCGTTTATTTTTTTTTTTTTAACGCACAGTATCTCGAGCGAAGTTAACTTTTTCTGTAGCATTATTTGATAGCAACATAAAGAGTTACACTTTTATTATATTCTCAAGGAAGAACCGACTAGAAGCGAGATACATGACTCAATTTCAAATGTGACTATAACGTCACTTTAATGTAGAGATAGTGTAACGTTTAAGCAATTAAAATCTGATTTATATAACGATCACTTTATAATTAATGAACAACATAAGTTGTATTGTATTTAGAAAGACGTGAAATATATTTCCAGGAACAAAGTAAAAAAAGATGTGTGGTGTTGTGGGGCACCGGATAGGAACGAATTTTTCTATTATAAAAATATTAATTTTAAGTTCTATTCGAGGTATAAAGAAAATAATTATTCGGGTATACATTTTTTATTATGATTTTTGATGTGTAAACATCTATACGCTGGGGGTAAAAATATTTTTCACAATACAATCACAAATTAAGAGTAAGATCAAATCGGTGTGAGCTATATATAAGTGTATTAGTGTAATCATACGAACAACAAGAAATACAGAGAAACTTAACAGCTGGCATAGAAAAACACTCAAAAACATCTAGTGTGCAATAGACTTGTGTCCAACCAGGTCATTCACTCAGTTTTGACAAGAACCTCTGATCAAACCCATTTAAATTACATAACTTTGATTAAAGGTACTTGTCAAAACTAAGCGAATGACCTAGTGGGACACAAGTCTAGTGTGTAATACTAGTAGTCGTACATTATGTTCTCCCAGGCAAATGAAAACAAATAATTAAATGAGTTCAATAACATTTAATTTTAATAACTTTTAACAAGATTTTTTGCGCTTTTAATAAAAAATATACTAAATTTACTAAGCAAAATAAGGAAAACAAAAAAACTAAAACCTGCCAAACTAAAAATCTTCTTCGTCTTTGAGATTGTCATTCATACCAGTGTTGTCAGATAATTTTTTTTCTTCTCCCCAAAAAAATTTTGAAACCCCCTAGATTCTACACTTTTTCTTAAAAAACCAGCTAAAGCAGAAAAGTTTAAGCAGTAATTTGGTTTCATCATTCTTACCTCTATTAAATTTGAATTGAGGTACTATCATTCGTACGCGAAAAGCACGAAAACTCCCAAATTTTTATTTTATATTTTTATAAAAAGCCCCCAAAATATATATCTGCAATCTTTCTTTCTTTCGTAAGAGACGGCTTCAGGAAGTTTGTTACGGGTACATGTACTTCTTTTGTTTGGGGTGCAAATCCAAGATGTTTTTTCGTATCTTGTTGTGCAATAAGGTCTACATATTTGCATAAAGCTTTGTAGTTGTCTCCCTGGACAGGGGCTAATCAATCTGAAATTTAATTTTGCATTTATTGTGTTTAAAATTTTATTTAAAATTACAATACCTTTAAAGTGCTGATCTGCTTCCCACTCCTTTTTATATTTTTATATATGTTATCCTTTTTTGGCATATTGGTAATAAATTGTAAAGATGAACAACTTTTTAAAATTTATATTTTGCAGTTCAAGGAAAACCAACAAAATTGATTTAACAAGAAAAATGTTTTTATGTTTGTATTTGCGTGATTAGTTTCTAAATCGTCATTTCGATACAATATCTTCGACATGCTTAGTTGTTCAATTATGTACTCTTATGTACCAAACTATAAATTTGAAAATCCCCTAAAAAATCCCCTAAATAAAATTTTCTTACCGCCAAATTTCCCCCTAAAGAATATTAACCCCTAAATCTGCCCCTAAATAGAAAAAAGAATCATAAATGTAGGGGGAAACCCCCTGATCTGACAACACTGATTCATACGGACAACAAGAAGTACAGAGAAACTTAACAGCTGCATATAAACGCCATCTAGTGTGCAAAAGTAGTTACTAATTTTCATTAACATATAATTGTGCTAGCGCTGTACAACTCGAAAGACTACATGCATTTCATTTCAATAAACAGCTGATTAATAGCTTTTTCATTACTAGATGTTTACACATCTCCCCTGTGATCGGACTCCTTTTTTTTGTCGCTGACCTACGAAAATACAGAATCAATTTCGTTCCCAAACGAAATTGAATTCTGTCACGGCATCTCTGCGTATGATTAATATTTGTTTGTATGGAATCGTATTACTCATACGTCTTAAACATTGATTTAGAAACAAAAAATCTTACGGACGTTTTTCCCGGTTAGGGTACCCCTCGGCATCGTCCCATAAGAAACTTCGTTCCAAAATCAACATTAATTAAATTTCTAACTTACACAGCACATCATAACAGCACTGTTTTCGGAACTTCCTACACACCCATCATGAGTACTCATATATATTTTCATTACTTTTTTAACTTGTCACCACTTATTCGTTGGCTTAGTTGGATATGATAACAGATTGAAAAAAAATGAAAGTAGTTTTTGGGGAAATATGTTTTCTCTATTTTTAAGCTATACATAAGTACGTATTTGAAACTTTTCTGGGGATGATTATTAACAATATCCAGATTATTGATTAGGCACTTTATTTAACTTACGCAAATTTGAACGTTATATTTATTTTCCGTATTTATTATATTTATATATAATATATTTATTTATAAAAACATATTTTTATTATATTTTTTTTTTCGAATTTATTAATAATTTTATTTGTATGACCATATGTTTTCATTCACAAATATAAGACAAAAAGACAAAAAATCAA
Organism: Linnaemya tessellans; assembly: GCA_951800035.1. NCBI lineage: Eukaryota > Metazoa > Arthropoda > Insecta > Diptera > Tachinidae > Linnaemya > Linnaemya tessellans. The sequence continues at coordinate 43,771,914 of OX637535.1, forward strand.
ACAAAGAGCACTAATATATTAACTAATAATTAACTAAAAAAATATGTTGACTAGGCGATAATAAAACGAACTTATTAATTTTATTATTAAGATAATAAATTCACACTCAAGTTCAAATCTACAATCTGCAAATTATTTTTTAAGAATTTTCATTAAATTCAAATTAGTAAGAGTGGAATATTTATAATATTCTCATAATCATCAAACTGGCAGAACGGATCAGTACTGATTTCGAGGCCGCAACGTCATCTCATCAACGTATTTTATTAATTTTTTTCCACTTTCCACGGTGGCACAAATCATTAGGAATATCAAGTATTTAACTTTCTGCTAGTTTGATCATTATAAAAATATTCTTAATATTTTATTTGAATAGAATAAAAAATGTTAACATATTATTTGCAGATTGCAGATTTGAACTTGAGTCTGAATAAAAAAACATTTTCTGAATAGCTAAATATATTATTAAAAATATTTTTTTATATGTATAAAAATGCTTTATATTTTATTAAATTTTATTTCATTTTATTTATATTATAGTAATTTTTTTTGTCAGATTTGTTTCGCAATTAATTTTTTATTAAAAATCTACAAAATTCTCAAAGCCAACACTATCCTAATGAAACTTAAAAAATAAATTCTGATTGATTAACCAGAATTGAAAGGACCTAATGAGTTCCATTATTTTGAATCTTAGCGTTCAGTGGTTACTCAGCTCAGGTGCAAATCTAATGATAATTATGAGTAATTACTCGGTACATTATAACAAATATTTTTAATTATAAAATATATTTTCATTAAGAAAAATATTTTTGTTTATAAAAAATATTTTTAGTTAATATATATATATATATATATATATATATATATTTATGTATAAAAAATTTTTATTTATAAGAAAATTTTTCTTATAAAAAATATTTTTATTTAAACAAATATTTTTATATAAAAACATATTTTTAAATAAAGAAATATTTTTGTTCATAAAAAAATGTTTTTATTTATAAAAAATATGGTTCTTTAAAAAAATATTTTTTATTTTTAAAAGATATTTTTATTTATAAAAATTATTTATATGTTTAAAAATACTTTTTGTATATAAAAATAATTTTTATTTATAAAAAATATTTTAAGTTATAAAAATATTTTTATTTATAAAAAATATGCTTTATTTACAAAAGATGTTTTATTTATAAAAGATTATTTTATTTGTAAAATATATTTTTATACACAAAAAAAAAATATTTCTATTTATTTATAAATATATATCTTTTATTTATAAAATATATTTAAAAAAAAATATTTTTATTTACAAGATATATGTTTATTCACAAAACAAATATTTTTATTAATAAAAATAATTTTTAGTTATAAAAAATATTTTTATTTATGTTTATCTATAAAAAATATATTTATAATATTTTCATAATATGTATATTTATTTAAAAAAAATTTTTTTATTTAGTGAAAGTATTTTTATTTATAAAATATATTTTTATTTGAAAAATATATATTTTATAAATATTTTTATTCACAAAAAAATATTTTTATTTATAAGAAATATTTTTATTCACAAAAAAATTATTATTATTTATAAAAATATATTTTAGTTATAAAAGATATTTTTATTTATAAAAATTATATATATTTAAAAAAATATATGTATAATATTTTCATAATATGTATATTTATTTAAAAACAAATATTTTTATTTTTTGAAAGTATTTTTATTTATAAAATATATTTTTTTATTTGAAAAATATGTTTTTTATAAATATTTTTTTTCACAAAAAAATATTTTTATTTATAAAAATAATGTTTATTTATAAAAAAAACATTTTTATTCATAAAAAATATATATCTTTTTTATTCATATTTTTTATTCATGAAAAATATTTTTATTTATAGAAAATATTTTTATTTATAAAATATATTTTTATTTGAAAAATATATTTTTTATAAATATTTGTATTCACAAAAAATATTTTTATTTAAAGGAATACTTTTTTTTTATAAAAAAACTATTTTATTTATAAAAATATTTTTATACTTCTATATCTTTCAAAAATATTAAAACAAGAATGGTTTCTATATAAAATTAATGAGAATAAATTGCTAAATATTAATAATGATTAAGCGACGTTTTCTAACTCCATAAAAGTAATGAATAATTAGTTCCCTTGAGGTTATTAAAAATTACATACATAAATTAGATTTGCGTACCATCAGGAACATGACTTCAGATGTAATGAAAAGGCGCCCAAAAAGAGAATCTCTTGCAGTGACTACCCCATATGAAAGCCGCTATTGACTTAACTGAGAAGCTCCTTTTTTATTGGGCATTTTTTTATTTACAGAAATTTGATGATAAAATTGAATGCAGAAAAGGTCCCAGTACCAAACTGATTTTAACATCAATTAAAGCGTTCACCTGTGTCGAAGGGAATATACAATCGACTTATTTATTGTTTGTTTCTTTACATGGCAAACATTTCCACTTTACGTCTAAAATCTATAAGAGAATGTGAAAAAATTTTAAAATGATGTGGTTGAATACAAATCGCGCATCTATTTCCTAGCAACAATTAACTTAATGAATATAACGAAAGATTTATTTTATTATATTTCTTTGAACAAATTCATAAAGTGTTTGATATAAAATTGATAAAATTCGTCAAAGAACGCTGATGAGATATTGGAAAGGCCTTGAAAAGTAATTTTAGAAATTATATAGCAGAATAGATAAACGATGATTTTCAAAGCGACTACAGTTTGCAATTCGGTGGTCAAATATATCTAATAATATAATGACTTTTATTACTGATATATTTGTATACGAGAATTGTATCATTGCTAATGTGAATAAAAACACAATTAAGACCTTGTGCTACCATTACTGTTCTTCATATGCCATAAACGACTTAATTTTCTGAAATTATCGTTCATTATCTATGATACTGTTTAGTAATCGGCCAAGAACTAAAACAGGTAAAAACGTTATATTCGACCTGGTCGAATCTTAAATACCCTCCAAATATTTAGTAAATGAAATTGAAATGTTTAACTGGGTGGGACATAGTTACTTTATATAATATCGTACGTCAACGCCCACTGAAAGGGGCGGGGTTCAAAAATAGACTACATCATGTTTTCCATAGACGAACGTATGGACATTGCTAGCCCGTCTTAGACTTTATCACTGATCAAGAATATATATACTTTATGGAGTCCAATTCTTTTTGCAGAGCATTAAATCGGTATTTTTTGGGGTCTCTCTGGCAAGGGCCATATCACATAAGACATATCACCTTTGCCATAAGATTCTAAAAGTATATATTCGGGATAATTAAATGTAAAATTTATTATGTGAGTGAAGATAAATATGCCGAGTTAAACATGTTTTGACGTAAGCAGTTACGAAACAACGTATTTAGCTGGGAAGTTAAATATGCAATGACGTAACGAAATGGCAAACAGTGAAGTTTTTTTTTATGAAAATCCATATTTAATAAATTTTTGTCAACATTTTGTGGAAATATTTACAGGCCGTAAAAAGTCAATTTACAGGCCATGAGAGTGTGTGTGATCTTCAAGGGAGTTTGCCTCCAGTGGCCAAATAAGCAGATAGAAGGCATTGCACTACACAACAATTGGAGTAGTTGAATTGAGTGTGTGTATTTACAGGCCATGAAAGGTCAATTTACAGGCCATGAGAGTGTGTGTGATCTTAGAGGGATTTTGCCCCCAGTGGCCAAATAAGGAGTTGGCATGCATTACCAGTATATACACAAGGATGTATGGGATAGAAGACACTCCCATAACCATTTTGTATATAAATTAGGATTTTCATTAAAAAAAAATTCACTGATTCCCATTTCGTTACGTCATAACTTCACTTCGTAACTGCTTACGTCAAAACATATAGAACTCCGCATATTTATCTTCAAACACATAAATTTATTTTTAATTTTTTTTTTTTTAACATCCATAGTAGAGGGGGTGGTGGGGCAAAGAAGTTTAGTTGTTCTTAGGAACGGTTTCACCTCTGGCCCGATTCAGCCCATTTACGAACTTGGTCTGTGCTATCCTTCAAGGTATATTTGTACCTCTTTTTGTTTGGACTGAATCGAGATTTCCAGAGACGGACGGACGGACGGACGTGCTCAGATCGTCTTAGATTTCATCACTGATCAAGAATATATATACTTTATGGGATCTCAGATGGATATTCGCTGCGTTACAAACGGAATGACAAAGTGAATATACCCTGCAATTCTTTTTTGGAGGGTATAAAAAGTGGCCTTTCTATAGCTCAGCATTTCATTTTCTCAACGTCAAGGACCTTGTCTATAATTTAATTACACATGGCCTCGTAATTGGTCAAGTACCGCAAAGACTACAGATATCTTTTTATGATACGATTCCTTGCGAATCGTAACACTGTGCGCTGTTATTTTACAGCTATTGTCATTTATTTCTTGTACAATAGTGTTTTTGTAGTGTGTTGTTGCCTTCGGTTATGTTTTAATGCAACCACTGTGACATCCATTTAAAGAACTACATGTGTTTATTTTAATGTTTCTGCTTTTATGTTTTAATGTAAGTGTTGGAAAAGACTTAAAGGACTATTACGTAAATTGTTATTATGTGTTTAAAGTGTGCATGTGTGTAGCAGACAGTACGAGAATGTATTATTTTTAGATTTATTTTTATATCACATACTATAACAAGTTAAAGTCAAACTAAAGAAATCTTAATTTGCAAAAATATATATAATTTTTGTCTTTAAAAATGGGTAATTTTCAAGTGGCTAAATGTTCATTGTTTTTTTTTTCAACAGTCTTGCTTGCTTTTAAAATTAATTTACAAAATAGAGGAGGGATATTGGCTTTGGCATACAAGAGTTATGCGTTTCCGTTGGCCTCTAATGCACCGCTTTAATGTAATTTTTTTTTAGAGTGCCAAATTGCAAACTATTGTTTCAATAATTGCTTGCAATTATTTTATATCCACCAACAATGTTAATTCTTAATTACATTTTCTTTATTGCTTTCAGCCAATAACTTTTTGACCTGGCTAATTGCAATTTTAGCTGAATATTGGTTTTTCAAATGCAATTCAACATTTTGTTTGGCACTTAAGACTTCTTTAGTATTGAACGCAAATAAGGGCCAGCATTTATTTAGCCTCTGGTGCACATGTGAACAAATGGAATTGTTAATTGAATGAAATTCATTCATTGCCTATAGTCGGTCGGTCGGTCTGTATCCTTTTTGTTAATAATAAAATTTAATAACGAAAAATAAATTCAATTAAAAGTGCAGCTGTATTCAATTAAATAAATCCTGCTAGTCGATCATTTTACTGTTATTGAAGTTGTTGCTTTTATACGGCTATTGCATGCATTCGCAGTGGTTTGTAAGAGCGCTGTGTTGCACAAACAAAAAAACAAACAACAAAAAAAGTAATTAATTAACAACAGGTGGCTCTACACATTCTCTCTAAATAGTACGTACGTATTCAATTGTAAGTGTGCGCATACAAAGAGATACATTCAGTTGCATGCACAGACATGCACATATCAAGCATATGTGCTCGTTGTATTGTTCAATACTGCCAAAATAGTTCAAACGTGTAATATTATTTAATTGATAGACACATGACATGCAACAATACCATTATAAAACAAAAGTTTTTACACGTTTCTATCTCGGCTGCTATTTTGTGTAAAATGTATTTTGTTCCTATCGCAATTTGTATATCAGTTGGCAATTACACTCGAAAAATTTGTATCGTAATACATTCAATCATATTATGGTGTATAAGCAGACGCTTTTTTTTTATTACATAAAGGAAGGAGTTCTTCTTCTGTCGTCAATAAAATAGAGAAAAGTGTAGTTGGCAAATGATATTCCCAGCAAGAGCAAGTCTCTTTTCTATTTTTAATATTAAAAAAAAGTGTTACCATTCTTATCATTTTTGAAAGGGTTTTCAACGAAAACTTTTTTTGATGTGTTAACATCTATACGCGCGCCTCTAGGGCAGTAAACTATCAGTTTCAATAATTACGCAAGTGTAAGTGTAAGAGTTTGTTTGTTTGTTGTTGTTGCTTGGCAGTCGGTATTGAAAGTGATTATTGGGCGATTTTCATATAATTTTCCCACGCGATTTTCTCGGGAAATTCATAGCCGATTTTATTAATTTTTGGATTAAAACGCTAGTGCGGGTTTCGGCGAAGAGTTTAGGTCAAAAATTAAGGCGATCCGATATCGGCGAGCGGAGATTTAAGTGTTTTAATTCGGAGTATTAATTTGGAGTGATATTAAAAAAGTATTTTATGTTGATCTTCGGTTTTATCTTATGCATAGCAAAGAGAATAGTGACGTGGTTATACGTACATATATAAAAATGAGATAGCAAGACAGCAACGTATGTAGCTTATGTGCAAACATAACAATGTATGTATGTACATTTGTCTGTTGCTTTGCATTCTTTTTGTTTTTTGTGGGTTTAATATAAAATAAATAAACAAAAAGGTGTTAACACATCGCCCGTGAGTTCGAACACTCATTGATTTTTTTTTTTCTAAAACAAAGTCTGTGTTCATACGAGTCCTTTTTATTGACATGATTTCTACTTTATAGGCGAGAGGGGAGAAGGGAACAGTAACGAGTACTCATGCGCATGTACTGTCAGTACGTTTTGCTTTCTCATTCGTAAAGCACACAACTATATGTACATGAATACAACTATATGTACATGTCGTCAACCAGACATGAATTGTGTGAACACGAATGCAAGTTCAAAGAAGAAAAAGTAAGAATCTTGTCAATAAGACATGACTCGTATGAACACAGACAAAAGAAAGCAAAAATTTAGGCGAAAATGATTCACATTTTTATTTCATTAGGAAAAGTTCGGCAATTATGAATGAAAAATGATATCTGGCAAATATCCAGCATTTCAGTGATATCCACTTCGTCAATAATAGGCCAAAATTGAGTTGTCAACATCACGCGATACCGTGTTTCATTGATCATTATCGCATTTCCAGCTTCAGCTTCGAAAAAACGGCCCAATCACGCCTCCAGACAACACAGTGCACCAAACAGTGACACGTTGAGCATGCAAAGTCTCTATCAATGAATTTTTTATGTGTTTAGAAGGCCGTTGAAATGTCAGCGTATCGCGGCTTCTCTGGACGGAATGCATCCGAAATTTCAAATTTTCCATAGATCTGCCTCATAAATCAAAATGAATTTGTTTGATAGTATGGATTATGTTTGCTTTGATGATGGCTGTGGTTTGTCGATTATTCGCATACAGAACTGTACCTCATCGCTGATGATGTTTTTTCAATGCAACGTTACCCCAATAGGACACCTATTCTGATAAATCTATTTCAGTATTTGCACGTACCACTGAATGGTTTATCAGTCTATTGTGCTTCGGCAAAACATTAGAATTGAAAATTGAATTTGACGGATGCAGCTTCAAGAGTATGACCGTTATCACTGTTCAGTAGTGCCTGTTGGAAACCCCTTTATAAGACACCTGATATTTTTCCATGGGTGCTGTTGGCTGAAGTAGTAGAACTCGAGACTATGAAATCGTCGCGACGGTCCTGAGTTCGAGCCCGCGCTGGGTCATGAAATATTGTGTTGAATTCTTCTGAACATCATTAGTGTGTGGTTGTGTTAGTTGTTGCCAGCCTGTTTCAATGATGAAGGCATAGTCACTGATCACTGAACATAATTGGCAACGACTGACACTATCATGTGCTAGAAGCAGAGTAACAGCACCCTCCTTTGTCGGTCCTGTAGCAAAAAATTAGCCGTCGAAGTAAAACGGTTGAAATAGCTACAAAAAAATTCTCTACCTTCTTGTCATCTTTCTTTATCTGTCCCCTCAATACTATACCCTCCTTTCTAGTTCCGGCGCAATGCACTGCATACGTAGGGGTCATCCCCTGAGTGCTGGTCCAAGATAAAAAAAAAAAGTTACTTGGACAAAATACTAATGCTAAATATTCAAACGTCACTTTACAGCTCACGTAAGCTTGAGTGGATACTCTGAAGAAACTGTTACACAGAATTATTTGTAAGTCATAGACGGAATCCTTGTTTCATTGTACACCATAAACTTTCGAGTGTAATTGAAGAGTAAAGAAAACAAAACATATTTTTTTTTATTATTGAACCTAATAGGCTCGTTGTAATTGTTCAGTTAAATTTAATTATCCAACATTGATAATAATTTTATATGCGAGTGCTGCATATACAAAATAATGCCTCGCAATATTGTACAAGTGCATTGTTGGCAGAGATATTAAATATCTATATAATTAAGGTGGCCAGTAGGCAGAAGTTGTGCAACAATTTGCGTTGTTTGTTTTTGGTGCACAACATTTTCAATTATAACGCAACTTGCTCGTTGAAAGATATGCATATATAATAGTAATAATTTCATAATGAAAGGGATAAGCTAAAGGGGCGATTAAATATTAACATATATTTTTTTATGGTTTTTCTAATTCTTTAGCCTTTGAATTTTTATTTTAAGTAATAACATTGAGTATGAGGCTTATTTTTATAAAATAATAGCGTATTAAATAATAAACTATTTATTTATTTTTATCAATATTTCGATAACCTCTGGATATCTTCTTCAGGATAATATTATTACTTAAAACATTTATTATGTATGAATTTTTATTAGTCGAACTTTGTAATGTAAATTGTTAATTTGTGGGCTTAAGTTCGAATCTGCATGACTGCAAATGATTTTTTATTATTTTATTAATAAATGAATTTGTTCAAATTCTATTTATTATTTTTTAATATTCCAATCTTAATATAAAAAATAATAAATATAATTTGAACAAATTCATTTATTAATAAAATAATAAAAAATCATTTGCAGTCATGCAGATTCGAACTTAAGCCCACAAATTAACAATTTAAAACATTTATTTTTTTTAAATGTATGCAGCTTAGCATAAAAAAATTAATCTATTCATATACATTTCGAAATATTAAAACCCAAGTGATTGGGAAAATATTCATAAGGTTAGAGTCAGCCCAGCCACCTTAAAAGTTTTAATAACCAAAACTGCATACGATTATATGGATGCAGGAACGTTAAAGAACTTCCCAAAAAAAAAAGGAGTGTGAGTCCGATCACAGGGGAGATGTGTAAACATCTAGTAATGAAAAAGCTATTAATCAGCTGTTTACTGAAATGTAATGCATGTAGCTATTTTACAGCAATGGCTTTCGAGCTGTACAGCTCTAGCACAATTATATGTTAATGAAAATTAGTAGCTACTATTGCATACTAGATGGCGTTTATTTGCAGCTGTTACGTTTCTCTGTACTTCTTGTTGTCCGTATGAATGACAATCTCAAAGGCGAAGAAGACTTATTTTGCTTTATTTTATTAAAAGCGCAAAAAATCTTTTTAAAAGTTATTAAAATTAAATGTTATTGAACTCATTTAATTATTTGTTTTCATTTGCCTAAGATAACATAATGTACGACTACTACTATTGCACACTTGACTTGTTTCCAACTAGCTCATTCGCTTAGTTTTGACAAGAACCTTTAATTAAACCTATGTAATAGGCTTGTGACCAACTAGCTCATTCGCTCAGTTTTGACAAGAACCTCTGATCAAACCTATGTAATTTAAATGGGTTTGATCAGAGGTTCTTGTCAAAACTGAGCGAATGAGCTAGTTGGACAGAAGTTTATTGCACACTAGATGGTGTTGAGTGTATTTCTATGCAGCTGTTAAGTTTCTCTGTACTTCTTGTTTTCGGTACACTAATACACATATAAAGCTCACTCCGATTTGATCTTACCCTGCCAACATTTTCTATCGCGGAAGTGACACTAAGAAGTTGAAACGCATCTTCTGCGATACCATTTTCTCATCGTAGAAGCGTCTTCCGTATTGAGAAGTTGTACCCCCCGGAAGTAACTTCAAGAAGTCTCTTCTGTGTTACTTCAAGAAGTTTCTTCTGCGTTACTTCAAGAAGTCACTTCCGGAAGTCGAATTTTTATCCTCAACATAATAAAAGTTGTTGTATTCATTAAATGTAATTTATTAAGTTTATAAATTAATGAAAAACAAATAATTAATAATTATGTAAAATCTACAACAATAACAAAACAAAATCACACTTTACCACTGACCGACCACAGCGAACGACAAAAAAAAACTAATCTCGATGATGTCGAAAACTTTTTTTTGGATTCTTTTCATTTTGTTAATTTCATATCGCGGTCACTGCTACTTTCCCAGAAGTGCATAGTGTTGTTTTTGTTTATTATATCCTTAACGGCACATGTCATTTTCGGCTGGTGTTGTAAACAACAAACTATCTTTCAAACGTCGTCTGGATGATTAAAAGACGACTGCAATGTAAATTGTTATTGTGAAATTCAAACAATATTCCAATTATCGTCTGGAAGTTGGTAAGACGTGACGCCTATGACGATGGGCGATGAAAGAAACTTCCAAATGTTGGAAGGGTACTCTAAATTTGTGATTGTATTGTGAAAAATATTTTTACGCCCAGCGTATAGATGTTTACACATCAAAAAATATTTCTTTGGAATATTGAATTTTTTAATTATTAATTTAATGAAACATCTAAATACATTATCTCTATATTTAATAGCCTTAGTAAAAAAAAATCCAAACTGTACTAAAAATTAAATTTATTTATCTTTTATCTTTTCAGAGCGAATAAAACAACGAATAACGATCAACGAATTTATAGTTAAAAGTTCTTTTAAAACCCGCTGTATAAAGCAATTCGGAGTAATTTAAAATTTCTAGATTACAAATAAAATTTTTGTGTGTTTTTTTATAATAATTTATGAATTACGGATATCAAGTTTTTGTATCGGTATATTAAGATTTTGATTTTCAATTTTGAAATTTTGTAAACTTGATTGTTATCAATAGTTAAATATTGTTCTTTGTGCAAAGTTTTCTATTGCATTGATATAAATTAAACGTTGACTTTAACTTAAAAGAAAAGTTCTATAAGGACTAGTAATAAATATGGCTGCTGTTCAACGTAAACTGGTTCACAAACAATTTAACTCGCCTATTGGCCTGTATTCTCAGGACAATGTCAAGGCGACCTTAGATCGCGAGCTCAAGGCATTTGGATGTGAGGGGTAAGTTTTCTTAAAACTAATGATCAGGTGTAAATATTTTATGCTATTTTATATAAAAAAACAAACGACATTAAACTATCTACATAAAATTACTTATCGATTAGATCTAGATTTTTCGTAAAAAAAAATTTAATATCAATATTTCGCTTCTCCAATCTTCTAACTTCTTTTATATACAGTCGACTCTTGTTAATTTGAAACTGAAGGGACCAGAGAAAAAATAATCGAATTTTCATTTTAACGAGACTTCAAAATATCGAAAGAGAGACAGAAAAAATTCAAATTAACAAGAGTTTTCATAAAAGAAGCAAAACCATTTGCACGCACTAAATTCCGCAAAAGCACAGCAAATAAATTTAATTTTTTATGTTAGCAACTGTCCATGTAGTGGTGTATACTAAAATCGTGGCACAGAAACTAATGCAAACGATTTAAATTTCTTTCAAAAACAGAAACAAAATTAGGAGTTCAAATTAAAGAGTGTAGAATTATCGAACTTCAAATTATAGAACGTGGGCGAGCAAGATGTCATTTTTGTAGCACATCGCAAAAAAGCTAAAATAAATGGTTGTTTTATTTATTTTATATTTTGCATAAAACACAGCAATTAAAATAACTCAAATTATAGAGCGTAGAGCCAAAAAATTCAAATTACAGCGAGTCGGCGATCAAGATGCCTTTCAAATGATTTCAAATTATTGAGGGGACCAAATTACATAGATATTTTTCAATTTATTGAGTGTTTTTCAAGGGACTTGGAAAACAGTTCAAATTACCGCGAGATTCAAATTAACGAGTTTCAAATTATCAAGAGCCGACTGTATATAAAAATAAGTTGTTCTATGTTCGTGATTTTATAACTCGAGAAGCACTTAACCGATTTTCAAACGAGTGCATGCGTTGGAAAGGTCTACTTTCACTGATGGTTTATAAAAAAAAAACGTGGAAAAATGTTTACGAATATGCGTTATCCGCACACTTTTATGATGGTGTGTTTTCTTCATATGTGACAGCGCAAGGAGAAAGAGACCTAAAGGTAAAAAAAATTAATTTTCACTTTTTTTTGATGTGGACAACATCTGAGCATCGAATGAGACCGATCCCATTCCCCAAAAGTATTCCCTCCCAGAGATATGCGGGTTTTATGATGGTGATGATACACCAAAGATACAAGTACTTAAATTTTTAAAATGGCTCTCCTGAACAAAACCGGTTTTTACCCTTAGGTCCCTTTCTATTTTGCGCGTCTTATATAATATGTATATTTTTTTGTCTTATGAGAATTACATTTTGTCGGTATAAGGCTCTGCCTGCTAGTGTCATTTGACTTATTTAATTTCTGTGTGTTTATTGATTGTCATTTAAGTTTACAGTGTGAGCAGTGAAATTTTTGTAATCTTTCAGTTAAAATTAAAATCTTTTGCATAAAAAAAAATTTTAATATTCAACAATGCCGCTACGAAGACGTTCACAAATTGACCGACGAGCACCCCACAGCAGTCAAATATGTTTAAATAGATCTAATCTATTTAAACGTATTTGGGAATTTTACTCGATAGTAAACTTAATTTTGTTCAACACATTACTATGACCCGAAGTATCCTTGCATTCATTATAAGATGGGCAAAACAGTTTAATGATCCTTATGTCACTAAAACATTGTATATTGCATTAGTTCGGCCAATTTTAGAATAAGGTAGCATAATTTGGGATCCACAGTATAACGTTCATATTGAACGTCTTGAATCCGTTCAAAAACAATTTCTAATTTTCTGCCTAAGAAACGTTTATAGAAATCGGATGGCACTTCCGTCATACTCTACGAGATTAGCTGAAATTAATCTTCCTACTTTAAAGAGCCGGAGAACAATGTTCAACACCTCTTTTATGGTAAATCTTTTCAGTGGTAACATCAATTCCGAATTTTTACTGAACAACGTATGTTTCAATATTCCTCAACGTTCACTTCGTTCTTTTAAACCACTCTATGTTGCAGCTTGTCGTACTAACTGTGAAATGTCAGATCCTCTTAGAAAACTATGTAATTGTTTTAATGAAATGTATCATTTTATATATTTTTCGCAGAACCTTTGTATTATCAAACGTAACGTCATATGTTTTTTTAATCATTAACTTTTACTATGTTCTATAAATAGCGCAATATATAATTTAAATTAATTGAATTTATTTATATACTATTCTGCTTATATAGTCTGTAAGGAAATTATCCATAGACTAATTTAAATAAATAAATAAATAATCAGGATAAAGAAGAGCGATTAGAAAGTAATGAATTAGCAAGGCAACGAATGGCACGATCAAGATCAAATCAAAACCAAGAACAAAGAGTTTAATTTTTAATATAAAGACGTAACCGTATGTTATTGTATTGTCCAGCAACGCGGGCCTGGTTACACTAGTAATATTATATATTTATATATTTAGTTATTATTGTTAATTTCCTCAGAATCTAATACTTAAACCTTTTCTCAATTTGACTTTTTAAATATTTTTTCAAACAATGATGGACAGTAGAAAAATTGTTGAAATAGAAAAAACTCATTTAAGATTTATAGGCAAATTGCTCCAAATTTTTTTTTTTAAATTGAGAGAGACATAATAAATATTCTAAGGCCCAAAGGAAAGTCAACATCTGTTTGAATTATTCAACTTACACAGCACAGCAGCACAGCTGCTTTCGAAGGCCAGTACACTTTCATCATCAGTACTCATGTGTATTTTTTGTTTTTCATCAGTTATTAGGTGGCTTAGTTGGATATGATAACAGTTTTTATTTATTATAATTTTATTAGAAAATTGCATACGAGAATTGCATCAAAATAATTTTCTGTTTCTAAAGACAAAAACCCGATAAATTATCAACCCTATCCCCCCATTACATAATAAAACGTATTTGAAATCTATTTTAAGAAAATTTTGTATAAACAAAAAAGATGTGCGGTGTCGTGGGACACCGGATAGGAACGAAGTTCCTTATTATAAAAATATTAATTTTAGGTTCTATTCGAGGTATAAAGAAAACAATTATTGGGGTATACATTTTTTATTATTATTTTTTTTTTCGCCGACCAACGAAAATACAGAATAAATTTTGTTCCCTAACGAAATTGAATTCTGTCACGACACGGCTGCGTATGATTAATATTTGTTTGTATGGAATCGTATTACTCATACGAAACAAAAAATCTTACGAAAATTTTTTATTTGACATCTTGTTGTCACAAAACTATTTTAAATGAAATTTATTTGTTGGTGGTTAAGCAATGTCTATATGCATTTCATTGGTGCTTTACCAAATCGTCAGTAGACTTTAACCATTATATTTTAAGTTTTGAAAAGTTAAAAACCTCTTATCTTATGCATATACTTCCGAAAACCATCTGAGAATTCACAACTTGTAAATTACAAATTATTTTCAAAAATAACAACAGAATTTTCATAAATAAATTTCATTTATATACAAAAAATCTTACCTTAAGAACGTTTTTTCCCGTTTAGGGTAACCCTACGCATCGTCCCATAAAGAACATCGTTCCAATTTTTTTTAATAAAACACATTTGCAACTTATTTTAAATTCTATAGGGGTTTTATTTTTTAGACGCCAGTTAAACAAATTAACAGCAACCAGATGTGCTAAACTTACCAAAAGCAATAATTACAAAAACGCCAACGATGTCTCAAACACACAGACACACACCCCGACAGTTGTTTGTTATTCTTAAGAATTTTTTATAAAAAAAACTTTCCCAATAAACGGAAAAATTAAATATCCTAAGTTATCTGTAAAGAATTATCCTTGTTTTTTTTTACAAAGTGAAACATAAAAGTGAAAAGGCTATTGTAACATCGAATGCTTTCTGCTTGGAAAGTTTTTTACAACAAACCGCAAATCACTTGGAAAATAAATGCTTACAAACCATCTAAGAGATTGTTTGCGAAAACAAAGTGAAGAACAATTCAATTAATAGTACAGTGTTGTTAAATTGTTTTACTGCTACGAAAAATGTATTAAAATAGAATATTTGTGCGAGCACCTGGAGCGTATAAGTAATATACTAGTATCATGTAGGCAAATATAACTCATACGGTCCCAGCTACGGCTACATATTCCCCAGGCGTTGCATACTTTAGACGAGTTTTCAAATTGAAATTACAAGCAAAGCATTTAATTTTTTCTTTTTTTAGTCAAAAGCGAAGAAAGGCCTAATCCCCTACACAAACCTTTTCTAACACCAATGCGACGGATGCAAAAGCGGAAAGTAAACATTTTTAGTTAAATTTCCTTTGCAACAATCTCAACCATATGGATTTCAGACTCACTGTAAATTTTGCTTTTCAACAGTACCACACAATCTTATTTTTCTTGACTTCCTTTAAAATACAACATTTTTATACCCTCCAAAAAAGAATTTGGAGGGTATATTCACTTTGTCATTCCGTTTGTAACGCATCGAAATATCCATCTCAGACCCCATAAAGTATATATATTCTTGATCAGCGATGAAATCTAAGACGATCCGAGCATGTCCGTCCGTCCGTCTGTGGAAATCACGATTCAGTCCAAACGAAAAGAGCTAGAGTCTTGAAATTAGGCATAAATATATCTTGAAGCTTAGAGCAGGTTAAGTTCGAAGATGGGCTAAATCGGGCAAGAGGGAAAAAAGTTCCCCTAAGAAGAACTAAACCAACCCAGAAAAAACAACATAATTTTTAAAGTTTTTTGGTTATTTTGTTAAGCAAATGATATATTTTTATGTCAAATACGGTCCAACGCCTTAAACTTGGAGCCATAAAATAAAATAAAAATATTTTTTGACCCCGCCCACTTTAGTGGGCGTTATTATAGGCAAAAATAGCATAAAAATTTAACAAATTGTTTTACTTAAGCCTACATTCCTTAAAAATAAAATTTTTATGCTTTAATGACGAAGCTGAGACGAAACCTGGTACTACTCTGCCCTACCCCCTCCTTCCCCTTCGTCCCCTAAATGACCCTACAAAAAAAAAAAATTTTAAACTTTGTATATAATCATCCCAACCATTTATCTGTCGAGTTTTATGACTGCCGATTTCTGCCCTACGCCCTCCTCTTCTTTTGCCCCCCAAATGACCCTACCAAAAAAAAAAAAATTTATTTTTTTAATTTTGTATATAATTATCCTAAGTATTTATTTTTAGACTTTTATGACAAAGGTGAAATATTTCATCCACAGCCCTTGCCAGAGCGACCCCGCCAAAATACAGTTTTTATACCCTCCAAAGAGAATTGGACCCCATAAAGTAAATATATTCTTGATCAGTGATGAAGTCTAAGACGGTCTAGCAATGCCCATACGTTCGTCTGTGGAAAACATGATATTGTATATTTTTGAACCCCGCCCCCTTTAGTGGGCGTTGACGTACGATATTATATAAAGGAACTCTATCCAACCAAGTTAAACATTTTAAATTCACTTACTAAATATTTGGAGGGTATTTAAGATTCGACCCGGTCGAATATAACGTTTTTACTTGTTATCTTTCCTATTCTCAATTCTTAGCTCCTCTTTTATATATTTTCAATTTCTTTCGTAAACTTCAACCAGAAGTAAACTGAAAATATCAATTTCGTTTCAGTACTATCAATCTTCAAAGTAATTTTTTACCCCCTTTAAGGGTTATAAAGTGAAAAGAAAATAAGAAAATAATAATAGCACAGAATTATTTTAAAGCTGAAAGTTAAACAAAACAAATGAAAATACAAATAAATTTTGCATTGTTGCAGTTTTGTTGCTGCAAAAATGTTATGAAAACTAAAAACGAATAAACCAAAATCCATTGAGGTAAAGTTTTTAAATAAACTTTTGGTTAGATGATAGAACAATATCGATAAGAGGGCAATGAAAAAGAATTATTTTTTTCATTCTCTATTATATTGTTATTTATCCCCTGAGTCTTTGTAAAAAGAAATTGTAAAAAGGAAATGGTCTTTATTATTTTTCAAGATTTTTGTTTGCAAAAACTATTACAAGATATATAATTTAATGTTAAAAAAAATTTGTGTGTTTAGTTGTTTTGTAATTAATGGCATATATTATTTCGCTTTGCCCAACATTCCTTTGCAGTTAACAACCGAACTTTCATTTGCATTGATTCAACACTAGGCCATGTCTATTATTGTTATTTATTATTATTCTTTTTCGCCAATAATATGAAATATATTGTTGGAAAAGGTTGAATTGGGGAATAGTGAAACGCTGTATAAGGCAAGTGATTATCTGCATGCTAGTGGAAAGCCCAATAAACATATAAAAAATCAATTTGCTGGAGCAATAAAATGTAGAAAAAAAAATGTTTACTCATCCATAAAAAAAACTTCTGTAATAACATAAAAAACAAAAAGCCAACATAAAAATATTAATGACATGCTGAGTTGTGTTGAGTGTGTGTTTAAGTGAATATTTTTTGGAGTTGACAAAATACCTACTCAAATAGTTGACTTAATATTAAATAGGATCAAGCAGAAGAGTTAAATAAAACAAAGTTTAATGTTGATCAAATCAAGTGCGATAATAGAAAATTATTAAATAAGATAACGATTACCAAAGTAAAATCTATTTCTTTTCCGACGAAGAAACTTCAATTCAAATTACACACCTCAAGTCTAAGGGATATTTACTCTAATAGAAGATAACAATATAATTAGTCTTTTTTTATTTTATATTTAATTTTTTATTACTATTTTTTTGGAACGAAGTTCCTTATGGGACGATGTGGAGGGGTACCCTAACCGGGAAAAAACGTCCGTAACGTAAGATATTTTCTTTCTAAATCAATGTTTAAGACGCATGAGTAATTCGATTCCATACAAACAAATATTAATTCTACGCAGCCGTGCCGCGATAGAACTCAATTTGGTTTGGGAAGAAAATTTATTCTGTATTTTGCGTATGATTAATATTTGATAAAGTTTGTATGGAATGGTATTACTCATACGTCTTAAACATTGATTTAGAAACAAAAAATCGTACGTTACGGATGCTTTTTCCCGATTAGGGTACCCCACCGCATCATCCCATAAGGAACTTCGTTCTAAAAAAAAATGCTCATTTCAGTCATCTGCCGCCTGTCACAAATTTTGTTGATTATCAAAGGCATATGGAAAATTTAGGTGCTTTATTGAAAAATTTTGTCAAACAGTCAAGAAAATAGTAGACATGTGTGGTGATCTGGGGACATTCATCTCCAGGTTTCCTTCAGGGTATGTACTGAAGTGATATTTGCTATAATACTTTAATATTATAATATTTAATAAAATATTTTCCCCAGTAAAACTCTAAACCAGACATACAAATTACAATCATTATATTAAGGACTTTCTAATGGTTTCCTTAATACCAAAATATGTTATTTGAGAACATTTGAAATTGAATAAAAAGAAATGTAGACATTTTAATGACAACAATAATAATTTGTTGACTTATCTTCCTATTTGTGTGACAGAAAAAGCAAAATAAAAGCAAATAATATGCAACACGAATACTACAAGTGAATGCGAGATTCTAGCTAAACTGCAGTGGCGAGCAAAACGTGAGCAACTTTTCTTAAACTTTATACACTTTTAGTTTAACAGCAGCGTCTCACCACACGATATATCTTCCTCCAGTGCTGCAAGTTCTTTTTTTTTTTTTACTTAGTGCTACTGCTGTTGTTAATGATTCGTTTTGTATTCAGACAGTTTTTTCGAAGCCAAATAAATCTATGGAAGTCTAATAACAATGTCTTTGTATTTTCCCAAGTTATGACATCTACTGTGTGAGTGTTTATATCTTGTGAGTGTTCATTAATTGTCTGCTTCCAACATGGCACGAATGTGTTGTGTTAAATGTGTTCCAAAGTGCGTATCTCTTTATATTTAGCTTTTGTTAGGAAAATGCAAGCACAAATGCTTCATACAGAAAGGAGGAAAATAAGTGCTTGCCATATAAATAATATCAGATGAAATATTATACGTTCAGCTAAGAATATGGGGGAAAAGATTTTAAAGACTTTGATGTATAATTTTTCCATATCAGTAATAAAAATTTTTTTGTTAAGCAAGTGTAATGCTTGAAGTTGTAGGAAAACTTTATGTATGCGATGAAATTGTAAGAAGAGTTGCGTTACAGATATGATTTTATTTAGCAGATCTCAGGAATTAAAAAGTGGAATGAAGTCGTGATACTCACAATAGAGATGATATTGAATAAAAGTTAGTATGTAACGCTGATTCTCTTCTCTTTTAAATAGAATACCTATTACACTGCTCATCAGCAAAAACCTCCTTTAAATAAAACTATGTGGACTATATGGATTTTGATGCGCCAAACTCAAATTCGTTTTCGTTTTTTTTCCATCAGGTCGGGTTTATTTTGTTTATATAGGCGTGGCTAATTTTTTCCCCTTGAACTAGTCAGGTACGGACACATAATTCACCCTAACAGAGAACTTCACTTGTTGACTAAAAAGCCGTTCAACAATAACAAAGGCACAAAAAACTTGTCTTTTATTTGCAAATGATCAAACTTGCCCGCACACTATCTTTTGTTGTTGATTTTAAATCCACCGAACATATGCCTCTTTGTTGGTTCTGATGCTATACACATCGGCTGACGCACAACAATAATCTTTTTTAAGCTAAGAATAAAGGAGTTAATCAAACTTGCTCACACTTTTATATGCGTTGTTAATTTTAAGGCATTCGTACCACATGCAGGGTGAACACTTGCTTATATTTATCATAAGTCGAATCAAACTTGTCAACTTGTGTACTTGTCTTTTCCACTCAGCGCTCAAAAATTTGATCAACATTAAAGTACAAAAAGCAACAAGCCATGGTGTATGAATTTGTTCATTCCTACCAACAAACGCAGGCTTGTTATACCCTCCAAAAAAGAATTTGGACGGTATATTCACTTTGTCATTCCGTTTGTAACGCATCGAAATATCCATCTCAGACCCCATAAAGTATATATATTCTTGATCAGTGATGAAATCTAACACGATCTGAGCATGTCCGTCCGTACGTCTGTGGAAATCACGTTTCAGTCGAAGCTTAGAGCAGGTTAAGTTCGAAGATGGGCTAAATCGGGCAAGAGGGAAAAAAGTTCCCCTAAGAAGAACTAAACCAACCTAGAAAAAACAACATAATTTTTAAAGTTTTTTGGTTATTTTATTAAGCAAATGATATATTTTTATGTCAAATACAGTCCAACGCCTTAAACTGGAGCCATAAAATAAAAAAAAATTATTTGTGGACCCCGCCCACTTTAGTTGGCGTTATTATATGCAAAAATAGCATAAAAATTTAACAAATTGTTTTACTTAAGCCTACATTCCTTAAAAATAAGATTTTTAAGCTTTAATGACGACGCTGAGACGATACCTGGTACTCCTCTGACCTCCTCCCCCTTCACCACCTAAATGACCCTACCAAAAAAAAAAAAAAAAAAATTTTATTTTGTATATAATCATCCCAAGCATTTATTTTTAGAGTTTTATGACTGCTCGTTTCTGCCCTACCCCCTTCCCCCTTTTTCCCCGTAGATGACCCTATAAAAAAATAAAAAATTTTATTTTGTGTATAATTATCCCAAGCATTTATTTTTAGAGTTTTATGACAAAGGTGAAATGTTTCCCCCACAGCCCTTGCCAGAGCGACCCCGCCAAAATACAGTTTTTATACCCTCCAAAGAGAATTGGACCCCATAAAGTAAATATATTCTTGATCAGTGATGAAGTTTAAGACGGTCTAGCAATGCCCATACGTTCGTCTGTGGAAAACATGATATTGTCTATTTTTAAACCCCGCCCCCTTTAGTGGGCGTTGACGTACGATATTATATAAAGGAACTCTTTCCCACCAAGTTAAACATTTTAAATTCACTTACTAAATATTTGGAGGGTATTTAAGATTCGACCCGGTCGAATATAACGTTTTTACTTGTTTTTTTATTTTAATTTACAGTGGTTTGTGATGTCTATTCGTGTTGTTTATGACAAAATAGGAAATTTTTGTAAGAAAATATTAATTTTATTTGCAGTTCGATATTGCAAATAATAATTATTGTTATTATTATTTTTGTTTATTTTTATTTGTTCTCCTTTACAGTGGTGTGTGGAAGTTTCTTTGTGTTATTTAATTTGTATATTTTATTAAGTTAAAATACAAATTGAAATTGAGGAATTTAAATTAAAAAAAATTCCCAAAAGCTAGATATGCAAGATTTTTGAACTGCTTGTATGATTTTAAGATTTAAGAAAATTAGAGCTAAAAATCGGTTAGCACCTGGGTCTCCCGCTTGGTGGTTAAAGTGTCAAATTCATGATACAAAAACAGTTCAGTTAATAAAAAATAGAACATTTATTTTCAAGAAAAAACAAAAGACAACCCTTTTTTTGCAAATGATCAAACGTGTCCACACACTCTCATTTGTTTCCATTTTGTAAAAAAAATCTCATAAACCACCGAGCATTTGCCCATGTGTATTCCCTTTAACTTTGTTTTTGATGAACAAATTCAAATGAAGACTAGCCCCCTTATTCATAAAAATTATGAGAGGCTTATAAAAGTTTAATAGAGCAAATTTCATATGAAATTTTGTTTTATTACGCTGTTATTAGACACTCATAATTTTTATGAATAAGGGGGTAAACCTGTACCTCCACTCACGTATCAATGTATATCATATAATATGATTCATATTGCTCAAGTCACACAGACGGTCGGTTCAAACATGTTGTGTGAATTAATGAGAATAATAGCGTTTGGACACGATGAATTTACTACAAGCCCTTCTCTTGCCTGTGCGATCTTGCTCATAAAATGCTTTTGTTAATTCTACTCATAACCAGAATTTGATGTATACAACAGAATGAAATGACTTTAATCATCATTGAATTTTTCTTTAATCTATAAAATGAACAAAAATTTTTGTGCTGAACAAAATCAAGAAAAAGCTTGATTTTATAGTACTCTGCACCCTAACTCGAGAACGAGTTATCCGATTTTCAGTAAAGTAAAACACCAGAAGATGTGTAACAAAATTGTATTTATATTAGTCGAACATAATTTTGATCTATCTCTTATCGTCTTGGAATTATTCAGAAATTAATGGAGAAAAACAAATTTTTTTTCATGCAAAATTCGTAATTTATTTTAGTTTAAGAATTTAATGAAAAAAATATAATATTCAACATTTTGCAAAGTTTTCTGAGACCTGATGGAAAACAACGGAAAACGGATTTGAGTTTAGCGCATCAGTTTTATTTAAACGAGAGATAAAAAATGATTTTTTGCTGAACAGTGTTATTTAAATTTTAGTTCGTTTTAGTTCATTTATTTCTATATTTTAGTTTAAAATTATTTTAATAATCTGCTTTTTTTACATATTTAGATATTTTGGTGTTTTGATTATAGCAAATTTTTAGTTTTATTTTCATGTAATATTTACATTTATATTATTTTATATTAATACAAAATATATATAAAACAGACTCATATTCCAAGTAATTGACAGAATGCAACCATCCAATTGTAATTAAATAAATCTGAGAATTCAGTTTCAAAACAACTATTGACAACCTCTTGTTTTCTTAACGATTTCTTTCTAAGCTATTTCACTCATTTATAAACCTTAATTCAATTACAATTCTTTGCATATTTATTCAAGTTTGT
The DNA here is from genome assembly GCA_951800035.1 of Linnaemya tessellans. Classification (NCBI taxonomy): domain Eukaryota; kingdom Metazoa; phylum Arthropoda; class Insecta; order Diptera; family Tachinidae; genus Linnaemya; species Linnaemya tessellans. The sequence continues at coordinate 43,794,823 of OX637535.1, forward strand.
TGTTATCTAGTTCTTACCAACCATCAAATTGTTGTTAAAGACATGATGAGAAAACAGTAATAAAATATATATAAAACTTTTTTTTAGTAAAACTCTCATAGAATTTAAAAGAATTTTTGGAAAACTTATTTTAAAAGAATTATATTCCATTTAAAAAACACTTAGTTGAGTGAGATGTTTTAAAGTTAATTTCTTAGGGTGTCAAGAGAAGTTGCTAAGCAAGACGACCACAATATTTTGCCATAAAATATGTTAAGGAGAAATTTGGCAAAGAAGTAAATATATATTGAATATAATTGTATTCTGATATATTTAAGCTTAAGCTCTCTTTATTTTAATTTAATTTTTAATTTCAATATTTCGTCACTCCTTTGTGTGACTTCTTCAGGAAATTAATTATTTTATTTGATTAATTAATTTAATTAATTAATTTAATTAATTTCCTGAAGAAGTCACACAAAGGAGTGACGAAATATTGAAATTAAAAATTAAATTAAAATAAAGAGACCTTAAGCTTAAAAATATCACAATACAATAATAATTAAAAAGAGGTCAAGAAACCAGAAGAATTTATATATTGAATAATATTTGTTTTTTTTGAATTAAGATTCTATAGGCTAATTGTTCGAAATTTTAATTTAAATCTCAGAAAGACATGATAAATATTCCAAGGCACAAAGGCAAGTCAACATCAGTTTTTATTCAACTTACACAGCAGAGCAGAACAGCTGTTTTCGAAAGACGCAACCCTTTCATCATGTTTTTACTTTTAAATCCATTTTAATATGCTGTTGGCTGAAGTAAATAGTAGAACACAAGACTATGAAGCGTAGGGTACTGAGTTCAACCCTGCGCTGAGTAATGAAGTATTGTGTTGAATTCTTCTGATCAGTATGAGTGCATGGTTGTGTTAGTTGTTGCCAACCTGTTTCAGTGATGAAGGCATAGTCGCTAGTTACTGAACATAATTGGCAGCGACTGACACTAGCATGTACTAAAAAGCAGAGTAGCAGCACCCTCCTTCGTCGGTTCTGTAGCAAAAATTACCCGGCGAAGCAAAAAAGATTGAAATAGCTACAAAAAATTCTCTATCTTCTCATCTGCCCCCCTCCTTTCCAGTTCCAGCGCAATGCACTGCATATTTAGGGCTCATCCCCTGAGTGCTGGTCCAAGATAGAAAAACAAGACGAGAAGCTTCAATAAAACAAAAAGTACTAAAATATATAATCACATGAGACCTCATTCTTGTTTATATATTATCATCATATATTGTAAATTATTGCTTTTTTTTCTTTCTTCAACGCATGACCTTAGTCATCGCTTGACTGATGAATGTAATTTTTTCTAAATTTTTTTGATCTTTTTTTAATGTAATCTGTTATATTTATTTAGCTCGCGGTATTTTGAAGGAATTTCATTTTGCTTGTTTCTAATGATGTTACCGAACTGTGTATGATATATTGAATATAAATAAAGTTTGTTATAATTTTATAAAAAAATACCTCGAGATAAACAAATGTAATAATATAAATTTAAAACTAATAAGAACGTTATATTAGACCATGTCGAAACTTAAATACCCTCCAAATAGGAGCAGCATGACTGAGCCACTTTTCCATCACAAAAAGGGACAGAGATAAATTAAAAATGACCTGTTGGGTTCAGAGTTCCTTTAAGGCATTTCTGTGTCCAATTTTAAAATTCTATTTTGAGAGGGTCACTCCGGGAAGTGCCGAGGGGGAGACATTTCGCCTTTGTCGTAAAAACGTAAACAGTAAATATTTGAGTTAACTAAATGTAGAAAAAAATATATATCGTATAGGGTAATTTAGATGGCAAAGGTGGATGGAGGGGGTAGGACAGCTCAGCTTCGTCATAAAAGCTTAAAAATTTAATTTGTAAGGAATGCAGGCTTAAGCAATTGCACATTGTCTAAATATTTACACAACTTTTCCGTGAAAGATGTTACTTGAACGCCCACTAAAGAAGGCGGAATTGAAAAATTTATTTTTTTTAAACTTTCTAACTTTAAGTTCAACGCTTTGGACCTTCTTTGATACAAAAAATATAACATTTGGTTGATCAAGTTAAAAAAAAAACAAGTAAAAGTGCTATATTCGGCTGTGACGAAATACCCTTCACAGACGTATTTCCCTTTCTTTCAAAAACAGAAAATATAATATATTCGCCAAAAAAAACCCAAATAAGTAACTTATTTAGTTACTTTTATGTACCAAAAAATTTTGATTTTTCATCCCTGGAATTGAATTTTTTTTATATGTTTGGTTTTGAATAAAAAATGAAGTTATTTTATACTTATATTCACGGAAAAACCAACGAAATTTTGTTTTTCCAGTGAATATAAATAATTTTATTGGTTTTTAGTACCAATTTAATTCTTAGCTCACTAAAAAAACTTATATGGCTATTTTTACATAACAAACATATATCGTTTTTCGAACCCTGAAATAGAATTTTTAATCTTATTTATTTATTACAAGAATATAATTCTTCCTGAAGCGTAAAATAGGTTTAGTTTACTGAAAATCCCCAAAATTAGAAAGTAATGGCTGCTTTTATGTACTAAAAAAATTTCAATTTCCGAACCCTGGAAGTGAAATTTTAATTCTTTTTTTTTAAATTCTTCTGGTTTCTTGACCTCTTTTTTATGTTTTTTTGTTTCACAAACAACATATTTTTTCATATCAAATAAAATAATTAATTTCCTGAAGAAGTCACACAAAGGAGTGACGAAATATTGAAATTAAAAATTAAACTAAAATAAAGAGACCTTAAGCTTAAAAATATCAGAATACAATATTCTTTTTTTTTGTTTTCTTTTTACCAATGCAACTCTTAATGAGATATAAAATAGTTTTATTTAAGACAAAATTTAACCATTTTGGTCACTTTCATGTTATACAAAATATTGCAGTTGTCCAGCCCTGGAATGGAAATTTTTATTTTCTTTAATTTTTGATACCAATTTCGTTTTTTCTGAATTTTTTCTGAAAAAAAAACTTACTTCTATGTACCAAAAAACAAAAAAAAAATTTGCAATTTCCCATCCCTGGAAAATTTTTTTTTTAATTTTTAGTTTTTAATACAAATTTTATTCTTCCTAAAGTATGCATTAAGTTTAATTAATAAACAAACAAAAAATTAATTGGTTTTTTTAACTAGTTAATTTTGCGTCCAGAAATAGTTGTAAGCTTCCCAGCTCTGGCACCATATTTTTGTGAATTTCAATACCACTCTATTTAAGTTCATTTCCAATCCATTAGTCTAAAAACTCTAGCTTTTGTGGGTGCTTGGCAAAACCGATTTCACGTACAGACAGACGGATATCGCTCAATCGTCGTCGCTATTCATAAGGATCCAGAATATATAAACGTTATGGGGTCCCATATTAATATTGAGGAAATCACATACAGCAAGACAAACCTATAACTTTTTGTGAAGTTTATAAAAACTATGAAAATTATGTTGTTTTTTAGAGATTCGTTTAGTTCTTCTTAAGGGAACCTTTTTCCATTTACGAACTTGACATGTGGTATCCTTCAAGATTTATTTATACCCAATTTGGAAGATCTGGCTCTTTTATGTATATATGTATATACTTTATGGGGTCTCAGAGGGATATTTCGCTGTGTTACACACGGTATGACAAAGTGAATATACCCCCAAAATTATTTTTTGCAGTATTTAATGTAGTGAAACATAAACTTTTAATTTTCAACCAAAATTTTCATTTTCAATATAAGTACAACATTTAATGTGCTATTCAAATCAGTCCCTAAAAATGTTGCTGGGTGTCGTTTCTATAAAAATTTTTTCTATTTGTCTCAGAGCTGAGCTACTAAAATTAAGGGCAATTTTCTTATTTCAATAATAAAGCAATTGTAATAAGAACTTCTTGTTATCATTAAATATTATTGCCTGTGTTACGACGGGATGTTCATAGCGGTGCCTTCCACTTATTGTAAGAATAGTGTTGCTCAAGATGAAGACGCCATAGTTGTTGGGTTGGTAGTGATGACGATTGACGTTTTTTTTTTTTTGTCTTACGGTTTTGTTTTCTCAACAGCTTATTTTTCGAAACGTACTCGTAGATATTAAAATGAGAAGTAGAAAAATGGTATAAGAAAAATGCCTGAAATTCATCGTGCTGTAAACGCATTTTCATAATAGTAGTAGTAGTTCCGTCATAAATTCTTAGGTGTCAATAGGGGCTGTAAAATAATGAATTCTAGCGAATTATGAAGTAGTGAAAAATTATTTTTACCTAAAAACTATTTTATGTTGCAAAAATGTTGTTGTTCTTTATATCATTAAAAATTCATTGCGCAAGTATTGAAAATTTTTCATTAGTTTTAAGAATTGCGTTTTTAAAGTTCTGCCTCCGGCAACCATAAAGTTAAAGTCATATGCTTGTAAGTGAAGAAAAAGAGCCCGACACTGCAACGGAAACGGAAGTGTATGCAAGAAAGAAGTTATGCCATAAACATAAATGTGAGAATGAATGCAGCCTGTGTCTGTGCATACTCACAGTAGTGCATGTGTGCGTGCATTTGTGTAGCATACTTTAAGGTGTGTATTACAGTTTAGCTATGTTTGAGCTGCAAAATGAAATTTCTTAAACATAAAAATATTGAAATTTTCATGTTGGAGTCGCATGCATTGAAATGCCAATTACAATATGACAGGTTCACTGCAGATGAGTATGCGATTGGAAGTGAAAATCAATTCAAAACTCCCATTTTGCTTTTGTTAGACTTATGAAAGTTGGGCATGAGAAGTTGTTAATTGTTAATGAAACGAGTTAATTCAAGCCTGAAATATGTTTGACTTTTGTTAAGAATTTCTTAGTATTTCTATTGTAAAACATTTAAATTAACTGAATCTTTAAGGAATAGAAATTTTTCCCATAATTTGAAGTTTAAAAAAAAATCTTTGCCAGTGACAATAGCGTACACATGATTCGTTTCAGTCGTTGAACAAACTTTATCCTGAATATTTGTTGTTGTATTTTTTATTGTTTATACGTGAAAAAATTTAATATTATTTAAACGCTAAATAGCACACAGAAATTTTCTCAGCTTAACTTCTAGTAAAATACGTTTCTTATAACGCTTAATTAAAACTGACCCCTCAACATCTCAGACTCGGCTGTGGGTGGTAGCGGTTGAATAACTCAACACAGAGCACACCAGCCCTTGCTGACTCTTTTCCCCTAATGATATTTACTGGCCATACTTATTCATTCTGAAGTAAAACAAAATACGTACGCCAACATAAAAAGACTTGGTTGTTTTGCTGCAAAATTAAAATAAGCTGGAGATAAAGTTATTTAGCATTGTTTTTTTTTTTTTTTTTTTTTTGTTTTTTAATTTTTCACTTTTCACTTTGACTAAATCTTATAATGAGACGTTTCTACCGCGTATTTGCTCGTGAACGTAATAAAGATAACGTGATGAGCTGAGAAGATTGAGGCAGTGGTTTTATGGGTGTTGTTACGACAAGAGTTTTATAGGCGTTGTAACATTTAAAGGAGCATAATATTTACTGTTTATGCAGAAGAAGGCTCTTAAAAAGGAATAAATTAACTAAAATTTATTTGGAATTAAGATACATTTAAAGTATTTTAACGCCTGTAAAAAGTTTTTATTATCTATTGTAGTATTTGATCACGTGAATAGTTGAGTTAATATTATCTGCACTTTTCTAATTAATTCGAGAATTCGGTATTCTGTGAATTAACTCATTGAATTAAGTCATTTGACTTGAGGTTGTAAACAAAAATACAAATAAGTGCTGTTGATGAAATTGTAGCGGCTTTCGAAAACAGCACTCTATAGCTCTACAGTATAAGTGGAAAATTAAATTGATATTGATTTTCAATGCCGCAATTGAACGAATTAGGACTGGAGGACATGTGGCTACAACAGGACGGAGCAAGGTCACACACTACGCGAGACACAGCCGATATTCTGAAGGCGGCGTTCATGGCTGGCCTCATCTCTCGTTTTTTTTTTTTAGGATTAGGACCAGCACTCAGGGGATAACCCCTACATATGCAGTGCATTGCGCTGGAACTAGGAAAATAGATTTTGGGAAGGAGGATAAAGGGAGAAGTGTCTGTGGATATTCGACTTGAACACCCTCAAATTGTAAGTGGCGGGGAAGACATCTGCAGGTAGTTTGTTCCACAACGGACTGTTCGGCCAAAAAACGAATTTTCTCTGTAATGCGTATTGCGATTCTTTGGAATATCGACCACAAACGCATGCGCTCTTGATGAAAAAGGCGTTAAGTGTAAGAAAGAATGGGTTTCAGGAACAAGTTCCCTAATTTCACCAGAGCACCTGCCAGATGAAGCAGCATGGTCATACGTACGTCGATGCGTAAGCATACAACACTGGGTCTTACGGGCATTAAAATCGACCCATTTGGAAATCTTCGCGAGGTCACTATCCAGAATGTCATCCATAAACTGCCTCCTCGTCTCGATTTCTGACGTTGACGGCCTGCTGTTAAATGAATAAGAATGCGAAAGGCTGCTTTCATCTGCGAAAGAGTAAATCGTTTTGACGATTTAATCGTTCCACACTTTTTTTGTGGGGTTTTTGGAAGTCCCGTATGTACGTGAACAAGCCCGAGACCGTGGAAGCCCTCAAGGACAACATTCGACGCGAGTGCGAGAATCTGTCGCCCGAAGTTCTCGCCGAAGTGATGAAAAAATGCTATAAAACGAGCCCCTATAGCAATCAATTGTGACCGCGTCCATTTGGCCGATATCATCTTCTCGACTTGACCAATAAAATTCTAAAGGTTCAAATAAACATAATCAAAAAATAGAATAGAAGTGTTTCATTTAGAAAAAAATGAGAGCCAAACAACATCGGATGACTTCTTTTGGCCCACCTTTTATATAAAGGGTGTTTTTTATGAATTATTTTTTTTATACGTATCACTCTGTTGTCTGACAGCTGTTTTGACAGTTTAAAGTGACGTCTCTACTCAGTATTGTTTGGCAAATCATCATGAACAGATTAACTCCAGAACAACGCTTCCAAATCGTGGATATTTATTTTCAAAAACAGTGTTCAATTAAAAATGTTTATCCCCTTTTTTACCGCAAAATACTCTTCAGTGATGAGCAGGATTTTTGGTTGAATGGATATGTCAATAAGCAAAATTGCCGTATTTGGAGCAAAGATAATCCACACGCCGTTCAAGAATTACCAATGCATCCCGATAAATGTACTGTTTGGTGCGGTCTATGGGCTGGTGGAATCATCGGTCCTTATTTCTTTAAAAATGAGGAAGGACGACGCGTTACCGTGAATGGAAATCGATACAGAATCATGATCAATGAATTTTTGGTGCCACAACTTCAAGATATGGATGTAAACGAAATGTGGTTTCAACAGGATGGTGCCACTTGTCATACTGCGGGCGAAACAATGGACTTATTGAAAGAACATTTCAACGACAACATTATTTCGAGAAATGGACCGGTGAATTGGCCTCCGCGTTCGTGTGATTTGACGCCACTCGATTATTTTTTGTGGGGATACCTGAAATCATTGGTTTACGTGGATAAACCAGCAACGATTGACGCTTTGGAAACCAGTATTCAACGTGTCATTGCTGAAATACGCCCTCAAATGCTTGAAAAGGTGGTCGAAAATTGGACCTTCAGAATGACCTTTGTGCAAAATAGTCGTGGTGGCCATATGCCCGAAATTATATTTAAATGTTAAATGACAAGAAATTATCTACCAAATAAAAAATTTTTTTTGGCCATTTCATAATTTGGCATGTGTTTTATATAAATTTCAAATCAGCAAGCTCTTATAAAAACACCCTTTACTTTAGGAGGGTATTAGAGAAATATTTCGCTGCGTTACACGCGGTAGGACAAAATGAATAGACCCTCCAATTCCTTTTTGGAGGGTATAAAAAAACTATTTTAAATACTTTCAAATAAAATATAAATTGTTAAATAATTTTTTTATAAAACTTTAAAACCTTAATGATTTAAAATAAAAGCATATAAATAAAGAAGCGTATTTGTATGTAACAATGTATGGAAGTACGTACGCAAAATATATATGCATGTATGTGTAATACCCACATACATAGATTATCCAACTTGTTTTTATAACTTTTATGGTTGAAAAATTATTGTGGTTGGGCTCTTTTGTAATGATTTATTTTTGCCGTTTTTCAATTAATTTTTTATTCTTTTTTTTTTGTGGTTCAAATGTGGTTTTTTTTATTAACTTTTATACATATAAGTTTTTAATATGTTAATACCCATACACTTATTTCGAATCCATGTATTAACAATGCAAATGTTTATTATGTAATTGATTAATCTATTGGTTTTCTAACCATTTTCGAAGCATAACAAACTCTCGGTAAATACACTTACAATAATGACAAAACTATTTCTTAAGTAAAGATTTTTTTTGTGGAAAATTTCTCAACTGATTTTAATATTACATGCCGTTAAAAATTGCCTTAGATTTTATTTTTGTGTCTAGTAAGTAATATAATAGATTTCATTTCTTATACAGAAAATGCCAGTAATTCTCAATTTGTTGACTTAAGCAAAAATAAGTTAAACTTATTCCAAGCACTTAATTAAATATGGCATTTAATTTAATTAAACCCTCCCCACCATAAGCACAAGCCGATAAACAAAATATTTAGTAAAAAAACTAAAACTTTAGCTGTACTCATATTATTAATATGTAACAACTTTTGCCAGCAAATAATAACAAACGCAAAAACAACAAAAACAATACAATAACACTAATATAACGCATAAATAATTGAATAGAAAAACCTTTGGCGCCATTGTGCCATTAAACGAATGAATAAATAAGAAAACAAAAGTAACAATAATGAAAATAAGTGAATTCGACAAACGGAAAATGGCAACGAGTTGTATGGGAAATTAAGGCCAATCAATAGAAAATTTATTTCGGAAACTATTGTTGCTATTAAAAATGTTATCGTTGGAATACGAAATAAAAGCCAAGAGGAAATGCACTGCAGATAGTTGATATGTGTGGGTGTGTGTGTGTGTGATTATCCATATTTGTGATTTTAATAAAAGTTTACTTAACAGTTTGTTTTTTGTTGTTTGTTATTGCTATAGATAAATTCATTTTGTCATGTTAAAAAAAAAACAAGTAAAAACGTTATATTCGACCGGGTCGAATCTTAAATACCCTCCAAATATTTAGTAAGTGAATTTAAAATGTTTAACTTGGTGGGACAGAGTTCCTTTATATAATATCGTACGTCAACGCCCACTAAAGGGGGCCGGGTTCAAAAATAGACTATATCATGTTTTCCACAGACGAACGTATGGGCATTGCTAGACCGTGTTAGACTTCATTACTGTTCAATAATAGATTTAATTAATGGGGCCCAAGTCTCTTTTTAGGGTATTAAAACTGTATTTTGGCGGGGTCGCTCTGGCAAGGTCTGTGGAGGACTCATTTCACCTTTGTCATAAAACTCTAAAAATAAATGCTTGGGATAATTATATACAAAATAAAAATTTTTTTATAGGGTCATTTAGGGGGCAAAGGGGGAGGAGGGGGTAGGACAGAAATCAGCAGTCATAAAACTCTAAAAATAAATCCTTAGGATGATTATATACAAAATTTAAAAATTTTTTTTTTTGGAAGGTCATTTAGCGGGCAAAGGGGGAGGAGGGGGTAGGGCATAAAACGGCAATCATAAAGCCCTAAAAATAAATGCTTAGGATGATTATATACAAAATTTAAAAAAAAATTTTTTTGTTTTGGTGGGGTCCTTTTGAGGGTGAAGGGGGAGGAGGGGCTAGGGCAGATTAGTACCAGGTTTCGTCTCAGCTTCGTCATTAAGGCTTAAAAATGTTATTTTTATGGAATGTAGGCTTAAGTAAAACAATTTGTTAAATTGTTATGCTATTTTTGCATATAGTAACGCCCACTAAAGTAGGCGGGGTCCAAAAATAATATTTTTTATTTTATGGCTCCAAGTTTAAGGCGTTGCACCGTATTTGACATAAAAATATATCATTTGCTTAACAAAATAACCAAAAAACTTTAAAAATTATGTTGTTTTTTCAGGGTTGGTTTAGTTCTTCTTAGGGGAACTTTTTCCCCTCTTGCCCGATTTAGCCCATCTTCGAACTTAACCTGCTCTATATTTCAAAATATATTTATACCAAATATCAAGAGTCTAGCTCGTTTCGTTGGGACTGAATCGTGATTTCCACAGACGGACGGACGGATGGACTTGCTCAGATCGTCTTAGATTTCATCACTGATCAAGAATATATATACTTTATGGTAGACTTGTGACCAACTAGCTCATTCGCTCAGTTTTGACAAGAACCTCTGATCAAACCCATTTAAATTACATAGGTTTGATCAGAGGTTCTTGTCAAAACTGAGCGAATGAGCTAGTTGGACACAAGTCTACTAGACTTGTACCGAACTCTTTCATTAGCTCGTTTTTGACAAGAACCTATGATCAAACCCATTTAAATTACATGGGTTTGATTAAAGGTTATTGTCAAAAACGAGCTAATGAAAGAGTTCGGTACAAGTCTAAAGTCTACTTAATGGGGTCTGAGATGGATATTTCGATGCGTTACAAACGGAATGACAAAGTGAATTTACACCCCCAACTCTTTTTTGCAGGGTATAAAAAAAACTCTTCTCTGGTTTTTGTATTTCCAATAAAATGCATAATTTATAAACACCAGACACATTAAGGAAAAACTTTTTGATTGTAAGCTGTTCTCAGCTCAATTATAATTTCCGGTCAAATAATGTATAAGCCAACACAAATACATGTGCGATTGGCATTGCTAAGTAAACAACAATTGTAGTTGCCAGGAGCTGCTTAAATTAATCGACAAACACACAGAGTGCAATCGTAGCCTTGTGTATGTGCGCAAGTGTTACTTAATTGTTGCTACAAATAATTTTTATATACAAAAAAAATATATAACAAATATTTTCATTAAAAAAATCTGGTGTTAATTAAACTCAATTCTAATCACTGCGCTTACAAATTTTAATTTGAATACTATTAACTCAGACTTGGAATTTAATGTGAAACCCCTGTACTTGCAGGTGTGTGCGCATAACAATCATAATTAAAAACCAATTCATAAAGTTGGGTATTGTGTAACATCTTTGGCAAATGCGACATTTGCACACATTTATTGGCCTTTAAAGTAAATATGCTTATAATTAAAATGTTTATATAAAACCGCAGGTATGACAACAACAGTGGCAGTAGTTGTAACGGCAACATTTATGCATCAACAACATCATTGAGTTGTAAAATAAATACGCACACACGACGACCTACAAGGTTGTGTGGGGAACGTGTGTGTTTACTTGTGCGGTGGCATGAGCACGAGACAACAAAGTAGTTGTTTATAATGAAGATAATCATAAAGAGATTTCCAACGTTAAATGTTAAAATATCATATAACGATTTAAATTATACACATAAAAGTAGCAACAATGTCAGACAGAAAAAGAAGAAAGAAGCAGCTTATAATAAAAGTCTATAATTTCATAAAAGTCAACTGAAAGAAACGAGAAAATGCAGCTTAAGAAAATGTAACATAATGTTGAGATATAAGCGTTCATTTTCTGCTCTGGCATACTTGAGTTGGAACACTTGCACATGTGAACGCAACAGGTTCATGGGAGATGCTTGACTGCAGGTACTACCTGTTTATTAGTTGTGCAGGCATTTGTATGTGCAAACATAATAAAATATTTTCTTACAGTGTAGCGATCTAATTTTTGCCAAGTTTCTGAACAAAAAATTAATTTATTAGAAACAAATGACAACAAGCAACTGCTAATTGACTCCCGTCCCATGAACAACCTGCGTCATGTAGGTTGTGTTTGGCAGCCGTTCATAGCAGACGACGTCTCGTTTCGAGAAGGGTCGAATCTTAAATACCCTCCAAATATTTAGTAAGTAAATTTATAAAACGTAACTTGGTGGGACAGAGTTCCTTTAAGATATCTCTGTACCCAGTCTTAAATCTCTATTTTGTGAGAGTCATTCCGGTAAGGACCGTGGGGGAGACGTTTCACCTCTGCAAGATATGAGAACATCTCAGTTTCTTATAGGCTTAAGGAATAAAAATTGTTCAATATTTACACCTTTTTTGCATACAATATCGTACGTCAACGCCCACTAAAGGGGGCGGGGTCAAAAAATTGATTATATTTTTTCACAGACGAACGTATGGGCTTTGCTAGATCGTCTCGGACTTCATCACCGATCAAGAATATATATGCTTTATGGGGTTGAATTCTCTTTGGAGGGTATTAAAACTGTACTTTGCGGGGTCCTTCTGGCAAGGGCCGCGGGGGAGACATTTCACCTTTGTCATAAAACTATAAAAATAAATGTTCGCAATAATTAAATGTACAATTTTTTTTCATAGGGTCATTTAGGGGACATAGGGGCAGGGGGGGGGGGGGGGTGGGTAGGACAGAGGAGTATCAGGTTACGTCTCAGCTTCGCTATTGAAGCTTAAACATTAAATTTTTAAGGAATGTAGACCTAAATAATACAATTTGTTAAATTTTTACTGTATTTTTGCATATAATAACGCCCACTAAAGGGGTGGAGTCCAAAAATAAATTTATTTAATTTAAGGCTTCAAGTTTAATGGCTTGGACCTTCCCTGACATAAAAATATATCACTTGTTTAACACAAATTGCAAAAAAAAACTTTAAAAATTATGTTGTATTTTAGAGGTTGGTTTAGTTCTTCTTAGGGGAACTTTTTTTTCCTCTGGCCTATGTCAGCCCATCTCTATCTTGACTTGTGCTATCCTTCAAGATATATTTGTACCATATTTCAAAAGTCTGGCTCTCTTCGTTTGGACTGAATCGTGATTTCCACAGACGGACGGATGGGCGGACGGACATGCTCAAATCGTCTTAGAGTTCATCACTGATGAAGAATACATATAATTTATGGGGTCTCAGATGGATATTTCGCTACGTTACAAACGGAATGACAAAGTGAATATACCCTCCAATTATTTTTTGATGTGTTAACATCTATACGCGCGCCTCTAGGGCAGTAAACTATCAGTTTCAATAAATACGCAAGTGTAAGTGTAAGACTTTGTTTGTTCGTTGCTTGGCAGTCGGTATTGAAAGTGATTATTGGGTGATTTTCATATAATTTTTCCACGCGATTTTCTCCGGAAATTCATAGCCGATTTTATTAATTTTTGGATTAAAACGCTAGTGCGGGTTTCGACGAAGAGTTTAAGCCAAAAATTAAGGCGATCCGATATCGGCGAGCGGAGATTTAAGTGTTTTAATTCGGAGTATTAATTTGGAGTAATATTAAAAAAGTGTTTTATGTTGATCTTCGGTTTTGTCTTATGCATAGCAAAGAGAATAGTGACGTGGTTATACGTACATAGATAAAAATCAGATAGCAAGACAGCAACGTATGTAGCTTATGTACAAACATAACAATGTATGTATGTACATTTGTCTGTTGCTTTGCATTCTCTTTGTTTTTTGTGGGTTTAATATAAAATAAATAAACAAAAAGGTGTTAACACATCGCCCGTGAGTTCGAACACTCATTGATTTTTTTGGATGTTATAAAAATGACAACAAGCTACTGACAACTGCTAATTGACTCCTGTCAAAATTTGAACAACCTGCATCATATAGGTTGTGTCTGGCAGCCGTTAATAGCAGACTACGGCTCGTTTCGAGAAGACAATAAAAATAAATAAATTTCTTGTGCTCATTAAGTATTATTTTTTTGCGAGAAAAACCCATCACTCAAACCAAGGCTTAGCTTTGCAAATATTATGTGGACGCTGTACCAACCGTTTCCGTGGTAAAGAAGTGGTTAACGGACGATGCGAAACGTTCGGGACTTGTAATTGAGGTCTTTTAATCCGAGACGATTAAAAAAATTCACAGTATGATTTTGGCGGAAAGATTGTGGAAGCCATAGGCATCTCACACGGCTCAGTGATATCATATTTGAATGATCATGATAATTTTTTTTTTTTTTTTTTTTTTTTAGGAGTAGGACCAGCACTCAGGGGATGACCCCTACATATGCAATGCATTGCGCCGGAACTGAAAACGAGGGGATAGTATTAAGGGGACAGATGAGGAAAGATGAGAAGTTAGAGAATTTTTTGTAGCTATTTCAACCTTTTACTTCGCCGGCTAATTTTTGCTACAGGGCCGACGAAGGTGGGTGCTGTTACTCTGCTTTTTAGTACATGATAGTGTCAGTCGCCGCCAATTATGTTCAGTGACCAGTGACTATGCCTTCATCATTGAAACAGGCTGGCAACAACTAACACAACCACGCACTAATGCTGATCAGAAGAATTCAACACAATATTTAATGACTCAGCGCGGGCTCGAACTCAGGACCCTCCGCTTCATAGTCTCGTGTTCTACTACTTCAGCCAACAGCACCCAGCCCCCATTTGTATGAGAAATCTTTCCGCTAGAGTGTCGCTTTTACAGCCGAGTGAATATATCTTGTTCCCAAACTTGAAGAAATGACCCGAAGGAAAGAGATTTGACTCTAAAAAGGAAATCATCACACAAACAAATGCCTACTGTGATTACCTCGACGAGTGATATTTTTCGGAAAGGATAAAAACATTCAAAGTGTATGGAAGTCAAAGAAGATTATGTGGAAAATAAATTTATATATAAAAATCTTCATTCAAAACATTCAAAAAGTCAACCGTCGAATTTAAAAAAAATAAATAAGTTAGTTAAATTGAATTAAGATTCATAGGCTAATTGTTCGAAATTTGTTTTTAAATCTCAGAAAGACATGATAAATATTCCAAGGCACAAAGGCAAGTCAACATCAGTTTTTGTTATTCAACTTACACAGCAGAGCAGAACAGCTGTTTTCGAAAGACGCAACCCTTTCATCATCAGCGCGCATGTGTATTGTTCTGAGATTTAAAAACAAATTTCGAACAATTAGCCTTTGAATCTTAATTCAATTTAATAAATAAGTAAATATTGGTAAATAGAAAGATCAAGCAGATGGTTCCAGGGTGGGTTGGTTTGAATGTGTGTATATAAATATCCCAGGTGGATGATATATAAAATTCGACATATTTAAATTTGGGGATCCTGAGGAGAATATAAGTGAGTTTTTCAAGACATCCTGAGCAAGGCTTTGAACAGAAAAATGGTTATAATACCGATAAAAATTGGTCCATGCAAATTCACTTCCTTAACTATTCGTTTTAGGTGTCGGGCTGAGAAGTGGTTTTGTAAAAATATTTTTGTAAAAACTAATTTTATACGTTTATTTTTGTGATGTGTTTTTAATAAAAAAAAAAATTAACAAAATCTTCACATTTATTTTGAAATATTCCACAACTACATTTCCTTTTCATATATTGCAAAGGGCAACTTTCCCTTATGTATGAAAATAAAATCTCCTAATTGTTCTCTATTTACACAAAACACTAGCATTAAATATGAATTCATCTTTTGTGGATAAAAATGCTGGTACCCAAGAAGAACAATGATTCTTCTAAAATCTAAACACCAACAACTGAACAACGCTATACAAGCTGTTGAGTCAAATCGAATACTACGCCAAACTGTGAAACATTCTCACTTAAGACAAGCACAACAGCTATTGTTTTACTTTACAAGTAAAACTTGGGAGATTTCTAATGAAATCAACATTTAAAAAGGATTGTAATTAACTTTTGCGTGTTTGTTTGTATATGCACAATGATATTT
This sequence comes from Linnaemya tessellans, assembly GCA_951800035.1. Lineage (NCBI taxonomy): Eukaryota > Metazoa > Arthropoda > Insecta > Diptera > Tachinidae > Linnaemya > Linnaemya tessellans. The sequence continues at coordinate 43,810,651 of OX637535.1, forward strand.
GTTACTTGTATCATCTTGTCATCTTGTTCGATTCTTAGTTGTCTAAAATGTATTGTAATTCTATGCCAAAAAAACAACAACAAGAGTAATAATAATTATTATTATTACGATGGAAATTGTTGAGTGCTTTTGATTGAATAATGTCCTCAACTGTCAAATAATTACTAATAATGATGAATTGACACAGTCGTTGTTTAATTATACAATCAATCTTGCAAACGAACGTCTTTAGGTAAAACAGCCGCAAGATAAAAACACAAGAGTATGGGAAAATTGTTTTGTGTGTAATATTAGGGCGACACTTTTTTCTTTGAGAAAAGAATAATAAATAAAAAATTTAAAAACTTACATTCACTAATTTAAAATCGACCCACCAAAATTGCATTTAACACATTTTTCAAATTAATTGTGCTGGTTGTTGTCGGCCTGTGTTAGTGGCGGAGCCGCAGCAACGACAGGGATTGACTCTATCATGTGCCAGAGTGCGTATTACAGCATCCTTCTTCATCGGTACTGCAACAAAATTTTGCGGGCAAAGTAAAGAATAAAATAGCTGCAAAAAATCTCTACCTTCTCATCTTTCTTCAACTGTACTCTCAATACTGTCACCTCCTTTCTATTTCCGGCGCAATGCGCTACATATGTAATGTTCAGCAGAGTCATCACCCAGACCCTAACAAAAAATATTGGAAAGCCCGCTCTTTACAGCCTGAAATAGAAAGAGTCAACTTGAATAATATATTGGTTAATTCAAATGCACGTTCACATCTATCAAATATTTAACGAAATAATCACTTTTTATTACAAAAGTTTCTTTGATGTTTCCGGGCGGAGGCTTCTATGTGGAGAACTTCAATGTAAGATCTCCATTCCGGCTCCAGGACGGTTGTACTGTCTTGCAAGCCGAAATCTCTGCTATTACTCGGGCAGCGAGATGGCTAAGGTACTATAGGATATCGAATGATATCTTCATTGTTACCGATAGCAAGGCAGCCATCTCTGCTATTACTGGTGTGTACAGTACATCAAAAACTGTGGTCGAATGCCGACTGTCTATCAACGAGATAGCGAGACATTCGAGGGTGACACTGGTTTAGGTGCCGGGGCATTCTGGATGTCCAGGCAACCATACTGCGGATGAGATTGCCAGACAAGGGACTGAATTGAACAGTTCAATGATCAGTGACTTCACTGGCATTCCATTAGCGCGATGGAAGTTCCTGATTCAAAGCGAATCATACAAACTACCTCAACTTAGGTGGGAAAACGTGGCTAACTGTCTCGTGGCAAGAGCCACGTGGCCCCATTACGATTTACGCAAAACACGCGACCTTCTCAAGTTTGACAAGGCGCGCATGCGTCAACTGGTGACTGTTCTGACAGGACACTGTAGCTTTGGGACTCATGCGAGGAGGATGGGTCTAATATACAACGACTATTGCAGAAGCTGCAATGATGAAGAGGAGGAAGAAACTGTCCTCCATCTTCTGTGTCAGTGTCCTGCCCTTGCATTAGCGGCGCTAGGCTCCCGATTCCTGTCAGACTTAGACAGCCTGGCAAACATGGAGCTTTCAGGGGTATCATCCTTCCTCAGGGGTACAGGATGGTTTGAAACGGCGGAGGACATCCCTTAGGAGGTCCTCTGCTTAAGGGCATCACAATGGGACCGAATTGACGGACCCAAGTGGATTGTCCCGCCAGGGACAACGGCCCTCTAACCTAACCTAACCTTTCTGTGTATCATGATTGTGTATTTTTTACAAAAAAAAAAAAGACACAATTACATTTTAAAAACATTTTTCCAAAACTATAAAAAATTAAACCAGAAATTATTGGTTACAATTATTTCGTCAAATATTTGATTTTAATAATTTATAAACTCGATTCACGTGTTTCATGCGTGAATTGCTCGTGATACGAAAAAATCACGACATTTGCACATCTCTATTCTGGCAATTCTTTTGTTTAGTACCAAGATTTTTAGTTTCAAATAGACACAAAAACATTCATTAAATATTATCACAAAAAAAAAACTGACAATAAAATTAAAATTGCATGAAGAAAAAACCGTAAAGTACTATTAATTGGCTATAAAAAATAAATTAAAAAGAACAAAAACTTAAAATTTTATAAATGGCGATAAAAAATTAATTAAAAGTAAAAATTATTTATGCGTGCGAAAAGTTTTGCAATTTATTGTTTTTCAAGTGCAAAGAAAAAACTATCTTCTCTCATTTGTTACACTTGCAGTACACATACGTGAAGGGAGTTTTTTTTTTCTTTTTTTTTTTGTAGGGAAGAGAGAGATGACTACGCCACTACGTACTCTCATTTATGTGGTATGCCCGGCAGCCTGCCCTAACTTGTGAAACATATTGAGGAAAATTGATTATTACGATATTATGAAATAAAAAGCAATAAAAATTAATATAAACTTTAAAGTGATTTCGAAAGCAATTAATAAGATTAAATTTGTACTCAATTTACTGGCTTCAATTTCGCATAAAAAGTAAAATATTAATTAATTAATAAAATATTATATGGCATCACATAATCTGAGATATAAATTGATATCTACTGTGGATGTGTATTACAGATTAAATTACTAATATCCTAGTAATTTATGTAATTTGAGCGTGAAAAGGTCCTTCACATACAAATTTACCTACACAAGTGCATGTCTGTCGGCACGTCCTCTAAAAATATATTTTTCTACAAAATGTTTGCAAGAGATATGCGTTAAACGATTGATCCAAGGGGTGTTTTCTGGGAAACCTCGCTGGCGGTGGCCAACACGTAACTTTACACTATCAGGTGAAGCTACAAATATGGATTTTATTTTTGCACCAGTCTCTATATGAGTATTTAAAGGGTGGGCCATCTGAAAATTTAAATTTAAAAATGCAATAAAACAAGGACGGTTTGAAATTTTACCAAATTGCACGGTAATTTTATGTTGTTTATGAACAGTGTTCAGTAGGACCCATAATACATGGCTGTTTTGTAGTTTAAAAAAAATGGTGATAAAATAAAATATTTTTTAAAAAATCCCTGATCATGGTCAGCAAAGTTCAGCGAAATATCAGAATAAAAATTATAAAATTAAAAAATAAAAATTATGGATTTTTAAATAATTTTTAAAATCGTCATGTGTGTACTTTCCATAATAACTTGCACTTTTTATAATAACTTGCATTTTTTATGATGACTTGCACTTTTTATGATGATTTGCACTTTTTATGATGACTTGCACTTTTTATAATGACTTGCACTTCTTATAATGACTTGCACTTTTTATAATGCACTTTTTATAATGACTCACACTTTTTATAATGACTTGCAATTTTTATGATGACTTGCACTTTTTATAATGACTTGCACTTTTTATAATGACTTCCTCATTTTACAATGACTTGCACTTTCTATGATGACTTCCTTTTTTAATAATGACTTGCACTCCTTATAATGACTTGCATTTCTTATAATACACTTTTTATAATGACTCACACTTTTTATAACGACTTGCACTTTTTATGATGACTTGCACTATTTATAATAACTTGCACTTTTTATAATGACTTGCACTTTTTATAATGACTTCCACATTTTACAATGACTTGCACTTTTTATGATGACTTCCTTTTTTTTATAATGACTTGCACTCCTTGTTATGACTTGCACTTTTTATAATGACTCACACTTTTTATAATTACTCACACTTTTTATAATGACTTGCAATTTTTATGATGATTTGCACTTTTTATAATGACTTGCACTCTTTATAATGACTTCCACATTGATGATGACTTCCTTTATTTTAATAATGACTTGCACTCCTTGTAATTACTTGCACTTTTTATAATGCACTTTTTATAATTACTCACACTTTTTATAATGACTTGCATTTTTTATGATAACTTGCACTATTTATAATAACTTGCACTTTTTATAATGACTTGCACTTTTTATAATGACTTCCACATTTTACAATGACTTGCACTTTCTATGATGACTTCCTTTTTTTATAATGACTTGCACTCCTTATAATGACTTGCATTTCTTATAATACACTTTTTATAATGACTCACACTTTTTATAATGACTTGCACTTTTTATGATGACTCGCACTTTTTATGATGATTTGCAATTTTATTAATGACTTGCACTTTTTATGATGACTTGCACTTTTTATAATCACTTGCACTTTTTATGATGACTTGCACTTTTTATGATGACTTGCACTTTTTTCCTTATTAATATAATATATATGAAAGTAACTCTGTTACCTTTTCATGTTCAAACCGTTGAATGCATTAAGATGAAATTTGGCATAAAGATAGTTTAAAATTCGAGGCATAACATAGGGTGGGTTTTTGTTTTTGGAAATGAGCGTATTGAATGGTAAAAGGTGGTCGAAAATTTGTATAGCCATATGAAATTATTATACTGATAATTAAAAACGTTTTAAACTCTGATCCAGTAAAAATACAACACAGCATTGACATAACATACGCATTACCTGAAATTTCACATATTCTTCGCGGAGAAAGTCGCGTATAAAAGCCAGTATTATATAAAATCATGAAGACACTATTAATATCATCTTAAGAAGCCATGAGGTCGTTCCTCTATTAGGAAAATATTGGCTGCTTTTTATGGTAGAAGAATGAAAGAAATTGGCACTTCTGGTAGTATTTCAATTTATGGTAAATTTGTCATATATCATTTCCTGGGGATGAAATAACGGAAAAACTGATACTTTTAGTATTTGTGTACTATTGGTATTTTTTTTCTCGTCAAAAATGTGGTTTAGCAATAGTTTACAATAAAATTTCAAACCAAAAAAAAAATTAGGCTTAGGTATTATGGAACAAAAAATTTAAAAAAATGGCACATGAAAAAAATAATTCAATGGCAACACGGCTATTAATTAAATACAAAACCGTCAACGGATTGATATAGTTCTCGTATGCAATTTCCTAACAAAATTTTTACAAATAACTATTATCACATTAAATTAAGCTTGAAAGCATTAGTAAAGTGTATCGGCCTTCCAAAACAGCTGTTCTGTTCTGCTATGCAAATTGTATAATTAAAGTCGATGTTGACTTTCCATAGTGCCTTGGAATATTTATCATGTCTTTCTGAATTTAAAGAAATATTCGAACAATTAGCCAGTCAATCTTAATTGAATTTAATATATGTATGTAGCAATACGAATGTCCGATAAAAATACTTACATAATAATAGTTTTAAACTAATATTTTGAAAATAAATGCCACTAAGTTGCTTGCAAAATGTTACTGACTTCGAGTAATGGCTTAGATAAATATTTATTTTTGGCACTAAATAGACTTATTGTTATTATTATTGATTTATAAAATGAATGGCATAAAAACCACTCATTGTTGTCCATTATTAAACTAAATTTTTGATATATTTTAAAAACAGTTTTAAAGAAAATATTTTTGCTATTTCAAAACCTTTGTTTTTTCTCACATCATCTGCTAAATTAAAAAGGATACAGCGACACGTATGCATGTAAATGTAGTAGATTTCCATGTATTTTCAATACCCTAAAAACTCTTTATGAAAACTACAAAGTTTATTTTCAGACCTTTTGTTTTTTGGCAAACAATTCTCAACCAATCTATAGTTGAAATTGAAAAGTTAATTGAAATCATGTGATATCGAATGCGTGTTAATAACAGCTTCTTTCCATGTTTTCAAAATCTTACATTTTCACTTATTTCTTGTTGTCTTTTATTGTTTCGTACAAGTTTGATTTTTCTTTAGGGGGAAATGAAAACAATAAAAGTATAACAGAATAAAAATAGATTGCAATTTTTGTAACTTTCAAAGTTATTAAATTTATGCAAAATGGAAAAAGAAACTATAAAAATATTACTTCATGTTGTTGGGAATATCTTCAAGAATAGTTTAGTTCAGCAGAGAGAAATCATAAAATTTTTTTAATGTATTTTAAAAATACCAATTGGGGAGACACTTTAAAATTATTTAAATATTACGAAATTAATTGATTATTATATAAATTGTACAAACAAATTTATATGATAAAATTAAACATTTTTAAGAAAAGTTTGTGCTCAAAATGATATTCTATTTCATCGACTTCGATAAATTTAATTGTTCCTCTAAGGACTGTCTCTTCATACATATAAAAAAAATATTTCACTCTTCCTACAAACCTGCAGTATTTAAGAATATTTTTTGTCATCTTTGGGAATTACACTAGTTAGCAAATTAAAAATAATCTTAGATCATACTTTTATTTCAAGGGTTTTACCGGTATTAAGGAATATATAGCTCTTGATGTTCTTCAATACATCCAATTTCCTTACTATTAGTACCGCTTATATTCGACCGAATATAGGGCGCATCTCCCATTTACGTATATTTTAGTGTTACTTGATCGTATACAAGAGACATCGAAAAGTCGCTACAATATGGCGTTTGTTTTGTTGTTTTATCGTTATGGAAATGGGAGGTGCTTTAATGAAATCAGCATTTTGTTCCACGGAAATTATTCCCTTCTACGTACAACATTTTTGCATTAAATTTTTCATTAAAATTGAATCTATTTGTGGTCGATATGACACATTCCTTGTTCTGTCGTATTGCCAGTTTGTGAGTTAAAGTATCTGCAGCAATTGTTTCCACCATATGTTTTTATACCCTCCAAAAGAGAATTGGAGGATATATTCACTTTGTCATTCCGTTTGTAATGGAAGTATAAAGTATATATAGTATGTAGTAAGCATTTTCACGAACATATTGCTATATTAAATTGAATTAAGATTCATGGGCTAATTGTTAACATCAGGTTGATACAGTTCTCGGATTCTTTTTCACAATAAAATTTGTGTAAATAGGAACTGTTATCACATTCAACTAAGCCACCTAATAAGTGGTGACAAACACAATACACATGAGCACTGATGATGAAAGGGTTGCGGCTTTCGAAAACAGCTGTTCTGCTCTGCTGTGTAAGTTGAATAAAACTTATATTGACTTTCCTATGTACTTTGGCATATATATCATGTCTTTCTGAGATTTAAAAACAAATTTCGAACAATTAGCCTATGAATCTTAATTCAATTTAATATATTTATATATGGTATATTCTTGATCAGTGATGAAATCTACGACGATCTGCGCACGTACGTCCGTCCGTCTGTGGAAATCACGATTCAATCCAAACTAAAATAGCCAGACTATTGAAATGAGGTATAAATAAATCTTGAAGTATAGTACAGGTAAAGTTCGGAAATGGGATACATCGGGCAAGAGGCAAAAAGTTGCCCTAAGAAAAAATAAACCAACCTCTAAAAAACAACAAAATTTTTTAAGTTTTTTTGTAATTTTGTTAAGCAAATTATATATTTTTATGTCAAAAAAGATCCAACGCGTTAAACTTGGAGCCACAAAATCAAACAAATTATTTTTTTGACCACGCCCCCTTTACTGGGGGTTATTATATTCATAAATAGTTTAAAAATTTAACAAATTGTTTTACTTAAGCCTACATTCCTTAAAAATAACATTTTTAAGCTTTAATTACGAAGCTGAGACGTAACCTGGTACTCCTCTGCCCTACTACCTTCTGCCCCTTTGCCCTCTAAATGACCCTATCAAAGAAAAAAAAAGTTTTTTTAATAAATTTTACATTTAATTATTCCTTAACCCTTATTTTTGAAGTTTTATGGCAAAGGTGAAATGTCTCCCCCACGGCCCTTGCCAGAGAGAACCCGATAAAATACAGTTTTAATGTCCTCCAAAGAGAATTGCATCCTATAAAGTATATATATTCTTGATCAGTGATGAAGTCTGAGACGATTTAGCAAGACCCATACATTTGTCTGTGGAAAACATGATATAGTCTATTTTTGGACCCCGCCTCCTTTAGTGGGAGTTGACTTACGATATTATATGCAAAAATAGTGTAAATATTGAACAATTTGTATTCCTTAAGCCTATAAGAAGCTGAGATGTTCTCTGATGCTGCAGAGGTGAAACGTCTCCCCCACGGGCCTTCCCGGAATGACTCTGTCAAAAAAGAGATTTAAAATTGGGTACAGAGATGTCTTAAAGGAACTGTGTCCCACCAAGTTAAACATTTTAAATTTACTTACTGAATAATTGGAGGGCATATAAGATTCGACCCTGTCGAATATAACGTTTTTATTTGTTTGTTTTTATTTTTTTGTTTATTTTTTATTTTAAGCAGATATTTAGATAAGCCAGCAGCAGATTTCAAAAACTCACAGAATTTCTGAGATTGTACACAAACTTTCAAGAACCAATTGAGAATCACAAAATATATAGGCTTAAAATATTTTAAAATAAAAACGCAGCGAACGAATTCGTTTTTATATTAAATTGAATTAAGATTCTATAGGCTAATTGTTCGAAATTTTTAATTTAAATCTCAGAAAGACATGATAAATATTCCAAGGCACAAAGGCAAGTCAACATCAGTTTTTTGTTATTCAACTTACACAGCAGAGCAGAACAGCTGTTTTCGAAAGACCCAACCCTTTCATCATCAGTGCTCATGTGTATTGTGTTTGTCACCACTTACTTTTTTATTTTATTTCTCATTTTTATGTTTAAACATTTGTTTATTTATTTTGCTTTTTTAATTATTTATTTTTCTAATTTTATTTTTGTTGGTATTATAACTTGTTTTGGCCGAGTAATTTAATGTGTTCTGGTGACATAAGCTCGTTCCCGAAGCCCTTTTATTTTTGTGAGCCACCCGCTCTTTACACAGGGCTCAACCTTTTGTGGTTGAGTTGCCAGTGAACCGCACCAGGCATTACAGAGAGAATTCGTTATTTGTCCGAACAGTTCATATGTGGAACAATGCTAATGAATAGATCTTTTCTGCCAGTTTTCGTGTCGGTTCTCATTATTTTCTCTGTTTTTGGATCCTATGATGCCCTGAATAATACATAATATAAGAATAAAATTTTCAAGATGTAGAAAAATTTTAAAATACATTTCTCAAAATTAGTAACAGAAGGAGACTTTGGAAATCTGATTGCCTGAAGAGGGAACTTGCAGCGTGTTTGAGGGACACAAAATAAAGGGAGAAAATTAAGACAATGGCGCACTTCCTCTGTCGCTGTATACCTTTTCTTATCCAAATTTTTGTGATTAATACTATATTTTATTTGTGGAAGAGGTAAATACAAATGCGCCAGAATAGGCAAAGAAAGTCAATGACTTTTTTAATCAATAACAATAAGATTAATTGTTGTACTAATTACTGATTTCGTATCACTTCAGACACGCTCGTAATACATTGCTTTTGAGTTTAAGTCAAACTATGAGAAATCTGTAAACTAGTGTTATTTGCTACAACTAAAATTAATAAATTTTTGCCATAAATGAATTGATTATTGCTGGCGTTTTTATAAAAGGAAAATAATATATTTATTCAACTTATTGCAATGAATTAATTTTTAATTACGTCTAATTTATGCAATTGAAATGTAAAAGCTATTTTCTTTTACATTTTCTTGCTATTCCACCAACAATTTTCGTTTATAAAATACAAGATAAATCATGAGTCATCTGCATTGACAACAAGATGCAATATTGAATGCCGCATGGGAATTATAAATATATGCAGAGTGAGACGAGATGAAAAGAGAAATTGTACTAAAAGTAAAATTGGCATTTATTCGAGTAGTGTGTCATAGCATTAGTTTTTTTTTCCTTTCATTCTTTGTTTTATTTTTCATTGTTTAATGTGGCTGCAGAAAATCCGACAACGTCAAAAGCATATACTTGTAAATAAATATAAATATACTTATATATAAAATAGATATTGTTGTATTAGAGCTTTATGTGTTGGGATTAAATGTACACTCTTTGATCGCTGTCAAATGGTTCATCGGCTACACTCAATTTTACAGATGTAAGCAATTTATCGAGTCTTAATACATTGGGGGCACTCACAACATGTGGTATGTTGTAAGCCAGTTTAATTTTTTATATTATTTTGGTTTATAAAGGGTGTTTTTATAAGAGCTTGCTGATTTGAAATAATTTCTTGTCATTTAACATTTAAATATAATTTCGGGCATACGGCCACCACGACTATTTTGCACAAAGGTCATTCTGGAGGTCCAATTTTCGACCACCTTTTCAAGCATTTGAGGGCGTATTTCAGCAATGACACGTTGAATACTGGTTTCCAAAGCGTCAATCCTTTCTGGTTTATCCACGTAAACCAATGATTTCAGGTATCCCCACAAAAAATAATCGAGTGGCGTCAAATCACACGAACGCGGAGGCCAATTCACCGGTCCATTTCTCGAAATAATGTTGTCGTTGAAATGTTCTTTCAATAAGTCCATTGTTTCGCCCGCAGTATGACAAGTGGCACCATCCTGTTGAAACCACATTTCGTTTACATCCATATCTTGAAGTTCTGGCACCAAAAATTCATTGATCATGATTCTGTATCGATTTCCAGTCACGGTAACGCGTCGGCCTTCCTCATTTTTAAAGAAATAAGGACCGATGATTCCACCAGCCCATAGACCACACCAAACAGTACATTTATCGGGATGCATTGGTAATTCTTGAACGGCGTGTGGATTATCTTTACGGCAATTTTGCTTGTTGACAGATCCATTCAACCAAAAATGCGCCTCATCACTGAAGAGAATTTTGCGGTAAAAAAGCGGATAAACATTTTTAATTGAACACTGTTTTTGAAAATAAATTTCCACGATTTGAAAGCGTTGTTCTGGAGTTAACCTGTTCATGATGATTTTGCAAACAATACTGAGTAGAGACGTCACTTTAAACTGTCAAAACAGCTGTCAGACAACAGAGTGATTCGTATAAAAAAAACTTCATAAAAAAATACCCTTTATAAGCGACAAAACAATAAAACTCACCAACGATATTTAATTGATCTGTCGCTTTTTTTTTTTTTTTTTGGAAAATTTCGATAAAAAAATATGTAAAAACTATTCAAATGGCGAAAAGGATATTGTAAAATTTTCTTCACTTGACTACAGAATACAAAAGAATACAACGGAAAATAAGTTTTTTACACAAAAGCATAACAAACAATTCTTTGAGAAAAAATAAAATTTTCGGAACATGAAACTAGTTTTAAAATTGATTCCTTCGTCGGCCCTATTGCAAAAAAAAAATTACCCCGCGAAAAAAATATTGAAATAGCTATAAAACATCTTTATCTGCTTATCTATTTTTATCTATTCGCAATGCACTGCCTTGAATTAAAATAAAAAAATCTTAAGCCAAACTTTATATTTTGCAAACACAATAAAAATTTTCAAAACTCTGTAGCACTTAATTCAAAATTTCTAAAGCCGAAATAGGTCTAAGAATTAAAAAATAAAAATTTCAGTGCATATATGAAGAATTCGCAAAGAACCTGCTGCAGAAATATCCTTTATATTTGTTACACACTTGCGTTAGAAAAGTCTAATAGCGGAAATTTCATAGCAAAAAGAATTCTAAAATAAGTGAGACTATATTATTTTACGTATTTTACCAGGAAGCAAATAACTTAACACTTCTGTGCCAAATATGAATTGCATTTCGCATTCAAGCGTGCAACACGAGGAACAGGTGTATACATTATTATTCTTGGGATTTTATAAATATTTCTTTTCTTTATTTAATAAATTTTATGTGTCATTAAATAAATTCTTCCTATAAGATGAAAAGAAAGAAAACACAAAGACATAATCAGTTGTGAACACACTGAGCACAATACGGACTAAAGTTATATTCTTTATAACCGATTTTTTATTTTTTAAAATATTGTCTCCATTTGAAGCTAAGGGAATCGAAACTTATTACCCAATTCCTTACAATTATTTAAAGATTTATAAATAATGTTTTATAAAAAAAATTTCTGTGCAATAATTTACTTACATAATTTTCAACAATAATTTTGGTCTCCTAAAATCGAGAATTTCGTAAATACCAGGATTCTGAGACAACATCAAAGAATCTCTGATAAGACGACGGCTGATATTGATGAACTACGAGTAAAATTCAATAATTATTGCATAGACTAGTTGTTCGAAAACGTCTTTACAGACATGTCATATATTCCAAGTTTAATTTATCTAACTTACACAGCAGAGCAGAATAGCAGTTTTCGAAAGCCGCTACACTTTCATCATGTGTATTTTTGTTTGTTATTAATTCTCAGGTAACTGAGTTGAATATTACACTTTTAAGCGGAATGTCTAGAGTTCGACTCCGCGCTCAGTCATAAATATTGTGTTGAATTCTTCTGACCAGTGCGAGTGCATGGCTGTGTTAGTTGTCACTGAATGTAACTGGCAGGGATTGACTCTAAAGTGCTGCCAAACAGCACTCCCCTTTATCGGCCCTGTAGGAAAAGTAATTGCTAAATAGGTACAAAATATTCTCTTTCTTCCCATCTTTCGTCATCTATGCATATGTAGGGATCATCCGCTGAGTGCTGGTCGATCGGGATGCATCTTGAATACCCTTCAAATTGGAACAGCATTATCAGTTTAATAATGAAAAATAATTTCATTCAAATGGCTGCCTCGGCTGGCCATGCAATTGTCTCTGGCTTGTCGGCGTAACACTTATCTTTGACGGCACCCCACAAATAATAGTCCAATGGTGTCAAATCGCAGCTCCGAGGTGGCCAAACGACATCAGCTCTGCACCTGATAATGCAAAATATCGAGTGTAGCTTCGGCTGTGTGCCACGTACCGCCGACCTGTTGAAACCAAATATTGCCAATATCCTTCTTTTCAATTTTTGTGAACAAAAATTCATTCAACATGGCCCGATAACGATCGCCATTGACTGTAACGGCCACTCCTTGCTCATTTTCGAAGAAAAATGGCCCAATTATGCCTCTGGACTAAAATCCGCACCAAACAGTGACTCGTTTTTGTTGCGTCGGCTTTTCAATGTATGCGTGCGAATTTTATGTGCCCCAAAAGCGACAATTTTGCTTGTTTACATGCCCGCCAAGATCAAAATGAGCTTCATCTGAAAAGATGATTTTTTTTTGCAAAAACGGCATCCTCTGTAAGTCGATCGCAGGCCCACTTAGTGAAGCGAAAACGCATTGGATGGTCAACTATATTCGTTCAGCGGAAGGATAAAACTAATTATGTGTCAAATCAGACATGAGCTAAATGTTACCATTCACGAAATAAGCACTAGTTGAAAAAAAAACGTTAGATGGCGGACCCTTTATTATTTGCTTAACAAAAATAACAAAAAAAAATATTTAAAAACTTTATTTTCTACAGGTTGGTTTAGTTCTTCTTAGGGAAACTTTTTTGCCTCCAGCCCGATTCAGCCCATTTACGAATTTGACTTGTCCTATCCTTCAAGATATATTTATATTAAATTTCAGGGGTCTGACTGTTTTCATTGGGGCTTAATCGTGATTTCCACAGACGGAAGGACGCACAGACGGGCATGCTCAGATCGTCTTAGATTTCATCACTGATCAAGAATGTACATATACTTTATGGGGTCTTGGAGGGATATTTCACTGCGTTACATACGGAATGACAAAGTGAATATACGCCAATTCTTCTTTGTAGTGTATAAAAATTTATTTGATTGGTAGTTTTAATAATTTACCTAAAAATTTGATGGATAAATCTGTATATCCTAAACAAAAAATTAATTATCGTATGTAAACATCAACAAATATTAAGTGAAGCTTAAAGTGTTATTTTGAAAGTTGAAATCCTTCAATGTCCTTCAGGCAGTTTCCGTGGGAACCCATCTTATTATATATATATATATATATATATATATATATATATATATATATATATATATATATATACTGACCTAGAGACGAATCTCTCCTAATATATTTGAGGCTGTATACCCGCAGTATCAGCGAAATTTGCTGTGGAACGTTTTGAAGCCATATTTCTGTACTCCAAAAATGGTGACATTTTGTCATTTCATTTGTTTTCACTCATGTCATATCATTTACAATCCATCAACTAAAAATTACAAGGAAATGTTCCCATATAATAAAGCCTAGATTAAAATTTTTTAATAAATTAAATCATATGCTACATACATATATATTTTAAGTATTTTATGTTGTGCACTGTAAGGTCTGACTGCATTTATTTAAAAAAAAAATAAAATATATATATTTTAATAGACAGAAAACAATTTTCGTATATACCAAACATGATGCAGTCGATCATCATTATAAATACTATGACAAGAACAGTAGTGTATCCACCGCAGACGTTTGCAATAGGTACAACGAACGTACTTGTGAATATATTTTAAATACAAATGCAAACGACAACGAAAAATACTTAGCATGAGTCATCGTTTAAGTTTTTGTTGTCTAATACCGCATCAGCATTACTTTTTGTGTTGTTCTGCATTTTTGGGATGCAAATGCGTACATATTTTAGATATAATATCGTACTGCATCTTTGAAAATGTGGACTTGTTGCTCTTGCAGTGCATTTGTTTTAGTGGAGCGGCATTTATTTAAAGTCAACTTAAAAGTTAGGGTTTTAGGTATTGTGCGAAATGTTTCATATAAACACTATTTGTGTACATCAAAAAAAGGGCATTCAAAACGATATTTTTATTGTTTAATAGGCCACTAGATTACGGATTACATTTAGCAAAAAAAGAAAAGGGACCTTGTGGCTTTATTTTTGGAAAAAGAGGGCAGTCAGTTACATCTGGGTTAAAATGATCGGATGTTTTTATTGCACCCTCAAAGATCTAACTTATGAGATATAGGTACGGTGACATTATTTTTCAACCCAAAAAAGAGGACATTTAGATATGTAATAAAAATTGTTTTTACTATTTACAGTCAATTGCATATATTCCAGGCATGGCCGACTTACTTCCACATATATTAATATTTTTTAAACAAAATATGCCCAGAACTTAATATACATGCAGAAATATCACAGTCATTTGAGAAAAAGATTATAATTTCTATTGGCGATTTTGACTTTTATTGTCTTGAGAAAATAAAACTTTTAATTTAATTTTATTTTAAACAAAAAATTATTAATAATAAAAAACAAAAGGACAATAAAGGACATTTCAATTAAAACAAGTAAAAACGTTATATTCGACCGGGTCGAATCTTAAATACCCTCCAAATATTTAGTAAGTGAATTTAAAATGTTTAACTTGGTGGGACAGAGTTCCTTTATATAATATCATACGTTAACGCTCACTAAAGGGGGCGGGGTTTAAAAATAGACAATATCAAGTTTTCCACAGACGAATGTATGGGCATTGCTAGACCGTCTTAGACTTCACCACTGATCAAGAATATACATATTTACTTTATAGGGTCCAATTCTCTTTGGAGGGTATAAAAACTGTATTTTGGTGTGGTCGCTCTGGCAAGGGCTGTGGGGGAAACATTTCACCTTTGTCATAAAACTCTAAACATAAATGTTTGGGATAATTATATACAAAATTAAAATTTATTTTTTTTTGATAGGGTCATTTAGAGGGCAAAGGGGGAGAGGGGGTAGGGCAGAAACAGGTAGACATAAAACTCTAAAATTAAATGCTTGGGATGATTATACACAAAATTAAAAAAAAATTTTATTTATTTTTGATAGGGTCATTTAGCGGGCAAAGGGGGAGGAGGGGGTAGGGCAGCAACAGGCAGTCATAAAACTCTAAAGATAAATGCTTGGGATGATTATATACAAAATTAAAAAAAAAAATTTGTTTTTGGTAGGGTCATTTAGGGGGCGAAGGGGAAGGGGGGGGGTAGGGCAGAGTAGTACCAGGTTTCGTCTCAGCTTCGCCATTAAAGCTTAAAAATGTCATTTTTAAGGGATGTATTCTTAAGTAAAAAAAAATGTGTCTATAATAACGCCCACTAAAGTGGGCGGGGTCAAAAAATATTTTTATTTTATTTTATGGCTCCAAGTTTAAGGCGTTGGACCGTATTTGACATAAAAATATATCATTTGCTTAACAAAATAACCAAAAAACTTTAAAAATTATGTTGTTTTTTCTGGGTTGGTTTAGTTCTTCTTGGGGGAACTTCTTTCCCTCTTGCCCGATTTAACCCATCTTCGAAGTTAACCTGATCAAAGCCTTAAAACATATTTATACCCAATTTCAAGAGTCTAGCTCTTTTCGTTTGGACTGAAACGTGATTTCCATAGACGGACGGACGTACATGCTCAGTTCGTGTTAGATTTCGTCACTGATCAAGAATATATATACTTTATGGTAGACTTGTGTCCAACTAGCTCATTCGCTCAGTTTTGACAAGAACCTCTGATCGAACCCATTTAAATTACATAGGTTTGATCAGAGGTTCTTGTCAAAACTGAGCGAATGAGCTAGTTGGACACAAGTCTACTTAATGGGGTCTGAGATGGATATTTCGATGCGTTACAAACGGAATGACAAAGTGAATATACCCTCCAAATTCTTTTTTGGAGGGTATAAAAAGGACACTTTAATTTTTGTTTATCTAAGAGGACATCATGTAAAAAGAGAGGACTGTCCTCTTAAAAAAAGGACGAATGATCATCGTAGGTATAGGTTTTGTTCACTGATTTATTAGAGTATAATGGAAAAATATGCTGATTGGAAAAACCAATTGCAGTCTTGGTGGGCCAATAATCAGCTCGACCTCTTTGACAGTCATTTTGTTTTACTTAGACCAGCACTCAGGATATAAGCCATGGAATAAAATATGGACATGCATTTTTTATATATTTTACAGATTCTTACATCCTTCAACAATAAGTAACCCTTTACCAACACAATCCTAGTGATTAGTTATTAAATTTGTATATCTCAGCGGCAAAATATTATGTTGACATTCAGATAACAATTTCCTATTTATTTAAATACTTTGGGTTTATGTAAACAATACCGACTTCTTTTTTTCATGCATTTTTGTACATAAAGCCTGAGATGCATGCACAAGTACTCGTACATAAAAGTAAAGAACTAGTCTTTGTATTCAAATAATAAATCTACTAAATGTAGGAGTTTTGTGCATTATTTGTATAAAATATCGTGTATAAAGACTTGACAGCTTTTTATATTCATGTTTATGAATTTGTTTTTATTTTTATTAAATCAGAAAGTGCAACTTTTGCAGCCAAAACTTTTGCTTAAGCAGACGCAACGAAACTAAACAAAAGTTATGAGGCAAGTTTTATTATTTTGTAGCAGTAAAATGTTACTGCTTTCCTTTTTAAACAAATATAGAGAGGGGGGCTACATTCCAGTCATATTAAATAAAGTGTTTTCCTCCATCAAAGTGAGTTTTTCAAGCCCATTATGGGAACGGGAACCACATTTATAATCCTGTAGGATGTTCAATAAAGTATTGCCAGTCAGTATGTATTAGCTTCTATGTCATTCGTACCAGAAGAAAAACTTTCTTGCATATTTATATTGTGGGTGCTGTTGGCTGAAGTAGTAGAACACGAGAATATGAAGCGGATGGTCGTGAGTTCGAGCCCGCGCTGAGTCATGAAATATTGTGTTGAATTCTTCTGATCAGCATTAGTGCGTGATTGTGTTAGTTGTTGCCAGCCTGTTTCAATGATGAAGACATAGTCACTGGTCACTGAACATAATTTTCAGCAAGTGACACTATCATGTACTAAAAAAGCAGAGTAACAGCACCCACCTGTAGCAAAAATTAGCCGGCGAAGTAAAAGGTTGAAATAGCTACAAAAACAACTGTCTATCTTCTCATCTTTCCTAATCTGTACCCTCAATACTATCCCCTCATTTTCAGTTCTGGCGCAATGCATTGCATATATAGGGGTCATCCCCTGAGCGCTGGTCCTACTCCTAAAAAAAAAAAAAAAATAAAGAAATATTTTTTAAGAAAAATTAAAGTTCGCATAACATATAAATTGCTTAAAATTAAACCACAAACTCTCTTATTTTTATACAACTGAAAGAAGTTATTGTCAGGGGCTACCAATATGGCGAAGTTTCACCTTGTGTAGTTCAAACTTTACAAATCTGTAATTTTGTCACTGTGCAACTTTTAAAGTTTTATATTGAAACAACATGAAACACTACACAACAAACAACACACGTACATAAGCAACTGCTGAGTTTGTCGGGCTGTTTAGCGAAAAATAGCAGCAGGAAAGCATTTTTACTTTGGAATTGAAAATGTGACTTTTTAATATTGTTTAGAATACATTAAATTTTTTTTCTAGTTAAAGTGCTAAAAGTAATTTCAAACTTTCAAAGTAAAAGTGTTTAAAGAACAAAAAAATAGTTGGGAGTAAAACTCTAAGTAAAGAAGGAGGTTGTTGCGTAGAAAAAAATTCTCATTTTGTTTAACTACTGAATTTACCTCGTTTTATTTTAAATTACTTAGGTTCCCCCGATATTTGCATACATTTATAATATTATATTGTTATTGTTATATCGGGTGGTAAGAATATTGAGATCCAAGTGGATGGTACATACGAAATAATAACATCCACTTGGATCTCAATATTCCTACCATCCGAGAAGAGATTAAAAAATCGTGTACGAGCTACATTGCAAAAGTTACTGATCATCCCAATCCATTAGCGAGGGACTTGCTTTTATTTGAGGGACATAGGCGTCTGAAACTGGTGCAAACTTTTGATTTGGCAACATAATTCTCCTTTTTTTTCGAACAGAAAGTTGAGTGCTGCAGTGGCAGTATCAACTTAAATAATTTGTTAGGTTAAGATTTTAATACTTATTGTGAATGACGTATAGTCAGATTCAATAATAAAAATTAAGTTAAAAAAAAAAAAATTGTATAATAACAATGGTTTGTGTTTCTTCAAAGTCTACAAAATAAAGTTAAAAAATTATGTTGATATAAATAATGGGTAATCCATTTCGAGGTTGCCTACTTTTTTAAAGAAAAACACACAGAAAATTCAAATTTAATGGAGAAAGTTTATTATCATTTGAAAGAACATTCTTGGGCATTAATTTTTTTAAGATTATGTCTTATCAAATGTTAGCCGTTGCTACGTCGCAGATGGTCCATCCATTAAGTCCAACTTTCGATGACTCGGTCGAGCATTTCGACTGGTAACTGGCGAATGACACGCGTGCTGTTTTCCTCCAAGGCCTAAATCGCAGCGGGTTTGTCGACATAAACTTTATACTTTACATGTCCCCACAGGAAAAAGTCTTACCGTGTGATATCACACGATCTTGGTACCCAAAACGTGAAATTATGTGCTCACCGAAATGTTCTCTCAATAATTCCATTGATTGATGCGATATGTGAGAAGTGGCGCCGTCTTGTTGAAACCAAATGTCGTCGAGATCACGAGCTTCACTTTAAGGCATCAAATAGTCGGTTATCATGTCCGAGGTGCTGCGAACTGCGCCGAATCGACTCTCCACGGTCTTCGTGTGCACTCACAGCTACGGCCGCTATATTTTCTTCACAGCATCCTGGACGTGGTCTAATCGGTCGAATATTATCCAATAATGAATGCTGGGTCTCAAAATGGGTGATGGTGTTGCGAATAGTACGATCAGTAGGCCGATTATGTTGGCCATAAGTTAAGCGAAGTGCACGAAACACAGTCCTCACAGAACGTGATTTTTCGTAATAAAGTTGAACGATTTGTAAACGTTGTTCAGTCGTAAGTTTTTCCATTATGAAATGTCAAAAAAAATATTCATCAGTGACATAATTGCAGTGTTCTTTTTATTTCCCATTGAATCAAACCCGGCCTGAACATAAGCGTGTTTTTTAGAATGTCACAACACCAGACTAACGCGTGCAAATTGTGGAAATTTTTAACGCAAAATAATTGTTCTATTCGTCAAACTCATCGTGTACTTCTTCCATTTTATGGCCTACATGATCGTCCTTCAGAGCGGCTAATTCGAAGGACAGTATATCGTCATCGATCCATATCTACTGTTACTGTATAAGAACGCATTCAAGATGATCCTAATCAATCAATTCGTCGCCATACTCAGCAACCGGGACCTAGTCCTTAAACCTTATGGGAGATTTCGTTAGTTGTTGGAAATTGGTTTTCCAGATTGCGCCTTCTAGGCGCCAGCTGTGGCGGCCATATAACAGAAATCATATCTAAACATTAATTTCATAAAATTTTCTTTCCATTAAAGCCCGTTTCATTGATATTAAATATATATTTCGTTGTTTTATTATGATTTAAACTTGTATCACTCCATAAAAAACACCCTTTATAAACAATAATTGACGTGGTTCTCTCCTTAATAAGTTATTATAGAACATTCATGAAATCTTTCAATTCCATTTAGAAATGGACGTCTTTCTTTAATATTTTTTTAACAGAAAACTATGAAATCAGACTTAATTTCTTCTGCTGATTCCATTCATCATATGAATGATCTTATTTTGATGTGTTAACATCTATACGCGTGCCTCTAGGGCAGTAAACTATCAGTTTCAATACATACGCAAGTGTAAGTGTAAGAGTTTGTTTGTTTGTTGTTGTTGCTTGGCAGTCGGTATTGAAAGTGATTATTGGGCGATTTTCATATAATTTTCCCACGCGATTTTCTCCGGAAATTCATAGCCGATTTTATTAATTTTTGGATTAAAACGCTAGTGCGGGTTTCGACGAAGAGTTTAGGCCAAAAATTAAGGCGATCCGATATCGGCGAGCGGAAATTTAAGTGTTTCAATTTGGAGTATTAATTTGGAGTAATATTAAAAAAGTGTTTTATGTTGATCTTCGGTTTTGTCTTATGCATAGCAAAGAGAATAGTGACGTGGTTATACGTACATATATAAAAATTAAATAGCAAGACAGCAACGTATGTAGCTTATGTACAAACATAACAATGTATGTATGTACATTTGTCTGTTGCTTTGCATTCTCTTTGTTTTTTGTGGCTTTAATATAAAATAAATTAACAAAAAGGTGTTAACACATCGCCCGTGAGTTCGAACACTCATTGATTTTTATTTTTTTTTATCTTGGACCAGCAGTCAGAGGATGACCCCTATATATGTAATGCATTGTACCGGAACTGAAAACGAGGGGATAGTATTGAGGAGACAGATTAGGAAAGATGAGAAAATAGACAGTTTTTTTTTTAGCTATTTCAATCGTTTTACTTCGCCGGCTAATTTTTGCTACAGGACCGACGAAGGAACGTGCTGCTGTTACTCTCCTTTTTAGTGCATGATAGTGTCAGCCGGTGCCAATTATGTTCAGTGACCAGTGACTATGCCTTCATCATTGAAATAGGCTGGCAATAACTAACACAACCATGCACTAGTACTGATCAGAAGAATTCAACACAATATTTCATGACTCAGCGCGGGCTCGAACTCACGACCCTCCGCTTCATAGTCTCGTGTTCTACTACTTCAGCTAACAACACCCATTTCCTATTCTTATTTATTTATATATTTCTGAAGAACTAAAATATGGAATGAATTCCCTGTCCTAACATAATTTATATATGATATATACCAAGAATGATAAAATAAAGATTACGCCTTGCGCATGATTTACCGTTTGATGACGTATTTTTTCCCTCGAAGAGATTGCCAAATGTTTATTATATGCAAAACTAATACTTCCTCGTACAAAAGTAATATTTTATGTAAAATTTGGCAACTCTTCACTTAATTTACTCAGAGAGATTTCCAATTTACTCAGAGAGATTTCCAACAAGCAAATGAAATCGGATTTATGAAAGTGCAAGTTTTGTGTTATATTTTATTATAAACTGTGTTATATTTTAAAATAAATATATTAAAATAATTATTAATAACTTAAAGTGTAAAAAACTTATTAAAACTTCATTTTTAAATCTCATAAATTGTAAACAAAAAACCTAAATTAAAGAGAAAAGAAAACAAAAAGAGCAAGCATGAAATGTGCAGTGGGCAATTGCAAACAAAGTAACAGCAAAAAAAAACAAGTGAGAAATAATTGTGTTAAAATGTAAATCAAAAATGTTATCAAAATTTTGTTTGTTTTCAAAAAGCTGTGTCATTTTATAATTTTCCAAGAGATGAAGCTCAAAGGAAGTTATGGCTGATATATTGCAAGCAAAAAAATTTGTTGTGAATGGGGAAAAAAGAAAAATAATTAGCACTTGGGTTCAATATTTATATAAAATAACTAAATTAACAATTTCAAATAAAAACAAGTGGAAAATAAAATAATTTTTTAAAATTATTTATTATCAAACAAATTTAATTTGAAAAATCGCAATTTGCCCCACCGTCCTGTTTTTACAATAACATAATAGTTCTCCAGGTGAATTTAATTAGCCAATCAGAAAACATGTTGAGTGACGTCACAGTTCCATCATGCACAGAAAAGTATTTTTATTTCAGCGTGTTGGCGTATTCTTTATTTTATCATTCTTGATATATACAACTGGACATACGCACTAATATAACAATTAGCTTTATATATATTTTATATCTTACTAACTGAAAGTAGCATTTTTTATTAACTAAAACTTGCACTTTTGCGAAGTTTGGCTGCTACAGCAGTGAATTGGCCACCATGCCTTCCAATAAAATTATTCTGCTTTTACACACAAATTTTAAAAATTGAGAATGTAACTTAAATTATATAATATTTTATTGGAACAACAACAAATATTTCCATCTTGAATTTAAAAGTTAAATTCTAAGTAAAATTTTTTAACCCAAAATCATTTAAACGGCAATTCTGCTTGGCGTGTCCAAGCGCTTTGCCAAAAATAACTGGCTGAAGAAGTAAGAAATAAAATAAATATAAATAAAATAGCAAACGAGAGACTCGGTTAAGGCTTGTAGTCGTCAAAAGGCAAATGTTGTACGACTTGACAAATATTTGCGAAACGTGTTTGCCACTAAAATAGATGGTGGCAAATATTGTTGCTGCATAATACTATTTGCATTTGAGAAGAAGAAAAATTATAAAAATACACAGAAGTGCGTTCAAATGTCTCTATTTTAATGTCCTGGCTGCAGTGCACTACAGCAGCAGTCGCGTGCTGGAAAATTATTTAAGTTCTTTTTTCCGCAAACAAACGCAAATAACTTAATAAAGTTTTGTGTTTTTTTGTTTGTTGGAGATAAAATCAAATATAAGAAACTATAGGTAGAAAATACTGAAGTTTTTTCTTATTTTTCTTTCTGGATTAAAGACACCATCTAAATGTAAATGTTGTACAGCGAATGAAAGGGCTTGTATCTGTCAGTACTGGTGGTACATAAAATAAGTGAAATCACCATGACTTTCGCAGAAATGTATTAAATTTTGATAAAAATTTAATAGACAAATGGAATTTTTGTTTTTAGCTACCGTGCATTACATCATTTAGGCTGCTGTTGGCTGAAGTAGCAGAACACGACACTATGAAGCGGAGGGTAGTGAGTTCGGGCCCGCGCTGAGTCAGGAAATATTGTGTTGAATTCTTCTGATCAGCATTAGTGCGTGGTTGTGTTGGTTGTTGCCAGCCTGTTTTCAGTGATGAAGGCATAGTACTGATCACTGGACAATTACTGGCAGCGACTGACCCAATCATGTACTAAAAGCAGAGTAACAGCACCCACCTTCGTCGGCCCTGTAGCAAAAATTAGTCGGCGAAGTAAAAGGTTGAAACAGCTACAAAAAAAAAAAAAAAAAAAAAAAAAAAAACTGTCTGTCTTCTCATCTTTCCTAATCTGTCCTCTTAATACTATCCCCTCGTTTTCAGTTCCAGCGCAATCCATTGCATATATAGGGGACATCCCCTGAGTGCTGGTCCTACTCCTAAAAAAAAAAAATGGTTACGCTTTGAAATATATATATAATTTAATAGAGTTTCAAATGATATATTATCAAGGTCACATTTATTTTATTTAATCTACTGCACTGGCAACACTGGATCTGTTCATTTCCATTCCCAAAAATTAAAATTACTGCAATTAGACTGCAGCCACAAAATCAGTATGGACACACTAACCTGCTGCCATTTTTCTTGTTGGAGTGAACATAATCATTCACCTGTACACACATGTATTCTGTTTTTGGCCGATTGTAGTTGGTAGCCTGCTGTGATGAATGTGTTTGATGCATGACGAGGCCATGGTAAAATCATGATTTTCACATGTACACAAGGTGTTCAGCAACAGTAACTGTCAATGGTGTTTGTCTATGGGTAACTTTAGATCAGGGGTGCCCAAAAGTTCCTTATGGAGTAAACACCAATACATTGAAAGAAGAACTAATTTTTATGCTATATTTTTTGTTGTAAAAGCAAATACATACAAAGCGATATCATACGCTAAACAAAATCTGCACTGATGATCGCTGTCGTCAATGTTTACCAGCAAACTTTACGGAAGTGTTGTTCCTTTCCACTTGCTTTTATACAATGGAGAACAACAAAAAATAATAACTTGTGTGAAGTTATATTTCGAAATATAGAACCCTAGACACAAACCAAGTACGTTAACAGAGCTCTGTTAGCATGTTAACATAGCGCTGTTAAGCATGAAAAATCCGAGTGTTTGTATTCCAAATGGAATACTGGCCACATTTTTAGACCAACCATGAAAAATATTAACGGAACAGACAACCAGATCCATAGCTTTCATAATATATTAATACTTTGGTGTAACTATGCCGATAAGCTTTGATTTATCGTATACACAAATGATCAAATTCTAGACAGGATAAGCCAGGATCCTGGAAAAACGGTAACATGTGTCCGACTAGAGTTTATTTTAAATTGTATTACAGGATGTTAATTTTCCCAACAGGCTATAGGTTCAAATCTACGAAACTGCAAATTATTTTTAATTTTAATAAATGAACGTGATTGCATTCTATTTATTATTTTTGAGAGTGGAATATTAAGAATATTTTTCATAGTCATTAAACCAGCAGAACGGATCAGTAGTGATTTCGAGGCCGCTACGCCATCTCAGCAGCGTTCTTTGTTCAATTTTTCCACTTTTGCAAGTGGTGCTAGTTAGTAGGAATATCAACTATTTAACCAATGTTTTTAACGAAAATTGAATATGAGAAGTTCTCACATCCATTTTTACAAGTTATTACTTTTTGGTTAGTACGAAATTCCTCAACCCTGACGATTAATATTCCCAATATTCCATATATCTCTTTCGACTTTAGAGTTTATTTTGTTTTGTTGCTCTTATGCTCCTGTATCACCTCCAATGGCCATAGCTCTTAACAGTTGGATTTTTAATGGAGAAATATGGATTCTAGTGAAATTTCATATTTGGAATTTCTTTAGAGGATAAATTTCTAGAAAACGGTGGCATGTGGGCGACTAGAGTTTGTTTTGTTTTGTAGCTCTTGTGGTCCTCTATCACCTCCAATGGCCATAACCCTTAACAGTTGGATTTTTAATGGAGAAATATGGATTCTAGTGAAATTTCATATTTGGAATTTCTTTAGAGGATAAATTTCTAGAAAACGGTGGCATGTGGGCGACTAGAGTTTGTTTTGTTCTGTAGCTCTTGTGGTCCTCTATCACCTCCAATGACCATAACCCTTCAGAGTTGCATTTTTAGTAACGAAATATGGATTCTGGTGAGATTTCATATTTTGAATTTATTTAATGAGTGTGAAGGTAACATTTATATTAGCGAAGATGCAATCCGAAATTTGTACCACATCAATTCTGCAGTTAACAGAGCCTCTGTTAACCACTTAACATTTGGAGTAAAATTTGATTTAATTTCATTTGAAAACCAAAATCTAGGAATTGGGACCAGTTCTGCCCAAATTAATGAATAGAAATTATGGCCTAAGATATACTTAAGAAATATACAGTCCCTTGCCAAATTATTAGACGCTCTGCAATATTTCACATAATATATCAGTGCACCGTTTTATTTTTTTATATTGATTAGTTTTTTATTTTTATATTATCCAAACAATTACCGATTTATTGAACATAAATAAAACAGCATTAATTTTAAAAAGCATAAATGTATTAAGTTTTGATGAAAAGTAAAACTAATGTTAGTAAAAGTCAATATTTAGTTGAGCCACCTTTATCCGCTATCAAAGCTTTAACCTTTATGTCAACGGATAAAAAATTATACGTACGTCAACAGAAGCATACCCGGTTATGTTCATACATTTTGTATGGAATTTCTTTTGTTGCTAAGCTTACTTCTGTGTTGATTTGGTTTTACTTATGTTTTGTTAGTATTATCCGATGAATTATGTGCCAGCAATTATGTAGCAGGTCCAATCGTGACAGTTGATGAGCTGTTGGATCCCTTCCGTGATGGTACTGGCTTTACCCAGTACATACCATCAAAACCCGCCAAGTACGGAATTAAAGTATGGTGGGTATGTGACTCCGTCCCGTCCTATCCAATCAAAGGACAAATTTATACAGGATTGCCGTCATCGAGCGAACGGGAAAAAACGTAGGCGAGAGGATAGTGAAGGACTTGTGCGTCTTTTTCGTGGAAGCGGACGGAATATTGTTTGTGACAATTTCTTCACTAGTTATAGCTTAGCGAAAAGTTTAATGAAAGACAGCGGTTTATCAATGTTAAGTACCGTGAATAGAAGAAGAGTGTTTGTACCACCATATTTCTCTTTACCGAAAGGAAGGGAAGTAGAGTCCACTACATTTGATTTCAACAACAATATTACTTTGTGTTCTTATGTAAAAAAAAAACAAGTCGATTTTACTTCTTTCCACAATGCATTATTCATGCGAAGTGCAAGGTCCAAAGAAAAAGACACTCATGGACTTAGATTACAACAAATCTAAAGGTGGCGTCGATAATATGGACAAGTTTTTAGCAAAATCTTCAACAAAGGGACGAACAATTAGATGGCCCTTGGCTTTCTTTTTTATAATATGCTAGACATTGCTGCCCTTGCAGCATATATAATTTACTATGAAAATAATCCACAGTTAAGAGCTTCCACAAGCCGCCATAGGATGTTCCTGCACACCCTCAGCGAACAACCGGCGAAGCCCGAAATAGATAACAGAACCCAAAATAAACACGTTAGACCCCTTTCACACACATCAGGTTTGACTCGTCAAGTCTTGATCTTTTAGGAGAGAGCGGTGAAGAGCGTGAAAAGTGGTACAGACTTGACGGTACTAGTCAGTTTTTTTCTTTTGTTTTATCATCCGTAATATATTAGATGAAGGTTCAGCAATGAAGAAAAACTTGCCATGACGTTTCGTGTGTGAACGTAAATGCAGGTTCCAAAGAAAATTTAAAAAAAAAACTGATCAAGTATACCTGATGTGTGTGAAAGAGGACGTACAAAAATATTTTCCACACACAATGCTATTGAAGCCATGGAGAGTCTTTGAGCTTAAGATGTGCTGCAGATGAAAGCGGGGTAGAACGTGACAGCACTGGTAGGATAAAAGCAAAAGGTAATTGCTACATATGCACAAAACGTCTGCCAACCAGAAAATCCTGCACATTATGCAAAAAACCCGTGTGTGCCGTACATTCAAGTAATATGCCGCAATATAGCAAATGCATTTAAGAAAAATTAGTAATTAATTTTTTGTTATATTTTCTTATATATCATTGAATTTGAATTTTATTTTAATTTATTATTAAAAACTTTATTTTACTTTATTATTTACTTTATTAATTATTCAATAAACATGCCATATCAACATATTTTCATATTATTTATTATGCATACCCAGGTATGTAACTGTTGACGTAAGGGATAGGAATGAAAAAATGGCCACATCCTTGCCCCCCATCCCCCAATTTTTTTCCTATCCAGGAATAAGGTGGAAAACACTATTGCTGAGGATATCATGAAATTTCAGGTTACTATAATAATTGATTTCTGAGATACAACGATTTTAAAACACAAAACATACCCGGGTATGTATCTGTTGACATAAAGGTTAATTCAGCGTGGCAAGCTATCAATACAAGACTGTACTGTCTCCTGCATTTTAGGATAATGATTCCACACATAAATAATATGTTCTATGTTGGTAATCACATCTTTAGCCACTTCTCTTTTCATCAGCTCCCACACATTTTCAATAGGGTTCATATCAGGGATATTACCCGGCCAATCAAACAGACCGAACAGACTCGACCACTGCGACATCGTGACTGATACTGTTACTTTTTGAAACAATCGTATTTAAAAATATAAACTTGCCACTAGACACCCTGTAGTATATATTTTTAAAAACTGCTGAATTATTTAAATATTTTTCAAAACTCTTCCATTACAATGAAAATCATCTCATCTTATATTTCATAATTTTTATTTATAAAATGCCACGTTTAAAATTATAAAATAAAAATTTAAAACCTTTACAATTGTCTGCAATAGTTCCATACAACCCCATTTCATTCATACTCATAACAATTCGTCAACAACGTGTCTAACTAATAATTATTAATATTTAGCATAAACTATATAAGCATTAGAGGCAATACGACATCAGCTCCGATATAACGCATGGCTTGCGACAGCATTCATCAGCAACACCATCGTAGCGTCGACGACGAGTTTTTGCCACTAAACTGTTGGTATCAGCATGAATTTTATCCATAAATAATGATGCAAATGCCGAAGCATGAATGTAATTATCTGCAGAATTTTCATTCATATCAATTGAAGGATCTAAATAATTACAGTAAATAAATTGAATATGGCAAAATTAGAATACACGATTACTAAAATTCAGTGGCAATTGTCTTACCCGACTTTTTGGCCTTCAGATTCTTTGGATTGAAGCCATCAACACAGACCATCTCCAAGAATTGAGTTAATGACTTTCCGCATATCCGTACATTAGCTGAACTTAAATCACTGATGACCAGAAGCAACAAAAAACCATTAAATAAATGCCGGATACAAAACATGACTGAATCTGATTGTTGCAACGATAGAAATTTCTGAGTTATTTTTTTCCGTGCTTTTGCTGTGTCGCCCTGATGTTTGCTGTCTGCTCCAAATTTGAATGATATTTCATTGTAGTCAGGCTTATTATTTATAGCAAATATTTCAAAGTGTTTGCAAAAAAAAAAAAACAAAAAATCAAAAGGATGCATGATGAGTATGTGATTAAATATTAGCATATGTCTCATTTTCATTAATGAAATATTGCATATTTATGAGCTCGCTTACATTCACGTAGGGTTATGCGAAACTAAAATTTTGTTATTTATCGGTGTGCGTAAGTCGATTGGATATTCTGTTGCTAGGCTGCTGTTTATGTGCACATTTTGCCTTAAAGAGGATTTGCGTTAATTTTCATAATAAATATAAAACTGAAAGGAATTAAAGAAATATTTTTAGATAAATTAATCATCGGTGGTTTTTTGTATGTACAATATTTTTGCTGCTGAGTTTGTAAAAGGTTATTGCCCTTAAAAAGCAGTACTACCACGCAGTACATACTCATACATACAATATAAAGCACTTTTGCTGAATGCTATTGAACTGATATCACACAACTACTCTCGTTATACCCTCCAAACAGGAACTGGAAGGCATGTTCACTTTGTCATTCCGTTTGTAACGCAGCGAAATATTCATCTGAGACCCCATAAAGTATATATATTCTTGATCAGTGATGAAATCTAGGACGATCTGAGCATGTCCGTCCGTCCGTCTGTCCGTCTGTGGAAATCACGATTCAGTCCAAACGAAAAGAAATTTGGTAGAAATATATCTTGAAAAATAGCACAGGTCAAGTTCGGAAATCGGCTAAATCGGGCAGGAGAGAAAAAAGTTCCCCTAAGAAGAACTAAACCAACCTCTTTTTTTTTAGGAGTAGGACCAGCACACAGGGGATAACCCCTATATATGCAATGCATTGCGCCGGAACTGAAAATGAGGGGATAGTAATGAGGGTACAGATTAGGAAAGATGAGAAGATAGACAGTTGTTTTTGTAGCTATTTCAACCTTTTACTTCGCCGGCTAATTTATGCTACAGGGCCGACGAAGGTGGGTGCTGTTACTCTGCTTTTTAGTACATGATAGGGTCAGTCGCTGCCAATTATGTTCAGTGACCAGTGACTATGTCTTCATCATTGAAACAGGCTGGCAACAACTAACACAACCACGCACTAATGCTGTTTAGAAGAATTCAAGACAATATTTCATGACTCAGCGCGGGCTCGAACTCACGACCCTCCGCATCATAGTCGCGTGTTCTACTACTTCAGCCAACAACACCCACCCTCTAAAAAACAACATAATTTTTTAAGTCTTTTTGTAATTTTGTTAACCAAATGATATACGTTTTATGTCAAAGAAGGTCCAACGCGTTAAACTTGGAGCAATAAATTAAAAAAAAAATTTGTTGGACCCCGCCCCCTTTAGTGGGTGTTATTATATGCAAATATAGTGTAAAAATTTAACAAATTGTTTTACTTAAGCCTACATCCCTTAAAAATAAAATTTTTAAGCTTTAATGACGAAGCTGAGACGTAAACTGGTACTCCTCTGCCCCCTCTCACCTTTGCCTCTTAAATGACCCTATAAAAAAATTTAAAATTTTAAATAAATTTTACATTGAGTTATCTCAAACATTTGTTTTTAGGGTTTTATGACAAAGGTGAAATGTCTCCCTCACGGCCCTTGCCAGAGATAACCCGCCAAAATACAGTTTTAATACCCTCCAAAGAGAATGGGACCCCATAAAGTATATATATTCTTGATCACTGATGAAGTCTGAGACGATCTAGCAATGCCCATACGTTCGTCTGTGGAAAACATGCAATAGTCTCCTTTTGGACCCCGCCCCCTTTAGTGGGAGCTGACGAACGATATTATATGCAACAAGTAAAAACGTTTTATTCAACTGGGTCGAATCATAAATACCCTCCAAATATTTAGTAAGTAAATTTAAAATGTTTAACTATATTTTGGCGGGGTCGCTCTGGCAAGGGCTGTGGGGGAGACATTTCACCTTTGTCATAAAACTTTTAAAAATTAATGCTTGGCATAATTATATACAAAATAAAAAAAAAATTATTTTTTGATAGGGTCATTTAGGGAGCAAAGGGGGGAGGAGGAGGGGGTAGGGCAGTTTAGTACCAGGTTACGTCTCAGCTTCGTCATTAAAGCATAAAAATTTTATTTTTAAGCTTAAGTAAAACAATTTGTTAATTTTTACATTATTTTTGCATATAATAAAGCCCACTAAAGGGGGTGGGGACCAAAATTTATTTTATTTTATTTTATCGCTTCAAGTTTAACGCGTTTGACCTTCCTTAATATAAAAATATATCATTTGCTTAACAAAGTTACAAAAAAAAACGTTAGAAATTATGTTGTTTTTTAGAGGTTGGTTTAGTTCTTTATAGGGGACCTTTTTTCCCTCTTGCCTGATTCAGGCCATCTCCGAACATAACCTGCTCTAAGCTTCAAAATATATTTACATCAAATTTCAAGAGTCTGGCTCTTTTCGTATGGACTGAATCGTGATATCCACAGACGGACGGACGGACATGTACAGATCGTCTTAGATTTCATCACTGATCGAGAATATATATACTTTATGGGGTCTCAGATGGATATTTTGCTGCGTTACAAACGGAATGACAAAGTGAATATACCCTCTATATTCTTTTTTGGAGAGTATAAAAATAGTGTAAATAATGAAAAATTTTTATTTCTTAAGTCTATAAGAAGCTGAGATATTCTCTGATCTTGCAGAGGCGAAACGTCTCCCCCACCATCCTTCCCGGAATGACTCTATCAAAATAGAGATTTAAAATTGGGTACAGAAATGCCTTAAAGGAACTCTGTCTCACCCAGTTAAACATTTTAAATTTACTTACTAAATATTTCGGGGGTATTTAAGATTCGACCCGGTCGAATATAACGTTTTTACTTGTTATATCAAGGAAAGTCCAAAACATTGAATTTGCAGCCAGAAAATCAGAAAAATCCATTTTTGGACACCACATCCTGTAGTGAGCGTCGAAGTAATATATATTTTTTTTTTTTTTTTTTTTAGGAGTAGGACCAGCACTCAGGGGATGACCCCTATATATGCAATGCATTGCGCCGGAACTGAAAACGAGGGGATAGTATTGAGGAGACAGATTAGGAAAGATGAGAAGATAGACAGTTGTTTTGTAGCTATTTCAACCTTTTACTTCGCCGGCTAATTT
Source organism: Linnaemya tessellans (assembly GCA_951800035.1). Classification (NCBI taxonomy): domain Eukaryota; kingdom Metazoa; phylum Arthropoda; class Insecta; order Diptera; family Tachinidae; genus Linnaemya; species Linnaemya tessellans. The sequence goes on from OX637535.1 coordinate 43,842,815, forward strand.
TTGCTACAGGGCCGACGAAGGTGGGTGCTGTTACTTTGCTTTTTAGTGCATGATAGTGTCAGTCGCTGCCAATTATGTTCAGTGCAATGCCTTCATCATTGAAACAGGCTGGCAACAACTAACACAACCACGCACTAATGCTGATCAGAAGAATTGAACACAATATTTCTTGACTCAGCGCGGGCTCGATCTCACGACCCTCCGCTTCATAGCCTCGTGTTCTACTACTTCAGCTAACAGCACCCACACCCGTATAACATATGTATAACATGAAGAAATTGTGTAAATATTTAATAAAATTTTATCACCTAAGTTTGCATACCTTAAAAATTAAATTTTTAACTTTTTATGACGATATTATCCTCTCCTTTCAAGTTCCGGCGCAAAGCACTGCATACGTAGGGGTCATCCCCCGAGTGCTGTTGCTACTTGAAAGAAAAGGGAGTAGTTCATTAAAACAAGCTGCACTCATAATTTATGAAGTTCAAATTTTTGGAAAAATCTTTTTATTCTGATGTTTAATAGTTCTAAATTCTTCAGCGCATACAGACACACTGTAGCAAAATAAAACCATGATGGCAAATTGTATATAATTTTAATAAAAATAGTAGTAGTTCGACAGTATAACGAATATATTTGTTATTATTGTTTTCCTTTACTTACCAGTTTTCTTCATTTAATTTCTCTAGGTGTAATCACACTGACTAATGAATCTATGACTTTAAGTTCAGCGACAATAGATAAAAACATATTTGCTGTAAAACTACGATGCCATTTGTCTCCCTCCTCATTTACTTTGCGTTTAAATATAAATTTTAGTTGAGTTAAGCTAAATGTAGCTGCTTCACTATCTCAGCAGCTAATTTATTATCTTTAAAATTAGCTAAATTATGTGTTTACTTAAGAGAACGCAAACATTTAAAACGGTGGGGGAGGGGGGTTTAAACAGATTTGTTTTACAAATAGTTAAACAAATCGTGAGCGTATTCTGCGGTGGTTTTGAAAACAAAATACAAAATAGTTTTACTATCTAACTTCATTGCAAATACAACAAAATATTTCAGTCATAGATTGCTGCCGTATCACTTCTCTTGTATGTAACAAATACGTTTACGTTTTATTTGATATAAAAATTTTTAATGAAACATAAAGTTTATTTAAACGGGTTGAAGGCAGGTGTCATTTGCTAAAGGTACGTTTATATTTGTCAAGTATATCGTTGGTCACAAGTAAAAAGGCCCTAACTCGTATTTTTACAAAATTTACTTTTACCGCGATTCTAATAGATTTCACACAAATACACGGCGTCAGAAAAATTAAGTGCAATAGTATAAAAAATAATGATTTTAAAAGCAAATTATAATTACAGTTTCCATTATGATCAATACAGTTTCTGTTACGTTTTTGCTTTTTCCTGTAAAGTTGCAATTATTTCAGTTAGGGCCTTTCTACTTGTGACCAACGATATGCACAAAAAAAGCGCAAGCACTAAATACTAATTAAAAATATTTTACAGGGTGCTAATTTTTCAACGGGCTCAAGTTCAAATCTGCGAAACTGCAAATATTTTTTTTTTATCTTGGACCAGCACTCAGGGGATGACCCCTATGTATGCAATGCATTGCGCCGGAGCTGAAAACGAGGGTATAGTATTGAGGGGACAGATTAGGAAAAATGAGAGGATAGACAGTTGTTTTTGTAGCTATTTCAATCTTTTACTTCGTCGGCTAATTTTTGCTACAGGACAAAATAAATGAATTTGTTCAAATTCTATTTCTTTTATATTAAGAGTGGACTCGATATCAGTACTGACCCGTTCTGCTGGTTTGATGAGTATGGAAAATATTCTTAATATTCCACTCTTAATATAAATAAATAGAATTTGAACAAATTCATTTATTAAATATAAATAAAAAGTAATTTACAGTTTCATAGATTTGAACTTGAGCCCGTTGAAAAAATTAACATCTTGTAATATAATTTAAATATAGAAAGTTCGAGTAATAAATTAGAAATTCATACATAATTACAAATATGTTGGTTCGGTCAGCTGTTCCTTAACTAAAACACATTCAAAGATAACAAATAGACAGTGTCAAAAGCCAATATTATTATAAATTATTTAATTGAATAAACACATGTCTGCTCAAACAACTTTTTCATTATTATATAGTGGTTACGTTTTTTTGGTCAAATATTGGACAAGTGTGAACATACCTTAAGCAGCCAATTATTTCATTAGAGTCTGTCTGTTTGTATTTTTCTGAAGGGTGGTTGGAAATTCTTCCATGATCAATTTAATTGAAGTTAAAGTTGAAATAATTGAAAAACTGCTTTGGTCGATTATCGTAAAAATGCTTTTTGTGTTGATATAAGGAATTCTAAATTTGTGCTGCGTAACTTAGTTAAACTTGCAGCGCCTGTCTTGCTGCAGCTTAATTTAAAAAAAAATTAACTCAAAAATTATTTTATAAAACATCCTAAAATAATGGGTGAGCCATTTAAAATTCTAAATTTAAAAAGGCTATGAAACAAAGTACTGATTATATTTTCAAATTTCTGGTTTAATTGGAAAAGTTTTACTTTAGCATTTAAGAATGGAACACAATATCATTCATATGACTACAACGACTAGCTCGGCAATACCCCATCCGGTCAACCCAATTTTTCTTTATGCAAAATTCTTCTCAAAGAAGTGAACATTTCTCACATCCTGAGAAGAATGACGAATTGATGGATGTTCTTTGCATATCCTCAGCCACAGCGGAAATGCTTTCGATTGCACGCATTGGACAAGAACGTACACGCGATGGTTTGTCCAAATTTTATAAATTTTTATAAAACTCGTTTTATAAAAATAGATTTTTCACAATTTAACGCACAAACTGAACTGAAAGTTCCTTCTCGAAAATTTTCCACATGAATTTTTTACAGTTTGCCTTAAAGACACTAATTTGGAAGTAAATTTTTAATATATCAAAATTTTGTTCAATAGTACAGCTTCCCATTTTGCAAATGCCAAACATAAACCTGAAACTAAATATAACAAGTAAAAACGTTATATTCGACCGAGTCGAATCTTAAATACCCTCCAAATATTTCGTAAGTAAATTTAAAATGTTGATTTGTTTTTATTGACCTTATCAGTTTATTGTAATATTAATCAAGCTAGTGGTCGTTTTTAACTTCTTATAATTTTTATTCAATATTTCCTGAAGATCTTAACAAGCTGTTAACGAAATATTGAATAAAAATTATAAGAACTTAAATTTTATAAAAAACGACCACTAGCTTGATTAATATTACAATAAATTTAAAATGTTTAACTTGGTGGGACAGAGTTCCTTTAAGAAATCTCTGTATTCAATTTTAAATCTCTATTTTGACAGAGTCATTCCGGGAAGGGCGGCCGCGGGGGAGACGTTTTACCTCTGCGAGATCAGAGATCATCCCAGCTTAAGGAATAAAAATTGTTCAATATTTACATTATTTTTGCATATAATATCGTTTGTCAACGCTCACTAAAGAGGGCGTGGTGCAAAAATAGACTATATCATGAATTAAGATTCATAGGCTAATGGTTCGAAAGTTTTTGTTTTAAATTCAAAAAGACATGATAAATATTCCAAGGCACAAATTAAAGTCAACATCAGTTTAGTTATTGAACTAACACTGCAGAGCAGAACAGCTGTTTTCGAAAGCCGCAACACTTTCATCATCAGTGCTCATGTCTATTGTGTTTGTCATCACTTATTAGGTGGCTATATTATGTTTTCCACAGACGAACGTATGGGCATTGCTAGATCGTATCAGACTTCATCACTGATCAAGAATATATATACCTTATGGGGTCTCAGATGGATATTTCGCTGCGTTAAGAACGGAATGACAAAGTGAATATACCCTTCATATTCTTTTTTGGAGGGTATAAAAATTAATGTCATTCCAACTTTCAAAGTCACTGTAATTCCTAATTCAAATTTTAAATGTACCACCCTCTACTGCAAAATGAAAATTAAAATTAAAAAAAAAATCAGCAAAATCCAGAGTATTGAAAGTGTGCCTGTCTGAATTAAATATCTCTGTAAAACCGACCAAAATTTGCTAAATCCGCTTTCACACTATAAGACTGAGTCGTACGATTTTCATTCGAATTTCTCTTTTGAGAATGACTGAGATGCCGATAAATCTAACGTATCATTACAAAACGCTTTCACACTATCACACTTAAAACAATTCATGAAAGCTCTGTAGTAAGCTGTTGCAAAAAAAAATAACCCTGATAATATGAAATGTCTCAGCTTTTAGAAAATTTTAAAAAAATGGAGAGAGCCATCGGTGTGTCAAATTTTACTTCTCAATCTATGAGATTTTACTTAAGATCGCATTCACACTATAAGACTTTTCATATTATTTCGAATTTTTGACAAATCTTAATACTCAGTCTTATAGTGTGAAAGCCGCTTAATCAACAGTCCACTATAATTTTTACGTGTTTAGCGCTTCATATAGTATTTTGTCAAACAGAAATGCTATTTAATTGCATTGAAGGCTGCCATCGTATGGAATGTCCCATTTTTGTGTGTACGCACAACAAAAACTTGTAGTAACCAAAATCTCTACACAATATAATGAAATTATTTTATGCATCATCACAACAATGCAAGCGAAAATAAATAAATAAATAGTAATATTACAGTGCGAAAAATGAAACTAAATTAAATTTGTTACATGCGACAAAACAAACAGTTGGAAGCGACTTATGTTGCTGATACCACAAGTACAAACAGGCGCACTTGCCTACAAACGCACACAGTTTTGGATACAATAATAAATTTTGTCGATTCAACAGCTAGATGCCTCCCCCCGCCCCCTTTCTTTCCACAGACTTTGAAGCTCGTAGACAATATAAGATTTCTCTTAAAAAGGCAACAACAACAATAGCGGTTTGGTAGTATCTATCTATTATCTGCCTTAATTGTTTGTTAGAAAATTTAATTGTGTCTACGAAAACTGCGATGCCAGCGATAACAGCAACAACAATACCAAAAACAATAATAATAATATAACAAACAGCAATGACAACGTTGCTGCTGTCATCACCTTTACGTGTACGACTGCTATACACACGAATGCACAAAGCAGATAGATATTTTTACCTTTGCAGCATTGGAAACAGCAGCCAACATTGAATGTGGCGGCAGCAGATGGTTGCTGGTTGTATGTATTCCACTCTAGCACTTTTAGCAAAACTAAACGTACGTTAATGTGCGAATGAGCATCTCTAGATAGCAGATTGCGTTAAGACAAACGACTACAGCGGCCTTTTGAATCAGCCTTACGGACAACAATTTATACTTTTTTTTTTGCTTTTTAGTATTTTTTGTGTTTTTATGTGGAAAACTTAAAACGGTGGTAAAAAGTCGTCAACTAATAAATTTTCAAACGCGCAAAGAGCACAAAGTGTAAATAACTACAATTTAAAAAGTAAAGTTTCTTAATTTGTTTTCTAATTGGCTAAATTGCTCAAAGATTAATTACACAAAACAAACGAAAAACTAAAAATAAAAAATATAAAAATTATTATAAAAAAATAAAAGTTTCGCACAAGTTGTTTGGAATACCTCATTTGACAGCGAATAAATAAATTAAATTGTGTATATCAAATAACAAAAAAATCAAGTTCATTATAATCAAGTGCATCCATTGGCCATCTCGGCGTTATCTTAAATACAATTTTCAAAACAACACCAGAGATAACACCTGAGGATTTTATCATTATTGTACATATTATTTTCAAGCGTCTTCTGCCAATTTGTGGAATTAATAAACAAAATTAAAATGTAAGTGTTATTGGCCACTTAGTGTACAAATATTAATAAATATATTTAAAATTTAATAATTTAATTCAAGGCCTCTTATGCTTTGAATCATATGCAATTAATATTCATCTCAATGCCACTCGCTAATGCACTCATTAGATCGTAGGAAGATTCATAATTTTCTTCTATATATATAATAGAATTTGTCTTTAGCATGTTCATTATAATCATATTTGTCACTCGTAATAGAAAAAAATATATATATTATCATTTGAACATCGCCAATTAGCCTCAAATCTATAGCATCATCGCTTCGGTATATACATGCTTTCCCTGATTCATATTTGCCGTGTTATGGGTAAAATATTGTTATACTCACACAAATTTTTTTGTTAAAAATACATTGGCAAATAATCGTAGCTAATTTATATATTCAATATAAATTCGCTAAAATCGTCTGGGTATATTTACGTTTGAGTATTTCAGAAATCTTTGGGCAGGTGTCATTAAGGTGGAATATATTATAGTTTTACAATTTACAAACTAAGCAGATTAAGTGATGACAAAGAGAAATACTCATGCATCAGTACTCATGAGTATTTTTGTTTTTTTTGTTTGTTTTTAGGAGTAGGACCAGCACTCAGGGGATAACGCCTACATATGCAGTGCAATGCCCTGGAACTAGGAAAATACATTTTGCGAAAATCTTTTGAAATTTTTGAAAATGTAGCGGCTTTCGAAAACAGCTGTTATGCTCTCCAGTGCAAGTTCGATAGTTAAAACTAGACTTGTGCATTTTAAAACGTATTTTCCAACAATTAGTAAGTCGGTCTTAATTTGTATTTTATCTCGGACCAGGTTGCAAAATACGGCACTCGATATCGAACGAAATTTGTATATAAATTGTATAGAAATTTCGATCGATATCGAATGCGGTAATTTGGCCCCAGCACTCTATGAATGACCGCTACGTATACAGTGTATTGAGTCGGAACTAGAAAGTAGGTGTTAATATTATGAGGACTGATGAAGAAAGTTGAGACGAGTTTTTTATTGCTATTTAAACCTTTTAATTCACCGGCTAATTTTTGGCTACAGGACAGGCAGAGGAGGGTGTTGCTGTTACTCTGCTGTTGGCCGAAGTAGTAGAACACGAGACTATGAAGCGGATTGTCCTGAGTTCGAGCCCGCGCTGAGTCATCAAATATTGTGTTGAATTCTTCTGATCAGCGTTAGTGCGTGGTTGTGTTAGTTGTTGCCAGCCTGTTTCAATGACAAAGGCATAGTCACTGGTGACTGAACATAATTGGCAGCGACTGACACCATCATGTACTAAAAAAAAAGCAGAGTAACAGCACCCACCTTCGTCGGCCCTGTAGCAAAAATTAGCCGGCGAAGTAAAAGGTTGAAACAGCTACAAAAAAAACTGTCTATCTTCTCATCTTTCCTAATCTGTACCCTCAATTTTATACCCTCGTTTTCAGTTCTGGCGCAATGCATTGCATATATAGGGGTCATCCACTGAGCGCTGGTCCTACTCCTAAAAAAAAAAATATATAAGAAGACTGTTATTATTTAAAAAAAACGAGCTGATGGCGAAGGTTGCTAGTGCTCTCTAATTAAATTTAATCTTAGAATTACATTCGTAAAGATTAAATAAATAAATAATAATATTAAAAAAATAGTATATCTCAGTAAAAATGTTAGGGACTTTTTTGAAGCAGTACATTGGAGTGATCGAGTATTCTAAAAGAAAAATAATGAATATAATGAAGAAAGTTGTTTAATTGCCACTGCTAAGCTCACGGTAAAAAAAAAATAATAATTTGCTTAACCACTCCCACTACTATTTTATTTTTTTTATTTTTAAATTCAAGACCCGTAAATCAATTTAGTTATCAAGCTTACACTAGTCGTTGCAGAACAACTATATCTTCGGAAATCCTTACAGTTCTATCATCAGTACTCACTATGTGCTTTTGCTTGTCACCATCCACATTAGATGCATTAATTGAATTTGATAACAGTTTTCATTTATACATATTTTAAAATTATATGCTTGAACATGTACTTAAGTAGAAAATTCAAACCAAAAAAGTTTAGCTTACGTATGATGGAACAAAAAATTCAGAAAAATGGGACATGGAGAAAAATAATCAAATGGTAACACGGGTATTAAAACAATAACATGTTAACATCAGCTTGATACACTTCTCGTATTCTTTTTCACAATAAAATTTGTGTAAATAGGAACTGTTATCACATTCAACTAAGCCACCTAATAAGTGGTGACAAACACAATACACATGAGCACTGATGATGAAAGGGTTGCGTCTTTCGAAAACAGCTGTTCTGCTCTGCTGTGTAAGTTGAATAACAAAAACTGATGTTGGCTTGCTTTTGTGCCTTGGAATATTTATCATGTCTTTCTGAGATTTAAATTAAAATTTCGAACAATTAGCCTATGAATCTTAATTCAATTTAATATATGTAGCAATATAAATGTTCTTGAAAATACTTACTACATATGCTAGAATAGTTTTCGTAATAAACTGATGTTAACAAAAATGATATGCTTGTCTTACCGTTTGCATATTTTCTTCATGTTCCATTTATATTTAACGTTTTTGTTGGATTTCTTGCTCTACGATCTTAGATGTGATATAGGCAGGTATTAAGCGGATTAATTTTCAAAGCAGCCATGAAAAGCAAAACTTTTTTCAGTAAGGCTACGGTACATGCTTCTATCAGGTACCGTGGCATATTTTGTTCCTAAAGATACGCAATACTACCGTTTTATATGAAAGCAAATCGTCACTTTAGAGAAGAACTCATTGCCCAATTGCTTGACGCCTTATTAAAGGCTTAAAGTTGCAAAACAGCAATTATTTTGGTAGTACAGAATGAAAGGATAAATGGAGCTATTAGAAACCAGAGATCTCAGAAATGTACACCAAAATTTAGTGTACACCTTTAATACAATGTACACCATGAATACACCATAGACATTGTCTTACTTTCATCGTGTACACCTTCTACTTGTGTATAACTATGAGTGTACTCTTGTACACCTCGTGTATATGCTTTTTTAATTTGAAACTGGTGAGTATGTATAATATTTTCAGTGTTTGCTTTTACTGCGCACACACACATTAATTTTATGAAGTTACAAAACAAATACAATGTTATCATCTTCGCAAATGTGCATCCATACACAAAGTGTATTCAATGTTTTCAATGTCTTCAATGTATACACTTGAGGTATGATGCACAGTCCTGTACACTCAAGATTTATTTGTGTATAAAGTCAGGCATACATACATTTTTCAATGTCATGTTTTTCTATGTCGTTGATGTAAACTTGCGTGTACAGAGGATAAAATATGTACACTATTTCGAACTCTGTTAGAAACTACGTTGACCTAATAAGATCAGATACGAAACTAAATAAACAAACTTAACTTATGGGCATCTTTTTAATTTTTTTAGATATGGAAAATATTTTTATTTTCGATTATTACAATTAGGTTCCCGTTAAAAGTGAAAAATTATGTCGGTCAAGTGACCCGCTACTCACTCGGCAGTTTTTCAAAAAACTGTGGTCAATAGTTTATATCTGTTCGATAATATTGTTATAAACTCTTGAACTGTTGCACGATTATTGCTGAACACTTTTGATTTTAAAAACCTTAAATTAAAATCAAAAGATCATGGTGGCCAATTTAATCCTCTTTTACAAGTAATAATGCGATTTTCGGACGAAAAATAATATGATTTTAAACGAAAAATAAAATGATTTTATAACGAAAAATAATATGATTTTCGAACGAAATGGAAGGAAGAATTCGTTTTAATAATAAAGACACGTTTTTCCAAAGTATATCAATATCAAGTAGTCGCAAGAGTACAACAACATAAAATTACAAACACCACCGTACATTTTGTTTGTGTAAAATTAATATCTCATGTCAGAAATTTTCTTTTATTTTATTTTGTTTTGTTCACAATTATTTCCAAAAATTTAAATACTTTTCGCATAGAACTTTTTTAAAACAATTCCTTTTTGTTACTTTTCTTAAACAATACACTTTTTCACAAAAATCTTTTCCACAACAATTATTTTTTGCTACTTTTGTTGAATTAATAATGTTTTTCACAATTTTACAAAATTTTTTTTTCATCGAATAAACAAATATGGCTCGCTACAAAAGTAAACAAATTTTGACATACGTTCTTGTAAAAACTGAAAAAAATTTTAGTCAGCTGGGCTCTTGCATATACTTGATATAGATATACTTTGCGTTTTTCCTTCGTGTAACATTCTAATCGGTATGTTTTTAAAATCTGAAAATAATTTAGGATGAAAATTTAGAATAAAAAATTATTGTATTCTGATATTTTTAAGCCTAAGGTCTCTTTAATTTAATTTAATTTTTAATTTCAATATTTCGTCACTCCTTTGTGTGACTTCTTCAGGAAATTAATTATTTTATTTAATATGATAAATTATTTTGTTTATGAAACAAAATTATTTGTCAACAAAATACAAAAAGATTCAAATAAATTTTAAATTGAATTAATTGAAATTAAAAATTAAATTAAAATAAAGAGACTTTAAGCTTAAAAATATCAGACTACAATAATAATTAAAAAGAGGTCAAGAAACCAGAAGAATTTAGAATAAAAATTAAAACTAGAAAAAAATTATAGAAAAATTAAAATGGCACCACAATTTTGCACATCCTTCTTTTATATCGGCTATATTTTAAACTGCATGAGAATCACCGATATCGATAACTACGGTTTGACAACTAAAAATATCAACCTGTCTTGACATTTCTATTCATGAATTGTTTAACGAGAGATTAACGAACGCTTTAAAATTGTGCAATATTACTTAACAAAGAATTAATAAGAAATCTATTCGCAAAGATCATGGATCACTTTTATTAAAGAATTGTATTCAATTATGAATTTGCAGCAAAGGCAATCCTTAAGTCGTTAAAAAATCACCATTACATCCCTTAACATTGACTGTTTAGTGCGGCGGCACCGTGCATGTATTATTATTGATGTGGGTATGCAGAAAAAATTAACTAAATAGGAATGTAAAAAAGTTCTCCGGCTAACTAAAGCTTAAAATTGAAGAAAAAAGTCTGTGTTTTTTATCTTTCTTTCTCTGTCTTCTCAACATTATCCACTCCTTTTTGGCAGGTTAGAGTAAAGCTCCTTTCAAGATCACTTAGTTCCAATTTAATTGATTGATAACCGTATGCCGAGTGGATTGCATGGAAGTCTACACAACAGAAAAATCACTTGCCAATACTTTAAAATTTCTTATGTACATATTTCTTTCTTTGCTTCTTCGTATATTAATGATGTCAAGATTAACGTCATTAAAGAAAAACGATCTATTTTACCTCTATTCAGATTGAAAATGTCTACTTTGATACAGACAATATTCACCATGAAATATTCTCATATTATTTCTATATTTTTTTCATATTATTAAAAATATCTGGCTCATTAAAATGATTTTATTTATATTAATATTAATAATAAAAATTGAATCATAAATTATAGCCAACAACAGAATATTAAGAAAGAAAAAAGCTCAAAATATTTTTATTAAAATATTCTCTCAAGTTTATCGAATCATGTGGGATGTGGTTAATAGGATGCTCTTAAAAAATATTTTAAATAAAAGCAATATATACATTAGGGTAGCTCAATTAGTACTACTGTATAGAAAAAAAATAATGTCAATTATATAGCATCCTTTTAGGCACACTCTACTATTTCTGTCCATCCCAACAAGTATTTCTTTTAAATTGTCAACTGAAAATCTGAAATGAAGCAGTTTAATTGTATAATAATAAAATTATGAATTCAATGTGTTTTTCGTACGACTTAAAACCGAAGCTGCTTAATGAATGTACGCATTTACAAGTTTTGATTTGTTTGTGTGAATAAATTGTATTCCCGATTTTGTTTCAGTCCTTCAAAAAATATCATAACATCATAAAATTCCAATCTTATAATTTTAGCTTTCATATAAATACAATTTTGCTCTTAAAATACTTTGAATCGTTTTAAGAATACAAAAAGCTTTCGTTCCCAAAAGTTATTTAGACGAATTTATAGCGAAAGCAGAGTAACAGCACCCACCTTCGTCGGCCCTGTAGCAAAAATTAGCCGGCGAAGTAAAAGGTTGAAATAGCTACAAAAACAACTGTCCATCTTCTCATCTTTCCTAATCTTCCCCTCAATACTATCCCCTCGTTTTCAGTTCCGGCGCAATGCATTGCATATATAGGGGTCATCCCCTGAGTGCTGGTCCAAGATAAAAAAAGATTCACTTTCAAAAGGCATGAACGATTTATTGCATACTGCAATAAAAATAGACATAGAAGTAAATAAAACGCGTTTTTAGAGTATGACAACACCGGAGCAACGCGTGCAAATTGTTGAAATTTGTAATCAAAATAATTGTTCTATTCGTCAAATTCATCGTGCACTTCTTCCATTTTATGGCGTGCACGTAATCGTCCTTCAGAGCGGCTAACTCAAAGAACAACTATGTATAAGTTTAACGTCATCTCCTGTCCAGAGGACCTCATCTGACGATGCTCTCAACATAGTGAGTTGCACGGGGGTGTTCACTACCACCCCTGTGCAACTCAGAGGCCTCACCTAAGCGACCCTTGGTCGTCCAGGTGGCAATATCTAGCACATGGTAGGGTAATAATTCATGCACTAACACCTTGCTGAAGTGTTCGATCCTATCTAGAAGATCTTAGCTCTTTGAGACACGAATGTACCGTAAGAACCTCATTTATTGCTTCACAACAAGACATAGATTTTGCTACTATCAGCCGGACCGAAGCCCAACCCAGCCCTACCGGTCATCACTCCTTGTCTGACAAATCTACCACCAATTGGTGTCAAGCACAAAGCACCACATGAACTCCCGAAGGGGACCTCACCAATATCCAGTCGCACTAAACTGCGGGGACAGTACTGGATCCCGTGGAACCAGTTTAGACTACAGGTGAAGCCTCGAAAGCCAAAGCAGTCTAGGTTCTATGAACTTTCTATTGACTTCAGTTTCAGTTTTATCCAAACTTAAGTGTCCTTGCACCTGTTGTTTCTTACTCAGACTTGTAGGCGGACCTACTTCTTTTAGATTCTTATATACCCATGCGTTCTACTGTTATTTAGAGCGACTTTTTGAGATATGGATTAAGTTTAAACTTAGTTTAACGTAGTCTGAAATTCTGAATTTTCCGACGAAATGGTATTTTTTTTTTATATTATTCCATAAAAGACCAACATTTTAACCAAAACTAATCTGTACCGCCAAAAGTATGTAGACAAACTTGGTAATGACGCCTCAAATTTGTTTTCAGATTAGCTAAACCTAGTTTAACTGAGATCTCAAAAATCCAGCCTTAGAGATTAATTCGAAGAACAATAGATCGTTTTCGGCCCACATTTACTGTTACTGATAATTAGCATCCCCCGTGAGACGCCGGACAGTGCGCACTGTGGTTCTCAGCAACTGGGTTTGTGTCCTTCCACTTTATGGAAGATTTTTTTAGTTGTTGAAAATTGAGTGTTCCAGATTGCGCCTTCTAAGCGGGAGCCGCGGCGGCCACATGGCAGAAATCATATTTAAACATTAATTTCATAAAATTTTCTTTCCATCAAAGACCGTGTCAATGATATTAAAAATATATTTCCTTGTTTTTATGATTTAAACTTGTATCACTGTACAAAAAACACCCTTTACTCGGATTTATCTTCGCTTTTTATTTTGAGTTGTTTATAAATATTTTAAGCCTGCATTTCTTAAACTAAATCTGTCCTTGACATTTAATATTATTATTTTTTGACATATAATATTATTATTTTTTGACATATAATATTATTATTTTAACGATTTTGTTTTTCTTATTTATTTTCAGGTAAGTCCTTGTCTATTCCCAACGTTAATGTAAGTCATCTTTCCTTCAACTCATGCAAGGTATGAATTAGAATGCCTGTTCTAATTTTAGAGCGTTTAATTTGGTTTTGAAGCTTTTTTGTTGAAAATCATTGAAAATATGTAAAGACGTTATATTCGACCGGGTCCGAATCTTCAATACCCTCCAAATATTTAGTAAGTAAAATTAAAATGTGCAGCTGGGTGGGACAGACTTTCTTTATATAATATTGTACGTCAACGCCCACTGAAGGGGGCGGGTCCAAAAATAGACTACATCGTGTTTTCCACATATGAACCTATGGGCATTGCTAGACCGTCTTAGACTTCATCACTGATCAAGAATTTATTTACTTTATGGGGTCCAATTCTCTTTGGAGGGTATAAAAACTGTATTTTGGCGGGGTCGCTCTGGCAAGGGCTGTGGGGAAGACATATCACCTTTGCCATAAGACTCCAAAAATGAATATTTGGGATAATTAAATGTAAAATTTATTATGCGAGTGAAGATAAATATGCCGAGTTAAACATGTTTTGACGTAAGCAGTTACGAAACAACGTGTTTAGCTGTGAAGTTAAATATGTTACGACGTAAATAAATGGCAAACAGTGAAGTTTTGTAAGAAAATCTAAATAAAAATTTCTGGGGCATTTCGTGAAAATATTTACAGGCCATGAGAGTGTGTGAACTTGGAGGGATATTGCCCCAGTGGTTAAATAAGGAATTCCAGTAAAAAAAAAATGATTATGGGAGCTTCTTCTACCACACACAACAATAGGAATAGCTGAATTGAGTTTGTGAAAATAATTACAGGCCACGAAAGGTCAATTTACAAGCCATGAGATTTTGTGTGATCTTGGAGGGATTTTGCTTCCAGTGGCCAAATAAGGAGTCGGTATGCATTGCCGGTACATACAATATGATGTATGGGATAGAAGGCACTCCCATCATCATTTTGTATATAAATTTGGATTTTCATAAAAAAAAAATTCACTGGTTACCATTTCGTTACGTCATAACATATTTTACTTCGTAACTGCTTACGTCAAAACATATTTAACTCGCACACATAAATTTATTTTTATTTTAATTTTTGATGTGTTAACATCTATACGCGCGCCTCTAGGGCAGTAAACTATCAGTTTCAATACATACGCAAGTGTAAGTGTAAGAGTTTGTTTGTTTGTTGTTGTTGCTTGGCAGTGGGTATTGAAAGTGATTATTGGGCGATTTTCATATAATTTTCGCACGCGATTTTCTCCGAAAATTCATAGCCGATTTTATTAATTTTTGGATTAAAATGCTAGTGCGGGTTTCGGCGAAGAGTTTAGGCCAAAAATTAAGGCGATCCGATATCGGCGAGCGGAGATTTAAGTGTTTTAATTCGGAGTATTAATTTGGAGTAATATTAAAAAAGTGTTTTATGTTGATCTTCGGTTTTGTCTTATGCATAGCAAAGAGAATAGTGACGTGGTTATACGTACATATGTAAAAATGAGATAGCAAGACAGCAACGTATGTAGCTTATGTACAAACATAACAATGTATGTATGTACATTTGTCTGTTGCTTTGCATTCTCTTTGTTTTTTGTGGGTTTAATATAAAATAAATAAACAAAAAGGTGTTAACACATCGCCCGTGAGTTCGAACACTCATTGATTTTTTTTAAGGGTCATTTAGGAGGCAAAGAAGAGGAGGGGGAAGGGCAGAGGAGGATCAGATTACGTCTCAGCTTCGACATAAATACTTAAAAATAATATTTTTAAGGAATGTAGGCTTAAGTAAAACAATTTGTTAAATGTTTACACTATTTTTGCATATAATAACGCCCACCAAAGGGGGCGGGATGTGAAAATTATTTTAATTTTGATTTTATGGCTCCAAGTTTAATGCGTTGGACCTGCTTTGACATAAAAATATACCATTTGCTTATCAATATTACGAAAAAAAACTTTAAGAATTATATTCTTTTTTAGAGGTTGGTTTAGTTCTTCTTAGGGGAACTTTTTCCCCTCAGGGCCGATTCAGCCCATTTACCAACTTGACCTGTACTATCATTCAAGATATATTTTTACTAAATTTCAAGAGTCTAGCTGCTTTTGTTTGGACTGAATCGTGATTTCCACAATCGAACGGACGGATGGACGGACATGCTCAGATCGTCTTAGATTTCATCACTGATCAAGAATATATATACTTTATGGGGTCTCAGATGGATATTTCGCTGCGTTACAAACGGAATGACTAAGTGAATATACCCTCCAATTCTGTTTTGGAGGGTGAAAATAAAAACAAAAAAACATTTCCCGAAATTAGAACCACAGGTTCTGATTTTAGAGCGTCCAATACATTTAAATGGCCGGTTCTAATTTCTGGACGGTTCGAATTTGTGAGATTCTAATGTATAGGCTATTTCATGTTTACTCATACTTTGTCGCCTCGTATATATCATATCACAGTTGTAACCTCACGGCTCCGTTTTCACTTTCCTTTTGTTTTAAATTACTTGCTGTAAATACACTTATCACCCAGAAACCATTTGATTACTTTAAAAGCTGCGAAATAGTCCTTAATGTTGAAATAAATACCCTTTATTACATTGAAGCGTGAGCATATGAATCTTTACAATAATGGAATTAAAATTACACATTAAATAAAAAAACAATACGTTCGTACAAAAAGTAAATTCAAATGCCATTATGAAGGACTGTCTGTTCGTCTGTCTGTCTGTCTGTGTGGATTTTTGATATTTCTTTTTATGGTTTACGTTTGAAATGTCATATGAAATGCTCTTAATTTTTTGCTCATTGTAATTGTAACAATTGTGGCAAATGAATGCAATCAATATGTAAAATCTGTTTTATATGAATTCAGTCGAAACAAAGACAAGAGTATCATATGGATAAGTAAGCGAAACCAAAAAAAAAAAAACATTTATGTTTTGTATCTCACATATACATACACATATTCGCATATGTTCATGTGTAGTATTTGACAAGAAAAATTAACTTGCAGCGCCCGATAGAAAAATGAAACCGAAGAGCTCTCATAAAACTGGATAATAATGCCAATAAAGAAGTTGGGGTAGAGATACAAACATTTTGCGCTTAAACAATCGTAAAATCCTTTTTTATAAAACTGTTACAATTGCTCCATGATATGCTTGTTCTAGCAGGTATTTGAAAAGATTTTTACGTTTTAATGTAACGTTAACAATTTCTGAGTGTGTAAAAATAAATCAAGCACATCCTATAGCAGATATAAGTAAATGCTGAATAGTTCTGAAATTCTCGCGGAACTGTTTTATTGGCAGCTTTGAATTATTGTTATTATTTAAAATGTTATTTAAATCTAAAAATATATATATTTTTAGTTGTTAGTGTGTGAATAAGAGCGATGTTAACCATAATAGTTAATTTGCAGGCACATCACGTTCAGACGATGCGCGACAAAAATGTTATCAACGTTCATGTAATTTTTGAAAAATTACATGCACAAGAGTTTATGTAGACATAAACTTGTATACATTTGAAAGCTGATAAATACGTAGTCAGTGATAAAATTTTTAAAAGATGTTGATATACAAATTTTTTAGATAAAAATATATATAAATATATAGTTGTACCTTAAAAGTAGCCAAAATGTAGGTTTCCAAAAATTACTTTTTCACTGGGATGTGATTTGAAATTTAGTATGAAATCAGAAAGAAAGAAGAAATTACTGTTCCTACTTTAAAATAATGTTTGAATTTGAAATTAGTTATTGCTTGTTTTGGCCTAAATCTGTTGTTTTGGCTTCACTCTAAAACGATTAACTCAGATTCTTTTTGTATCCTCCATGAAAGAATTGGAGTGTACATTCACTTCGTCTTATCGTGTCTAGTGCAGCGAAATATCTCTCTAATATATATATATATATATATATATATATATATATATATATATATATATATATATATATATATATATATATATATATATATATATATATATATATATATATATATATATATATATATATATATATATATGTCTTTTTGATCTGTGATGAAATCTAAGACGATCTAGCCATGTACTTCCTTCTGTCTTTCCGTCTGTGGAAATCATGATTCAGTGCAAACGAAAAGTGCCAGACCTTGAAATTTTGTACAGAAAAATTTTGAAAGATAGGACAGGTTAAAATCGTAAACGGGCTAAATTGGGCCAGAGGGAAACATGTTCTCCTAAGAAGAACTCAACCAACCTCTAAAAAACAACATAATTTTTAAAGTTTTTTTTTTGTAATTTTGTTCAGCAAATGAACTCGGAACAAAAAAAATCAATGTTTAGACCACGCCTTTTTAGTGGGCATTGAAATAACATATAACATGGAAATAGTGTAAATATTGTATAATACAAATTGTATTCCTTAAACCTTCACTCCTTAAAATGTAAATTTTTAAGATTTTACGACGAACGTAAGATGCTCCCTGATGTTCCTTTGCCCTATGCATCCACCTACCTTTGCCCCCTAAATGACCCTATAAAAAAGAATTACACTTACTTACCCCAAAAAAAATTACTTTCTATGTTTTAACGACAAAGGTGAGACGTTTCCCCAACGGCCCTTCCCAGAATGATCCTGTCAAAATAGAGTTTTAAAATTGGGCACAGAAATGCCTTTAAGAAACTCTGACCCAGCAGGTTGAACATTTATACCAAAAATCAATTATTTTGTTTATTGTTTGTAAATTAAACCTATTTCGTGCTTTGGGAAGCCTCAATGGTCTATAAAAAAACTAAAAAAAATTTCCAGGGATGGAAAATTAATTTTTTTTTTCGGTCAACTCCGTATTTTGTAGTACATGTAGTAACTAAAATTACTAAAAATTTTAAGTTTTTCTTTGACAAAACCTCTTAATACGTCATGAAGATTTGCATTGGCGAAAAAAACATTTTTTGAATTAAAATTTTACTTCCAGGGGTGGGAAATTTCATATGTTTTTATACGTGAAAGTAATCAAACAGGCAACTGATGATGTTTTTTTTTTTTTTGCTAACTAAACCTGTCTTAAAATTTAGGAAGAACAAAATTGGTATCAAAACTTCAAAAATGAAATTTCGAATTCAAGGATTGGCAAGTGCAATATTTCATAGTACATTAAAGTGACCAAAATGTTTAAAAATTTGAAATTTCTCTTAAAAAAAATTACTTTATACCTGATGAAAAAAAAAACCAAAAAGTAAAATTTCGCGTCCAGGGTTGGACAAATTAAAGTACTTTTTTTGGTACATGCAATATTTTGTAGTACATGTAATAACCAAACTGGTTACAAAATTTGAGTTTTTCTTAAACAAAACTACCTTATAGCTCATGAAGATTTGCATTAATAAAAAAAATTTTAAAAATTAAAATTTCTCTTCCAGGGTTGGAAAATTGAAATTTTTTTATACATAAAATAACCAAAAAGGCAATTGACGTTGTTTTTCCCCCTAACTAAAACTATTTTATATTTAAGGAAGAACAAAATTGGTATCAAAAATTTCCCAAAAAAAAAATATCAAAATTTCGACTCCAGGGTTGAGCAAATAAAATACATGAAAGTGACCAAAAAGTTTAAAAATTTATATTTTTTGTCAAGTAAAACTATGTTACATCTTTTAATTAAACCTACTTCCTGTTTTAGCAAGAAAGAAAGAAGAATTACATCTGTGAAGGGTATTTAAGATTCGGCGCAGCCGAATATAGCACTTTTACTTGCTTTTAATTTAATTCAATTTTTTTTTTTATATTTTTTCTATATATTTTTATCTTTTATTCAATATTTTTTCTGTTCTAATATTCTGTCGTACATAATTTACATATTAAATACAACTTATCACTTTCCCCTCGTAATTTTCTTTAATATTTTAAACAAGAAATCATTTTATCGGCGCTAAAATTTTATTTGTGCTTTTATATATCGGTGCTCCTGTTAACACATTTCATAAAGAACAATGTATTTATTCCCCCATAAAAGCAGATAAGACCTTTTATTAAAGTTAGATATTAAAGACACAATATTAAACAAAAGTGTGGTACAAAAAAAAGTCAGGCTCCGACACTTTTTTAATTCAACCTGCAAATCACCCTTGTGTGGTGAACTGAACCATATTTGTACGACAAACAAAAAAATATTTGGGTTATATTAATGAAATTTCCCGACTTTGTTAACAATATCAATTAAATACAGTAAACGCATGCACATATTTATTTAAAAAAATTTTTGTAACGAAATATTTAAAAACTTACGTAAGTTTCGCTCGTGTGTAGTTTTCCACACATACGCAGTTTCAATGTAATTTCCTGTCGTCAAGTGTGGATACCTACCGTTAAAGAGGAAATCGCCAAATTCTGTGAGAGATATTTACAAAGACTGAGCAATCATTCAAATCTACTTGCCATTAATCTTTTGAATGATAGCGATGAAATAAAGAGACTGAAAAGATACCACGTACTTGATCTTCCTTTTTAGAAAATAAATATTGTTATATCTATAAGTTAATTTTGATATCATAATTTAAAAGATTTGCTTAATGTTTCTTTAGAAAATAGATCGCAAATAAAGATGAATGAAAAAAAAAAAAAGTTTGGATACAGTGAACAAAATGTTATTGTGCTATAGTTCGAAAAGAAAAACAAATCGATGGAAAGTTTTTTTTTTAATTAGGGCCGGCACTCAGGGGATGACCCCTGCTCATGCGTACATTGTGCTGGAACTAGGAAAATTGGTTGAGGGAAGGAGGATAAAGGGAATAGTTTCTATGAACATTCGATTTGAATTTCTCTATGATATATACAGCAGGAGAGACTTCCGCTGGGAGTTTATTCCACATACAGGCAGTACGCGCAAAGAATGAATTTTCCCTGTAATGCGTAGTGCGGTTGACTAGTAAATCCATTACATATGGATGTGATCGCACTCGACACTCTAGAGCGTGTTGAGCGTAGAAAAATGCGCGTTTTGGGAAAGAGATCCTGACTTCGTTGGAACAGAACCCATTATAGTAACGATTTAAACAGTGAAAGGCATCCCACATTGCGTCGATGCTCAAGTGGGTCAATAGAGTTGGCAACCTTACCGTCCCCTATGAGTTTCTTCGCCCTCTCCTGAACACGGTCGATTAACTTCAAAATAAACTTTGAAGCACCGGCCTATACATGAGAGTTGTATACCATTTTCGGTGGGATGTAAGTGGTATAAATAGTAAGGAGATCAGATGGGTATGTCTTATACGGCCTTAGAAAGCCGAGGCACTTGAACGCTTCTTTTGAAACATGAAAAATGTGCTCTGTCCATCGAACGTCACACTGGATTTTCATGCCAAGAACACCAAGAGCTTTTGATTTCTCAATATCAATACCACCCATGTTTACAGATGAAGCAGCGTGATCGGGCTTGCGTCGGTGTGTAAGCCAGCAGCATTGTGTCTTACGGGCATTGAAATTTATTCAGTTTTTGTGACCACATTATTGAAGTCACCGTTGAGCGCAACATTCATATTGTGCCTCATCGTCCCGATCTCTGACGATGTCGGTCTATTATTGAAAGGATATGAAATATGCAAAGGCAGCTATCATCTGCAAAAGAGTAGATAGGAGTTAAAGTCTGGCATAGAAGGTCATTTAGAAATATAAGAAATAGTGTAGGAGAAAGAACAGTTGCTGTTTTCTCAAACATGATCGGATATTATATGTAAAGATATAAATCGAAATACAAACAAGCCAATTTTATGCCGAGGTTTTTGGAATATCTCTCGCAAAGTCTTACATGGCAATACGAAAGGGCGTGCCAAGAACTCAATCAGGAGTGTCTACACTTTTTGCTATCAACCAAAGAAATTTAGTAGATGAACCAAGCGGCTCAATAACTCAGTCCCAAGATTTACTGATCCGTGAACCATCTGGAACTCAGCAGATCTTATCGCTATCTTTTGAAATTCCTTCAATAAAGCGAAAAACTATTCCTCCTGTAATCGAAGGAAAATCTTGATGTTATATTTGTTATAGCGAAAAGTCAAAATATAGAAAGGGGTTTGTAAAAGTGCTCATAATCGCAATGTTTGTGCAAAATGTATTGAACACAAATTATTATAAAATAAGACGATATTTAAAATAAATATGCCATTAATACTCATAAATCATGCCTTTGACTGAAAAATAATTATGTTCCTTCAGCAAAATACACAGACATTCCATATGTGTGAAAAACCACACACGAGGGAAACTAACGTAAGTTTTTTTGAGGGTGATTTGAGGGTTAAAATCACTTTTAAATTCAAAATTTAGCTTGAATAGCAGTTTGCCGTTTAAATATGCCAACACATACATACATGCAACCTTCAAAGTAAACACTACATCTGTACATGTGTTAAGTTAAATAAATATGTGAATGTGTGCATCTAAAACTCCAATTTCATTTGAGTGGCTCTTTTTTTTCAATAAAGTGACAATTGTTCAATATATAAAGAAAAAGTACCGAGATTTGTTAACTCTGTTTGTGTGTGTGAGCAAAAGTATTTATTTTATATTATTCTGACACGTTTTAAGATTTTGGCAATCACGTGTTATTTGATTGCTGTCTGACAGTTTTAGTGAGTTAACTTGATATTCCATTAGAGGTTTGCAGTTTCTGTGTTTCGCCTTAACTTTTGGCAGATAAGGGCTTAAATCGTTGATATATATTTTCGGTTTTTCATTGGAAACTTTGTAAAGTCTTGCAGCTTTTGTTCTTTTAATTTTTAACATTTTGTGTAAACATTTGCATTGTTAGGAAAATATTTCCTTGTAATTTTTTTTTTCAATTTCATTTTATTTTATTTGTTTCCTTTTATCTCAATTTTCATTACAAAATTGTATATACGAGTATGTGCACTATTTACTGGACTCTTGCAATTGAATTGCATTTTCCTTCGCCAATTGTTTTAATTCAACCAATAGGTTTGGTTATATTAAACGATGGCTGAGTTTGCTTTGTGGAGATTTCTATTATTGCTTATTTCCCAGAAACGAAATCAAAGAATTTTTGTAATTGGTTTCTTATAAAAAAAACAAGTAAGAACGTTATATTCGACCGGGTCGAATCTTAAATACCCTCCTAGTGTTTAGTAAATAAAAACTGTATTTTGTAGTAGTTACTCCGGGAGAGGCCAGAGGGGGGAGATATCCCACCTTTGCCATAAAACTCTAAAAACTACATTTTAGGGGTTATTACATGAAAAAAAAATTGTTACAGGGTCAGTTAGGGGGCAATGATGGAGGGTGAATAGGAAAGAGGAAGATCAGAGAACATCTTAGTTTCGTCATAAAATGAAATTTTTAAAGAATGAAGGCTTAAATTAGACAACTTGTTAAATATTTACACTATTTTTATACCCTTCACAAAAAAGTGAAAGGGTATATATAGGATTGTCATTCCGTGTGTAATTTCTTTGATATGCACATGGGACCCCATAAAGAATATATATTCTGGATCCTTATGAATAGCGAGGCGATGTCCGTCTGTCTGTACGTGAAAACGTACGGTTTTCCCAAGCTCCCCGAAGAGCTAGAGACTTCCTTCTTGGACCGTTGCATTGAAATTCAGAAAGATCCGAAGTATGGTTCCAGAGCTGGGAAGCTTACACCTATTTCTCGACGGAATATTTATAACAAAAATCAATTATTTTTTTGTAATCTTTGTAAATTAAACCTATTTCTTGCTTTGGGAAGCCTCAATGGTCTATTAAAAACTAAAAAAATAAAAAAAATTTTCCAGGGATGGAAAATTAAAATTTTTGTTTTTCGGCCCATTCCGTATTTTGAAGTACATGTAGTAACTAAAATTGTTAAAAATTTTAAGTTTTTCTTTAACAAAACCTCTTAATACATCATGAAGATTTGCCTTGGCCAAAAAAACATTTTTTTAATGAAAATTTTGCTTCCAGGGGTGGGAAATTTCATATTTTTTATACGTGAAAGTAATCAAACAGGCAACTGCTGTTGTTTTTTTTTTTTTTTGCTAACTAAACCTGTCTTATAATTTAGGAGGAACAAAATTGGTGTCAAAACTACAAAAATAAAATTTCGAATCCAGGGGTGGATAAGTGCAATATTTCATCGTACATGAAAGTGAGCAAAATGGTTAAAAATTTGAAATTTTTCTTAAAAAAAAATACTTTATACCTCATGAAGCGTTGCACTGATGAAAAAAAAAACAAAAAATTAAAATTTCGCTTCCAGGGTTGGAAAAATGAAAGTTTTTTTTTTGGTACATGCAGTATTTTGTACTACATGTAATAAGCAAAATGGTTAAAAAATTTTAGTTTTTCTTAAACAAAACTACTTTCTACCTCATGAAGATTTGCATTGATAAAGAAAATTTAAAAAATTTTAAATTTCGGTTCCAGGGTTGGGAAATTGAAATTTATTTATACATAAAAGTAACCAAAGAGGCAATTGACGTTATGTTTTTTTTGTTAACTAAAACTATTTTTTATTTTAGGAAAAACAAAGTTGGTATCAACAATTTCGAAACCAGGGTTGGACAAGTGCAATATTTTATAGTTCATGAAGGTGACAAAAATATATCATTTGCTTAACAAAATTATAGAAAAACTCTAGAGGTTTTAGAGGTTGGTTTAGTTCTTCTTAGGGGAACTTTTTTCACTCAGGTTCGATTCAGCCTATTTCCGATCTTGGCCTTTGTTACCCTTCAAAATATATTTAAATCAAATTTTAAAGGTCTGGCTCTTTTCGTTTGGATGGAATGGTGATTTTCACAGACGGACTGACGAACAGACGGACTTGGCTAGATCGTCTTAGATTTCATTACTGATCAAAAATATATACACTTTATGGGGTATTCGAGGGATATTTCTCTGCATTACACAGGAATGACAAAGTGAATATACGCTCCAATTCTTTTTTGGAGGATATAAAAACACACCCACAATAAAATTTGTGGAAAGAATAGGGAGCATTTTTTGTTTAAAAAAAAATATTTCTAACTGCCAAATTTAAAAAAAAAATTATATTGGACTTCATTTCTGCCCAATATTATTTTTTTACAATTTCCTGGCATCATACGCCTCCCGCATTGAAGTTCGTAGCGATATTATCTTCTGTGTCAACAGATTTTATGCTTGACTATAATATGAGTAAAATTTGGCAGCTACTGACTCATAGTGTATTTTGAAATTGCTTGATTATTCCGGGAAAGTGGTTTGCTTTGCAAATATAATTATAACGATCTTAAAATAAAAGGGAAAAATTTTGTTATATCTAAAGAGAAGTCAAGTTTACATAATCACATCGAAGTGTGTAAAAGATTTAGATATTCCAAACTGCTTTCCTATCAACACTATTTCTATTTAACCATAACAACAAAGAAGAGTCATTATGTTAATTGTGCCTAAAACTATTTTCTATTTATTTTATTCTTGCAAATTTTTTTACATTCAATTACGCATGAAACAATATTTGTATACAATTTTTGCAACATAATTAAATAATGGAAACTGAAGTCAGCATTATTAAAAATAATAAGACAATACAGCGATAAAAGGAATACAAAATGGACCATAGACACAAAAAATTGTAATATGAAACGATAAAAACTATTACGGAAAGGTTCATTAATTCCAAGAATCAATAATGTTGTGTGTTTGTATAAAAAAAAGTTTATATAAAGGACTTAATACAGCAGAGGATGTACTAAATGGGACGAAGAAGTTTATTATATTATTGTCAAATCAGTAGAGCTAAAGGCAGTTCAACCTAAAGTAATCATGAATACTGAAATTGTTGTGGCTCTAAGTTCTTTTCTTTAAAACCATAGACAAATTGTATAAAATATTATGGGGTTCAAAATATTTAATAAATATTCTAAGCGTCATAATTTTCAAAAGTATTAAGACACATGGCGCTGCATAAACACTTATAATAGGCAAGGATTTCGATACAATTAACAAAGAAAGCGTGGCACATTCCAGATCTGCTCGCTGGCACGCTGGTCGATCGGCAGACCTGCATTTAATATGCAAATATCCAATATTGAATTTTTTTTTGGAATTCGCACCAGTACTCAATTAAAATTTGTTATCAATAAGAAAAGGTCATCCACAGAAATTGTTTTCGGTGTCGCTTTCACTAAAATGAACTAACAAAAAATTAAAAATTTTTCCTGAAAATTACTATTCACTGTAGTCTATCCACTGAAAAATTTTTGGCTCCCCCGACACGCTTAAACCGATGAACCGATTTAAATGAAATTTGGCATAGAGATATTTTGAGATCCATTGAATAACATAGAATGGTCTTTGTTTTTGGAAATGATCCTATTAAGTGGTCAAGCGTGATTGAAAATTTGTATTTACATATGAATTTATTAAACTGAAAGCCATGACCATTTTAAAATTGATACTTGATACAGTTCACTTAAGAATGTATTTGTTTTTGACAGTGACTTTATGAGGGGTTAAGGGTGTTCTAAAGTTTCTAGGAACACTTTTTATGACGACTTCCACTTTTCGTAGTGACTTGTTTTTATGATGGCTTGCATTTTTCATAATCACTTGTAGTTTTTATAATGTCTTGCAGTTTTTATGATGACTTGCACTTTTTACAATGACTTGTACTTTTTATGATGACTTGCACTTTTCATAGCGACTTGCACTTTTTATGGTGACTTGCACTTTATATAGTGACTTGCACTTTTTATAATTTTATAATGGCTTGCACTTTTTATAGTGATTTGCAATTTTTATTATGACTTGCACTTTTTATAATGACTTGCACTTTTTATAGTGACTTGCACTTTTTATAATTTTATAATGACTTGCACTTTTTATAGTGACTTGCAATTTTTATTATAATTTTTATAGCGACTTGCAGTTTTTATAATGACTTGCACTTTTTTAATATCTTGTAATTTTTATAATGACTTACACTTTTTGTAATGACTTGCATTTTTTATAGTGACTTGCAATTTTTATTATGAATTGCACTTTTTATAATGACTTGCACTTTTTATGATGACTTGCACTTTTTATAATGACTTGCACTTTTTATAATGACTTGCACTTTTTATAATGACATGCACTTTTAATGATGACTTGCACTTTTTATAATGACTTGCACTTTTTATGATGACTTGCACTTTTTATAGCGACTTTCACTTTTTATAACGACTTGCACTTTTTGTAATGACTTGCACTTTTTTCCTAACTAATATAATAAATATGATAGTAACTCTGTCTGTCTGTTACGTTTTCATGTTCAAGCGCGCTGAATGGATTTAGATGAGATTTGGCATAGAGATAGTTTAAAATCCGTGATATAACATAGCGTGATTTTTGTTTTTGAAAATGATCGTATTGAGTGATCAAGGGTGGTTGAAAATTTTTATAGACATTGAAATTATTAAACTGATAACTTAGAACGTTGATCCAGTAAAACTACAACACATCATTGCCATAACTTTTCACATTAGTTGAAATTTCATATATTCTTCGCGGACAAAGTCCCGGGTTAAAGCTAGTTTAAAATAATTGTCAAAATACCAAACGTGAACACTGAAATTATTAAGTTGAAAACTTTTTAACAGTTTCTAAGCTTGAATCTGCGATTTGCAAACTATTATTTTGCTGCTTTTAGCACTCTTAATAAAATAATTTTAATTTAATAAAAATTCCTAAAAAAATAGTTGCCAGATTGCAGTTTTGAGCTTGAGTCTGAACTAAAAAAAGCGTATCGTAACAATAAACCAATAAGTGTGAAAAATAAAATTTTATATTCATGCTTTAAGAATTTGTTCAAATTCGAATTTTTATTAATATTTAAAAACTTCAAATTCCATTGCTGTGAAATAAAAACATTAAGATATCCATATATTTTGTCCACCACTGTGTTTTAGATTTCTTGGTATAACGAAAAATTACAAAATACCACTATGAATGAAAACAATATCATTAAAATTTATTGAAGATGTTGAAAAGCAAACGATAGAAAATAAACAACCGACGCCATCAGGAATATAATTATAGGTTTGATACTATTCTATTGCACGTACTCGAGATGACAATTCAGTGAAAGTGGAGGATGATAAGCGTTTGTGTATTAAACAGAAATATGCCCTAATAAAATTAATGAATAAGACAACAGTAATAACAACTAACAATTAGCAGTGAACTGTGAACAAACTCGTTGGCATTTGAATTAAAACAATAGGAGCAATAAAACAACTTGAAAACGGTTATGGAGAAAAAAAAATACACGACAGTTGTAGTGCTTAAAGTAATAATAGAAATAAAACTGTAACAGTAAAATATCCCTAGAGATTCCAAATTTCTTAACGGGCCTAAGTGTGAACAGAGGATCAGGCCTAGGGTGGCATAATTTAAAGATCGACAAACATCTCAGAAGAAAAAACAGCAAGATGAAGAAATTGTGTACTGGAAAACATATTACAAAGAATAGTTTCGATTATTAAACTATTCACCATTTAGAGGATACTTAGAATAAATCATCCCCACAATGAACATTTCTTGGTAACGTTTGAGCTTCTTGCTCAATTCAATGTGGCAGCGAAATTCCTTCTAAAATTTTGATTAAAAAAACTGACGGATGTCGCAGAGACCCATGAAAAAGTCGGTGTTTCACAAAAGAAAGGAGATGAAAGTTAAATCCTCGAGAGAGCTCAATGATACACCAGATTTTTTTATTTTTTTTATCTTGGACCGGCACTCAGGGGATGACCCCTACATATGCAGTGCATTGCGCCGCGGATAGTATTGTGGGGACAGATGAAAGATGAGCAGAATTTTTTGTAGCATTTTCTACCTTGTTACTTCGCTGGCTAATTTTTGCTACAGGACCGACGAAGGAAGGTGCTGCTGTTACTCTGCTTTTTAGTACATGATCGTGTCAGTCGCTGCCAATTATGATCAGTGACCAGTGCTATGCTTTCATCATTGAAACAGGCTGGCAACAACTAACACAACCATGCACTAATGCTGATCAGAAGAATTCAACACATGACTGAGCGCGGGGTTGAACTCAGGACCCTCCACTTTATAGTCTCGTGTTATCTACTTCAGCCAACAGCAGCCACAATATATCAGCAAATATATCAGTTCCTCTATTCAAAGTGGTCTTCAATTGCGATATAAATCAGCGTAACTCTCACAATGAGATCGATCAAATAATAACTCAGGCAAGTTATTCTAGAGGAAGTAGACTCTGCCAGTCGAAAAATGACTTATAGAACTGTAGTATAAGTCCTTAACGATCATAGTTATATTTTTTTACAACGAGTCATAACTTATTCCATCAGCACTAATGCTTAGTTTCTCGCAAATCTGTTCCGTAGTTATTTCGTGTAAGAATTTTTCTTGTTTTCTTTTTTCTTCTTCAAGCGAAAATGTAATAAGATCCATATTTTAACAAAATGTCTTTTTGTTACTGCAAATATTTCTTTATGTTTGAGGAAGAAATAAACGAAGTAAAATATATGTTTTCATTAAGAGCAGATAATAGAATGCATTATTAAAAAGAAATATGATATATTTCTGTTGCATTTCCCGTTTCTTAATGTTTGCAAATGGAACTATAGCAGAAAAAAATTAATAAATTATTTGTTGGGCAGAAATTCATAATGGCCTTTAAAAAATGAAATTTAAGAGTTTTACTGTCTGTGGTCTTCTATAGAAATTTACAGTTATAAGTTATTGTATTTGTAGCACGAGAGTATGATAATAGGCGAATAGAAACGGAATAAAATTATTAATAGTGTTTCATAAATTTAAATTAGGAAAGAGGTAACAAAATGCCTCTTTGAAAAAGAAATAATGGCATTGCCGATACCGATATGCACGATATGAGTTTGAATTCAATTTAAAACTAACAAATCTCAAGTAGAGCACTACTTTATTATAGAAAATCATAGTGTAACAGATTATTCATTTATATTATTTATTAATGAGCTTGGAATCACTTCTTTATAAAAAAAAATACAGAAAAAGGTTGACTCTAAAAGACCATCATATTATTTTAAATTAAATTCAATACAATTCATAGGCAAAGTGTTGGAAAATTTTTTTAAATTGAGAAGGCCGTATCAAACACACTTTAATTTTAATACCCGTTGTTGTCGTTTGATCACAAATATAATTTTAATTTTCAAATTTTTGAATGGATCAGCTGATATTCACGTGGTAATCGATGATTGTTATAGTTCTTCGGGTCTTATAAAAGAATCGAGAACACTAATTTATGTGATAAATATAATTTTGGAGTTTTCTTGAAAAAATTCACTTTTTTGAAAATTTTACTTTACGATATCTCACGAACGCGTAAACCGATTTTGATGCGGTTTATGGCGATCAACGGGGTTTTTAAATGTTTTTGAAATCGATCGGATAAGCCGTTGAAAAGCTATTCCAAAAAATCATATTTGAAAATAAATATTTCTTAGTTTTCTTAATATATCTCGAAATCTACCGCTCCGAACCGGTTCGAATTAACTGGAAATCTAAGTTTTAAAACCCCTTTGAAATGCTTAGTTCGAACATCAAAGTAATTGATCAGATACATAATTTCGAAATTTTTTTTTAAATCACTTATTTCGAAATGTCTAGTTCACGAAATCTTAAGAACACATCAATCAATGTTGGCCCGGTTGATGACGATCGCCTTGGCTTTTAAATCTCAAGAAGTGATTAGTTTTTTAAATCGGCAAAGCCGTTTAAAAACACATTCACCAAATCATGTTTTCTTAGTTCTCTTTTATATTTCTCAAAGTGTACCGGTCCGCAGCGGTTCCAATTCACACGAAATCTAATTTTGAAAGAATCTTTTAAAAGCTTCCTAGGAACCCAAAACGTCGCGTAACAGTAGCTTCCAGCTTTTTAAAATATTTTAAATGTTTGGATAATATAAAATTTTTTAATGGTTTAAAATTTAAAATTTTTTTAGAACTTTAAATATTTTGAAAATGTTTAATTTGTTGAAAATTTTAATTGTTTCAACATGTAACATATTTTGGAAATTTTAAATATTTCGTATATTTGAAATTTTTTTGAAGGTTCAAATTTTTTGAAAATTTTAAATTTTTTGAATATATTAAATTTATTTCAAAATTTTAAATTTTTTTAAAGTTTTAAATGTATATCAAAATTTAAAATTTTTTCAAAATGTTTTTTGAAAATTTAAAATGTTTTGAAAATTTAAAATTTTTTGAAAATGTTAAATATTTTGAACATATTAAATTAATTTTTAGTGTTAAAATTTTTGAAAATTTAAAATTTCGTTTTTATGTATTAAATTTTTTTTATATAAAACTTTTTTAGAACTTTAAATTTTTTGAAAATTTTAATTATTTTAACATGTACAATTTTTTGAAAATTTTAAATATTTCGTTTTTTTGAAATTTTTTTAAAGGTTAAAATTTTTGGAAAATTTTAAATATTTTGAACATTTTAAATTTTTGGAAAATTTTAAATTTATTTAAAAATTTTAAATTTTTTGAAAATTTTAAATATTTTTCAAAATTTAAAATTTTTTCAATATGTTAAATATTTTGAACATATTAAATTTATTTTTAGATATAAAATTTTTGGATATTTAAAATATTGAAAATTTTAAATATTTTGAAAATATAAAATTTTTTAAAATATAAAATTTGTTGAAAATTTTAAAATTTTTTAAAATTTTTAATATTATTGAAAATGTTGAATATTTTGAACATATTAAATTAATTTTTAGTTTTAAATTTTTTGGAAATTTAAAATATTTTGAATATTTAAAATTTTTTTTTTATATATTAATTGTTTTTATATGTATATAAAATTTTTTTAAAAATTAAAATTTTTTGAAAATTTTCAATATCAAAAATTACTACAAACTTTTTATTGTCCTCTGTATATCGTTTTCAGGACATCAATTATAAATAAAAGTAATTTAAAAAATTTATTGCAAAATTTACAGTTTTACTCGCATTGGAATAGAACTAATATTTTTTTATTTGGTAATCAAACGTGTTTTACATATTATATTTTAGAAATACATAAATTAGTATTGGAAAACAAAAACAAAAATCAAAGAGATGGTGCCAGCTTTGGAATGAATTCATATATATATATAATCCAGAATTATATCTGAGAAGGGTATATACGATTCGCTGCCGCTGATTTTAGAACCTTTATTTATTTATTAATTTTTTTATATATATGTATAAGCTTATCAACCTTGAGTTAAGCATATTTGAATTGCAAAAAAAGTTATGATCATTCTGCTCTATAATGGAAAATGTACGATATATTTATATGTTGTTTGCTTCCTTTGACAGCAAATAATCTTTTCCATTATCCAGTACTTTTTTTTCAAAGTCTAAATGTTACAAATAGTAGTAGCGTTTGCTTTTGCTGATTTTACCTTAATGAACACATAAATCCTGCGGGGGGCGAAATACATATTTTTAAGGTTTGCTGTGTTTCACAGAACTCGTTGCTTTATGTTTCCCTTTTAGTTTAGTTACTTGTACACGGTGTTGTTCTCAAACAAAAATTTAATTAAAATTTTTAATGACTGGAAGTGCCGTGGAGAAAGGAGGCCTAAAATTATGGCGCCGGTGTAATATTGATATTGACTTTTTTACGTTTTTATGCTTTTTAATGAAAAATTTGTTTGCTGAGAATGACAAAGACTTTTAGTCAAGTATTGTAAAATGATTAAGCAGATTAGCTGGTAGTTTTCTTTTTCTAACTTAATTTTATTTTTTAATGCTTCTAAATGAGTTATTATGGAAGCTTTGAAACAAAAACTAGGAATCACAAAATTCTTAAGTTTTTGTTTTGGTTGTGTGGTACTGTTTATCCGTTCTTGATAGTTTCCCTGGAAAATAATTTTGTAATATTATGAATTTCATGACTTATTTATAAGAATACATACTTGTATTTTATTAACACATTGTTAGCCAAAGGATAATCTGACTTCCAAGTAATTCATGCACGTATAAAAGTTTTTTTTTCTATATAAATTTCTCTTTTTAAAATTAATTCCCTTTTTTGTATATCGAGCACACAAATTATTTATTATGATCTGTAGGAATTTAAAACTTTTAACTTAAACATTTCTTGTGCATAAAAATCCTTCGTCTACGAGAAATTTAAACACACATACACAAATATCTTAAATTCGTATTCAATAAATTCTTCCATGTACACAACAATACATTTTTGTAATGCCTTTTGTTTAGGACTTTATGAATAGCACAAAAAAAAGAAGATGACTAAAACCAAACTCGATTTCTTTTTTTGTTAACACAGCATATATTTTTGTAGCGAAAAAATAAAATAACAAGTGCAATAACTAATATTGCAAAAGTGTTAAATCGCGAAAAATGTCAACGTACACACAGCAAGCATTAGTTTAAACAAGGATATGCTAAATTTGTAGTTTTATTTTGTACAAAAAAATTTTAAATTACTACTACAACATAAAAAATAAATGTTTCGTTTTTTGTTTTTCAACAAATCAGCACTTTATGGATCAGTGCCAAAAGCATGATTCAAAACAAACAAAATGGATCAAGGAATAAAAACAAAAATTAAATGCAAGCAAAAGGTATAAAAAATATTTCAGTGATACAAAAAAGGCTGCAACGAATATTTTGTTACCTAACAAAATGAAGTATTTAGAAATATAGAGCAGATGCAAAATCGAACCGTAACATATGTAAATAAAATAATAACCCGTCACTAAAGAAACCACCTATTTTGAATTATGAGATAATTGAGGGTTTTAAATATCATAAAATTTTTTTAAAAGCATTTAATATGAAAAGTGGGCAAATTAGAGGTTAGAAAGTAAAACCTGTGTGAAGTTAAATTTCGAAATATAGAACCCTAGACCAGGGCTGTGGAGTCGGAGTCGGAGTCGAAGAGTCGGAGTTGCACTGTTTTTGCCGGAGTCGGAGTCGCTAAAAAAAGTCGCGACTCCGACTCCGACAAAGAATTTTTTAAATATTATTCATAATAAAAATTCTGCGAATTTTTTTTTAAATATTTTCTATTTTCAAATATTTGCCTTTTTACTGAAACTGACTTAATCTTTTTAATGAATTATTATTTAGTTTATTTAATTTGAATTATTAATTTTGTTGATTTTTTGTTGTGTGTTGGAATAATAAAAACGTAAAAATGTGAGACTTTTCGTTTAAAAAAAAACGACTATTTTGCTCCTTTTTCAAAAACTTCAACATTAACCCTATTTGTCACTCATAAACTTGTGCTTTTATTTTCTCATGATTGAGAAGAAACCGAAGCAAACAAAAGCATTAACGTTCTCTCCCAAGTACACTAAAATTTGTTTGTAAATTTTCTTTTAATGACCACTATTTTACCAAACAATACAGACATATTTTGTAAAAAACAAACAACTTTTGATTCAGCTTTATTTTGTTATATTTATTTTTATGTTTTTTCGCGAAATCCCAAACTTCAATCGCGTTTAGAGGTCCATAAGTACCCTCAAAAAAAGTTGTTAAACATTTCTTGATTCAATTATCGGGATACCCTAAGGTTCATATACATTTAGCATTGGAGTTGAAGTCGGAGTCGGAGTCGGAGTCGTACTTTAAAAATTTCGGCGGCTGGAGTCGGAGTCGGAGTCGCAACTATTTTTTCACGACTCCACAGCCCTGCCCTAGACACAAACCAAGTACATTAACAGAGCTCTGTTAGCATGTTAACATAGCGCTGTTAAGCGTGAAAAATCCGAGTGCTTGTATTCCAAATGGAATACTGGCCACATTTTTGGACCAACTATGAAAAAAGTTATCGGAACAGACAACCAGGTCCATAGCTTTCATAAGCAGGATAAGCCAGGATCCTGGAAAAACTGTAAAATATGAGCGACTAGAGTTTGTTTTATTTTGTAGCTCTTGTGATGATAGAGGACCACAAGAGCTACAAAATAAAACAAACTCTAGTCGCTCACATTTTACAGTTTTTCCAGGATCCCGACTTATCCTGTTTAGAATTTCACAGATTTTGTGTACAAGAAATCAAAGCTTATCGGCATAGCTATACCAAAGTATTAATATATTATGAAAGCCATGGACCTGGTTGTCTGTTCCGATGACTTTTTTCATGGTTGGTCCAAAAATGTGGCCAGTATTCCATTTGGAATACAAACACTCGGATTTTTCACGCTTAACAGCGCTATGTTAACATGCTAACAGAGCTCTGTTAACGTACTTGGTTTGTGTCTAGGGATCGATATATCGAAGTTTACCTTTACACAGGTGAAAGTAAATTGGGTGTCAAATGATGAATTAACAAGAATTGAGAATTTCTTTAGTGAAAACTTGGGAAGACCAACCGACCATTATTTCCGTTGAGCGTTTATGAATTGACCGCTTAAAAAACTGAACAAAAACAACGCATTTTTCCACAAAATCATCTTTAGTGATGATGCCCATTTTCAGTTAGGCGATCATGTAGACAAACAAACTTGTGGTACATGGGGCTCACAAAATCCTTAAACAGTCCTTGAAAAATCATAACATCGAAAGAAAGTGACCGTATGATGCGGCTTGTGGTCAGGAGGC
The DNA here is from genome assembly GCA_951800035.1 of Linnaemya tessellans. NCBI lineage: Eukaryota > Metazoa > Arthropoda > Insecta > Diptera > Tachinidae > Linnaemya > Linnaemya tessellans. Next base: position 43,878,230 of record OX637535.1, read on the forward strand.
GTCCATAACAAGTTTCATGTTGCATCCGCAGTTCTCTTGAGCGCCTAAGTTTCAGCAGGAAGGCTCCAGCTCTGGGAAACCATTTGCTAACACACCAAATATATTTTTCCTTTCATATGTGATTATACAATTCATGAAGGTGTTTAGTATGTTCTACATAATTTCTCGTAAGAAGGCGTTTCTGGCTGCAAAATTCGGCATTCAATGAAATAGCAACGCCAGTTTCATTAATGTTTTCCGATATCTACTCGTATTATGGGCCATTGAAATGTTGTATTTAATTTAAGATACCAAAAGAAGTTTATTATGAAACAGAGCGTGCTGTTGGCGGAAGTATTTAACACAAGACTATGGAGCGGAGGGTCCTTTGAGGTGTGACTCCGCGCTCAGTTATGCATGTTGTGCCGAATTCTTCTGATCAGCATTATTGCGTGGTTGTTTTAGTTGTTGTCATCCTGTTTCAGTGATGAAGGCATAGCACTGATCACTGATCATCACTGGCAGCGACTGGCAGAACAATGTACTAAAGAGCAGAGGAGCAGCACTCTCCTCCGTCGGGCCTGCAGCAAAAAATTAGCCTTCGAAGTAAAAAGATTGAAATAGCAAAAAAAAAATATCTCATCTTTTCTCATCTGTCCCTTCAATATTATCTTATCCTTTCTAGTTCCGGCGCATTGCATTGCATATGTAGGGGTCATCCCTTGAGTGCTGGTCTGTGTTAAAAAAAATCGATGTCTTCGAAAATCAATTACATACAAAGAAAGTGGCCGTTTGTGGTGACGCCGGTTGTGGTCACTCGGCGTCAATGAAAAGTTTTATGTTGCATCTAAGTTTAAGCAGGAAGGCTCCAGCTCTAGGGAACCACTTCTTAACACACCAAATATGTATATGTTTCCTTTCACATATGATTATATGTTTCATGAAGCTCTTTAATACCGTCTACGTAATTTCTTCTATAAAAGCATTTTCATATCTGGCTGCAAACTTCAGCCTCCGAGGCAATAACAACGTCAGTTTCATTAATGTTTTTCGATATTAGCTATGGGCCATTAAAATGTTATCTAATGTCTTTTAATATTAATGAGATACCAAAAGAATTCTACTTGGTATACGTGGCTGCCTGTAACCAACAAGCATTCAAGTAGGATCTCTGAGATCCTGTTTTGAAAAGAATTCTATTTCCTCTCAAGCGTGATACATATTTTTGGAATTTTATTTTAAGATATTACAGATAGAGATGGCAAACTATCGATAATGTTATTATCGAAATAAAAATTGACTGCCTGTTCGCGCATGTCAAAAGCTATCGTTCGATCGAATAAATAACATGTAAAACAAAAACAAATTTATAAAAATGTTTTTGTTTTAAATATTAATTATTCGATCGAACGATAGCTTACGATATCGGCGAACAGGCAGTTTGAAAAACTATTTAAGTATTAATATTGAGCTTGAAGCTTATTTTTATAAAATAATAACTTTAAAAAAATCTTATATATATATATATATATATATATATATATATATATATATATATATATATATATATATATATATTAGAATGAAGTTACTTATGGGACGATGCGGAGGGAAAAAACGTCCGTAACGTAAGATTTTTTTGTTTCTAAATCAATGTTTAAGACGTATGAGTCTTAAACATCTTACGATTCCATACAAACAAATATTAATCATACGCAGCCGTGCCGTGACAGAATTCAATTTCGTTTGGGAACAAAATTGATTCTGCATTTTCGTTGGTCGGCGAAAAAAAATCATAATAAAAAATATATACCCGAATAATTATTTTCTTTATACCTCGAATCGAACTCAAAATTAATATTTTTATAATAAAGAACTTCGTTCCTATCCGGTGTCCCACGACACCACCCATCTTTTTTATCAATATTTCGATATCCTCTGGACAATTTTAATATTAAAGAATGTTAAATATTTTTGTTGTTTACTATAATTTTTAAAGTTTTGTTATTGTTAATTATTTATAATTACAATGAATTGTTATCCTGAAAGAAGATATCCAGAGGATATCGAAATATTGATAAATAAATAACTAATAGTTTCTTAAAGTTATTATTTTATAAAAATAAGCTTCAAGCTTAATATTATTTCTTAAATTAAAAAAATTAAAGGCTTTCTTAGCCTATTAGAACAATATATAGAAAGACTATTGATATAGAAACGATACTATCGTGATGGTATCAAAGTTGTTTGCTTCGCATAGATTGCATTTATTTGCGTCAAAATTGCAAAATAAAATGTAGGGCAAAATCACGGTAATCGGCATCGATTGAAATTTGCAACTTAATTTTATCGACATCGAATGTCGAAATTACTTCTCCATCCTTGCTGAATATTTCTAAGTAAACTTAACATTTGTATGGACCTCTTGCTATGGATAGTGTTAAAAAAATATCGGTTGTTTTTAAATATTAAAAAATTTATAAACAAAAAATTTTTTCATATCAAATAAAATAATTAATTTCCTGAAGAAGTCACACAAAGGAGTGACGAAATATTGAAATAAAATTAAAATAAAGAGACCTTAAGCTTAAAAATATCAGAATATAATATTAAATATTAATCGATTGTAAAATAAAACCATCGATAGTCACAAAAACATTAAGTATCGATGGTAACCATAATGGGGGCTCCCTATAATAGAATGGGAACTTCTTATAATAGAGCGCAGAACCGGCCTATTAGGCTTAAGTGTAATCCTGAACGGATTGAGACAGCTCTTGCTTATGCCCCTCTCTTCAACTTACCCTAACCCACCCCATAGTGCCTGCGTTAGTTTTCCACCTCTAATAACAGAGTGCATGGCATGCCTAGTGTAGCGTGCTTGAAATATATATTTATAAAAAAAATATACATTTTACCTACTAAAATTTTGTAAAAACACTAAAACAAATTCAATGTTGAAGTAGAGCTTTCATGTTTTTCATTGCATTTGGGCTTGGAATGCTCTTGGTATCTTTTTTTTCTTTCTTTACCTGCTTTATTCTAAAACAATTTTACAAATGCTTTGGGTTTATTTAGCATTGCAATTTGAATTTAATAATCATTAAAAAAGAAAAGTTATGAGCAGAACATGAGATGCTTTTGTTTATTCTGATGTTGTTGCTGTTGCAAAATTATTTGGAATTTTGCCTAAAATATATATAAAAAAATCAAGGTTATGATTTTATTTATTATAATTTTTTTTTCTTCAGTATCAAACCTAGACATTAATAATATAAAAATATTTCATATTTTGCTGCTGCTCAAATAGATATAAATATTTGTATCGACGTCAACCAGCTTGCGCAGCTAATACACCTTGTTGCTGTTGCAGTTGCTGTTGCTACGAGTATTATTTTTATGTCTTTGGTAATTTCATTAGTGAAAACATTTCTATATTAAAACTGTTGTATACATAATTGTTTACTTGACAAGTCCCACATAATTTTTGCGTTTGTGAGTTCATATTTTTGAAAACTAAACAAATATAAGAAACACAGCACTATATCAAAATATATATCTATATGTATATATACATACATGTGAGAAGAGAGCCACAAGATGTTTACGGTGACTAAATATATTATTAATCACCCACAGTTGCTCACTGCTTGAGTTCATGGCAGCATTGTCCATAAAGAATCTGAACAAAATTAAAAAGGATAAGGCACTCCTAAATCCATAATTAGAAATGTATCCCTGAACTATATATATATATATATATATATATATATATATATATACATATATATATATATATATATATATATATATATATATATATATATATATGTATATATATATATATATATATATATATATATTCTTGATCAGTGATGAAATCTAAGACGATATAGCCATGTCCTTCCCTCCCACCGTCCGCCTTTGGAAAGTACTATACAGTCCAATCGAAGGGCGCCAGACCCTTGAAATTTGGTATAATAAATTTTTGAAGGATAGTACAGGTCACAATTTGTAAATGGGCTGAATCGGGCCAGAGAGAAAAAAATTCCCCTAAGAAAAACTTAAAAAACGACATAATTTTTAAACATTTTTTTTTATTGTAATTTTGTTAAGGAAATAATTTATTTTTTTATGTCACAGAAGGTCCAAAAGCCACAAAACTATGAAAATCAATTTTGGACCCCTCCCCCTTTTGTGAGGCGTTGAAGTAACATATTACATAGAAAATAATGTAAATATTTAACAAATTGTAGTCTTTAAAAATTTAATTTTAATCTTTTATAATGGAAGTAGGATGTTCTCTGATCCTTCCCTTCTTTAGCACTTTACCCACCTTTGCATTCTAAATGACCCGATAAAAAACATTTTTTTTCTACATTTAATTACACCAAAAATTTACTTTTTAAATTTTTACGACAAAGGTGATATGTCGCCTCCACGACCCTTACCGAAGTGATCCTATCAATATTTAAGATTCGACCAGGTAAAATTTGAAGTTCTTACTTTTTTGTTCTTGAATATTTATATGCTAGGCTTTTGTATAAATTGGTCTTGCTACTTGAATGGCAATTATATAAGTAAGAGAAATACTGAAACAGAGCACAATTGTAACAGATCTGTTTGTGCTGATAACGTGAACAGACTTTGAATTTGAAGTAATCATCTTTTTATACCCTTCACATAAAAGTGAAAGGGTATATATAAGTTTGTCATTCCGTGTGTAATTTCTTCGATATGCACATGGGAACCCATAAAGTATATATATTCTGGATCCTTATGAATAGCGATGACGATTGAGCGATGTCCGTCTGTTCGTCCGTCTGTACGTGAAATCGGTTTTCCCAAGCCCCCAGAAGAACTAGAGACTTCGTTCTTGGACCGTTGGATTAGAAATGAACTTAAATATAGTGATATTGAAATTCAGAAAGATCCGAAGCTTACATCTATTTCTCGATGCAAAATTTAGACTAAAAATCAATTTTTTTTAATGTTTGTGAATTAAACCGTGCTTTGGGAAGCCTAAATGGTCTATTAAAAACTAAAAAAAATAAAATTTTTTTTCCAAGGACGGAAAATTACAAATATTTTTTCGGCCCATTCCGTATTTTGTAGTACATGTTGTAACTAAAATTGTTAAAAATTTCAATTTTTTCTTTAACAAACCCTCTTTATACGTCATGAAGATTTGCATTGACCAAAAAAAAATTTTTTTAATTCTAATTTTGCTTCCAGGGATGGAATTTTTTTATACATAAAAGTAACCAAAAAGGCAATTGACGTTGTTTTTTTTTTTGCTATCTAAAACTATTTTATATTTTAGGAAGAACAAAATTGGTATGAAAATCTTAAAAATTCAAAATTTCGACTCCAGGGTTGAACAAATTATATATTTTATCATAAATGAAAGTGATCAAAGAGTTTAAAATTTTAAATTTTTTTGTCAAGTAAAACTCTGTTACATCTTTTAAAAGTAGGTTTACTACTTCCTGTTTTAGCAAGAAAGAAAGAAGAATTACATCTGTGAAGGGTATTTAAGATTCGGCACAGCCGAATATATCACTTTTACTTGTTTCTTTTAAAACAATTATTTTAACTATATGCCGGATATTTTAAAATTTCTTCAGATTAGTATACAATTGATACCTTGAAAAATGTCCACCATGCAAATACTTAAATTCAGTCCCACAAATGCATGTTAACTTAAGCACCTACACAGAAATGCAAGTGTGTGTGTGTGTAGCATAAATATAAATGCAATTATCGCACACAATTGCATATCAACATACACATAAAGCATCGAAGCTAATACTGCGACTGATGATAATGTTGAGCTCATTAACAAGTTTGTATCTATTTAAATTACTCTAGTCTACACATACACACATACAATTATCAGGCGAATACACAATAGAACATTACAGCGCATACACGTATACACCTACGTGCGAATATATGTATATGAACATCTAAATAATTCCCATTATTTATAACTATATGCTAGAATGTAATATTAAATTTTTAATTATTAATTTGCTTGCCAACAAATATTTCATTGTGTTTAAATTTTACAAAAACTTATTTTTGTGCAAAAACTAACAATAATGCAAGTGTATTTTTATTATTGTTTATTTACAGGTGAGTGTTTTGCTATATAAAATTGTACTCATGCATGCACATGGCGACTGAAGGCTATTGAACAGTGGCTTCTGCAATGGCATGACATGGATATACTGCAGCTGTAAACACCTCAGACGTGAGATAAACCATACAATCAGAATGGCCACAAATAAAACAAATGCCTGTAATATTGTTCTGGGTGTTCAGGTTTTTTTTTATATAGTCAGACTATAATAATTGCATAATTAATACAAGTTAATTATATATATTATAAATATAATATTTTAATTATGTTCATTTTGTTCAACTGGCTTAAGTTGAATTAAAATTCAAACATTATGTATTCAATGCATGTACGGCGGTGTGTTTGAAAATTAAATAGCATAAAACTGTTGGACAAATATTTAGAATTAACAATTTAGTTGTGTTTTTTGCATAAAATAACCCGATTATTGTAGTGAAATAACAACGACAAGCAAAAAGTGTGTTATTATTTAAATTTTATGTCTCTTTTCACATAAAACACACATGATCACGGAGTTGAGTGTGTGGCACAGCCAAAATATAATATTCGATGAAATAATTTAATAATTTACAGCTTTTGCAGGTAAACATTTTGGGGTTAAGAATGAATCTTTTTCGAATAATTTCCAAATTGGGGATTTTTTACTTGTTATCACCCACTTTATTTTTATTGGATGCTGGATATTTTAAGTCTCGTTATGGGAATTATTATAGTAGATCTACAGAAAGAAAATTGTGCAGGTGTTATTCCCTGTGCGCTAGTGCTACTTACAACAAAAAAAGTTAAGCTATTAAATAACTAAAAAAATCGAATGGACAATCGTATTGTTTATTTGTCCATTTTTAACTAAAAGTAAAAATTTCAATTTTAAATCTCTATTTTGAGAGAATCATTCAGGGAAGGGTCTTGGGAGAGACGTTTCACCTCTGCAAGATCAGAGAACATCTCAGCTTCTTATAGGCTTAAGGAATAAAAATTTTTTAATATTTACACCATTTTTGCATATAATATCGTATGTCAACGCCCACAAAAAGGGGCGTGGTCCAAAATAGCATATATCATGTTTTCCACAGACGAATGTATGGGCATTGCTAGATCGTCTTAGACTTCATCACTGATCAAGAAAATATGTGCTTTATGGTGTCCAATTGTATTTTGGCGGGGTCGCTGTGGCAAGGGTTGTGGGGGACACAGTTCACCTTTGCCATGAAACTCTGAAAATAACTGTTTGGGATAATTAAATACAAAATTAAAAAAACAAAATTTGATAGGGTCATTTTGGTGGCAAATGGGGAGGAGGGGTAGGGCAGAGTAGTACCAGGTAACGTCTCAGCTTCGCCATTAAAGCTTACAAATTGTATTTTTAAGGAATGCAGGCTTAAGTAAAACAATTTGATAAATTTTTACACTATTTTTGCTTATAATAACGCCTACTAAATAGGCGGGGGTCCGAAAATAATCTTTTTTTTATTTTATGGCTCCAAGTTTAACGTGTTGGACCTTCTTTAACATAAATATATATCATTTGCTGAACAAAATTACAAAAAAAAAACTTTAAAAGTTTTGTTGTTTTTTAGAGGTTGGTTTAGTTCTTCTTAGGGGAACTTTTTTCCCTCTTGCCCGATTTAACCCATCTCCGAACTTAACCTGTGCTATCCTTCGAGATATATTTATACCAAATTTCAAGAGTCTTTTCGTTTGGACTGAATCGTAATTGCCACAGACGGACGGACATGCTCAGATCGCCCTAGATTTCATCACTGATCAAGAATATATATACTTTATGGGGTCTCAGATGGACATTTCACTGCGTTACAAACGGAATGACAAAGTGAATATACCCTCCATATTCTTTTTTTGGAGGGTATAAAAATGGAACACTTGAAATAATAATCATGGGGTTTGCTTAACTAAAGATGGTTTAACACAAAAAATTATTATAAGAAGTTCTCACATTCTATTTCATTAAATAGTTAATATTCCTAATGAGTAGTACCACTGTGGAAGGTAGAAAAATTTTAGCAACGAACGCTGATGAGATGGCGTAGCGACCTCAAAATCAGTACTGACCCGCTCTGCTTGTTTGATAAAAAAAGATGCCAAATATTCCACTCTTAATATAAATAATTTGAATTTAATAAAATATCGTAAAAAAATAATTTGCAAATCGTAAATTTGAGCCTGAGTCCAAATAAAAAAATTCCCATCTTAATAATAACGCGTGCTTTTTTAAGAGTGTCACAATACGAGAGCAACGCGTGCAAATTGTTGAAAGTTTTAATCAAAATAATTGTTCTATTTGCCAAACTCACCGTGCACTTCTTTCATTTTATCGAGTACATAATCGTCCTTCAGAGCTGCTAATAATAAGAACAATAGATCGTTTTCGGACCACATTTACTGTTACTGATCATGAGCATCCCGTGAGACGCCGAACAGTGCGCTTTGAAGAAGCTGTAGCCGCTGTACAGGAAAGCATTGCAGATGATCCTAATCAGTCAATTCGTCGCCGCTCTCCGCGACTGGGGTTGTGTTCTTCCACTTTATGGAAGATTTTTTTAGTTGTTGAAAATTGGTGTTCCAGATTTAGCCAGATCTACGCGCCAGCCGTGGCTGCCATATGGCAGAAATCATATTTAAACATCAATTTCATAAAAATGTCGTTCCCATAAAGGCCGTTACATTGATACTAAAATTGTATTCTCTTGTGTCACTTTATAAAAAACACCCTTTATAATCAAATAGTGAAAAAAATGCTTTTTTGAATTAAAATTCAGCAGAAGAGACGGATTTAAAATTCTTTAAAATTTTTTGTTTGTTTTTACTTTTCATATGAAAACGTCTCAAATCATGTTGCAGAATGCCTATTAGCAATTTTTTAGAATTAACTATTTTTGTCGTGTGCCCACTTCTAGTGTAATGATCTTCTAAGCGGATCATTAAGCTTTTAATGTTTTTGAAAAAATTTTATCTTTTCAATAAAAATAAAAAAACAAATCAAAACGGGTGCTAAACCATGATGAACTTTTATAACTGCGGTATGCCTGCTTGTATTACACCTAAAGCTAATAAATTTCCAAGTATTTTTTTTTTAAATACTAAAAATGTTATTTATTGTTTTCCATAAACAAGACAACATGTGTAAAATTTATAATAAACTACTAAATGCAAAAAGTACATAAAGACCAATAAAAAATATAAATATATATTTAATTAAAGAACAAGTTTAAACAACTGATATTTAAATGTATGCGAGTGTGTGTGTGTGTGTGGGTGCATGAAAATATGTTATATACTTTGCATTTGCATATGACTTTATGCAAATACATTCATATGATGTTGTTTTAAAAGGTTTGTGTAATTCTAGGCACATACAACCATAGACAAACCAATTGCAACATGAATGCATATCTGCATCATGAATGTGAGTGGCATGTAAGCATATTGGCAACCTTTGGAAGCCAATCAGTACGTCTTGACAATCTCAATTTGAGCTATATCGTCTTAACTCAAAAAATATATGAGCTTAACAGCAATAGGAATACATACGTGTATAAAACAAGTGAGAAATAGTTTCATAACAAAAACTTTTTTTGTTTATTGAAAGAAGTTGATCAAACTGCCTTGTATGAATCAAGTGATTTCTGATGATTGATGTAGTTTTTTCAAACCTAGTAAATTAGGATTTAATTTCAAAAATGTTTTTAAAATTTTTTTTTTAATTTTTTCGCTTTGTGAAATATCGAATAATCAGCCAATTTCGACACGATTGGTGGCGATCGACGTGTTTTTCCAACATCAGTAACTAATAAGTTTGTGGAAGCAGTCGATAAAACAATTTAAAGGTACCCTGCAGGAGGATAAGCGTTAATTGTCTTTAAGCTACTGGTACGATTACAAGTATAGCAAGCACTAGTTCAAAAGGTGATTGAACATATACAGAGAAGTACTAGTACTTCAAGTAGTTCATTTGTAGATTGATTTGACTTGTAGAATTTCATATTACTTTTTGATCATGTTTTAAAGCGAATTGCTAAATCGCATCTTCATTTGAAATAATTTGAAAGAATAGTATTAGAAGACTTTGCCTTAAGGGATTTTTTTTGGCAGAACTGATTGTACTAGTATCCGACTAGCAGAAATTATACTAGTAGTCATCTAGTACTAATAGTACTAGTATCCCCCTAGTTTCCATCTAGTACCAATGGTACTAGTAATTTTCCAAACACACTCAATGTTAATTTGAGCATTAACATGGTATAGGAAAGTTCACAGTTAAGAACTAGTACTGGTGATTTTTGTACTAGTGGAATACTAATTTGATACTAGTTCGATCTCCTGCAGGGTAGCTTTAAAAATTAAAAGAAAACAAAAAGTTTAGATATTAAATTTGAATTAAGATTCTATAGGCTAATTGTTCGAAATTTTAATTTAAATCTCAGAAAGACATGATAAATATTCCAAGGCACAAAGGCAAGTCAACATCAGTTTTATTCAACTTACACAGCAGAGCAGAACAGCTGTTTTCGAAAGACGCAACCCTTTCATCATCAGTGCTCATGTGTATTGTGTTTGTCACCACTTATTAGGTGGCTTAGTTGAATGTGATAACAGTTCCTATTTACACAAATTTTATTGTGAAAAAGAATACGGGAACTGTATCAGCCTGATGTTAACATGTTATTGTTATAATACCCGTGTTACCGTTTGATTATTTTTCTTCATGTCCCATTTTTCTGAATTTTTTGTTCCATCATACCTAAGTCAAACTTTTTTGGTTTGAATTTTATACTTAAGTACATGTGAACGTTTTTTTCCAATTTTTATTATTGGGTAGCTCAAGCCATAGCTTAAATTTGTATGTAGTAAGAATTTTAACGAACATTTTATATTGCTATATTAAATTTGAATTAAGATTCTATAGGCTAATTGTTCGAAATTTTAATTTAAATCTCAGAAAGACATGATAAATATTCCAAGGCACAAAGGCAAGTCAACATCAGTTTTATTCAACTTACACAGCAGAGCAGAACAGCTGTTTTCGAAAGACGCAACCCTTTCATCATCAGTGCTCATGTGTATTGTGTTTGTCACCACTTATTAGGTGGCTTAGTTGAATGTGATAACAGTTCCTATTTACACAAATTTTATTGTGAAAAAGAATACGGGAACTGTATCAGCCTGATGTTAACATGTTATTGTTATAATACCCGTGTTACCGTTTGATTATTTTTCTTCATGTCCCATTTTTCTGAATTTTTTGTTCCATCATACCTAAGTCAAACTTTTTTGGTTTGAATTTTATACTTAAGTACATGTGAACGTTTTTTTCAATTTTTATTATTGGGTAGCTCAAGCCATAGCTTAAATTTGTATGTAGTAAGAATTTTAACGAACATTTTATATTGCTATATTAAATTTGAATTAAGATTCTATAGGCTAATTGTTCGAAATTTTAATTTAAATCTCAGAAAGACATGATAAATATTCCAAGGCACAAAGGCAAGTCAACATCAGTTTTATTCAACTTACACAGCAGAGCAGAACAGCTGTTTTCGAAAGACGCAACCCTTTCATCATCAGTGCTCATGTGTATTGTGTTTGTCACCACTTATTAGGTGGCTTAGTTGAATGTGATAACAGTTCCTATTTACACAAATTTTATTGTGAAAAAGAATACGGGAACTGTATCAGCCTGATGTTAACATGTTATTGTTATAATACCCGTGTTACCGTTTGATTATTTTTCTTCATGTCCCATTTTTCTGAATTTTTTGTTCCATCATACCTAAGTCAAACTTTTTTGGTTTGAATTTTATACTTAAGTACATGTGAACGTTTTTTTCCAATTTTTATTATTGGGTAGCTCAAGCCATAGCTTAAATTTGTATGTAGTAAGAATTTTAACGAACATTTTATATTGCTATATTAAATTTGAATTAAGATTCTATAGGCTAATTGTTCGAAATTTTAATTTAAATCTCAGAAAGACATGATAAATATTCCAAGGCACAAAGGCAAGTCAACATCAGTTTTATTCAACTTACACAGCAGAGCAGAACAGCTGTTTTCGAAAGACGCAACCCTTTCATCATCAGTGCTCATGTGTATTGTGTTTGTCACCACTTATTAGGTGGCTTAGTTGAATGTGATAACAGTTCCTATTTACACAAATTTTATTGTGAAAAAGAATACGGGAACTGTATCAGCCTGATGTTAACATGTTATTGTTATAATACCCGTGTTACCGTTTGATTATTTTTCTTCATGTCCCATTTTTCTGAATTTTTTGTTCCATCATACCTAAGTCAAACTTTTTTGGTTTGGATTTTATACTTAAGTACATGTGAACGTTTTTTTCCAATTTTTATTATTGGGTAGCTCAAGCCATAGCTTAAATTTGTATGTAGTAAGAATTTTAACGAACATTTTATATTGCTATATTAAATTTGAATTAAGATTCTATAGGCTAATTGTTCGAAATTTTTAATTTAAATCTCAGAAAGACATGATAAATATTCCAAGGCACAAAGGCAAGTCAACATCAGTTTTTGTTATTCAACTTACACAGCAGAGCAGAACAGCTGTTTTCGAAAGACGCAACCCTTTCATCATCAGTGCTCATGTGTATTGTGTATGTCAGCACTTATTAGGTGGCTTAGTTGAATGTGATAACAGTTCCTATTCACACAAATTTTATTGTGAAAAAGAATACGAGAACTGTATCAAGCTGATGTTAACATGTTATTGTTATAATACCAGTGTTACCGTTTGATTATTTTTCTTCATGTCCCATTTTTCTGAATTTTTTGTTCCATCATACCTAAGTCAAACTTTTTTGGTTTGAATTTTATACTTAAGTATATGTGAACGTTTTTCCAATTTATTATTGGTAGCTCAAGGCATAGCTTAAATTTGTATGTTGTATGATAAGTTGTTATTGAGATTCTATTATAGCCTTGATTTAGATTTTATGTTTAAGCTTCTGAGTCCATTGAGTCGAAGTTTAAAATAATATCTTTAGTTATTCTAAGATATATAGGGTAAAGGTTCCCTGATGATATGCATTAGCCCCAGTGAATTTTGAATTTTTTTTTGTAAATTTGAGGTAAGAGTCAGCATGAATAAAATTTCTTTCCTATCGTATATAGCATGGAATAATTCAAATCGAACGCTAGTCCCTTTATTCTTCTCCCCACAACCAATTTTCCTAGTTCAAGCACAATGCACGTATTACTAGGAGTCATCCCCTGAGTACCGGTCGTAACTTAAAAAAAAAAAAACACCTATAATTTGCTTAACCCATATCGCCCCAGAGATTTTTTTTCGAATAAGTTTATAAAACTTCGTAGTGAAATGGTAAATTGATTTCAGAAAATACGAATCAGATGTCCTATTTTTTTTTAATTTTCATTAAAAATTTTTTTAAAAATTTTCATTAAAAATTTTTTTAAAACTTTTCATTAAAAATTTTTTTAAAAATTTTCATTAAACATTTCTTTAAAAAGTTCCATTAAAATTTTTTTTTTAAATTTCGATTGAACATATTTTTAAAAATTTTCATTAAAAATTTGTTTAAAAATGTTTATTCAAAATTTTTTAAAAATGTTTATTAAAATTTTTTTTTAATTTTCATTAATTCCGTTATTAAATTCGAACAAAAATTGTTATTATGAATGTTTATATATTTAAATTTTTTTAATAATTTCCGTCTACGATATGATTTATCAAAGTGTCCTTCAAAAACACATTAATCATACTCTATATCAAGGGCCTATATTCGAAATTATTTTATTATAAAGTATTTGATAGCAAAGAAATCCAGATTAAAAACACAGGACCAAAAAAAAATTTCTTATATAAATTTGTGTCAGAGATGTAGATCTCATCACTGAACAATTTCAAAGAATTTTTTTAAAAATTTAAAGATTTTAAGTCAAGTCTGGGGCCAAATAACCGCATTCGATATCGAGCGAAATTTCCATAGAATTTAAATTTCGTTCGATATGGAGTGCCGTAATTTTCCACCTGAGTTTGCTACTTATAATTTTAAATTAAATGATATATTATTGTTTTATAAAAAAAAATATTTTATAAATTATTTGATTAATTATCTGTTTTATTAAGAAGCTTGAAAACACTTTTTTTAAATATTCAAAGAAAATAAAGCTTCAAAACACTTTTTTTAAATATTATTTTTTTTTTCGTTTTATTTATTAAATTTTTGATTTAACAAAAAATTCAGAAAAATGGGACATGAAGAAAAATAGTCGAACGGTAACACGGGTATTATAACAATAACATGTTAACATCAGGTTGATACAGTTCTCGTATCCTTTTTCACAATAAAATTTGTGTAAATAGGAACTGTTATCACATTCAACTAAGCCACCTAATAAGTGGTGACAAACACAATACACATGAGCACTGATTATGAAAGGGTAGCGTCTTTCGAAAACAGCTGTTCTGCATGCTGTACACCAGTGAACAGTTTGAATGGCCATTTTATTGCCTTGAATGTTTTCACACAAAAATGAAAACATGCTGTCAATCCACATTATATTAATGAAACGAAGCTACACATCTTTCACATACAAAGAGTACGATGAAATGACATGCATGCATTGCTTGCCTTTGCTGTGTGTATTGAAGATCCACAAAAGTAGCGAATGTTGCGAATGGTCGACTAAAGTATGAAAATATTGGTACTAATACTAATGCATACAATGTTACCAGAAAAATTATGCTCTTTAACTCCAAAATTTAAGTTCGATGTCCCCATTTAAATATATAAATCCCAAATATATCTTTACTTTAATATGGAAAATCCTTTCACTATTTATAGGGAAATTTTTATAGGGAAATTTTAAAATGTTAGTATTTATAGAAATTTAATTATTTATAGGGAAATTTTGCTAAATATAGAGAAATTCCTTCACATCGAAAACCTGCCCTCAAATGAAATTCGAAATCCCAAATTTGAAAACAAAACCCTTCATCTGGCTACACTGAATGCAAACGTAATAAACGAAAAATGAGCAAGTGCTTGAATTTTTTTTCTGATTTCGTTGATCAACGTGTGGTGGAGTAATAAAAGCATGTGAAAAAAAACAACTAACGAAAATTGTGAGCATTCAGTAAGCATGTGTAATGAAGGTTGGTGTCGATAAATTGCATGGCAAAAGCAACGAATGCATGAATTATGTACAAACGTGAATACATTCAAACTGTTCTCTGCTGTACACATGCTGTGTAAGTTGAATAACGAAAACTGATGTTGACTTTCCTTTGTGCCTTGGAATATTTATCATGTCTTTCTGAGATTTAAATTAAAAATTTCGAACAATTAGGCTATAGAACCTTAATTCAATTTAATATAATTTTAATTATACTTGTTGCCCTGAAGAGGATATCCACAAGAGGTTGAAATATTGGAAAACAAAAAAATTAAATATCATTTTGTGACAAATAATTTTGTTTCATTAACAAAAAATATTTTCATATCAAATAAAATAATTAATTTCCCGAAGAAGTCACACAAAGGAGTGACGAAATATTGAAATTAAGAATGCAATTAAAATAAATAGACCTTAAGCTTAAAAATATCAGAATGTAATAATAATTAAAAATAGGTCAAGAAACCAGAAGAATTTAAAAAATTCAATTTGTTTTTAATAAAAAGAAAGTGACTCAAAGCTTATTTTTTTTTTGTTATTAAAATAACAAATTTTTTCCGTTTAATTAAGATACGAATTTTTTGTTCAGACTCTAGTTCAAATCTGCAATATTTAAATTAAAGAGTACAATATTTATAATATGTTTTTATCATCAAATTAGTAGAACAGATTAGCATTAATTTTACAATAGCCCTATTCACAATCTTGTGCAAATGGTCTTGCATCATTGCATTTGCAAAATAATTGTACTCTACACCAACAAAATACATTGAAAATGCTCTCAAATACTGTCTCAATTTGCAAATGCTATAATGCAAGACCATTTGCACAGGATTGTGAATTGGGCTAATATATTTTTATGAAATTTACTATTTGACACATTGTCATAATTTTATTTTAAATGAAATTTATTCATTGATGATTAAGAAATGTCTATATGAATTTCATTGGTCTACTGATGATTTGGTAAAGCATCAATAAAGAAATTCATATAGACATTGCTTAACCATCAGCGAATAGATTTCATTTGCAATATATTTTCCAAATAAAATTGAAGAAAAATGGGTAGTAAAATTTTTATAAAATTTTATAAAAGTTAAAAGAGGCTAAAAACCAAAAAAAAAACGCTAAGTAGAAAGAAAGTGACTCACGCTAAAAATCATTTTCAGTTTTACCAAAAAATGACATGGTAAATTAAATAAACTTAAAACTTCAGATTATATAATCCTTGAATGTAATGCCTTAAAAGTAATTTAAAATGACTACCCACACGCCTTCTTATCATTGCTTTATACACCTTAACGTAAAAAGAAAAATAACAGACAGACTCCTGATAACCAAGTTACTGAGAGATATTCAATGGAATTGAAGAAGAAAAGTGGCAAGAAAAAAGAAATTAGATTAAAATTCTTAAGCTTTTTAGTAAATGAAAATGAAATTGAATAGAAATCTAAATGGAATACAAACTATTACTTCCCCTTACACATGCATGCCCAGCAAACAATTTAGGTGGCAAAAGGGCAAATATTTCCATATGAAATCACTGGCATTGCAAGCAATAGGTTGACTGGTTTATTTGTATTTCATGCGTCTTAGCAAACGAATAAATAGTGGAACAAAACGAATGTATGACTGTTCATAGTACATGCTATGGCGGCAAGTGTGTGTGTGTGTGTATGCTTCAACATCTACAAATGAATATTTCACAATTGCTTTTTGGTAAATCGACTAGAAATTTTATTGTTTAAAGTTACACATGATTGTTTTTTAACTGAATGCTCATATACGAGTACGTATCTGCATGCACACATTCACAACATTTCATATGTGTATGTGTGTGAGTCAGTAAAAATAGCAGTGAAACAGTAATTGCATACTCCAATCGACTTAGTTTAAAAAACATTTCCCTGTTAACAGCAACTGCAAACGAATACCAAATTTTTGTTTGTTTTCGTTTTTGAAATGCTACTCTTCTCCTCAGCTTTTGGCTGGGAAAACTTTAAGGTCAATTTACGCAGAAGTTTACTAGTAGTTTAACTCGTAAACCCTATTTCAATTAAACGATTTTATCGAATTAGTCAAAGCAAATTTTGAAATTTCAAATTTTAAATTGATGTGAATTGTGAGGCAAGTTGTAGAGTGCAGAGGGAAGGAGAAGGAAAAAGAGTTTGACGTGGGCATTCAATTTCGGTGAATAACTTAAGGCAGAAAACCTTAAACCTTTAAAATTGTGTTCAGTTGACTGAATAAAAACGATGTAGATCTTCATAAAATGAGGTTGAGGTCACACCAGAGCAACGCGTGCAAATTGTTGGAATCTTTAAACAAAATAATTGTTCTATTCGTCAAACTCCTCGTGCACTTCTTCCATTTTATGGCGTGCATATAATTGTCCTTCAGAGCGGCTAATTCGTTAAATAATAGGTCGTTTTCGGACCACATTTACTGATAATGAGCATCCCCCGTGAGATGCCGAACAGTGCGTACTGAAGAAGCTGTAGCCGCTGTACAGGAAAGCATTAAAGATGATCCTAAGCAATCAATTCGTCGCTGTTTGCAGCAACTGGAGTTGAGTCCTTCCACTTTATGGAAGATTTTTTTTACGTTAAATATTATTGCAAAACGGATTATATCCCCGTAATGCAAAGCAAATTCTATGTTTGCTAAAGTTCAATAAGTCTGCGGATGAAACAAATTGTTGAAGTATTAGAACACTTGTTGAAGTATTAGAACACTAGACTATGAAGCGGAGGATGCTGAGTTCAATCCCGCGCACAGTCATGAATATTGTGTCGTGTTCTTCTGATCAGCATCAGTGCATGATTGTGTTAGTTCTTGCCAGCCTGTTTCAGTGATGAAGGCATAGAATTGTCACTGAACAATTACAGGCAGCGGTTGACAAGATCATGTACTAAAGAGCAGAGAAACAGCACTCTACTTCATCGGCCTTGTAGCAAAAAAATTAGCCGGCTAAGTAAAAAAAGGTTCAAATTGCTGCAAAATATTCTCTATCTTCTCATCTTTCCTCATCTGTCCCCTCAATACTTTTTCAGTTGCGGAGCAATGCATTGCATATGTACGGGTCATACTCTGAGCGCTGGTCCTACTCCTAAAATATATGTGTCTTCACATTCCGAACTGTTTTCGCCACAATTAGTTGTGCTTCACAGCAGAATTTCTTGCATATTTTATAATGACTTGTACTTTTTGTAATGGCTTGCACTTTTTATGATAACTTTCATTTTTCATAGTGATTTACATTTTTATAATGACTTGCACTTTTTATGATTTACAATCTTTATAATAACTTGAATTTTTTATAACGACTTGCACATTTTATTATTTTTTGCACCTTTTACAATGACTTTCATTTTTTATAATGACTTGCACTTTTTATAACGACTTGCACTTTTTATAATGACTTGCAGTTTTTATAATGACCTGCACCTTTTATGATGACTTGCATTTTTCATAATGACTTGCACTTTTTATAATGACTTGCATTTTTTATGACTTGCATTCTTTATAATAACTTGCATTTTTTATAATGACTGGCATATTTTATAAATTCTTGCACCTTTTATAATGACTTGAATTTCTTATAATGACTTGCACTTTTTATGATAACTTGCCTTTTTCATAATGACGTGAACTTTTTATGATAACTTTCATTTTTCATAATGATTTACATTTTTATAATGACTTGCACTTTTTATAATGACTTGCACTTTTTATGACTTACAATCTTTATAATAACTTGCAATTTTTATAATGACTTGCATATTTTATTATTTTTTCCACCTTTTATAATGACTTGCATTTTTTATAATGACTTGCACTTTTTATAACGACTTGCACTTTTTATAATGACTTGCACTTTTTATAATGACCTGCACCTTTTATGATAACTTGCATTTTTCATAATGACTTGCACTTTTTATAATGACATGCATTTTTTTATGACTTGCATTCTTTATAATAACTTGCATTTTTTATAATGACTTGCATATTTTATAATTTCTTGCACCTTTTATAATGACTTGCATTTTTTATAATGACTTGCACTTTTTATAATGAACTGCACTTGTTATAATGGCTTGCACTTTTTATAATGACTTGCACTTTTTATAATGACCTGCACCTTTCTTGCATTTTTCATAGTGACTTACATTTTTTATGACTTGCATTTTTTATAATGACTTGCATTCTTTATAATAACTTGCATTTTTTATAATGACTTGCATATGTTATAATTACTTGCACTTTTTATAATGACTTGCACTTTTTATGATGACTTGCATTTTTTTATAAAGACCTACATTTTTATAATGATTTACACTTTGTCTAAATGTCTATTACCATATCACGCTCAAACCGCTGAACTGATTTAGATGCAATTTGGCATACAGATATTTTGAGATCCTAGGAATAACATGGAGTAGGTCTGTTTCTAGTTACGGCACAATACACTGTATATGCGAGGGTGATTCACTGAGTGCTGGTTGTACTTATAAAATATATTTGCCCTACCTTAAATGCTTTCCTGACTGTTCCTGCACCTTGTCTAATAATTTTATTTTTCCAATTTACCAATTTTAATATCTATAATTCATACTCATGCAAATAATTATTTTCAAAGATTTAATATTTCCAACAAAACATTCATGGTCTCTAAAAATATAATGCCTGACCAAAAATATATTTTTTCCTATTGGCTTTCTGAAGGGTAAGTTAACAACACGTCTTAGAACTGTTAACGTATTATATTTTTCATCAAAAAAATTAAACAAGAGTATTTTCATAAAAAACCTAAATGTAAAGGTAGGCAAACTTGATATATGCTGCATGTCCTTTTTATCACATACGTTATTTGTTGAATTATCGCCTGTCACACTCTTGCATATTTGGATATTTTTAATCAGCTTTATTTTTCCTTTTTCAAATAAAAAAAAACCCTAGATGACTATTACAAATTGCACTAGCAGACCTCAAATTCACACAAACACATACACAAATGCTTATAGAAGTGAATTATTAAGACCAACATATTCAACCCACAATTTATCTACAATTACATAAAGAATCCGGCTTAAGAGTATTTTATTATGGAAATCAAACAACTCCCACGTGTTATGAAGGCAAATTTTACATTCTGCAAATGTTATGCATGAGTGACAAATCCAAACGGAAATTATAAAATTTCCTTTTTAATATAAAATGTTGTTAAAGATGTTGAGCGCAATATTAATGAACAGGAAATAGTTGTGATTTTATTTGATCAATTATTGCGAAGTTTTACTATTTCGCTCGTATGTATTTTTAAAGTTTGTGGTATGGAGTTCAGTGCATAAATGTCTATGTCGAAAATGGCAATATAATTTAATCTATCAGTTTTCTTTTATTATGAGAATATTTCATAATTTAATTAATCAATTTATTGTTCATGATAAATTTACAATTTTCATATAAAATTGTTAAGTATTATTTGGCTTCTATTGTATGAAAAAAAATATTTTAAAAAATTTTTTATACTCAGCAAAGAAGGATTGAAGGATAAATTCACTTTGTCATTCCATATGTAACGCAGCAAAATATCCCTCTAATGCCCCATAAAATGTATATATCCTTGATCAATGATGAAATCTAAGACGATCTACCCACGTCGGTTTGTCTGTGGAAAACACAATACAGTCCAAACGAGAAGGGCCAGACACTTGAAATTTGGTGTAAATAAATTTTGAAGGATAACACAGGTCAGGTTTGTAAATGGGCAGAATTGGGCTAAAAGGGAAAAAGTTCCCCTAAGAAGAACTAAATCAACTTCTAAATAACAACACAATTTTTATATCAAATGATATAGTTTTACATAAAAAGAAGTTTCAAAGTCGGCAAATGTCGTGATTATTTCGTGTCACGCATGACTGACGCTTGAATTGTGATTACAAATTATTAAAATCACTCGTGCCTGCGTGAGCGTGATTCAAAAACTGAGAATCTTGAGTGATTTTTAATTCGTACAATATTCACGTACTCAAAACGGAAGATACGTTTACTTCTTTTGAATTTTTAATGCTATAGAGATAAATGCCCTCACACACAATAACAATTTGACTATGAGCGTACGCGATTTTTTATCATCGTGCGTGAAAGTATGCGCGAATTTGTTACCATCGTGCGTGAAAGTATGTGGTTAAATATAATGCATTCAAGAGCATGCGTGATCGTGAGCGTTTTGAATATTACCGTGCGTGAGCGCGCGTGAAATAAATTTCAGTTTCGTAATCGTGAGTTTAATTTTACTCACGCGCACATCTCTATTTCAAGGATTTGGACTTGCAGCCAGAATATCAGAAAAAAATCCGCAAATTTTTTGCATCCTGCCCACTTTAGTGGGCGTTGACATAACATATTATATGCAAAAATAGTTTAAATATATAACAAATTTTATTACTTACTCGTAAGCCTACACTCGTTAAATATTAAATTTTTAAGTTTTCTTGAGGAAGCGGAGATGTTGTCTGATCTTCCTCTGCCCTACCCCTCTACCAATCTTTGATCCCTAACGGACCCTATCAAAGTTTCCTTTTTAAGTTCTTACGAAAAAGGTGAGATGTCTCCCACACGACCCTTCTCGAAGTGACCCTGTCAAAACAGAGTTTTCAAATTGGGCACAGAAAGAAACTCTGACCCAGCAGGTTAAACATATTTAATTTATCATATTAAATTGAATTAATATTCTATAGGTTAATTGTCCGAAATTTTAATTTTAAATCTCAGAAAGACATGATAAATATTCCAAGGCACAAAGGAAAGTCAACATCAGTTTTTGTGATTCAACTTACACAGCAGAACAGAACAGCTGTTTTCGAAAGACGCAACCCTTTCATCATCAGTGCTCATGTGTATTGTGTTTGTCACCACTTATTAGGTGGCTTAGTTGAATGTGATAACAGTTCCTATTTACACAAATTTTATTGTGAAAAGAAGCTCCGTCCCTTTTTGGGCGCATTGATATAAAACAATAAACATATACAGCCCAATTATGATATTCCTGGGGACATTTTTCCCTTCCCAATGTCTTGTTCCCGGGAAAAATCTCCCTTATTCTAATATCCGAGGGAATAGCAAAAAAAAGTGAGTGAAAAAATCAGAGTCAGCTGTTCTGCTTTTGACATTTTATTTTGTGCTATCGTGCGGGAATTTAATAATAAAAAAGTTTATGGCCATAAATTTATTTGTGTTTTAAGTTTTCATTTGATTTTGTGAATAATTTTGGCATTCCATATTCTTTCGATTGTGCCGCACATTCAGCATTATGTTTTTGTGGAACAAGCAGCATGTCTACGTCTGTTAGATATGACGATTCAGGCATTTCAACATATTTTTGCGACCTAGACCGAAGCTGTCTACAGGGACACTTTCAATAGACGTTTTCATCTCTATCAAATCGTATATGGATTGTTCGGTTACTGAAAATGTATAATTCTTGTTTGGGCCTCCACCTGTTCCTTTCTGGTGTTGCAAATTTTGTGCTGCCTTTTGCCGCACGTATTTCTTTTGGTCAGTCCAAACCTGTGTTGAAATGACTTTTATGCAATTGCTAATTTTTAGTAGATCATTAATAAACCTTTTTCCAATCACTGCTACTTTTTGTTGGTGGTCCTAATGCATTTAATTCACTTTCAGCAATTTGCCAGAATCTCTGCAGTTCTTGCTTCTCACCCTTAAAAAAGCCACGAGCTATTCCTGGATGCTGCTGCATTAAGGTCAATAAATGTTGCACCTGGTGTCTATTTGTATTTTTTGACCTTAAAAACAAAAATTGAATCAGAATTAAGATTCTATAGGCTAATTGTTCGAAATTTTAATTTAAATCTCAGAAAGACATGAAAAATATTCCAAGGCACAAAGGCAAGTCAACATCAGTTTTATTCAACTTACACAGCAGAGCAGAACAGCTGTTTTCGAAAGACGCAACCCTTTCATCATCAGTGCTCATGTGTATTGTGTTTGTCACCACTTATTAGGTGGCTTAGTTGAATGTGATAACAGTTCCTATTTACACAAATTTTATTGTTAATTAAAATAACTTTTATTCAGAAAAAAATATATTTTATTAAAAATAATTATTATTTATTATGAAATTTTTATTTGACTTATTGTCACAATTCTATTATAAAAATGAAATTCATTTGTTTTGTATGACTTTCAAGTACTACTATGCTTATTCTGTTGTGATTTTTGAAAATAGTTTGTAATTTACAAATTAAGAATTCTCAGATGGTTTTCAGAAGTATGTGCATAAGATAAGAGTTTTTTTACTTTTCAAAACTGTAGTTAAAGTCTACTGATGATTTTGTAAAGCACCAATGAAATGCATATAGACCACCAACAAATAAATTTCATTTACGTATAAAATAAATCTAGTCACTATACACACAATAAAGTATTTTTGTTTTATCTAACCGAGAAATTTTTTCAAATTAAATGTATTTCTATATAAACAGGCATTTCCTGCCACATTCCAAATACATAAGAGTTATATAATTTGCCATCTTCTCTGTATATTTTATCAATTTATTCAAGCATGCAATAATTTTAATAAAAATATATGCTTGTGTTTTCCACAAAGCAATATCATGTTTTTTTTTATATTTTTTATGCAATTATATTTTGATATTTTTAATTTATTTAGTAAAAATAAATACCACAACAACTTGTAATATGATAAGATTGTCTTACAATATTAGAAATGTTCTGAAGTAGTAAAAGAAATTTTGTTGCCAAACAAACACAGACACTCAAATGCATAAATAAATAATTAAATACGAGTGTATGTAACAACTCTGTTGCGGTCTTATTGTGGTTCATTTGCCTAAAGATTTGTGGAAAATTTTTTCAATTATTATTTTACCAGAAAAGATTGATAATATTTATTTAAATAAATAAAATATCTCCTAAATGCATATGTATATCATTGCGTTAAGAAAAAGTTTGTATAAAAAAATACTTAAACTGCTTGCTTCGTTCTAATCACACATGATAGATAAAATTGTATATTCGCAAAGGGAATCGAATGAAATAGTCAAGCGTATTTGAAGGCAGCAGCGCCAATGTGTTAGTTAGTGATTGTCATAAAACACATGGCACATGAGGAAGTTTTTATTTAGCAGGAGCAGAAAACAAAAAGTTGAACCGTCGCAAAAGTAAAAGTTTCGATCTACCTGGAAGCACGTTTGTATGCAAAAAATCGCGAACTCTTGCTTATCAAGCTGCTGCAGCAGCACATAATTTTGATGTCCCTCTTCACAATCTCATACATTTTTTCACATAAAATATGTAAATATTTGCACTTTTCTAATGACTTGCACTTTTCATAATGACGTGCCCTCTTTATGACGACTTGCATTTTTTATAATGACTTGCACATTTCATAATGACTTGCACTTTTTATGATGACTTGCATTGTTTATAATGACTTGCACTTTTTATAATGACTTGCACTTTTTATAACGACCTGCACTTTTTATAATGACTTGCACTTTTTATAATGATTTGCACTGTTTATAATGGACCTGCACTTTTTATAACGACTTGCACTTTTTATGATAACTTGCCTTTTTCATAATGACTTAATATTTTTTATGATGACTAGCAC
Source organism: Linnaemya tessellans (assembly GCA_951800035.1). NCBI lineage: Eukaryota > Metazoa > Arthropoda > Insecta > Diptera > Tachinidae > Linnaemya > Linnaemya tessellans. Next base: position 43,903,188 of record OX637535.1, read on the forward strand.
TTTTTTGTATCGACTTGGAATTTTTATGATGACTTGCACTTTTTATAATGACTTGAATTTTTTATAACGACTTCCACTTTTTATAATGTTCTTGCACTTTTTATGATGACTTGCATTTTTTATAAATACTTGAACTTTTTATAATGACTTGCACTTTTTATGATAACTTGACTTTTTATAATGATTTGCACAGTTTATAATGGACCCGCACTTTTTATAATGACTTACACTTTTTATGATGACTTGCATTTTATTAATAACTTGTACTTTTTATAATGGCTTGCACTTTTTATGATAACTTGCCTTTTTCATAATGACTTAATATTTTTTATGATGACTTGCACTTTTTTTGTAACGACTTGCAATTTTTATGATGACTTGTACTTTTATAATGACGTGAATTTTTTATAACGACTTGCACTTTTTATAATAACTTGCACTTTTTATGATAACTTGCCTTTTTATAATGATTTGCACTCTTTATAATGGACCTGCAGTTTTTATAATGACTTGCACTTTTTATGATGACTTGCATTTTTTTAATAACTTGCACTTTTTTTAACGACTTGCACTTTCTATAATGACTTGCACTTTTTATAATGACTTGAATTTTTTATAACGACTTGCACTTTTTATAATGACTTGCACTTTTTATGATAACTTGCCTTTTTCATAATGACATACATTTTTTTATGATGACTTGCAATTTTTTTTGTATTGACTTGCACTTTTTATAATAACTTGCACTTTTCATAATGACTTGCCCTTGTTATGATGACTTGCATTTTTTATAATGACTTGCACTTTTATGATGACTTGAATATTTTATAATGAGTAGCATATTTTATAATGACTTTCACTTTTTATAAAGACTTGCACTTTTTATGATGACTTGCATTTTTTATAAAGACTTGCATTTTTTATAACGACTTGCATTTTTTTTTCCTTACTAAAATAATAAATATGAAAGTAACTTTGTCTGTATGTCTATTACAATTTCACGCTCAAGCCGCTGAACTGATTTAGATGAAATTTGGCAAGGAGATATTTTGCAATCCTAGGAATAACATAGAGTGGATCTCTTTTTAGTAACGGCACTGAGTGCTGGTCGTACAAAAAAAAATACTTGCCCTATTTTAAATGCTCTTCTGACTGTTCCCGCAGCTTGTCTTATAATTTTATTTTTCCAATTTACCAATTTTAGTTTCTATAATTCGTACTGATGCAAATAATTATTTTCAAAGATTTAATATTTTACAATGTTAAAAGTTATTATTAAAATTGTATTTATATTTCCATTATGTGTAACAATTAATATTTATTGGATGATTTAAAATTTAAAATTTTTGCTGCTATCTGATAAAAAAAGCTTTAATAATATTGTAGAAACGTTGTTTGTTTGTTTTGTATAGAAAGAACAAACAATATAAAAAAAGTTCCCTGTAAAGAGGAAATCACATAAAATTTGGTTTTGTGAAATACACATTTCATTAAATGTTTGAAAAACCCAATGCAATCACACGTTTTTACTAACACACATTTTTTTTATGCGAGTGAAACACTTCATTTGCATGCTCTGAAGTGTCAAAACTATAAACAGCGTTAACCTTTTAGAAACTTAATGGAATTTTAATGAAATAGTAAAAACTTGTATTTAAATGTTTTTACTTGTTAAATATAGTATTTTGATTTGTTTCTGGAATACCCAATAAAAAGATGCTTTACTGAAAGAATACTAATAATAGTGCAAGTTAACAGTTCCACAAAAATGTGCCTAAGTGATGAACTCGCTGGCAAACTCTTGTGTAAACAACAAACTAACTTACAAGACATTTAAATATTTCAAAAAATTTTTATTTATAATATATAAAAGTATATGCCTTCATATATAAAGCCACCATTAGACTCCAGTTTATTTGTATATTTGTTTGCTTTTCTCTATTATTTTTCTAAATACAATAATATCTGTTAAATTAAACTAAGATTATTATTTTTTTCCTTCAGCATTTCTGTGGTAAACTGTCTGAAAATGGCAAGAATTTTTTCTGGAATGCTAAATTGCTTGTTATATAATTGATAATCGTATTTATTTATATTTTCAGCACAACAGTTTTTGACTTATTGAATTTAGAAATTTAAAATATTTACTTTAAACTAACATGTTGTTCAGTTGGAAAAACAATTAATTTAGATTCTTTGATAAGCCGTTTTTTTTACGGCACACAAAGATTGTGATAAAGATTTAGAAATATTTAAAATATTGTTTTTAAAATGAACATGTAAATAAATTGCTCTTTTTATTATTAAATATTTTAAATTCATTAAAAAATTTTCTTTATGAATTAAAAAAAAATAAATAATCAAGATTATCCAAACAACAATAATAATATGTAGTAAGAATTTTAACGAACATTTATATTGCTATATTAAATTGAATTAAGATTCATAGGCTAATTGTTCGAAATTTGTTTTTACTACATACAAATTTAAGCTATGGCTTGAGCTACCAATAATAAAAATATTGGAAAAACGTTCACATGTACTTAAGTATAAAATTCAAACCAAAAAAGTTTGACTTAGGTATGATGGAACAAAAAATTCAGAAAAATGGGACATGAAGAAAAATAATCAAACGGTAACACAGGTATTATAACAATAACATGTTAACATCAGGTTGATACAGTTCTCGTATTCTTTTTCACAATAAAATTTGTGTAAATAGGAACTGTTATCAAATTCAACTAAGTCACCTAATAAGTGGTGACAAACACAATACACATGAGCACTGATGATGAAAGGGTTGCGTCTTTCGAAAACAGCTGTTCTGCTCTGCTGTGTAAGTTGAATAAAACTGATGTTGACTTTCCTTTGTGCCTTGGAATATTTATCATGTCTTTCTGAGATTTAAAAACAAATGTCGAACAATTAGCCTATGAATCTTAATTCAACAATAATAATAGTTTTTATCATATTTGTTGCTGTTATAACACATATAAGGACAAATGGCACACTACTATGAAATACCGTTTATACAGGGTGGCACAAAATAACCGAAAGGGTTTGAATTTATTATAACTTCTTATTACATTTTTTTAATTTTAAATACAGTATATTAATGGAGAATATTTTTAATTTAATTATGAAAAATTATATCTCCCAGGTAGTGGCCTTTTTCTGCTTCACATATTCGTGCTCTTGCCAAAACATTTTTCATAACCTTTTGCAGAACTTCAGGGATTATGTTTTTTAGAGTGTAACAAACACCAGAGCAACGCGTGCAAATTGTTGAAAATTTTAATTAAACTATTTGTTCTATTCTTCAAACTCTTCGTGCACTTCTTCCATTTTATGGCGTACATAATCGTCAATCAGAGCGGTTAATTCGAAGAACAATAGATCGTTTTCGGACCACATTTACTGTTATTGATACGAGCATCCCCCGTAAGACGCCGAACAGTGCGCACTAAAGAACCTGTAGCCTCTGTATAGGAAGGCATTGAAGATGATCCTAATAATTATATTTTTATTTTATATTTATTTATTATTTATTTCAATTTTATTTGAAATATCCTTTATTAAAAGGAAACACATTTAATTTATTATTTTATTTTATATTTTTATTATTTATCTTTTATTTTCGAAATTCAAACTTAAACTGGAAAACAATAATGAAAATTTTTATAATATTTTAAAAGTATTTTCAAAGGTGATATGATATAAAAATTAATCAACAAAGTATTTTATAAACAAGTTGTACAATACAATAGATACATATACATGAATACATATACATGTATACATAATGTACATATAACTCCCCCATCGTTAGATTGACGCTCTGAGGAAATATTTTTATACGTATATGTATATATTATGTATATATGTATGTATGTACAAAAAAGGTAATACAAAAGCAAAATAAAAAAAATTTAATAACATACAGGAATTACATATTAAAAATGATACACATATTAAATTAAAAAAATATTTTTATTTTGTAAATAACCTATTTCCTCTTTCTAATAATGTAGGAAAAATTAAGACAAATTAAAAAAAAATTTTTTAAATTTATTATTTTTTTTTTTTTTTATAAGTTCCTTCTTCTTTTAATATGTGACTTATAATACTTGTGCCCTGTTCGAGTTCTTACATGATCATTGTCCAATTGATCTACATTCACTTTCCTAAACTTCGCATGATTTTTTCCACCCCTTTCAGTTTTTAAATATACGTCTCCTGTCTGTATCTCACAGTCTTCGCGATTATTATTTCGAATTGACATTGTCTTTTCTTTTGATTTTAAAATTCTTTCTTTAATTTTTTGAAAATCCTCAACTTTTATTAGACCGTTTTGGAAATCTATAGGTTTACATCCTATAGTAGAGTGTATAGTATTATTATAATACATAATTACTTTATAAATTTTTTCTTCTACAGTGTCACTGTCTCTATCAGGATCATGTCTGAGTAGTCGAATATGTTCATTCATCGTGTTATGAAGACGTTCTACGTCAGCATTTGAAGTATGATTATTGTTTGAAGTAAAGGGTATGTTAATTTGTCTTTGCCTTAGAAATTCCGTCAATGGTAATGCCTTAAAACCTAACTCATTGTCAGTTATGATTTGATCAACATTACCAACGATACTTAGGTATTGAATAAGTGCTCTTTTAAATTCTACCCATGATCTGTTCTGAATTCGAATTGCTTGGGCAAATTTAGAAAATTTATCAATTATTGTTAGAAAAAGTGTTCTCTCTAGAGTATAAAAAACATCGATATGTACTATCTGACAAGGTCTGTCAGGGGTTTCAGTTATTTTAAAATTTTGTTTTATTGGGTTGCGGTCATATTTTTCTATGTTGCAAATGTGGCAGCTATTTATAAATTGTTGTATTCTTAACTTAAGCTTTGGGTGATAGATTTTCATTCTAAGTTGTTCGAAATTTTCAGTAATACCACGATGGTTATATCTCTGATGCTCGTCTTTAATTAGTTCCTGAAGGTTGTTTTCATTGAAAACATCGTCAACACATTTTATGCATTTTGCAATTTTTAAGTGAGAATTATTTGAAAAAAATTTTGTAACGGTTTCTCTAAATATGTTGTAAATACAATCATCTTCAACATAAATAGCATTAACTCTTTTTGGATGGAAGTGTTCTTTTATGATAGTTATCATGTCAGTTTCATTGAAACTTCTAGCAGTTATGATTTTTCTAATATTTTTAAAAACTGCTTTATTAACTATTTTTATTAAAGCAGAGTCTGATTTGCCTATAATTATCTGGTTTCTATAAATATTTAATGGAGCATTACTCTGAATAATAATATTAGGATTATCATGTTCAGTCAAATTTACTTCTGGTTCTATTCGAGATAGTGCGTCTGCATTTCCATTATTAATTCCACGCTTATAAAAAAATTCGAAGTCATATTCTTCTAACTGTAGTCGCCAACGAATTAATTTTGAATTTGGCTCTTTGATAGAAAATAGCCATTGTAATGGTTGATGATCAGTTTTTATAATGAATTTTCTTCCGAAAAGATACGGTCGAAAATATTTAACTGCCCAAACTACCGCTAGCAATTCTTTTTCCACTGTGCTATAATTTATCTCATGTTCATTAAGAGTTCTGCTAGCATAGCAAACAGGGTGATTGTGCTGCGATAGAACGGCGCCCAACGCATAATTACTTGCGTCCGTGTTTAAAATAAATTGTATATTGAAATTTGGATAAACTAATATTGGGTCATTTACGAGTATCGTTTTCAGTGTTCTGAAACTCTCAATATATTGTGGGTCATTAATATTTAATTTAGCATTCTTCTTTAAATATTTCGTCATTGGCTTTGCAATTCTAGAATAGTCTTTGATAAATTTACGGTAATAGCCGCTGAGGCCTAAAAACTGTTTTATTTGCTTGGGTGTCTTTGGCAAGGGATAATTTGAAACGCATTCGACCTTTTTAGGATTTGGCTTTATTCCCTGATGTGTAACAACATGTCCTAAGAATTCTGTTTCACGTTTTAAAAATTCACACTTATCTATTTGTATTTTAAGATTTGCATCCATAAGCCGATCTAGAACAAGGCGTAAAGAATTCATATGTTCTTGAAGAGAAGTGGAGTAAATGATGATGTCATCCAAATATACTAAACATATTTTATTAACTAAATCACCCAAAATATTATTCATCAATCTTTGGAATGTGGCGGGAGCAGTTTTTAATCCAAAAGGCATTCTTAAAAATTCATAGTGTCCACCCTCGACTGAAAAGGCTGTCTTATGAGTGTCTCTTTCATCAATCTCAACTTGATGAAACCCTTTCGCTAAATCTAATGTGGTGAAATACATGCACCTGCCAAGTTTGTCTAAGATTTCTTCAATATTTGGAATTGGAAATCTGTCATCCACTGTCTTTTCATTAAGTTTTCTATAGTCTACTACAATACGCCACTTCTTCAATCCGCTGGCATCATTTTTCTTAGGAACTATCCATATTGGAGCAGAATAGGGTGAATGTGATGGTTTAATTATATTGCTATCTAGCATTTCATGTATTTGTCTCCTTACTTCTTCTTTATGAACATAAGGGTACCTATAAGTCTTTGCAAATACAGGTATATCATCTTTGGTAATTATTCGGTGTTTAATTGCATTTGTAAACGATAAGTTTGAACTTGGTTCATAAAATAATTGTTTATAAATATCCAAAATTTTAATCAATTTATGCTTTTCTTCGGCATTTAAATGATCTATTCTAACTTGTTCTAGGTAAGGTTCGCGATTATTTTCCTGTGAGATATTATCATCCACTAAGTAATAATTTTCGGAGGAAACTGGCCAAGAACTACTCTCAGAGAGATATATTATGTTTGAGCACTTAGCTCAACTTTAAAGTTATGTGCATTGTAAACTCCTTCATCAATAATAATTTCACCTACAGAATCTTTGTGTTCTTTGATATGAATAAGGCCACATTCAATATCTGAAATAAATTTAACTGTATGGCGTTTTCGAAAACCAAATAAAGGGACGTTTCTATTATTAATTTTTAATTGATTATTGCTGTAATCTATAACAGCTTTGTATTTCTGTAAAATATCATTTCCTATAATACCATCATAGTAATCGTGAAATCTACATTCTATAAATGAAATCTTCTCCCTGATGTCTCCTAGTTCTATAAACATTGGGACTTGATAAATGATGTCAGTCTTTACATTGCTTTGTAAAGTTTTTAATGTCAAAGTATGAGATTTAATTTTCCATTTTGGGTTACATATACCTGGATTAATAATTGAATGCGTGGCTCCAGTATCCACAATAAATTTGAGACAATCTTTTATTACTATATATGGTAATTCTCTGCAGAGGCTTGAAAACGAAAATTTTGCACTTCATCACTTTGATTTGGCAAACTATAATCAGAATTGTTCATGTCCTTCGAGTTGTTTATTCGAAAAGTATTTGGAGCTACGGGTAATTCCACTACCTTTTTAGAATTTTGAATAATATTAATATCCATAGGTTCTGGAATACTATGCGAATTTTGATAATTTGAAAAATTTCTATTACTATTATAATTAAATTGACCACTATTGTTTGGGTATCTAGTATTATATGGCCTATTTGCATTGCCATGATACTGTATTGTATTCTGTTTATGGTTGTACTGATTGTTTCCATTTGAATTAAAACGTTGATGTGTAACGTTATTTTCATTAGTCCTATAATGGGTACTACCGACATCTGAATTTGGTCTATGATTATTTCTTTCATTGTAATTATCAAATTTCCTGAAATTTAAATGTTTATTTTCACTGCTATAGTTAGCATACCCAGAAGTAAAAAGAATATCCATTGCGTTTTCAATTGTATCAGGATTTCGACAAGCCAGAATCGTTTTCATAGGTTCAGGTATTTTCTCTTTAAATATGTTAAGAGCTGTTCCCATATTATTCTTAGCTATTTGTTCACTATTGGGATTGATTCCTAAGTCTGAAGAAGTTTTATTGTTTAAACTTCGAAGTTTATCTTTTATGTCATTGTAAAAATCAATAACATTCGTTCTAAAAACTACTGATCTAAGTCTATCATATAATTCTTCGATACTGTATTTTTCTCCAAAATTATTTATCAAAATTGTTTTTATCTGTTCCCATGACTGGATATGAAAATTTATTTCTACTGTCTCTCTTGCTTTGCCTTTTAATTTGCTTTTAATAAGGTCTAAAAATAATACTTGAGAGAGTTCATTATATTCAATAAGAAGTGGGTTAATTTTGTCAACCAGCGAAATAAATGAATAAAGTTCCTTTCTATTACCAGAAAATTCGGGTAACCTTTCAAGGAATTTGAATGGATCTATGGTATAAGAACGTGGGGCATTATTTTCTTCAGCCATTTTTATAAGAAAAAGGAAAACAAAGAAAAACTTCCTATTCTTCAAAATTCACAACAAATAAGTTAGATTAATATTTATAATTCCAATCTTTAAATGACTAAATTATTAATTTTTATTTATTTAAATATATATGTATATACATACATATATATGATATTTCAAAATCACTATAAAAAAAATCAATTTCTTATTTTTGAAATTAAGTACATAAGAGGAAATAGTTTACATTAATAAAAATGAATTTTCCAAATTTTATTATTACCTGAAAAAATAAGTATACTTTGTATAAGTTTATTTACGATTTTATGCAAAAATGAAAAAAAAAATTAATTTAAGGCCTTACAAAAGAAATAAGGAAAACAAAAAAATATTTTTTTTTTTTTTTTTTTTCATGTAATCTTCTTACGTAATGTTAGGGATAAGAAAAATTTTATTTATGTAGAAATTACTTATACTTAAGTAAGTTGCACCAATGATGACCTTAAAATTCAGCACGATCTTCTTAAATTGTTTGATTAGGACACTGCTCCAATGATGGGACTAAGATATTGCTCTTCGTCCTTTTTATTTGTATTTTTAAATATCAGCACAAAATGATTTTCTATTTCAGTTTTTTTTTTATTTATTGGATTTTGAATTTTATTTATTTTTTTAGTCTTCTTTTTTTATAATTTTGCCTTATTTCACAAAATTTTTAAATCTCAGCTCTTCATTTTTATAGAGTAGTCAGGAGGGTCCACCCGAAAGTTGGAATCGCTGTGCTACTTAATTATTTATTTGATAGTTCAATATTTCGTATAAATACTTTCAGATTTTTGTTAAAATTTTATTTGTCTTTCAGAAAATTTCAGACTTTCAGCATTTATATTTAATTTATATACACATTGGGTATTTCTTCTTTGTTTAATTAACAATTTGGAGTTTTTATATGTTTTTAATGTTTTAAGATGTTTTAATGTTTTTATGAAAAACACACACATTCATGCACAAAGGCTTCAATATTGTAATTTTCCTTTTTTTTTTTTTTTTAAATATTATCACAAATTAGATGGAATATTCCGTGTTTTTCTGTTGTATATTCAATCAACAAAAGTCTTCAATAATATGTTCATTGATCCCCGCCAGGACATTAAAATATCCAGTATCTATTTTATTAAAAAAAAAAAAGATACCCGGGAATCCTACCGACTGCGCCAATTATATTTTTATTTTATATTTATTTATTATTTATTTCAATTTTATTTGAAATATCCTTTATTAAAAGGAAACACATTTAATTTATTATTTTATTTTATATTTTTATTATTTATCTTTTATTTTCGAAATTCAAACTTAAACTGGAAAACAATAATGAAAATTTTTATAATATTTTAAAAGTATTTTCAAAGGTGATATGATATAAAAATTAATCAACAAAGTATTTTATAAACAAGTTGTACAATACAATAGATACATATACATGAATACATATACATGTATACATAATGTACATATAACTCCTAATCAATCAAAATTCGTTGCCGTTCTCAGCAACTGGGGTTGTGTCCTTCCACTTTATGGGAGATTTTTTTAGTTGTTGAAAATTGCTGTTCCAGATTGCGCCTTCCATGCGCCAGCCATGGCGGCCACATGGCAGAAATGATATTTAAACATTAATTTCATGAAACTTTCTTTGCAATAAAGCTCGTTTCATTGATATTAAAAATATATTTCCTTGTTTTATTATGATGTCAACATGTGACACTGTATAAAAAACGCCCTATATTTAAAAAAAAAATATGGCCCAATTATGCTTTCCGACGAAACATCGCCCCAAATGGTTTACTTAAACGGCTGTAATTCTCGCTGTTGAACTACTTTTGGATTTTCCGTACCCCATATCCTGCTGTTTTGTCCATTAATGAACCCATTTAATTAGGAAGAAACTCATAATTATATTATGAATAAAATCATGATTTTTTCTACTGCTTCTTGATGATTTTTTTACGATTTTGTCACGTTGTTCAATTGTATACTGATCCATTATAACTTCCCAGAATCTTCTTTACAAAATACTTAAAACAAGAAAAAATGTATAATAGAAAAGTTACGAGGAATTAAAACCCGTTCGCCCATTTTAGACCACCCTGTGCAAATACAACGATGATAAGAAACTGCAGCCCAACAGTTTCGTTAGCATTTTACTCCTCCTTGAATTATATTTTTCGAAAAAAATGTATAAATATTTCAAAGTCTGAAGACTGAAATAGGGGATCAATATCGTTAAGTGAGGCAAGAACTAACCAATAAATTTAAAATCTCTAACACACAAATTTATTTAAAGCGCAAAATCATATTTGTATTCTATAAAAATCATAAAAAATTGCCTACGAGCAAAAAACTTTTTAGACAAAATTATGTACTCATACCAAAATTGTGCTCAAAATATGAAATTTTGTATTTCGATATTAAAAAGCAAAATATTTTTCAGGAAAATACATATGACTTAAGTTTGAATATAGTTTGCTTTTATGTTTCTGCACTATAAATCAAACAAATATTTTTCCATAAATATTTAAAAATAATATCTCTTTAAATGAATTTTCTACAATCAGTAAGACTTAGTGTGGTATGAAAAGCTTTTCATTGATTTAAATTTTAATTGGTACAAATACACACACATTACAATTTCATTATTTCCTGATATTTGTCAATAATACTACTGACTTGACTACTGGCCAAAGGAAATGAAACGTAATGCTGAATGTAAAGTTGTTTCAGACATTTATCTGTTTGCAACAACATTTGCAAACAATAAGCTTAGAAGATTGATAGAAATCACGTTCTAACATTTTATACATTTAAATATTTAAAACTTTATGTAAATGGGAGCTTACATGTGTTTGTATGTGTATACAGATTTACGAGTTGTTGCAGCTAAAGTTAAAAGCCATTTATAAATAACAATTTCAACACTTATCCCTTGTAAATTGAATTATTACGAGTTTATTTTATAACGATTTTATGTGTACATTAAATCAACGATTTATTTTATTTTCAATTACAAATTGAAGAAAACTACAAATGAAGAATATATTTGCTAAAGCTGGAATTCTTCTAAAAGAAAAAACTACTTATGATGATATCTAATTGTGCCTGAATAATGCTTAGAATCACTTAAGTAGGCTCTTACCTCATAAAGGGCATTCCATCAAAAACTTCCGATCTGTGACAGTTGAAAACGACCATTTCTTTGAAGCTATATCTATTCGGGTACTGGCAACTTCAGTCCATATTTTTTTGAGAACGACATTGCTCGGTTTATACTGTCTATGTAAGTAGCCTTACGCAGATGGAACTTTCCAAATCCAAATAAATAAAAAAAACAACTAAGAACGTTATATTTGACAGGGTTGAATCTTAAATACCCTTCAAATATTTAGTAAATAAATTAAAAATGTTTATCGTGCTGGATCACAGTTCTTTTAAGACATTTTTGTGTCCAATTTTAAAATCGTAAAAACTTAATAACTAAATTTTAGTGGGAGTTAATTTTTTTTTTGACGAGGCCATTTAGGGGGCAGAGAAGGGTGAAGGGGTAAAAGCTTATAAATAAAATTTTAAAGAATTTAGGAACAAGGAATACAATTTGTTAGATATTTACACTATTTTCTCATACATATGTAGCTTCAATGCCCACTAAAGGGGGGTGGGGTCCAAAATAGACTGATTAGTGTTTTCCATAGACGGACGTATGGGCACTGCTAGATCGTCTTAGACTTCATCACCGATCAAGAATATATATGCTTTATGGGGTTCATTTCTTTTTGGAGGGTATTAAAACTGTATTTTGTCGGGATCGCTCTGGCAAGGGCCGTGACGGCAGACATTTCACCCTTGCCATAAAACACTAAAAATAAAAACTTTTTGTGATAGTTAAGTGTAAAAAAAATTTTTTGTTATAGAGTCATTTGGGTGGCAAAAGGGAGGAGTGGGGTAGGGCACAGGAGGATCATGTTACATCTCAGCTTTGCTGTAAAAGCTTGAAAATGGTATTTTTAAGGAATGTAGGCTTAAGTAACACAATTTGTTAAATTTTTACACTATTTTTACATATAATAACGCCCATTGAATGCGATGAGGTGCAAAAATTAATTTTGTTGATTCTTCTTTGACGTAAAAAAGATGTGTGGTCTCGTGGGACACCGGATAAGAATGAAGTATAACATTAAAATATTAATTTTAAGTTCTATTCGAGTTATAAAGAAAATGATTATTCGGGTATACATTTTATTTATGAATTTTTTTTTTCGCCGACCAACGAAAATGCAGAATCAATTTTGTTCCCAAGCGAAATTGAATTCTGTCACGGCACGGCTGCGTATGATTAATATTTGTTTGTCGTATGGAATCGTATTACTCATACGTCTTAAACATTGATTTAGAAACAAAAAATCTCACGTTACGGACTTTTTTCCCGGTTAGAGTACCCCTCCTCACGGTCCCATAAGGAACTTCATTCCAAAAAATATATCATTTGCTTAACGAAATTACAAAAAATAAAACTTAAAAAATTATGTTGCTTTTAAGAGGTTCATTTAGTTCTTCTTAAGAGAACTTTTTTTCCTCCGGCTCAATTCAGCCCATTTACGAACTTGACCTGTGTTATCCTTTGAGATATTTGTTTTTTTTTTAGGAGTAGGATCAGCACTCAGGGGATGACCCCTACATATGCCATGCATTGCGCCGGAACTGAAAACGAGGGGATAGTATTGAGGAGACAGATTAGGAAAGATGAGAAGATAGACAGTTGTTTTTTTTATAGCTATTTCAACCTTTCTACTTCGCCGGGTAGTTTTTGCTACAGGGCCGACGAAGGCGGGTGCTGTCACTCTGCTTTTAGTACATGATAGTGTCAGTCGCTGCCAATTATGTTTAGTGACCAGTGACTATGAAACACTCTGGCAACAACCAACACAACCACGCACTAATGCTGATCAGAAGAATTCAACACAATATTTCATGACTCAGCGGGTGCTCGAACTCAGGACCCTCCGCTTCATAGCCTCGTGTTCTACTACTTCAGCCAACACCACCGAATTCGAAGGATCTGGCTCTTTTCGTTTGGTCTGTATCCTAATTTACACAGATGGACGGATGGACATGGCTAGGTCGTCTTAGATTACACCACTGATCAAGAGTAGATATACTTTATGGGCTCGTATAGGAATATTTCGGTGTGTTACAAAGTGAATAGGCCCTTCAATTTTTTATTTTTATTTTTTTTGGAATGTGTAATAATAAATAAATAAAAAATATTTTATAAAATGTTTTATAATTGATCGGTAGGGATTTATTACCTAGAAAATCCAAACTAATAATAAACATGCAAACTCGATACATAAAAAATACCTCACATGAGTTGGATGCTTCCAGTATTTCGTTGGTGCTTCAACGAAAGTCCAATATCGGGTATATAGTATTACCCCCCTTATCATAAAAATTATGAGAGTCTTATAACAGTGTAATAGAGCAAATTTCATATGAAATTTTGTTTTATTACGCTGTTATTAGACTCTTATAATTTTTATGAATAAGGGGATTAAATTTCATCTAATAGGTATATTTCCTTTAAATATTTTAAAATTTTATAAATATTTGAATATCCTTAATTTTGTTTATATTTATTGTTTCTATTTATTGCACAAATCTACATACACATTTTCATATACACATGAATAGATAATAATAATAATATAAATAGTAGAAAATATTAAAATTTTAATCGCTTTTAATAAGTAATTTTCATAATATTATTAAAATTGCAAACGTAAATACGTATATTGTGTACTCATGAACTTAAATATATATAATTAAATAATTTCTAATCAGCACTTGTGATTTATCTGGGAAAATAAAGCAAATATTATCAATATACTGTGCGTGTGTATATGCATTTACATACTCGTATTTGCTTAAATATCTGCAACAAAAATAAAAAAAAAACTTTAAAAGTTAATGAACGAAATAAGAATAAGAAAAATTAAGGATTTGATTTTATGAAATATATACACATATCGCACATTAACTCATAAATAGTCACAACTCAAATAAAAAAATTTTTTAGAAAGTCATTGCTCAAGCGCTTACAAATAATTTCCTAGGATAATTTTTTAATTTCAGAATTCATAATATCTTAATAAAATATATTGGACAATTGATAATTAATGCAACTAAGACCCTGTCTAAAAAAAACGTTTATGGGCTTTAGAAATGAGATAGTCAAAGATTTTTTAGTTTTGAGTTGTGACTCTTTATAATTTAGTGTACGATATATTGAGTACACAATGAAATTTGTAACAGGACTATATATAATACCAATTTATAAAATGGTGAAATCGTATAAGGATCACTAAGAATTGGAAGAGCCATATCTAGGATGCCCATATAGAAATGGAGGACGAGTTGTCTGCACAATACAACTGCACTTATTTATTACCTGTAAATTACTTTATATTCATAATCTTGGGAAATTTGTTAGAAGACGACACACCACCTAAATTATTCATAGATGTGTATGACACTATATCCTGCACATAAATATATGTGCTCAAAAGCAAAAATATATTTAGTCTTTGTTCATACGAGTCATGTCATATTGACAAGATTCTTACTTTTTCTTCTTTGAACTTGCATTCGTGTTCACACAATTCATGTCTTGTTGACGACATGTACATATAGTTGTATTCATCTACATATTGTTGTGTGCTTTACGAATGAGAAAGCAAAACGTACTGACAGTACATGCGCATGAGTACTCGTTACTTTTCCCTTCTCCCCTCTCGCCTACAAAGTCGCAATCATGTCAGTAAAACATGACTCGTATGAACACAGACTTACTGTCTGTCGTGCGATGCCGCTAGAAAGCATTGCCTGAAGTAGTTAGTGCGAGACTAAAAGGCCGAAAATTCCGATTTCGACTCTGAACTCCGTCATGAATATGGTGTCGTATTCCCCTGATCAGCATTAGTGCATCTGTAATAACCAGGTATAGGCAAACATATACATCTTCATTGTAAGTTTTGATGAAATAACAATTTCCTCAAATACATTTTTTTCATAAACACAACAACAACGACAATAGCAACATCTCCATTGAAGGTTCGTACGAGAATGAGAGTAACTCTCAAAAGTAAATTTTATTCTCACGTGCAATCCGCCGCCGACTTCTGGTAATAGCACACAGGTCGTCGCTCATTGTCAGTACCGACGACAAAGAACTTTTCACTGAACATTATCATATTTTTTTTTATTATCTTGGACCAGAAAGACATGATAAATATTCCAAGGCACAACGGCAAATCAACATCAGTTTTTGTTATTCAACTTACACAGCAGAGCAGAACAGCTGTTTTCGAAAGACGCAGCCCTTTCATCATCAGTGCTCATGTGTATTGTGTTTGTCACCACTTATTAGGTGGCTTAGTTGAATGTGATAACAATTTCTATTCACACAAATTTTATTGTGAAAAAGGATACGAGAACTGTATCAACCTGATGTTAACATGTTATTGTTATAATACCCGTGTTACCGTTTCATTATTTTTCTTCATGCCCCATTTTTCTGAATTTTTTGTTCCATCATACCTAACGTTTTTTTCAATTTTTATCATTGGGTAGCTCAAGCCATAGCTTAAATTTGTATGTAGTAAGAATTTTAACGAACATTTTATATTATATATTTTTTAAGTTGAATAACAAAAACTGATGTTGACTTGCCTTTGTGCCTTGGAATATTTATCATGTCTTTCTGAAATTTAAATTAAAATTTCGAACAATTATCCTATAGATTATTAATTCAATTTAATATAGCAATACAAAATGTTTGTTAAAATTCTTACTACATACAAAAAAAAAAAAAAAATTTTAGTCGCGCCGTTTTCCCAGCATCCTGGCTTATCCTGTCTAGAATTTAACAACTTTTGTGTACAAAAAATCAAAGCTTACCGGCAGAGCTATGCCAAAGTATTAATATATTATGAAAGCTATTTGTAATCTGATTGTGTGTTCCGTTAGTTTCTTTCAAGATTGGTCCAAAAATGTTGCCAGTATTCCATTTGGAATACAAAACACTCGGATTTTTCATGCTTAACAGAGCTATGTTAACATGCTAACATAGCTCTGTTAACGTACGTGGTTTGTGTCTAAGGTTATAAATTCCGTAATTTAGCTTCAGACATCTTCTGTCACCTTCTTTCTAAATAGTAGAGATGCAATGTACTGCATATGCAGGGATTGTCCTTTGAGTGCTGGTCCTTTTACAAAAAACAAAATGTTTGTGAATTGTGCTCTTTCTAAATGCAAAAATTGTAAAGACAATAACTCTATTTTTCAAATCTGTTGTTGTTCCACAATTATTATAATTTGTTTAAGTATCCAGTAGCGTTCATGGTCCATTGCCGGCATAATCAATCATTTCGCGAGCTATAATATTTTCTCTCATGAAACGTTATACCGACAGATTCCATGCAGCTAAGACTCTGAAAATCTATTATTTTAATAATAATTGGCGCCACAGACCAATTGGTGTTACGGCCAATTTTGACCTTTAGGTTACCAATAGATTCGCAGCATTTCAGTTCAACTAATAAGTCTTATAAAAGTAACTATTTTCAGAATTTTTCTAAATTCTCATCTGGACTTGTGTCGAACTAGTTGATGCGCTCATTTTGGACAATAACCTATGATCAAACTAATGTAATTTAAATGGTTTTGATCTCCGGTTCTTGTCTTGCGGATGAACGATGTCGATACAAGTCTAGTCTCATCCATTTACAAAAGGCTGCAAATAAACAACACGAAGCAAGATCTCTAAAATTCAGAAATTTATATATTTGGCCTGCCAGTTATAAAGCTTTGGCCTGCCTGTTCAAACACCTTTGAGATTTAAAAACTATTCAGTGACATGTTTTTCATATAGTGAGATTCACTGCTTAAAATCTAGTGTTTGTTTTCCTCCGCAAATATTGCATCGTTTAAAGCACTTGTTATTTAAAAAATTTCATTAGCACAATACTATTGTTTAAATTAATTAAAAACATTAAATTTAATAACAGCCATAACATAATAATTAAAATTTTAATATGTTTTTTATTAAATAAAATTTTAGTTCCATAAACCCAGCAAACAGTGCTACAAACTGGATACAAAACTAAATAAAAAATATTTTAAACTTATTAATTAATGTCCAGTTGCTGCAAATCAGGCATTTTTTTATTTAGATTTTGTGAAAAATAAATGCTTAAAATAATTGTATTTGAATATGAATTAAAATGTTTAGAACGTTGCTAATTGTTTCCCGAGATTGTGTTCTGCTAGAAGCTTATAAGGAAAGAACAATATCACTGCCTTTGCCGGGAAACTAAACATGTGTTGCTTTATAAAAAGTGTTTACTTGCCAGTCATATAGAGTAGCGCTAGAACAATTTCACCAAATCTTATGTGTTCAGGTTGTAATAACATTTTTAGTTTTTTGTTCCAGCTAATTTCCTTTAGTTTAAGTTGTTGTAATACAAAAGTAGTTTCCTTTTTTTTTTTTTTGTTAGTTTGCTTGCTTTTGGATAAGGTAACTTTTAATTGTTATTTTGTTGGCAATGCAAATGCTTTCTGTTGCCAATATTTCCAATACAATGGCTAAAATAATAAAAACTTAATTTCGCCTAAAAACAATTGAAAATATTACAATAGAGAGAAAAATTCTCTTGGGACAAGGTAATTGAAATTGTACACAAAATAACTGGGGAAAGGGTGTTCGAACTAATATTGCAATGAAAATGTATTTTAAATCGCATCTGCTATGCAGACATCCGCAATGCTATGCAATCATAGGTAAAAACCTTCTTTGTTGTTTGAGACTACTTCACGGTGATATCTGAAAAAGTTATACAATACCTTCGAGTGAAAATTCTTAGTTTTTTGGGAAATGATATATAGTAGATAATGTAAGGGCTTAAAAAAACCATTTGAAAAGTTTCTGAGATCCCCATACTTCCCAACAAAATTTTTCAAAATTTCAAAATCTATATTCTGTCATCATCCATATTTTTCCTGAATTTTTTATGCTTCGCGAGGTGATATAGTATTTTTTTTAGACATTAATGTGACTTAATATGTTATTTTGTTGCTGCCCTATGTTTCGATAACATATGATATTTTTCTTTGTAGTAGAAGCAGCGCTCAGGTTATGACTCCTACATATACAACACAGTGCACTGAGAATTATTGGGATAGTGTTAAGAAGACAGATGAAGAAAGATTGGAAAATAGAGCAATTTTTTTTTGGCAATTTTATTCCTAACTTCGCTCGCGAATTTTTTGCTATAATACCGGCGAAGCAGGTTGCTGTTATGTGCTCTTTAACATACGATAGTGTCATTCGCGGACTCGAACACATTTCAATTACAATAACAAACTCAAATAAGCCTTCCGCAATGCATTGCTTGTATTTCCAGCCCGTTTATGACTCTATATATCATAACTTCATGACTAGCTTTCATACACACCGCAAAGTAGGCAATATTTATATATCAGAGCCGAACTAATCCATATAAATACTTTATGTATACATCTGCATAGGTATGGCAGAGTTCGAAATAGTGTACATATTTTATCCCCTGTACACACGAGTTTACATCAACGACATTGAAAAACATGACATTCAAAAATGTATGCATGCCTCACTTTATACACAAATAAATCTTGAGTGTACAGGACTGTGCACTGAACCTCAAGTGTATACATTGAAGACATTGAAAACATTGAATTCACTTTATGTATGTATGCACATTTGCGGAGATTATAATATTGTATTTGTTTTGTAACTTCCCATTAAAAAGTATATGGTTTAGTCCATAATCGAGCAATAAAGGAGTAATGACTTGTTCATCCATTTGGAGTAATAAGCGAGCTAGCGAAACTTTTTTCTGTTTTGTTGTTTATGCCTCGCTTAATACTCCAAATGGATCAATGAGGGATGTATCAGTTCGTTTTTGGGTCTTTTTTTTCTTTGACATAACTGTTAATTGTTGATGTTTTCGTTTTGTTTTTCTAATTTGCCAGTTTAGTTTTAAGAAGTGACAGACGTGTTATTAAAAAAAGCGAAAAGGTACGGGTACAGTAACAAATTGTTGAAAATGTGTCAAAACTTAGTTTCTAAGCGTCATTTAAGACGACTAGTTGAAAAAGAAACTGAAAAATTACTCCCTTTATGCTCTTTTAGGAGACAAAAACGATTACTCCATCTATCGTCATTTTCAAGATCAAAGGGAGTACTCCATAAGGAGCTTAAAAGGAGTGTACTCGTGTCTGCGGACATGCTGTGTTTAAAATCCAATAAGGCCCGGAGTTTTATGGAGTAATCCATTACTCGCAAAGAAGCGCACCAAGATTACTCTTTGGATGATCCTATTTTTTTACAGGGTTCATAAAATTAATTTGTGTGTGCGCAGTAAAAGCAAACACTGAAAATATTATACATACCCAACAGTTTCAAATTAAAAAACCATATACACGAGATGTACACGAGTACACTCATAGTTATACACAAGTAGAACATGTATACGATGAAAGAAAGACAATGTATATAGTGTATTCAAGGTGTACATTGTATTAAAGGTGTCCATTAAATTTTGTTGTACATTTTTGAGATCTCTGAGGTATGGATGCCTTCGTAAGGGATATAGGACGAGACCAAAATAAGCAACCAAGCGATATTACAGATCAGAAAAATTCTATATTGAACACGGGGCTTTCGACTTCGTAGTCTACGAGTTAACTCTAGTTCCAGTGGTTACTTCTTTACTAATCGCACAATAACTGACTTAACTACTGGTAAAACAGGTAAATTGGGGTTGACATTACCCAGTCCCTTGTTATCAATTACCAATATTTTTGATAATATTTATTTACAAGCAATCGCTATAAATAATTAAATTTAATATCATATTGATAATGATATTCTGTCATCACACGGTTAATTTGATTTATGAACAGACCAGTTTTATAAAAGTTACATATCAACATTTTCTTCACCATAAATTATATCGAAAATTGATTTTTTGGTGATCATAATATTTTATAACTAACTCACATTTTATGATTTTAAACTGTTTTGATAAATTGGAAGATATTATACTTGGAGGTGTTCGTATTTGTTCTAATATGATAATAGAATTAGAGAGTATATTAACTGTGTCATTCCGTGAGTAACGCGGCGAATAAGACCACCCCAAAAAGTATACATATATATTCTTGATCACTAATGAAATCTAAAACGGTCTAGGCATGTCCGTCCGTCTTTGAAAAACACGATACAGTCCAAACGGCTGAAGTAGTAGAACACGAGACTATGAAGCGGATAGTCCTGAGTTCGAGCCCCAGCTGAGTCATGAAATATTGTGTTGAATTCTTCTGATCAGCATTAGTGCGTGGTTGTGTTAGTTGTTGCCAGTCTGTTTTCAGTTATGAAGGCATAGTACTGATCACTGGACAATTACTGGCAGCGACTGACCCAATCATGTACTAAAAAGCAGAGTAACAGCACCCACCTTCGTCGGCCCTGTAGCAAAAATTAGCCGACGAAGTAAAAGGTCGAAATAGCTACAAAAAAAAAAAAAAAAAAAAAAAAACAACAACTGTCTATCTTCTCATCTTTCCTAATCTGTCCCCTCAATACTATCCCCTCGTTTTCAGTTCCAGCGCAATGCATTGCATATATAGGGGACATCCCCTGAGTGCTGGTCCTACTCCAAAAAAAAAAAAAAAAAAAAAACGAAAAGAACCGGATTCTTGAAATTTATAATAAATTATTTTTGAAAGATAGCACATGTCAGGTTCATAAATAGTGTAAATCGGACCAGGGTTAAAAAAGTTTCCCTAAGAAGAACTAAACCCACCTCTAAACACAACATAACCTTTTAAGTTTTTTCTTTTGTAACTTTGTTAAGCAGATGATGTATTTTTACGTCAAGGAAGGTCCAAAGCGTTAAACTGGGAGTCAAAAAATAACAAAAATCTATTTTTTACCCCGTCTACTTTAGTGGGCGTTGTAGTAATATATTACATGGAAAAATGGTGTAAAGATTTAACAAATTGTATTCCTTAAGCCTACATTCCTTACAAATTAAAAGTTTAAACTTTTACAACGAAGGTAAGATGGTCTCTGATCTTCCCCTGCCCTAACCCTCCATCAACGTTTGCCTCTTAAAGGATCCTATGAAACTTAGTTATCACAAAAATTTACTTTTTTTTAAAACAAAGGTGCGGTCTCCCTCACAGCCTATCCCGGAGTGATGCTGTCAAAATACAGTTTTAAAATTTGGCCCAGAAATGTCTTAAAGAAACTCTCATTCAGTTGGTTAAACAATTTTAATTTATATCCGTTCGTTTTTGTACTCATCGACATAAAATATGAACTGCAAAAACAATGCTATTGTATTTCAGCCATGTTGCTCTCTACTCATTGGAAACGACCACATTCAAATAAATATTTTTCTTGCTTTACTTAAACCACATACCAAATCTTTAAATTTTAATAAGAATAAAAATATAATTTTTGTTTACTTAATATATGGAGGATATTTCAAATCCGACCCGATCGAATGTAACGTTCTTACTCTTTTTTTATTTTATATGGTAAAGAAATTACATTCTGATGTTATTGTGAAGCACTTGCTATTTATATAATTACTTTGCAATTAATTTAATAGCTTGAAATATTTTTGATTTTTCTTTAATTTATACTTAAAAACAGTTATTAGACCCATTTTTAAAAACTGCTATTTATTCTTTATCAGCGTTTGAAATTTAATACCTTTATCACTTGCTGTAAACTAATTTTCATGTGTATTTTAATTTGTTTGTCTTTTGCCCATAATACATTTTATAATTAATGCAAATATTTGATATTGTTATCGTTTAAGAAAAACAATTGCTTAGAACTTAGTTTCATAATTAAATTGATTTTTTTTGGTGTTGATTTGATTATTGATTTCAAGACTTTTATGTAAACAAAACATTCTTTGTATTTGATAATTAATTAAGTATTTGAAAGTGTTTATGTTGTGTAAATATTTTTGCAAATTGGCTTTGGAACCTTCGCATATGTTAAGCTGAACATATATTTTGTATTTTTCAAAATTGATTTAAAATCTTAAATAGTAATTTTACAATTGTTTACACACAGGAAAAGTTGTAGTAAAAGAGCCTAGTAAAATTTTAATATTTTTCATAAATATTGAAGTTCAATTGAAATGATTTGACCAAAACACTTTTGAAAAAAATTCGTGTGATATATTTATACAAATTTCTGGTGCGAAATTTTTTATAAACATATATTGAAAAAATATTGAATATGGGACTATTTTAATAAATATCTTCCCCTTAAATTGTTGTTGTTACAAAATCTCGAATAGATCTGCTCCTACCAAACAACTCATCTGTTTTCGAAGGCCGCTACACTTTCATAATACATACGCATGTTTATACAAACAAAATATAGAAAAATCGAAATTTTCAAATTTTGAAAAATTTCTTTGGGAATTGCCCAGAAATAAATCAAACTTTTTTCTCAGCTTTAATTACATTAAGTGCGAATTTTCAAACAAAAATTTCGTTAAATGAAAATGTTAAGTAGAGAATCCTTTTGTGTAAAAATAAATTGAGTACGATAAGTTTGAAATGAAAAATGCTGAAGCAAACGTCATTCTGAAACTCGTGCATAAATAGCACCCCTCGCATATGAGTGCACATGCAAAATAAAATCTTAAGCAGCAACAGTGCAAGTTAGCATTGAAGTAGCTTAGGAGTTGACGTTGGTGCTGGTGGTGCTGGTGATGGCGGAGGTGGTTTTGGCATTCGAATTGGCGTTGGCAGTAGTGACATGTTGTAGGTTTAAAACAATGAAAGTGCACGAGAATATTCAACCAAACAAATATTCAAGCAGCAAACATATAAATATACTTCACACAAGCAAATAAATAAATAAATACTTGAACAAACAAGAAAACTTCATTCTTACAAAAGAATAAATTGAAAACGTAAATATTTGTATAAAATAAATGGCACTCCATTGTGTTGCAAGTGCAGTACAATAACACTTTAATGTCACTTTCGGGGCACATTATAAAGAAGCCAACAGTAGTACAGAACAGAAGAGAACAGCAAATGCAATAACAGCAACACCAAAGGACACACTCCAAGTTCAACGTGCATAAAGTTTTCTTTTACTTTTCAATTCATGCAAACACACTTCTGTACACCAATTGAGCTCTTTGTTGTTTTAATCTGACTGACCGGACTGCATAAATAAATATGTATAAACATCTACTGCGTGTGCTTTTCTGTACGTGAATACGTTTCATTTTTGTACAAATAGATTTATGCTGTTTGTAACTTTAAAGGGCAAAGGGTATCGTTGGCAAACAAAATATATAAATGGAAAACTACTAGATAAAAAATGGCCAACATGTCTGAAGAAATAATACGACCAGTTTCCAGTCGTCATCTGGTGGTACTTAGACACATGCGCCAGTTCATGTTTGCTGTCTTCGAAATCGAATCCTCTGATTAAATTCAATTAAGATTTATAAGCTAATTCTTCGATATTTTTGTTTTATACATTCCAAGGCATAAAGGAAAGTCAACATCAGTTTTTAGTTATTCCACTTACACACCAGAGCAGAACATCTGTTTACGAATGCCGCAACACTTTCATCATTAGTGCTCATGTGTATAAAATAATCCTGTGGTATTTGCCCGATGTGTTTAAAGTGTTTTAGGTTCTATTTCGAGCGGTACACTATGACTGAACACAAGTTGCTGAGATGACCAGATAACGAAATGTTTGTGGTTTTCTCATTCTAACAGTTTGACGAACTACAATTCCATCACTCAATATCTATTTCAATTGTCTTTTAGAATGTTGTAATTTTTGTCTGCCATTTGATAATTTTTCTGTTTTTCTTGCCTAGTATATTATAATCTGTTACAGATCAGCTCTATAACGGGCTGTTAGGTTAGGTTAGGGGTGCCCACAGTAAGCGAGAAGACACTCGGAGGTCATAAAATACCCATTGTATTATAATCTACTATAATCTACACAATCCTTATAAAACGATGTACTAATTCCTGAGACCCACCTAGAACTTATCACAAAACCCGTCAGGGCAGCCAGCGTTGCATGCCTGAGCTAGTCCAGATCTCGCAGGAAACGAGAGCCTAGATGTCTAGGCCTACGCTCCTGCAGGGCCGGAACAGTCATAAAGGAAATGCTGTACTGACTCTTATTCTTTCTCTTCGAAATAGCTCCTGCAGCGGCCACCTCTGACATGTGCCCAATTGCACAGTGTCCCGTGCAAAGACCCCTACCAGGAGTGCCAACGGCTTCTTCTCAAAAGTTAGAAACTGTCTAGTTCTAACTCTGCTAAATGAGGGCCAGAGAGTTTTGGAGACCTTACAGGTGGTAATTATTGACCACCTGCTTGTCACCTTCCTCTCGGGCTGTTACTTACTTACTTAAATGGCCTTTTACGACAACCCTTGTGGGTCATTGGCCGAACAAATAATTTTTTTCCAAACGCCTCGATCTTCTGCGCTTCTTCTCCAATTTCTGATATTTAGTTTGGAAAGGTTTTCTTGGAGTTGGTATTTCCAACGGAGTTTCGGTCGTCCTCTTTTTCGTGTTCCTTCGGGATCATATTCAAATATAACAGCCTCTCGGGCTGTTAGTTAAAGTAAAATCCCGGTATGCTTTAAGTGTGGAAGCCGCATGACGATCCATTTCTAACCGGAAGTATTGTACTTCACAGTAAAAAACATTTTTAAATCGGTTTTGTTTTATTGCTTTTTTAAATTCAAACAACTGAAGATTTTATGAACTTCACAATAAGCATCTAGTAGACAGACTCACTGGACATGGCAAATGCTTGGAGCTCTCTTACAATGATTGTTGCTTTAGTTACAAAGAGAAGGACGAGTAGAAAAGCATTGCATAAATTCTTTGCCTCTGTCCTGGTGTAGAGGGCAAAGTTCTGTAATCCCTTCGTAGAGCATCCTTTAGTAGCACATCAGATTTATCAGGAATAAATTTCAAGAACCTGAATATTTTTATTAGGAGCAGCGTTTGATTCAGCTTCTGTCTCTCCTAGTAAATTATTTTTTTCACTATGTTCTCCAGCTGTCTTTGCTTGCTCCTATTTTTCACTATCGCACTATCCCCTTTTTCTTTTGAATAGCGATGACGAATGAGCGATGTCAGTCTATCCGTCTATTTGTCTGTCTGTCTGTACGTGAAATCTATTTTCCCAAGCCCCCAGAAGAGCTAGAGACTTAGTTATTGGACTGATATTTTGGAAATGAACTTAAATAGAGCCGTATTCAGAGATGGGAAATTGCGAATACTTTTTTCTCTATTTATTTTATATTTTTTTTTTGGTACATGCAATGTTTTGTAGTACATGAAAGTGACCAAAATGGTTAGAAATTTTAAATTTTTCTTAAATAAAACTACTTTATACCTCATGAAGAGTTGCATTGCTAAAAAAAAGAAACAAAAAATTTAAATTTCGTTTCCAGGGCTGGGAAATTGAATTTTTTTTTTATACATAAAAGTAACCAAAAAGGCAACTGACGTTGTTTTTTTTACTAACTAAAGCTATATTATAACTCAGTTAGAACAACATTGGTATCAAAAATTAAATAAAATTTGAATTTTGTTTCCAGTAGTGCGATTCACTATACTTTTTAAACAACAATTGTTTCGTTTAAAAGTGTTAACCACAAAATTAACCCTTTTGCTATTCACTAACACTCTAAACGATATCCGATGGTGTTTGAAACCAGCTGCTTCAATCAGCTGTGATTTTTAGCTACCCAAACTGAGGTTTATTAACGACAGAAACTTTGTTGTAAAAAAGTGTTTATTTTTTCATAGACAGCAGCTCACAAAAAATCGTACAAATAACTTATTATGTATTGCCTATTTCGTTACTTGGACCGTTTTTCATAAAATTTCAAAATAAAACAACTTTTTTTTATTGATGTATAGTTTATTCATTTATTGAAGAAATATATGAATGTGGAATTGGGAAATATTTTTATGATATATTGGCAACAGATTCATGGCCCTCAACGTAATCGATCCCGATTATTACAATCACTCGCCTTTTCAATTCGCTTAAGTCCTCCTGCTTCACGGTCTTATTCCCAGTAAGCGCCAGTTGCCTGCTCCTGTCCCGTACCTTGGTACTGGTGCGGCTTTTTAATTTCTTCCACACTTTTATGACAATGAATAATTGTACAATTTCTTGTATTTATTTACTCACCGCCTGCCACTGGTTGACCTCTTTAACTGCTGCATCGAGACAATTAAGGGTTTCATATCTGCCTACTTTTTGTCGCATTCCAACTTTCCGTTTCTTAAATTTACCGCCAGCAACTGCCGGGTTGGTGGTCATAAAATCCACCATATTACTGAGCTGCTCGGTAGCCGCGCGGCTTCTTTTTGCTAAATGTCCGGACTTTCTACGAAAAATATATATAAATATATAATATTGATTTATTTTTATTGACCTTATCAGTTTATTGTAATATTTATCAAGGTTGTGGTCGTTTTTTATAATATATTATTTCTTAAAAATAAAAATTATAAGAAATAATATATTATAAAAAACGACCACAAGCTTGATAAATATTTCAATAAATATATAATAGATCAATATTATAATATATTATAAAAATAAAAAATTACTTACTTTGCACCACAAATGAACTTTTGTACAAAAATGATTTATTTTTTATTTATTTTCTTTGTTCTTTTCTGATATTGTGACATTTCAATTGGCAGAGCTGCCACGTAATATCAATTGGAGTACATAGAAATATAAAACTGCTTAGAATGGTTAAAAATAAGTTACTGAATCACATGGTGGTTAGTGCAAACATCAAAATCTGTGGTTAAAGTTAACACTTGCTAAAGTGTTAAAAGTTAGTGAATCGCACTACAGGGGTGGACAAATGCAATATTTTGTAGTACATGAAAGTTTTACTAGCCGGCGAAGTAAAACGTTAAAATAGTTACAAAATCCTTATAATTCCCTATTCTCTCATCTCTTTTCCTCTGTCACCTGGAGAATATCCACTTCTTTCTAACTCCGTCGCACTGCAGTGCATATATAGGGGTCATCTCCTGAGTGCTGCTCCGACTTAAAATAAGTTCTCAACCTTATTAACAAAAATCAGATACCTTAAGACTTTTTAAAATAGTGTCAGGATACTGGATTCACTTGCTAGTAAACTAGTTTATCTCTGCAGTGCAACGATGCGGTATTCCGTGGACCTTGTGATCAGTCCCCTCAATGCAAGGAAATGGGTGTAGCAGTAGATGCGAGCATATCCGTGAACTTGAATCTGAATATTCGTAGCATGATACACTAATGAATGCAGTAGAACGCATTATTTTTTATTCCCCCTAAAATTTTTTGCACTATGGGCAGCAAGTAAGCTAAGTTCAGTTAACTTAAGTGCTACTGATTCCTAACACATCTAAAGTGTATAGTATTTGCTGTAATTAATCGAATACGAACTTAACATTTTTAACCAAAAATATTATATAAATAATTATCTCGCTTTCAAGCATCCGTTAATGGCAAATCCAAAAAGTCTTAAAGCATCTGTTTGCCAATAATGTCAAACGGACATAAACAGAATAATTATTTAAAAAATGTCACACATTCGCTAGATGTCCAGTCGCTTAATTGAAGTTGTAAAAGCTGCTGTGCATGCGGTATAATATACCGTTAATGATTTCTACTGCCATGACAAACCGCACTTGGGTGCGTAATTGTAAAAAGTGAATTGAATTGTTGAAATGCACGCCTCTTCTCTGGCACAGAAGCCATTACATAATCACTCTTTTACAATAACGGCAAGTACATAAATGTGTGTTTTCATTGTGTGTGCGTGTACTATTGTGTGTGTGTGTGCGTTCGTAACTTCTATCGTTTGATGATAGAGAAAATGCAAAACTTTCATCTATGTGGGATAAATAGTTTCTGTGCTTAACAAACAGGCAAACATAAATAATTTATATGAACATTTATTTTGGTTCCAATGTCGATTGTAGTCATACGCTTTTCTGCCATTTTCCTATTCCAACTTTAGATAGAAATACAAACTGCATATTAAGGATGTTCGCATGAGTATTAGTATTTATGTGTGTGTGTGTGTGTTTAGTATATGCAGTTTTCTTTCTATTTTTATTTTTTTTTTGCAACAAATGGGCGGACATCCTTTGTGCGTGGCAGTTTTGCTTGTACATAATTATTTTTTATTGCCTGCAATGCATATTTGCAGTTCTCACTACGCTTTATTGCATCCGGTATAAAATAAATGTATGTTGAAAGTAAGTAATAATATAAACGATGAGCATTTTTAAATGTTTAAACCTTCATGACAATTAGACTGGCACAGAGTTTGTAGTTGCTGAAGAAAAAGTTGTTTATTACATTTCTTGATTTATTTAATCACTTGAGTACAATACGGAATTTCTTGTGCGTTTTCTACAAACTATATGATAATTGAATTGTTGGAAATAACTTGAATGTGAGCCACCCTAATAATGAAATAAATATTTATTAAAATAATGCTTGCCATGAAATAATTAGAAACAGTTTTACCGCAGCATTGGCTTTAAACAATTTCTCTTCCACAAACTTTTATTTTAATAAATGTTAACTTTAAGTAAACTGCGTTGAATTAAAATATGTATTTCCATTTCATTAAAAGTTTTATTCATAAAAACGTGAGTAAATATAAATATGCCACGCTGATCGAAGTTTAGTTTCAATAATTTTTCTCTTGGTATTGCAATTTTATGCATATGAAAGGGGGAAGGTCTTCCAGCCGCACAGCTTTAACTATTCTAAATGTAGTATATAAAATCATATATATTTACAAAGCAAAGCCAAAGTATTTTAAATGTGTAATTAAATTGGAAATTTTATGAAAGAAGTAGACCTAAAAAAATAAATAATAGGTGTTTTGTTTTTTAGTCGTATATTTATTAAATGGCAAAGTGATTTCTAGCAAAAAAAAAATATTTGCAATATCTAATAAATAATTGTTATTTCATCAAATATTTCCTACTCGTAAAGAAATTTAAAAAAAAACTCAAAAATATAATAAAAAATATTCATATAAAAATTAGTTTAACGAGCCTATTTTTTATAAGATTTGGAACGAAGTTCCTTATGGGACGATGCGGAGGGGTACCCTAACAGGGAAAAAAATGTCCGTAATGTAAGATATTTTGTTTCTAAATCAATGTTTAAGACGTATGAGTAATACGATTCCATACAAACAAATATTAATCATACGCAGCCGTGCCGTGACAGAATTCAATTTCGTTTGGGAACAAAATTGATTGTGTTTTTGTTGGTCGGCGAAAAAATTTATACCCAAATAATTATTTTCTTTATACATCGAATAGAATTCAAAATTAATATTTTTATAATAAGGAACTTCGTTCCTATCCGGTGTCCCACGAGACCACAAATCTTTTTTTATAAATGAGGCCATATATATGTTTTTGTAATTAAGAACGATAAAATAAAGATTACGCCTTGCACATGATTTACCGTTTGATGACGTATTTGTTCCCTCGAAAAGATTGCCAAATATTTATTATATGCAAAACTAATACTTTCTCGTACAAAATTAATATTTTATGCTATATTTGGCAACTCTTCACACAATTTACTCAGAGAGATTTCCAAATTACTCAGCAAGTTTTCCAAAAAGCAAATTAAATCGGATTTATGAAAGTGCAAGTTTTGTGTTATATTTTATAATAAATTGTGTTACATTTTAAAATAAATATATTAAAACAATTATTAAATAACTTAAAGTGTAAAAAACTTATTAAAACTTGATTTTTAAAGCTTATAAACTGTAAACAAAAAACCTAAATTAAAGAGAAAAGAGAACAAAAAGAGCAAGCATGAAAGGTGCAGTGGGCAATTGCAAACGAAGTAACAGCAAAAAAAATAAGTCAGAAATAATTGTGTTAAAATTTAATATTGTTAACAAATTTTTTTTTTTGTTTTCAAAACGCTGTGTCATTTTATAGTTTTCCAAGAGATGAAGCTCAAAGGAAGTTATGGCTGATATTTTGCAAGGAAAAAAATTCATTTTGAATTGGGAAAAAAGAAAAATAATTAGCACTTGGCTTCAATATTTATATGAAATAACTATAAATGAACAATTTTAAATAAAAAAAAGTGGAAAGTAAAATAATTTTTTAATATTGTTTATTATCAAACAAATTTAATTTGAAAAATCGCAATTTGCCCCAATGTTCAGTTTTTATAATAACATAATAGTTCTCCAGTTGAATTTTATTAGCCAATCAGAGCACAGGGTGATGTCAGAGTTCCATCATGCGCAGAAAAGTATTTTTATTTCAGCTTGTTGGCGTAATCTTTATTTTATCATACTTGTTTGTAATTATTAATTTTGATATATATTATTCGACCAATGGGATCACTTGAAACATCACGAATATTGACTGTTTATCCTTTATCCTTGCATTACGCAAAGGCCCAGAGACACAGAAGTTTATTTATTACATATGTGTTAAAAAATAAAATACTTTATTTTTGATTATGTGGATGACTCTTAGAGTCTAGGTTAAAATCATATACATGCGAGGCCTATTCAAAAAATATAAGATGAATTTTTATATGAAATTTAATTAAGATTTATAGGCTAATGGTTCGAAAATTTTGTTTTAAATTCAGAAACAACCTCAGTTTTAATAATCCAACTTGCACAGCAGAGCTGAACAACAAGCAACTTCCTCTCTTTTATAGTTCCGGCCCAATTCATTGAATGAGTCGGTACCTGAGTGCTGGTTTAAGTAAAAAAGGTGTCTTATTTACTCTTTTAACTCTGTCTGAATTTATATCACATAATATATTTTAATTTATTTAAAAATGAAATTTATTTGTTTGGTAGTCAAGCAATGTCAATATGCATTTCATTGGTGCTTTAACAAATCATCAGTAGACTTTAACCACAGTTTTGAAAAGTTAAAAAAGCTCTTATCTTATGCAAATACTTTTGAAAATCATCTGAGTATGTGGATAAGATAAGAGGTTTCTGACTTTTCAAAAGTATGAAATTCAAACCAAAAAAGTTTGACTTAAGAATGATGGAATAAAAAATTCAGAAAAATGGGACATGAAGAAAAATAATCAAACGGCAACACGGGTATTATAACAATAACATGTTAACATCAGGTTGATACAGTTCTCGTATCTTTTTTCACAATAAAATTTGTGTAAATAGGAACTGTTATCAAATTCAACTAAGCCACCTAAGTGGTGACAAACACAATACACATGAGCACTGATGATGAAAGGGTGACGATTCTGATATAGAACAGAAGCTTGGCGAAGTAGAGGTGACCATTGAAAGTGATTGTGATGATAATGATGAATCATGTGCGAGGTCTTTGCATTACGAGACTAAAGGCAATGTGAAATGGTATAAGGAGGCGCCAATCAAAAATCGCCGACGATCGATCAATATTATTCATGAAAACCTTTATATGGGTCCTAATCCAATATCTAAAAATATGCCCAGGGTTGATACATTTAAATGCATTCTCAGTCAAACAAAATGTGAACAATGTCATCAAGGCTCTTCAACATTCTTAAATTAAATGTTTTTATTAGTAAAAAATTTCTATTAATCAGTTTTTATAATAAATAGTTTCATACCTTCATACCCACCCGGGTGGGTATGGTAGCCCATGCAATAAAATTGAAAAAAAAAACTTTAAAAACTCCTTTAAAAAAATTTATATATTTGATAAATTCTAAAAGTGCAAAAAATTTGTTCAGTGAGTCAAAATTTCTCTTAGATTGGAGCAAAATTAACCAAGTTATTAAAGAAATAAAACCGAAATGGTCACCGTGGTGGGTATTGGTAAGGCGAAGGTTAAAGACCCGAAAACTTGCAATTATAAATTTGCGGTTATATGATATAATGCAATAAGATTTAAATACTAAATTGTTGTGCATTGACTTTCCTCAAATTTATATCCACACGAAAAATAAAATACTGATGCAAACTCGAGCTTAAAGTGGCTGTGAGAAAATGCTGTAATTTAACTTGACATCTAGCAGCAAATGGATGCAAATAAATACCTTTAAGATATACAACCACCGAATGCAGGCAAATATTTACATACAAACGCAAAATAAAGGATATATTTGCAGGATCCCATGTCTGCGTAACATCATCATATAAATATTACTTTCATGAATGCTCATAAACATTTACCAAAAGATAGATGTTAACAAGTGGCAGCGATGAGCATGTGGTACACCGCATTTTTGTACACAATATGTATGTTTTTGGCCATTGCAGTGCGCCAATGTGTGTGTGTGTATGTGCAGCTTCACACTGGCTCCAAAACAAACGAACACATATTCTATATAAACAAGTATGTGTACAACACACATGCACTCGTATGCTTGCATGTATGTGTTTGCATATATATTTGGTATATTTTGGTGTTTGTAATATGTCAATGCGGTCAGCTGTTGTCATCAAGTTTATCACACTGGCTGGTGTATAAGTATAATTTTCCTAATTGAGTGACATGTCAATTTGTTAGCTTTTTAAATATAGTACATTGTGCCATCGTAATTCTGCAATGCATTAATGAACAACTGAACATATTCACGAGTTTTGTAAACTTGATTTTGTGCATATAAAGCAGATTTTAGGAAAATGCTGTCATTGTGTTTGTGTCGTTAATTTTTACTTTCCAAAGTATATTTTTTTGAAATACCATTTTCAATCCATGTTAAAATGTGCAAAACGGATTTGTTTTAAATGACGACAAAAATAAAATTGGACAATATTTGATTGCATCATGTAATATATGTATGTATGTGAAAAAGAGCTCGTAGCCACATCCTTTAGAAGTTTTATGTATGATTTGGTTATAATGGCAGCATTATGATGAATTCATCACGGCGATTTATTAGAAGGATTTAATTATCCCATAGGACTTGGGAAGCTGCTCGGTAATTATTAGGCCGCCTATCACTTTTAGATTCCTTGTACTGGGAGTGATTAGTTTTCAGTTTTTATACCCTTCAAAAAAGAATTTGGAGGGTATATTCACTTTGTCGTTCCGTTTGTAACGCATCGAAATATCCATCTCAGACCCCATAAAGTATATATATTCTTGATCAGAAGACGAACTGACCATGTCCGCCCGTCCGCCCGTCTGTGGAAATCACGATTCAGTCCAAACGAAAAGAGCTAGACTCTTGAAATTTGGCATAAATATATTTTAAAACTTAGAGCAGGTTAAGTTCGAAGATGGGCTAAATCGGGCAAGAGGGAAAAAAGTTCCCCTAAGAAGAACTAAACCAACCCAGAAAAACCAACATAATTTTTAAAGTTTTTTGGTTATTTTGTTAAGCAAATGATATATTTTTATGTCAAATACGGTCCAACGCCTTAAACTTGGAGCCATAAAATAAAATAAAAATATTTCTTGACCCCGCCCACTTTAGTGGGCGTTATTATAGGCAAAAATAGCATACAAATTTAACAAATTCTTTTACTTAAGTCCACATTCCTTAAAAACAACATTTTTAAGCTTTAATGACGAAGCTGAGACGAAACCTGGTACTACTCTGCCCTACCCCTCCTTCCCCTTCGCCCCCTAAATGACCCTACCAAAAAAATAATAATTTTTTTTAAATTTTGTATATAACCATCCCAAGCATTTATCTTTAAAGTTTTATGACTGCCGATTTCTGCCCTACCCCATCGTCTTCCTTTGCCCCCCAAAATGACCCTACCAAAAAAAAATAATTTTTTTTAAATTTTGTATATAATCATCCCAAGCATTTATCTTTAGAGTTTTAAGACTGCCTGTTGCTGCCCTACCCCCTCCTCCACTTTGCCCGCTAAATGACCCTATTAAAAATAAATAAAATTTTTTTTTAATTTCCAAGCATTTATTTTTAGAGTTTTATGTCTACCTGTTTCTGCCCTACCCCCTCTCCCCCTTTGCCCTCTAAATGACCCTATCAAAAAAAAAATAACTTTTAATTTTGTATATAATTATCCCAAGCATTTATTTTTAGAGTTTTATGACAAAGGTGAAATATTTCCCTCACAGCCCTTGCCAGAGTGACCCCGCCAAAATACAGTTTTAATACCCTCCAAAGAGAATTGGACCCCATAAAGTATATATATTCTTGATCAGTGATGAAGTATAAGACGATCTAGCAATGCCCATACGTTCGTCTGTGGAAAACATGATGTAGTCTATTCTTCAACCCCGCCCCTTTAGTGGGCGTTGACGTACGATATTATATAAAGGAACTCTGTGCCACCAAGTTAAACATTTTAAATTCACTTACTAAATATTTGGAGGGTATTTAAGATTCGACCCGGTCGAATATAACGTTTTTACTTGTTAGACGTCAAGTTGAGAGAATATTTAATAAGTCTTGAATACGACTCAAGGTTAATGTTTTTACCTGTCATTAACATTCACTACTACCACCGAAGTTTCCACGAGTGCGCACCAGCATAACATCAAAGGCAAAGGGTGCTGTTGGCTGGAAGTAAAAGGTTGAAATAGCTGAAAAAAATCTCTATCTTCTTATATGTCTTCGTCTGTTCTCTCAATACTATCCCCTCCTCTCTACTTCTGGCTCAACGCATTGCATATGTAGGCGTCATCCTCTGAGTGCTGGCCGGAATTAAAAAAAACCGATCCTACCTTTTCTTGTATTAGTCGCCCAATCCATACGTAAAGAAAGTATGTCCAAAATAGGCTATCATTTTGATTTCAATAAAGATATAATTTTTTTATATAGATATTGAAAATATTGTGAATCATTTTATTACACTTCATTTCGAGTTAAAAATTAAAAATTATGTTGGTCAAGCGACTACTGGCTCGGCAGTCAGACAATCTTTTAGCATCAATCAATCACGTATTTCAGCAAACTGTTTTTTCAGTGGCTGATATCTGATCGATAATGTTGGTTTTAAGCTTTTGACCTATTATGGGATTATTGCTGCACACTTTCGATTTTAAAAAACCCACAAATAAAAATCTGATCCTGGTGGCCAATTTACTCCTCTATTATGAGAAATTATATATTTTACTAATAAATAATATAATAGAAAAAACTTGTTGTTGCTTCGTGTAACGTTCTATATTAACCTATTGAAATGGTAATAAAATTAAACGTATGCCTCAATTTTGGCTGAGTTGTTAAAAGCCGTGTAAAGTTTTTAATGCCAAGGAAAGGAATTGGCAACTATTTCAGCTACATATGGCAACTAAAGCAGTAACAGCCTTCCCCAGCACCGTCTTTATGGCATTGCCTTCGTACACTCTATTGATTTCGCTACAGTAAATAGAAATCGTTACTACAGATCAGACCACAATCTAACAGGACACTAGCATCCATTAAATGTCAGCCTGAAATTTCCTCGAGCTACAGATATCACGTAAACTCTCCGACTATAGAACCATTCAACGTTTTGTTGAGCCTGTAACGCAACATTTCCTGAATGTCATCGAAAAGCCTAACGTTGCCAGCACGTCCAAGTAGACCCGTAATATCGTTCGTTATGACGACCGTCATTGCTTTACTTTCTAAAATGCCCCCTCGGTACCATTGTAGGATTACAGGTGGATACTCGAAAATAAATCACTCAGAGGCTGACTTTCTATCAAAGTTTGCATTAGGCGAAACTTTAGCTGCCTGTTCAGCTTCTGCTAGACTATTGAAAGGTAATCTTCTCATTTTTAAATTCTTATATGCAGTTCATCTGCTCTGTTTTGTTAGGGATTATCATAAGAAATCATAACTTCTGCAGGTCTGGAAAACCGAGTTAGCCCCTCCGCCCAAATGTACTACAATAAGTTGTGTACATTCGCTAACTGACTATCGCACCCCCAGAGGGATCACTAAAATTAGTATTTGTGCGGTCAAAGCAGCGAAATTTACAAATAATGAACTGAGAATAAAATATTGCATATGAATTTTGTTAAGTAAAGGGTGTTTTTTATAGAGTGACACAAGTTTAAATCACAATAAAACAAGGAAATATATTTTTAATTTCAATGAAACGGGCTTTAGTGGAAAGAAAATTTTATGAAATTAATGCTGAAATAGGATTTCTGCCATGTGGCCGTCATGGCTGGCGCGTAGAAGGCGCAATCTGGAACACCAATTTTCAACAACTGAAAAAAATCTTCCACAAAGTAGAAAAACACAACCCCAGTTGCTGAGAACGGCGACGAATTAATTGATTTGAATCATCTTTAATGTTTTCCTGTACAGCGGCTACAGCTTCTTCAGGGCGCACTGTTCGGCGTTTCACGAGGGATGCTGATTATCAGTAACAGGAAATGTCGTCCGAAAACGATCTATTATTCTTCGAATTAGCCGCTCTGAAGGACAATTATATACGACATAAAGTGAAAAAAGTGCACGATGAGTTTGACGAATAGAACAATTATTTTGCGTTAAAAATTTCAACAATTTGCACGCGTTGTGACACTCCCTTTATGTCGTAGTCTTTACATTTTAAATAATATTTACATTAATTTTAATACATCCATTTTGGCATACGAGAATATTTTGAGTACCACACATGTACAAATCGTTTGGGGGCATCATTTTATAATTTTGCGTACGTATGCTTATGTGTATATTTTAACACAATGTCTGTCAAATGTATCGCAAACTAATAATAACACTTGTCAGTAATTCGATTAAAAATGTTGATACAAATCATACAAAGCGTAATTTAAATTAAATATTGATTGATACATGCATCAATTACACAATGAAAAATGCCTGTGGACATTTTTCAATAGCAACGGTTTGACACAACTGAAATAAAACAAAAAATTATTGTCCTTTGAACGCAAATAGAAAATAATTCATTTTTATAATTAAATATCGAATATTGCATTGATTGTGTATATGTGTGTATGTCCGTGGGGTATTTCTTGCTAACCAAAAATGCGACTTGATATCCTTAAAGACTAGTACCACCGTGAAAAATTCATAAAGTTGAACAAAGAACACCGATGATATGGCTTAGCAGCCTTGAAATGAGTAGTGATACGTTCTGCTGGTTTGACGATTATAAAAATACTTTAAATATTCTACTCTTAATAAAAATAACTTGGATATAATAAAAATTCGCGCAAAAAAAATTGCAGATTGCAGATTTGAACTTGGGTCCAAATAAAACATTTTTATCTTAATAATAAATTTATTAAGTTCAAAAAATAAAAATTTACATTCATGTTTAACAAAAATATTTTTTATAAATAAAAATATTTTTTTACAAATTAAAATATTTTTATAAATAAAAATATTTTTTAAAATAGAAATCATTTTTATAAATAAAATTATTTTTTTACAAATAAAAATATTTTGATAAACAAAAATATTTTTTATAAATAAAAATATTTTTTATAAATAAAAATATTTTTTATAAATAAAAATATTTTTTATAAATAAAATATATGTTATAAATAAACTTTTTTTATAAATAAAAATACTTTTTATATATAATAATATTTTTTATAAATAATAATAGTTTTAATAAATAAAAATATTTTTTTGCATATATAAATATTTTTTATAAATCAATATTTATTTCGTATATTAAAATATGTTTTATAAATAAAAATATTGTTAATAAATCAAAATGTTTTTTATAAATAAAATAATTTTTTATAAATCAAAATATTTTTTATAAATACATATACATGTAAATATTTTTTATATATCAAAATATATTTTGTATATTAAAATATGTTTTATAAATAAAAATATTTTTATAAATAAAAATATATATATATATATATATATATATATATATATATATATATATATATATATAATAAAATTTTTTTTTTTTTTAAATAGAAATCATTTTTATAAATAAAAACATATTTTTTTTTATTTTGAAGTATTTAATCAGCTACTGGCGTATTTATTTACCAATAAAAATATTTTGACAAACAGAAATATATTTTATAAATAAAAACATGTTTTATAAATAAAAATATTTTTTATAAATGAAAATGTTTTTTTTAAATAAATATATTTTTTATAAATCAAAATATTTTTTATAAATCAAAATATCTTTTATAAATAAAACTATTTTTTATAATTAAAAATTTTTTATTACATATATAAATATTTTTTGTAAATCAAAATATATTTTGTATATTAAAATATGTGTTATAGGTAAAAATATTTTTTATAAATCAAAATATTTTTTTTAAATAAAAATGTTTTTTAAAATAGAAATCATTTTTATAAATACAAATATTTTTTTACAAATAAAAATATTTTGATAAACAAAAATATTTTTTATAAAGAAAAATATTTTTTATAAATCAAAATATTTTTTATGAATCAAAATATCTTTTATAAATAAAACTTTTTTTTTTAATAAAAATATTTTTTAAAATAGAAATCATTTTTATAAAAATAAAATATTTTTTTACAAATAAAAATATTTTGATAAACAAACATATATTTTATAAACAAAAATATGTTTTATAAATAAACATATTTTTATAAATCAAAATGTTTTTTATAAATAAAAATATTTTTTATAAATAAAAATATATTTAATAAAAAATAAAAATATTTTCTTACAAATAAAAATATTTTGGTAAATAAAATTTTTTATAAATAAAAATATTTTTTATAAATCAAAATATTTTTAATAAATCAAAATATCTTTTATAAATAAAACTATTTTTTTTAAATAAAAATATTTTTTAAAATAGAAATCATTTTTATAAATAAAAATATTTATTTACAAATAAAAATATTTTGATAAAGAAAAATATTTTTTATATATCAAAATATTTTTTGTAAATTAAAATATGCTTTATAAATAAAAACATTTTTTATAAATAAAAATATTTTTTATAAATAAAAATATTTTTAAATATTTTTAATAAATAAAAATATTTTTATAAATAAAAATATATTTCATAAATATAAAAATAAATATAATAGTTGCGAAAACTACAAGTAACTCCCAGGTTGTTGATTATAAAAATATTCTAAATATTCCATTCACTCTTAATAAAAATAACTTGAATTTAATAACAATTCGAAAAAAATATATAATTTGTAGATTGCAGATTTGAACCTGAGTCCACATAAAAAATTGTTATCTTAATAATTAAGTTTTTGTTTATAAATTTTTTATAGGTTTTTGAATTTTATGACAGATTCTTACATATTTTTTTTCATAATTTGCTATTATTTTTTATAATTGTTTGAAAAAAAGAAAAGGTGAGCAATAAAAAATTAATTTTGTTAATAAAAAAAAGAGCATGACTATCGATTTACCACCTCAGAGGATGAACATTTTCATCCCACACTCTTGCTTTTACAAATCAGTTTGATCTGAGTTCACAACAGTGGCTGATGAAATTATAAATTTAAATGTTTTCTCAGAATATTTATTCAAAATACAATTATATTACATATTGCTTGTATTTTCATTTGTTATTCGTCCTAATATTATATCGGCCGATGATCTCATATCATCGGTATGACACTAGTATTTATGCAGTCAGCCTATTTAATCAAATAAACAATCTTAGAATTATTTGCCTCACACTGCAGGCTACTCAATAATAATTTATGGTTTTATCTACTAACATCATATGTAACATTTGATAAATTTTATGTTAATTCCCTTTTTCCCATCTTTATAATTTTTGGCATTTGTCACAGGACTTTAAACAAGAACCTGATTTAAAAAATTCCAAAT
This sequence comes from Linnaemya tessellans, assembly GCA_951800035.1. NCBI lineage: Eukaryota > Metazoa > Arthropoda > Insecta > Diptera > Tachinidae > Linnaemya > Linnaemya tessellans. The sequence goes on from OX637535.1 coordinate 43,943,513, forward strand.
CTAACACAAACAAATGAAAAACATTGAAATCATACTGGCCAACTCATTTATATTTAATATATTACGTTCAACTTTAACACCTGCCAACTGAACTATGAGAGTGTAAACCTTATTATGAGTCGTTCGTAATAGAGAGAATAATTAATAATATGAAAAATTGCTTAATGTTAAGTGCTTCATTATATATTCCAAAGCCATTTACTACATTCGACTATCAATACAAATTCGTAAAATGATGTATTACTATTATTTTAAGTAGAAAACACTGAGCCGAACGCTTTTGTTTGCTTTCGAAGCCATAATAGCGGAAAACCAAGAGATTTGTGTGTTTATTTTCATTGAGCAGTAACATAAATTTGAAATAATATTTTTACGGTAGACATACAAGGAATATATAAAATGAAAAAGATTAAAATTTTCTTAGTGTATGCAGAGTAAGAACACATCCATGCAGTCGTTCTCCTAACAGTTGCAACTAAAAGCTTTAACTATAAGACATCATCTTGCGCTTGTGTACGAAAAATTCAAAAAATTTAAGAGAAATTGAGAAAAATTTATACAAGTATGTGTACGTTGTTTTAAAAACCGGATGTAGAAAATCACCCAACGTAGAGCACGTTTAATATGGTAATTTATGCACAAAGTAAATTCGTTTATTTTATAACCCAACATTTTATATTCTACAGATTTTATTCCAAAACTTCAGAGACAGACTGGAAGAAAAGAATGGCAGGTGGACAGACAGGGGGAGTAAATTGAGGGCATAGAATGAGGGAAACAGAACAGTTTTGTAAACAGGAATGTGAAAATATTTTGTTTTATGGATAGAGAAATAATAGTTGAAAATATTGTAAAGTCTGCTGTGATGCTTGCACTTAATACACTGTTACGAATATAATTATTATTATAAATATTCTTGTATAGACATCCCAGCTGTCCATGTCTTTAAGACATCTTTGAGGACGGTTATAAGACTATATCATGTCATAGACGACTTACTAAAGACAGTTACAAGTAAATCGCCAATGAAAATGTTTGTACATATGGCGCCGAGGTCACAGAAGACGGCAATGTTGCTAGTTTTTTCATTGACCTTTTTTCAATACCTTCAACCACTTATTCAAAAACTATATAAAGGACGACATCCATCATCTAAACTTCGACGACTTCATAAGTGACATTTTTATATTTTATCGTAAAAAAAAATTTTCTAGACAAAGTGACAGACTCTGCTGCTCTAATTGTCCATAAAACCCCTTTTCTCTCTTCATCTGTCCTCTCAATACTATCCCCTCCTTTCTAGTTCCGCGCCAACACACTGCGTATGTAGAGGCCATTCCTTGAGTGTTGGTCGGAGGTAAAAAAAGGCGGTGACATTGTCGTTACAAATATTATATTGAAAACAAAATGTGCGACATTGTTGTTATATAGCCACGGAAGATGACTTCTTTTAAATTGTCAATTGGAAGACATTCATCGTCAAAGATAATCTCGTCCACGATGATTTTGTCAACTGGTATATTTAAAATTATTTATACATGACCAAAAATTGTTTCTGTGTAGGTGTGAGCTCAGACCTAAGATATGAAGAAAGAAAAACACTAAAACAACTTGAGCGCAGTAAAATTAAAAATACCCTTAACTAATGCATCAATAGGAAACCGAAATGTTTATAACAAAAAATTATAATGGCATTTCTGAAGCAGGTGTTCTACTAATCAGAGCAGTTGCACTGTCTATTCATGATATTTAAAAACAACGTAATCAAATTACTTATATGGTGTTCAGACATACACCTTAATTGAGTTTATTGCAATTAACAGCATTATTGAGCTCAATTGTCCATACAAAATTTTAATTAGCTAATGGATCAATTAACGCTTAATTGTCTATAAAATTGAGCAAAGCTTAAAATGCAACACTGTAAAACTTTGTTTAGTGAGCACCATAATGCCTACTGAACAAATTTTATGAAATTTGACAACTCATATGTAAACAAATTCACAGAAAAAAATAGCGAGTCAAGTTGAGGATGAGTTTTTTAAATAAAATTTTTTAAATAACAATTAAAACTATTGAAAAATAAAAAATTTATTACGTACAACAAAAGCAAACTCTTTTTAAAAGTCAAACTTTGTTCCATTTTCGCAAAATTTTAACCACAAATTGTCACAAGCAAACTGTCAGCTGGTGTCAAACGCTAATTGAGTTAGTGTGAACACTTTTCAATTAACTTATTATTGACTCAATTAAACAAAAAATTTACACAATAATATAATATAAATAATATGGATTAATGAAAGAGGTCTGCTCAAGAAATTTGGTGAATTTAAATTAAAAAAAAAATATGTTCTTATTCATCAATTTCTGTTTTCTCTCCTCGAAGTATATTAATGCAACAGGAACAGGAAAAAGTTGCAAGAAGTCAAATCTGGTCCATATTGAGGCCGATGCATGTTCACGCCGTGATTCTTTTTTTTTAGCATGGACCAGCACTCGGGGTAGGGCCCCTACTAATGCAATGCTTTGCGCCGGAACTAGAAAGGATGTGATAGCATTGAGAGGGCAGATGAAGAAAAATGAGAAGTTAGAGATTTTTTTTGTAGGTATTTGAACCTTTTTACATCACCTCCAAAGTTTTTGCTACAGGGCAGACGAAGGCGGGTGCTGTTCCTCTGTACATAATACTATCTGATTAGAAGAATGCGACACAACAGTCATGACTGAGCGCGGAGTCGAACTCAGTACCCTCTGCTTCATAGTGTCGTGTTAATTCTTTAATTTTAGAGCAAATTTGGTTCTCACACGCTTCATGGCAAAATTTCCCAAAAAAAGTCATAGTACAAGCCAACTCAAATATTAATATCCTAAGCAATTTCTCTTATAGTGATTTGGCAGTTCTCCATAACAATTTTCATCAATTCCTCACATATTTTCATCGGCTGTTGATCGACATTCACATCCTCTCGACCTTTTTTTTGAAAAACTCGTTCTAATTCTAAGCATATTTCTGACTCAAAATACAATCACCGTTTGCTACTGTCACCATTCCAAATGCTTTTGAATACTTAATTAAATTTTTTTTTACAAAAAAATTTGTTGCTAATTCCTTAACCCTTTTTTGTAAACTGGACACCGAAATCGGGCGATTTTATTCTGTTAGACATTTTCTTTTGGGATTTTCAAAGCACCAGAGTCAGGGAAACTTGAACATTTCGGATAAACTCCATGCAAGGCGATTCAGTGATATTACGTTCTAAACATAATGCCATCAAACCACAAAAAATTTCGATGATGCCTCACACACACACTTCGTTTTACTTAAATATAAAGACAAAAGCCTCTAATGAAAGACTTTGTTAATATTTGATTTGGGTATATTATCGGATGCTAAATTAAATTTTAATCAACAACCAGACTTTTCATAATATAAGAAAATTTTCTAAATTTGCTGTAACTGGCTATATTTTTAATATGAGATGACGTAGCGGCTTCGAACTCAGTACTGATCTGTTCTGCTGGTTTGATGAATATAGACAATATTCTTAATATCCACTCTTAATATTAATAAATAGAATTTGAACAAATTAATTTATTAAATAAAAATCAAAATTAATTTACAGTTTCACAGATTTGAACTTGAGCCCGTTGAAAAAATTAACATCCTGTAATATAATTTAAAATTTATAAATAAACAAATAATTTTTTGTATGAAGTTCACACCCATCGGACATGAGAAGTTCCCACATTCATATTTTTAAGTTATTACATAAAAAAGTTCGACTAATAAAAATTCATACATAATGAATTTATATCGAATAAAATTTGTTTGTTGTGTTTTCTTGAATTTCAAATCCTATGGTTTTGCTTGTGTAATTCTCAATTCATTTGTGGGAGTTTGTGTATAAGCTGAGAGGTTTTGTTATTTTGGAATTATGTTAAAGTCTACTGATGATTTGGTGTAAGAACCAATGAAATGATGCAGGCATATAGACATTCTTGAGCACATAAAAGAAAAAGAGCACTATTTTACTTTAGTTTTTAATTAATATTTAATCAAATGTCCGATCTCCGTGCGCAAAGTGTGAGACAAACTTCTATTGCTTTCATCAAATGTACAGCCAAACTGCAACATCGTACAAACCTCAACAGCACCTTAAGTGGCATATACAAAGTCAAATTCCGGCTGCTGCTGAGTGAGTGTGGTATTTCGCAACATCATGAGATTTACATTAAGCGGTGGCCGGCCGCTTGCAATTAATTTTTCTGGTGTATTTAAATATGTGTTTTATGAGCACCAGCGGCTTTTATAACTTTTAAATTTTGCTATGCCCCTTATTTGTTCTTCCCTACCGCAGATAGTTCTTTTTGCTTTTGATTATGTGGTACTTGTTCCAAAAGAAAAAAAAATATAGTGTTTATATAATTCTCCATGTACAGCAACCGAGCTTTTTTTTGCATCTTGCGTATGTATCAACTTAAAAGTACTTGTAATAAATAAAAGAAAACAAAATCACATGTGTGTGTGTGTGTGTGTTTGTGTGTGGAAAAACCGCCATACATTATATGTATATGCAACAAAAAAGCGTGTAGTACTTACAACAACAACTTCTACTCCATGCACACTTACCATGGCAGCAGAATTGTAAAAAAATGTGATATAAATCCATTTGCTGGATAATATCGTTTACGGGAACTATAAACCACATCATGTGCGAGTTTGAGATGATGCACTCTTACACACACATCCCCGTATTCACTTACACATTTATTCATACATGAACACAAATGGGCGCCAATGCATGATGTGGTGCAGTGCTTAACTTGATTTACTCAATTGATTTTTGTATGGTACCAGCAACATACTTATTCCTACACATACACACGCACGCACACACATATACTCTAGAACTCCGTTTTTTTCTTTTCGGCGGATGTACGAGGTTAAAGTGTTCACTGTCAATACATCACACAAGTACGTCTACAAACCAAAAGTTAGTGGCTGTTATACACACAAATATGTGTATGTGTTTGTGCTGAAAGAGTTACGAGAGATACAAGGATAGTTATTCCAATTCAATGAAGTTTTTGTGTTTCGCTTTATTTTTTGTTTAATACAATTTTTGAAATTTACCTTTCTTTTACATGCATATTCTCGTTTACGGGTATCATGTATCGATGTCTCTAAGCCCATCTTTAGCAGAGTAACACATACGAATACTTACATTTATTTTGTACAAAAAAAAAGAAAGAATTTAACCCTGTACTAAATACAGAACCAAAATATATTTGTTTGTGCACTAAAAATTCAGAGCAAATGCAATAAATAGAAATAAAGGACATGAAGAAAATAATCAAATGGCAACACGGAGATTTAAAGTTTGCTACCATCGGTTTGATATACTTCTCCTATACTACAACATAAAGAAAAACATTATTTAAATAAAACCTGTTCTATAAAACACTCAACCAAATCATCTAATAATTGGTGATAATATGGCAATTAAATTGATGAAAGTATAGCAACTTTCGGAAAGCACCCTTCTGCTCTACTGTATATATTAAAAATAAAATTTATGTTGATTTATCCTTATTCCTTGGAATATTCAAAATGTATTTCTGAATTTATTTTAAGGGCTGTTAGCCTATATTACGTGCCAGTTCTTGTAAATAAAACAAAAAGTTTTGTTTGGAACTTCATGTTGACAACAAAAATAATTTTGTTTTTTTTATTAAAATATTTAAATTAACTTTAAATATTTTTTCAGTCTGATAAGCATTAGATTCGTAATAGAGCTTTTCAAATATATATTTTTATTCCCTTTTTTTAACCTACTGCCAATAAACTTGCATTAAATAATGAACTAATAAAAGTAAAAAAATAATAATAATAATTTGAAGCATCTCACTATCATCGGTTTCTAGATAGCAGATTTTTGATGTGTTAACATCTATACGCGCGCCTCTAGGGCAGTAAACTATCAGTTTCAATACATACGCAAGTGTAAGTGTAACAGTTTGTTTGTTTGTTGTTGTTGCTTGGCAGTCGGTATTGAAAGTGATTATTGGGCGATTTTCATATAATTTTCCCACGCGATTTTCTCCGGAAATTCATAGCCGATTTTATTAATTTAAAACGCTAGTGCTGGTTTCGACGAAGAGTTTAGGCCAAAAATTAAGGCGATCCGATATCGGCGAGTGGAGATTTAAGTGTTTTAATTCGGAGTATTAATTTGGAGTAATATTAAAAAAGTGTTTTATGTTGATCTTCGGTTTTGTCTTATGCTTAGCAAAGAGAATAGTGACGTGGTTATACGTACATATATAAAAATGAGATAGCAAGACAGCAACGTATGTAGCTTATGTACAAACATAAAAATGTATGTATGTACATTTGTCTGTTGCTTTGCATTCTCTTTGTTTTTGTGGGTTTAATATAAAATAAATAAACAAAAAGGTGTTAACACATCGCCCGTGAGTTCGAACACCCATTGATTTTTTAATATTATTTTTTATGGGGAGTACTCCTTCCCGCAGTCCTATTCCGCCAATTTTTCTGCCCAACTTCGAAAATCGCTCTCTTTAATTGATATTGACCAAAAAAAAATTTAAAATTATAAACAGGGAAAGTCACCACGAATTAATTCCCATTTTAGCCATCGAAAACCCCACTGTGCGACGTGAGATAACACGGCTATTGAATATCTCGCACAAAAAGACCATTATTTTGTTGGCTGTATAGCAAGTGGTGTTTTCACTTTATTGTCAAAAGAAGATCGTTATCATCTCACGATAGAGAAAACCATGCAACTGCTTAGACGAGCTCATTTTTAAAAATTACCGTACACAGTCACTCCTCGTGGATGCATTGATTTTTCAGCTATCATATGCTTATTAAGATATCCACTGAGGACACATTTGGTCGATTATACTGCCAAAAAAAATATAATAATAATAATACGATGTGCACGATATGTATTTTGATATGAACTCCCATTTTCGTATAATGCTTCAGCAAGCTTAAAACAATTGTGGACCTCTCCATAGTTTGTTGTTGTTTGTTTGTAGAAATACTTTACAAAGTAAATTTGCAAAGTATTTGGTGCACAGATGCCGACGGGGTGACTCAGACCATATGCCGGCGATTGTATTAACCCGTATTTTCTTCCGTTACTGTGACTGACTGTACACGATCTATGCATTCACATAGAAACTAGCAACGTAGTTAACAACGGAATATTCTTCAGAAGAACTGTAAAAGTATACAATTATGTGAGGTGTTGAAATTAACTAGTGCGAGTGGGACGCAAAACTCTCGAAAGAGAGTAAACGATCAGTGGTCTGGCTGCACTTAAAAAATAATTGCCAACAAGGCTTGATGTTGACTGACTCAGAGCTGCTTTGCGACTGCTCTCCATAGTTGAATTTGTCACTAACTGCAACAAAGTACAATTAAAGCAAAAACTTGACGTTAAGGTGTAACTCTCAATTAACGTCTTGTTTGTTTTTTTTTTTTGCATTTATGAAAGAAAACTATCGTATTTAATTTAAGGAAAGTCTTTAGCATCATTATTTATTTCCGAAGTCGAAATATATCAAATCAGTACGATTTATGTTTAATTTATTTGATTTCAGTAGGACCGAAAGCAAATAATTTTTTTTTGTTAAATACCTCCCACATGAAAATAGATAAAAAAATGGAAATTATTATAAAATTTGAAATCATCCTGTAGTTAAAAGTATTAAAATAAGTTTCAATTATTTCTGCCATTGAAATTAAATCCTGAACTGACGTTTGTTTTTTATAATACATGCAAACATGTTAGTGTAGTGTTTGGTTCACTGATATGGGGTGCAACCCGTGGCGTATGAGTGCTATGAAAAGGCATCTTATGGTTGTTGACATATTACACATACGCACCATATGACATGCTAAACATTAATGATGATGAGACAAAACGATATTTTCCATACAATTTCACTTATAATTTTACTAGACTAGGCCGTGACATAGAATACATTTCATTTGGGCAGCGTGTTTTCTTGTGTTCTCATATTTCGTTATTCATTTTCACAAAAAATGTTTCCACATTTCAATTTAATTTCATAGATTTTCTAAAGAGAAGCAAAAGAACAAAGGTAAATAAAAAAAGATTTTTCAAGTCCCTGACATCGATTTAATTATGGGAGCTTTATATTCAGAAGGCCATCTGGTGTCTGTCTAAATTAAAACGGAATATTGCAGATAAAAAAATTTTAAATTTTGTATTACGGCAGATGAGTGCTGGATAATTAGCAGAAAAATTACGTGAAATAGTGTGTCTAGGAAATATTCCTTTTAGATAATTTATTAAGTAAATTAAGTAATTTGTTCGTTTTTGGAACGTGTAAAAAAATATGATACTCCAATCATTAACCCATATCGTCCCAGAGATTTTTTTTCGAATAAGTTTATAAAACTTCATAGTGAAATGGTAAATTGATTTCAGAAAATACGAATCAGATCTCCTATTTTTTTTTTAATTCATTAAAAATTTTTTTAAAAATTTTCAATAAAAATTTGTTTAAAAAGTTTCATTAAAATTTTTTTTAAAAATTTCGATTGAACATTTTTTTTAAATTTTCATTAAAAATTTGTTTAAAAATGTTTATTAAAAATTTTTTAAAAATGTTTATTAAAAATTTTTTTTTTAATTTTCATTAATAATTTTTTTTTAATTTTCGTTAAAAAGAATATGTTCTTAGTCTTTCCTAAGCAAAGAAAAAAAATTAAATACTTGCAATTTTCTGTTCGAAAAATCGAACACTGGGACGAAATGGGTTAAGCTAAAACACGTATGCATATGCTAATTAAATTTAAACCCTGAAATACTAGAAATTGTGAATAGTCCAACTAAGGAAATAAAAGGAAAGAAATGAAAAAATATCTAGGGTCTCCACTAAATGCAGGTCGCTTGACTCTTAATGTGTTCGTTTTTAGTGCCTAATGCTTTTATCTATTTTAATTGAATGAAAATGAAGAAGAAACACCAAAGTGGACCTCACATTATGAATGACAACTCAAGCAAAAATTCCTGTGCATGCATATCTATGAAATGATATCTTTTAACATCTCTGCCCTCATTGAGTGAATATGATGAAATTATTTATTTTTTCTACCTTCATTGCATGAAATATGAGGTCAACTGATGACATGTACATCGATAGATTTAAGAACAAATACTTGTCTGTTGATTTTATTGAAATTATAATTATTGCAGAAATATAAAATTTTAAAAATTAGCTAATTATATGTAAGTGCAATCCACAGAACTATGTAAAACACAATACCGCAACAATGTTTATATAAACTCATCATTTTCAAATAAATCAAATTGATAATTAATGCAAACAAAGTTTTTTTTTTGCAACAAATTAGTCAATTATAAATTCATTTAAAAAATAATTAGTTTTTGATTTGTTTCTCGGTGTAGCCTTTGAACCGTCGCCACATTAATTTAAGCAACCAAAAACATTAAAATTAAATATATAAATAAATCGAACACAAAAATATAATGCATGAGTAAAACAGACAATAAATTAAATTGCACGCGTTTGATTTGTATTAAAAATTTTTACGACTATTGAATTGAGGCTAGTTTGGGGGTATTTCAACTAGAAAAAACAATGAGAGTTGAATATCTATTTTGATTAATTGTGCAACTCGACGAGTGTCACACTCGACATGTTGAGAAATTAATGAAGTAATATATCCCATTTAAAACAGTGTTGTCATTATAATAAGTATTGGTTTCAAAGTTTTTTTTTAAATAATTTAACAGATTAAAAAAATATCAACTTTCCTGTACAAGAAATCAGTGATGCCAATTTGACTGATAATGCATTTTTTCATTGAGAATTTGATTATTTTTATTATATATAACATTTTTATGTCCACTCACTTTTTCACCTTAAATGAGTGATTCCATGACTTTAAAATATTAATTTACAAAATATAAAATAGTTCCTAATAAGTGTTTTGTATTAAGTAGAAAATAACTTAAATTTCCCAACCCTGGAAGTGAAATTTTAATAACGTTTTGTTATCTTTTTTTTCCAATGCAACTCTTAATGTGGGTGCTGTTGGCTGAAGTTGTAGAACAGAAGACTATGAAGCGGAGGGTCGTGAGTTCGAGCCCGCGCTGCGTCATGAAATATTGTGTTGAATTCTTCTGATCAGCATTATTGCGTGGTTGTGTTAGTTGTTGTCAGCCTGTTTCAATGATGAAGGCATAGTCACTGGTCACTAAACATAATTGGCAGCGACTGACACTATCATGTACTAAAAAGCCCTGTAGCAGAAATTAGCCTTCGAAGTAAAAGATTAAAATAGCTACAAAAAAACTGTCTATCTTCTGATCTTTCCTAATCTGTCCCCTCAATACTATCCCTTCGTTTTCAGTTCCGGCGCAATGCATTGCATACATAGGGGCCATCCCCTGAGTGCTGGTCCAAGCTAAAAAAAAAAATAGTTTTTTTTAAGAAAAACTTAAAATTTTTAACCATTTTGGTCACTTTCATGCATAGCTGTTAAGTAATGATTACTAATCATAATAATTAGTAATTGGATTATTATTTTTTTAAAGGTGAAGTAATGATTATATTACGACTATTTTCAGATTTGCACGATTACTAATTGATTACGATTACAGATAATCGAAAAATAATCAAGATTAATAACAATTACGAAAAAATAATCAAAAATAATAAAAAGTAATCGAAAAATTATTTGACTACTTTCGAAGATTACTTTTGATTATTTTTGATTATTTTTTTTTATTTTACGATATTATAAAGTATATATATCTTTTGGTGAGTGTTATGCTACGCTTTATGTTATTTATAATTGGTAATATAAATTGTAGTGAGTCTTCAGCTCCAGTTGAACGACTGTTTTCATTTGCCGGGATCGTCAACAGTCCAAGGCGGCAATCATTATCTGATTTTTCTTTTGAAAAATTAGTTGTAATGAAAGCCATTTGTAAATATATGTAAATTATACTTTTTTTTGTTTTATTTGTTCACAATTTTTTTACGATTTAAATGCAAATTTTTCAAAATAAATTGTATGTATAAATTTTATATCATAAAATGATGCACATTCTAAATTTTTAAAAAATAATCGAAAATAATCAAAGATAATCCTTGAAAGTAGTCAATTATTTATTTGATTACTTTTGATTATTTTCTCGTAATCCTAACTAATCTTAATTATTTTTGGATTATTTGTAATCATAATTAATTAATAATTAGGAATTTTGAAAAAGAGAATTATGTAATCAATACCATTCTTTTTAAAATTTAATCTAATTGATTACTAATTGTAATCCAAATTTAACAGCTCTGCTTTCATGTACTACAAAATATTGCAGTTGTCCAACCCTGGAATGGAAATTTAGATTTTTTTAAATTTCAATACCAATTTTATTTTTCAAAATAAAAGTTATATTAACAGTTTTTATTAGCAAACAAAAAAAACTTACTTCTATATACCAAAAAAAATTGCAATTTCCCATCCCTGGAAAATATATAATTATTTTAATTTTTAATACAAATTTTATTCTTTCGAAAGTATGAAATAGGTTTAATTAACAAACAAACAAAAAAATAATTGGTTTTTGCTAGTTAATATTGTGTCCACCAAAAAGGAAAAGCTGCCCAGCTCTGGAAGCGTATTTCGGATTTTTTTTTCTTAATTTCAATGCCATTCTATTTAAGTTCATTTCCAAACCATCATCGTCTAAGAATGAAGTCGCTAGCTCTTCTGGGGGCAGATAGACGGATAGACGGGCATCGTTCAGTCGTCATCGCTATTTATAAAGATCCCATGTTAATACATATTAAGGAAATTACAAACGGAATGACAACCTTTTCACTTTTTTATGAAGGGTATAAAAAAATCGCTGCATTAAGAAATAATTATTTTTATAAAATTTACTAGACAAGATGTGTTTCAACACCTGAATTGATTTTTTTCGGATCAAGACTCAGAGGATGACCCCTCAATATGCAGTGCACTAGGCCGGAACTAGAAAGGAGGGGATAATATTGAGAGGACAGATGAAGATACATGAGAAGATAGATATTTTTTGTAACTATTTCAACCTTTTACTTCGCCAGCTAATATTTTGATACAGGACTGACAAAGGATTAAACTTATACCCTCGATTTTTTGGTATACGAACGATCTTTTAGTACAAATTTAGTAGAAGTAAGGCATCCAAAAATGCAGGGATTCCTCTTAAATTTTATTTGAATATTTCATTAAATTTATATATATAATTTTTTTTTAAATATTAAAAAAACAAGTAAGATTAAACAATTTTTTCTTCTACTAAAATATGTATTGAAATATATTTATCAAATTTTTATCGTTTATAAACATGAGCCTCCTTAATGCGAATAAAACTTTCCGCATTCGAATGTGTATGACAATGTTTAATACTACAACGTCCATAATTGCAATTTAAATGCAATCATTTATGAATGTCAAGATGTATTAATTGAGTTGAAATATTTTTTCCGTTGCTTTTTTTGTGTTTGCGTATCGATGACAATTAATTATTGTTGCGCGTTTGTTTAAGCCCATTGATAAAAATGCAAAATGAATAATAATAAAAAAAACGCTTGACATACATTTAGAGAGAGAAAGAGAGACGGCATTAAAAAGCAGCTGTTGTGTATGAAATTGTTTATGGTTTGTATTCGGTTTGCTAGTCATATTAGACTTCGATCGCTGGAAAATATTCCTGGAGCTAGAAAAAGTTTTTAGTAGAAGACGAGGGAGAAAATGGTTGAATAATATATATTTGCAAGACTTTTTTATCTGGATTCTCTAGATCTCCATCACATTTTGGCCACTGTAGCAAAAACTCTTCGCCAGATCCTGAAAAGGATTTTCAGACCTCTAGCGTAATAGCGTAATACATTGTTTTATAATCGGACATCCCAGTGATTCTCGATTTGACCAATAAAAATGTATTTGTGGCAATGTATGGTAATCTGTTATATACAAAACGCCCAAAAACGTTTTAATTTCAGTATTTGTTGTTATAAATGATGAACAATTGTTTACTGCAGCATATTTGTTGGTAGAACTCACTAATACATTCAACACCTCGTCATCGATAAACTTTCCCCACAGCGCCATGGAGCTCATGCCACCGATATTTTCATATAAAGCCTTATATGAAGTCGCCGTATCATCAAAAGGCATTTTGTCAAATTGGTAATTTTGTCGTCGAGACCATTTTGGTGTTGTTCCTTTATCGATTTTAGATCGCTTTGAACTCTTACTACAACTTCTTTCATCATCATCGTCTTTTTCACTAGACCGCATTTCCTCATTGCAATTGCTGTAGGTACGTTCTATCTCGAAATGTCCAGCAAATTTTGTTCGTCGTGCAACAATTGCACATTGTCATCTAATTCCTCATTGTCACTAATGGCATCGATATCATCAGGTGGTATTATATTGACATCAATGGCATCTGGTTGGTCGTCAAAATTTTCTTCTCCATCAGACCAATTATCAATAATGTCTTGTAATTCGACAGTAGTAAGGATTTTCTGACGACGAATCATTTTTTTAATTTAATCAATATACTAATATTATATATAAATGATATGTTAAATTTTTTACTTTTTATAGTTCAATTTTTCACTTTTTATACTTAAAGTTTTCACTTCTTTTTTTAAGAGACACACCTTTACACTTTGCTTTACTTACAAAACAATGAAAAATTCAAACAGCGTTGATAAAAAGATCCAAAAGGTGAATCCCCTTTTTATAATTCAAGTACCAAGCTTTATAACTCGAAGCCGTATTTCTTATTGACGACGCTGTCGTTTACAATAATAACGCAGTTCGAAACAATTTTCGGCTTTTTAACGGCCATATAATATATTTAAAAATTAATAAATAAAGAGCGTTATTATTTAAACTAACATAAAAATATATTTTTAGAATATCAAAAAAATATCACACTAAAGCCTGTTGGGTATTTAAATACCCATGTCCTATCTCGGGTATGTAAGGAGGTAAAATTTTTTTTCACTCCAAACAACTTCTACTGGCGACCAGGTACATTTTTAAAAATTTAGTTAAAATCATACGAGCGGATCTATGGTCAGGCATTAATGGGTTAAGAAAAACTATCTCTTATATGTATAAATACTTTTTACTCTTTCGGTAATTGTTTCTTTTATACTCACTTATACTTTTCTTTTTTTTAAGGATTGAAGTCGACGATCAAATCACCCGCCCCTTAAACTTGGCCAATTCGGAAGTTTTACGTGCCGTCGAGGAAGAGGAACAAATGAAGTGTGGTAAGTTTGATAATTTTTGCTAAAATGTAATCTGTTTTGTTCTTAATTTTTCGTTATAACTTTTTATGTGATTTTTGTTGTACTAATTCTTATCTATCAGCAAAAACCATTGAAAAAGTCACATAAATAATAAATTGTTTAAACACACATTTATGGCATAAATTTATATCAAACATATAAGATCTAAGTGACCTACATTTAAAGTTTCTCACTCTCTTCTCAAAATAGTAAAATTGAAATAAAATTTTATATGTTTATAAATTTTTGGGGTAATTTTTCTACAGCTTGGGTTTTCACGGAGGAATTAATTGCCTAGTGCTATTATATTTTAGTGCAGTGCAATAAATCATTTTCACTATTTGTCTTTATCGACTCACATTGTTTAGCCGGAAATTCGGATCTTCGGACAAGGTCATGTAGAAAGTGTTTGTAGTGAAAGTTCAATAATTTAATTTTAATATATAATAATGTTTAAAAGAAAAATAGGAAAAGTCTTTATCAGATAATAGAAAAATTGAAATACCGTCAAATCGGTCCCTTTGTGATGCCCTTAAGCAGAGGACGTCCTAAGGGATGACCTCCGCCGTTTCAAACCATCCTGTACCCCTGAGGAAGGATGATACCCCGGAAAGCTCCATGTTTGCCAGGCTGTCTAAGTCTGACAGAAATCGAGAGCCCAGCGCCGCTAATGCAAGGGCAGGACACTGACACAGAAGATGGAGGACAGTTTCTTCCCCCTCTTCATCATTGCAGCTTCTGCAATAGTCGTTGTATATTAGACCCATCCTCCTCGCATGAGTCCCAAAGCTACAGTGTCCTGTCAGAACAGTCACCAGTTGACGCATGCGCGCCTTGTCAAACTTGAGAAGGTCGCGTGTTTTGCGTAAATCGTAATGGGGCCTCGTGGCTCTTGCCACGAGACAGTTAGCCACGCTTTCCCACCTAAGTTGAGCTAGTTTGTATGATTCGCTTTGAATCAGAAACTTGCATCGCGCTAATGGAATGCCAGTGAAGTGACTGATCATTGAACTGTTCAATTCAGTCCCTTGTCTGGCAATCTCATCCGCAGTATGGTTGCCTGGACATCCAGAATGCCCCGGCACCTAAACCAGTGTCACCCTCGAATGTCTCGCTATCTCGTTGATAGACAGTCGGCATTCGACCACAGTTTTTGATGTACTGCACACACCACTAATAGCAGAGATGGCTGCTTTGCTATCGATAACAATGAAGATATCATTCGATATCCTATAGTACCTTAGCCATCTCGCTGCCCGAGTAATAGCAGAGATTTCGGCTTGCAAGACAGTACAACCGTCCTGGAGCCGGAATGGACATCTTACATTGAAGTTCTTCACATAGAAGCCTCCGCCCGTTCTTGTTCCCCTTTTGGATCCGTCAGTGAAAACTCTAACTGAATCCTCGGGAAAGGAAAGCCTGTCCACCTGTTCCCTGTCAACGACAACGGAACGGAAAAGTCCACCAAAGAAGGGTCTTGGTGCACAGTAGTCAATGTTGGCATGGATTTCCGAGTGCTCTCTTAAAATCCTAGCATGCCCATAGTCAGTCCTAGTCCATGGACATACTGTATTCAACATGACCGCAGAGAATAGAGCCAGTTGTCTGGCCAGAATGTCAACCGGGAGCCAGTTTAGCATTGCAAAAATTGCTCCCGTTGGTGTAGATCGTAGTGCGCCTGTCATCAGTCTCGCTACGACCCGAAAGACTTTTTCAAAGGTCCTGCGATCAGCCTGCTTGTGCATCGCATTCCACCAAACCAATACCCCGTAAAAAGAGTACTGGTTTAATAACAGCCTCAAGAATCTAACTGATCAACTTAGGGTTGATACCCCATTTGAGGCCTACTGCCCTTTTGCATGTATAAATAGCCACTAAGGCCCTTTCCGCTCTCGCCTGTATGTTCTGATTCCATGCTAGCTTACTATCCAGAATCACACCGAGGTACTTGGCGGTTTTAGATAGTTTCAAGGGGGTGCCGTTAAGCTTTGGGTGTATAAAGCTTAACGGTTATTCAATATGGTTATTCAAACGAGATTTTCATTTAGTTTATTTTTTTTTTCATTTTAACTCGGACCAGTACTCAAGGGATAACCCCTACATATGCAGTGCAATGCACCGGAAGTAGGAAGGAGGCGATAGTCTTGGGTGGGCATATGAAGATTGATGAGCAATTAGAGAATTTTTTTTGTAGCTATTTTATCCTTTCACTTCGCCGGGTAATATTTTGCTATAGAGCCGTCGAAGTAGGATGTTGTTCCTCTTTAGTACTTGATAGAGTTAATAGCTACTAATTGTGATCAGCGACCATCGCTATGCCTTCTTCACTGGAACAGGCTGACAACAAATAATACAACCATGCACTAATGCTGATTAGAAAAATTCAACACAATATGCAAGACTGACAGCAGAGTTGAACTCTGGACCCTCCACTTCATAGTCTCGTGTTAAGTACTTCAGCCAACAGCATCCTCAAATTCCACAGCTCATGAACTCTATAGCTCATGATCATTTCAGCTGCAGTAGAATATTCATACTAACGAAATCTTTGATACAAAATTTTTTTAACCGAGATTATTTACCAGCATGTGGACTTGTTATCCAGGATGAAAGTTATTTCCAAACTACTCTATAGGCATATATTATATATACATTCAAATAACCAAATGCTCAAAAATCACCCTTGATTGAGTTAAATGAAAAACAAAATTAATTACTATTTTCAAACAAAAATAGAACTGAAAACAAATACGCATAAACAATAAGAAGAGATTGCATAAATATACGTTTCCTTTTGTAAAACTATAAAAGTTGAGTTAAAATGTAAATATTTATCAGAAACGTTATATCTTTCAATACACAAATCAAGTGTAAATTTTCTTTGCATTCAACAGAATTCTAAACAACTTTATATATGAGGGTGGTACAAGAAGCCTTTTAAGAAGCTCAAGACTTTTAACATTTTATATTATAAAATGTTGTTTAGTTTTCAAGGTACCAATTCGTTAGGAAGTGAAATTGTTAGAATTTCTCTTAGAAACTTTGTCATTGTTATTTTTGTTTTAATAGTTTTTTTATTAGCGCCCAGTAGACTTGTGTCCAACTAGCTCATTCGCTCAGTTTTGACAAGAACCTCTGATCAAACCTATGTAATTTAAATGGGTTTTATCAGAGGTTCTTGTCAAAACTGAGCGAATGAGCTAGTTGGACCCAAATCTAGCGCCCAGAAGTACAGCGTATTTTTTTTGGAGTGCCCCAACACAAGAGCAAGGCGTGAAAATTGTTGAAATTTTTAATAAAAAAAATTGCTCTATTTGTCAAACTCATCGTGCACTTCTTCGATTATATGACGTACATAATCGTCCTTCAGAGCGTCTAATTCGAAGAACAATAGATCTTTTTCGGCCCACATTAACTGTTACGGATAATGAGCATCCCGTGAGACGCCTATGCGGCTACGCACTGAAAGAGCTGTGGCCGCTGTACAGGAATGTATTGAAGATAATCCTAATCAATCAATTCGTCGCCGTTCTCAGCAACTGGGGTTGTGTCCTTACACTTTATGGGCAATTTTTTTAGTTGTTGAAAATTGGTGTTCCATATTGCGTGTTCTACTTGCCAGCCGTAACGGCCACATGGCAGAAATCATATTTAAACATCAATTTCATAAAATTTTCTTTCCAATAAAACCCGTTTTATTGATATTAAAAATATATTTCCTTGTTTATTATAATTTGAACTTCTGTCACTCTATAAAAAATAACACCCTTTATCATTACAAGAGTTTGGAGAAAACAGCTAAAATTAAAAAATTGCTGTTTCGGTTTTAAAACTTTTCAAACTCATTGTGTTAAGTTTGGTAAAAAAATCAATTTTTCAAAAATTGATTTAAGCGATGCCTATCTTCAAATGGAGCTTGATGATACATCTAAACAAATAATGGTAATCAATACACCGCTTGGGCTTTTTCAATATCAACGTTTACCTTACGGTATTGCCAGCGCGCCAGCGATTTTTCAAAAGTATGTCGAACAACTTCTTAATGGTATTGAAGGATGTGCAAATTACCTTGATGACATCATAATATCAGCGCCAACTGTATCAGAACATTTACAGCGTCTTGAACAGGTACTTTTTATATTATTATCCAATGGCATACGATGCAAAAAAGAAAAGTGCATGTTTTTACAACGGAAAATTACGTATTTGGGCCGGCAAATTAGTTCTGAGGGTATATTACCTGATGAATCTGGGGTTATTGCCGTAAAAAATTTTAAACCGCCAAAAAATATTAAAGAGCTGGAAGCTTTCATGGGCAAAGTAAACTATTATCACAACTTTGTGCCAAATTTTTCAACAATTGCGGCTCCAATAAACCTGTTACGCAGAAAAAATACTCGTTTTTCTTGGGGGAAAAGCCAACAAACGTCGTTTGAACAGCTGAAAACGCATATTATTAACGCAACGCAATTGTCACATTATCAGGACAACTCTCTCAATTATATTTGGTGTAAAACGTTTTCATCAATTTTTGTATGGTCGAAAGTTTATCCTTGTTACTGACCATAAACCACTGGTAAGCATTTTAAGTCCTAATAAACAGTTGCCTACATTAACCACAAACCGTATTCAACGCTGGGCCATAACACTCATGGCTTATCAATTCGACATCAAATATCGAAATACTGCCGAACATGGTAATGCGGATGCATTATCGCGGTTACCAATTGGGCCTGATGAACGTTTTGATAAAGAAGAAGACTCATGTTTTTCAATATCTTTTGACAAAATTCCACTAAAGTCAGAAATTTACAGAGAAGCAAAAGCTGACAAGCTATTACGCGCCGTGTATTATTACGTAAAAAATGGTTGGCCAAGCAAACTTAGTCTAGAACAGTCACTTCTTAAACCATTTTTTGATCGCAGGGATAATTTAGCCATTTATAACAACTTACTTTGCGTGGAAACAAATTTTATTCGCGTCATAGTACCAAGTTCCTTGAAACAACAAATGTTGGAAATGTTACACATTGGATTCGTTTGTATCTCATTTTCGATGAGGCATCTATTTTCTTTCATTGATATTAAAAAAATTTTTCCTTGTTATATTATGATTTAAACTTGAGCCACCCTATAAAAAATACCCTATAGCTTGAGTTACATATATAAATGAAAAAAAAAAATTAAGAACAGATGTTGCTCCTTGACAAAATATACATATATCCTGCATAATATATCGAAAGCGTGCTAAAGATATTTTCTGCGAGCAACTAATAGTTTCTTAGTTTATCTCCATATAACAATTTAGCAAATCTCAACTAGAGTTGATGTCCTTTTTGCCATATGGGTTTGAAGAAATCATTTCAAAACTATTTTCAGATCGGCCTTCGTAGCCTTGCACATAATCCCACATAGTTTTACATGTGAATATGTGAATATATTCATTTTTATACCATTGAGATGCAAATGCATTGCTTTAATTAGAAAGTAAAATTTTCTATAAAGAAGTCCACAAATGCGTACATGCGGCACATGTTTGTGTGTGTGTGTGTGGGCAAAAAGTTTTGTATATGAAAATTTGTTTTTCGATAAAGTCTCAATTAAGCCTTAATAAACTTTGACTATTTTGTTGCCTCAAATATTTCGTTATCAATTTAATATGCCAACAAAAGCTATAACTATTGACAAACTTCCAGAAGTGAGCGGGGACGGGGGAGGAAGGAAATTGCAAATTCTGTAAATAAATTGTAAGTGAATATTAATTTTGAAGAAAATTTAATTTAAAGGCATAAGTTTTGTTAATAATATACACAAACTAAACTTTAAACTCAAACTTTAGCTTACATTGGCCAATTAAGTGGTTGATAACACAATTTATCGATTTAAAGCAAATCAATTTAAATTGTTTATAGGTAAAATATATGATATGCGAGTACGAATGTATACATGGTGCCTTGTCAGCCAGAGTGTCATAACTCAAAAATAGATTTTCACATGTTCAATTTGCTGTCAATTTAATATTAGAGTAACTTGTAATGTGCTATCAAAAGTGCTATTTATAAGATTTTTATTTTTAATTAGAAAGAATTTTTTATTACTTATACCGGCTCTCAGAGGTTGTGCCCTACTCATGCAATACACTATGTCGCAACTATGAAAGAAAAGGATAGTGTTGAGAGGAAATTTAGAGTAAGAGGCTATTTAAAATAATTGAATATATTGGACATTTGCGGAAAAAGGAATCAGCACGTGTATAATATAATTTTTTTATACGGGGTGGCTCAGAAAGACCGAAGTGGTGTGAATTCCTTATAACTTTTTATTTATGACATATTTTTTTAATATTTTGTTTTTTAAATACAGTAAATTTATAGGGAATATTTTTAGATTAGTTATTAAAAATTATATCCAGCAAGTGGTGGCCATTTTCTGCTTCGCACAAATGTGCTCTTTCCAACACCTTTTCCATGACCTTTCGCAAAACTGACACCTGAGTTTGGGTAAAACAGAAACTGAAGTCAATAGAAAGTTTATAGAACGAACCTACACTGGTTTGGCTTTCGAGGCTTCACCAGTAGTCAAAACTGGTACCACGGGATCCAGTACTGTCCCCGCAGTTTACTCCGACTGGATATTGATGCAGTCTCTTTCGAGAGTTCACGTGGTGGTTTGTGCTTGACACCAATTGGTGGAAGATTTGTCAGATAAGAACTGATGACCGATCTTTATGGTTGGTCTTCGGGCCGGCTGATAGTAGTAACATCTATATGTTGTTATGAATCCACAAATGAGGTTCTATTGGGAAATATTTCGTGGCTCATAGAACTAAGATCATCTAGATAGGATCTACACTTTAGCAAGGTGTTGGGGCATGAACATTACCAAATCATGTTCTAGAAATTGCCCCTGAGATGGCACGGAGGTGGTGGTGAACACTCAATTTCACACTATGTTGAGAACATCGCCAGATAAGGTCCTTACTGGACAGGTGCTGACGCTAAACTTTATCATAGTTGTTTTTCGAATTAGCCGCTCTGAAGGACGATTATGTACGCCATAAAATGAAAGCAATGCACGATGATTTTGATTAAAAATTTCAACAGTTTCCCATCGTTGTGCTCTGGTGTTGTGACACTCAAAAAAAATACGCATTTTAATTTCTAGATAATTTTCAAACAATGATTTTACTACAGGAAACATTCTACTCAAAGCCATTAATTATATTCTGCTGATATCACTGCCTTGAAAGAAAAATTAAATCATTGAAATCAAAAATTTATTTAATTTAAATAATAGTTCAACATGAAAATGTTACTACTGAGCAAACAGTCAACTGAGAAAGTGTTATGACTGACTTCCAGACAAACTGACTTGACTCTTTATCCTTAAAGCTAATAAATTTTTTTCTTCAACTTCAACTGAATATAAACTATGAAGTAGGCAAGACAAACCAAAACTGTTACTTGAAAATCTTGATTAAAGTTGTTAATAATCTTTTAACATTTCCATCACTTTGATGCTCATAAATATTAGTAGTTTTCTGGTGACTTCGTTTGCTTTACACTCACTATTTCCAAGTTTCCTGACAGCCCCCTGGTATGCGATACACATTTATAAACTGCCAAAAGAGTTGCAAGTCTATATAATCGAAAGAAAAAAAAGTATTTTTAAACTAACATTTTATTTTATATAAATATTCGGCATTTTTAACTTTTTACGAAATCATATTTACTTTGCAGCTATAAAAAAAAGTAGTTTCTTTTTAACGTCAATGTACTTTTTCCCCCAGTTCCATCTACATAGAGTTTATTTTTCAATAAAGTGACAAAGTAAAAAGTTTTTTTCTGATTTGTTTTAGTTTTTCTACTTAAAGCCCGACCAAAAAAAAAAAAAAAAGAAAAGAAAACATGCAATAAAAAACAATGTGCAAACGATATCTTGCTGTAGGGTATTATTTGAAATATAATGATCTTTAAGAAGCATCTATGCATTTCCCTTTTCCACGACGACGTTATGCAGTATTTATTGCAACTTGCTGCATGATAGTGTTCAATTTTTCTACTTTGCAAAGTATTGATTTTCTTTTTGTTGTGTTTGCAACTGTGCAACTGTTCAACATCAAAAGCATGTGTTGTAGATAAAGTTAAACATGAAAGTGTTGGTTATAACTTTGTTTGTAAGACGATAACAAAGTTTCCTTCTCAAAGTGTCCCTTTTATATTATTTTTGCCGATTTTTTCCCCTTTTTTCTTTTTTTTTTTCTTTTCTACTTCTATTTGTAGTTATTTTACATTTTGTGTTCTTTGTGGTCAAACAGTTGGCAAACTAAACTAAACACATAATATGCTGCATATACAAAGTATTTATTTATGCATAAAACTAAAGGATTGATCTTTTTACGAACAGATGCAAATGTATAGATTTTTTTTTAATAAAATATTTAGTGATATAATTTACAAGGACTAAATGACAATGAATGTTGTTTGCTTTTATAATATTTACAATTAAACTTTTAGTAAAATTAAATTTAAGAAATTGCAATTAATAAGTTTGTAAGATAAGTGAAATTATTTTTATATATATATATCTTGCAATCAACACACATTTTAGATCACATCCAAATACATTGTAATAGGTTTGAGTAAGACAAATATAAAATAATTTCATAAACGGGTACATGCACTTAATGCATAGAAGAAAAAAACTCGTATTAAACCCTGAATTTTTTTCTGTTTATTTTGACATCGAGTACTTCACAATTTAATTACGAGTATCATTAATATATACTTAGAACGAGCCAAGAAGTGATTAGATTAGGAAAGCAATACTAGAGCTTTGCAAAATTAATTTAAAATGCTTAAATGAAGCACAAAAAATTTGAATCAAGTACGGACTATTTGAACAAAGAAATATTTTTCAACGACTCTAAAACAGAAAAATTTGTTGCTGGCCGAAGTATTTAATACGAAACTATTAAAAGTCCCGAGTCAGTCAGTCAATAAAAACAACGGGTCGAATCTTCAATACCCTCCAAATATTTAGTAATAAAATTAAAATGTTTAACTGGGTGGGACAGAGTTCCTTTAAGACATCTCTGTACCCAATTTTAAATCTCTATTTTGACAGAGTCATTCAGAGAAGGTCCGTGGGAGAGACGTTTCACCTCTGCAAGATCAGAGAACGTCTCAACTTCTTATAGGCTTAAGGAATACAAATTGTTCAACATTTACAATATTTTTGCATATAATATCGTACGTCAACGCCTACTGAAGGGGGCGGGTCCAAAAATAGACCACATCATGTTTTCCACAGACGAACGTATGGCCATTGCTAAACCGTCTTAAACTTCATCACTGCTCAAGTATATATATTCTTTATGGGGTCCAATTCTTTTTGCAGAGCTTTAAATGTGTATTTTTTGTGGTCTCTGTGGCAACGGCCGTGGGGGAGACTTTTCACCTTTGCCATAAGACTCTAAAAGTAAATATTTGGGTTAATTAAATATAAAATTTATTATGTGAGTGAAGATAAATATGCCGAGTTAAACATGTTTTGACGTAAGAAGTTACGAAACAACGTATTTAGCTGTGAAGTTAAATATGTTATGACGTAACGAAATGGCAAACAGTGAAGTTTCTTTTTATGAAAATCCATATTTAGTAAATTTGTTGAGCATTTTGTGGAAATATTTACAGGCCATAAAAAATCAATTTACAGGCCATGAGAGTGTGTGTGATCTTGGGAGGAATTTTGCCCCCAGTGTCCAAATAAGGAGTTGGCATGCATTGCCAGTATACACAAAATGATGTATGGGATAGAAGACACTCCCATAATCATTTTGTATATAAATATGAATTTTCATACAAAAAAATTTCACTGAGTGCCATTTAGTTACGTCATAATATATTTAACTTCACCTCGTAACTGTTTACGTCAAAACATATTACGTCGGCATATTTATCTACACACATAAATTAATTTTTTTTTATATATATTTTTTTAAAGGGTCATTTAGGAGCCAAAGGAAAGGAGGGGGTAGGGCGGAGGAGTACCAAGTTACGTCTCAGCTTCGCCATTTAAGCTTAAAAGTGTTATTTTTAAGGAATGTAGGCTTAAGTAAACCAATTTGTTCAATTTTTGTTATTGCATATAATAACACCCACAAAAATGGGCTAAATCGGATCAGGGGTATAAAAGTTCCCTTAAGAAGAACTAACTAGGTGTACCCTAACCGGGAAAAAAACGTCCGTAACAAGATTTTTTGTTTCTAAGTCAATGTTTAAGACGTATGAGTAATACGTTTCCATACAAACAAATATTAATAATACGCGGCCGTGCCGTGACAGAATTCAATTTCGTTTGGGAACAAAATTGATTCTGTGTTTTCGTTGGTCGGCGAAAAAAAAATATTATAATAAAAAATGTATGCCCGAATAATTATTTTCTTTATACCTCTAATAGAACTTAAAATTCATATTTTTATAATAAGGAACTTCGTTCCTATCCGGTGTCCCCCGACACCACACATCTTTCTTTTTATGCTGATGTAAAGGTGTCTCAGCCATGCTGCTCTTATTTGTAGGGTATTTAAAATTCGACCCGGTCGAATATAACGGTCTTCCTTGTCTATTTTAGAACTGCTGCTTTCACATTTCGCTTTGAAAATTAGTTTAATTTTTATTTTTTTAATTCGTATTCTAGCTTTGCCTGCGTTTTTGAAAATAAGTCTGTTTCATTTTTTGTGCCACTTAGTCAAAAATACATTTTTTTCACATACTTAATCTTAATTGTTTTTAAATTGCAGTGCAGTTTTTAAGTCAGCAATCTGAAATTTCTTGCTATAATTCAAATCACAGTGTTTTACAAATCACAGTGCCAACATATTTGACAAGGGATGAGTATTTTCATATATGAAACCGCAAATGAAGTTGTTGTATAACAAACATAAAATGAAATATGTAATTTATGGTGTGGTCAAATTAAATAACATATTTATGCTTTTAAAGGTTTCCGATAAATTTTTTTTTTATTATTAATTGTAAAATACTTATGCACCACGCACCCACATTTCTGTAACAAAGATGGTAGATTATAAAATATACGTTGCATGGCTGTTTGCTGATGGCTGACTGCCATACATTTTTATAAAACAATTTCGTTAAACTTAAATCCATGACTACTTAAATAACGAGTAGTTATCTGGTAAAAATAATCTTTATAGTTGACAAACTTTACATAAGAGAATAAAATAAATTTATTAAGACTAAAACTATGTATGACACGTACTATTAAAGATATTGACTGTTTGATATGACTTAATAATAAGTATAAATTTTTTATGCATTTTCCTATTGTTTGTTCTTTCATAAATCCTGATATTGTTTATAGTCCTTGAAAAATCATTGTTTGTTTTTAGCATGCTTAACTTAATTCCCATCTCACTTAAAATTCAATATATTTGAAATACAGGGGATGGGCAATAGAAAATTTCAATAATATTTTTTTAATAAATATTTATTAGATTCTGTAGTTGGGCAGCTTAACAGATATTTATTTTACAGAGAAAGATTTTTAAATTTTACATATAATGCGGTATTATTAGCAAATTTTTTCTTACTGTTAAATAGACTTATACTCGTAATTTTAAGTAATCGAAAAGTCGTTTATGATAAACAAGTTATCACTGTAATTTTTCTTTTCTATTATAGAAATGCTTTGACCAACTTTAAGTTGGCTCTACCTGTTGTATTAAGTTATATTTACATACATATACGATAATCTTTTTTGCTGGTCTAATAATAAAAACACTCGGAGAAATAACATTTGGTTGCACAAATATTTTTCGAATTCTTTTGTTTCTTATTTTGTTCAAGATAAAGAAATTTAAATAATTGTTTCAATATCTCCAGTATTTTTACTAACCTAATAATTATTTCAAATATTTCGATAGAATATTGGATATCTTCTTCAGCGAACCATTTTCTTTTAATTGTGTCAACAATAAACAAATTATGGAACATTTTTATACCCTCCAAAAAAGAATTTGGAGGGTATATTCACTTTGTCATTCCGTTTGTAACGCATCGAAATATCCATTTCAGACCCCATAAAGTATATATATTCTTGATCAGTGATGAAATCTAAGACGATCTGAGCATGTCCGTCCGTCCGTCTGTGGAAATCACGATTCAGTCCAAACGAAAAGAGCTAGATCCTTAAAATTTGGTATAGATATATTTTTTTAGAGCAGGTTAAGTTCGAAGATGGGCTAAATCGGGCAAGAGGGAAAAAAGTTCCCCTAAGATGAACTAAACCAACCCAGAAAAAACAACATTATTTTTAAAGTTTTTTGGTTATTCTGTTAAGCAAATGATATATTTTTATGTCAAATACGGTCCAACGCCTTAAACTTGAAGCCATTAAATTTAAAAAAAAAAAATTTGGACCCCGCCCACTTCAGTGGGCGTTATTATATGCAAAAATAATGTAAAAGTTTAACAAATTGTTTTACTTAAGCCTACATTCTTTAAAAATAACATTTTTAAGCCTTAATGACGAAGCTGAGACGTAACCTGGTACTACTCTGCCCTACCCCCTCTTCCCCCTTCACCCTCTACATGACCCTACAAAAAAAAAAAAAAAAAATTTTATATTTTATATAATCATCCCAAGCATTTATTTTTAGAGCTTTAGGACTGCCGATTTCTGCCCTACCCCCTCCTCCCCCTTTGACCCTTAAATGGCCCTATCAAAAAAAAATTTTTTTTTATTTTGTATATAATCATCCCAAGCATTTATTTTTTGAGTTTTATGACTACCTGTATCTGCCCTACCCCCTCCTCCCCTTTTGCCCCTAAATGTCCCTATAAAAAAAAAAAATTTAATTTTGTATATAATCATCCCAAGCATTTATTTTTAGAGTTTTATGATTACCTGTATCTGCCTTACCCCCACTTCCCCCTTCGCCCCTAAATGACCCTATCAAAAAAAAAGAAATTTTAATTTTGTATATAATCATCCGAAGCATTTATTTTTAGAATTTCATGACTGCCTGTTTCTGCTGATGAGATGGCGTGGCGGCCTCGAAATCAGTACTGATCCGTTCTGCTGGTTTGATGATTATTGAAAATATTCTTAATATTCCAATCTTAATATAAAAAATAATAAATAGAATTTGAACAAATTCTTTTATTAATAAAATAATAAAAAATGATTTGCAGTCTTGCAGATTCGAACTTAAGCCCGTTGAAAAAAATTAACAATTTACATAAGAAAGTTCGACTAATAAAAAAATTCATACATAATTTTTTTTTTAACTTGGACCAGCAATCAGGGGATGACCCCTATATATGCAATGCATTGCGCCGGAACTGAAAACGAGGGGATAGTGTTGAGGGGGCAGATTAGGAAAGATGAGAAGATAGACAGTTGTTTTTGTAGCTTTTTCAACCTTTTTTTACTTCGCCGGCTAATTTTTTTGCTACAGGACCGACAAAGGAGAATGCTGTTACTCTGCTTTTAGTACATTATAGTGTCAGTCGCTGTCAATTATGTTCAGTGTCCAGAGACTATGCCTTCATCATTGAAACAGGCTGGCAACAACTGACACAACCACGCACTAATGCTGATCAGAAGAATTCAACACAATATTACATGACTCAGCGCGGGCTCGAAGTCACGACCCTCCGCTTCATAGTCTCGTGTTCTACTACTTCAGCCAACAGCACCCACAGGAAATTTTTTAGAAAATTTTTTTGTAAAAGAAGGAAGTAGATAATATTACCTATTTGTTTAACAAACAATTTTAGTTGCCGTATTAAAAAAATATATATATTTGAAGTGCAGCTTAATGCAAATTCTTGATGCAAAAATTTCTTTGAGTATGTTTGAAATGCAAAATTAATTCTTTGTCAATTCTGCAAAAATAAATATCAAAGTATGGAACAGCTGTTTTCGAAAGCCGCAACACTTTCATCGTCCATACTCTACAAAAAAATTTAAAACTATGGCTTGAGCTACCAATAATAAAATATTGGAAAAACGTTCACATGTACCTAAGTATAAAATTCAAACCAAAAAAGTTTGACTTAGATGGAACAAAAAATTCAGAAAAATGGGACATGAAGAAAAATAATCAAACGGTAACACGTGTATTATAACAATAACATGTTAACATCAGCTTGATACAGTTCTCGTATTCTTTTTCACAATAAAATTTGTGTAAATAGGAACTGTTATCACATTCAACTAAGCCACCTAATAAGTGGTGACAAACACAATACACATGAGCACTGATGATGAAAGGGTTGCGTCTTTCGAAAACAGCTGTTCTGCTCTGCTGTGTAAGTTGGATAACAAAAACTGATGTTGACTTGCCTTTGTGCCTTGGAATATTTATCATGTCTTTCTGAGATTTAAATTAAAAATTTCGAACAATTAGCCTATAGAATCTTAATTCAATTTAATATAAAAATTATTTCGTTTATTTTTTTCTAAAAATCCAAAATATATAATCATTTCCGTTTCCAAATGGAACTACACTCTGTGACGTGCATGTACAGAGTAGCCCAAAGTTGCCGAAGGTTAGGTTGAAAAGACGGGCGTAAGCTAAACTATCCCAATCCGTCCAGGATTACATCTAGGCCTCATAGGCCTGTTGTGCGCTCTATTATAAGGAGTTGGCATACCATTACAGGGAGCCTCCATTAAAACCATGGAATCCTCTGAATTAAAACCATGGAATCCTCTGGTTACGTCAAGAACCTAGTATCTTCAATGTACCTTCTTAAGTCTCTCCAATTAGAACCCCTAAGAAATTCCTGTATAATCATCTGATTAAATGTCTGTCTTCTGACTTGACTAAAAGCTGGACAGTAGCACAAGTAGTGCTACTGTGTAGTGTTTCGTCATCCTCCTGACGGGCCCTGCATGTTATATCGTCAACGATACCCATTCCTGCCAGGTGATTCCTTAACACTGTATGTCCTGTTATCAAATTAACCAACCTCCGTAGTGCTACTGGCCTACTTAATCCTAGGATCTCCTTTGTCCTGTTACCATCTGGGTCACCCCATAGAATTCTAGTCACCCTACCGACGCACTGTGGGGTTTTTGACACCAAAAATGGGAATTAATTGGAAAATTAAATTTAGGAGAACCGAATAAATTTTTGTAGTCGGTAAAAGTACACAACATTCCACATCACTAGTGCAAACATTTTGTTTTTGACAACTACCGTTATGTCACTATACAATTTTAAAGTTTGAGTTATTCGACGTTTTCTTCGCGTGCAATACAAATTTCAACTTTTGGTGTCTTAAAAATTAGTTTTGAGTGTTTTCCAAAGTGATAATTAAAAATATTTTAATTGAACCTTCAACCTCAGGTTAGTAAGATTAATTTATGTTTTTTGTTTTTATGTGTAATTTGAGTTATTATTTTCAATTAATTTTCACGCGTCAGCCTATAAAATAGTGAATTTCGGGAAATATGTCGATAAATAGTTGTGAATAAAGCCAAATTAAGAAAAAAACCATTTCGGTTCTAAAAATTTAAACGCTTTTCAAAAAATATGTATGAAAAATTTGTCTGCACTTTTTTGCACATTTTGAAATAAAATTCAAATGCATTGTTGCACGTACATATAAAAAAACAACTTTTTATAAAATGCAATACAAACGTTAGTGTTATTATTGCTTTTGTTTTCATGAGAGCTTGGGTTTAATTATTAAATTAGACTAGATAAAAACATATTAAAAGAAGAAAGGGAAAACAATAACAATTTTAAACAATAATAGCAACAAAAACAATAAGTAACCTAAGCTAATATTACAAAATTGGATGCAAAATTGGTAAGACAACTGCATTCAATTATGGTTACCATTTCTGAGAACTGTATCAACCTGATGTTAACATGTTATTGCTATAATACCCGTTAGCGTTTGATTATTTTTCTTCATGTCCCATTTTTCTGAATTTTTTGTTCCTAAGTTCTGCTCTGCTGTGTAAGTTGAATAACAAAAACTGATGTTGACTTGCTTTTGTGCCTTGGAATATTTATCATGTCTTTCTGATATTTAAATTAAAAAAATTTCGAACAATTAGCCTATAGAATCTTAATTCAATTTAATATAGCAATGTAAAATGTTCGTTAAAACTCTTTCTACATAGTTTAAAATTAAATTTAAATTTTATTATAAAATAACGTATGAGAATTGTATCAGCTCTATACCGACGGTAATACACCTTAAATCCCTGTGTTGCTATTTAATTGTTTCCTTCGTGTCCTATTTATTGAAATTTTGTTTCATAAATATTTTTGTTGTATAACAAAAAATATGCAATAGTTAGTTTTTTATTTATAATTTTTATACACAAACTTATTTTGTAAGTCGCTTACTGATCAAAAAAAAAAAATTTATAAATTAGCCCGTAAATTTATAAAAAAAAAATTTGATTAATAGAAGGCTTGCAATAAAATCTTTTTGTATGCAAATTTTCTCATATTAATCTGTTATGAATCGGAATAATTTTTTTATAAATAAGGTCCTTATTATTTATATCCATTTCAATTTTTTTAATTGAAAGTTTCTTTATAAGCTTGAGTTCAATATACATCTGAATATTTACAGTGTATTGAAACTCTTCGTTTTGTCTTGATAAACTTGATAAGCTAATGCACAAAGTAAATATTGTATTGTATACAATATATAAGTTTTTTGTTTGTTTATTTTTTATTTTCTTTTTCTTTTGCATGCCAAGTTTTCATATAAATACTTATTTAATATAAACTTAAGGATTTTGCAAAGTTCGCTACATACCCATACAGATGTACATATAAAATAATCGTGTATGTGTATTAGGGTGGCTGTTATATAAAAATGTTGCATACTTTGCGGTGTTAAGGAAACTGGAAGCAGTATTGATGATGCTCAAGAACTGATGATTTCTAGAGTAATAAATAGACTAGACTTCTCGAAACGTAAGCAGTCTATTGTGAAAGGCTTATTTGGGATTTTTATTGGCATTTAGTGTCTCAGTTAAATTAAATTCAATTAATTACGGCATGATGGTTAATAGGATGTTAATATTTATGAGTTGATCGAAAGTCTCCCAGACGATAAGAAATTATATTATTTAATTTTAATTAAATTTCTTATTACCAGTGAAGCTAATATGTTTCGAAAAAGTTAATAAATTTGAAAAAAACGATAGTCTTATTTCTGTTTAATTAATATATTGATTACGTGGCAAATGGCAATACCGACGGGCTACAACGACTATTACAGTCATAATCATAAAAATCACATACTTCATGTATAAATTTTTTTTCTAAAAATACTTTTTTAAACATTTTTATTTCAATAAGCCTAAAGTCTTTTTATTAAATAATACAAACAAGACAAACGTATGGTCATTGCGTCTTAAACTTCATCACTGATCAAGAATATAAAGGGTCCGCGATCTCACTTTTTTTTTCAACTAGTGCTTTTTCGTGAATGGTAACACTTAGCTCATGTCTGATTTGACAGATAATTAGTTGTATCCTTCCGTTGAACGAATACGCTTGAAAAACGCTGGGAAATACGGACCTGCGATCGACTTACAGAAGATGCCGTTTTTACCAAAAAAAATCATCTTTCCAAATGAAGCTCATTTTGATCTTGGCGGATATGTAAACAAGCAAAATTGTCGCATTTGGGGCACAGAAAACCAGCACGCATACATTGAAAAGCCGACGCACGCAAAACGAGTCTCTGTTTGGTGCGGATTTTTGTCCAGAGGCATAATTGGGCCATTTTTCTTCGAAAATGAGCAAAGAGTGGCCGTTACAGTCAATGGCTATCGTTATCGGGCCATGTTGAACGAATTTTTGTTCACAAAAATTGAAGAGGAGGATATTGGCAACATTTGATTTCAACAGGTCGGCGCTACGTGCCACACAGTCGAAGCTACACTTGATGTTTTGCGCCCTGTTTTTGAAGATCGCATTATCAGCCGCAGAGCTGATGTCATTTGGCCACCTCGGAGCTGCGATTTGACACCGTTGGACTAGTATTTATGGGGTGCCGTCAAAGATAAGTGTTACGCCGACAAGCCAGAGACAATTGACGCTTTAAAGGACAATATTAGTGAGGCCATTGGTGAAATACAGCTGCTCACAATCGATAATGTGCTTAAAAATTGGACCGATCGTGTAGGCTACTGCATGACCAGCCCAGGCAGCCATCTGAATGAAATTATTTTCCATTATTAACCGGAAGGATTATACTTTCAAATAAAATAAGAAATTTGAGAAAATATTCAGTAGTTTTTTTATAGCATTTTCAAAAAAAAAAAAAAGTTATTTGGCGGACCCATTATTTTTTCAATATTTCGATATTTCCTGAAAAATATAATAGAATAAACTATTAAAACGTTTTTATTTAATAAAAAAAAAATACTTTAGTATTTCTAAAAGAAAAGTTTCAAAAATTAGAAACTATAAAAATATTTTTAAAAAACTTCAGATAATATTACAAACGAACTTTGAATACTTGAAATCATTAAAATCATAATAAAAAGTTGATTATTTAAGTTGTAATAAAGGGCGGACAAATTTGAGGTTAGGAAGTATATAGAATGTTAAATGATAAAATGTCAAGAATTAAGCTGTTCTCCTTTAACATTTATTTAGTGAAAACTTAGGAAATTTTAACTATGGAAAGCCGAGTGACCATTATTTATGTTAAATGTTTGTGAAGTGGCTATTTGGAAAACAGAGCGAAAACAACGCATATTTTAACAAAACCATCTTTAGTGATGAGCCCCAATTTCAATTAGGCGATTATGTAAGCAGACACAATTCTGGCTTATGGGACTCAGAAAATTATTACATCCAAAAAAAGTGACCATATGGTGCGGTTTGTGGTCAGGCTTGAAGGCACGTATTTTTTTCTAAAATTAGCAAAGAAACGCCTGTACCGTGACCTCCCTGCGCAACCATACCTAGACAACCTTTTTTTTGTGGCCACAATCGGCTAATGTTGACATCGGCGACCTTTCGTTTGAGCAAAATGGCGCCACAAGTCACACAGCCAACCAAACAATTCAATTACTGTATGAAAAATTTTTCCGTTGCATAATTCCTCCATTTGGCGATGTCAAGCAGCCGCCTCGTTCTTGTGATTTAATGCCACTGAAATATTTTCTGTGACGCCATTTGAAAGGCCGGGATTATGTGAACAAACCACAAAAACAACTGATGATCTGAAAGATGAAATTCGGCGCTGCATTGACCAGATAAGCTAAGCTTTGTCGCAAAATGTGATTCAAAATTTTGTGAAAAAGCGAACGTGCTAGAGGTAGACATTTGCCTGACATCGTATTCTATTACTAATTCCCATACTAATACTTTACACTGGTTTCAATAAAACTGAATTTGTCAAAAAAAATTGTATTTTTAAGCCAATTTACTTCCTCACATGAAATTGGCCCACCCTTTAATAAAACAACTCAATCTGTTACATTTTTAAAGTACAGATGCAAATAAATACTTCGCCATCATTTTGAAACTTGTCACTTACAAGCAGACCTGCGTGAAACTAAATATATCTAAACACCGATAGAGTCCACCCCTAATACGAATATAAATGCATGTGTGTGTGTGTGTGCGTTATTTTATTAAAGATATCGTTAGCAAGTAATAAAAACTGAAGTAGTCGTATCCTTCGTTGTTATAAAAACAAGAACTTTGCATGCTTAAATACACACGAAGTTTCCACCCGTTCTGCACGTCTGTACGTGTGCTTGTGTGTATGTACTATGCCATGTGTGTGATCCTTATTGTTTGTATGTATTTGTTGCATGCTTTTAGTTTATAGCTCCCTTTGTTACAAATCACTGTTAAATATGTTAACAATGCAGTCAAGACTTTTAACATTCAAGTTGACCACTTCTAAATAAACGTCATCACATAAATATCTGTAACTATTCACATACACACACACATACAGGTACTTACTAATGTATTTATAAGTACTTGAACTCAGCCATCTAAAAACTGTTGATAAACAAAATACACATGAGTACTGATGATGAAAGTGCAGCGGCTTTCGAAAATAGCTGTTCTGCTCAGCTGTGTAAGTTTAATAATTAAAAACTGATATTGATTTTTCCTTTGTGTCTTGGAATATTCATCATGTCTTTCTGAATTTAAAAAAAAATTTTCGAATTAAGATTTTTTTTTTTTTTCAAAATAAATTTCTACAATCTCAACACAATAGGACATTCTCAGCTGTCAGCCGTGTAACTATGGATACGAATAGCTCTCATGCAATTAAAAACCAACTGATAAAAATTGTAAACTAATTTGATTGGCGAAATAGTTGATGGTGATTTTAAGCAACTAATAAAACGATGTTCAAGCAAATTTGAGGTTAGGAAGTAAATTGACTTAAAAACATAGGCTTTTTGAAAAATTCAGTTTTATTGATACCAGTGTAAAGTAGTAGCATGAGAATTAGTAATAAAATATGATGTCAGGCAAAAGTCTACCTCTAGCACGTCGGCAGAAATCTACTCATTGCACAAAATTTAGAATCACATTATGCAACAAAGCTTCGTTTATCTCCTCAATGCAGCGCCGAATTTCATCTTTAAGAGCATCAGCTGTGTGTGGTTTGTTCACGTAAGCCCAGTCTTTCAAATGACACCATAGAAAATAATCCAGTGGCATTAAATCACAAGAACGAGGCGGCTGCTTGACATCGCCAAATCGAGAAATTACTCAACCGAAAAATTTCTCATACAGTAATTGAATTGTTTGGTTGGCTGTGTGGCTTGTGGCGCCATTTTGCTCAAACGAAAGGTCACCGATGTCAGCATTAGCCAATTTTGGCCACAAAAAAATGGTTGTCAAGGTTTGGTAGCGCAGGGAGTTCACGGTACAGGCGTTTCTTTGCTAATTTTTGAAAAAAATACGTGCCTTCTTTGTGGAATCCTGACCACAAACCGCACCATATGGTCATTTTCTTTGGATGTAATAATTTTTCGAGGAATGTTTTTTATTTTTTTTTTATCGTGGACTAGCACTCAGGGGATGACCCCTATATATGCAATGCATTGCGCTGGAACTGAAAACGAGGGGATAGTGTTGAGGAGACAGATTAGGAAAGATGAGATTTCAACCTTTTACTTCACCGGCTAATTTTTGCTACAGGGCCGACGAAGGTGGGTGCTGTTACTCTGCTTTTTAGTACATGATAGTGTCAGTCGCCGCCAATTATGTTCAGTGACCAGTGACTATGCCTTCATCAGTGAAACAGGCTGGCAACAACTAACACAACCACGCACCAATACTGATCAGAAGAATTCAACAGAATATTTCATGGCTCAGTGCGGGCTCGAACTCAGGACCCTCCGCATCATAGTCTCGTGTTCTACTACTTCAGCCAACAGCACCCTAAATTTTCGCCTAATTGAAAATGGGCCTCATCACTAAAGATGATTTTGTGGAAAAATACGTTGTGTTTGTTCAGTTTTTGAATCAGAAAATTTTCACAATTAAAATTTTCAGTTCATGAGTGTACCGTTTCTTGGTTGAAAATTTCCAAGCTTTTACTATATAAATATCAAAAGATGACATCTTCACTCTTAATATTTTAGCATTAGACAACCAATTTACTTTCTAACCTCAAATTTGCCCTTGGACATTTGCATCAAATTGACGACTTTTCCTCAACCTCATCTGGCAACTCCACTCCCAATACTTCTGGTATGATTTGGTTGTCTAAGTTGTTAACGAGTTCAAAGTTAAACAATTTATTTAATAAATTTTAGATTAAATGTTTTAATTAAGAATGATACCATACAATCTAGTGAAGTAATTATTTTCTAAATTCTACCAAAAATTCCGATGAAAACAAAAGTTATTTATATAAAACTTTTTGCTGAAATGTGCAGTAAACTTTTATTAAATTTCAAATTAATAAAAGTTTTTCGTTCTCTATGACATACGCCATTACAGAAATATGTTAGTTTCCATCTATCTACCGAATCATTTGCATTCGCTTGGCAAATTAAGCAGGACATGCATGTTTAAAATGTTTTTAGCCAATAGAAAAATTGATCGTATAGTTGGATGGAGTTAGTGGTCGCCTGCCTGTTGTTGATGTTGTTTTCATTCTGTCCGATGATGAGGTCAATAATGTGTAGTAAACTGTTCTTCGACCATATTTAAGAGCAGAAGAGATGGCCAAGTTGTGTTGTTAGCAGATTGATTGAGGTTAAAAAGTTAACCATAACATGCTTGTGTATGTATGAGTGTGTATGTGTATATTAAAGTGGCAACTTTTACTTTAAAATATTTCCACTAAGAATGTTGCTTACAATCTATAGTTCAGTATTATTGTGTGTGTCTGTGTGTGTGTGTGTTAAATATGTACTTATGCACTACGTAATAAGTGTCAGATACAAAAACGAATTATCTATACACTTGCAAATTTGATAACTTTTTAATACATTTTTGCATCTTCAATATATATGTGTGTGTGTGTGTGTGTGTGTGTGTGTGTTAGAGCCTGAATGCTGCCGAATTAACTTGTGTAGTTTATATAACATGAATATTACTTAAAACAAACTGTTGATGACTTTGCTCGAGTTAATAAGCAGAAATTTATGCATATAGACACTTTTGCACAAAAGTTCTTTGTCGATGTCTTAATACAAGTCAGTAATTTTCCATTCATAGAAGAACTTTCTAACAAAATAATAATTAAAATCTTAGGAAAAGTTTTACTAATAAATCAATATTTAAGTTATTTTATTATAAGGAAAGTTGAAAATATTTCCAGCATATTTAAAAAACAGTTTTAATGGAATGGCTTTTCCAAAAGTATGCGACAGATGCAAATAAAAGTTTAATTAATTTTTCTATTTAATCAAGAAATATATATCACATTAACTAAAATGACACAAAAGAGCCATAAACTTTAAATTTGAGACATGAACTCTCAATCCGCTATCTTCTCACCGATAGAACTCCAACCTCATGAATAACTATTTTCCTTTCTACAACTAAGAAATTTCCCGATAAGAAAATTTAAAATTTTCAAGAAATCGAGAAGTTACTGCTTATAACCCGTTTTATAAAAATTACGAAGCGCTCCTGAAAGAATGCTACAATATCTGTTTATGTCTGTCTTTGCGTGTGTGTGTATTTGCGCTACTATCATAAATAACTATTTTCCTTTCTACAAAAAGTTGTAGAAAGTTACCGCTAAGGAAATTCAAAATTTTCTAAAAATCGGTGAACTACAGGTTTTATCTCGTTTTGAAAATAAATGAGTTTTTCCCATGATTTCGACGTTTTGCGTTTCTAGGAAGTGCTCCGGAGAGGGTGCCACAATATCTGTGTATGGCTGCCTCTGTGTGTATATGTGTGTGTGTGTTGTCTGCTTATAAATTTTGAACGCCTAAGCCGAATCGAACCAAACATGTCGCATTTCAAAGAGCTATTAAAAATTACTCGATTTTCTGCAAATTGCAATCGATTCAGGCTGGTAGATTTTGAGAAATATCACAAAAACTAAGAAAAAATTTCTTTAAATGTGCTTTTTCTGTAAATAACGCTTAAACAGCTAACCAGCTCTTCATATTCAAGAACCTTGTCGATCGCCATTAAGTGCATCAAAATCTGTTTATGCGTTCGTAAGATATCGTAAACGAAAAATAACGAAAAAAGAATTTTTTTCTTAATACACTTCAAAATTTTACATATGCTCGATTAATGTTCGAATCAACCTAGAATTGTAACCAATTTAATTAATTTAATTTCGAGAATAATAAATTTCGAGAAATCCTAAAAAAAACAACAAAGACAATGATTTTTCCAAAAGCAATTATTTATTATTCAAAAACCTCATTGATCACCACTAACCGGTTCAAAATCGGTTGGTGATATCGTGAACGATGGAATTCAAAAAATGTAATTTTCTTTTCTAACTGCGCATCGTAACTCCAGGTCAGCGGGAAGTTGCAGGGATGAACTTTAGAGTCAGCTGTTACCAAATTTTTTTTTAACAAAATATGGCCATATGCATAAAAATGTAGCCGAATGTTTTTAAAAACTTCTACCGAAAATGTTACAAAAAAATCCAGAGAAAGTACTTAGATCAGACATAGGCACAAACACATCAACATTTTAAGTTTGTGTGTGTGAGTGAAATTTTGCAAACAAACGAGCATTCTCCCCACCCTTAAATAAATTTTTTCAACAAGCGCCCAAACAACCGTCTTGGTTGGAAGCTTGTGATAGACTGAATTGCGAATCACAGTTTTTGGAATTTGTGAGTAACTAGAAATACGAGTGACTCTCAAGAGCGAATTTATGTACATGTGAAGCGCGCTCACCCACAATGCCTACATCTGACTTAGATCAACAAAACCCTTGAAACTATTTCCGAATTGCATACCTTAAGGATGCAAAAAAACATATTCAATGAATCAAATCATTTTTGCGAAATTCAAATAATCCCATTATATATTGTATATAAATAAATTTAAATTTTATATAAAATAAATTTTAGATAAAAATAATGAAAATCTGAAATAATTATAAATTAAGCAGGAAAGTTTCAGAACTCGATAAAATATTTTTGATTCATTAAAAATCATTTAAATTATACAAAACTTGCAGAATTTGTATTCTACTGTATGACGCAAATATCACTAACATTTTCATAAATCTGCAGAATTTGTTTAAAAAACAATATTCCCAAAAAAAATTTTTTTAATCTCTCACTTTTCGTCGTTATTGTAGCTAAAAATTGTCGGGCTGCAGACTACAAAATTTCTCTCTCTCTCTCTCTTTTTATATTTATCCGAATGTCCACACAACGCTGTCAACTCTTCTCCATAAGTCTTCCACAATGCACTAGGTAAATGAGGATTATCACTGGGGGCCAATGTTAGTTTAAAAAAAAAATAATGGGGAGTAATAAAACTACTAAACATAGTGAAGGACTTCGACTGCAGGATGCATACTGATGGATCAAGAATGATCTGTGGTGTTGGTTCAGGAGTCTTTTCAAGGGACCTTGAAACGGGACTTTCGCTCCGACTCACTGATGAAGCTAGTGTATTTCAGGCGAAAATATTGGCTATAAGGGAGGCGGCTAGGTTACTAATTGACAGGGATGTTCAGGGTAGGGTCGGTATCTTCGTCGACAGCCAGGCAGCACTCCTGTCTCAGTACTTCTTTTACCTTGGTAACTCAATGCAGGGAGCTTCTATCCAGATTGGGATATCAGACTGACACAACCCTCATCTGGGTTCAGCACATTGTAACTTCCCTGGAAACGAACGGGTGGACGAGCTAGCTAGGGCTGGATCTGCTATGGACGTCTCCACCGCTGTATCGGTAGCCATGGCGTATGGCGCTATAAGATGCGGCATTCAGAGCCATTACCGGCAGAAGGCTGCAGACAGATGGCGCAAGCTGGACACGTGTAGAGTGGCCAGAAGTATGTGGCCCTGCTACAACGACAGGAGGACAGCACAGCTGATCAACAGGGACCGTGGGGACATCTCAAGACTCGTCGCAGTAGTGACGAGGCACTGGGCAATAGGCAGACATGCTGGTGGGATAGGTCTCTCCTATAATGGATTCTATCGCAGCTGCCGGAATCAGGGCAAGGAAGAGACAGTTTATCACTTCCTTTGTGAATGACCGGCATTGCACCATACGAGACACAGAATCTTAGGCAACAGTATAATATCCGACCTCTCGGAGCTATCAGGTATAGGTCTAGGTGACCTTATTAGATTCCTCAATGCGACAAGTTGGGCCTAGCATCCATCACCTTATCCGGGATCTGGATTCGGTTCTACATAGGTTGACACTGACGAGTGGAGTTGTCTTTCAAAACGGGATCTCAGAGATCCTACTTGAATGCTTGTGGGATACAGGCTGCCACGTATACCAACCAACCAACCAATAAAACTACGTGCTTCTGGAGATGTGGTTTATTTATTTTATTATAAATGTATAATGGCTAAATATTTTAAAAATTGTGTAAATTTATCGCTCATTTATTAAAAAAAATTTTATTAATAGTATTTCAAAATTCCAAACATCGAATAAACAAAAAAGTAGCAAAAAAGTATTAATAAATGAAACCATACAATTTAAATACTCAACACACTCGTTGGTAAAATACATTTTTTTTGTCCTTTCTAATCCCCCAGATGTTTTCATTAACTTAATTTGCTGCGGTAATATGGCATGCAACTATTTTTCGCATGCATGTACTCGTATTGTGAACAACTCTATTGACGTTTTTGTCAATGATGTTATTTCATGCAACATGAATATTTTGTGGCTTCTTCATGCACAACATTTTCAAAAGTTGTATTTTAAGCGGAAATCAGAAAGAAACTACCGGCTAATGGAAAACTTTTACTTACTAGCTGGCAAATATCCTCCAGTAACAAAACAATCGTATGAAAATAACAACAAAAATAAATGTTTTATTATAACAACAACAAGAACAATATTAATAGGTATGCAGTACAGAGAAACATTTTACAAAACTGGAAGAAAAAATAAAATGAAATATTATTGTTTCAAGCCATGAGGGTAAATGTTAAGAAGAAAATCAAACTTTATGGTGGCACAGCTTTACAAAGAAGTCGGCAGCGTTGTCAACTCAGTGCTTTTAACACTGTTTTTAGTGCTTTTTAAAATGTATTACGCGAAAAATTTTGGCTTCAGTGCTTTTTAGTTTTTAGTGCTTTTTTTCATTCGGTGGCACCAGACAATAAAAAATTTTGCTATTAAACTTTTATCTTTACCATATTCCAATGCTGAAGTAGAACGAGTTTTTACCTCAATGAATCTTTTAAAAAGAAAAATTAGAACCGAATGTCGCTGCATTCGGTTAATGCCCTTTTACAAATCAAAAACGGACTTAAAAGGGAAAATTCTTGTTGCGAAACGTACGCAATTCCAGATGAGGTCAATATTCATATTAATACAGAAATGGTTTATAAAACGTTGGAACATGAAATAAAAAAGGCATTATGGGCAGATGACCGTGATGAGGAATTCACGGACTTTGATATTGACCTTTAACAAATACAAATTGAAATTCATTCGTTATTATATGAATATATTTTGTTATTTTAAACATTATTTTACTTTTGTTACTTTAAAAGAAATAAAATATGGCAGAGAAAGTGCATCACTTTAAAAGGTTACAGGAGAATAAAAAACAATGTAAAATTTATTGCATTTTCTATGGCGATATTTACAATATGTTTAGATATTTTTTTTTAAGTAATATGTGAATTATTAAAAATAGTAATAAATGATCTAAAATTATTATTATTGTACTCTATTAGTTTTAAGCTTAAGGTTTCTTATATTTATTGGAAATAAATTATTTAAAAATAATTCATTTCCTGAAGAAGTCACACAAAAGAGTGACGAAATATTGAAAAATAAAATATTTTAAATAAAAATAAAGAGACCTTAAGCTTAAAAATAATAGAATACTATAGTAATAAATGATCTCTTATTTTATACATTTTTTGTTAATAAATGTGCAAAATAGAAGAAAAAAATAAAAAAAAATATTTTAAATAAAAGGCAATTAAAATAAAAAAAAATTTATATATAGTGCTTTTTTTCAAAAATTACGCGTTTTTGCCCGACTTTAGTGCTTTTCAAAATTTCAAAGTTGACAACGCTGGAAATCGGCATAAAATAGTGGGTGAGAGAGAGAGAGAGAGGAAACGAGACTAAAAAGCCTTTCAGTGTATTCCTATAAAAACGTTGCTTTCATTGCGAATCAATTTATCATCGTGCAACATGCACAGCTACAACATAAAGTATGTTTATCATATTTCACTGTTGAAGCTGCTGTACTTCTTTCTTTGTGAACATAATATTTTTAGTGATTGTTGAATTTCATAAAAATTCAACATAAATTATAGTATATCTCCAAATAGCTTAAAATATTTGTACACAAGAAATACTTATTCCAAGTTGAGTTCTGTCTCTGTGTGTAAACAGCAGTGATGTAAAAATAATATTTTAATTAAATTTATTAAATGTCCAAGCATATGCATATTCACA
The DNA here is from genome assembly GCA_951800035.1 of Linnaemya tessellans. Taxonomy (NCBI): domain Eukaryota; kingdom Metazoa; phylum Arthropoda; class Insecta; order Diptera; family Tachinidae; genus Linnaemya; species Linnaemya tessellans. The sequence continues at coordinate 43,986,015 of OX637535.1, forward strand.
TAGTTGAGAGCTGTTTCAGTATTTTAAATACATTTAGAAAATTTACTAAAAATAAATCAGATAAAAGTTGATAGTAAAACTTTTACCTTGGAATTACCGTAGAAATTCTGTTTCTAGTATTGGAAAGCATATTTTAAAACACTTTTTATTCATTTAGAGATTAAACAAATTTAGTTTGCAAAACGTTAACTTCCAAGCCTCATTCCAAGAGATGTGAGTTTCATATGAAGACTTTTCATTTGAATTAAAATAAATATTAGATATATTTTTCTATGTAAAGTGATTGGAATGCAACAGGATAAACAGTTGACTGTTTGTTTTTTTTTCAGGTGTACATTTATTTGTGACCATTTCAAAATTGAATAAAAAATTCATGTGATTCAATATTTGTTTAAATTTGTGTCCTACAGATACGAAATTAAGCGGCTTTATTTTTAATGCTGTTGACTAGAATTCGTAAAGAGTAGACTTTAATGGTGTGTAATAGATTCGAGGCCGTAATTAATTGTTTGGAATTTGGAATCATATTTTTCTGACATGCTTGAGTGCATGGTTTTACTAATTCTTATCGGTCCGTTTAATTGACAAGGTCACTGAACAACACTAACAGCGATCAACACACTTATCTACTATATAAACAAAGCACCTTTCTTTGCGAACGAAAGGATTGTAGTGAAAATTTTCCCGCGAAAGAAAAAATAAGATATACAATGTGACCCAAAATGATAGAAAAGGTTTGAATTCCTCGTAAATTTTTTATTAAAAATTTTTTTCAGAATTTTGTAAAAAAGACTTAGGGAATTCAAAATAAAACAGTACACAATTGAACAAAGTGCTAAAATCGTTGAAATTCATTTCTCAAATAAAGGGCGACCAACTGTTTTGGAAAGAGGTCGAATATGCAAAAGAGTAAATGGCCACCATTTGCGAGATACATATAATTTTTCATAATTAAATGAATAATATTCTCCATTAATATACTGGATTTAAAATAGCAAAAATTAAGAATTGGGTTACAATGAACTGAATCTCGGTGCGTATTACAATGCAAGGATGAAATAAACTCATACACTCATAATATGGATTCCAGGACATCGAGGAATACCTGGAAATATTGAGGGAGATAGGCTAGCAAAGATGGGAGCATTAATGGCAAACAAAACACTGGAGAATCCTAAGCCATTTCAGGGTTTTAAGAATGAACTGGAGCAATGGGCTATAGAATTGCATACAAGAGATTGGCAGCCTACCCTACCGTCGGTTGGGTGACTAGAATTCTATGGGGTGACCCAGATGGTAACAGGACAAAGGAGATCCTAGGATTAAGTAGGCCAGTAGCACTACGGAGGTTGGTTAATTTGATAACAGGACATACAGTGTTAAGGAATCACCTGGCAGGAATGGGTATCGTTGACGATATAACATGCAGGGCCCGTCAGGAGGATGACGAAACATTACACAGTAGCACTACTTGTGCTACTGTCCAGCTTTTAGTCAAGTCAGAAGACAGACATTTAATCAGATGATTATACAGGAATTTCTTAGGGGTTCTAATTGGAGAGACTTAAGAAGGTACATTGAAGATACTAGGTTCTTGACGTAACCAGAGGATTCCATGGCTTTAATTCAGAGGATTCCATGGTTTTAATGGAGGCTCCCTGTAAAGGTATGGGAACTCCTTATAATAGAGCGCACAACAGGCCTATGAGGCCTAGGTGTAATCCTGGACGGATCGGGATAGTTTTGCTTACGCCCGTCTCTCCAACCCAACCTAACCTTCGGCAATTTTGGGCCACTCGGTACATGCACGTCACAAAGTGTAGTTCCATTCGGAAACGGAAATGATTATATATTTTGGATTTTTAGAAAAAAATAAACGAAATAATTTTTATATTAAATTGAATTAAGATTCTATAGGCTAATTGTTCGAAATTTTTAATTTAAATCTCAGAAAGACATGATAAATATTCCAAGGCACAAAGGCAAGTCAACATCAGTTTTTTGTTATTCAACTTACACATCAGAGCAGAACAGCTGTTTTCGAAAGACGCAACCCTTTCATCATCAGTGCTCATGTGTATTGTGTTTGTCACCACTTATTAGTTGGCTTAGTTGAATTTGATAACAGTTCCTATTTACACAAATTTTATTGTGAAAAAGGATACGAGAACTGTATCAACCTGATGTTAACATGTTATTGTTATAATACCCGCGCTACCGTTTGATTATTTTTCTTCATGTCCCATTTTTCTGAATTTTTTGTTCCATCATACCTAAGTCAAACTTTTTTGGTTTGAATTTTATACTTAAGTACATGTGAACGTTTTTCCAATTTATTATTAGTAGCTCAAGCCATAATTTTTCGTTGGAAATAATTTTTTAAATCATGAAGGCAATCAGTTAGTGCAATTAAAAAAGATTTCATTCCGAAATATTTTCATCTTCTTTGTTTTCTGAGGAATAAAAATTCAAAATCAATTGCGTTACAGAACGGACGCAGAAACTGTGACTTGGCGAAAGAAAAATGGCTACTGCAAACTCTTTACCTTCTCATAACCCACCATCTATTCTGATTCATCGTTTAAGTTAGACTATATTGACAGGAGGAGCCTTAAGTTCACATCAATTACATACAAATAAGGCAGTATATGCCTATTGTGCTCACGCATATAAATTGTATTCACACTTCCATTCGAATTCACTCTCACAATGTTTTCCAGTCAAAAAAAAAAATTCTCTTGCCTCGGACAAAGTGCTTGATTGTATTCGGTGAATACAGTGCTTGATTGTATTCGGTGAATTTCTGGTTTTATAGGAAAATTTTAGCTTTATTATATAAGAATGAAACAAGTAGTGATAAACACAATACACATGAGCACTGATGATGAAAGTGTTGCGCCTTTCGAAAACATCTTTTCTGCTCTACTGTGTAAGTTGGATAACTAAAAAACTGATGTTGACTTTCGTTTGTGCCTTGAGATATTTGTCATGTCGTTCTGAATTTAAAACAAACAAAAAATTCGAAAAATATCATATATATCATTCATATGACCACTATGGCAGTACCCCACCCGATCAGCCTAGTTTTTCTTTATGCAAAATTCTTCTCAAAGAAGTACGGGAAATGTTCAGTTCCTGAGAACGATGTTGAGTTGATGTTGGTGGATGTTCTTGCACATTCTCAGCCACAGTGGAAATATTTTCGATTGAACGCACACGGGATGGTTTGTCCAATTACGATTGATTTTTATAAACTTGTTTCACAATTTAACGCACAAACTGAACTGAAGAGCGATCTTTTCATGAAAATTTTTCAACTAAAATTTCTTACAGTTTGCGTTAAAGGCCCAGTACTTTGGAAGTTAGTTCTTAATATTTTCAAATTTTGTTCGAGCATATAGCATCCAATTTGGCAAATGTCAAACATAAACCTGAAATTCAAAATAAAAATTAATATTACAGTTTTGCAGATTTGAACTTAGAGCCCGTTGAAACATCCTATAATATAATTTACATAAGAAAGTTCAACTAATAAAATAGAAATTTACACATAATTTAATAAATATTAATGTTATTCCAACTTTCAAAGTCAAAGTAATCCTTAGTTCAAATTTTAAATTTTAAAAGGCCCCTTGTCTTTTATCATTGCCCACATTCACTGTAATCTGTGAATCCATGCCACTTCGCATGTCCTTTTTAATTTAAATTTTAAGTTTAAGCTGCCTCTTTGTTTCCATTGTGTCGTATTCAGTATCTGTTATTCGCATGATATATGAAATTTCACTGAGATCAAAATAAATGCTTAGAAACTGCAAAACTACTGTCACTTCCCCACTGTGCGATATATAAATAATTTTCTGTTATCACTAAAATGAAATTGTGAAAAGTCTTGAAACACTAATAAATTGGAAAAAATATATAGCGAACATATTTTAACACTAATAATACGCCCGTATAAAAAGTTTATGGTTTAACCTCTATAAAACGCAGTGAAACTACTAATTATTTTACATCGACTTTATTCAAGCGGGTGTGCAGTGAACTTGTTACTGCTCGTCATCATCAAACGGCAATAGTAAAAAAAAAACATATACAAATTTCATTTCAAAGCAATAAAATAAATTTTCTAATCCCGAAGTTCTTCTCGACTTGACATTTTACTGCCTTCCGGCAGGCACAAACTTACCAACTTGTGGATACTCATAAAATAAAGAAAATATACAAAATCAATTTCCTAAATACAAATAAAATACACAGAGCAACAACAAACTCTGTAATTCAACTAAAAGGTCAATAATTTATGACAAAGTAATCATTCAACCATCTAATATTTTGAATAATTTATGAGCCATGATAGTGATAATATGAATAAAAAATATTGGAGCAGCAATTTACGCATTTCCTCACACTCGAGTACATTTTTATGAGTAAAATAGCCATAAATGCGTAATGGTTTAGAATAAGTTTGCCTTTTACCCTGCAGTCACCATGTGCTGTTTATGTGTAGGTGTTGGTTGTGTACTAAATTACCAGAAAGATAATCCTATTTAAAATAGCTAAAGCCATATTATACGAGAATGTAAACTAATTTGATTTATGACATTTCGATTTTAGAAATGAAGGGATTTTCTCAAAAACATATTCGTAAATGTATGAGGTCGGCGTGTGAACATCCTAAGGAAAATATTAAACACCAGCAGTTTTGAAGGTTTTTGTCTCATTTTTTTTTCTTTTGAAGAAAAATTAAATAGCCTTTCCCGTGAATATAGAGAACCTAAAACATAAATCCTCTATGGCAACGTTTTATTTTGTTTCCCAATAATTTTCAACTCATGTTGTATTTTTAATCTTGAATACTGCCATACAGATTGTTTTCAAGATAAAACAAGTAAAAACTTTATATTCGACCGGGTCGAATCTTAAATACCCTCCAAATATTTGGTAATTAAAATTAAAATGTCTAACTGGGTGGGACAAAATTCCTTTATATAATATCGTACGTCAACGCCCACTGAAGGGGGCGGTGTCCAAAAACAGACGAACGTATGGGCATTGGTAGACCGTCTTAAACTTCATCACTGCTCAAGTATATATATTCTTTATGGGGTCTAATTCTTTTTGGAGAGCATTAAATCTCTGGGATAGGCCATGGGGGAGACATTTCACCTTTGCCATAAGACTCTAATAGTAAATATTTGGGATAATTAAATGTAAAATTTATTATGTGAGTGAAGATAAATATGCCGAGTTAAACATGTTTTGACGTAAGCAGTTACGAAACAACGTTTTTAACTGTGAAGTTATGACGTAACGAAATGGCAAACAGTGAAGTTTTTGGAAAGAAGTTCATAATGGGACAATGCGGAGGGGTACCCTAACCGGGAAAAAACGTCCGTAACGTAAGATTTTTTGTTTCTAAATCAATGTGTAAGACGTATGAGTAATACGATTCCATACAAACAAATATTAATCATACGCAGCCGTGCCGTGACAGAATTCAATTTCGTTTGGGAACAAAATTGATTCTGTATTTTCGTTGGTAGGCGAAAAAAAAATTAATAAAAAAAAAATTATACCCGAATAATTATTTTTTTTATAACTCGAATAGAACTTAAAATTAATATTTTTATAATATGGAACTTCATTCCTATCCGATGTTCCACGATACCACACATCTTTTTTTTATGAAAATCCATATATAATAAATTTTTTGAGCATTTCGTGAAAATATTTACGGGCCATAAAAGGTCAATTTACAGGCCATGAGAGTGTGTGATCTTGGAGGGATTTTGCACCCAGTGGTTAAATAAGGAATTCCAGTAAATAAAAAATGATTATGGGAGCGTATTCTATCGCACACAACAATTGGAATAGCTGAATTTAGTTTCTGAAAATAATTACAGGTCACGAAAGGTCAATTTACAGGCCAAGGGAGTGTGTGTGATCTTGGTCCAAGTGGCCAAATAAGGAGTTGGCATGTATTCCCAGTATATACAAAATGATGTATGGAATAGAAGACAATCCCATAATCATTTTGTACATAAATATGGATTTTCATACACAAAAAAAAAATATCGCTGATTGCCATTTCGTTACGTCATAACATATATAACTTCACTTCGTAACTGCTTACGTCAAAATATATTTAACTCGACATATTTATCTTCACACATATAAATTAATTTATATTGTAATATATTTTTTTAAGGGTCATTTAGATGGCAAAAGAGAGGAAGGGGTAGTGCAGGGTAGTACCAGGTTAAGTCTAAGCCTCGCCATTAAAGCTTAAAGATGTTATTTTTAAGGAATGTAGGCTTAAGTAAAACAATTTGTTTAATTTTTACACTATTTTTGCATATAATAACGCCCACTAAAGGGGGCGGTGTCTAAAAATTATTTATTTATTTTTATTTTATGGCTGTAACAAAATTTCGAAAAAAAAACTTTAAACATGATGTTGTTTGTTTTAGAGGTTGGTTTAGTTCTTCTTAGGGGAGCTTTTTCCCCTCTGTCCCGATACAGCTGATTTACGAACTTGACCTCTGCTATCCTATTTGTAGCAGAGGTGAAGTATGTATTTGGTATATTTGTACCAAATTTCAAGAGTTTGGCTCTTTTCGTTTGCACTGAATTGTGATTTCCACAGACGGACGGATGGACATGCTCAGTTCGTCTTAGATTTCATCACTGATCAAGAATATATATACTTTATGGGGTCCCAGATGAATATTTCGCTGCGTTACAAACGGAATGACAAAGTGAATATACCCTTCAATTCTTTTTTGGAGGGTATAAAAATTAGAATTACACAATCGTTGATAAGAAAGCAGAGAGTCATAATGGAGCTTTTTTTAAATTAATACCAATTTCTGGTGATCCATTTAACATTGCAGGCGCATCATTCTAGGTATTTGCAAAAATCACATCTGACTATATTTTTCAGTGTAGAAGTCTGTCCGACTAAATATTCGAGCATAACATGAGCTGTTGATTCAGTATTTTGGCGCCACCATGTACGAATAGGAACAACACGGATTTTCGGACCGGGCTTACAACAGTTGAAATATTTATGGCCATTTAATCACGAAGTAAGTCGACTTATGAGGCCTCGACCCATATCGTCTTTGCGCTGGAACTTTGTAAATAGATGTCTCTGCCTAACGTTTAAGGTTTAAATATTTAAAAGTTTAGCCCGCAAACTATAAACTTTACAACCAAATCTAATATTTAGCCACCGCCTACAGCACAAAGTTTTAAAAAGCATTTCTGTTCTTTTTTAATTCTAACGCATATTTGTGAAGCACACAGTGGCTGTTGTTTTATGGCCAAAATGTGAATGGCATATAAAAACATGGCCATAATACACATATAACATATCTTGACTATGAAAATATTTGTGCGAATAAATATCAATGCTCTCACGCTCCCACATCCACACTAACAGTTGCAACTGGTACAAGTCATAGGCAAATATGCGTGTGCGGTGGAGACCGTTGGCATAATAGTGGTAAAATTTAACCACTTTACAGAACATTTACATTTCACTTTATTGATTAAAAAGGCAACATTTATTTTTATTTGAACAAAATAGCAATACAACATACCAGTACACATGCAGACTTTAAAAAATGCGTGTTGGGGGCTGTGTGTATGTGTGTGTACGCAAATGTTTTATGTTGGTTATGTGTTTGTGTACAAGGTCCATTTGCTCTCTAAAGATAAATAATTTTATAGTTTCATTTATGAAACCAATTATCCTTTTTTCCATCTGCTGCCGTTTTCTATATTTTTTTTCTCTTATTCCATTTTTGTAATAGATTCGCATATGCATACATACGTGCTTGCCACAAATTGTTGTCGGGAGCATTCATAAAATCTGAAAAATTGCCGTAATAAAAAAAAAGAAAGGAAAACGAAAACGAACAAGTAGCAAGCAGCTCTTTATGATTTATTTATAGGTTTGGATATGATTAAAATGCCACCATAAGCAAACAATTATTTCTATTGTGTGTTGCAGCAATAATTGTTTTTATTTCAATTCAAGAACAATAATTTCCAGAACTGGCTGATTGTTAGACGTTCAAAAAGAACTGATGTGTGACAACAGCAATAATTTTCAAAAATTAATATTTAAAATGTGACCTCTGCGTTTCTTTATGTGACTCATGTAAGAATTTTTCGTCTAAACTTTCCATAAATACAAGTTAATCCCTTATGAACGATTCGTTAGATAATTTGCACACGCATTCCAAAGCATTTTTTTGCTATTGATGCAAAATTTTTAAAATCTTCTATTCGACATATTGTCTCAATTGAATTAGTGCTTTTTGTTTTTTTTGTATGAATGTGTAAAAACAAAATAGATTTATATCGAATAGAATTTGTTTGTTGTGTTTTCTAAAATTTCAAATCCTATGGTTTTGCGTGTGTAATTCTCAATTCATTTGTGGGAGTTTATGTATAAGCAGAGAAGTTTTGTTATTTTGGAATTAAATTAAAGTCTACTGATAATTTGGTGTAAAAACCAATGAAATGCAGGCATATAGACATACTTGACCACATAACGTACAAAAAGTATTGATACAATTTTTTTTTGAACCACACAGAAGCAGCAGAATCAGCTTGTGTAACAGGTTACCCTACAAGAATACCTTCAAAACGTAAAACTCCATGTGGGTTGTGTGAAGGTACATCGATGGTCACCTGTAGAAAGCCACTAACTAACATACGAGTAAGTGCAACTTTACAGGAAGAAGGCAAAAATATAATAGAAATTGAAATAATAATTTCCCTGTAAAATCGCTATTTTCGCTACTATTGCACTAAATTTTTGTAACGAGGTGTATTTGTGTAAAATGTATTGGCATCACTGAAAAAGTTAATTTCGTAAAAATGCGAGTTACGGCCTTCGAGTGTAGTTATGGAAGCATGAAATCATTTCTATTTTATATGACTTGAGTAGTATCTGCTGATTAAAAATTTAGGACTTATGCGTTAAACTTAAAGCCAGAAAGTCAGAAAAGTCCATTCTTGAGGCTCCTCTCCATTCAGTGGGCATAAGTCGTAGAAAAATAGTGTAAATATTTAACAAATTGTATTCCTAAGTCAATATTCCTTAAAAATGAAATTATTAATCCTTTACGACTAAAGAAAGATGTTCTCTGATTTTACCCTGCTCTCGCTCTCCACCCACCTCCGCCATCTAAATGACCCTATTAAAAAAAATTTACTTCAGAGATGAGATATTTCTTCCAGGGCCCTTCTCTGAGTGACACTGACAAAAATTATTTTTAAAATTAAGGGTGCTGTTGGCTGAAGTAGATGACGCGAGACTATAAAGTGGAGGGTCCTGAGTTCAACCCCACGCTCAGTCATGAAATATTGTGTTGAATTCTTCTGATCAGCATTAGTGCGTGATTGCGTTAGTTGTTGCCAGCCTGTTTCACTGATGAAGGCGTAGTCCCTGATCGCTGAACATAATTGGCAGCGACTGACGCTATCATGTACTAAAAGCACAGTAACAGCACCCACCTTCGTCGGCTCTGGAGTAAAAATTAGCCGGCGAAAAAGGTTAAAATAGCTATAAAAAGACTGTCTATCCTTTTATCTTTCCTAATCTGTCCCCTCAATACTATCCCTTCGTTTTCAGTTCCGGCGCAATGCAATTGCATGTATAGGGGTCATCCCCTGAGTGCTGGTCCAAGATTAAAAAAAAGTGAGAGCAGAGAAACAACACCCTCCTTCGTCGGCTCTGTAGCAGAAAATTGGGCGACGAAGTGCAAGGTTGAAAAAAATTCTCTATCACCTCATCTTTCTTCATCTGTCCCCTAAGGGGATCTCCTTTCTAGTCCCACGCAATGCACTGCATATGTAGAGGTCATCCCCTGAGTGCTGGTCTGAATTAAAAAAAATATATATATATATATATAAAAAATTGGGCACAGAATTATCTTCAAGGAACTCTGGCTCAGCAGCTGAAACATTTTTAATTTATCTCCGTCCGCTTTAATATAAAAAAATAAAAATAGAGTTTTTATTTACTAAATATTTGGAGGGTATTTAAGATGCGACCCGGTCGAATATAACATTTTTACTTGTTTCATTGTATGTTGATATTCCCTTATGAACTGGAATATCCCTCATATTTTTCTGAATTAGAAAATATTACCAACAATTATCCTATCAATCTTAATTTAATTTAATTTAGCAATAAATAGTTCAATATAAAATACTTACATTCAAAAATAAGTTACTGGCTTCATCTATCAATAAAAATAAAACGCTTACATGCACTTGAGAATAAAAAAGCTCAAAGAAAAAATGTTTGGCTTAAGTATAAATGTAATAAAAAATTTAGAAAATAGGACATGCAGAAAATTATCATATCACAGGGACTTAAAGAGCGTTACCACAAGTTTGGTGTACTTCTCGTATGGAATTTCCTAATAAAATTTTTTTTTTAAATAATAACTGTTATCACATTCAATTCAGCCACCTAATAACTGGGGACAAACAGAAAAATACGACAGGAGTACGGATGATGAAAGTGTAGTGGCTTTCGAAAACAGTTGTTCTGCTCAGCTATTTAAATTTGATCATTAAAACTAATGTAGACTTTCTCTTGCGCCTTAGAATATTTATTAAGTCTTTCTAAATTTAAAAACTCATTTTCGAACAATTTGCATATCAATATTAATTAAATTTAATATGATTTAAATTTCATTTGGGAAATTGTATTTAAATTTTTTTTTTATTTATCTTGGACCAGCACTCAGGGGATGACTCCTATATATGCAATGCATTGCGCCGGAACTGAAAACGAGGGGATAGTATTGAGGGGACAGATTAGGAAAGATAAGAAGATAGACAGTTATTTTGTAGCTATTTCAACCTTTTTTACTTCGCAGACTAATTTTTGCTACAGGGCCGACGAAGGTGGGTGCTATTACTCTGGTTTTAGTACATGATAGTGTCAGTCGCTGCCAATTATGTTCAGTGACCAGTGACTCTGCCTTCATCACTGAAATAGGCTGACAACAACTAACACAACCATGCCCTAATACTGATCAGAAGAATTTACCACAATATTTCATGACTCAGCGAGGGCACGTACTCAGTACTCTCCGCTTCATAGTCTCGTGTTCTACTTCTTCAGCCAACAAATATTTCTTAATTTTCCTGCATTTAGTATAAAATCATTTAAATCCTATAGGAATAAATCAAATTCTAAGTTTATATATAAATTTTTATTTAAAAAAAAATGTTCGATTAATTACCAATTAATCAAACAATTTATTTGCTATTCGAAAATCATAATTTTAAATCATTCGAATAAGAGTTTTACTTTTATACGATCGATTAACCAAATTATTCCTGATTGGATGACAACTCTAGCGTTCATGTCTATTTTTATTACACTTTAATTAGATTTTGTGTCTTCAAAAACACATGACAACAAACAGCGAATGTCTTCTGTTGTTATTACAATTCCACGTTATAGTTTCGTGTGTCATTTAGCTAAAAATAATCTGAAAAATAATTTCTATGTTCATCATATTTAAAAAAAAAAAGAAAAACACCGATGAAATATTCTGTACAATAATATTATGCGGTGTATTTTTATCCACCTTTATATTTATAAATATTTTCAGAGCAAACAAATCAAAATATTTGAAATATACAAACACAAAAGTGTCTATTCCTCTCAGCACTATTTCTGTCTTTGCGTCCACATGAGGTGATATTTATTTTTCAAATCGAAGAGACATACAATATAATTTTGTAAATTTATTTAAGAAAATTTTCCTAATGAGATTGTAAACTTTTTAGCACAATTATAAATTTGACCCATATTAATTAAAAACCTTAAACGTATTTTCTCTTGATTAAATGGGAACAAAATTTATTTACACTTTTTCTTAACAAAAACCTGTGCCCAGTTTTAAGTAATTTTTATTTGAAAGCGATAAATGTAGAACAGAAATACATACATATGAGTTTTAATTGAAAAGGCTTTAAGTAGCCGCCGGCCAACTGGCATTTAATATAAATATTACAATGCGATTAAATGTCTCACTTTCAGCCCGGCAACTGGAATTTGATTCTGTCATGTGCTTTAGAGTTAATCATCATTGGTCTTTACCTTCGTCGTTAATAGTGTTATCTCTTGTCCAATTCTGTGTGAAAAATTAATTTGATATTAAATTAATTTCTGGTTGGCAACATCACATCAACATTCATGAACTATGCAGGAAATGTGTTAATGGATTATATTACCAGTAGTTCAAAAAAAGAATTGGAATGATACGTGGGGCAATCAGTAATTGTTAGGAGTTAATAAGCAAAACATAGCAAAACTGTTATTCGAGACTCATTGCATTTCTTTCGTTAAAGTCATCTATTTGCAGCTTAAAAATCTGATTTCTGGTCTCTTATCTTCAGCAGCTGAGTTAATTGAATTTTGTATGGGAGCACACTTAAGTGACATCACCAAAAACCGCCAATTTGTGGTCTACGAAACTGCGACTTCTTGTGAGTCATTGCAAATCTACTACTGCCTGGAACTATTCCATACAATTTTACATATGGTGGCGATGTGTTTCGGGCAAATCTAATGCCCTGTCTTCGTACGGAACAAGTGGACACAAAATTATCCTAGAGACAGTCCTCTCGGTATCGCGATTATAGTGACCGGAAAATGAAAGGCCAGTCATGAATATTGTGTCAAATTCTTCTGATCAGCATGAGTGCATGTTTGTATTAGTTGTTGTCAGCCTGTTTCAGAGATGAAGGCATCACTGAGCATAACTGACAACGATTGACACTATCATGTACAAAAGAGCACTAAAGAGAAACAACATCCTCCTTCGTCGGCCCTGTAGTAAAAGGTTTAAATAGCTAGAAAAAATTATTTATCTTCTTATCTTTCTTCATCTGTCCTTTCAATACTATTCCCTCTTTCTAGTTCCGGCGTAATGCCCTGCATATGTAGTGCTCATCCCCTGAGTGCTGGTCCGAAGTGAAAACAAAAAAAAAATGGCGACTTAGGGAAACATAGTGAATAGATGGCAGGCAATTTGCCACTATAATCGCATACATTTTTCGACCAATAATTTTAGCGAATATTCGTCGATGGCGTACACTCTTTGCCTTTAGCAATCAAAAATATGATTATAAAACAAGTAAAAACGTTATACTCGATCGGGTCGGATCTTAAATACCCTCCAAATATTTAGTAAGAAAATTTAATATGTTTAACTGGGTGGGACAGAGTTCCTTTAAGACATCTCTCTACCCAATTTTAAATCTCTATTTTGACAGAGTCATCCAGGGAAGGGCCGGGGAGATACGTTTCACCTCTGCAAGATCAGAGGACATCTCAGCTTCCTATAGGCTTAAGGAGGAAACATTGTTCAATATTTACACTATTTTTTAATATAAAATCGTACGTCAACGCCCTTTAAAGGGGGCGGGGTCCAAAAATAGACTATATCGTGTTTTCCACAGACGAACGTATGGGCATTGCTAGACCGTCTTAGACTTCATCACTGATCAAGAATATATTTACTTTATGGGGTCCAATTCTCTTTGGAGGGTATTAAAACTGTATTTTGGCGGGGTCGCTCTGGCAAGGGCTGTGGGGGAGACATTTCACCTTTGACATAAAACTTCAAAAATAAATGTTTGGGATAATTATATACAAAATTAAATTTTTTTTTTGTTTTTTGTTTGATAGGGTCATTTAGGGTGCTAAGGAGGAGGAGGGGGTAGGGCAAAGTAATACCAGGTTACGTCTCATCTTCGTCATTAAAGCTTAAAAATGTTATTTTTAAGGGATGTAGGCTTAAGTAAAACAATTTGTTAAATTTTTACACTAATTTTGCATATAATAACGCCCACTAAAGGGGGCGGGGTCCAAAAATTGTTTTTTTATTTTGTGGCTCCAAGTTTAACGCGTTGGACCTGCTTTGACATAAAAATATATGATTTGCTTAACACAATTACAAAAAAAAACTTTAAAAATTATTATTGTATTATAATATTTTTAAGCTTAAGGTCTCTTTATTTTAGTTTAATTTTTAATTTCAATATTTCGTCACTCATTTGTGTGACTTCTTCAGGAAATTAATTATTTTATTTGATTAATTAATTAAATTAATTAATTTAATTAATTTCCTGAAGAAGTCACACAAAGCAGTGACGAAATATTGAAATTAAAAATTAAACTAAAATAAAGAGACCTTAAGCTTAAAAATATCAAAATACAATAATAATTAAAAAGAGGTCAAGAAACCAGAAGACTTTAAAAATTATGTTGTTTTTTATGGGTTGTTTTAGTTCTTATTAAGGGAACTTTTTTCCCTCTTGCCCGATTTAGCTCATCACCGAACTTGACCTGTCCTATTCTTCAAGATATATTTATACTACATTTCAAGAGTCTGGCTCTTTTCGTTTAAGCTGAATCGTGATTTCCACAGACGGACGGACGGACATGCTCAGACTGTCTTAGATATCATCACTGATCAAGAATATATATACTTTATAGGGTCTCAGATGTATATTTCGCTCCGTTACAAACGGAATGACAAAGTTAATATACCCTCCATATTCTTTTTTGGAGGGTATAATAATGCAACTGATCCACCAGCTCAAAACTACTCCGCACATATTCAATTTGAATTCGTGTTATTCTTTTGAATATCCGATTTTATTAAGTACGTTCCAGATATTTTACCAACTTCATATATCAAATATTTTATTATACTGTTTTTTAAAATCCACAGAATGTTATTGAAATATTGCTTATATTCGAGTACCATCACCTTTTTAATTATTTGCCATAAAAACAAACATCCATACATACAATGCCAAATATTAAGAAAAATGTATCAAGAAGGAATTTGCATTTGAAAAAATTCTTTACGTTTACAACAGCTGCTAATTTAAATGTTATTCGTAAATAACACAAATAAAAAATAAAAATAAATGTTTATATTCGCATTTGATTTGTATTTTCATTTCATTTTGAATTCATAAATTTTCAGCCAGCACATGCCCACACTGCCAGAGATGGGGATGGTGATGGATTGGTTAGAAATATGTCTTTGGTGACTTCTATTTGAAATGCTAATAAATTAATTCTTGAAGATGTAACGCAGTGGATAATAAATTATATTTCGAAAATATTTCTAGACTAAGCAAAAAAATAATGCTATAAATATTTTTGTTATTTCAAAAATATTTATTTGTTGGTGTTAGTCCCAACACTTCAGTAGATTTTAAACCAGCATAATTAAGTTTTTTTTCGAACTCGTATATTTTTCCATAATTCTTATTTTCTTTTTAAATATACAAATTCAAATAAAGGGTGTTTTTTTACGAAGTTTTTTTTATACGAATCACTCTGTTGTCTGACAGCTGTTTTGACAGTTTAAAGTGACGTCTCTACTCAGTATTGTTTGTCAAATCATCATGAACAGGTTAACTCCAGAACAACGTTTCCAAATCGTGGAAATTTATTTTCAAAAACAGTGTTCAGTTAAAAATTTTTATTCGCTTTTTTACTGCAAAATTCTCTTCAGTGATGAGGCGCATTTTTGGTTGAATGAATATGTCCACAAGCAAAATTGCCATATTTGGAGCAAAGATAATCCACACGCCGTTCAAGAATTACCAATGCATCCCGATAAATGTACTGTTTCCCGATAAATGTACTGTTTGCGGTCTATGGGCTGGTGGAATCTTCGGTCCTTATTTCTTTAAAAATGAGGAAGGACGACGCGTTACCGTGAATGGAAATCGATACAGAATCATGATCAATGAATTTCTGGTGCCAAAACTTCAAGATATGGATGTAAACGAAATGTGGTTTCAACAGGATGGTGCCACTTGTCATACTGCGGGCGAAACAATGGACTTATTGAAAGAACATTTCAACGACAACATTATTTCGAGAAATGGACCGGTGAATTGGCCTCCGCGTTCGTGTGATTTGACGCCACTCGATTATTTTTTGTGGGGATACCTGAAATCGTTGGTTTACGTGGATAAACCAGCAACGATTGACGCTTTGGAAACCAGTATTCAACGTGTCATTGCTGAAATACGCACTCAAATGCTTGAAAAGGTGGTCGAAAATTGGACCTCCAGAATGACCCTTGTGCAAAATTGTCGTGGTGGCCATATGCCCGAAATTATATTTAAATGTTAAATGACAAGAAATTATTTACCAAATCAAAAAATTTTTTTGGCCATTTCATAATTTGGCATGTGTTTTATTTAAATTTCAAATCAGCAAGCTCTTATAAAAACACCCTTTATATCTGGAGAAAGTACCCATAGTTGCAGAAATTTTATCTGTTGCACCTCGTATCTGCTCTGAATTTCAGTATGAATTTAACTTGTCAGATACCTTCGAAATCACACTAACAAAAAAACTGCAAGTTATTTTTACCCAACAAAGTAAAATTTTCACCACCTCTCCAGATGATCTTAATTTAAAATGACACGCATGAAATTATTGAAAAACAATTTCCATACCTGTTAATGGTGATACAAATTAATATTTTGTTTTTCATATCTCGTATATATATTTTAACACAAAGTTTTCTTTTTCTTAATAAATGTCTGCAAGTGTTGTTATTCATGTCGTACTGAATTTATATAAAAGTTATCACATCCAAGTATATATGTATATTTATATGTTTGTATGTATGTAAATGTAATTTTCGTCTATAATTTTTATTTAGCAAATTAATTGTATTGTGGGCAGCTAATATTCCTGCTCTACTTTATGATTGATTTTTATGTCTAGTTTTAATTAAATTAAATAGTGCTTTGAGGAAAATTTCATTACAATTTGATAGAGAATCATTAAAACTAAGTACGCATAATGTGTTTTATGACTCTTTTTAATTGGGGCAATAAAATGTGGCACATGAACAATTTCATTTCCTTGTTAATGGCCTTATGATAAAGTTTGATATTGAGGTGTTAGAATGGTGTGAGTGTTAAGGCAAATAAATGTCTAGGTGTTGAAAAGAAATCATGCGTGTATTAAAATGTTATTGCAGCAGGTAAAATGATGTTTTTATTGCGCTGAAGTTGTTAACATTTTATACGAAGAAGAAATATATTAACAAGAGCGTAGCTAGAAGTTAATTAATTCCATTGTACACAACAGAACACAACATCATGCCCTGTAGTTCTGCATGGTCTTTTATGTATTTAACAAATTTTTAGATGTTATTAATAGCGGCTTTAAAATCAGTAGTTATCCGACTCTTCTAATCTGATGAATTAACATATTCTGAATATTCCAATCTGAGCTAAAAAATAGATTTCATTTAAGTAATAAATATGACATCAATTCAAGTGTTAAGGCTGTAAGCGAAAATTAATTTAACAACGTTAAAACAAATGAATATAGAATAATACGAAACTGGACGATGATTTCATGTCTCTATTAGAAAAGGATTTCAGTGGGAATCACTAATATTTAAAATGCGGAGCAGCTCTTAGGGGATAACCCCAGCATATGCAGTGAATTGCGCGGGAAAGAGAAAATAGGGGATTGTATTGAGAGGCCAGAGGAAGAAAGATGAAGAAAGATGAGAAGTTATAGAATTTTTTGTAGTTACCTCAACCTTTTACTTCGCCGGCTAATTTTTTTTTTGCTACATGCCGGATGAAGGAGGTTGCTGTTTCTCTGCTCTTCAGTGCATGATCGTATCAGTCGCTGCCAGTAATTGTTGACCATTGCAATGTCTTCACCGCTGAAACTGGCTGACAACAACTAACACACCCACGCACTAATGCTGATCAGAAGAATTCGATACATTATTCATGACTGAGCGCGGAGTCAAACACTCTGCTTCATAGTTTCGCTACTCGTTATTTGCCCGACGCTTATATATCCAGTGAAGTCATTGCCGATCTCATCACCAACAAATGTAAATTGTTAATTTTTCAACGGGCTTAAGTTCGAATCTGCATGACTGCAAATGATTTTTTATTATTTTATTAATAAATGAATTTGTTTAAATTCAATTTATTATTTTTTATATTAAGATTGGAATATTAAGAATAATCATCAAACCAGCAGAACGGATCAGTACTGATTTCGAGGCCGCTACGCCATCTCATCAGCGTTCTTTGTTCAATTTTTCCACTTTTGCAAGTGGTGCTAGTTAGTAAGAATATCAACTATTTAACCAATATTTTAACGAAAATTGAATATGAGAAGTTATCACATTCATATTTTTAAGTTATTACATTTTGGTTAGTACGAAATTCCCCAACCCTGATGAGATGGCGTAGCGGCCTCGAAATCAGTACTGATCCGTTCTGCTGGTTTGATGATTATTGAAAATATTCTTAATATTCCAATCTTAATATAAAATAATAAATAGAATTTAAAAACAAATTCATTTATTAATAAAAATAACAAAAAATAATTTGCAGTCATGCAGATTCGAACTTAAGCCCGTTGAAAAATTAACAATTTACACGAAGAAAAAGTTCGACTAACAAAAATTCATACATAATTTTATCACCAACAAATTTTGATTAAAATGACTCATTAATAATATTCCAATCCTCTTAGGAACGACTGCAATAAAAATCTTGCCTTGGGCAAAAAAAAATTTATGAAAATTATCCCAAACCTCTTAGAAGGGGCTGCAATAAAAATCTTGCCTTGGGCAAAAAAACGTATGAAAATTATTTCAATAGGATACCTGAAGGTCGCCCTTCATTATACTGGGAGTTATTTTTATTTATATTGTTTTTCAAGCTTTCCATACACTCGAAATAGTTTTTAGGTAAAACTAAATTAAAACGAATTTGTCGGTGCTATTGGCTGAAGTAATAGAATAAGCCACTATGAATGAAGTGGAGGGTCCTGAGTTCAACCCCGCGCTGGGTCCTGAAATATTGTCTTGAATTCCTCTGATAATCAGCATTAGTGCATGGTTGTGTTAGTTGTTGCCAGCCTGTTTTCACTGATGAAGGCATAGCACTGGTCACTGAACATAATTGGCATGGACTAACACAATATCGTATTAAAGAGCAGAGGAACAGCACTCTCCTTCGTCGGCTCTGTAGCAGAAAATTAGCTGGCGAAGTAAAAAGGTTGAAATAGGTACAAAAAATTCTTTATCTTCCCCTCAATACTATATCCTCCTTTCTAGTTCCGGCGCAATGCACTGCATATGTAGAGGTCCCCTGAGTGCTGGTCCAAGATAAAAAAAAAATTATGGTTCTGTTAGAAACCGGTCAAAGAACTTTTCTTTTAAATTGCACAAAAATTTTCTGTTAATTTTCAACATCAAATAATCAATAACTTTTTCTTAAAAATTTAAAGAAAATTTTTTTCAATTTTCTTCATTTTGATTGATGAGCTCAGTTTGGAGGCAAGATTTATTGACATTTGTGTGGATAGTCTGGCAGCAATTAGGGCCCTAGACTCGGGGACAGTGAGGTCGAGATGTGTGCTGGCATGCATTTAATCTCTGGCTCGACTTGAAGGACATGACGTCAGGATAGTATGGGTTCCAGGGCATGAAGGCATTCAGGGGAATGAGATGGCGGATGAATGCGCTAGAGCGGGTTCGGCCTTGGATGAGGCAGCCTCACGTAGGGATATTGACATTCCCTCAGTTGAGCTGCTGAATAGGATTCAGGAGTGGGCAGAGAGGGAGGTGACAGGCAGGTGGTCAAATATTACCACCTGTAGGGTCTCCAGAACTCTATGGCCCTCGCTTGACAGGGGAAGGACTAGACAGCTTCTGACTTTTGGGAAAAAGTCGTTGGCACTCCTGGTGGGGGTCTTGACGGGGCACTGTGTAATTGGGCACATGTCGGGGCGTTTGGGCTTTCCTCATGATGGTCGCTGCAGGAGCTGTTTCGATGAAGAAGAAAAGAGTCAGTACAGCACTGCCTTTGTGACTGCACGGCCCTGCAGGAGCGTAGGCTTAGACATCTGGGCTCTCGTTTTCTGCGAGATCTGGACTGCCTCAGGGATGCACAGCTGGCTGCCCTGGCGGGCTTCGTGAGAAGTTCTGGGTGGTTCTCAGGAACCACTACTTCGTTTTGAAAGGATTATGTAGGGTGTAGTCCTCTGGGCATCACAATGGGCCTTTATGGCCTCCGAGTGTTTTTCTCGCTTATGGCGGGCAGCCCTTCTAACATAACCTAACTTAACCTTCTTAATTTTGACTGCTAATTAAACAAGCCTATTTTCTTTAAAATTAATGTGGATGAGTATAGAAAACAACTAACACCAAATTCTCACGATGAATTTTATGACGTCTAATTTTATTAATTCCCTTTTGAAATTGGTTCCAAAAACTATTGCGTTCACACGATGAATTTCGTTTTCATGTCTATTTTTATTTCTTGTTATTGTTTCACACGTAAAATAAAAACAGAACAAAACGTAACAAAGAGAATAGGTATTTAATGTAAAGAGAAATATGAGAAAACCATTAAATCAGATATGAAGTATTTTTTTTTTACCCCTCTTTCTTCTCTACACCGTTCGCTATGAAACCAAAAACGACATCGAATCGTGTGAATAGGGGGATAATAATTTTAAATGTATCGAAACTACATACTGACGTACTAAATATGGATTTTTGTATTCTTTTTTTTTTTTTTTTTTTTGAAGAAACGTTAGTCTTTTGCAAATAGAATGGCTTGCAGTTTTAAAAATTTATACACTAAAAAAGTACCGACTACTTTTTAAATAACCGACCAGCAGTTACAGTAAAAATATTGTGAGTGTATCTTTCAATTTTAAGGAAGTCACGTCTTCATAAAAGAAGCAACTTTATTAATTTCTTTTTGTTGATTAAAATTCTAATATTTTGAAGATATAAAAAAGAAAATTCTCTTTTTTTTACAAAATTATCTACATGAAAGCTCGTTTTATAAACATTAATTAAGCGAAACATTAAAAATAATTTTTCTTAAAATCTAAACACATACTTAACTTTATTAATCTCTCAGGTAATACAACAAAAAAAAACGTGTAATAAATATAATAAATAAATCTAACACATTTAAAACTTAAATAATACAACCTTTGAATAGCTATAGCAACAACAAAGATATTTGCTAATAAAGCAAAAGTGTGTCGTAAAAAATGGCAACATTAAAATGAAAAATCGTTCATGTCTAGAGTAGATCACAACTTATGACAATATGAAATTTTCCCCAAAACAACCATAAAATATTAAATGATATGAAATAATGAAGATTTTCTTTTTACGTGTTTGTGAATGTCCTTAAAAATTTACATATAAAAAATATATAATACACAACAATAGAGCCTGTTAAATACGAAAGACAAAGTCGTGCTAGACAACGCATCAATCAGCGAACTCACACACCGGTGCATCAATACCAATTGGAACAAATCAAAACGCAATACTTAAGTCATCAGCATGATATTACAATCGACCGTGATACAGTCCTCAAGATAAATCGCCTGGCAACACGGAGGAATTTGCATAAACGCGAACACAGCTGGCCACCAACAATAAAAGAAGCTTCATCCACTCACGGACTGTGTAATAATGTGGAGAAAAATGAGCAAAGTCCAAGGCAAACACAACACGTACGCAGTACGTCAATTGACAATGCGCTGCAATTTGATGAAACCGTTTGCAAACGCCATGGGATTGATGTGATACGGGAAAAATTCAATAGTCCCACTAGAATAATTGAACCCACAGCACAAGAGGTTAGACAACAAAGAGAACAACAACGTAGACTGCAACAACAGCAACAAAAAGTGCCACAACAGCAGCAAAAACAATGTAAAACTAAGGGGGGCAGGGATGTTGACGTTTCTGACGTTGGACATGGTGTTGCAACGAATAAACCTAAACAAATGATTAATTTACTTAAACATGAAAAACTTTTGAGAAAAAATCTGGCAAATAAATCAGCCACTATGACGGACACCGCAATTGTCCAAAAGGCAAATGAGAAAAGTGATTTGAGTAAAATTGTCAGCATACCCGAACAACAATCAGCTGTCGTGTTCACTGAAATGAATGGTGACAAAAAATTAGAATTAGATCACCTGTTTAAAACCACTACGGTGCCAAGCACACAGGAATTTTCGCATCCCGAAACAAAAGCTGCCGATGAAGATATCGGGCTGGTAGAGCCAAAAAGACAATATTACGAGCAATTGTCTTCTGCCGAAAAATGGCACAGCTATGAAAATCTCAATGCATTGCCAAATATTAAGGCCACTGGCAAAGCTTTGCCTCAACACAGCCATAAGCGTCAAGCATATTCGCTCGAAAGAGGACGAGAGGCTAGACAACAAAAGCAACTGCCACCCCAAAAACCACGCAGTTCATCAAAACTGCAAAGACGTTGCATGAAACTGGCCACAGAAGTTAAAATTATATACGACAACGATGTCCAACAACACAACACCACACAAGTCAATTCCTTAAATCAGACCAAAGAGTCCAAACGGCCATACGACTTGGAACACATACCACTACCTGCCACACCGACTAACTTAAAAAATGTGCCGCTACACGAACAAGATTGCGAATTTCTTAAAGACCAGCAAATTTATGATGACTCTTGTATATTTTTACGTTCAGTAGACTTGCAGGATAATACGGTGGCTTATATACCAGCTGCCATTACAATTGTGCCTTCACCAACCGAAGAACTAGTTCAACGTTGGATGGAATCCGACAGCCTAAAGGCCCACATTAAAGGGGTTAATGATATTCGAAAAAGTGAAGCAACAGCTACGAAACGCTGTAATGATTTGCAGAATGAGAATGAAAATGAAAATTTAATATCACATACAACACACGAAGCTGTTAAACCACCAACTATCCCGGAAGGCATAAAGCATCAGCAGAGTGCAAAGCAACAGCAACAACGAAATGACAAGGAAAATTCTGAAGCAGACACGTATGTAACACGCTTGCCAAGCACACCGAACGGCATACGACTTACACGTCAAGCAAGTGCTAACGCTAAACCTGAAACGCAACTGAATAATAACAACCAGGATAGCAATAACAACCCGAACCTGACGTTGACAGGTAAAACGGCAAGAAACGAATATCAGCAGCAAACTGGCAAATCTGAGGTTAAACACTCCAACGCAACATTAGCTGAGTGCAATGAAGTTGCAAAAGGAAGCAACAACATCCAACAAACAGGCATTTACTATACAGATGGTGAATATCTATATGGCCCATATGACCAGGACAATGGCATACTACTGGCAAATGCCACTGTACGTTCCTTGCAAGCTGGGCAGCAAGAAAAACATCAACAGTTACAGGGAAAAACTGAAATTAAAAAATATACTGAAGCGGAAACAAAAAGTCAGCATAAAACTGAAATTGCCAATCTAACAGCAAAATATGAAAATATACAAAAATCCATAAACGAGCACCTAAAGCAAATTGATACCTACATTGGAAATGCTAAAGCGGCATTGAAATCTGCCATACCAACTGGCAAAAATTCCGAGTCATCAACAACAGCAGCCCAACAGCCGGCAGTACCAGTTCATGCACACTACAGCCATCCTCAATGCAGCTTAAGGACTCAATTAGACCACACAACACAACAAGAAAAGACTGAAATGGAAACTCCTCTAAAGGAAATTTTAAGAAAAATCAACAGTCTCATGCAGGAGGTGAAACCTTTATACCGAAACCAAACTGCCCAAGAAGAAATATGCCTGCCAACCCCATCACCATCACCACCAGCACCACCAACATGTAAAGCCACACAACAAGATGAAGAAGAAAATATGCCCATAGTGGATAAAGTATTAATGGATCTAAATATGTTGACCAAACAGTTAAGTGAATTTGATAAGAGCTCTGGTGAAGAGCTAAAACCAATTATGGAACAACTTGACTTGCAATTTGAAACAAGACCTACAGCATCAACAGCCTCACATGTTCTTATCAACGAAGAGACTGCAAACGGCAAAACTTTAATGGCAACAGGAAAAAATCAGCAGAAATCACCACCCACACCACCACCATTACCTGCACCGAAAGCAACAACAACACCTGCACCGATTGCACTAAAACAGCCGATGCAAGAGAAACGAATACAACCTGATGCAGATAAGCAATTATTGGCCACTGACAAGCCAATAACAACTCAAACAGCAAGTCAGCAACATGCCCAACAGTTACCTTATCAGCAGACGATAAAAGAAACTACTCGCACAACAATGTCACCGCCAGGGCCCGAGGCTAAGGATGCCACCACTGCTGCTGCCGTTACTAATACAATTGCCAAAGATAAAAATAAGAATTACGTTTTTGATTTCATAACAGCACGACACGAACAGGAGCAACTTGTCGAGCAAGTTATTGACACGCTTGGCAAGTTGGAAAATGAATCGAAGGAAAAACTAGTTAACACACACGTACCTGCACATGATGAACAGATCAAATCAAATTTAAATCAACAAACACCATCAGCAGCAACGACAACATTAACAAACAACATGGAAAAGGATGTGGCAATAGTGCCAACCTGCAACATATCCGTCTCACCACATGCCTCCGGCGAAGATACTTGCAATCATGACAACATCCTAAAATCAACTAAAGGTAATGAATCTCAGCTGAAATTGCATATTAAGGATTTTATTGGCAAAAAAGCTGTTAAGCAATTTCAAAAATATGACAGCCCTCCTACACAGAATACTAATAAAGTGGTCAACGATAACAAAAATAACAAGGATGTACTTGGCCAAAATCATGAACGTAATAAACATGTAAGTGCTCACCAGCACCAGCACCAGCAGCATCACCCTCTGTGTGCTGACGAGGATAATAAGAATATAAAAATCAAAATAGCAGAGGAGGAAGGCAGCAGCAATCACAGCAGTGGCAGTGAGTTAAGTAACACTAATAAATCCTCATATGAACTTCCTAGTCCCTATATAACAATGCGTCAAATATCCTGGGAGGATGTGTTGTCATCAGCAACAACACAGACAACGACAAACGTTTTGCAGGCACCGCCAGAATGTGAGAAAAATGTAGCCACAACGGCAGTCTTAATGAAGTCTGTGCACGCTGTTAAGCCACAACATGAAATTGAAAGGGCACAATCAATATTAGACAAGAATGAACTAACGGCCTTAACGTCGGCGGCGAGGCAGCCAGTCACGACAAGTGGCCACGTTGGAGTGCAATCATCAACAACATCAAAACCGCATATGCAAACTAGACAAAAGCAGCCACAACAAGAAAGAAAACAAAACCGCCAACACATGCAACAGCATCGCGGCCTCACACCAGATGAAACTAGAAAATATCCCGTCTCATTAATTCAGCCTCATGTGCCAACACGTTCAACATCACCATTTGGCTTAAACGCCATCGAAATTCCCCTTAAGCAACGATCATCTTCTGTGTCTCCCACACGCACACGTATCCTAAGAACTGCTGAAGATACACCATCTACTGCCAGGCAGCAACTTATGCAAGCTGTAGGAAAATATGACTCACCGCCAACAGGAGACACGTCTCCCCTTGCCCTGCTGCATGCACACGAAGTGAGAAACATTAAACATTCACCTTCAACTTCGCCCAAACGCACCAAGAACACACAACGAACTTCTCCGGCGACAGTCAACGAAATGACTCTACGTAAATATCCAGCTCCACTGGCAGAGCCTCATGTAATCCCTCGAGCTGCCTCTCCCTTTGGCTTAAATCCTGTTGATGTATTTCACATAACAAGAGCCACAACACCACATCCACCATACGAAATGGAGGCGCCACGCGATAATGATCCGGAGCAAGAGCATCATGATGAACTTGCACATAAACCAGAATCGCCCATACGCAAATATCCACCAGCACTAATTGAACCGCATGTACCAAAACGAGCTGCTTCGCCATTTGGCCTAAATGCAGTAGATACAACACAAACAGCTCACCAAAGCACACCCTCCCCCACACGCAGCCCTCGTGCTCACCATCATCATCGTCAGCTATTTGAAACGAATTTTTTAAAATCAACTTCCACTGCTGGTGACACTCTCAAAAAGGCAGTCGTTTATGTGCCACAGGTGGAAGGTCACAACATTGGCTTGCTAGTACGCACCAGTTCGCCTACACCCTACTGCCACACAGACGCCACTCATGCATCATCGATACACAATGAAGAAATGATAAATGCAACAAATACTATGCACGTTTATGGCACTGCAACTGCCACAGATACCGCCAGCCATACCTGCTCTTCTGCAAATGATATGGGACGTGATGGCCAAGACGATGATGCGACGACATGTGATGAATTGCAACGTATTAACACAATTGGCTTAACCAAACAAGGTAATAGCAAATATCATTATAACCGAACAACAGCTACAGCAACATAATCAATAACACTCTTCATACACCAAACAGTCAAACAGATAATAAATACGTGCTGGGAAATTGTAAATATATTTTAAATGCCATTCAGGCTAACGACTCTGCCCAACGAGCCATAGAGAAGCGGAAAATAACCTGCACATGCACGGCCATCAACCAACTACCAGCTACACAAACACGCGTTAAAATTCATTCAT
Source organism: Linnaemya tessellans (assembly GCA_951800035.1). Lineage (NCBI taxonomy): Eukaryota > Metazoa > Arthropoda > Insecta > Diptera > Tachinidae > Linnaemya > Linnaemya tessellans. Next base: position 44,012,623 of record OX637535.1, read on the forward strand.
TTCCACACAACACACACACACACACACACACACTTGAATTCCAAATACAGGCAACCAAATAGTTTTACACTTCATTAACAAACAACAGTCATGCAGTTTTATGCCAAAATTTATTTATTATTATAGTAAAACAACCGAAAATGCATAATTTGCATACCGCAGGTACAACAGCAACAAATAAAGCACTGCCAAATCCTTCACATCAACATCAACAGCGGCCTCAGAAACATGACGACTCACATCTGCAAAATCTAGAACAATACGGTGGCGGTAGTGGTCAACACATGGCCGTTGACACCATTACGCTGCCAACATCTATTATTAATCGCTCATTCGATAATGTCTCGCCACGTCCGTACATCTCAATTGAAGGTACGTTTTCAAATTTCTGTAATCGAATCAAACCGTTGCAAAGCACCTGAATGTTATCCATCGTCCGCCAACATCCAAAACAATAACTAAATGTTACACATGAATATGTATTTGGTCAACGTGTACTTTCGTTCGAAGGTTTGTGTCTCAGGGCAGCAGAGGTGTGTGTGTCCAAGTGACCGGATATCATGGGAGCCGATGTTATGTTCGCTTGTGTTGTATTGCTGTTAAATGTAATTTATTTCTTTAATTTCATCTATGCATCCTTAATTATAGATTTATTCTAATTGTATGCATTAGACTCCTTTAGCCAAGTTATTTCTGTATCACAATGTTAACCTCTGTTTATACAGCCAACGAACGAATCAATTCTGGAAGGAAATAAATTTATTATATGTAAAATTATTCCATATCACAGAAAGTTGTTTCCCCCGTTGTCTAGTTTGTTGTTATCTAATATTTATTTGTAACTGCATTGCAGGTCAAAATACAGGAGCTGTAAAATAAAATCAATTTTATGGAAAATATTTTTGAAAAATAATCCAATATATAGGTTTTTACTCTCAAATTAACCCATTTTCGAAACAAATTCAACTTTTTTTTAAATTAAATTAAATTATTTTCAAAACAAATAAACCTTTTTTCAAAAGTAATTTGAATTATTTCCAACACCAATTAAACATTTTCCTTTTTAAATTAAATTTTTTTCATTTCAAATTCAATGCTTTTCTTTTCAAATTCAAATTATTAAAATTCATTTGTTTTTTAATTCAATATTAAAAGCTTAAAAAATAAAGGCCTTGTTTATAAAAAATAATTTATGTGTATTGAGCTCTTATTTAACGTATTTCTATGGGTCGTAGTTTAATTTTTAAACTTTTCGATTAGTACTACTATGAACTAGATTTGAGTTAAGTTTTAAAATTTAATAGAATTAATATAAAAATATAAATTAACTTAATTTTTAAGGTTTCTTCCTTTTTTTTAATGTCATTACATTCGAATGAACTTATTTTCTAGATTTGGTAGTAAATGTAATTCAAGAGTTTTTACTGTGTATAACAGTACAGGATTGGAAGATATTTTTTTTAAATATTAAAGAAAACAAAATATATAAAAAATTAAGTTAATTTAAAAAACAAATCAGTTTAAAGTCAAAAAAGCGAGTTAATATTTAAATTTTAAATAAAACAACTTAGTTTTAAACAACAATTAAAAAAACTTTAAAAACAATTGAATTTGAAAATGAAAAAACTTAATTTTAAATTAAACAAGTAAAAACATTATATTCGACCGGGTCGAATCTTAAATACCCTCCAAATATTTAGTAAGTGAATTTAAAATGTTTAACTTGGTGGGACAGAGTTCCTTTATATAATATCGTACGTCAACGCCCACTAAACGGGGCGGGGTTCAAAACTAGATAATATCATGTTTTTCACAGACGAACGTATGGGCATTGCTAGGCCGTCTTAAACTTCATCACTAATCAAGAATGTACATATTTACTTTATAGGGTCAAATTTTCTTTGGAGGGTATAAAAACTGTATTTTGGCGGGGTCGCTCTGGCAAGGGCTGTGGGGAAACATTTCACCTTTGTCATAAAACTCTAAAAATAAATGCTTGGGATAATTATATACAAAATAAAATTTTTTATTTTTTTTTTTTATCTTGGACCAGCACTCAGGGGATGACCCCTATATATGCAATGCATTGCGCCGGAACTGAAAACGAGGGGATAGTGTTGAGGGGACAGACAGATTAGAAAAGATGAGAGGATAAACATTTTTTTATAGCTTTTTCAACCTTTTTTACTTCGCCGGCTAATTTTTGCTACAGGGCCGACGAAGCTGGGTGCTGTTACTCTGCTTTTAGTACATGATAGTGTCAGTCGCTGCCAATTATGTTCAGTGACCAGTGACTATGCCTTCATCCTTGAAAACAGGCTGACAACAACTAACACAACCACGCACTAATGCTGATCAGAAGAATTCAACACAATATTTCATGACTCAGCGCGGACTCGAACTCACGACCCTCCGCTTCATAGTCTCGTGTTCTACTTCTTCAGCCAACAAATATTTCTTAACTTTCCTACATTTAGTATAAAATCATTTAAATCCTATATTTAGAAAAAATTGTTCGATTAATTACCAATTAATCAAACAATTTATTTGCTAATCGAAAATCATAATTTTAAATCATTCGAAGAAGAGTTTTACTTTTATGCGATCGATTAACCAAATTATTCTTGATTGAATGACAACTCTAGCATTCATGTCTATTTTTATTACACTTTAATTAGATTTTGTCTCTTCTGGTTTATAACTTTTTTATTTATACGATTATTATATATATTTTTTAAATACAGTATATTATTGGGGAATGTTTTGCAATTAGCTTTGAAAAATGATATCCTGTAAGTGACGTCCATTTTCTGCTTCGCACATACGTGCTCTTTTTAGCATATTTTCCTTAACTTTCCGCAAAATTTCGGGTTTAATGACCATAATTTCATTTCGAATCTTGGTTTTTAGTTAGAATATGGTTCTTAGTTTATTAACGTACAATCTTTCTTTCAAATATCCCCAAACTGTCAGGAGCTGTTAAATCTGGTGCATGTGGGGGCTAGTTAAAATCACTTGTACGATAATTCTGCTGTGCCAACACATTAGACTGTTGGTTTGAAAAATAAAATTCAATTATTTTTGTACGTTCTTCGATCGTGTAATGATTCATAATTAATTTCCCAAGTCTGCTTCACAAAATGCTAAAAACAAAAATCAAAGAAAGAATAGTAATTAAACAAGTTATAAAGATTTCAAACCATATTGCTCATTCTGCGCCACCCTGTATAATCAACAACCTGGAAGTTATTTGTACTTTTTGCAACTAATATATTTGAATTTATAAAAAAATATTTTTATTTACAAAAAATACTTTTATTTTTTACTTTTGATTTTTTTATTAATAAAAATTTTTTTTATTAATAAAAAATATTTTTGTTAATAAAAAATATTTTTGTTAATAAAAAATATTTTTATTTATAAAAACTATGAATTTCTCGAACTTATTAATTTTATTATTAAGATAACATGTTTTATTTGGACTCAAGTTCATATCTGCAAATTAGTTGTTTAGTAATTTTTATTAAATTCAATTTTATTAAAAGTGGAATATTTAGAATATTTTTATAATCATCATTTCAATGCCGCTGGAACATGTCATGAGTGCTCTTTATTCAACCTTTTCCACTTTTCACGGTGGCTCTAGTCTTTAGGAATATCAACTATTTAACTAATGCTTCTAACAAAATGAGAAATTAAAGTTAACTTAGTTTTGGTTAACACGAAATTTTCCAACCCGCATGACTATTATTCCAAATATTCAATTTTTTTTTCTTTCTGGAGCCATCGGCTGCTGAGCTCAAAAGCTTTATATTATTTATGTACATGCAATAGAAATTTTACTTTACTTAACAATTAGTGTTAGTTGTTGCCAGCCTGTTTCAATGATGAAGGCATAGTCATTGGTCACTGAACATAATTGGCAACGACTGACACTATCATGTACTAAAAGCAGAGTAACAGCACCCTCCCTCGTCGACCCTGTAGCAAAAAATATCCGGCATAGTAAAAAAAAGGTTGAAAGGTTCCTAATCTGTCCCCTCATACTTAAATCGTTCATAATTTTCCTGCCAATCTTTGTTTTTTTTTTTGTTAATTAAAATAAAACAAAGTTGTTTGTTTCGAATTTTTTTATTGCTATTGTAAATTCAAAGGAATACGTGATGGCACGACACACAAAAGTACGCATGAGTACTGATGATGAAAGTGTAGCGGCTTTTGAAAACAGCTGTTCTGCTCTGTTATGTAAGTTGGCTAACTAAAACGGGTGTTGACTTTTCTTTGTGCCTTGCAATTGAATTTCAAACACATTTCCGGTTAATTAATCTATCAGTCTTAAAAGGAAATAAATTTGAGTTAAAAGTAAAAATTTAGTAATCGATTTACTGGCAAATGCCAAGCATGTGCTGTTTCCGTGTATACAATGCCCTGATATTGGAAATAAATATTTGAATTGGCGAGATTTTTCTATAGAGTTGCTAAAAAATAATAAAACTTCCAACGTTGATGTTATTCAACATGGAGAAATTACAAGTGAAGAAAGCAATAAAAAAGTAATGGAAGTTTTTCATGAGTTTTTGTTGGCCCATTAAGAACGGTAATTTTTCTTTTACTATTCATATAATGAGCGATTTTCGCGAACTAAATAATTTCGTTAAATTTTAATATAATTATGGGAGAATTGCTAAATAATTCAACTTTCCTGTAGTTATTTTGTTCGCCTATTTCCATACAATTGTAGGTCATATTGCTGTTAAAATTAAACTGAAACAAAAGACTGAATCTCCACCATTTATATTATTCCCAACAATTTTCTAATATTGTTTACGCCGTTAAACCTAACTATTTGTTCGAAATCCGCAGTATCTTCAGCTGGCTTGTAAATGTTATTGAGAGAAAACAACAACTGAACAGAAATTTCTTAAATAAACGTGTATTAAAATTTAATACAAAGAACCTTCATTAATTACGTGCAAGTTTCTTTTATGCTTTTAATTTTGCATCTTCTCCTCACAAACTATTAAGTCATGCATACAAACACAACGTACAAATAAACATTTCGTATCATTTAGCTCTTATAAATGGATACAAGGAAAAATATATGCACGGCAAGAACAAACAAGAACAAAAGGACAAAAACACATAGACATACAGCTATTTAAATGAAAAAATGCAAAATTTTATTAATAAAAAAATATATATAAAAAGTAATTTAAGCCTTGATAATAAAAATAATATCAAACAAGAAGAAGAAGAAGAAAATCAACGGCAAACAATAATAATGAAAAACGTCTCTGTATTAACAGAAGCAAAAACAATGCCGACAAAGCGGAAACACCACCCACCCACCTGAATGTATTCAAGTTTAAAGAGAACAATAAAATGGCTGCAGTACAACATTTAATCTATTTTAGTACAATTCCTCGAAATCGTGGTAATAGCATTCCCAGAAATATTCTAAGCAGATCGATTGGACTTTTTTAATAAACTTTGAACAATACAATTTATATTTCTGTGAACAGTGTTAAGACGGAAAATGTTCAGTTCATTAATCATAAGTTAGAGAGCTTAAAATAAATAAAGTTTGTAAATTTCAGTGGTACTGACGTTCTATTGATTGCGAAAATTAAATTTTGTTAAATTTTATCAAATATAGTAACCAAGTATAGTAACTTAGGACTTGGGACTTAATTTACAAGATAAATTTTTTGTTATAGCAAACTTGGACACTCAGAACGCAAGTCTCTGTATCAATACACTCTTAATGTTCTCAACCAATATGGAACTCATCTTTAATGTAAACTAAATTATTCATTTTTCGGTTTCAGACGTAAAGTTTAATAAAATACACAATAACACTTCAGTGGGGTTACTCTGTAATGCTATGCGAAAGGAATTGCCTTCGCATTTCAATGTAAATAGCATGTGTTCAGTTTTCATCTAAAAGTGCTCAAGCACCCACACATTGGAGTTAAATGTTGTGTGGGTTGTACCTCATATATAGGGGAGGTGTAAGTCCTCATAGACATAGACCGACCGAAATGTTGAAAATGCCATGTGATCGTCTAATTCCGCAACAGTTTTATTAATGCCTAAACCAGCGCATTTGCAACGATATTTAACCATCTTTACGCATTCCTCGATTACCAAACGATTCATATGCGTAAATTGTAAAAAATTCACTAAGTAAATAATGCTTTATATGACATACGTTGGCTTAAAAATGTATTTATTTTTGGCAGTGACTTTGTGAGGGGTCAAGGGTAGTCTAAAGTTTCTAGGGATATATGAAATTGTGAAACTGATAACCGAAAACATTCTAAACTTTGATGCAGTAAAAATACAACACATCATTGAGTGACACTTTTTATAATGAGTTGCACTTTTTATAATGAGTTGCACTTTTTATAATGATTTGCACTTTTTATAATGAGTTGCACTTTTTATAATGATTTGCACTTTTTATAATGACCTGCACTTTTCATAATGACTTGCAGTTTTCATAGTGACTTTTATAATGACTTGCACTTTTTATAATCTCTTGCACTTTTTATAATCTCTTGCACTTTTCATACTGACTTGCAAATTTTATGATGACTTGCACTCTTTATAATGACTTTCACTTTTCATAATGACTTTTATAATGACTGCAGGTTTTATAATGACTTGCACTTTTTATAAAGACTTTCACTTTCTATTATGACTTGCACTTTTTATAATGACTTGCACTTTTCATAATGACTTGCACTTTTTATAATGACTTGCACTTTTCATAATGAGTTTCGCTTTTTATAATGACTTGCATTTTCCATTATGACTTGTACTCTTTATAATGACTTGCAGTTTTCTTACTTGCTTTTATAATGACTTGCACTTTTCATACTTGCTTTTATAATGACTTGCACTTTTTATAATGACTTGCACTTTCTATTATGACTTGCACTTTTTATAATGACTTGCACTTTCTATGATGACTTGCACTTTTTATAATGACTTGCACTTTCTATGATGACTTGCACTTTTTATAATGACTTGCACTTTCTATGATGACCTGCACTTTTTATAATGACTTGCACTTTCTATGATGACTTGCACTTTTTATAATGACTTGCACTTTTCATAATGTCTTTTACTTTTTATAATGACTTGCACTTTTTATGATGAATAGCACTTTTTATAGGAACTTGCACTTTTCATAATGGCTTATATAATGACTTGCTCTTTTTATAATGACTTGCACTTTCTATGATGAGTTGCACTTTTCATAATGTCTTGCACTTTTTAATGTGATTTAAATAAATACTTACACTTTTCATAATGACTTGCATTTTTCATAATGACTTGCACTTTTTGTAATGACTTACACTTTTTATAATGACTTCCACTTCTCATAATGACTTGCACTTTTTTCCTTACTGAGAGTACCTATTTCAAAAATATATATTAGGAAATTTTTCCATTACACATATGTATGACCGCAATTTCAACGTCCAAGTACAAATCTGCATTTTAGAATATTTGTTATGAGGCATATTTTGTGAACGACCAAATTGTATTTAGTAGCATTTCTGCTGGTGTTTTGGATTTGTCTTCATATTTATAATGTTCCTTCCCAAAATTATTTGAATATTTTTCTCGGAATAATAACTAAATTTTAATACATTTTGATTTCAAAAACAAATTTTTATTTTAATTTTTTTGTATTCCTATTTCTACTTTTGCTCATCAGTCATATTTTCTTAGACTCAAACCTGCCACTACATTTTGCATGTCAAACTAAACCTAAAACCATCAGAAACTCGAAACTTTTAATTAAAATCCGCTTTGTGCGGTGTTAGCGTTAGAGTAACACGTACAAATTTGTTCCTTTATAAAAACTGACGTTCATCAAACTCCGTATAAATTATGAAGAAATGGTTTGTGTGAACGAATGTTAATATCATTCTGAATTCTTATATCGGCAATGAATTTATGATTCCATACATTGTGCAATTTAATGTCGCATTAGTTAAGATGCTGTAGAATGCACACTTATCTGCCTCACTTGTTTATGCATTTATCTGTAAATTTATATTGTTTAATACAGCTTCCGCTCCTTAAAAGGGGACATTAAAATTTCATTAGCATGTAATGTTAATTAATTCCATCCCGTTCATTATACTCGTAATACTCGTACGCAATTTATTTAATGTTAATTTTTAGTTATTACAATGACTTGGCTCTTCCATCTCATGTTTACTGCCGTCTCACATCTTCCATTTTCCATCATAATAATATTAAAGACTTTTGTTTTCATCAAGTCATTCTCATGGCTGATTGTGCGATGACAGTGACGTGTGGTGATGCTGGCAATGGCGGCAGGATTGTCGTTTTTACTTTAGCTGCTTTTGTTGGCGCTGTTCATTATTTCTTTTTCCTCCTTTTATATTTTTGTTTTTTTTTTGTGTAATACACAATATCCGTATTAAATAACTTCATAAAATAGGCAGCAGTTTGTTGTGATTTTTATTAATTTTCTTCCTCACTTCTTGCGTTGCGAGTATGTTTTATCTTTCACTTAACGCTGATGTTGTTGTTATTGTTGTTGTATTTTATACTTGTACTGTTTGAGTCGTACTGAAATGTTTATAAAGACACAATTTCTTGGCTTATTATAAAATATTATCGTTACCTTATCGTTAGTGTTTACTGCTGTTCGTAATATATCCAATATTATAAAAATTATTTTTCCTCTCTGATATCTCCATACGAGGAGTACACATTCCTTCTGAGTAAGAATTATACGATAGCAAAGGAAAAAATAAATATATACTTTTTCTTAATTTTTATTTCCAAAGGCGTGTTTAGATATACGTTTATGTAGATATGAGACATTTTATTAAGAGATTTTCTATTGTTTATAGCTAATGAAGATTTCTTTGTATACGCACACATAAAGCGAAATATAGAAGATTCTGTTTTAAGAAATTTCGTAGATATTAAATTTGTTTTAAAATACTTTTTTCCTGTTAGAAAATTTTCAAAGAGCTTTAACTATAGTGGAATTTTAAAAAGTGCAGTTTTGTTGCAGAAATATGCTAGTATATATATTTGTGTTTAAGATTTTCTCCTAAAATGTGTAACTACTGAAGAGTTCTCAAATTTGATGGTTGAAAATAAATTAAGGAGCTGATATTAAAGGCAATCAACTGATAATTAATAGCTTAAATTAAGCAACAACAAATAAATTTATTATTAACAAATATTTTTGCTAATTCTAAACAGGGGCCAAATTACCGCATTCGATATCGATCGAAATTTCTATACAATTTAAATACAAAGTTTGATCGATATCGAATGCCATAATTTGCCCCCAGTTCAGAGAAAATTCTCTTTTTCACACAAGTACACTAACAATAATAAAAATACGTAAAAAGTATAAAGATTATATATTTTTATTGATTATTTTAATTATTTGCCATTTTCTTTAGCAAAAGATATTATTGAATAAAATGTTCCCATTCATTTAAAATTATGAAGTTTTTTATTCAGCTTTAGGTCACTTTTTTATAAAAAAATGTAAATTCATTATTATCCGATATTTCGATATCCCCTCGATATCGTCTTCAGGGCAATAATTATAATTAGGATTAATATAACAATATTTTTTTAAAAAATGCTATAACAGAAAAATTATTTTTGTATCTTTTTTATATAAAAATTAAATAAATTATATGAAAAGAATTCAAAATAATGTTTTTCCTTCCTATCTTATTTTGAATTTTTCAAAAATAATAAGGAAATTAATTCAATAGTTTATAATATTCAATATATTAATTTGGAATCACTCCATAATCTATTTTCTAAACCTATTCTTATAAATTAAATGTCTATAAATATCGGATAATAATAAATTTAAATTTCTTTCAGAAAAAAGTGACATAAAGCTTCATAAAAAAATAGATAGTTAAAATCTAAAAAAGGCAAAGAATCAGCAATCAAAGAATTTATTTTAATTAATGTCTCAATGAAATACCAAAAATTCTAAATAGATTCTACAGCCATATAGACAGACGTACTTAAGCAGCTACAAATAAAACAATTTTTTTATTTAAATTAAGAATATCACAAATGGAGGACTGTGAAGTTACTAAGAATGATGTTTTACAATTTGACAAACAAATTTAGTAGATATTTGCAAACTTTGTAGTATTCGCGATATAGAAAAAATTAACTGTCTATTTCACAATATTTACAACCAAAACTAAATTTTATAAATTGTTTTTGTTTCAAATGTATTTATACGAAAGAAAGAACTATATCGACATTGCAAAAGAGGCAGTAATTTTAAACTCTCATTCCCAGTTTAAATAAATTTTATGCCAAATGTTTCCTATTGTCGTAACAGACGACGACATATTCTTCGTTTTTAACAATTCTGCTATTTTTCATAAGTTTTAAAACTATTTCCATTATTCGCGATTTTTTCGAGTTCTTTACTGTCAAAACTATATTTATCTAGTTTCCTTTTGGGATATATCAAAAATGATTTCCGCAAGATGTTTTAAAGGTGCCATAATTCTGTACATAAATAAACATGTTATTTGAGAAAATAATAGAGCAATAAAAATTTATAGCGACATTTTTATAAAAATAAAATACAGATTTTTATTATTTAAGTACAGATTTTGCATGATTTTAAAATTGTTATTACCCTATAACCTTATACACTCAGGCCTCGTTTTATGCCATAGATGCGTTCCAAAAAAAATCGCATAAATCAAATTCGCATAAAACGATACTCTGGCTTCATATAAAAACTAATGATTCGTTCCAAAACTCTGAAAAATCGCGTAAATTCAAATTTTAGTTAAAACATCAAAACAAAATCGCATAAAAAAATAAACAAAAATATATTTGTATATTTTAAAGAACGCTGATGAGATGGCGTAGCGGCCTCGAAATCAGTACTGATCCGTTCTGCTGGTTTAATGACTATGAAAAATATTCTTAATACCCCACTCTCAAAAATAATAAATACAATGTAATCACGTTCATTTATTAAAAGAAAAAATAATTTGCAGTTTCGCAGATTTGAATTTATAGCCTGCTGAGAAAATTAACATCCTGTTATATAATTTACATAAATAAAAGTTCACTATTAAAATAGAAATTCATACATAATTTAAAAATATATTTATTTTACAAAATGAAATTTATTTGTTGGGTGGTTAAGCAATGTCTATATGCATTTCATTGGTGCTTTACCAAATCGTCAGTAGACTTTAAGCACAGTTTTAAAGAGTTCCAAACCTCTTATCTTATGTAAAAACTTTTAAAACCCATTTGAGAAATCACAAATGAAAATGATTTTCAAAAATCACACCAGCATAAGCATAGTGGGCTATGAAACTCATATAAACAAAACCCAACAAATAAATAATATTCGATATGAATCTAATATTCGATTTGATTTTTGAAAAACATTGCTGCGTGATTAAAAAAACACCAGCTAATAACAAGGGAAATCCCCAGTTTGTTCTTTCAATAATAACACACACACAACACTTATACGTACCTATCGTCTACACAAAATAAAACAAACTGTAACAGTGTTGTCAGATAATTTTTTTTCTTCCCCCAAAAAAATTTTGAAACCCCCTAGATTCCACACTTTTTCTTAAAAAACCCCCTAAAGCAGAAAAGTTTAAGTAGTAACTTGGTTTTATCATTCTTATTTCTATTAAATATGAATTGAGGTACTATCATTCTTACGCGAAAAGCACGAAAACACCCAAATTTTTATTTTATTTTTTTATTAAAAGCCCCCAAAAAAATATATCTGCAATCTTTCTTTCTTTTGTAAGAGACGGCTTGAGGAAGTTCGTTACGGGTACATGTACTTCTTTTGCTTGGGATGCAAATCCAATATGTTTTTTCGTATTTTGGTGTGCAATAAGGTCTCCTGTTAGCCACCATAATGCTTCTACAATATTTGCATAAAGCTTTGTAGTTGTCTCCCTGGACAGGGGCTAACCAATCTGAAATTTAATTTTGCATTTATTGTGTTTAAAATTTTATTTAAAAATACAATACCTTTAAACTGCTGATCTGCTTCCCACTCCTTTTATATTTTTGTTTATATATGTTATCCTTTTTTGGCATATTGGTAATAAATTGTAAAGATGATCAACTTTTTAAAATTTATATATTGCAGTTCAAGGAAATTCAACAAAATTGATTTAACGAGAAAAATGTTTTAATGTTTGTATTTGCGTGATTACTTTCTAAATCGCGATTTCGATACAATATCTTCGACATGCTCAGTTGTTAAATTATGTACTATTATGTACCAAACTATAAATTCGAAAATTCCCTAAAAATCCCCCAAATAAAATTTTCTTACCCCCAAATTTCCCCCTAAAGAATATTAACCCCTAAATCTGCCCCTAAATAGAAAAAAACCCCTAAATCTAGGGGGAAACCCCCTAATCTGACAACACTGAACTGTAACGACTATATAAGTGATGCCAACTTGGCTTTATTTAAACACGATAAAAAAGCCTAAAAACATCTAAAATTTCAAAACCTGTTCAAATTCGAAAAAAAATCGTTCATTTAAAAATCGCGTAAATTCGAATCCGCATAAAATGAGACCCGAGTGTACAACCTTATTTTTACCCTCCTATTATATACATATGTATTAGAAACTATATACGTCATTATATTAACAATATTTATTTTTCTTTTCAGGTAAGCATAACGGCTTCTTTATAATAATAACAATAAGTGTACAGTAAGTAAGACACATAATATAATATTAGAATTTTAGAAAAGCATTCTTCCAAAAATAGAATTATCATCCACGTCATAGAATCCCATTAAATCAGGAACCGAAATAGATTTCGTATTTTGATTACTTTCCGAACAAGAGTTTTGTCCGGACAAAATTTATTCTACTGAGAGTTTTCTGCAGCACGATTCACTCATTTCGATAAATTTGTCCGGAAAATCAAAGTTGCCATTCATATTAAAAATGAGTTTTGCAAAATGGTAGTACTGCAGCCATTTTTTTATGTTTTGCTTTGTTTTCTTGATATTTTAGATATTTGGATATTACATATTTTAAATTATTTTTCAAAAATTTGTGATAATAATAATAAACGAGAAAAGTAAATTGCTTTACCTTATGACCATTGAATTGCATAAAGCATTGTTATTAGCAAAATACATATAAAAAAATAAACAAATAGATAGTATTAGTTCTCAAAATTTATTTTTTTTAGTCTCACACACAATTTAATATATCAAACACAAAATGACACCTCAAGTTTATGTGAAAAAGTTTAACGTATTGGCAACACAGTTCAATTTTGTCCGGACAAAATATAAAATTAAACCAATTCAAGCTGAGAGTTGTTCGTAAAAAATATTTTCTCTCTCTCAAGAAGAGAGACGTCAAACTACATATAAAAAAAATTTTTCCGGACAAAAATTTTGTTCGGACAACATGCGTGAATCCGCCTTTAGAAAACAAGAATGTAAACAGTTTTGCTTAGAAATATATTTGTTTTAATTTCATTGGCTAATTCCGCTCATGTCTTTCGTTTATCGTTTTCTGAGAAACCAAAATACTGAACCAATTCCTTTTCCCAAGGGAATTGAACTCTGTAAATTGGTTGCATATTTTCGAACACGGTTTTAAAGATTAGAAAACGAAGTTCCGTCTATACCATCATGTGGTCATATATTTCTGTTTGTTCATAAATTCAAATAATAACATCACCGAGACCGTTAATAAATAAAACAAGTAAAAATGTTATATTCAACTGGTTCGAATCTTAAATTTCCCTCCAAATATGTAAATAAAAACTACCTGCTGTATTCACAAAAATTAATATGTAGTTCAAGTGCGCTTTAAAGTACAAATTTCATAGAAAATTTGTTTTAAAGTATTGATCAAGTCTACCTAATTTTTTTGTGAATACTGTCGTATATCTTTAGTTTCGTTTATATTAAAGCGAACGAAGATAAATTAAAAATATTTAAACTTCTGATTTAGAGTTCCTTTAAGACATTTCGATGCCCAATTTTAAAACTCTATTTTGTCAAATTTACTCCGGCAAGGGTCGCGTGGGGGACACTTCACCATTGTCGTAAAAACTTAAAAAGTAAATTTTTGGGGTTCTTAAGTGTTAGGAAAAAATTATTATTTAAGGTGCAAAGGAGGATGGAGGGGTAGGACAAGGGAAGAAGATTTTATCTTTGCCGTAAAAGCTTAAAGATTTATTTTTTACGGAATTTATGTTTAAGGAATACAATTTGTTAAATATTTACACCATTTTTTCATGTAAATGTATTTACTTTTACTTAAACGACCACAAAAGGGCGAGGGGTTCATTTGACATAAAAATATATAATTTGCTTAACAAAATTGCAAAAAAAAACAACTTTAAAAATTATGTTGTTTTTTAGAAGTTGGTTTAATTCTTTTTAGAGGAACTTCTTCCCTCTAGACCGATTCAGCCGATCAACTACCTGTGCTATGCTTTAATCTCCACTTAATTTCAAGGGTCTGGTCTGGTGATGGACAGACGGGTGTGAATAGATCGTCTTAGATTTCATCACTGATAAAGAATATATATACTTTATGCAGTATTAGAGTGATATTTCGCTGTGTTACACACGGTATGACAAAGTGAATATATCCTCCCATTCTTTTTTGGAGGGTATAAAATGCCTTATAAATAAGTTTTGCATCATATATTTTTAATAAAAAAAATCAAACACTATTTAATTCCATATCATATATTAATATAAAGTAAAATTGTAACTATAATTAATAATTAAAAAATTTAATATTACTGCCTATTTAGCAACATTGAAACATGTCTTTCTTTCGTTCAAACAACTTTCAAACAAAAACAATTTATAAAATTTAGTTTTTGTTTTAAATATATTTGCACGAAAGACAAAATTCATTCGATGTTGTGAAATAGGCAGTTAGTATTTTTACAGTGACTCGCTAGACTAGTGTGCAGTGTGCTAACGTATCAGCACAGAGAATGTGGGTTCGTTTCCCACTTTAGACTCAAGTAAATTTCATTACGATTGAGAATCTCCATTAATATCTTGTCGTAAAAAAAAAACTTTATAATATGATATAATTTGCAACAAAATAAAAGCAACACCAACCTTCGTTAATGTCACCATCCGAAAGGATGTACTCTAACACTTCTATTTCATCTTCCGTAACCACTGCTTTCGCTTGCATAAATAGCAGGTATGCAATTATAGTTTTCATTGCCCAAATATGTCGCTATAACCTTCCTCACTGTCACTTATGTCATTGAAATGATCTTCTATATGTCACACTAATAACTTTTTTTTTTTTGCCACTTTCCCAAAAGACATCTGCAATATTAAATACGACGTGGGGTCCGTCATGTGTAAAATTTAATATTGAATTTAATATAAAACTGGACTACCTAAAGCGAAAAAAAAATTGTTCCCGATGTTGTTAAAGAAAAACTCATTTTTGGGACCTAAAGTCCCCCACTTCATACTGTAAGGGCCATTATTACAACTTAAAGTTAGTTAAAAGTAAGATTTTATCAGACGTATAAAAAGCTTTCCATTATTGCAAATTGGATTTAACTTACCAGGTAGGATAAACTTACCTGTAACTTATCGCTCACTTTAGGTTAAAGTAAAATTTTGCAAATGATAAAGTTTTTATACGTCCGATAAAATCCTACTTTTAACTAACTTTAAGTTGTAATAATGGCTCTAAGAAATAATTCAAATCAGTATTGATTGTTAATAAGTAAAGAAATGGTTTTATGGTGCAGCAAAAAATTATTTTTTGTCTCTCCTTTAAATAAAACTATGTGGACTATATGAATTTCAATGCGCTAAACTCAAATCCGTTTTCGGTTTTTTCCACTAGGACGGGATTTTTTTTTATAGGCGTGGCAAAATTTTTCCCCTAAATTAGTCGGGTAGGGGGACATATTTCACCCTAACTCGAGAAAATGTCATCCGATTTTCAAAAGTAAAACACCAAAAGATGTGTAACATCTTTATCTTATCGTTTATTCAGATATTAATGGAAAAAAATTTTTTTTGTGCAAAATTTTTAATTTTTCTTAGTATAAAAAATTTAATTTAAAAAAAAAATAAAGCAAATATTCAACATTTTGCACATTTTTCTGAAAGCTACTTATCTTAAAAATAAAATAAGCTATAAACAATAAAAATCGGTTAAAAAATATGGATTTTATTGTATATTTATCGCAGATACCCAATGGGACATGTAATCCTTCGAAAGGCACTCTTTATTTTTTTGTAGGATAATTAACACAAACCTTTGCTGGCCGACAACATTTTAACTATTATTAAATATTTTTAAGGCTGCCACATTATTTAATTAAACAGCTTCCCCTTCTAGTTGTATAATAATCCGGCATCACCATCTCATTCCAAAACTCGTACGACTTCTCTAATGTTCAAAGTATTTAAACTAAATTAAATATTAAGAAACCAAAGCAACAAAAGCAAACAAATGAAACGAAATGATAAAGCAAGAATTGAATAATTTAAAATAGTGAAAATATTCAAAGCAAATTCACAGCGTACAAACTAACTCAATGATTCGCACACAGTGCCATACATTTCAAACGTTGGCAACTATTAAAAGAAACCACACAACAAAATTAAAATGCTAGAACTCCTGCAAGGCAAAAACTACGAGAAGGAGGAAACAAAAAATAAAGGAAGAGAAACACAATACATTTTATATGCACATAGACAAACATACTCGTACATATTTATGTTTTACTATGAGCGAGCGAGCGAGCACATTGAGCACACAAAATACAAACAGCAAAACTAAATATTATTAGCCATAATTTATGGATTTTTATTATGATTTCAAAAGATTTATGCAACCAGCTTTTGTGTAGGTACAATAATGTTAAATGAACGACCATAATAAATTTCATAACATTTTATTTCATTTAATTGAATTTAATTTATACATATTTCTTAGAGAATTTTTATTAATATTTTTTCATTAACTAAGTTTCCAATTAAATTTAAAGAAATGTATCATCAATTATAAAGTACATACTTTGTAAATAATAATAATAAATGTTGGCCTATCGCATATTTATTGATTTGTCTGCAACGAAATATATCATTTCACGTAATTGCCAAATCGCAAGGTTGCACAAATATTTCTTTTAACAACACATCAATCTTTTTATAGAACACCTAATAAAATATTTTTATTTTTAGCTTGTTTTTAAATTCTTTTTCGATGTACGTAGACGTGTAGCTTTTTGCCACCTTATGTATGTTTTTTTTAACACATTTCTAGCACAGAATATTTCAAATCACCGTGCAGCGTGTATTTTAAAGGTCAATAATGCCAAAAGAACTATGAAATTTTACCTGTGTGAAGTTAAATTTCGAAATATAAAACCCTAGACACAAACCAATTACGTTAACAGAGCTCTGTTAGCATGTTAACATAGCTCTGTTAAGCATGAAAATTCTGAGTGTTTGTATTCCAAATGGAATACTGGGCACATTTCTGGACCAACCTCGAAAAAAATTAACGGAACAGACAACCATGTCCTTAGCTTTCATTACGTACTAATACTTTGGTATAAATATGCCGATAAGCTATGATTTTTCGTATACAAAAATGATCAAATTCTAGACAGGATAAGTCAGGATCCTGGAAAAATGGTGACATGTGGGCGACTAGAGTTTGTTTTGTTTTGTAGCTCTTGTGGTCCTTTATCACCTCCAATGGCCATAACCCTTAACAGTTGGATTTTTAATGGAGAAATATGGATTTTAGTGAAATTTCATATATGGAATTTCTGTAGAGGATGAATTTCTAGAAAACGGTGACATGTGGGCGACTAGAGTTTGTTTTGTTTTGTAGCTCTTGTGGTCCTCTATCACCTCCAATGGCCATAACCCTTAACAGTTGGATTTTTAATGGAGAAATATGGATTTTAGTGAAATTTCATATATGGAATTTCTGTAGAGGATGAATTTCTAGAAAACGGTGACATGTGGGCGACTAGAGTTTGTTTTGTTTTGTAGCTCTTGTGGTCCTCTATGACGTCCAATGGCCATAACCCTTAACAGTTGGATTTTTAATGGAGAAATATGGATTTTAGTGAAACTTCATATATGGAATTTCTGTAGAGGATGACTTTCTAAAAAACGGTGACATGTGGGCGACTAGAGTTTGTTTTGTTTTGTAGCTCTTGTGGTCCTCTATCACCTCCAATGGCCATAACCCTTAACAGTTGGAGTTTTAATGGAGAGATATGGATTTTAGTGAAATTCCATACTTGGAATTTCTTTAAAGGATGAATTTCTAGAAAACGGTGACATGTGGGCGACTAGAGTTTGTTTTGTTTTGTAGCTCTTGTGGTCCTCTACCACCTCCAATGGCCATACCCTATAAGAGTTGGATTTTTAATAGAGAAACATGGATTTTGGTGAAATTTCATACTTGAAATTTCTTTAGAGGATGAATTTCTAGAAAACGGTGACATGTGGGCGACTAGAGTTTGTTTTGTTTTATAGCTCTTGTGGTCCTCTATCACCTCCAATGGCCATAACCCTTAACAGTTGCAGTTTTAATGGAGAGATATGGATTTTAGTGAAATTTCATACTTGGAATTTCTTTAGAGGATGAATTTCTGGAAAACGGTGACATGTGGGCGACTAGAGTTTGTTTTGTTTTGTAGCTCTTGTGGTCCTCTATCACCTCCAATGGTCATGACCCTTAACAGTTGGATTTTTAATGGAGAAATATGGATTTTAGTGACATTTCTTATATACAATTTCTCTAGAGGATGAATTTCTGGAAAACTGTGACATGTGGGCGACTAGAGTTTGTTTTGTTTTGTAGCTCTTGTGGTCCTCTACCACCTCCAATGGCCATACCCTATAAGAGTTGGATTTTTAATAGAGAAACATGGATTTTGGTGAAATTTCATACTTGAAATTTCTTTAGAGGATGAATTTCTAGAAAACGGTGACATGTGGGCGACTAGAGTTTGTTTTGTTTTATAGCTCTTGTGGTCCTCTATCACCTCCAATGGCCATAACCCTTAACAGTTGGATTTTTATTAGAGAAAAATGGATTTTAGTGACATTTCTTATATAAAATTTCTCTAGAGGAAGAATTTCTAGAAAACGGCGACATGTGGGCGACTAGAGTTTGTTTTGTTTTGTAGCTCTTGTGGTCCTCTATCACCTCCAATGGCCATAACCCTTAACAGTTGGAGTTTTAATGGAGAGATATGGATTTTAGTGAAATTCCATACTTGGAATTTCTTTAGAGGATGAATTTCTAGAAAACGGTGACATGTGGGCGACTAGAGTTTGTTTTGTTTTATAGCTCTTGTGGTCCTCTATCACCTCCAATGGCCATAACCCTTAACAGTTGGAGTTTTAATGGAGAAATATGGATTTTAGTGAAATTTCATATATGGAATTTCTGTAGAGGATGAATTTCTAGAAAACGGTGACATGTGGGCGACTAGAGTTTGTTTTGTTTTGTAGCTCTTGTGGTCCTCTATCACCTCCAATGGCCATAACCCTTAACAGTTGGAGTTTTAATGGAGAAATATGGATTTTAGTGAAATTTCATATATGGAATTTCTGTAGAGGATGAATTTCTAGAAAACGATGACATGTGGGCGACTAGAGTTTGTTTTGTTTTGTAGCAACTGTTAAGGGTTATGGCCATTGGAGGTGATAGAGGACCACAAGAGCTACAAAACAAAACAAACTCTGGTCGCCCACATGTCACCGTTTTCCAGAAATTCATCCTCTAAAGAATTTCCAAACATGAAATTTCACTAAAAATCCATATTTCTCCATTAAAACTCCAACTGTTAAGGGTTATGGCCATTGGAGGTGATAGAGGACCACAAGAGCTACAAAACAAAACAAACTCTAGTCGCCCACATGTCACCGTTTTCTAGAAATTCATCCTCTACAGAAATTCCATATATGAAATTTCACTAAAATCCATATTTCTCCATTAAAACTCCAACTGTTAAGGGTTATGGCCATTGGAGGTGATAGAGGACCACAAGAGCTACAAAACAAAACAAACTCTAGTCGCCCACATGTCACCGTTTTCTAGAAATTCATCCTCTACAGAAATTCCATATATGAAATTTCACTAAAATCCATATTTCTCCATTAAAACTCCAACTGTTAAGGGTTATGGCCATTGGAGGTGATAGAGGACCACAAGAGCTACAAAACAAAACAAACTCTAGTCGCCCACATGTCACCGTTTTCTAGAAATTCATCCTCTACAGAAATTCCATATATGAAATTTCACTAAAATCCATATTTCTCCATTAAAACTCCAACTGTTAAGGGTTATGGCCATTGGAGGTGATAGAGGACCACAAGAGCTACAAAACAAAACAAACTCTAGTCGCCCACATGTCACCGTTTTCTAGAAATTCATCCTCTACAGAAATTCCATATATGAAATTTCACTAAAATCCATATTTCTCCATTAAAACTCCAACTGTTAAGGGTTATGGCCATTGGAGGTGATAGAGGACCACAAGAGCTACAAAAGAAAACAAACTCTAGTCGCCCACATGTCACCGTTTTCTAGAAATTCATCCTCTAAAGAATTTCCATACATGAAATTTCACTAAAAATCCATATTTCTCCATTAAAACTCCAACTCTGAAGGGTTATGGCCATTGGAGGTGATAGAGGACCACAAGAGCTACAAAAGAAAACAAACTCTAGTCGCCCACATGTCACCGTTTTCTAGAAATTTATCCTCTACAGAAATTCCATATATGAAATTTCACTAAAAATCCATATTTCTCCATTAAAACTCCAACTGTTAAGGGTTATGGCCATTGGAGGTGATAGAGGACCACAAGAGCTACAAAACAAAACAAACTCTAGTCGCCCACATGTCACCGTTTTCTAGAAATTCATCCTCTACAGAAATTCCATATATGAAATTTCACTAAAAATCCATATTTCTCCATTAAAACTCCAACTCTGAAGGGTTATGGCCATTGGAGGTGATAAAGGACCACAAGAGCTATAAAACAAAACAAACTCTAGTCGCCCACATGTCACCGTTTTCTAGAAATTTATCCTCTACAGAAATTCCATATATGAAATTTCACTAAAAATCCATATTTCTCCATTAAAACTCCAACTCTGAAGGGTTATGGCCATTGGAGGTGATAGAGGACCACAAGAGCTACAAAAGAAAACAAACTCTAGTCGCCCACATGTCACCGTTTTCTAGAAATTCATCCTCTACAGAAATTCCATATATGAAATTTCACTAAAAATCCATATTTCTCCATTAAAACTCCAACTGTTAAGGGTTATGGCCATTGGAGGTGATAGAGGACCACAAGAGCTACAAAACAAACTCTAGTCGCCCACATGTCACCGTTTTCTAGAAATTCATCCTCTACAGAAATTCCATATATGAAATTTCACTAAAATCCATATTTCTCCATTAAAACTCCAACTGTTAAGGGTTATGGCCATTGGAGGTGATAGAGGACCACAAGAGCTACAAAACAAAACAAACTCTAGTCGCCCACATGTCACCGTTTTTTAGAAATTCATCCTCTACAGAAATTCCATATATGAAATTTCACTAAAATCCATATTTCTCCATTAAAACTCCAACTGTTAAGGGTTATGGCCATTGGAGGTGATAGAGGACCACAAGAGCTACAAAAGAAAACAAACTCTAGTCGCCCACATGTCACCGTTTTCTAGAAATTCATCCTCTACAGAAATTCCATATATGAAATTTCACTAAAATCCATATTTCTCCATTAAAACTCCAACTGTTAAGGGTTATGGCCATTGGAGGTGATAGAGGACCACAAGAGCTACAAAACAAAACAAACTCTAGTCGCCCACATGTCATCGTTTTCTAGAAATTCATCCTCTACAGAAATTCCATATATGAAATTTCACTAAAATCCATATTTCTCCATTAAAACTCCAACTGTTAAGGGTTATGGCCATTGGAGGTGATAGAGGACCACAAGAGCTACAAAACAAAACAAACTCTAGTCGCCCACATGTCACCGTTTTCTAGAAATTCATCCTCTACAGAAATTCCATATATGAAATTTCACTAAAATCCATATTTCTCCATTAAAACTCCAACTGTTAAGGGTTATGGCCATTGGAGGTGATAGAGGACCACAAGAGCTACAAAACAAAACAAACTCTAGTCGCCCACATGTCACAGTTTTCCAGAAATTCTTCCTCTAGAGAAATTTTATATAAGAAATGTCACTAAAATCCATGTTTCTCTAATAAAACTCCAACTGTTAAGGGTTATGGCCATTGGAGGTGATAGAGGACCACAAGAGCTATAAAACAAAACAAACTCTAGTCGCCCACATGTCACCGTTTTCTAGAAATTCATCCTCTAAAGAAATTTCAAGTATGAAATTTCACCAAAATCCATGTTTCTCTATTAAAAATCCAACTGTTAAGGGTTATGGCCATTGGAGGTGATAGAGGACCACAAGAGCTATAAAACAAAACAAACTCTAGTCGCCCACATGTCACCGTTTTCTAGAAATTCATCCTCTAAAGAAATTTCAAGTATGAAATTTCACCAAAATCCATGTTTCTCTATTAAAAATCCAACTGTTAAGGGTTATGGCCATTGGAGGTGATAGAGGACCACAAGAGCTATAAAACAAAACAAACTCTAGTCGCCCACATGTCACCGTTTTCTAGAAATTCATCCTCTAAAGAAATTTCAAGTATGAAATTTCACCAAAATCCATGTTTCTCTATTAAAAATCCAACTGTTAAGGGTTATGGCCATTGGAGGTGATAGAGGACCACAAGAGCTATAAAACAAAACAAACTCTAGTCGCCCACATGTCACCGTTTTCTAGAAATTCATCCTCTAAAGAAATTCCAAGTATGGAATTTCACTAAAATCCATATCTCTCCATTAAAACTCCAACTGTTAAGGGTTATGGCCATTGGAGGTGATAGAGGACCACAAGAGCTACAAAACAAAACAAACTCTAGTCGCCCACATGTCACAGTTTTCCAGAAATTCTTCCTCTAGAGAAATTTTATATAAGAAATGTCACTAAAATCCATGTTTCTCTAATAAAACTCCAACTGTTAAGGGTTATGGCCATTGGAGGTGATAGAGGACCACAAGAGCTATAAAACAAAACAAACTCTAGTCGCCCACATGTCACCGTTTTCTAGAAATTCATCCTCTAAAGAAATTTCAAGTATGAAATTTCACCAAAATCCATGTTTCTCTATTAAAAATCCAACTCTTATAGGGTATGGCCATTGGAGGTGATAGAGGACCACAAGAGCTACAAAACAAAACAAACTCTAGTCGCCCACATGTCACCGTTTTCTAGAAATTCATCCTCTACAGAAATTCCATATATGAAATTTCACTAAAATCCATATTTCTCCATTAAAACTCCAACTGTTAAGGGTTATGGCCATTGGAGGTGATAGAGGACCACAAGAGCTACAAAACAAAACAAACTCTAGTCGCCCACATGTCATCGTTTTCTAGAAATTCATCCTCTACAGAAATTCCATATATGAAATTTCACTAAAATCCATATTTCTCCATTAAAACTCCAACTGTTAAGGGTTATGGCCATTGGAGGTGATAGAGGACCACAGGTGCTACAAAATGAAACAAACTCTAGTCGCCCACATGTCACAGTTTTCCAGAAATTTATCCTCTAGAGAAATTTTATATAAGAAATGTCACTAAAATCCATATTTCTCCATTAAAAATCCAACTGTTAAGGGTTATGGCCATTGGAGGTGATAGAGGACCACAAGAGCTACAAAACAAAACAAACTCTAGTCGCCCACATGTCACCGTTTTCTAGAAATTCATCCTCTAAAGAAATTCCAAGTATGGAATTTCACTAAAATCCATATCTCTCCATTAAAACTGCAACTGTTAAGGGTTATGGCCATTGGAGGTGATAGAGGACCACAAGAGCTACAAAACAAAACAAACTCTAGTCGCCCACATGTCACCGTTTTCTAGAAATTCTTCCTCTAGAGAAATTTTATATAAGAAATGTCACTAAAATCCATTTTTCTCTAATAAAAATCCAACTGTTAAGGGTTATGGCCTTTGGAGGTGATAGAGGACCACAAGAGCTATAAAACAAAACAAACTCTAGTCGCCCACATGTCACCGTTTTCTAGAAATTCATCCTCTAAAGAAATTTCAAGTATGAAATTTCACCAAAATCCATGTTTCTCTATTAAAAATCCAACTCTTATAGGGTATGGCCATTGGAGGTGGTAGAGGACCACAAGAGCTACAAAACAAAACAAACTCTAGTCGCCCACATGTCACAGTTTTCCAGAAATTCATCCTCTAGAGAAATTGTATATAAGAAATGTCACTAAAATCCATATTTCTCCATTAAAAATCCAACTGTTAAGGGTTATGGCCATTGGAGGTGATAGAGGACCACAAGAGCTATAAAACAAAACAAACTCTAGTCGCCCACATGTCACCGTTTTCTAGAAATTCATCCTCTAAAGAAATTTCAAGTATGAAATTTCACCAAAATCCATGTTTCTCTATTAAAAATCCAACTCTTATAGGGTATGGCCATTGGAGGTGGTAGAGGACCACAAGAGCTACAAAACAAAACAAACTCTAGTCGCCCACATGTCACCGTTTTCTAGAAATTCATCCTTTAAAGAAATTCCAAGTATGGAATTTCACTAAAATCCATATCTCTCCATTAAAACTCCAACTGTTAAGGGTTATGGCCATTGGAGGTGATAGAGGACCACAAGAGCTACAAAACAAAACAAACTCTAGTCGCCCACATGTCACCGTTTTTTAGAAAGTCATCCTCTACAGAAATTCCATATATGAAGTTTCACTAAAATCCATATTTCTCCATTAAAAATCCAACTGTTAAGGGTTATGGCCATTGGACGTCATAGAGGACCACAAGAGCTACAAAACAAAACAAACTCTAGTCGCCCACATGTCACCGTTTTCTAGAAATTCATCCTCTACAGAAATTCCATATATGAAATTTCACTAAAATCCATATTTCTCCATTAAAAATCCAACTGTTAAGGGTTATGGCCATTGGAGGTGATAAAGGACCACAAGAGCTACAAAACAAAACAAACTCTAGTCGCCCACATGTCACCATTTTTCCAGGATCCTGACTTATCCTGTCTAGAATTTGATCATTTTTGTATACGAAAAATCATAGCTTATCGGCATATTTATACCAAAGTATTAGTACGTAATGAAAGCTAAGGACATGGTTGTCTGTTCCGTTAATTTTTTTCGAGGTTGGTCCAGAAATGTGCCCAGTATTCCATTTGGAATACAAACACTCAGAATTTTCATGCTTAACAGAGCTATGTTAACATGCTAACAGAGCTCTGTTAACGTAATTGGTTTGTGTCTAGGGTTTTATATTTCGAAATTTAACTTCACACAGGTTGAAATTTTTAATAAATAAATTGCTGGGATCACTTGCGGTATTTTGACTATTGAAAAGTATGTTGAATGCGTCAAAGGTATATTTTTAAATTTTGTGTACACTATCAATAGATATTGGTATTTTCAGTTTTTTACTCTGCTGGCCTCAAATTATTTTGGTACATGTACGTCTACTTTATCACATAATTAAATAACATGGGCAGTCAGAGAAAATAAGAATAGTAAATTTGTCATGCAAATTGATACAAAATACAGATCTAAATTTTCCAAAAAAGAATTGGAGGGTATATTCACTTTATCATTCTGTGTGTAATGCAGCGAAATATTCCTCTAAGAACCCATATGGTATATATGTGACGCGCAAAATAGAAAGGGCCCTAAGGGTAAAAACCGGTTTTGTTCAGGAGAGCCATTTTGAAGATTTAAATACGTGTATCATTGGTGTACCATCACTGAGCGTGTTGGCGCATATCTCTGGGAGGGAACACTTTTGGGGCATGGGATCGTTCTCATTCGATGCTCTGATGTCTTCCGCATCAACAAAAAAAAAAAGTGAAAATTATATTAAATTGAATTAAGATTCATAGGCTAATTGTTCGAAATTTTAATTTAAATCTCAGAAAGACATGAAAAATATTCCAAGGCACAAAGGCAAGTCAACATCAGTTTTATTCAACTTACACAGCTGAGCAGAACAGCTGTTTTCGAAAGACGCAACCCTTTCATCATCAGTGCTCATGTGTATTGTGTTTGTCACCACTTATTAGGTGGCTTAGTTGAATGTGATAACAGTTCCTATTTACACAAATTTTATTGTGAAAAAGAATACGAGAACTGTATCAACCTGATGTTAACATGTTATTGTTATAATACCCGTGTTACCGTTTGATTATTTTTTCTTCATGTCCCATTTTTTCGAATTTTTTGTCCCATCATACCTAAGTCAAACTTATTTGGTTTGAATTTTATACTTAAGTACATGTGAACGTTTTTCCAATATTTTTTTTTTTTTATATTATTGGTAGCTCAAGCCATAGCTTAAATTTGTATGTAGTAAGAATTTAACGAACATTTATATTGCTATATTAAATTGAATTAAGATTCATAGGCTAATTGTTCGAAATTTGTTTTTAAATCTCAGAAAGACATGATAAATATTCCAAGGCACAAAGGAAAGTCAACATCAGTTTTATTCAACTTACACAACAGAGCAAAATTGTTTTTTTACCCTTAGGTCCCTTTCTCTATGCGCTGTCACATATATTCTTGATCAGTGATGAAATCTAAGATGATCTAGCCAAGTCCGTCTGTGGCAATCACGATTGAGTTCAAATGAAAAGAGCCAGACCCTTGAAATTTAGTATAAATATATTTTGAAGTATAGCAAAAGTCAAATTCGTAATAGGCTGAATTGGACCTGAGGGAAAAAGTTCCCCTAAGAAGAACTAAACCAACTTCTAAGAAACAATAGAATTTTTAGAGTTTTTTTTTTTTAAATGTCGTTAAGCAAATGATATATTTTTGAACTTGCAGTCAGAAAGTCAGGAACATCCATTCTTGGACCCCGCCCCTTTAGTAGGCGTTGGAGTAACATATTATATGGAAAAATAATGTAAATATTTAACAAATTGTCTAATTTAAGCTTACATTCTTTAAACATTTAATTTTAAAGCTTTTATGATGAAACTAAGATGTGCTCTAATCTTCCTCTGCCCTATCCTCCCTCCACTATTGCCCCCTAAATGACCTTATAAATAATTTTTTTTTTCACTTAATAACCCCAAAAATTTACTTTGCCCTCAGTGGAAATCGCGATTCAGATTCAAAACGTAGAGAGCACGGTCCTTGAAATTGCTTCTAGATAAATTTTGTAAGATAGGTCGATTTCGTAAATGGGCTAAATCGGGCCAAAACGTAAAAAGTTCTCCTAAGAAGAACTAAACCAAACTATGGAAGACAACATAATTTTTAAAGTTTTTTTTTATAATTTTATTAAGCAAATGATATATTTTCATGTCAAAGAAGGTCCAAAGAAAATCAGAAAAATCCATTTTTGGGACACGCCCTTTTAGTAGGCGTTTAAGTAACATATTACTTGGAAAAATGGTGTAAACATTTAAAAATAAAATTTTTAAACTTTTACGACGAAGATACGAAGTCTTCCCTTCCCTAGCCCCCTAAACGACTATATCAAAAAAAACATTTTTTTACACTTAATTACCCCAAAAATTTACTTTTTAAGTTTTTACGACAAATATAAGATGTCTCCCCCACTGCTCTTCCCGTAGTAAGCCTGGCAAAATAAAGTTTTAAAATTAGGCATAGAAATGTCTTAATGGAACTCTGACTTAACAGGTGAAACATTTGTAATTTATCTCCGTCTGCGTTAATATAAAACAATAAGAATACAGGTTTTATCTACTAAATATTTGTAGGGTATTTAAAATTCGATCCGGTCGAATATGACGTTCTTACTTGTTTCATTTGATGTTGACTTTTCCTTGTGAATTGGAATATCCATCATATTATTCAGAATTAGAAAATGTTAGGAACAATTATCCTATCAATTCGTTTGGGCTTTCCCCAGGTTGGTCGCTGCAGGAGCTGTTTCAATGAAGAAGAAGAAGAAGACTCAGTACAGCATTTCCTTTGTGACTGCCCGGCCCTGCAGGAGCGTAGGATGATGTCTGGACTGCCTCAGGGATGCACCGCTGGCTGCCCTGGCGAGTTTTGTGAGAAGTTCTAGGTGGTTCTCAGGAACCAGTACTTCGTTTTGAAAGGATTGTGTAGAGTGCAGTCTTCTGGGCATCACAATGGCCCTTTATGGCCTCCGAGTGTTTTCTCGCAGGTAGTCCTTTTTAACCTAACCTAGCCTATCAATTTTAATTTAATTTAATCCAGCAATAAATAGTTCAATATGAAATTCTCACTTTACAAAATAAGCTACTGACTTGATCTATCAATAAAAATAAAACGCTTACATGTGCTAAAAATATAAAATAGGACATGCAGAAAATAATGAAATCACAGGGATTTAAAGTGCATTACCGTTGATATAGCTCTCGTATAAAATTTCCTAGTAAAATTGGTGTAAATAAAAACTTTTCAACTAAGGCACCTAAAGAGCCCTAATAAAGCAAATACATATGAGTACTGATATGAGTACTGGTGTAGCGGCATCCGAAATCGACTGTTCTGCTCTGCTATTTAAATTGTATAATTAAAATTAATGTTGACTTTTTCTTGTGCCTGGGAATATTTTGCATGTCACTCTGAATTACAACATGTTGTGCACAATTGGTCCATCAATCTTGATTGAATTCAACTTTTAAAATTAGAAATGTCACAAATAATATGATCAACTGAAGGCACACAAAATGTAAAACTTTGCTCTTACAAGCTTTTTAATTTGCTTGAACATTTTTGGGCGTGTGCACAATGTTAAAATAAAATTTATTGTAACATAACTTACAAAATACATGAACAACTACATAGAAATCGATAATAAATAAAAAAATTTTGTATTAATTTTTATTCATTCAGCATCATTGAACGCATAATTGGGTTTTTTGCAAACGTTTTGGTTGGCCTTTAAATATTTAGGAAAACGTAATAATATTTTATTACGAAGAAAATGTATTAACTCGATAGACAAGATCTTAATACTGAGTTATGTTTGTTGGAAGGAGGCCACTAAATGTTTTAAGCAAATACAAATGGCTGTGTTGAATAATATGATATTCGGTATGCGAAAGATCTTCTTTTGACATGCAGCTGCACTGCAAATAGTTTTAAATTTTAATTTTCAGGCAAATCACAAATATATGGAACAAGAATAATAACTGCCAAAAATAAAATGTTTCAAATTAATTTTATTTTAAATGTAAAGCTGCATTTACATTTATCTAGTATTTCATGAAATAAGCGTAACCAATAATTCCTGCTTTAATTTTTTCTAATTTTAGGAAAATATATATTTAAAATGGGCATTTGTCTGTTTGGTGAAAAATTCAATACACAATCAGTATTGTCTATTATTGTTTCATTAAAAAAAAGTTTGCAAAAAAATAGTGGTCACGTTCATTTCGTAAAATATTTTATGGATGTGAACTTAGCTTAATTGTGCGATACAACGGTACTAGTGACATCGTGGACCATGCGCTAAATTTGTAATTCACAAACTAATTATTTAATCGAAATTATCAAAAAAAAAAGATTTGTTGCATCAAAATTAATTTTTCAATTAAATCAATAGTTTTCTTAAATGCATCTTGAACTTTTTCTACTATTTCCATCTAACAAGAATTTTCTTGAAATAATTTCTAGTGAAATTCAGGTTGTACATGAAAGTTATTTGCAAAATATGCATACAATTTCTTTTTTGCCACAAAATTATTTTCTAAAATATTCCGCCTCTCACACCTGAAGTCTCAATACAGCTAAAACGCTACACATATATTCGTATGTTGGTTGTGCCTTGAATTTCTTTATTTCATTTTATTTTTATTTTTTTGTTGTACCATATTTAAGAAATCTCTTTCATGTTTGAATGCCGCAACCCCAAATATTTGTTCAGTAGAAGAGGGAAGATGAAAAAAATCATTTGATAGAAGATTGTATCCTTATGAGTTTGTGTCTACTTTTAGGAAAACACTCATCTGGTGAGTGGAATCGCTTTAGTATTCGCTCAACAGGTAATGACTAATAACATGACACATTCATCTTTGAACGATGACCAACACAACAGTTTCTTTTTTGTTTGGTATTATTCTTTTGACATCTTGTGCAAAAAATAAAATAAAAATATAGCAAAAAGACAACAAAGCAAATCATAATTGTTATTTGTATTTAGTAGGTGACTTAAGACAAATTAGTTAAATGTGTCTAGATGACATGTTTTAGCCAAGATTTTTTTTTCTTAATCTATTCAATCATTTTTGTTCTTTGTAGTCACACTCTGGTACATGAAACATATAGGCAAAAATATTATATATTCTTTTGTATAGAGAAACTTGTATACTGCAATAATGCGTCATTGGCTAATTTTATCACTATATACTAAGATATTTTTTAGATTCATAAGCACATAGTTTTTTTTTTTAAATTTATTTCTACAGCATCAATCATGTACTATTTCATAAATATTGTTTAGCAAAGTACCTTAACGCCGTCTGTAGATTGTTCGGTAGCCATCTGTTTCTCTTAAATCTCAGCATCATACTATATAATAAATGCATGCATATTAAACTATAATTTTTTTAATTACATGTTTTTAATATAAATTGAATTCATTTAAGTTTACATCAGTTTTATGAAAAGTATGAATGTTTATCATAGTTTTCAAATTATACTTTCAAATTAAAACTATGAAAAAAACAACTGCATATTTAAGTGCTTTTGATAATAACATATTTGGTTTTTAAAGTAGATTAGAGTACTTAAATTCAATTATGATTAAACATACACAAAATATAAACAAATATTATAATATACTTAAAAAGTTTACGATTGCTATTAAATTTTGCATTTTAAATAAAATATCTAGTTACATTTAGTAACAGTAGAAAATTTATTGTGTCAAACTTCAACTAATGTGTATGTACTGTATCAAAGATTAAAACGTTCTTAGTTATCAGTTTCAAAGCTTCATATATCCCTAGAAACTTTAGAGCATCCTTGATTCCTCATCAAAATTTAAAAATGTGATAGTTATTAGTTTAATAATTTCATACTTCCATAAAAAATTTTCTACTATCCTTGACCACCTAATAGCATCATTCCCAAAAACAAATACCACCCTATGTTATTCTTCGAATCTCAAAATATTTCTATGGCAAATTTCGTCTAAATCAGTAAAGCGGTTTGAGCGAGAAAAGATAACAAGACAGACGAAGGACAGAGTTACTTTCATATGTATTATCTTAGTAAGGAAAAAAATGCAAGTCAATATAAAAAGTGCAAGTCATTATGAAAAGTGCAAGTCCCTCTAAAAAGTGCAAGTCATTATAAAAAGTGCAAGTCATTATAGAAAGTGTAAGTCATCATAAAAAGTGCAAGTCATTATAAAAAGTGCAAGTTATTATAAAAAGTGCAAGTTATTATAAAAAGTGCAAGTC
This sequence comes from Linnaemya tessellans, assembly GCA_951800035.1. Taxonomy (NCBI): domain Eukaryota; kingdom Metazoa; phylum Arthropoda; class Insecta; order Diptera; family Tachinidae; genus Linnaemya; species Linnaemya tessellans. The sequence continues at coordinate 44,044,279 of OX637535.1, forward strand.
ATTATAAGAAGTGCATCTCATGAAAACTGCAAGTCATTATAAAAAGTGCAACTGATTATAAAAAGTGCAAGTCATTATAAAAAGTGCATCATTATAAAAGCCATTATGAAAAGTGCAAGTCATTATAAAAAGTGCAAGTCATTATAAAAAGTGCAGGTCATTACAAAAAGTGCAAGTCATTATAAAAAGTGCAAGTTATTATAAAAAGTGCAAGTTATTATAAAAAGTGCAAGTCATTATAAGAAGTGTATCTCATAAAAACTGCAAGTCATTATAAAAAGTGCAACCAATATAAAAAGTGCAAGTCATTACGAAAAGTGCAAGTCCCTCTAAAAAGTGCAAGTCATTATAAAAAGTGCAAGTAATAATAAAAAGAGCAAGTCATTCTGAAAAGTGCAAGTCGTTACGAAAAGTGCAAGTCATTATAAAAAGTGCAAGTCATTAGAAAAAGTGCAAGTCATTATGAAAAGGGCAAGTCATTTCGAAAAGTGCAAGTCATCTTAAAAAGTGCAAGTCATCATTAAAAATGCATTATAAAAAGTGCAAGTTATTATAAAAAGTGCAAGTCATTATAAAAAGTGCAAGTCATTATAAAAAGTGCAGGTCATTATAAAATATGCAAGTGATTATGAAAAGTGCAAGTTATTACGAAAAGTGCAAGTCATTATAAAAAGTGCAAGTCCCTATAAAAAGTGCAAGTCATCATAAAAAGTGCAAGTCACAATAAAAAGTGCTAGTCATTATCAAAATTACAAGTCATTATAAACATTGAAACAAACTCTACCCATCCAAGTCGACATCTTAATAGTTCCTTATACTTTTAATCCCATTGGCAGCCATTTTAATAACACCAGAATTGACAATAAGGACGATAAAATTCAAAATTTCTTTCTTTCAAAATTCAAGAAGAAATATATTTATTTTTCTGCTACATTGTGCGCATCACCACAAATCCACCATCATAAGCCACCACAAGAATAAACCCCTTCTTCCACCCTTTCCCTTGCTACTGATTTTTAAAGGGTAAATGGTATACAGCTCTCAATATAAAACAACTGACTATAAAATTATGCACAAATTTTTAAAAAACAAAAATAAAATGGTTTATTACATTATAAATTCCAGATCTGAAAAAACAACTGCACTGTAACAGATTCGTAAGAACAATCAACCAAACAGTTCCTTAGACGAAATTTTAATAAGGATATTTACAAATTGTAATCCGCCTTATTAAAGGAATGTAGCCTTATAAAATTTTATGTTCTTTTGAGTACCACGAAGTCTTAGAAAGTCAAATAGATAAAAAAAATTATATAAAATTAGACAAGGAAGCAAAACGTTGCAGAGCTTTAAATAACTTCTTCATAAGACTAGGAAATGTATTAAATATACATGCATTTAAGACCTAAAATTTTTAAATATTTTGATATTTTATGTTTAATTTTGTAATAATGAATGTATAAAAGCCAGCCTCGTTGTAAAGTTCCGCAAATATTTATACATTTATACAAAAGCAATAATAACAATAATGTTGCAAACAGATACTTGCAATCATAACTATGCTCAGCAAGCACCATTATACTCACTATCAGCATTTCAACAACTTCTGAAGCTGCTCTGTTAAATGAGGTTGATTAAGATGTCGTCTATGCTACCGCATCGTCCTCCTAAGGACCGCATTATTTTCATAAATTATTGTTATTATGGTATTGATGCGAAAATATAACAAGGAAAATAAAATGTACTTAAAATTTGAATATAAAAATTACGTGATTTAATATGCCCACAATTTATGAAAGACAAAAAGCAATGACATCTAGAAAGAGGACTGTGAGCAAAGAGAAATAATATTCCAACCATAATCTTGTAGACGAGAGGGTAATGAGTATTAAAGTCCTAGTCAAATATTCCTGTTTTATTTTAAATAAAATTTATTCGATGATGGTTAAGCTTTACTAAATCATCAGTAGAGTTCAACTATAGTGGACTTCTGTTTTTAGAATTAAGTATATAAAGTACAGGCCTATATGTAATTATTAGTGGCACGGTCAGTATAGCATCGCCTACAATCTTGATCAGCTTTCATATCCTTTCATAATTTTTACTGTAGTGCTTTTTGTATATTTTTATAAAATTAAACCGAAATTGGATTTATTATCTTTAAAACGTCAATGTATTGTTGTTATATTTTAATCTACATACTTTTCACTCAAGATACATATTTGTTCCGTGCTGTAGCAATTTTAGCTGCAACAAAAGTCATTTCATCAAACAATGGAAACAAAAACTTTTTAATCTTAAAAGTATATAAAAAGCAAATCTCGTGATATATACTTTTAAGATGCGGAAGTTATTAAAAAGTAGTTAAAAAGTTTATGTGTACATACTTCTTTACGGCGAAGATATAAAATAATAATATGAAAATCTTTTGATATAAACCATCAATAACAGCTAATCCTTCTTTTCACTAGACTGCAATGAAATATGAAAAGAAAGCTTTTTGCAGAACACGTCATATGTGAAATAAAAATTATATGAACTTAAAACATTTCATGAATGCAGAATATCGTTAAAATTTAAATGCATTTGAAAGGTTCTATAGTATAAAAAAGGCATAAATGTTATAGACAACAAAATATGCAGATATTATAAGAATATTGGCATTTTATCTGTCGCTTTTTTATCTTGGACCAGTGCCGGAACTAGAACGGGGGGGTTAGTATTAAGGGGACAAATGAAGAAATATGAGAAGTTACAGAACTTTTTTTTTGTAGCTATTTCAATATTTTTACTTCGCCGGCTAGTTTTTTGCTACAGGACCGACAATGGAGGGTGATGTTACTCTGCCTTTTAGTACATAATCATGTCAGTCGCTGCCAATTAGGTGCAGTGACCAGTGCTATGCCTTCATCATTGAAACAGGCTGGCAACAACTAACACAACCATGCACTAGTGCTGATTATCAGAGGAATTCAAGACAATATTTCATGACTCAGCGCGGGGTTGTACTCAGGACTCTCCGCTTCATAGTCTCGTGTTCTACTACTTCAGTCAACAGCACCCACAATCTTGTATTAAACACTGTTTGCCATTTGATTTGTACTGCAATTGAATTAACCATTCTCTAAAGACTGTAGCGAAATAAATATTAAATTAGCCACAACAAATTCCTCTCTGAGCAATGAGTAGGTACCTGAGTACCGGTTTAAGTAAACTGAAGGGCTCACCTACTCCTTTGAATTAATTGTTCGAAAATTTATTAAAATTCAGAAGGTCATCCAAAATATTCCAAGGCACAAACGAAAGTCTGCATCAATTTTTAATTATTCAACTTACACAGCAGAGCAGAACAGCAGTTTTCGAAAGCCGGCGCACTTTCATTACCAGTACTCATGAGTATTTTTTTATTTGTCACGTCACCTTTCGTTAGGTGGCTGACTTGAATATCATAACAGTTTTTATTTATACTAATTTTGTTAGGAAATTGTATACGAGACCAGTATCAAACTGATGGTAACACATTTCTATTTAATAACCGTATTGCCGTTTGATTATTTTCTTCCGACCCCATTTTTCTGAATTTTTGGCTCCGTACGTAATTTTTGGGTTTGAATTCTTTTATACTTAAGGACATGTGAACGTTTTCATTTTTATTATTACTTCAAGCCACAGCTTAAATTTGTATGTAAGTATTTTTATCGGACATTCAATTTTCTATATTAAATACAATTAAGATTTATAGACTAATTGTTCGAAAATTTGTTTTAACAACGCTATAACTATGTGAAAAATCACTTCAACTAAAATTTTTTTCCTAAAGACTGGGTAACACCTTCAAAAATGCTTTAAAAATGTTTTCATAGATTCTTATAGAAAAAACAAATCTAAGCCTTGGCAGAAACAACAGCAGTTTCTTGTTTTTGTAACGCCTAAATATAGACGCATACAATCTTTTAATAGACACTGTCACATAAATTATTCATCTAATTAAAAAAATGTTTTATATTATCCCTCGATAAATTCACAAAATATTTTCATAACAACACTGAGCTAATGCCTTCAAAACAACAAAATTGAAAAGGGCGCACTACACAATCTCTTCTAGTAAGCAAAAATATATAATTGGCGTGTATGTTTTTGGCAACAATTTAACTTTTAGCACTAGTTGCAATTAAACTCATTTATAATGACAGACATGAAAATAGCAAAGGCATAGCACATGCATCAAACAGCGGAAAACACCGTACAAAATGATATTAAAATATTTCAATATTTATGGCAAAAAAAAAAAATTAAATAAAAAAAACTTAATATAAATATGCATATAAACACAAGTGTGTGCACAACAACTCACTTGCATATTCTGTGCATAATAAATGTAAATTGAAAAATATTTGCTTAAAATGATTATGTGCTAATTTTAGGGCAAAAACTTGTTGATGAAAGATTAATATTACACTGTCATCGAGGTAAAAAAAATATATATATGTATTAAATAAGTTGATGTAAATTGTTTTTATGAAATTCCACAAATAAACCGAGTTCAGGAACCAACCGAAAATATCAACCAACCGAAAGTAATAAAACAAAAATATCCAACTAAACAATGTGTACGATTTGCACTTTTTCTCTCTAAAACGAATTGTTTTGACACTTAACATTTATAATTGGGTTTGTTAGTTTTTAAATTTTAAATGTGAAATTTATTACATTCGTTTCTAATGAAGCGTATGATTAATATTTATTATACAATATCAAACATATAAATTAATATTACTCATACGCAAATGAACTGAAATAAATTCAAAGTGTTGCAAGTGCACCACGTTTATTGCATTCAGATTCAGATGGACACTTTCTATAGTCAAAACTACTTGTTATGCTGTTTTTGACGTTGCAATCTAGTAGTTTAAAGCCGTCAAAGTCTATATTTTATAAGAAATTATGATTGTGATTGGAAAAGATGCTTTTAGCTTATAAGCTTAACAGGAACACCAGTTAAAAGAATTGATCGGAAAAAAAAGATAATAGTGTTTGGATTAATTTTAGCGAAATACACAATCCAAGGAAATTTTTGTGATATTGAAGTCTTTTAGTACTTCTCACAAGTTACAAAGTTGCTGCCTTTTTGACTTTCGAAAACTTTTTAATAAATTTTCACATGATTTTCAGCACAAGACATACAGAAATTGTTGCACTATAATATTTAATATTTTTATTTATTGCTCATTTTCACGTTCTCTAGAAAGCGAAATCCTGTCATGTACTAAAATTCGCATTGCAGCACCCTAGTTCTTAGGAAAAAAATCCAAAAATTTTATATCAGCGTTTTCTCGAGGATGGTCAAAAGCGCTCTAATAAAAGTATCATATCTGTGGAGGATTACTGGGGAGTACAAAGAAAAAATTTATAAATAAATAAATCTTTTTTGAGAAAATTTTACAAGAAAAAATGAAGAAAATAGTCAAAATGGCAATACAGTAATTAAATAATTTCTAGAAAGCGAAAATCTGTCATGTACTAAAGAGCTCATTGCGGCACCTTAATTCATAGGAAAAAATTCCTAAAAATTATATGTCAGAGTTTTTTAGAGGATGGAGAAAAGCTTTGGAATAAAAGTATCATATCTATGCAGGATTACTGGGGAGGACAAGGGAGAATTTTATTAATAAATAAGTAAATTCTTCTGGTTGCCTGAACTCTTTTTAATCATTATTATATTCTGATATTTTTAAGCTTAAGGTCTCTTTATTTTAATTTAAAATTTAAAGCTTAAAAATATCAAAATATAATATTAATAAATAAGTCTTTTTTGAGAAAATTTAACAAAAACTGGGAATATGGGACATGAAGAAAATAATTCAAACGGCAACACAGTGATTAAATGTATGTTACAGTTCTGCTATGCAATTTTCTAATAAAATTTTTCTAAATAAAAAGTGTCATAATATTCAACTCAGCCACCTAATAAGTGGTTAAATAAAAAATACACATGAGTACTGATAATGGAAGTGTAGTGGCTTTCGAAAAAGGCTGTTTTTCTCTCTTGCATAAGTTAGATAACGAAAATAATTTTTACTTTCCCTTCCTTCTGAATTTTAAAAAACCTCATTTTCAAACCACTAACGATTTTAATTGAATTCAGTTTAGTAATAATTATTCCTATGCAAAATACTACAGACCTCGTATATTTAATTATCAAAGTTGTTTTATACTTAAGCTATAAAAAAGAAGTATTAAATAGTGTTTTTTTCTTTGTACCATTGTGGTGATTCATTCGATTTATTTTATTACAAACACTGCTTGCAATCGATTTGTTTAAATGATTGCATATTAAAAAAAGCTACTAAAACTTTCAACAAGAAAGCTTATATGACGAGCACTGCACCAATATAACCAATAAACGCTTAAATACTTAAATGTCCAAAAATAACACTCTCAATTGACTGTAAATTTTTATAGTATATTTACTTTTAATCTGAACCATTAAACGTCAAGTATTTATTTATATATGCAAACACACAAATTATTTGTAGCAGTATTAAAATAATAGCATAAAAGCATAAATAAATGATTTCACTCAATTAAAATAACTATTTCAAGTGGTTTAAATAAAAAGTGACTTTCGGTTTTATATATAAACATTCCATAATCATGAAAAATAACAACCAAAAAAAAAATAAGTTCAAAGATTTGTTTTATTAATTTGCAAAAATAAATTATATATAATCCATCTATATCTATGCTTGTATATAAAAGCTTATGTGCACAACGAAAATGCTGAACTGTTCACCGAAAAAGAAAACAAAAACACAACTCACACCTGGACATAAAGAATTTTAAATGAAATAATCATCTTTTCACCTGAACAAATGAATATATTTTAAGACAAAAAAAAACATCTAGATACTCAAAAAAGCACATTTAAACATCAATATCCACGCATACATACAATCACACACACTATCACAGATAGAAATTCATGCTGATCAAATGTGGGTGGACACATACAAGGTGAACAATATATGATGCACATACAGTCACAGTCACACCTACTTGTCTTTATACAATTTATATACAATAAAATTAATTGCAAAAAAAAATTCTTAAATTAATTTCAAAGAAATAAAAACTAAATATTTTAAACAAACAATTTTATACTCGTATATGAGAGAAGAAAAATCTAAAGCTGAGAAATGAAAATAATTATATGTCTATATATATATATATATATATATATATATATATATATATATATATATATATATATATATATATACATATATATATATATATATATATATATATATATATTTATATTAGGGTGGGGCGATTAGTATGAAAGGAAAAAAATGTTAATGGGCGCTTTGCGTTTCTGATTCTTGGGATTGTACTGAGCAATAGTTAAGAACTGTCTAGTACATCGCAAAAGCATTAGAACGCTCCTTCAGGCAGTTTTGGCCTTGTAAAAGTGCAAATTTTTCGTGCAAATGTTGATAAATTACCATTTTTAGTTTCAGCGTAAAATCATAAAAATGTAATTTATCAATATTTTCGCCTTCATGAATAATTTTTTTACGTCAACACAGTATCTACCCGGGTAGATATAAAAATATTTCCTTAATTTTGTATGTACAAAAAATGTCAAACAAGGCCAAAATAAATATTATTAAAAAATTCAGCCCTTATGAGACTATTACAGTGAACGAACAGTTGTTCGGATATCGTGGCCGGACTAAATTTACTCAATATAATCCATCTAAACCTGCAAAATATGGAATAAAGGTTTGGTGGGCTTGAGATGCCACATCTTTTTGTCCGCTTAATGGTCAAATTTATACTGGAAAAGAAGGCATTACCAGACCCGTAAACCAAGGCGAGCGGGTAGTGAAAGACCGAATTGCTCCTTACAAAAATACAGGGCGAAATGCAACGATGGACAATTTTTTCACTTCACTCCCATTGCTCCAAGAGTTACTAACTTGGAAAATAACCAACCCGAAATAACCCGAAGAATTCAAAGCTTCAAAGAAGCGTGAGGTATATTCGAGTGAATTTGGATTTAGTCCGAATGCAACGATGTGCGCCTACGTCCCAGCAAAGGGAACAGCTCTAGTGCATCGAGATTCAGCTGTATCCGATATAAAAAAAAAAAACAGAAATTATTTTGTTTTATAATAAAACCAAGGGCGGTGTGGACGCAATGGATAAAATGGTGTGCTAATATACCACAAAAAGGGCAACAAATCGTTGGCCTCTAGCGATGTTTTACAACATGTTGGATATCTCGGCCTTGGCAGCATACATAATATACGTCACCAACAGTCTACATAGTGCGGTAAAGAAATCTCGCCGTAGACAATTTATACAGAGCTTGGGTAAAGAGCTTTGTATTTCGAAAATTAGGATCCGAGCCCAAAGACCAATGGTAGTCAAGAAGACAGCCGTTGAATGTATTTTAGGTATATTTTTGAACCTTTTTGAGTGGAAAAATATTTATTTGTTTTTATTTTATTATTAAATAAATATTACATACATACGTATACACTTTTTCTCACTTCTTTGTATAATTTTTAATTTCAATAAATGAAAGTCCATTTATTTACATGATGTATTGTTTTTCAAAAAGTTTCAAATAATTTCTTTGACATTATATTAGGAAAAGTAAGAAATGTTCATACAAATTGCGATATATTTACCCGTGTAGATACTATTAACTTACTTAGAAAATAAGACAAAATTAAAAAAAAAGTAAGAAGTTCTGCAATAAAATCATTTTTGTTTGCATTTTCTGCTTTAAGTCTAAAATTTGATAACTGACTCGGCGGCATTTTCAGATTTGATGAAAACTCGCTCAGTTATATGCAAATGAAAGTCGTTTTCTCTACCCGGGTAGATATTATGAAAGCGAAGGTTAAGATGTTCAAATCGCCCCACCCTAATATATATATATATATATATATATATATATATATATATATATATATATATATATATATATGAATGTATGTAATATGTATGTATGTATTTATATATAAAGTCGTCATATAGTTCTTATTCACTGCCACTAGTACTATTTATAAACACTTGTCATCGAATAGGAATAAAATTTTTTTCTTTTTTTTATGTCAGTTGAATATATTATTAAAATAAAAGTTAAAACTTGTTCTCTAGAATATAATTAAATCCATATCATTCTTGGTTTCTTACTCGAGAGCCTTTATACATTTCTGCTTTTCATTTGCACTCTAGCTGAAGAAGAAAAAGAAACAGAAAAGTAAGTTTTTTTTTCTCAATTAAGGTAAATGATCATTGAAATGAAATAATATGCAATCGAATATATATATATATATATATATATATATATATATATATATATATATATATATAACACACATTTCACACACATTTCTTTTCACAAAATTTACATTTCATCTGTGGCAAGAGCTTAAAATAATATTTAAAAAGAAACAATCGAATTGTTTAACCAAGACGAATTTTAGACACCCAGCATGTCTAGAATATCTCAAAGTGTAGCATGAGGAACGATAGTGAATTACAGTAGGAGAAGTGGTCATTGATGATTTATATGTTACACAGTCGATGACAGCGTCGTGTTAATAATGTTAACCAGTTCCCTAATAAGTTTTTGACTTTCTAGGACTTCTAAGCATATAATTTCTGAAAAATCATATAGTTCACGATGTACGTAATAAAACTGCGCTTATTACATTGCACAATACGGAATTTTGAAAAAATATGGATACAATTCTAAAAGGGTAATAAATTTTTTTTACCATCTAAAAATGTATTGCTGAGCTTTAGCTTTGGGTCTCGATTCTATATCTGGTAAAAAAGGATTTTCTTTACACAGATTTTAAAAAGTCTGCTATATATGTAAATGGAGTTCTGCTTATGGTTTAGGAGTACGAGTAAAACAAAAATTAACTTACTTATTTTTTAACCTGGGCCAGCACTCAAGGGATGACCTATACATATGCAACGCATTGCGCCGATAATAGAAAGTAGAGGATAGTATTGAAAGGGCAGATGTAGGAAGATGAGAAGATAGGAATATTTTTGTAGCTATTTCAACATTTTACTTCCCCGACTAATTTTTTGCTACAAGGCCGCCGAAGGAGGGTTCTGTTCCTCTGGTCTTTAGTACACGACAGTATCAATCGCTGGCAATTATATGTTCAGTGGCCAGTGCTATTTCTTCATCACAGAAACAGGCTGACAACAACTAACACAATCATGCACTGATGCTGATCAGAAGAATTCAACACAATATTCATGACAGAGCGCGGGGTTGATTTCAAAACCCTCCGCTTCATAGTCTCGTGTTAAATACTTCAGCCAGCAGCACCCTTCTATTAAATGTTTTGCTACTAGAGAAGTCATCTATCAATAGTCATACGAGTATATTTCTTGCAGAATAAAAGGAAAATATTTAAAAATAAATTTGTAGAAAGCTCTACTCACTCAAGAGATATGAACGGTTTAGCATATTATAAAATAAGTAAATATTCGCCGATTTTTGCACAAAATATTGCGTTTTTATTTTTCAAGAATATATTTTTTTTGCAAAAGTACCAACTCCATATTGATTTTGGTTTAAAATGCTATACTTTTAAAAAAAATTTTCAATAATAAATAGCCTTGCATAAATTGCTCATGGCGAAGTAGAAAATATGGAATAGATAAAAAAAGTATTTAGTTTGACTTAGACTAACGATCATGGACTCCAGCACAAGATATTCCCGGATTGTTAAGTGCTTATTATTCGGGCCTGTTCTGTAAATCACGTCCTGAAAACGTTCTAAAAATTAGATACGGCAGTTTTCTTTTGGATATGATATTTGAAGCAACATTGAAAAATGTCTGGAAAAATATTTCTATTAGTGGAGATAATTTTCTTAAGTCACACGATTTCAAACCGACGTGATTTACAGAACAGGCCTGATTGTCATTTTTTTTTTACGAATCACTATTCCAATTTTGCTGCTGATGTCTGAGGTAGCTTGCACAAGACTAAGAAGTCGAAAATCCTGAATTCGATTACATAGTTCCGTCATGTGTATGATGCCGAATTTTTCTGATCACTGAACATTACTGGCGGCGATTGATAGTATCACGTACTAAGGAACAGAGTAACAGTAAAATATGGCCTCCTTTTTAATTCCGACGCAATGTTCTGCATACATAGGGGCCATCGCCTAAGTGCTGTTCCTACTAAAAAAAAAGATGTCATATCGATTTAAAAATGTTAAGCCTTTATTTCATAAAAACACAGAACAAATCGGAAGGCTGTAGTCCAAAAAGCTAAAATCCCAGTCTTAAACCCTATTGGATGAGAAGGCACTATCTGCATGTCGCGAAAAATTTAATTAGAAAAATGCACTGAAAATATTTAAAAATCGAATATTGAAATTTTGATAATTTTCTGCATCATAACTCAGTTGATTCACTTTTCATTACAATAATTATGGCATTTTCCACCTAGACGAGAATTTTCAGCAGAAAATTTTTATAAAAAAAAAGCAGTGTGAGTCCGATCACAGGTGAAATGTGTAAACATCTATTTAGTAATGAAAAAGCTATTAATCAGCAGTTTACCGAAATGTAATGCATGTAGTTATTTTACAGCAATGGCTTTCGAGCTGTACAGCGCTAGCACAATTATATGTTAATGAAAATTAGTAGCTACTATTGCACACTAGATGGCGTTTATATGCACCTGTTATGTTTCTCTGTACTTCTTGTTGTCCATATGAATGACAATCTTAAAGACGAAGAAGACTTTTAGTTTGGCGGGTTTAGTTATTTTGTTTTCCTTATTTTGCTTTGTTTTAGTAAATTTCTTATTAAAAGTGCAAAAAATCTTTTTGAAAGTTATTAAAATTAAATGTTATTGTACGCATTTAAATATATTTTTTTATTTGCCTACGATAACATAATGTACGACTACTACTATTGCACACTATACTTGAGTCCAATTAGCTCAGTCGCTTAGTTTTGACAAGAACCTTTAATCAAACCTATCTAATTTAAATGAGTTTGATCAGAGGTTCTTGTCAAAACTAAGCGAATGAGCTAGTTGGACACAAGTCTATTGCACACTAGATGGTGTTGAGTGTATTTCCATGCAGCTGTTATGTTTCTCTGTACTTTTTGCTGTCCGTATGATTACACTAATACACTCATATATACATAGCTCACACCGATTTGATCTTACTCTAAATATGTGATTGTATTGTGAAAAATATTTTTCCCCCAGCGTAATAAATGTTTACACATCAAAAAAAATTTATAAACACAAATTTTATATAATCTTTCTTCAAATTTCAACAACCAAAATTGACTGCTAAAAGTTGTGGTTCTGTATTTTCTCCACTCTCACGAATCTCTGTACCTCGGCAAGACCGATGATATTTTAATTATAATAAATAATATCCGGTTTTTTTGTATAGCACCCACTGTGCAACCAACCAATTTTGACAAAAATCACGTTGCCTGTATAAGTGATACATAAAGCTTTTGTCATATTTATAGCAAAGATGGGCATTTTTCAGTAAAATTTACTGAATTCTGATCTTATTTTCAGCAATCAGTACTTTTTACTGAATACTGATTTCCTTTTTCAGCAATCAGTACTTTTTACTGAATACTGATATTTTTCAATAATTAGTAAAATTTACTGAATACTGATTTCTCTTTTCAGTAACCAGTAAAATTTATTGAATACTGATTTTTTTTCAGTAATCAGTACTTTTTACTGATTACTGAAACATTACGTGTAAAAAAGTAATGCAGTATGCCCATGTAAATGTATTGAATACTGATTTTTTTTCAGTAATCAGTACTTTTTACTGATTACTGAAACATTACGTGTAAAAAAGTAATGCAGTATGCCCATGTATGATTTATAGCAAAGATGTATTAAAAAATTATAAAATTCTGCTAAACAATTTTATAAAAATATAAATACTGCAAACAATGTGAATTACTTCTTTGATACAACCAAAATAGTATCTACAAAATCTACTTTATTTATAGTTCTATACGTATTATGTAAACATTAGCGATGCGTTCTGAAAGTCCCGTGAGCGCTTGCCGATCTCGTTTTGAAATATTAAACAGAAATCTATACAAGTTCATATAAGTATACATATGAACACAAGTCCAATCATAAATATAAGCAATTCTGTGGCCAGTTCCAGATGAAACCAAAAATATTTGGAAATGATCTTCCGGGTCACTAGCGAGTACTTATGATTAAAAATGGAAGTATTCCTTAGCTAGATGTTTAAATCTTAGCTAAATAAAATGTGCTTGGGTTTATCTGGAGCTGGCCACCGAATTACTTATAAGTATTCATATATGAACATGTGTTCATATGTGTACATACATACATGCATATATTAACTTAAGCATGTGTAAATTTATATTTCGTATTTCATTGTGAGAACAGGAAGCGCTCACCAGTTGCATGACTAGCTTCGTGTCAGTTATTTCTCCTTAGAGTTTTATTGTTATAGATTACATGCAAATACCTGTCTATAGTGCAGAAGAGTAGCGTAATATGCAAGTTTAATATTGACTTTCGATAAATTTGAATTGAACCATTTCAATTTTCGTTTGTGTATATTTAAAATGAATAAATACATGTATATACTCTAGCATATGTATATACTTCTTAAATTTTCTCTTCACTTAAAAATATATATATGTGTGTGTACATTTATAAACACAACATCCACCGTCTCATCATTATCATCATATTTTCGTCTTCATCATCTTACAATCGTCACGATGATGATATTCTCAATACGTCTCATTAAACAACTGAATGAAGCAAAAAAAAATAAAAATAAAAAAAAATAAAAAAGTAGAAAAATGAAAACAAAACCACAACGACTGCAAAAAATTGAAAACAAAATAAATTAACGAAATGAAAAACTAATGACCAATTGAGCTCTTAACAATTTTCACAATACTCACCTCATTATTCGAAACGTCAGTTTCAACGATATTCGACTAACGAAATAAACGCGCTGAGTAAAATTGTTTATACAAATTTTTTTTAAAAATAAGAAGAAAAAAATATATTAAAAATTTGCATATACAACAGCAAGCAATACGACTGATATAAAAATAATATATATATAAATAAGAAATAAAATTAAAAAAAAAATTTTATATCTATACGAATAACGAACAAGCAAAAAAAATTGGGATAAATATCTTTTTAAACAAATTTTCAGCGAAACTCACTTTGAATTTAAAAATTTTTTAAAACGTGTATAACGAAAGTGAATTTTTAATAAAACGGTCGAAAGATAAATTCACACTGTTTAAAAAGCAACTCAATTATTTTTTCTGAAAACGAACGCGATCTAGTGTGTAGAGTTTTGTATTTAAGCAAAAGTGGTAAATTATTTAACGTTTTAAGCCAAGTACATATAGATTTATATATATTTACACAGATATTTTTAACTTGCCAAATTTTTGCCACCAACTATCCATTTTGATCTTGCAACTACTCTTTTGTTACCACTATTAACCGTAATTGTGAACTTAAAACTTTAAAGTTAAATTAAATTGTCTAAGTAAAGCAAAAAAAATTTTGAATTTTTATCCTCAACCTTAAAACAAAAAAAAAAAAAGAAAATAAGAACGAAAACCAATTTTAATTAATTGTAAACAATGGGTGCCCAGTGGAAAGTTATTAATGAAAATTACAAAAATTTAGATGGTAATTTTATGTTCCGTTTATGCGTGTATGTTTCTTAGATTCTAAGTGTGAAACGTCCTTCAGCTGCATTTTAAATAATTTAACTGAAATAGTCTTCATTATTTGCTTATTAAATATTTTTTTTTTCTTTTGCTTTCCTACTAAAACCGAAATGCGCCAGTTAAATTCATTGCGTCTAGCCACGGAAATTATAATTTAGTAGCGGTTTTTTATGTGTGGCGTTGTATTAAAAAAAAAGTTGACAGTGTAACAGAGAATAAACGATACTATTAATAACTTGCTTATATATTATAAATATTTAGCACAATATAAGGATTCTTCGGAATTTTGGAAGTTTTCTAGTGATTATAACAATAAAACTGCTGGAAAAGAATCTTACCCACAGAATGCTAATCACCAGACTGCAAAATGAACTTCAAATTTGTGTAACTATAAAAACACATATATAATTATTTGTAAAGAACACAGGAAGCCTAAGCCGAATTTATTTAACGTTTGATTTCAAAACTATGAAAATTTACAAATATGGAAAAAATGTGAACATTTTTAACATTTGAAGTTACAATATTTTAATAATTTCTTTTCTTATGAAATTTACTCTTTGACATAGTGTCATAATTTTATTTTAAATTAAAATTATTTGTTGATGGCTAATATTATTTTTTTGGTGCTTTACCAGCCGTAGTTTGTAACTTTTCAAAACCATGATTGAAATCTACTGATGAGTTTTCGAAACATCATACGTGCGTGGGAACAAGGATAACGTGAATAGTGTCTATAAACATTTGACTCAAATTTCTCTACAACATATACGGCAGGAAAGACCTCCGCACGGGCAGTCCTATCAGCAAATAAATTTAATTTAAAATATATTTTTTAATTTGTTTGAGATATTAAGGATATTCATTTAAATTTGTAACGCTTTAGCAGCTCATAAATTGTTTGCTTTATGGTAGGAACACAATTGGGACGAACGACGAATTTCGTTCAGTACGACAAATTCGTTGGCAAAAATTCACTCTATAAATTCGTCGTATGAAACACAATAACGACGAATAAATTAAAATAATGACCAAAAAAATTTTTAATAATTTCTTTTTAAATCTTTGTAATCTTCTGATGCCAGATTGTTTAGACATTCAATAATTACCCAGGTGGTGTCCATTTTTTCCAGACCTAATTCCTTTTTGTAATTATTTGCTGAAAATTTTATTTTCTGTAAATAAATTATACTTTTCATTTAACAGCTGATAGGGTGACCATATGAAAAAATAGGAAATAATTAGCCGCCGAAGTAAAAGGTTGAAACAGCCACAAAGACTTAGTCTATCTTCTCATCTTTCCTCATCTGTCCCCGTAATACTATCCCATCGTTTTAAGTTCCGGCGCAATGCATTGCATATGTAGAGGTTATCCCCTGAGTGCTGGCCCAAGATAAAAAAAAACCTATATTTCGGAAGGGATAAAGAAATTGAAGAAACGTTGGGCCAGTTGTATAAAACTAAAAGAAGACTGTGTTGAAAAATAAAATAATTTTTTATATAAAAATCTAAGTTTCATTCAAAAAGTCGCGGAGTTATCCTCGTATGTGTTTTCTTAATCCCCCATTGTACGTTAGTGTGACCATATTGTCACCAATTTTTGTTACTTTGTTCTATTCTACAATTTGCACTGATAATGCGACCCCTCGAAAATAAATTTTTAAGTTTCTTGAAATGTGTCCCCAGTTTATACTGTGCGTCGCTAGTGCAATCTTCGCTGAATATGACACATACTTGCAACATAAATATATGTTGCAGACACCAAAAAAGACACACGCACACACCCACATATGGAAGTACCTAAATATTTTTGCCTATTTTTTAATGACGAATAAGCAACTAATTACACTTTTAGCGGCAGTTGAATTGATAAAAATCTTGCCAAATGCGGTTTATGTCTAAGATCATTGACGATTGTTTAGGTGTTTGTTTTTGTTTTTTGTTGTTGTCTTTGATTTTCAAATTCACAAATATTGTTTTAACACGTAATTTTCCAAGCCGACATCTGCGTTTAATGATGCGTTTCATGAAGTGTACCAACTGAGAAGAGATTAACCGGCCGCATCTGATGTTTGAAGTAGTAGTTTAAGTAGTTTGTTTGGTACGCGTGCTGACCAGCTTTAAATAAAAGCAAAAACAAATACTTGAAATATAAAAAAAAAATTACAAAAATAAAGAAAAACCTGACTATTTTTATGCGTCGGCATGATCACATGCATTTTTGAAATTGTTGAAAACTACAAAAGCAAATTAACTCAAGTTACATAATTGACAATTAGCGTTTGCTTTTCAACACACATATTTCTCTCCTAAAAGATTTTGAAAATTAAAAATAAATGTTATTAAGCTTCTTGTTGTGTTTTGATTTGTTTATTTAATGCGTTGGAAAATTTTTAAATAATTTGCTTCATCAATTTGATGTTTTAACAAGTTTTTCGTAAATGGCATTGGGTACGAGTTTTACATCCTTCACCCATTTACATACTCGCACAGTGACAAAGTTTAGATTATTATGAAATGTTTGTCGGCTGTACGGCCAAATCATGTATACGAGTATCAAAGGAAAGAAGGATTATCAGCCAAGTTTCTTTGCCATGAATATTTGCATTCTTCCACTCGTTGCCTCTGTTTGATGTGTTCGATGTTGCCTTGTTTAAACAAAGTTTATAGAGTGGAATATGTATTTTTGAAATATTTATTTGGAGTACGCTATGAAATGGCGCCCGGCAACTTTGGTGATTTTATATAAGAAAGTTTGCGGTGAGAAGATATTTGAATGGTTTCTATTAAAATTCTACTAATACACTGACAGAAAAAAGTCTTTGGAAAGGGAATGAATGTGCTACGAGAAGTGATTTTATTTTTCCACGCAGTCTCCTTTGGGTTCTACAGGCTCAGTAAAGATTTGTAATTGTTTATTAGTTACGATTTCTGTTTTTGTGCCACACTGTGAATTCTTCCCTCTAAATGCCTACTATGCACTTCTCATACTTGCACTTAGGCTCAGTAAATGTTTGTTACTGATTGTATTAGTTACGATATCTTTTTTATGCCACACCGTGAATTCTTCCAATGAAATGCCTACTATGCACTTCTCAAACTTGCACTTAGGCTCAGTAAATATTTCTGATTGTTTGTTAGTGATTGTATTAGTTACGATTTCTGTTTTTGTGCCACACCGTGAATTCTTCCAACAAAATGCCTACTATGCACTTCTCATACTTGCACTTAGGCTCAGTAAAGATTTCTAATAGTTTGTTAGTGATTGTATTAGTTACGATTTCTGTTTTTGCGCCACACTGTGAATTCTTCAGCCAGACTGCCTACTATGCACTTCTCATACTTGCACTTAGGCTCAGTAAATATTTCTGATTGTTTGTTAGTGATTGTATTAGTAACGATTTCTGTTTTTGTGCCACACCGTGAATTCTTCCAACAAAATGCCTACTATGCACTTCTCAAACTTGCACTTGGGCTCAGTAAATATTTCTGATTGTTTGTTAGTGATTGTATTAGTTACGATTTCTGTTTTTGTGCCACACCGTGAATTCTTCCAACAAAATGCCTACTATGCACTTCTCAAACTTGCACTTAGGCTCAGTAAATATTTCTAATTGTTTGTTAGTGATTGTATTAGTTACGATTTCTGTTTTTGTGTCACACCGTGACTTCTTCCAACAAAATGCCTACTATGCACTTCTCAAACTTGCACTTAGGCTCAGTAAATATTTCTAATTTTTTGTTAGTGATTGTATTAGTTACGATTTCTGGTTTTGTGCCACACCGTGAATTCTTCCAATGAAATGCCTACTATGCACTTCTCACACTTGCACTTAGGCTCAGTAAAGATTTCTAATAGTTTGTTAGTGACTGTATTAGTTACGATTTCTGTTTTTGTGCCACACCGTGAATTCTTCCAACAAAATGCCTACTATGCACTTCTCATACTTGCACTTAGGCTCAGTAAATGTTTGTTACTGATTGTATTAGTTACAATATCTTTTTTATGCCACACCGTGAATTCTTCCAATGAAATGCCTACTATGCACTTCTCAAACTTGCACTTAGGCTCAGTAAATATTTCTAATTGTTTGTTAGTGATTGTATTAGTTACGATTTCTGTTTTTGTGCCACACCGTGAATTCTTCAGCCAGACTGCCTACTATGCACTTCTCATACTTGCACTTAGGCTCAGTAAAGATTTCTAATAGTTTGTTAGTGATTGTATTAGTTACGATTTCTGTTTTTGTGCCACACCGTGAATTCTTCCAACAAAATGCCTACTATGCACTTCTCAAACTTGCACTTAGGCTCAGTAAATATTTCTAATTGTTTGTTAGTGATTGTATTAGTTACGATTTCTGTTTTTGTGCCACACCGTGAATTCTTCCAACAAAATGCCTACTATGCACTTTTCATACTTGCACTTAGGCTCAGTAAATATTTCTAATTGTTTGTTACTGATTGTATTAGTTACAATATCTTTTTTTGCCACACCGTGAATTCTTTCAACAAAATGCCTACTATGCACTTCTCATACTTTCACTTAAGCTAAGTAAATATTTCTAATTGCTTGTTAGTGATTGTATTTCAACCTAACCTAGTGATTGTATTATTTAGGATATATTTCTTGGGCCACACCGTGATTTTAAGCAGTACGCTTAACTGTAACAAGTTTCAGTAATCCGAACTACGTTTTAGAGAAAAACCTGATAACTGAAAAAATTGGGTTTTGATAATTACCTTTGCAGTGGTTTATTAAAAGTCCGTAGCATTAATATATAAAGCACTTAACTAATAAACTTCTTCAAAATTGCCTCACTGTGAACTCTTCCATCGAAATGCCTACTATGCACTTCTCATACTTGCACTTAAGGAAAGTAAATATTTCTAATTGTTTGTTAGTGATTGTATTAGTTACAATATCTTTTTTTTGCCACACCGTGAATTCTTCCTACAAAATGCCTACTATGCACTTCTCATACTTGCACTTAGGCTCAGTAAAGATTTCTAATTGCTTGTTAGTGATTGTATGTCAACCTAACCTAGTGATTGTATTAGTTAGGATATATTTTTTGTGCCACACCGTGATTTTAAGCAGTACGCTTAACTGTAACAAGTTTCAGTAATCCGAACTACGTTTTAGAGAAAAACCTGATAACTGAAAAAATTGGGTTTTGATAATTACCTTTGCAGTGGTTTATTACAAGTCCGTAGCATTAATATATAAAGCATTTAACTAATAAACTTCTTCAAAAAGTGTTCAAAATTAACAAACAAAAAAAGTCGTCCGAATGATAAATTTTTGTGAATTAGTGAATGCATTTTTAGTATGCACTGCAAATTTTCGTGCTACATGCAACAATGCAGCAGTGAACTATGTTTTTCCACAAAAAACCAGTTTGAGTATATGAAACCTGGTCACCTGACAGATACTGTTTTGTTCGTCGTTCGCTGACCACACAATTAGAAACAAATCTATTTCAACTTTCGCTGAGTATGACGAATTTTGACCAACACCACGATTGTGTTCATTTTCATGTACACCAAAGTGTTTTATTTTTGGCGACGAATATTCTCGACCAAAAATTCGTCGTTCGTCGCAGTTGGGTTCCTAGCATAAAGCAACAAGATTAAATGAAGTCAGCTGGCAAATATGTATATATATTTTTTAATTTTTTAGTTGTCATATAATTTTCTGACTTATTTCCAAAATTTTAATAAAAAATGCTGAAAATAAGTAAATATCTATGTTAGAAGAAATTAAATTATATACCCGTATTAACAAATTATTTTCAAATTATTCTGTCACTAGTCTTTAGCAGGAAGTTTAAGAGTCAAAAGTGCTGTTCAAATATTTAATAGCCTGGTAAATAATTTTTCAAATATATTTTAAAATGTATTTAAAATTTTTTGCTACATGTTGAAACTTTAAAACCACTAAATGAATAACACGTTGGTGGTTTCGAAGCCATCGCCATGGCAAAGCTGTTAATTACTAAATATCTGTCGTCTAGGTTAGGTTAAAAAGGGCTACCCGCAGTAAAGCGTACGGTCATGCCTGAAACGTCCGTCGTCTAAGGTGTAATTTATTTTGTAAAATGTTTGCCAATTAAGAATATGGATCGTCTAGTGATCGAAGAACGCGTTAAAATAGTTAAAATTTATTACAAATTCGATGGTTTAAAAATAACAGAAATACGTATATCTTGATTCCGTGGCATTTTTACCAATTAATCCTATTATCCATTTAGATTTTCAGTTTCATTCATATAAAATAAAATTCAATTAAAAATTAAAGTCGGCTGACTATTCAGAATGCAGCAAATATGATCAATGGGTTTCAAAGGAACAGGATTTCAAATGCTGGTTCTTCCAACAAAACTTTCTTCATCTGCCATCGAAATAAATTTGTATTTCGTATATAACAGCCACATTCAGACTTTATAACAAGATAAAAGCGTATTTTATTCAAGTTGACTTTTGAAACCGAAAAATTGATTATGACAATTTCAATTTGTTATTACACCCACTATATATTTACAGTAACTGATTGTTTCTTATTTAAAAAGTAGCTCTTACTTTTATTTTTAATACCATAAACTTTTGAAACTGCAAGAATGTTAATAATTTTATGTTCCGTTTATGAGTGTATATTCCTTGGATTCTAATGTTGTTTTCTTTTCTAAAAATTTATTGAATCTTATGAAGATGTGTTTTATTTTAAAATTGCTCCTTATTTTGTTTTTTATTAGAATAAAAAGTGACAAAATATTACATATTTTCCAGGAAATAAATCGCCATAAGTGTGAAACGTCCTTTAGCTGTATTTTAAATAATTTAACTGCAATATTTTTCATTATTTGCTGTATCACTTTTAAAATTATTAGTTATTTTATATACACACACATATTAATTTAAGAAAAAGTAGGATTTAGCAGTCAAAATTAAATATTCCCTGCAGGAGATTGAACTAGTGTCAAATTAGTATTCCACTAGTACAAAAATTACCAGTACTAGTTCCCAACTGTGAACTTTCCTATACCATGTTAATGCTCAAATTAACATTGCGTGTGTTTGGAAAATTACTAGTACCATTGGTACTAGATGGAAACTAGGAGAATACTAGTACTATTAGTACTAGATGACTACTAGTATAATTTCTGCTAGTCGGATACTAGTACAATCAGTTCTGTATTAAGAACTGGTTTATATATTAAAAAATCTCTAAATTTATTGGTTTTTTAAACCAAATGAAATTTGTTAAGTCTTTGTCTTCACAAGCAATTTTTGATTCATCAATTCTTAGTTTATAAGAGGAAATGGAAAGTTCGTTCAGGGCATACTCAATCCACTAGCACCTTGTACAACTTGAGGTACTCCACCATATACCAAACACTAATGAACATACAATACATATATCAGTTTTTATTATTTAAAAAAAGCGCTGATTGTACATATGAACATTTTAAAATCAGCTTTTAAATTTATGTATTTATTTTTTTAGAATGTCACTTTTTTAAAACACAAGATAACTTCGGCTTACTTACATAAATTATCGAATAAATAAACTGATATGCAGGTGGCAAAGTATTCTAACGCTATTCTTTGTTTCAAATTTGAATTTGTTTAAAAATTGTAACAATTAAAAATAAAATAAATGAAAATGCGAGTTAGCAATTCGCTTTAAAACATGATCAAAAAGTAATATGAAATTCTACAAGTCAAATCAATCTACAAATGAACTACTTGCAGTACTAGTACTTTTCTGTA
This sequence comes from Linnaemya tessellans, assembly GCA_951800035.1. Taxonomy (NCBI): domain Eukaryota; kingdom Metazoa; phylum Arthropoda; class Insecta; order Diptera; family Tachinidae; genus Linnaemya; species Linnaemya tessellans. The sequence continues at coordinate 44,066,851 of OX637535.1, forward strand.
TATGTTTAATCACCTTTTGAACTAGTGCTTGCTATACTAGTAATCGTACCAGTAGCTTAAAGACAATTAATGCTTATCCTCCTGCAGGGTTTGAAAAAAACTTTTATCTAATTTTAAAGAAAAAATTATTGATTAAAGAAATTTGTATTCAATATAAAAGAAAATTTCTTTGACCGGTATAAAAAAGAAAAAAACATCCATTTATTTTACAGCCCAATATCATTTTTTTACCAACAAACTATTTTCAGTTTAGACAAAATTTTATAATTCTTTATTCAATTTAATCTAATAATATCCTTTAAGCGTTTGGCATGTTCCACATATTCTGTGTTACACAGTTTGTGATATAAAATTTTTTTCTTTCTTTGTGCCACATTTTATTGAAACCTTTAATAATAAATCGCCAATAATGATTTAAATTAATTGAGCGAAAATTGTTAATTATATATTTTACAACAACTACAATAGCGCAAAATGCTGAGCATTGGAAAAAAAGACGAAGACAAAAACTTTTACCAAAAAAGTTGTTATGGAGACCATGATAATTAAGCCTTTGTGTGCGTGCATGAATAAGTCCTTTTTAAATTTACATTCTGTACATCCACACGCCTATAAAATGTTTGTGTGTACAAACGCATGTACGGGTAAGAATAGCGCATGCAGCTGCACGCTTGTGTGTTGGATATGCGGTTGGTTGTATAGAGAAAACGTGTGAAAATGTTGTCGCTTATATGTCAATTAAAATTTTTGAGACAGAAATGTAATTAAAATTCTTAAACATTAATTGTGTTAACAAAACATTGTTCTTGCTGCCGTGGCTGTCATGTATATGATACATGTATTATATGACGGTTTGTGCAAAGAAAATAATTTATTTCAAATGTATGAAAGTCGCATAATATATAACAGTTCAGTTTATTTTTCCTCATAGTCCGGCTGATGGGTATTATATTTAATATCCGGTCTTACCGGAAACTGCTGATTAATATAAAGTAGTAAAATGCAAATAGTATTTGCTATTAAATGAAATTAATTAGGATTTAAAGAAATCGATTGATAATCAAAGATTTAAAAAATTTACTTGAATACCAGAAATCAAGACACAAGCCCCACAATTCTAAATATTTAACTTATTTTCCGGTTTCGCAATGATCTTGCAGATTTGAGGTTTCATGTATTAAAAGAATATTTGTTACATGCTTCGAACTGTTGCATTAGGGTTAGATCTTCCCCATTTTTAAGAGAACAAAATAAAATAGAGTAAAATATTTTGTGGGATAGAATCCATAGCAACATAAGACAAAACAGTTTTCTTGGCAGCTGCGGCAACAGTACATTAGTTCTATTGAGACAACACACAGCAAACAAAAACCTTTAACGCTTCAAAAAAGGATAGCGTCAAATGAAACGTTTTGTCTTATGTTGGTGTGGGTTCAGCGTAAGTAAGTGTCTCATAGTGCATGACTTAAAGTATTTTTTTCTTTATAGCACTTTTTTTTTTTATTAGGAGTAGGACCAGCGCTCAGGGGATGACCCCTATATATGCAATGCATTGCGCCGGAACTGAAAACGAGGGGATAGTATTGAGGAGACAGATTAGGAAAGATGAGAAGATAGACAGTTGTTTTTTTTTTTTTTTTTTTTTTTGTAGCTATTTCAACCTTTTTACTTCGCCGGCTAATTTTTGCTACAGGGCCGACGAAGGCGGGTGCTGTTACTCTGCTTTTTAGTACATGATAGTGTCAGTCTCTACCAATTATGTTCAATGATCAGTGACTATGCCTTCATCATTGAAACAGGCTGGCAACAACTAACACAACCACGCACTAATGCTGATCAGAAGAATTCAACACAATATTTCATGACTCAGAGCGGGCTCGAACTCACGACCCTCTGTTTCATAGTATCGTGTTCTACTACTTCAGAACAGGCAATCTTATCTATTTTTGAAATAATCACGCACGCAAATTTTAAATATTAAATTTCTACTTGTTTGGTAATACCTCTAGAATCCGTTTGTTAGAGTTTAATTTCATCTCGTGTACATTATCATTAAAATATATATGGGGTATTCACACTGTGTGCTATTAGTCATATTGTCATAAAGTCATAATATTTTATACCAGTTTAAAATTGTTGTTGTTGTGCTACCATACAAAAAAGTCATAACATAATAAAGGGTCCGCCATCTAACGTTTTTTTTTCAACTAATGCTTATTTCGTGAATGGTAACACTTAGCTCATGTCTGATTTAACATTAGTTAGTTAGTTAATTAGTTTTATTCTTCCGCTGAACGAATATGGTTGTGTATACGTTACGTTTTCGCTTCGCTAAGTGGGCGTGCGATCGACTTACAGAAGATGGCGATTTTGCCAAAAAAAATCATATTTTCACATGAAGCTCATTTTGGTCTTGGCCGGTATGTAAACAAGCAAAATTGTCGCATTTGGGGAACTGAAAACCCTCACGCATACATTGAAAAGGCGACGCACCCAAAACGAGTCACTGTTTGGTGCGGATTTTGGCCCAGAGGCATAATTGGGCCATTTTTCTTCGAAAATGAGCCAGGAGTGGCCGTTACAGTCAATGGCGATCGTTATCGGGCCATGTTGAACGAATTTTTGTTCACAAAAATTGAAGAGGAGGATATTGGCAACATTTGATTTCAACAGGACGGCGCTACGTGCCACACAGCCGAAGCTACACTTGATGTTTTGCGCCCTGTTTTTAAAGATCGCTTTATCAGCCGCAGAGCTGATGTCACTTGGCCACCTCGGAGCTGCGATTTGACACCGTTGGAATATTATTTGTGGGATGCCGTCAAAGATAAGTGTTACGCCGACAAGCCAGAGACAATTGAAGCTTTAAAGGGCAATATTGGTGAAATACAGCTGAAATATATTTGCAGTATCAAACCAGAGGTGAAGCTGTTGCAGCGACTGGCTGCATAGACAGCACAATAGGTGTGCATAATTTTTAGGCAGATTTTGCAAAAAACAGACAAAATAGAATGTAGCTTTCCAAATATTTAGCCTAAACCAATTAATAAGACTATTCCGTGTTGTTGGCTAAAGTAATTAACACGAGACTATGAAGCGGAGGGTCCTGAGTTCAACTTAACGCTCAGTCATGAATATTGTGTCGCGTTCTTCTGATCAGCATCAGTGCATGGTTGTGTTAGTAGTTGCCAGCCTGTTTTCAATGATGAAGGCATAGCACTGAACATAATCGACAGCGGCTAACACTATCATTTACTAAAGAGCATAGGAACAGGTTGAAATAGCAACAAAAAAATTCTCTATATTCTCATCTTTCTTCATCTGTCCCCTCAATACTATCCCCTCCTTTTTAGTTCCGTCGCAATGCAATTTATATGTCATCCCCTGAGCGCTGGTGCAAATTGAAGAAATAATCTTTGCAAACTATGCGACCGCAATATTGATTAAAAAAATTATACATTTTCAGATTTAATGATCTTGTCGGAAATTTGTTCTTTAATATTTGATTGGGTACATATAGAGCTCTGTATCAATATTTACTGGCTTTATGGTATGCGTAAGGCATCCCGTGATTGCATAAATTTTCATTCTTCCGTGCGAACTGAAATAAAATAGTATCTAGTTCCTCTGCAATTCTATGTTAAATTTTTGTGTTGTACAATAAATATTTTTATGTTATTCGTATACGATACAATAAAAACTGCCGTAAACCCCAAACAAATTAAATCATGACACACCCGCATTTCTGTTATTCTAGTCTCTATTTATTTACGCCAAAAACAAAAACTTATAATAATAATTCCGCAACATTGTGTCTGTGATGGCATTACTTTACATTATTTTATTGTTGCTAATTATAATTGCCCAACCGCTATTGCCATCAAACAAACAAATAAAAAAAATTGTTTAGTATTTTTACGGTACTTAATTTCAGTAATATAAATGTGTGTGTGTGTGTGTATGTGTGCATTTTCGTATTTTATTTCTATTTAAAATAAAATTTATGAAGGACCTTCTTCTCAATAAAGTTTTAGGTAAAACTGTTAAATAAAGTCAATGACTTTTAGTCGGCCAAACAGACATATTTAAATAGCAACAATAGCAAAAGTAAAATTAAATGAAAATTTCAAAATTCATATGAAAAGGTAACAACAGAAATTCTATAAAAATATAAACAAAAACATTTACAACAAACAAAGGAACAAACAATAAGTTAAATTTTATACTTACAGGCAGCCAGACAGACAGACACACAAGCGTGCAGACAGACAGACAGACAGATGATACAAAATACCAATGCAAATATTCAGGCAAGCAAACATGCTAACAAATATTTCTGCAATGAAATTATACAAAATGCATAAACATGTATGATCTTGTATAAATTCTCTTTGTGCTAGTATTTGTTTGCTAGTATCATATGCATGCATATTCATGTTTGCTATGCCTGCCTGTATGCGCACTCGTGTACGTACATGCATTTTCTATTATGAATTCAATTTAAGGCAACAACAGAAACAGAAAAAAATTTGTTGCATATTTAAATTTTTAATAGCATCATATTCACATCTCTGCCCCACAAAAATAAACTTATACATGAACATTTATAAGTAGGTTGGCTTTATGCACATCATTTTCAAAACAGCGACGAACGGAATCATTTTCGCAGTACTTTTTGCTTAAATTGAAGATTTTGTACTCCAATACTATTTTTATGAATTTTGTACAAGAACTGGGAAATCAAAAGTGGCATCTGTTGACTGAAGCTGCTAACATCAATAGGCCACGTAGCCGAAAGTGGCTCAATCAATATGTTCAATTCATATACATATGTGAATTAAGACACATCAAATAGTTATTGTAAATTTTATTTGTAAGATATTTATTGTAAAATTTATTTCAAATGTTGTGTAAAAATATGCCAAAAAATCTTGCTGGATTTTATTGATGGGTCGTGAATTAAATTGAGAGACTTTAAATTTAATATCTATACAATACGAATTTTTATAACCTTCAAAAAAGAATTGGAGGACATATTCACTCTGTGATTCCATTTGTAACGCAGCGAAATATCCATCTGAGACCCCATAAAGTATATATATTCTTGATCAGTGATGAAATCTAAAACGATCTGAGCATGTCCGTCCGTTCGTCCGTCTGTGGAAATCACGATTCAGTCCAAAAAAATATATTATTTTTAAGCTTTAATGACAAAGCTGACACGTAACCTGGTACTACTCTGCCCTACCCCGTCTTCCCCTCTGCCAACCAAATGACCCTTTCAAAAAAAAATTCTTAGTTTTGTATATAATTGTCCCAAACACTTATTTTAAGAGTTTTATGACAAAGGGGAAATGTCTCCCCCACAGCCCTTGCCAGAGCGGACCCGCCAAAATGCAGTTTTAATACCCTCCAAAGAGAATTTGACCTTAAAAAGTATATATATTCTTGAACAGTGATGAAGTCTAAGACGGTCTAGCAATGCCCATACGTTTGTCTGTGGAAAACATGATATAGTCTATTTTTGAACCCCGCACCCGTTAGTGAGAGTTCACGTACGATATTATATAAAGCAACTCTGTCCCACCAAGTTAATCATTTTAAATTCATTTACTAAATATTTGGAGGGTATTTAAGATTCGACCCGGTCGAATATAAAGTTTTTACTTGTTTGTTTTAGTATACAAAGTCATATCGAATACATTTTAAGTGGCTCAAAAGTACCAGGCAAACAACGAAAAATTGTAATCATCCCTCCCAAGAAAAAAAAACAAAAATTAAATTAAATAAAATAAAAGAAAAGAAAAAACACGAGAGTGTGAAAGTGAAAAAAATTCTGCAAAATTTGTTGCTCACTAAAAACAACAACAACAACAAGCAAATATTTTATTTTACGTAAAAAAAATATAAAATTTTAAAGAGTAAATTTAACAAACATCCATACATACACACGACTATATCGAAATACAAGAGCTTATTTTTCTCAACTTTCTGTTTATTTCATTTGTGAATATATTTAAATTCATGCCAAAAACAAAATAAATTGTTTTTATAAAAGTTTGTGCTAAATTTAAAATGAAAAGCGAAAATTGAATAAAAAGTATATGTACATACAGAAATATATATATATATATATATATATATATATATATATATATATATATATATATATATATACGAAAGTATACCCGTATATTATATGTATATGTGAGTATACATGTACAGCAATTTTACATACGATATTTATTATTTCATTTAAATATTACTCATACGGCATTTATTATTTCATTTAAATATTACTCATACGGCACCTGGTACAAGTAACATATCGAATTAGTCAGAAAAAACCCCAACTTGAAAGGCATGCAGCCAGGAAAACAATTATAATTTGGTTTAGTGAAACTATATAAGGCAACTTGACATATTTTTATAAAAAAAAATCCACGTTCTTTGACCCAAATTATAATAAAATGAATACAATAATGCACTTAGCTTTAGACTGCAAATTCAAGTGATATTCTCCGCCAAATATACTAAGTGCATTTATTGTGAATGCCAACCTGGTGGAAAATTTTCTAACAGGGGAAGAAACCATTACATATGTTATTCTTATAATCCCATAAAAAAATGCTTTTACCCATTAGGGGTGTTCCAGAAAGTTCTACTTAAGCCCCGTTACTATTTTGAATATATGCAAATGATTTACCACATCAACTCTGCAAATACGAGATCTCTCTATATTCAGATAAATTTCAACTTACGTTTTTATTTATTTTATTTTATTTTTCTTTTTATTTAAATAAAACGAAGTGTTCATCAAAATATTTTATACTTTTGAAAAGCCTACGAATGCTTTTTGGTAAAACATTCTGCCACAGCTGCCTAGAAAATTATTTTTCGATAATCGGTAAGGGAAACGAGTGCTTGTTCAGAATAAAACTACATACTAGACTTTTAATAATTCCTAAAGGCTTTAAGAATATTTTTTAAATAAATAGCAGTTGGTCACGTTAGTGGCAATATGTTCCAATACGTGTGCAATATGAGCAGATGCTGGTGTATAACACATGACACATTTATTTCTTTTAGTCTGCTCTTTTTCTTCTGTGTTTCCTGGTTTTGTGGCCAGTAGGTACTCGTATATGAATTAAAAATCAATAAATGCCAAAAGCGGTAATTTACGGATATTCTTGTTTAACCTTTATGTCAACAGATACATACCCGGGTATGTTTTGTGTTTTAAAATCGGTGTATTTCAGAAAGCAATTATTGTAGCAACCTGAAATTTCATGATATCCTCAGCAGTAGTGTTTTCTACCTTATTCCTGGATATGAAAAAAATTGGGGGATGGGGGGCCAGGATGTGGCCATTTTTTCATTCCTATCCCTTACGTCAACAGTTACATACCTGGGTATGCATAATAAAATATATGAAAATATGTTGATATGGCATGTTTATTGAATAATTAATAAACTAAATAATAAAGTATAATAAAGTTTTTAATAATCAAATTCAAATTCAATGAAATATAAGAAAATATAACAAAAATATTAGTTACTAATTTTTCATAAATGCATTTGCTACATTGCGGAATATTACTTGAATGTACGGCACACACGGGTTTTTTGCATAACGTGCAGGATTTTCTGGTTAGCCGACGTTTTGTGCAAATGTAGAAATTAGCTTTTGCTTTTATCCAACCAGTGCTGTCACGTTCTACCACGCTTTCATCTGCAGCACATCTTAAGCTCAAAGACTCCCCATTATGGCTTCAATAGCATTGTGTGTGGAAAATATTTTTGTAAGTCCTCTTTCACACACATCAGGTATACTTGATCAGGTTTTCTTCAATTTTCTTTGGAACCTGCATTTACGTTCACACACGAAACGTCATGTCAAGTTTTTCATCATTGCTGAACCTTCATTTAATATATTACAGGTGATAAAACAGAAGAAAATTTAAAAACTGACTAGTACCGTCAAGTCTGTACCCCTTTCCACCGCTCTCTCCTAAAAGATCAAGATTTGACGAGTCAAACCTGATGTGTGTGAAAGGGGTCTAACGTGTTTATTTTGGGCTCTGTTATCTATTTCGGGCTTCGCCGGTTGTTCGCTGAGGGTGTGCAGGAACATCCTATGGCGGCTTGTGGAAGCTCTTAACTGTGGATTATTTTCATAGTAAATTATATATGCTGCAAGGGCAGCAACGTCTAGCATATTATTAAAAAGAAAGCCAAGGGCCATTTAATTGTTCGTCGCTTTGTTGAATATTCTGCTAAAAACTTGTCCATATTATCGACGCCACCTTTAGGTTTGTTGTAATCTAAGATCATGAGTGGCTTTTCTTTGGACCTTGCACTTCACATGAATAATGCATTGTGGAAAGAAGTACAACCGACTTGTTGTTTTTTTTTACATAAGAACACAAAGTAATATTGTTGTTTAAACCAAATGTAGTGGACTCTACTTCCCTTCCTGTCGGTAAAGAGAAATATGGTGGTACAAACACTCTTCTTCTATTCACGGTACTTAACATTGATAAACCGCTGTCTATCATTACACTTTTCGCTAAGCTATAACTAATGAAGAAATTGTCACAAACAATATTCCGTCCGCTTCCACGAAAAAGATTGACGCACAAGTCCTTCACTATCCTCTCGCCTACGTTTTTTCCCGTTCGCCCGATGCCGGCAATCCTGTATATTTGTCCTTTGATTGTGTAGGACGGGACGGAGTCACATACCCACCATACTTTAATTCCGTACTTGGCGGGTTTTGATGGTATGTACTGGGTAAAGCCAGTACCGCCACGGAAGGGATACAACTGCTCATTAACTGTCACGCTTGGACCTGCTACATAATTGCTGCCACATAATTCATCGGATAATATTAACAAAACATAAACAACACAGAAATAAGCTTACCAACAAAAGAAATTCCATACAAAATGTATGAACATACCCGGGTATGCTTCTGTTGACGTACGTATAATATTTTATCCGTTGACATAAAGGTTAACTAACTTTTTCTGTTTTCCTTTTGCTATTAAAGTTCTTGGAAAACTGTTTAGCCATTAAATTTTTCTTCATCAGGCCATTTAAAGTGGCCTAGTTGATTATAAAGGGTGTTTTTATAAGAGCTTGCTGATTTGAAATTTAAATAAAACACATGCCAAATTATGAAATGGCCAAAAAAAAATTTTTATTTGGTAGATAATTTCTTGTCATTTAACATTTAAATATAATTTCGGGCATATGGCCACTACGACTATTTTGCACAAAGGTCATTCTGTATGTCCAATTTTCGACCTCCTTTTCAAGCATTTGAGGGCGTATTTCAGCAATGACACGTTGAATACTGGTTTCCAAAGCGTCAATCGTTGCTGGTTCATCCACGTAAACCAATGATTTCAGGTATCCCCACAAAAAATAATCGAGTGGAGTCAAATCACACGAACGCGGAGGCCAATTCACCGGTCCATTTCTCGATATAATGTTGTCGTTGAAATGTTCTTTCAATAAGTCCATTGTTTCGCCCGCAGTATCACAAGTGGCACCATCCTGTTGAAACCACATTTCGTTTACATCCATATCTTGAAGTTTTTTCATTGATCATGATTCTGTATCGATTTCCATTCATGGTAACGCGTCGTCCTTCCTCATTTTTAAAGAAATAAGGACCGATGATTCCACCAGCCCATAGACCGCACCAAACAGTACATTTATCGGGATGCATTGGTAATTCTTGAACGGCGTGTGGATTATATTTACTCCAAATACGGCAATTTTTGGTAATTACGTTCATGGTGGTCTCAGACGGACGATTATGTGCACCATAAAATTCACGAAGTGCTCTATAGACATTTTTAATTGAACCCTGTTTTTGAAAATAAATTTCCACGATTTGGAAGCGTTGTTCTGGAGTTAACCTGTTCCTGATGATTTGCCAAACAATACTGAGTAGAGACGTCACTTTAAACTGTCAAAACAGCTGTCAGACAACAGAGTGATTCGTATATAAAAAAAATTCATAAAAAATACCCTTTACAATGAAATATTTATTTACAGTGTATCAGGAAAATTATAAAAAAATCAGTTTTATTACAAATGAATAAAATAATTTTGATGACGCTATTTTAAATAATTCCCACCAAAAAAAAATTATAATATCTTTGATCTCCGTAATATTACGTTTTATAGTGAAGAGTCAAGCTTCATGCCAGGACCTTACTAACGAAGTATTTGTTTTATTTTCTTATTTATTTTCTTGTAAAAACTTTTATTGCAAACTAAAAACTTTTATTAGCTTTTTCCCCCCCCCCCCCCCCCCCCCCCATTACAATAATAAAAATTACATGAATACTCCCACACTCATATTATCGGGAAACGCAGAAGAAAGAAAAGTTATACAAAGTCATAAAGAGGATTCATGTAATTTTTTTCTGTCTTTCCCTCAAGTGCCTTTCACTTTCTCTACTGGCTGTCATAAAAAAATAAATTTAACCAAGAAACACCTCAAAATATAAGCACGTGCTAAAGGTCATATAGACTTCATTCACATAAAAAACTGACATTTATGACACTTACACATGTACAAATACACTATACATATACTGTATACTAGTGTATGTAGTACGAAGCACATTCATATCCATGCAGTATTCCAATTTTCATTTCTTGCCTGTTTGGTATCATAAAAATATAAAAAAAAAATCACTTTTTTGGCTAAAATAACATTCAGCCATTAAAATTTTTTATGAATTTGAAAGAATTGCTTAAAATTGGTTACACATTAGCTTGTACGCAGACAGACCACACGCGTTGTCATACACACAAGTTAATAATAAACAAGTTTATAAAGCAGTCTGTAGTCTGTGAAACAGCCATCTATTTCAGTACGCCCACGTGCAAAATTCCTATAGTTTATGAGCAAATAATCTCTCCTTTTTCGAAACTGCGAACTTTTATTCTTATGGGGTCACAAGATTTCTTAACTCTCTGATTATTTATAATCAAATATAATATAATTCTTTTGTCTAATTTTTTAACCTTTTTTCTTTAATAAATAATATATTTGTTTGAGTCTTGAGGTTAATTTATATTAATATTTATATTTAATAACATGTTAACATCAGGTTGATACAGTTCTCGTATTCTTTTTCACAATAAAATTTGTGTAAATAGGAACTGTTATCAAATTCAACTAAGCCACCTAATAAGTGGTGACAAACACAATACACATGAGCACTGATGATGAAAGGGTTGCGTCTTTCGAAAACAGCTGTTCTGCTCTGCTGTGTAAGCTGAATAAAACTTATGTTGACTTTCCTTTGTGCCTTGGAATATTTATCATGTCTTTCTGAGATTTAAAACAAATTTCGAACAATTAGCCTATGAATCTTAATTCAATTTAATATATTAATATATGTTATTCTTCGATATTTCGCTAACCATCGAAGAATAACAAATATTAATATAAATTAACCTCAAGACTCAAACAAATATATTATTTATCAAATATAATATATTTTATATGGAGACAACCTCATAAATAAAAAAAAAGATTTACAATTATCTGCCTTTAAAACACCAACTAATATATTTCATAATTTTAATGCTCTGTATACTGCATCCGAAAAATAGCCATCAATTATCTAGTTATTAATATAATTATTTCTTTTTCTCTTTTTAGGTAAGTTTCTAATCGAAAAAAGAACTACTCTAGTTGTATGAATTAAACAAGAAACAAAAGCTGTCATTTTATAAGAATTTCCATTGCCAGGTAACAATTAAACTTAAGGCACTACATTCAGTCAAAATAATTATATAATAAAAGTCGTCATATCTTTGGAATATAACCATTTTCATTTCCCGTACTACAAGGACAAATTTACGAGTGCTATTTTCAGGGTCTTGTTGGCAGTTTTTGGAAAATCAAACCTGACAATTGTTGCCTAAACCAGAGTTGACATTAGCAATAACAAAATACATAGTAAATTCGTAAGGTTAGGTTACCTCGATGAAAGGAGATTTCAACTCAAATCAAAAGATATACATAAAAGTCTGAAAATCAACAACGAACACGCACAACTTCATTGTCACTCAGCATCATTAAGGCAGCTCCTCAATATTTTGAATTAGCTGAAGACATGAAAACTCATGCAGACTCTTAACATTTCTTATATGTAATCCTCTAAAATTAGAATTACTTAAGCACACCGTTAAGCTGGAATAAATAAAGAGGATATTGATCATATAGAAATATAATCAGGCATGTTCCAAAAAAGTAAATGAAGTTAAGGTTTTTAAATTTTATTTTTTATATTTTTTTTATTCAAAATTATTAGTTTTTTTGCTATAAAATTTAAATAAATTAATTTTCATGAAATTTTTTATTTGACACATTGTTCTCACAATACTATTATATATAAATGAAATTTATATGTTGGTGGTTAAGCAATGTCTATATGCATTTCATTGGTGCTTTACCAAATCGTCAGCAGACTTTATCGACAGTTTTGAAAACTTAAAAACCTCTTATCTTATGCATATACTTCCGAAAACCATCTGAGAATTCACAACTTGTAAATTACAAATTATTTTCAAAAATAACAACAGAACAAGAATAGTAGGCCTTGAAACTCATACAAAACTAAACCAACAAATAAATTATATTCGATATGAATCTATTTTATTTTTCTACACCTTTATACAATCAGAAATTCATTGGATAACAAGAAAAGTATTTATAAGGCAAAATGAAAAATAAAATCTAAATCAAACTGTTATGAAATAAATAAATTTCTATATTAAATTGAATTAAGATTCATAGGCTAATTGTTCGAAAATTCAGAAAAATGGGACATGAAGAAAAATAATCAAACGGTAACACGGATATTATAACAATAACATGTTAACATCAGGTTGATACAGTTCTCGGATTCTTTTTCACAATAAAATTTGTGTAAATAGGAACTGTTATCACATTCAACTAAGCCACCTAATAAGTGGTGACTAACACAATACACATGAGCACTGATGGTGAAAAGGTTGCGTCTTTCGAAAACAGCTGTTCTGCTCTGCTGTGTAAGTTGAATAAAACTGATGTTGACTTTCCTTTGTGCCTTGGAATATTTATCATGTCTTTCTGAGATTTAAATTAAAATTTCGAACAATTAGCCTATAGAATCTTAATTCAATTTAATATAGCAATATAAATGTTCGTTAAAATTCTTACTACATATAAATAAATTTCATTTATACATAAATTAATTTTCTTTCAAATTTATAATAATTTTCTATACAGAATTTGACTACAAAATATTAGTAATACTTCGGTTCTTTCCAATATAAAAACTACTACAAATTACTACTTGTGTTGGCTTCATATTAAGAGCTCCAAAGTTTTGTTATATGTATTTATATTGTTGTAACACACATACATATGTACCGGCAACAAATTTATCCGCTGAATGTAAAACATTTCGCCTAACACAAACACTCATGAAAAGAGAAACAAAAGTTTGAAAATTAACTTAAGTTTGTGAACAATATTTTCTCATTAAAAATGAGGAATAAAGAAAAAGGCAGATGCAGCAAAGAGTCTATTATTAACTAAATAAAATATATAATCTTATATAAATATTAATATATAATCTAGCAAAATAATTAAATAATTTAATCTTTTACGTATTAAATTGTTTATTAAATTATAAATTGTCAGCATAATTTACAAAAGAAAATATTCATATTAGACCTATAAAATAAAATTTGGGATGAAAGTTAATCTGTTATAAATCAAGAAAAAGTTTTATAATTTTTTTCTTATATATTTATCGGTTTATTTACTAAATATCATTTAAGCCTTTTAAACACTGTCTTTGCTGGTATGCAATAAACAACGTCTGCATATCATGTGCTTCATATTTTGTTCACACTTTTGCGATTACGTGTGTATGAGTTTTTCCAAAGTTAATTCGTTCGAATCAGTTTAGTTTTCCCGTTTTGTTTTTCCACTTCCGTTTTAGTTGCTCTTGTTTTATTTTATTTTGTTATTAAAGGAAATTAATATTGATTGATGTGAAATTCAGTTAACATTGATTCCATATAAAAACTTTAACAATATTTTAGCAACAACAAATCTTTGAAAGTTTACTTTGTTATTTGTTTGCAGAAATTCTTAGTTTCAGTCATAAAATATTCGCATATAAATAAAATGTATGCACACCACGCGCAATGTGCAGCCACGCAATGTATGTGATTAAAAACAGCAGGAGTGTAGAAAAAATAAATGGAAAGATTTCGAATATAAATTTAGTCGCTAAAGCAAAATCTCAATCGTTGAGATTGTCGTGAGGTTGACATATGCAGTCAGATTTTCTTGAACACCGAAATTTTTTAACTTCTAGGATTGCGACAAATATGAAATGTTATTGGCATATTATGAAGCAAACAAGTGGAGCCAAGTTTTTCGACAACCTTTTAGAAGATTATGCTGATCCTCTATATTTCTATAGATCGATAAAATTTTTTAACACAACTGAATTCATCGTAAGAATAGGTGTGTGAAGATAAATTTCGAAATTTATAACCCTAGACACAAGCCAAGTACGTTAACAGAGCTCTGTTAAGCATGAAAAATCCGAATGTTTGTATTCCAAATGGAATACTGGCGAATGTTTGTATTCCAAATGGAATACTGGACCGAGCTTGAAAAAAATTAACGGAACACACAACCAGATCAATAGCTTCCATAATATATTAAAACTTTGGTATAGCTATGCCGATAAGCTTTAATTTTTTGTACACAAAAGTTGTAAAATTCTAGAGAGGTTAAGTCAAGATCCTGGGAAAATAGGGCGACTAAAAATTATTTTACTTTGTAACTCTACTAGTGCTCTATTACGTCAAATGGCCATAACCCTTAACAGTTGGATTTTTAATAGAGAAATTTGGATTTTGGTGAAATTTCTTGTTTGGAATTTCTTTAAAGTATGAATTTCTGGCAAATAGGAATATGTGGGCGACTAGAATTATTTTTTGATAAATATTGACCCCAGGAGCCTGAAATTTTTGGAATTCAAATAATATCAATTTAAAAATTATGAGTTTCATTATTATATGTTTTTATACCCTCCAAAAAAGAATATGGAGGATATATTCACTTTGTCATTCCGTTTGTAAAGCAGCGAAATATCCATCCGAGACCCCATAAAGTATATATATTCCCATATTAAATTGAATTAAGATTCATAGGCTAATTGTTCGAAATTTGTTTTTAAATCTCAGAAAGACATGATAAATACTCCAAGGCACAAAGGAAAGTCAACATCAGTTTTATTCAACTTACACAGCAGAGCAGAACAGCTGTTTTCGAAAATACTTACTATATACATATATATTCCCGATCAGTGATGAAATCAAAGACGATCTGTGCATGTCCGTCCCTCCATCTGTGGAAATCACAATTCAGTCCAACCGTAAAGAGCTAGACTCTTGAAATTTGATCTAAATATGTCTTGAATTATAGCACAAGTTAAGTGAGATGGAGATGGGCTAAATCGGGCAAGAGGAAAAAAAGTTCCCCTAAGAAGAACTAAACCAATTTCTAATAAACAACATAATTTTTAAAGTTTTTTGTAATTTTGTTAAGCAAATGATATATTTTTATGTCAAAGAAAGTCCAACGCATTAAACTTGGAGCCATAAAATAAAAAATTGGACCCCGCCCCTTTAGTAGGCGTTATCATATGCAAAAATAGTGTAAAAATTTAACAAGTTGTTTCACTTAAGTCTACGTTCCTTAAAAATAACATTTTTAAGCTTTAATGACGAAGCTGAGATGTAACCTGGTACTACTCTGCCCTATCCCTTCCTCCCCCTTTGCCCCCTAAATGGCCCCATAAAAAAAAATTTTAATTTTGTATATAAATATTCCAAACATTTATTTTTAGAGTTTTATGACAAAAGTGAAATGTCTCCCCCACAGCCCTTGCCAGAGCGACCCCGCCAAAATACAGTTTTAATACCCTCCAAAGGGAATTGGACCCCATAAAGTATATATATTCTTCATCAGTGATAAAGTCTAAGACGGTCTAGCAATGTCCATACGTTCGTCTGTGGAAAACATGATACTGTCTATTTTTGAACCCCGCCCCCTTTAGTGGGCGTTGACGTACGATATTATATAAAGGAACTCTGTCCCACCAAATTAAACATTTTAAATTTACTATTAAAAACTTCAAATGCTATATATATAAATTCTCCACTTAAAGTTATGAACTTTAAAATTTTTTAAATCACAAAATAAATTTCGGAACTTGGCAGAAATTCAATTTGAAAAACGTATTAGAAAAAAAAAATTGTATCAGTTTTCTGCTTTTCCTGCTAAACACCTGTGCAATCGATTGTATGGAAATGGAATTGTATGGGAAAATGTTGGTTTGTTTATTTATCTAGGATAAATGTATTTGTATAATTCAAACCAAACTGTGCATGGTTTTGTGCTCTGCTTGTGTTCTTTATTTCTTCTTCTTCTTCTTCTTTGTTGTAAACCATACATTCACCTAGATATTTCATGTTAATGGTTCCCATGTATGTGAGTTAAACTTTTTGTAAGTTATGGCATCAAAAGTTATTAGCAGTACTTTTGGGTCATAACTTTCATGGGTTTTTTCCTTGTTATTCTCCTTCCTACTGCCATTATTTTTCCTGTCATTTATTTATATATCAGTCTTTGTATGTGTCTTTGCATGTTTCTTAACCAAGAAACAAACAAACAAAAAAATAGGTGTTAACTTGATTTATTTTATTTGATTAAAGGCCACACAAATATTGGAATTTATGGATTTCTATGTCTTGGGGAGGGCAGTAGACCCAATGATATTTGAAATTAATATTAATTTTTGCTTTTCTGATGCTATTTAAGTTGTATTCACAATAATAATCATACAAACTTTGGCAACTTCTATACTGATTTAATGTGGCTGGCTTTTAGAAATCGATTAGCCTGCCGAAAACTAAAACTTTTAGCTCTATTGTTAATGATTGATTAAAAATTACAGCTTAGCCTTAATATTAGAGGGGAGTATACCATGAATTTTGAATTTGCTTAGAGGGACTCAAACTAATAATAATGCCGCATGTACTCGTTTGTGTATAAAAATCAATCAGAAGTACACTAAAAGCAGAATATAATTTTTATGGCATTTCACTTTTATTTTTATGGAAACTTTAATGCAATATAATAACTTGCTTTTAGTCTATTTCCTAGGCAAACCACGTACTTGCAATATTAATCATTATTTAATAAGAAAAACCAAAACAAAAAAGCCTCGGTAATGTATTTTTGCTTCAAAAGTATAAATGAAATATGTTAATACTTTTATGATTCCTTTACAACTTTACATTTCGTTTATTAGTTTCATATACTTTTTTTCCTATTTTTATGAAATTAATGGTTCAATAAAAATGAAAATAATAACCATTTAGGTTTTCATATTCACCAAAAATCATACATTCATATTTTATTATTCAAGTACTTAAGCAGGCTTTAATGCATTTAAGTAAGAGAGTAACGCAGCAGTAATTTCTAGAATCAGTTTGGCAAGCGATTTTCGTTTTCAACCACACACTCGTGGCTGATCACGTATTTTGGTTGCTTTTCGATAAATTATTCTTTATTAGAAAAGGGCCAAAAACAAATAAATATTTTTGCACGCAAATATTATTTCCCTTCTTTTTTTTTTTTTTTTTTTGTTTTGTGCTGCTTAAATGAAAACGTGTGTATTGGCAACTACTGCCAGTAGCGCAACTCGAAATCCTTTAGTGAGCATTGAAGAAGTATTAAAGATTCTTTTACTATATCCAACGAAAAATAACTTAATAAAATCCGTAAAATTTATGATACAAAAAAAGTTTTATTATTAATTATTCCTTTCTATTCCTCAGAGGAACATAGGGCCACAACAAAATATTTCTATTCTGATCTAAACATTTAATTTCATTCCAGTTTCGACTCATCGCATTTGCTTTGGCTTCCACTGTTCGTCTCGCATGTGTTGGCAGGTCTACCTCTTCTACGGCTCCCTTGTGGACTCCACTCCAATGCTTGTCTGGTTATATCATCTCTTGGCTTATGTAGCGTATGTCCGATCCATTTCCACTTTCGCTCTAGTATTTCAAGATCCAATGATTTTTGTTTTATGAGGTTCCATAAGTCTACATTTGAAACTATATTCGGCCGGAAAATCTTCATTATATTCCATAGGCATCTATTTGCAAAGACTTGGAGAGCCTTAATGTCGGGTTTGGCTGCGTTCCAGGTTTCGCAGCCAAAAAAGTTTTAATAGCTTTTTAATAAAATATGTTGCATCTTTTTTTTAATATTGCATCAACATTTTCCTTGTGTCAGAAATTTTACGAGTTTTTTCCTTCTTCTGTAAAGCAACAAAAAATCGAATTATTCCTTTTTTATATTAAGCCATTGATTTTAGGAATGCTTCGAAACTAGTTTTGAACCTAAAACCAACAAATTACACACGTGGCTGGAAACTACTACTAATGCCAGCCTGAAGGCCGTGGGATAGACTCCTGCAAGATACTGCATATTCTCCGTGCAAGCGCTTTTGATTTTGATGTATTTGTACTGAATTTAATATATTTTGATAATTTGATGGGAGGAAAAGCAATTGCTTTAAAGTTCTATTGATGCTGGTCCTTTAAGGTACTTTAAATTAAGTCCTTTTAAAAAAATACAGTTCGATGATGCCAGCAACGCATCGTGTGAGTTTTCCATTATATTTTGATCTGATAAAAACTATTTGCGGGCAAATTTCCCTAAACAAAAGCTAAAAAAAATATTTTACATTTTCTCTAGAAAAAAAAACGTTTGTTTATGTTTTGTTAATTACACTGCTCAACAAAAAAAAATTTGTTGTCTCTCCTTTAAATAAAACTATGTGGACTATATGGATTTTGATGCGCTAAACTCAAATCCGTTTTCGGTTTTTTTCTATCAGGTCGGGATTTTTTTATAGGCGTGGCAAATTTTTTCCCCTAAATTAGCCAGGTACGGGGACATATTTCACCCTAACTCGAGAACGAGTCATCCGATTTTCAAATTTAAAAATACCTCTCCCATATGATAAGGCATATCACCAAAAAAAAAAAAATTCTCTATTGAAGAAACCTTTATTTTTTATTGACTACAAATTTGCTAAATAAATTTACAACAAGGGAGCCATATACCCAAAAAAATTGTTCCTGAAAAACAAACCTTTTATTACTGGAAATGTCACTTTTAAAAGCAGTTTTCTGACATCACAACGTTGTAATCAAATAAATGTTCCCTTCACATTAAGGTCTAATATGTTCTTAAATACTTCATACATGAAAATTACGAAAAATACTGTGAAAGTAATAAAAATGCTAATTTATTACTTGAAAAATTTTCTTTGGACAAAATATTTCATACAACAATTTTTTAGAATTAAACAAAAAGTTCTCAAAATTGGAAAAAATATATTTTTGTTTCGAAAGATTTTATTTGAAATTGTCTTTTGAAATGCAACTTAAAATACAATTTGAATTTTTAATTGATTAAATATATTTAAATTAAATTTTAAATTTTGAATAAAATCAGAACATTCGCGAATGCTTTTTTCACTTGCAACATGAACTCTAAGTTTATTTTATCTTTAATAAATCTCAATCTAATAATTGTTTGCTCTTTATTTCCAAGCATTTATTTATGTGATTATTAATTAAAATTGTTTTTCCTGTTTTTTCTTTCTCTTTTTGCCAACCCGCACTTATCCTTGAATCTACCGTATTAATGCAGGCTATAAACGTGTAGCTTGGCCACCAGCATCTGAGGAAAGAATTGTACGTGAGTTTACACCGCAACCTCAGACTCAATTTCAACCAGCGCCAGCTTATAATCAACAATACCAACCATCAGCTGCTGCTGCCGCGTCTGCTTTGCCACCAACTCAGGTAAGTTTCTGTTTTTGTGCGAAGATGGAGAAAATATTGCAAAACCGGAAAAGAAAAACGTTGTTGTTTCTTTATATTTCCTTTCGAATGTTGTAATTTAATATTACAATTTGTAGATATTATAAATTAAAAAAACATTTTTTATTCCCGTTTTGCTGTTTGTAGTAGTATTTAATGTTTAATATCTGTTTGTTACTACACACTGTACATTAGTTTAGTTTATTGTAAATATTGTATTTGTTTATTTTACATGGTAGCAAACACACACAAAAAAAAACAAATAAATATGCAAACAAAGGAAAACCATTCATTGTATATACAAACATTCACACATAAAATTAGACGCCAATACTTTTTAAAACTACTACATACGTGTACATGATATTTTTAACATATTAAATTTCCCTTGTATATATTATCAGAAAAATTCATAGTCATACATTAGGGTGTCATATAATATTTAAAATTATTTAAATTATGTGTCATTAAAAAATGATACTTATGAAAACTAGACCATTGATGTTTGCTTTTATAAGACGGATTGCTTATATCTAAAAGAATTTTAACCTAAAATTATCTATAGATATATTTAATGTGATGAACACGTTCATTTAGAAATTGTATAAAAATTGCAAAACCTAATCGTTTTAGAAGATTATCATGTCAATCTTTGTATGTTTTTTAAAAACGTAGAAGAGTATATTAATTATACGGCTTGAGAACATTAGGATACACAGGAACTTTGAGTCGATCAAGAAATAAATTTTTCACCAGTACAGAATGGGCAAATTTGAGGTTAGGAAGTAAATTGGCTGTCAAATGATGAAATGTCAAGAACTGAGCTGTCATCTTTTGAAATTTATTTGGAAAAAGCTTGGAAAATTTTAACTTTGAAAAGTTGGCCGACAATAGTTTTTGCTTCGAATGTTTCTGAATTTTTTCAACAAAAGCATCTTTATTGATGAGGCCCATTTTCAATTAGGCGGTTGTATAAACAAAAAAAAATAGAGCCCACAAAATCCACAAACAGTCCTCGAAAAACAATCAAATCCAAAAAAAAAATTACCACATGGTGCGGTTTGGGATCAGGCGGCATCACCAGCCCGCATTTTTTCGAAAATGAGCAATAGAGCGTCGTCAGCGTGAAATCTCTGCTCTACCAAACCATGATAACCGATTTTTTGTGGCCACAATTGGCTAATATTGACATCACTGACCTTTGGTTTCAACAAGATGGCGCCACAAGCCATACAGCCGAATAAACAATTCAGTTTTAGCATGAGAAATTTCCTAGTCGCATAATTTCTCAATTGGCCACCTCGTTCTTGTGATTTAACGCCGCTGGACTATTTTCATTTGAACGACCGGTCTTACGTGAATAAACCACAAACAACTGAGGCTCTGTAAGTTGAAGTTTGGTGCTGCATTGACGAGATAAACGAAGCCTTGTTACAAAATGTGGTTTAAAATTTGGTGAAAAGAGAGCACGTCCGGCGAAGTGCTAGAGTGGGAAATTTGCCCCATATTATATTTTATTATTAATTTACATATTTCTACTTTATTTATTGAAATTGAATTTATTAAAAAAATTGGGCTTTGAAGCCAATTTACTTCCTAACCTCAAATTTGCCCGAACTTTACCATTTTTGTCAAAATTGCTGTTAAACAAAACTTTTGTGTACAAGTAGACTGCAGAAAACAGTAGAAACTATAATAAGGATTTATTAAACAAATGCCTTATTTGTTAAATATGACTTGAAGAGACTTGAAGTTTATTTCAAAAACAACGAAACTTTTTCTGTTTCTTCGATAATTCTCAAATGATTTTTGAAAGTTTGTGCAAGCGTTTTGTTATGTTTCAAATAAAGTTGAAGACTACTGATGAGTTGCTGTAAGAGCCAATAAAATGCAGGCATATAGAAATAGTTGCTGTCTTTTTAGAAAATAACCTCATAAACAAATCATTTAAATAAGGAAAATCCGATATTCTGTTCAAAATAGTGAAAATTCGTCTTTCAGTCAAACACTTTGAAAGTGTTAATTTTCCTTTCTCAGCTGCTACAATTATTTTAAGTTTTATGGATGCCACCCTAATGTATTTATTATGCATTTTAATACATAAAAAAACAATATGTACATATTATTTTTTCACTGACATTTGCTTACACATTTTTTCCAATTCACTCTTTTGTAATTTATTTTAACCATAAATCCAAACATAAATGAATTCTTCATATCCAATTGATTGTACTTGTAAAAAAAAATCCATTTCCATTTGTCTGTTTTCGTAAAATGTTATAGTTTTCCTGTTGCATTTAACATAAAATATTTTAATGAAGTACTGAAATATTAATACTAAAACACCGCATAGGCTTAATTATCAAACCAACATATAATATTTGCTATTATTTCAAGTCTTTGCAAAAAATAGCAGAAAATTCAATATAGATTTTTTATGTCAGCTATTATCCCAAGTTAAATTTTAAAGAAACATTTTTTGTTCATAAAGCAAATTTAAGATGGTTTCATGTAAAATAATTTTTTGTGAAAAATAATATCTGTGGTCACAAGCAATAATAGCCTAAGTCAAAAATGATTCTTTAGAGAAAAATCACTTTTTAAGTCACTTACAATGAAGCCTAATTACGACCTAGGTCAATATGTTTTATTAATAACTTTTTAAAGAACATCGTTAGAGAAATGGGGATTTTACGTAAATATAAAGGTTTGTTAGTGGAATATGATAGCATACATAGCTCACATTGACCTAAGTCTACCTAGGCTATTATTGCTTGTGACCACTGATATAATAATCAAAATATCATTTCTTAGGGGTTGGTATATGTTCTGTATTAACATTCAGAAAAAATGGAAACATCATGTTCTTTTAAGAATAGCGTTTTATTAGAAAAATATATTAATAAAATGCAGAAGAATAATAAAAAAATTAATAGAGAATATATTAAATTATTAATATGCATTTGGTTAAATATGCTTTGTTTGTTGTGGGTGTTTAATAAATTAACTGAGACAGTATCTCAAATAAAATACAATTATACACTGTATTTCACAACTATAATTACAATTCTTTTCTAAATATAATAAAATTTTATTTCTAACATTATAATTTTATGTAAAATGTGGGTGTCTGTGTGTTTTTTATATCTTGAAAGACTTGTGATTAAGAACTGAATTTTGAATTTATTGGCTACTGCAGATCATGGTAAACAGTACCTTTCGAATTTTAGTTTGGTTTAGTATAAAGCCCATATATATAAATCCTTATATACAAGAGTTCGATTGGAAAATTAATTCAACATTTCACTTTTTATTTCATATCATAAATGTCAGTTAAATTAAAGAATAGTTCAATATCAAAACATGAAAAACACATTGAAATTGCTTTTAAAATATTGAAAAATATTAATTAAACCTAAAAACGGTTTCTGCCTGTAAACAAAAAATAAAATGTAGTGATTTTTTAACTACAAAAATTGTGTTCTCTCATGTGTGTTGAACTGTAAAAACTATGCTCTTCGTATGTGTTGCACACATAACACCTGTATGTGTGAGAAGAGTTGAATATATTTTATTTTCAGGACGAGAGTGGTTTATAGTGTTACTACCCACAACAGTTGCAAAATAATTTGACTGCAACTATAGTTTTATTAATGCACAGTCATACGAGTATATATATTTTTAATTTTTAAGCAAAGCATAACTATAAACTAATTTTATAAGTAGTTAAAGATATGCAGTCTAGTATAGAATAACCAAACATCATATGGATGCCTATTTGTATTTTCTTAAAATGCTATATGTGGCATTTTACTACCAGCGATCTCTGTGCTGATAAAATGTGCCACACACATATATTAATTTTAATTGAAAACTCAGTTCACCACAGAGCATGCAAATGAGTCAACTGCATTTGAGAAAATTATACATCTTAGGCATGTAGTAGTTTGGGGTCAAAAGTAACAAATTTTACACATGCAGCTTCAATAATATAAGCGCTTTAAACTCTCACATTTTAAAACTGATTTAAATATAGAAACAAGTAAAAACGTTATATTCAAACGGATCGAATCTTAAATACCCTCCAAATATTTAGTAAGTAAATTTGAAATGTTTTCCTTTAAGACATCTCTGTACCCAATTTTAAATCTCTATTTTGACAGAGTCATTCTGGGGAGGGCCGTGGGGGAGACGTTTCACCTCTGCAAGATCAGAGAACATCTCAGCTTCTTATAGGCTTAAGGAATAAAAATTGTTCAACATTTACAATATTTTTTGCATATAATATCGTACCTCAGTACCTCAACGCCCACTAAAGGGGGCGGGGGTCCAAAAATAGACTATATCATGTTTTCCATAGACAAAAGTACGGGTATTGCTAGATCGTCTTAGACTTCATCCCTGATTAAGAATATATATACTTTATGGGGTCCAATTCTTTTTGGAGGGCATTAAAACTGTATTTTGTCGGGGTCTCTCTGGAAAGAGCCATGGGGGAGTCATTTCACCTTTGCCATAACACTTTAAAAATAAATGTTTAGGATAATTTAATGTAACATTTTTTAATTTTTTTTTTATGGGGTCATATAGGGGGCAAAGGGGGAGGAGCGGGTACGGCAGAAGAGTACCAGGTTATGTCTCAGCTTCATCATTAAAGCTTAAAAATTTTATTTTTAACGAATGCAGGCTTAAGTAAAACACTTTGCTTAATTTTTAAACTATTTTTGCATATAATAAAACCCACTAAAGAGGGCGGGGTCCAAAAATTTATTTTATTGATTTTATGGCTGCAAGTTTGACGCATTGGACCTTCTCTGATATAAAAATATTTCATTTGGTTAAGAAAATTACAAAAAAAAAAAACTTTAAAAATTATGTTGTATTTTAGAGTTTGGTTTAGTTCTTCTTAGGGAAACTTTTTTCCCTCTGGCCTAATAATGGCCCATTTTCGAACTTGACCTGTAGCTGTGATCCTTCAGGATATATTTATACCAAATTTCAAGAGTCTGTCTCTTTTCGTTTGGACTGGAATGTGATTTCCACAGACGGACGGATGGAGGGACGTGCTCAGATCGTCTTAGATTTCATCACTGATCTAGAATACATATACTTTATGGGGTCTCAGATGGATATTTCGCTGCGTTACAAACGGAATGATAATTGGGGGGTATAATAAAGGTCTTGTTGGCAAGTCTTTGAATCAAAGTTAATTACAATGGAAATTTTATATTAAAATTGTTTGTCATATTCTTATATCTTAAATACTATTTTGAATATCAATTTATTTTTTAAAATCTTTTAACCCAATGACAAAAAAAAATTATTTAGTACAACAAAAATTCAAACAATTAAAAACTGTATGCAAATATTATCTCTTAACCACAAGTTGTATATCAAACAATGCCATTATATTTCTTAGTATTTTAGGTAATAAAGCACTCATAAAATAGTTTTTTCCAAAAAAAAAAATATTATAATAAAATTCATCAACTCAATTACGTATTAAACCGATTAAGTGCAATTTTTTTTATTTATTTTTTATTATTCTCTTTAAATAGAAACGAAAAAAGACACGTTAAAAACTTTGCTCATAAATTATATTTTCACTTCATAAATGTAGAAGTTGGGCACTTAATAATAATTAAGCAAGCATGCATGTAGTGCAAGTCAGGAGTGTACATGTATGTGTGTATGTATGTTAAAGCAGCTGTCTGTCCATCGGAAACAAACAAAACGCAAGGCGTTTACAAAAAAATTCACACATACACACATACAAAAAATAATGAATTATAACAAAAACCAAAAAAAAAAACTACCAAAAAGAAACAAAAATCAGACAATAAAAAAGAGTGTAAAAAGACTGTGGTTGAATGTGCATAACGTCAGACATGCCCGTGCCCACAAACGTATGTCTACGTTTAAATGCACAGACTTTTGTACAGCCAGATATACACATAAATTGCTGTGGCATAATTCTGATAGAATGTGTGAGAGCGAGCACGAAACGGTTAGTTGAAGACAACAAAAGGGTAGAAGAATCCTTTTAGCAAAAGTTTAGTGTGAAATAAGCTTTACACACAAAAACACTCCTTTGTGGTTAATGCTGAACAATTAGCCAAGCAGAATAATATGCTAAGCTTTATATTCACACCACAAAGGAATCCTTTCTTTTGTGATGTGGCTGGAGCAAAAAAAAAAGAAAAAGCAAACAAAAAAACACCGAAGACAAAACAAAAAGAACAAGGACGAAGTACATGAAGTACATACGAAGACAAGTTATGTGTACGAGTATTTCATATTTACTGCAGGATAATTCCATGTACAAGAAAGACAAGTTCGTACATGACACACAATAGGGTTTCTGAGAAAATCTATATCATACGTACTCGCATTTAAATGCCATAAGTTGTAGCTAAACAATACAAAATTTATTCATTTATTTTTGTCTCTGCTTAATGAATATAAGCATGCAGTAACTCACACATCACAAGGTCTTGCATCAGTCAAACAGGAGTAGGACTTTTATTTAATTTTGCTGTTAATATGTTGTGGTTGCCAAGATTACTTATTACATATGCCATAAACTGAATGGCTGCATTAAGGACTGTTTTGTCACATGAATATGAAATTGGGATTTTAAAATTAATTTAGTTTTGAAATTTATAATAATTGTATTATATGTGGATTATGGTCATCTGGCGAAGCTTTACTTCTTTGCGTGCTAATTATAATTGTAAAATTTTATCTGAAACACTAAAGCAATTCCTAAACATAAATAAATTTTAGAAAGTCATACATGATCAGACAGACAAAACAGCATCAAAATTTAAACACTAATAAAAGATTTTAGTCATTTGGTGACTAAACCATTTTTTTTCATCTTGGACCAGCACTCAGGGAATGAACTATACATATGCAGTTCATTGCGTCGGAAATAGACAGGAGTGCATAGTATTGAGAGGACAGATGTGAAGATAGAGAATTTTTTGTAGCTAATGCAACCTTTTTTACTTCGCCGGATAAATTTTTTGCTACTGGACCGACGAATGAGGGTGCTGTTACTCTGCTTTTTAGTACATGATCGTGTCAGTCGTTGCCAATTATGTTCAGCGAGCAGCGCTATGCCTTCATCATTGAAACAGGCTTGGCAATAACTAACACAACCATGAACTAATGCTGATCAGAAGAATTCAACACAATATTTCATGACTCAGCGCGGGGTTGAACTCAGGACCCTCTGCTTTATAGTCTCGTGTTCTACTATTTCAGTCAATAGCACCCAAATTGAGAAAACGATTTTCGCAAAATTAAAATAAATTCAACGAATTTTTAACATTCTTTTAATTTTGTTTAAGTCTCTAAACTATTTCTTTCCGTAGACGCCAAAAATATTAAAAAAAACATACAAAATAAATAAAAATGAAAACATAAAATTTTTCGCTACATAATCATTTATAATATCTTGATCGGAACCAGATGGAAAAATTCAAAAAGATTTTACTAAATTTTTAATTTTATACGTGCTGATTCTGTTCCCAACTTTACAAAAAAAAAGAGTACCAAACATATATGACATAGTAAGAAAATAAAAAAGGAATAATTATTGAGCTTTTGTTATAGGTTTGATATTTGTTTAAGCTTCTGATTCAATTGAGTTGAAGTTTAAAATAATATATTTAATTATTCTAAAACAGGTTGAGTAAAGGTGTCCTGATGATCTGCATTAGCCCCAGTGAAATGGGCATAGGAAGTAGCTAAATCCCCTCAATAATCAATTTTGAAATATTATTGTCAATTTGGAAAAAGAATCAGCACGAATAAAATTTTGTGTTAAACAACACATTCCCAAAATATATAAAAAAAATTTTTCTTTCGTAAAGCTGGATTCACCCATTGTTTCGGAACAAAAAATTTGTTCCGAAACAATTTTTTTTTATATGTAGTTTGACGTCTCTCTTTTTGAGAGAGAGAGCGAAAGAGAGTTAACTTTGTTCGGAACGTGAATTGGTTTAATTTTAATTTTTGTTCTGAAACATTTCAACTGTGATGCCAGTTACTTTAAATTTTTAAGTAAAGTTGAACTGAGATGCCACATCATATTATATGTACATCTATATAATACAATACAATCTTAATAAAATTACTTTTTATTTTATTAAGATTTTTTAATTTACAATTTGTTTATTACACATTAAAATATATGAGTGTGACGCCAAGAAAACAAGCATATTGCATTCGTCTGCTACTGTGCTGCCTAATTGAAAAACTAACACGCATCGTTTACAAAAATATCTCATATGGTACCCTTGTTTTTCCAGAACAATTGTTCGAAGTGGGTGAATCGTTTCAGAAGAAACTCTCAAAAAACTAAAATTGGTGAATCCAGCTTAAAAGTTGTTTCTTTCATTCAATCAATTCCGTCTCCGAACTGAAACCGGAATTTGTGACATGACCGATAATCTGCTTTCTTTTACTTCTATATGGCCCCGACTTTGTAAAGCCTACCATACACGACATGTTGTTTACATCTGACTTACCGACTTTTCAACTCATACTCGTATGTAATTGTGCATGGCTGTCAAAAACAACAATTTTACAGAAAGTTAATAATTATTGCTTTTTGTTTGTTATGTGGTCAAGTATGCCTATATGCCTGCATTTCATTGGTTCTTACACCAAAAAATAAGTAAGTTAATAATATTGGGTTACAAACGTACATTCTAATTGCTTCTGACATAGTTTCTGAATTTTTCAACAGCTGGGGGCAAATTACAGCACTCGATATCGAACGAAATTTGTATTTAAATTGTATGGAAATTGCGATCGATTTCGAATGCGGTAATTTGGCCCCTGGTCTACGCATTTTTGATAGTCTTTGCAGACAACAAAGTAGATCGTAGATTTCAAAATGGCATCCTGCCGCTACAAGCATTTTTGTTTGCGCCGTAGAAGAATTCAACAATTTTAAAAATTTTTTCTTTTAATTTATATTAATTTAATATATATTTATATTTTTTAATATTAAGACAGGATGTAACACTAAAGTTTTATTTGTGTATTTATGTGCATAGTTTCTATTAAATGGCTAAAAGAACATTCATTCAGCGGTATGGTAAAATATCAAGTTTGGCCGGCTAATGCTTTCATTAGCCATGGCCCGGCGCTGCTTCTTTCGTCACGGCATAGAATTCTTACAGCAGCTTAAAAACAGCTGATGTCAGAAGGTTGGTCAGAAGAAAATAGAACACGCTCTAATTGAAATTTTGTCAGATGACTTTTTGTCTGAAAATGTTTGAAAGGTGACACACGACATGTATGTGTTTTGCAGAGGAAAATTCTACATATCAGATATAAAAAACATGTCGTGTATGGGGGGGCTTAAAAAATATGACTGAAATCATTATAAATTAGAAAAAAATTTGCTTAGCCCGACCAGGACTAGTACTCAGGGAATGACCCCTACATGTGCAGAGTATTGCTCTGGAACAAGAAAGTAGGAATAATATACTCGTATATATATTAAGAGAACAGATGGAAATAGGGAATTTATTGTTTGAAAAAATTATAACAAGCATTTATATGCACTTAGTTATCAGTTTTTAAGCTTAAGATCTTTTTATATAAAAAAATTGTAAAATATTTATATATTTCAATATTTCGCCAATCCTTTGGATGGCATTTTTAGGAACATATTGTTTTTTTTTAATAAATATTTTAGAATTTGTTATAAGAGAAAATCTCAAGCTTAAAAAATTATTACAAAAATAATAGTGAAAGATCAATAATAAATAGAAATACAGAATAAGTAAATATTTTAGTTTAACAAAATTTTGAAAGTTGGCCTCACTGGATATTTTGAATACATTTTAAATACTTTTCTTTGTCGTTTGATATGAGCATATAAAATTAATATAATTTAGTGGAAAAAATTTAATATAAACAATTACTACAAATCAAACTTATAACATAAATTATTAATTATGTATGAATTTTTATTAGTCGAACTTTTTCTTATGTAAATTGTTAATTTTTTATCGGGCTTAAGTTCGAATCTTGCATGACTGCAAATTATTTTTTGTTATTTTTTATTAATAAATGAATTTGTTTAAATTCTATTTATTATTTTATATTAAGATTGGAATATTAAGAATATTTTTAATAATCATCAAACCAGCAGAACGGATCAGTACTGATTTCGAGGCCGCTACGCCATCTCATCAGCGTTCTTTGTTCAATTTTTCCCACTTTTTTTAAATTATTAATAAAATTGCTCTCCTGCAGCAATTTAATTCATCTCAGTCTTTTATTGCCTCTTCTTAAAAGATTTGACTATGATTTTTGCTGTGTGTGTGTGTATTCAAAAGTTTGTTACATTAATACGCTTCTTTTCAGGTAAGAGTGTGAGTTAATTGTTTGGTAATTATTTTCAATAAAATTTTCATTCAACCTTTTATTCATTTAGCAACCAACATTAGATCAATAAATAAAATATTAATACAAAATGAAGAAAACATCAAATAAACAATCAAACAACTTAACACATAAAGTCTAGACATTTTCACTGTGTTTGTTGCTTTTTTTTGTTTTGAAGCTTAAGGATATAAAACTAAAGTTGTTTTTGTGTGTATTCCTGCATAGTTTGTTTTGTAAGTTTAATCACTGCGAATATAAATAACTCCATTATGGAAGTATAAATGAAGCAGATAAAATGTAATAGTTCAACAGCGACTTTGGTATTTTATACACAAGAAAACATTTCACATTCATGTAAAGTATTTAATAAAGATTGAAACATAATGCAGCACTTTATAAATAAGTTATTATATAACAAGGACTTTTACGCTATTAGGAAATTGCATACGACTCTGCTCTGCTGTGGAAGTGGAATAATTAAAAACTGATGTTGGAAAAAAAATTTTATTTCTTTTATTTTTTTTTTGTAAAATCGAACCTCTGCTTCATTAACAGCACTAATTAAAATATACTCGTACATGTAGTAATGGTTAGGTTAGGTTAGGTTGAAAAAGAGGGGCATAAGCATCCCAATCCGTCCTGGATTACACTTAGGCCTCATAGGCCTGTTGTGCGCTCTATAATAAGGAGTTCCCATTCCACTGTAGGGAGCCTCCACCGATACCATGGAAACCTCGGAGTTTGATTACGTCAAGAACCTAGTTTCTTCAATGTACTTCCTTAAGTCTTTCCAATTAGAGCCCCTAAGAAATTCCATCTCCTGTATAATCTCTTGATTGAATGTTTGTCTTCTGACTTGGCTAAAAGCTGGACAGTAGCACAAGTAGTGCTCCAGTGTCTCGTCCTCTTTCTGGCAGGCCCTGCATGTTATATCGCCAACGATACCCATTCGTGCCAGGTGAGTCCTTAACTCTGTATGTCCTGTTATTAAATAAACCAACCTCCGTAGTGTTGGCCTACTCAATGTTAGGACCTCCTTTGTCCTGCTACCATCTGGGTCCCCCCATAGAATTCTAGTCACTCTACCTACGGTAGAGTACTGCCAATCTCTTGTATGCAATTCTATAGCCCATCGCTTTAGTTCGTTCTTAAAAACCTAAAATGGCTTCGGACTATCTAGTGGGATGTTCACCATTAATGCTTCCATCTTTGCTAGCCTATCTGCCTCAATATTTTCAGGTATCCCCTGATGTCCTGGAATCCATATTATCTCTATGCCCCCACATTGCGTGTATGAGTTAATCTCATCCTTGCACTGTAGTACATACCGAGATTGAACCACATGATTCCTCAGGGCCTCGATGACCTTCCTACTATCCGTGAATATACGAATCGGTAGTCTGTTATCGATTTCCTTCAACCATTTTATCCCTTCCGTAGTAGCCACGATCTCACTCTGAAATCCCGTGCTATGATCCGGCAGGCGGAAGTATTTGCTAAAGTTACGACCCATTTCACAGAAACCTCCACCCGATCGGTCACCAATCCTCGACCCGTCCGTGTATAGGTTAGTTATGGGGTTCATTGTACCTGCATCCTCCCACTCCATACCTTCCGATATTATGGTGGTGCAGTTTGATTGTACATATCTAATAGGGATTCATGTAGTAATACAAAAAAAAATTAAAAGTTTTACAGAATTGAAGACTCGATATGTTTGTAGCTTTCATGAATAACTGCACAAGTCGACTTAAGTTAGCTTCAGTTAATTCCACACTTGTAAAGCTTTACACACACACTTATAACACTGACTAGAACACTAGAACACTATGGCACAGTACTACGCCTACATAACGTAAATAGAATAGCTATAGTCGATTCCTATGAAGCTTTAAAATCCAACACAAGAAGTGTGAATTGTTGAAAAGCTTAACATTTCCATCCAACCGATTCTTTGGAAACTTCAGTCTTATAATAAAACAAGAATGCATGTTGTTTACAAATGTGTTATAGGAAATAGGGAATTAACTCTTTCAGCCAATAACTCTCGATTTATATTAATATATGAAGAAAACAATGTTATTTTTACCTTAATGACAGTTTTCGCTTATTTCCTTCAATTATTTAACATGTAAGATCGTCATATATAGCCAACATTGATGGAACTGTTATGCTGCACAGTGTATGCAGAATATTGCAAAAAAAAGCTGTGCACACAAACTTCACAATTGAAGAAAGTTTCGTTTGGATGTGAATTGGTAACACAAGCACATGTGTGTGCATGTGTTACTTCTTTTTTTTTTTATTCTTATTATTTCTTTGCCCCTTCTGTGTTTGTTTCTTTTATGGCAAGTAAATGACTAGTTGGTCATATGAAAGTTAACGAGCCCTCAAATAGGACTCAAGGGTGACGTTAAATAGAAAAATATGACCAAAATTACGCATAAAGCCAAACAGACAGCAGAAGCAGAAGCAGCAGCAACAACAAGAAACAAAAATGGAGAAAAATACAACCGACTTTTTTTTTTGTTTTTTTGGAAAAAATAAACTTTAACAAAAAACATTCACATACTAGTGTCCCTAATTACGAGCAAACACGGAGACACAAAATACATATGAACACAATCGTGTCGGAGATGTGAATACAAATTGTACTTTTTTGTACTCAATATCTTAAAGCCACAGATATTTTTTTTTAATTTCACTTCAGCTATGCTGAATGCAAAAATATTTTAGTTTCGTTGCAATAAGGAATTTTGTAGAATTTAAGTTTTAATATAATAATAAATTTGAAATATCTAAGTAAATATTTTCTTCATCAACATGGGGAATATAACAAGATTTTCGAAAAGCTTTAGTATATCATG
This sequence comes from Linnaemya tessellans, assembly GCA_951800035.1. NCBI lineage: Eukaryota > Metazoa > Arthropoda > Insecta > Diptera > Tachinidae > Linnaemya > Linnaemya tessellans. The sequence goes on from OX637535.1 coordinate 44,100,144, forward strand.
GGAAAATTGTTTTTTATAGAGTGTCATAAGTTTAATACAACCAGCAAAATATATTTTTAATCTCAATGAAACTGACTTTATTAGAAAGAAAATTTTATGAAATGAATGTTTAAAGATGATTTCTGCCATGTGGCCGCCACTGCTGGAGCATAGAAGACGCAATCTGGAAGACGCAATTTTCTACAACTAAGAAAATCTTCCATACAGTGGAAGGACACAACCCCAGTTGCTGAGAACGGCGACGAATTGATTGATTAGGATCATTTTCAATGCATTCCCGCACAGCGGCTACAGCTTCTGCAGTGCACACTGTTCGGCGTCTCACGGGGTGCTCATTATCAGTAACACTAAATGTGGTCCGAAAACGATCTATTGTTCTTCGAATTAGCCGCTCTGAAGGACGATTTTGTATGCCATAAAGTGGAAAAAGCGCACGATGAGTTTGACGAATAGAACAATTATTTTTATTAAAAATTTCGAAAAATTTGCACGTGTTGTGACACTAAAAAAACTCGTTTTACATACATACATATCGCTCCTTTAATGCAACATAGTCATATCTCAAAATATTGAAATTTTCAGTTGATTAAAGAAAAGTACTTTTTTACACTATCTCCGCAAGTAAAAAAAAATTCAGCATTTTATCTCAAACTGTACACAAGTTTTAGCAAAATATATTTTGAATACTCGTATCTGAAAGCGTACGTTTTACAAACTTTAATAGCATTTTTCTCAGTTTGATCTTTATTGAGATATGACTACATTGCAATAAAAGAGCAATATGTACATTAGAGGTACAACCAAAATGAGGCTCTATCACCACGCTGTAGCCGATGTTGTGCTGAAACCGAAAAATATTTCCTCAGGTCATTTCGGAACAAAAACGTTCCGCGTCGAAGGCGATTTCTGAAAGCACTTTAAATTTTTTTTTTTTTTTCAAAATTTTTTACTTTTTGCATAAGACAGCGTAGGTAAGTCGCAATATTTTATCACGATTAATTGAATTTATACAGAATATTATTTAATATTTAATGGAAAAACTTATAATTTATTTGTAATTTAATGAATTTATAAAGAAAATATTTTTATTTTTTGGACTTATTGATCCCAAACTTAATTGCATTTGATGCGGAACCTTTTTTAACGATATCGCAAATTTAAAGATGCAGTTCTTATTGTTTTTTTATGCACTACATGGTATGGACAGGACTATTTTAATATTTTAAGAAATTGTAAAAAAGCTGTAACCCTAATGTACATATATAATGTAAATAGAAACAGTATAAAGTTTTATCAACCGACAAGTGCTGTTTGTGCTGTAGCAATGATACATGCACTTTACATAGGGAGATTTTTAAATAAAATTTTGTATTTTGTAACTTCCATTTAAGCAATTTATGCGCTCAATAGGGGGTCAGATAGACGCTACCCTCATCTGGGTACCCGCTCACAGCAGTTTCTTTGGAAACGAACAGGCAGATGAGCTAGCTAAGGCTGGATCTGCTAAGGACGTCTCCACTGCCGTATCGGTGGACATGCCGTTTGGCACCCTAAGGAGCACCATTCAGAGCCATTTCCGGCAGAAAGCGGCGGACAGGTGGCGCAAGCTGAACACGTGCAGGGTGGCTAGAAGCATGTGGCCATGTTATAACGACAATAGAACGGCACAATTGATTAACAGGAATCGCAGGGACATCTCAAGGCTCGTAGCGGTTGTGACAGGGCACTGGGCAATAGGCAGACATGCAGGCAGGTTAGGTCTCAACCATAATGCATTCTGTCGGAGCTGCCGGGATCAGAGCAAGGAAGAGACAGTTTATCACTTCCTTTGCGAATGCCCGGCCTTGCACAACACGAGACACAAATTCTTAGGCAATAGTATTATAAGCGACCTCGCGGAGTTATCAGATACAGGTCTGGGGGACCTTATTAGATACCTCAATGCGACGGGTTGGATCTAGTAACCATCCGTACCCGAGATCAGGATACGGCTTCCATAGGTAGTCACTGACGAGTGGAGTGGTTTTTCAAAACGGGATCTCAGAGATCCTACTTGAATGCTTGCGTGTAGCGGGCAGCCACGTATACCAACCAACCAACCAGGAGCTTTTTAAATTATATATACCCATTATATGTATTATGGAGCTCACATGGAAGCTGGTCTTTGAGGGCGTCAAGTTGTATTTCCACTTACAAATCCAGCTCAAAAAAGTATATTCTATACAATTTTTTTTAATAGATAATGACCAGCACTCAGGGTATGACCCCTAGATATGCAGTGCCTTGCGCCGGAACTAGAATGGACGGGACAGTATTTAGAGGACAGATGAAGACAGATGGGAAGGTAGAGAATTTTATGTAGATATTTCAACCTTTTACTTCGCCGGCAAATTTACTCGCGGCACGAACGAGTATTATCATAAAAATGTTATTCAATAAAATTTAATATCTTACATTTTTATAAGTCCAGTCGTGTGGTCAATGTGTTATCTTGTATCATGTAGAATTTTATGTTTATAAATTGGTAAACATTAACAAGGCTTACTAGTCTGGTTCGTGTGTATAGGCGTATACGCAATATTGATGCAAATATATCACGCATACACAATTACATCCCCTAAATAATTTAATATAAACTTTTAACAGGCAACTGTTAAGTAATAAGAAAGTACTTCAAATATATCAATCACACAAACACAAGGAATGAAATATTGTAAATTCGAGGTATCATCGTATTTCACTTGATTAAGTGTTAAAAAAAATGTTTGTGGCTTTAATGGCCCAGCTATTATACAGTTTTACTGTAAATGCTATTTGTGATTAATTCCACTTTGAATTCTAAATGTTATGCGATAAATGGCATAACATTCTTACAATATAAAGTGAACATAATATCTAAGCAAAATATCAAAAGTCTTTTGATTTTTCCCAGTAAATTGTGCCCTTTTCGAATATGAGGTACACATTTGTGATAACATTGTACAATGCAAAAAAATTTCGCAATTATATTGCAAGCTAGTGATCTGTTTTACGCTACTCCAATCAAAAAGTACCAAATCAATTTCGTACCCTACAAAAGTTTAGTTGATTACACACGCATACTTACTTATTATAGTAGTACGAGTCTCAATTCTTCTCAAATGGTATTAAATGTAAACAAATTACTTTACATACTTTTAATCCTGTGCATGTTTCATAAGGCATGATCACAATTGACAGATATTCAACGTATTAAGCAATATTACAGGGGAAATATTAGCAACTTGTTTCAGATAAAATGCCATATGAAAACCAGTTTAGCTTTGATTACTTTACTTGTATCACAAATAAATATTAGCACATTGGAGGCTAAATATCCGCCTAGTCTGCCTGTGCCTTTAGTGTACCTCAATAGAAAATCCTTTTGAGTACAATAAATTCTTTGTTTTATTTTTGGAAAAGTTTACCTTAAGATTACTATTTGCCTTAAGATTAATTGTTATTTTATGTTTACACTACCTTATTTCTATGACATTTTTTTCTCTGCAACTTGCACATGTGAATTTTGATTTGCTTTTTGCTCTCATTGTTTTACTTACAATAATTTATTGTCTTGTCATTTACTGTAGTTAAAATAAAAGTAAATATGTTGCAATATAATAGTTACAACAATGTATATATAAGCCCTGTGGGGTTTCAAGTAAAATTATATCTTTTTTTAAATAAAAGCCAATTTTTGTGTGTGTTAATGTTCTTAAACCATTCGTGACGGCAATATTAGAGAAGCATCGGATACTGAAATGTTACGTGAATCAGATTTGACACTAAAATGCATACAACATAAGTTGAATTATAGATTTTTAGATTTTAAATATTCAAATATTTAAAATCAATCAACCCGTACTCTAATACTTTGTATGGAAAGGCTGCTTTTAAGCTGCTAGGGCTATGAGTTTGAGAGAATATTAATACGATTTTTTATTCATGAAACATAACAGAATTTTATATGTATATAAAATTTCCTATTGCTTATATTATTATACCAAAAAATATCTAGTACTTTCGCAAACGGAATCGAAAACAGGAATATATCCTAATTGCTACAAAAAATCTAATATGTTTTAAAGGTATATACAGAAATAAGCCCAAAAATGCAGCGAAAAATTTTAAAATTTGGTTTAAGGACCAATTGCCAACTTCAGTAATAGAAAGTTCAGACATAGTCAAATCTGAGAGCCGTGAGTTCGAGTCCATGCTCAGTCATAAATATTGTGCGGAATTCTTCCGGTTGCGTTAGTTGTTGTCAGCCAGCCTTTTTCAGAGATGAAGGCATTGCTCTGGTCACAGAATAATAACTGGCAGCGATTGACAGTATCATATACTAAAGAGGAATAATACCCTCCTTCGTTGGGCCTGTAGCAAAAAATTAGCCGGCATCACTAATTCATCAGTAGTTTTCAGTCATAGTTTTTTTAAAGTCCATTTAAAATAAAATGATGACAATATGTCAATTAGACAATTTCATAAAAATGTGTACATAAAATATTTGTATATTATTGCTTTCTAAGGAAAAATGTGTTTGTCAGTCGTGAATGGGTTAACAATTGAATAACACAACTCGAAATGATACACGTGTGAACGGAAATATCGAATAGTAATTTTATTTTAAGAATATAAGAAAAATGTTAAATAAATAAATTTATCGAAAAATTGCACTTTTTAACACTGAGTAATTGGTATGAAAATATGTCTGGTCCTACTTAAAAAAATAAAATAAAACTAACTATAAAATATCATAAAACTTAAAGCAATGATTCAATTTATATTCCAAAGACAACTAATTGCAGAGCAAACTTCACTTAATTAATTTTTTTTATTTTTATATTTTTCATTCAATTTCATTATTGCCTATGCAACTTTGCAAACTTTTAAACGTTGCAATGTTGTCTGATTTATAATAAATTCCCCTGTAAAATATAAAACAAACTATAAAGATTCCCAGACTCTTACCACAAATTCAGTCAATTATTGATGATGACGACGCTGATGACAATAAAGTAAAAAACTGTAATGAATTCTTGTGAATGTAAAATAAATTAAAAAGTATAAGTGAAATAAGTGGATAATATGGCCAATAAGCATTAAGAGTTTATTTTGTAATTATAAAAAGTTAAATAAAAACCGTAGAGCATGAACATTACACTAGTACTTACAAAAAATACAATAAATATAATTATTTTTTTAAGAGTGAGCAGCAGCTGCTGGATGATTATTTAAAGTTCGAAGTTGGACATGTTGTCATTAGGGTATAGCAAAAAATTAAAAGAATTATACGTATGGGTTAAGGAATAATATTGTGATTGGCAGTCGATATGATATCACTGAAAATGAAATTCATCGTTTATGAAAAAAGCGACTTGGCCTAAATCATTTGTAAAAGTTCCATTGGAGCTCTTCGATGAATCCAGTGGAGCCATATGTAGAGAAGTCTTATACACTCAAAATTGGGATTCACATTTCGTTGAATCTTAAGTTACAAATGACTGTGCCATCGTGTCAAGCAATATGATGAAATAGTTTTTAGCTAAGACTCTTCTATGCATTTAGTAAATACCAACTGAGCCAATATTGTCTGGAGAGGCACATGATTAATTCGAAATATTGGATTATATGTAAAACGGAGTTCGGGTACAGGGTCCTAGTTGCCCTTAACTCTTAGAATGATATACTCCCCAGAAAAGTAATGAATGGAAATGGGAAGTGAAGAGTGGAAGTAGGGAATGCAAATTTTTAAAAAATTCTATTTCTATTTTATAGATTATTCCCTTTGAAAATGTAATGATTTTTATAATTTTTTTTTGTTGTTAAGATAAAAATTTTTTATTCAGACTCGAGTTCAAATCTGCAATCTGCAAATTATTTTTTTTAAGAATTTTTATTAAATTCAAGTTATTATATTTTTAAGCTTAAGGTCTCTTTATTTAAATTTAATTCTTAATTTCAATATTTCGTCACTCCTTTTAAAATAATTAATTTCCTTAAGAAATTGAAATTAAAATATTGAAATTAAAAATTAAATTTAAATAAAGAGACCTTAAGCTTAAAAATATCAGAATATAATATAATAATTAAAAAAAGGTCAAGAAACCAGAATAATTTAAATTCACGTTATTTTATTAAGAATATTTTTATAAAAATCAAACAAGCAGAACGCATTTCGAGTCTGCTACACCATCTTATCAGCGTTCCTTGTTCAACTTTTTCCACTTTCCACTTTGGTACTACTCGTAGTCATTAGGAATATCAATTGCTTAACCAACGTTTTTAACGAAATAGAATATGAGAACTTGTTATATTCATTAAATTGAATTAAAATTTATAGGCTAATTGTTCGAAATTTTTTGTTTTAAATTCAGAAAAACATGCTAAATATTCCAAGGCACAAAGGAAAGTCAACATCAGTTTTTAGTTATTCAACTTACACAGCAGAGCAGAGCAGCTGTTTTCGAAAGCCGCAACGCTTTCATCATCAGTGCTCATGTGTATTGTGTTTGTCACGCCTTATTAGGTAACTTAGTTGAATATGATAACAGTTTTTATTTAAACAAATTTTATTAAATAGGAAATTGAATACGAGAATTGTATCAACCTGATGTTAACACATTATTGATTTAACACCCGTGTTACCGTTTGATTGTTTTCTTTATGTTCCTATATTGATTTTTTATGCACATTTTAAAGATTGTTATTTCTTTTTTTTAATAGTTTTTTTATTTGAAAAATACTTTTTTTTAAAGTACATGAGCTTCTACTGAAACTTTCCAAAAATAAGGATAAAGTCTGCGTATGACTTTGTTTATAGGCCAATGAAATGCCGACATGCTCTTTTAAAAATATTTTAACCCATAATCGTTCATACTTTAAAACATCAAATTATAAGTTTTTAAACCCTTAAGGTCCAATTCATAAAAAAAATATTTCATGCTTATGATTTGGCAATTTTCGTATAGAAATATGTTGTAACCATCAAAGAATTTTTATATATTACACCTTTAAAGTATAAACTACAGAAAAAGAAATACAAATATGTATGTAAAGTTACATTGGATTGAAAATAATTGGGGTATTCACACTGTTTGATATTTGGTCATATTGTTATAAAGTTATAATATTTTAGACCATTTTAAAAAAGTTGTTGTTGTGCTGCATACAAAAAAGTCATAAAATAAAAGCACTCTTTCAGGTATGTCTTTGCCTTGTCATAAAATAGCGCTACAAATCTGAGTCGAACGGTTCAAAATCTTTAGGCGAGACGGCGAAGTTATATGTTTGCCGCCGTTACTTATAAATGATGCACAACTAAAAAAAAGCTAAAAAATTATTCATACCCATATGTCACATTTTTATAACGTACGAGTAGAAGAGATTAAAAGAAAACTAAATATATACATGTGAAAAATATTTCTCGTTTAACTTACGTGGCAAGCAGCCACTGGCCGTTTTTCCGTATGCCGCCGCAAAAAAAAATGTATTCGGCTCATATCAAGGCAGCAGCTGTTTTAGTTGATACATACAAATTCATTTAGATATTCTTGCACCAGAAAAAAAATTTAATAATAATTTTAAATAAAAATTGAGTTTTTAGACGATTCGTCTTTAAATGTATTAATTTTCTTCTGCTTTGATAACAGCTAATTACAAATGTCTTGTTATCTTATCAGCTGATCGATGTTTAAAATAGCATATTAAGTTATGACGGGTTGTTCACACTAGCAATATTTTTCGTGCTATTATTTTATGACTTATAACTTTATGACTACAGTGTGAATCCCCCAAATATTTTTGTAGAGTTACGTTTTTAAAATTTTAATTTATTTCCAGAAATTTAGCTTTTTATAAAGTTACTCTTTTAGAAAGTTAATTTTTTTGAAATGTCCTTTTTACGAACTCTTTTAAAAGCTAAAATATAATTCTTATTAAAAGTATCTTTCAAAAAAAAATAACCTTCATAAAAAAACAGTTTCCCTAGAAAGTACGTTTTCAAAAGAGTTTGTTTAAGTACTTTTGCCAAATATACATTTTTATAAAGGATTTTGTAATTTTAAAGGAAACATATTTTAAAAAGTTATTTTTTAAGAAACAAAATTCAGCTGATGGTACCTTTGCAGAAAGTGATTTTATGTTAAATTTTGAATTGGTACCTCTGTATAGTTATTTCTTTAAAAAGTTAGCAGCTAAACTGAATTACTTGTAAAAAATTGTTATTTTGAAAAAGTATTTTTGATAAGGACCTCCGATGAGAAATAATACTTCAAAAATATATTCAATTTTCATGTTTAATAGTTTTACTAGGTAAATTTTTAATATGTATTCTTTTAAAACATATAAAATACATTTTTAACTCATCTTAAATCTTATAAATAGGGGTTTAAAATGCATTTTTTGAAACATATTTCAAAGCAAGTGCTGTTCTGAAAACTATTTTTCAAAACAACATTTTCTTTGAAAACTTACTCTTTGGAAAATGAACCCTTTCAAAAAATTTATTCGACAATTACTAAGATGAAAGCGATTTTCACTGTAAGTTGTTGAAAAAGATAATTAAAAGAATAAGAGCAACTACATTAATTTAAACATTTCTTTTTATAACACCCATAAGAACTGAAAAATTATTTATTATTTAATCCATAAAAATATTGCGCTGAAAGCGGCAACAACTTATTCCTTTACAGTCGTCTCCACTGTGACATAATTTGTTTGTAATGGTTAAAAAAATATTTTCCTTAATGATTTTCATCTTGCCTGATCATATGACATATTTATACGAAACAACACACTCGTCCGTACTCTTTGTTTTAATTTATTTATCCACAATTGCGTACAACAATATTTTAAAAATTGAATTTTGCTCATGTTTAAAAACCACAAAAAGCATCGGATAACAGTGTCATCTTGATTTTCTTAATGCCAACTGGCATCGAATTAATATTAAAGTAATTATGGCATAAATATAAATATGTACACTTACATATAACTTAATGTTGATATGCACGCTATCATGCGAGTGGATATAAGTGGAAAAATCAACATAGACAAAATTGAATAAAACTCGTGCATATTATTCAACAGCGTTCTGGTAGATAACGTGCACAAAATTCAATATGCAGATCCATGCAAATATCTCGATAATAATTTACAAATCACTTACAAATATTTTTATTAACATATTATTCAATTAAGATTAAGTAATTTTAAATTGCTATAAAAATCCTTTGCATAAATGAAATTTACGGTTTTGTTTAAATACTTGTGTTACATACACACACATGTATATTTGGGAAATATGCGAGATGAAAGTACATATTCAGGAATTGTGCTGAAGAATAAGCGAGACATTTTCATTTCCGCACATTAATCTACTATGACAGCACGTGGCGTATGAATAACATAAATTATTTAACAACAAAAATAACAGCAACAGACGATTTCAAAAAAATTTTGTATGGCTTTACATCACACAAATATAAGTTTGTTAGGGCAATCTTTAAAACTGTTTTAACCTTTGAATTTTCATAATAAAATAATAATGAAATTGTAAAAACTGTAATAAAACTTATTTATCAATTAACATGAAATAATTAAATATTTGCTTTCACTTCAATAAACTGAACTCTTGACATTCGAAATCATATTTAGATATTATATAACACAGCAGCAAAAGCTTACATCGTGATTTGTTTTACAACAACTGCTAATATGACCCTCGTTATACCCTAGCGTAAAAGTATAAACTTTGTAATCGCTGTTCTACTCACACATATACATACATATACATTTATATATGTATTGTAAAATACAATAACAATCAGGTCTCTGGTCGTCAAAATGACTGGAAAATGAATAAACATTTTACATGCCAGAACGGTTTTGTTATTGGACGTTGTTTATTGTATTTTTATCTACAGTGGCGACGAAATATGAGAGAATTTTTATTCATTTATTATATGAAAAAAGTGAAATTTATAGAGCATTTTAATTGGAAATTATTTTTGACAGTGAAATTTTAGTTAAATATTAGTGTGTTCTTCAAAATATATAGATTATTGAGGTGTTTGAGTTATTTCCTTTGCTCATATCAGCGGAGTTTACACAAATTTTTAGGAATAATTTACCCAAAAATGTCTTATAACAATTTTATATATCAGACCTGAGTATTCAATATCATGAAAAGCTAAAAAAAAGGGATCAGCTCTCATGCTACTAACCCAATATTATGCAAAATTTCTAGTTAAAAACTCTAAACAAAAATGTGATTGCTATAAAGAGCTATTTTGGGCATAAATTGTGACATCAGACATCAATATAGAGTTCAATACTTATGCACGTATGTATATATTATATATTTTAGACTTCAATATTATAAATTTTGTATGTCTAAAATAGAGAAAAGTCACAAAAAATTTTAAATAATTGATCAAAAACTGCAATTTTTTCTCGACGTACTTCAGATTCGCACTCAGCACGTCTAAATTCATTTAGATACGAGAGACTAGTTATTTGTTTCATGCACGAGCGTTACTTTTAAAAGTTGCCGGGTCAATAAACATTTACTAAAGTATAGACATAATAAATATCAAATTTTATTTTCATATCAGCTGCGGAAAGGGAGTTATTAATTTGGGCAAAGTTAAACTGTGCATGGTTAGATATTGATCATGTCTGCATAATACGTGTCACACCAATATTGGCATCCCAACAGGTTTATATTTTTTTTTATTTCGGACCAGCACTCAGAGGATGACCCGTACATAAGCAGTGTATTGCGCCGGAAATAGAAAGGAGGGGATAGTATATATTAAGGGGAGAGATGAAGAAAGATGAGGAGATAGCGAATTTTTTGTAGCTTTTTCAGCCTTTTTACTTCTCCGGCTAATTTTTACTACAGAACCAACGAAGGAGAGAGGTGTTGTTATTCTGCTTTTTAGAACATGATCGTGTCAGTCGCTGCCAATTATGTTTAGTGACCTTTTTTTTTTTTTCTCAGGGGATGACCCCTATATATGCAATGCATTGCGCCGGAACTGAAAATGAGGGGATAGTATTGAGGAGACAGATTAGGAAAGAGGAGAAGATAGACAGTTTTTTTTTAGCTATTTAAACATTTTTCAGCGCGTGGTTGAACTCAGGACCCTCCGCTTCATAGTCTCGTGTTCTACAACTTCAGCCAACAGCAGCCTCAGCCTTTTTAAGTAATAATAAAAATCTTCATTAAAATAGCAGATGATTATAAGGAACTGAATAACTTTTTATATTAAATTTGCCTTCATCGCTGTAAAAATGTAAATATCTTCCATACTAGATCTTTTAATTAGGTTCGGTAAAAACCTATTAGCATGATAAGAAGGGCAACTATTTCATATTTTTAAACTCAAACACTACAAGTATTGCAAAATTTATAAAAACTAAAATTTAAGGTCATATAAATTAAGATGAACATCAAGATCAGTTTGTATCCTAACATATACTCAATATACCATAAGTAGCATAATAAGGCCAAAGCAATTTGGAAATAAAATCCAAAATCTTGTTAACAAAATGCCAATTCACAAATGGAAGTTGCCGTTTGTCCATTCACAATGAGCTTTTGTTTGACGGCTATTATTTCGCTTCGTTCACACAATCTGGCTAGATCTAGAAAAGGAAAAGGTTTATGAATAAGAAAAAATATTTGTTATTGTGCTCCTAAAAGTAAATAAACTGTAAATGAAATGCACACCCAAAGGTTCCACACTACAATGCACACGAAGCCATTGACCGATGATATAAAAACTTGCCCTAACAACAACAACAACATCTTGTACTTTTCAGAAAAACACTTTTCAATATCTATATAATGAGAAATGAATGTAAATGTTTATATTTCAAAGTTATTAATTTTACTATTAAGATAAGATTTTTTATTCAGACTCAAGCTCAAATCTGCAATCATCAATTTATTTCTATTTTTTATAATAACAAATTTTGCAATAATACTACATCATCCCTAAAATTGCTTCCCACTGTACATATGATTTTCATTAAAAATAAATTTATATTGTTGATTAACAGCACACACACAAACACATACATGCACAGGTATAATAAACGTCTGTAAGTATTGTGAACGAAAGCTTTTCTCTGTGAGAAAATATGATTTTAATCCTTTACAAATGAGTTGAAACACATATATTTATATATGTAAATATATAATAGCAATAAAACGGACCTAGGGAAAAACAGACTTCAGGGCATTTCATAGGAACTTGACTTGATTTATACAAAATGTTAGGAAAATATTTAATCAAAAGATCAAAAGTAATTATTATAAAATATTTTACATAAACAGCGCAAAAAATGAACTCCATAAAATTCTAAGATACAGGGAATAATATATAAAAAAGCTTTATTTTTTCCAATTTTGTTGCAAATTCTCAATTGAGAGGTCCTCTAAAAATATATATAATTTCTGAAAGCAGTGAAATAAATGCATACTTCTCAGATGCGCTATAGGATGCTGTTGTCTTTCTGATCAGCATTAGTGCATGGTTGTGTTAGTTGTTGTCGGCCTGTTTCAGTGACAAGGCTATAAACGACTGGTCACTGAACAATTACTGGAAATGATTGATACTGCTATATACTAAAGAGCAGGGTAAGAGCATCCTCCTTCGTTGGCCCGGTAGTGCATTGCAACACCCTCCCTTGACGGTATTGCAGCAAATATTCGCAGCCGCAACAAAACAATTAAAACAACCTTGTCTTGTCATGCTTTATATCTATTTACTCAACACTCTTCCTCCCCTCTCCCCAACCATTCAAGCAGTGAGAGTTTTAATTTTTCTATAAAAGTATTTATTTATTCATCAATTTCTATTTTTCCTGTTCAAGGTAGCCCCTCAGTTCTGATATGCACTTTTTTGTTCTCGTATGTCCTAGAACTGTCTCAGCGAATCAGCTTTCAACTCCTCATTACACGCAAAATTATGGGACCAAAAAAGAGTCCCAAGACATGATTACGGTGGAATTTTTTTTTTGTTTTTTCCGCTGTTCTTTGTCAAAAGAACAAAAGTAAAGAACAGTCCTACAATAAGTAAACATTTTTATATTAAAATCCTAAAAGAATCCTTTACTTAACGTTTTTTATTTACAAAAATTCATTTTTTCAAGTTGTTTAAAATTTTTTAAACTCTCCTGCAAAATATGAAATACCCCATGTTCCTTTTTTATTGTTTTTGAATGAAAAGTGTTCCAAAATACAAGTCGTCATAATGCTGATGTGCTAAAACTACAACAACAAAAAAACACTCACAAAATATGGGCATTTCCATTTTGGCGTTACGTTACTTTTGTACGACGATATGTTGAAAAAAACTTTAAAAACCATAATTTAAAAAAGTATTTTCTCACATTAGAGAAGTGATTGGATAGCTCTATATTCAGCCAAAAAATGGAAATAGTTGAGCCTAAGAATTTCAAGATATACTCCAAAAAGTGACCTGGCGTTACGTTACAAAAAACGGAAGTCCGATTTGACTTTGATAACAAAATTGTTGAACTCTGCGAATTGGGCAAGTATTTTTAATCAAATTTTTTTGATAGGTTTTGGACCAATATACATTTATTTTCCAAGTTATAAATTGAACAAATCTTTTTTCCTTTTTTTTCTTTTATGAAAATTGGTCTGGCGTTACATTACTAAAATTTCCACTTTATTTTATTATGTTAAAAAAATGCGAAAAAGACATAAATATTAGAAAATTATATAAAAACTACAAAATACTAAATATATTTTTTGCATTTGTTTTATGATTAAATATTTTTGTAGCAACAGTTTTGCAATAAGAGTATTATTATGAAATTGATTTTAGGAATGTTAATTATAAAGAGAAAATGCCCTTGAAGTTAAGAAACACTTACAAAAACGAGAACTTCAAACTTGTAGCTCAGTATTTCACCATCCCAACAAAAGAAAGCTTTAAGCTCCTAAATTTAATTTATTTTAGAAGTTTCTCCTTTATAATACATTAGGAAAATATCTGTTTGTTAAATTTTAATTTTTCGATCAAGGTGGACTTTTTTCTGGAAATGCCCATATATAACAAAATTAAACTGCAAAAAATCTGCAAATCATTTTATGATTTTGTATGAATACGAACTCGTATAAAAATTTATTGGTAAATATTTTATATTCTCATTATATTACACGGAATATTTAAGTCTTTCAGGACTGAAAGGGCATGTTGATGTGCTTTGGTGTGTGTATGTGTGTGTGTACGATCGCTGAATATGAGACTGGTTGTAATTTTTATGGATATGATGATGGTCAAGGGTTATTTGTGTTGATGTTAAGAATTTGCAATGTGTACAGCACACACTTATTAATTTTCATATATGATTCTACATTAGAGACGTAATACTTTTTTTCAAGCCTCAAAATGTATCATTATGACTGACGAACTTTATTTTTATTGTTATGCGTATATACGTGGACATACATATGAATCTGTACAATAATGTTTGTGTAGTTGTAAACTATTATTGCAATTAAATTTGCCTGTTGCTTTAGTGATGGCATTGAATAGTATGGGGCATTTGAAAGGTATGGAAATGTATCTTAAATAGCTAAAATAAATCAATTGGGTGTATGAAAATTTTATTTTATTATTTTGACACAGTATACTTTTAGTTTTCTGAACATTTGTATACTTTTACATATGAATAAAAGTGTAAGGGTTCTTAATATATTTATTTATTCATCCATTTAGCAATTTGAAATACATTTTTTAAATGTAAATAGCTATGAAAAGTTATATATGTTGAATATTCTCGTATAAGTGTGTCTTGGGATTTTTGTTGTAAATACACTTTGAAAATCTGTTTTATTTATGCCTCAAATGAACTGATGTGAAAATGTATTCCCATACCTTGTGCAAATAATTTATTATATTAAAAATAAAAATGGAAAAAAGTTTTCATTGTAATGGCAATGCATCCTTTTTTTTTTTTTTTTGTTATTTAACGTTGCCTTTATGTCAATTATTAACACTATTTAATAGTTTTACTACCACTTGGAAACAAAATTTAACAAAAGTTATTTGTGTGTAAAGATTAATTTAAAAATTTGCATAAAGCCGCCAACTTAAAATTCAAGTCATGTTTTTTAACACTATTCCACTCCAATACGTACACACATACTTGCGTACATACACATACACACATTTATGTATATCACTCGGTTACATCTTCACACATTTACAATTTAAATATGCCGTTAGCAAATGAAGTTGTAGAGAAACGTGACTGGGTTGGTTTGTGTGTGTGTTTGTGTGTGTGTGTGTGTATGGGTGTTTGTGCAAAAAAAATTATTAAAAAATTGTGCGTAATTCAGTCACAGACACAGATCTATAAATTAATAAAGAAAGATATAAAAGCAATTTATATATTTATATGGAGGCAGCTTGAATAGAACTTTGAGAGCGTGTGCAAAACCATTGATTGCAGAACAAAAACAACACTACATACATAGAGGTCAAAGTACAAAATATGTATCTGTTTTGAAGCACTTGAAAATTTATTGAATAATATTACACAGAGTGAAGTGATTTTCCACTTCTCTAATGGGGGAAAAATGTTTTTTCAAATAATTATTTTTCTAAAGTAGACATGAAAAATTACATAATAGTGTTTTGTTGTAACAAAGCACTAAAAATGCCATTTATATTTTCATGTTTTTAGAATTCTCACATGAAGTGATATAGCAGTCACTTAGCAACAAAGTGCCGGTGAACGTAGTCATCGATTTCATTAGACACGTGCACCTGTTGGTAAACGTTATGGAAGCAAGAGTTTTAAATCTGTTTTATAGAAATCTACAAAAATCAGGTTTTCAAATACCCGAAGTAGACTGCAATGGAATTTTATGAACCGTAATTTTTTTATACACATAATCGTTGTTAGTTCCGTTTATTTTATGTGTTTATAAATGTTTTATTACCGAATTCAAAGCAAAATGCTTTAAAACAAGTAAAAACGTTATACTCGACCGCTTCGAATCGTAAATACCCTCCAAATGTTTTGTAAATAAAAACTCTGTTTTTATTCTTATTAAATTTTCTTTTTATTGAAATTTAAATTTTTATGGTATTTGGCTTAAGTAAACAAAAAAATTTGTACGGTCGTTTCCAATGTCTTGGGAGGAGCTGGGCTGAGACATCTTCCCATTAGCAGAAAAGCATGTACACTGATCAATAATATATATATATATATATATATATATATATATATATGTATATATATATATATATATATATATATATATATATATATATATATATATATATATATATATATATATATATACTTTATGGGGTTCAATTTTGGATGGTATAAAAACTCTATTTTGTTGGGGGCGCTCTGGCAAGGGCCGTGGGGGAGACATCTCACCTTTGCTGTTGCCTGAAGTAGTAAACCACGAGACTATGAAGCGGAGGGTCCTGAGTTCAACCTGCGCTGCGCCATGAAATATTGTGTTGAAATCATCTGATCAGCATTAGTGCATGGTTGTGTTAGTTGTTGCCATTCTGTTTTCAATGATGAAGGCATAGTACTGGTCACTGAACATAATTGGCAGCGACTGACACTATCATGTACTAAAAGCAGAGTAACAGCCTTGTAGCAAAAATTAGCCGGTGAAGTAATAAAGTTTGAAATAGCTACAAAAAATTCTCTACCTTCTCATATTTCTTCATCTGTCTCCTCAATACTATCCCCTCATTTCTAGTTCCGGCGCAATGCACTGCATATGTAAGGGTCATTCCCTAAGTGCTGGTCCAAGATAACAAAAATAAAAACTAAAAGAAAAACACTAAAAAGTAAATTTATTAGGGTGAAAACAAAATGCTTTAATAGTCAGTTATGGGGCAAAGGGGGAATGGGTAGGGCAGAGGCCGATCAGATAACTTCTCAGCTTCGTCATACAAACTTAAAAATGTAATTTTTAAGGAATTTAGATTTAAGTAATACAATTTGTTAAATATTTACACTATTTTTCCATATAATATGTTGCTTCAACGTCCACTAAAAGGGGGCGGAGTCCAAAAATTTATTTTTCGGACTCTTTGATATCAAAATATATCATTTGCTTAGCAAAATTACAAAAAAAAAAAGCTTAAAAAATTATGTGTTTTTTTTTTTTTTTGGAGGTTGCTTTAGTCCTTCTTAACGGAACTCTTTTCCCTCTAGCCCGTTTCCGCCCATTTCTAAACATGACCTGTGCTATCTTTCAAAATATATTTATACCCGATTTCAAAGGTCTGTCTCTTTTCGTTTGTACTGTATCGTGATTTCTACAGACGGACGAAGGGACATGGCTGGATTGTCTTAGATTTCAGCACTGATCAAGAATATATATATACTTTATGGGGTCTGAGAGGGATATTTCGATGCGTTACACACAGAATGGTAAAGTGAATATAACCCTCCAATTCTTCTTTGGAGGGTATACAATTTAATCAAGACTTAGATAGTCTGACAAACATAGAGCTTCTTAGGATATTATTCTTCCTCTGAAGGATGGTTTGATATGGCGCAGGACATGCCATAGGAGGTCCTCAGCTCCAGGGTATTACCAAGGGATCGAATAAACGGAGTCAAGTAGATTGTCTCGTAGATGCAATAGCCCTTAAACTTAACGTTACTAATACTTGTCGACGGCGTTTTGAAAAGGTACAAAACTGCTGCGTTATGAAACACTGGTATTGAAGTTTTGGAAAACAGCCTATAAATACATAGACAGCAATTGATTTTTTTACTTTCTATCTTTTTTCCAGTTTAATACAAAAAAGTTTACTGCATCTGCCTTTTGAAATATATAATAAAACAATATAGTTTTGTGTAACATTATTTAAAGTCAACAGCCCTGTAAATAAAATACAATGTTTCATTATATCAAAGTGAAAAAAAAATACATTTTTATGATGTTAAAAGAACTTTTCAGATGTTTTCTTTAATACCGAATACATGCGTTCACACACATCCCAAATCTTTTATACAATAAATATAACGAAATAAAAATTAAACCATATATTTTTTAACGCTACTGAATGCATGCATATCTGTCTGTCCACACGTTTCTCTCTTCTTTTTTTTACATGTAAACTCTATTTTTCGTTTCGTTTCTATTTGAAACTGAAAACAGTGGCATTTCCGTTACAGAAACGGAAATTCAGACAAAAACAAAATAAGTGTACGCTAAAAAATGTAAATAATATATGCAAGTGCATACACAGACATACATAAATACTTATTTTAATACATACAATGAAATGATAAAAATCATACATACAAAAACAATTGTACGTATGACCACATCTACATACTCGTTTATTTACATTGCCACATACTCGTATGTATGAGTATGTGTGTAAATTTTAAAAAGAGAATGTCATTGTGTATGTATACAACGTGAGTATTATTATCATGACGACTACAAATAAAATACACACAATAATACGATTTAATAGTCACTGTAAAATAGAGCTTATGGTAGAGTAAACAAAAATGTAATTAATTGTGTGTAAATTATATTGCATAAAAAACACACACAAAAAAAAACACTCGCAAAAAATGCGAATTTAAATCACAAAAAAGAAATATGTTTAATTTTTTGCAATCAATCCTTTTTTCATGCAGATAAAAGTATAAAAATAGATTTTATTACGATAATTAAAACGTTTACGTTGAGGAAAAAAAATCGCAGGTGATGAAGTGTTGCATGTTTTGCTATTAATTTTGTCTAAGTGACATTAACATTAATTTCATATGGAATGTATGAGTATTATGAAGTGTAATAAAGTTAGCGTTAATTGAGTTTGTTGCTAATACGTTTTTTTTATATCTTGGTCATATACGTATGAGTTAATTTCAAAGTACTGCTATCAAACGTAATCACGCAAATAACAGTTCCTTAAATCAAGTGAACAGTCATGAACGGAAGTTTTAAAATGTTCAGTTGAGTAAGCGGGAGTAAATATTTTGCGTGTTATTCTTGTTGCTCAAGTAATTTCAAATTTCCCAATCATGTACTAAAAGCAGAGTAACAGCACCCACCTTCGTCGGCCCTGTAGCAAAAATTAGCCGGCGAAGTAAAAGGTTGAAAAAGCTAAAAAAAAAAAAAAAAAAAAAAAACAACTATCTATCTGCTCATCTTTCCTAATCTGTCCCCTCAATACTATCCCCTCGTTTTCAGTTCCAGCGCAATGCATTGCATATATAGGGGACATCCCCTGAGTGCTGGTCCTACTCCTAAAAAAAAAAAAAAAAAAAAATATTAAATCAAATGAAATATACTGATGTATGATGTATTTCAGTGACTGCAATTTTGTAAACTTCCATTTTCATCCAATTATGTGGATGAAAATGGCAAAAACTTGTGTTTAAAGAATTTCTTAATCAAATTTTTTTATGATTTTTACTAAACTTTTCTGGGAAAAGCACTCATAATACGATTCTTTTCATTTTCACTATTTGCAACATTTCATGTGAAAATAATATTTTATTTAAATTAAAATGTAACAGCATTTCCTTTTCATTTTAAATATTCTTATTAATAGAAAAATACTTTGCAAAATATCGGTGCACAGATGCGGACGGACGTGATGACTGAGACCATATGCCAGCGATGTTGTTAACACGTAATTTATCCGTTACTGTCACTGACTGCACACGACCTGCTTTTTTTTAGGAGTTGAACCAGCACTCAGGGGATGACCCCTACATATGCAGTGCATTGCGCTGTAACTAGGAAAATAGGTTTTGGGAAGCAGGATAAAGGGAGTAGTGTCTGTGGATATTCGATTTGAACCTCCTCAAATTGTAAGTGGCGGGTAGTGGAACATATGGGCTGTTCGGCCAAAAAACGAATTTTCCCTGTAATGTGTAGTGCGATTCGTTGGAATATCGCTCTTGATGGAAAACAAGTTGAGCTTAAGAAAGAATGGGTTTCAGGAACAAGTTCGCTAATTTCACCAAAGTACATGCCATTGTTGTAACGATAAAACAATGATACGCAGCCCACATTGCGACGATGCTCGAGTGAGTCAATAGAGTTGGCTACCCTACTGGCTCCGATGAGTTTCATCGCCCTCTTCTGTACGCGATCGAGTAACTTCAAAATAGACTTTGAAGCACCGTCTCAAACATGAGAGTTGTATTCCATCTTCGGTCGGATGTAAGTGGTGTAAATATTAAGAAGATCAGAAGGGGTGAAGTATCTCTTGCACCGTCTTAGGAAGCCAAAGCACTTGAGTGCTTCTTTTGCTACCTGAAAGACATGATCCGTCCATCTGACATTACACTGCACTTTCATGCCCAGAACATCAAGAGCCCCTGACTCCATAATACTTACACCACCCATAGAAACAGTTGAAGCAGCATGGTCATACGTACGTCGATGCGTAAGCATACAACACTGGGTCTTACGAGCATTAAAATCGACCCTGTTCGCTTGACCCCATTTGGATATCTTTGCGAGGTCACTATTCAGAATGTCATCCATAAACTGCCTCCTCGCCTTGATTTCAGACGTTGACGGCCTGCTGTTAAATGAATATGAATGCGAAAGGCTGATATCATCTACGAAAGAGTGAATAGGACAGAAAGTTTGCGAAAGTAGGTCGTTGAGAAAAATTAGAAATAGAGTAGGGGAAAAAACGGGGCCTTCGGGGGTCCCTAAACCTTCACATAGGAAATAGCAATGTAGTTAATCATGGGCAGGGAGTTCATTCCATATACCGGTAGCACGGACAAGGAACAAAATGTCTCTGTAATGCGTAGTGAGGTTCACTGCTAAATCTATTAGAATAGGAGGATTTTTTTTCTGTCGGAAACAGTAGAATGGGGAAATAAGAAATTCCCTTAAGATATTTAAAGTTGAGTTGTTAATACTCCGTGAATCATGGTTTTTTTATTCTTTATTAATTTTTACTTCTTCTCAAGCAACTTTTTGTTGAACTTTTTTTCTTTTATCTGTCATACCTAATCTGTCATTTACTTTTGGCAGCAAGAGTTTTTTTACGTTAACAAAACAGCTGTATGTACATATAAGGCCTATTCTAGACGCAAAACAGTCCGGACTTTTGACACTAAAAAACAAATGATTGTATTTTATTTATTTTAAAAATACTTTACAAAATAAATTTGGAAATATTGGGGCACAGATGCTGACGAGCTGACGCACACCATATGTCGGCGATGTTACTAAAGAGTATTTTTGTCCGTTTCTGTGCACTTAAAAATCATTTTGAAAGAGATTGAATGTTGACTGAGTCAGAACTGCTTTACGACTGACCATTTTAAATATATTTTTAGATCTTTGTAATATTATATGCCGAGAACACAACTGAGACGAACAACGATTTTTTTGCCAAAAAAATTAGTACACACTTGGCACAACTATCAGATCATCTCTCTAGTAAAACAATAGAGAAAAACCACATGCATTTTGTTTGTGTAAAAATTTTCCTTTATGTCAAACCCAACACGTGCTTGTGGTTTTACACCAATGCCTTTTACAATAACAAAAATCAGGATTGTAAACAAGCAGCAGCAAAATACATAATGGCAGCCGAATATGTAAACAAATTTTGACATTATTGAAAATTTTTAACGTTCAAAATACAACCCTGCAAAAAAGCAGTGAGATGACCTCTTTGTTCGTCCATAGATGCACACAATGACGGCTGTAATTAATTTATTTGAACTACAAGTTTCTTAAAAATTTATTAGAAATAATATTTTATTCCAATTTATAATATAATATTATTTAATGTCTTGATTCAACAAAAAACTAAATTCATGCTAGGAACACAACTGCGACGAACGACGAATTTTTGGGCGCGAATATTCGTCGCCAAAAATAAAACACATTGGTGTATATGAAAATGCACACAATCGTGGCGTTGGGCGAAATTTGTCATACTCAGCGAAAGTTGAAATACATTTATTTCTAATTGTTTCGTCAAGGAACGACGAACAAACCAATATAAAGTGACCAGGTTTCATATACTCAAACTGGTTTTTTGTGGAAAAACATAGTTCACTACTGTATTGTTGCATGTAGCACTAAAATTTTCAGTACATACTAAAAATGCATTCACTAATTCACAAAAATGTATCATTCGGACGACTTTTTATTAATTTTGAACACTTTTTATAATATAGTTTTTCTATCTATTTCTCACTTTTTCATATGGTCACCCCATCAGCTGTTAAATGAAAATAATAATTTATTTACAGACAAAAAATTTTTCAGAAAATAATTACAAAAAGGAATTTGTTCTGAAAAAAATGGACAACACCGGGATAATTATTGAGTGTCTAAACAATCTGGCTGGCATCAGAGGATTACAATGATTTAAACAACAAATATTAAAATTTTGTTTGCTTATTATTTTAATTTATTCGTCGTTATTGTGTTTCATACGACGAATTTATAGAACGTTTTTTTACCAACGAATTCGTCGTACTAAGCGTCGTTCGTCCCAGTTGTGTTCCTAGCATCAATTGAAAATTCTTGATTAATAAAACTTATTTATTATTTACAAAGATGAAATAAAAATTAAAATACGAGTACGTATTGAAAATTAAATTTTAAAATTAAAGTAATAAAAATATAAAGTACCTACAACTACTTAGTCTCCTAAAATCACCAAATGGCCTCCAGACATTTGGATCTTTTTTTTAACTAAATGTAAAGGCGAAGCTACATTCGAATTTGATGGTCTACAAATACCACATTTTACCAGAAAATCGAATTCTGTCTTTGCTGCCTTATATTTAACAGGGTCTAAACGTCTAGGTTTTGAAAAAGGCAAAGTCCCGTTTGTGGCTAGTCTATATTAATACAGCCCATATTAGCAGCTTAATTTGTAGTAATCCTTTGGTTGTACAACCCAAATATTTAAATCATTGGTTTCAGATATGCGGGTTCGCCAATTTGTAGTTAATTTATTTGAACTACAAGTTTCTTATAAATTTATTAGAAATAATATTTTATTCCAATTTATAATATAAAATTATTTAATGTCTTGATTCAACAAAAAACTAAATTCAATTGAAAATTCTTGATTAATAAAATTTATTCAATATTTACAAAGATGAAATAAAAATTAAAATACGAGTACGTATTGAAAATTAAATTTTAAAATTAGAGTAATAGAAGTGTAAAGTACCTACAACGGCGTTGGTGAAATGTGTACTATAAACACAATTTTTCAATATATATACATTTATATTTCTAGTTCTTACGCCATCGCCTGATGACGATACTCCGGAAGAATAAAATAGCTACAACAAATTTTTCCTCTTCTGATTATTCTCTATCTGGTCCTCACAGCACTATCCCCCTACTTTCATAGTACGAACGCAATGCATTGCATGAGTAGGAGTCATCCCTTGAGTGCCAACTGCCAAAAAATTACCCATGAGTGGAAATAAAATTTCAGTAACATTTTAATTAGTTATAAATTAAAATTACAATTATACTATATTTTTCTAGTTCATAAAAAATATTTTTTTGTTCATTAAACTCCTATTTGACAAAATTTCCATAGAAATATATGAAATAAAGATTTTTTATAAATTAGTTTTCGTAAAATCTTTTTAGGTCCTTTTGATTATCAGCATTACAAGTCCACTAACATATCCTCTGCAATTTGATTCACTATATTCAACTGATTTTATTCTTAATAAATAAATGATTTTTATAGCCGATTAATGGAAAATTGCAAATAAATAAATTGTAGCACAAGTGCTCTCCAAAGCTTTAAATCTATTAAAATCTATACTTCAAATTGCTGCCAATTTCATTTTAAATATTTATTTCCTATAATATTTTTTTTTCTATTTTTCTAAACACAAATACAACAACAATACAAGTTTTAACTTTATTTCTAATACACTTGTGCAAGATACATAAATTCTGCTAAAATATGCCAAATATGTACGCATGTATGATGTACATGCATGCAAAAAGCGCAATCACAATATGAAACATAAACTTTTGCTCTTTTGTTGCTGGGGAAATCCAAATCCAAATCCAAATTACTGCATACAATGATCTATAAAAATATCTATCATAAAATATTGAACGATGGTCAGTTTGTATTTTATTGGTCTCATTTTTAAGTTATAAATAAAGCAGGAAAATTTTTTTTAACTGTTGTTTATTGGATGTTGGCAAAAAAATATGATGCTAGCCCTGTACTCCTGCAGTTAGTTAATTATAGGGGATGTTTTTTGGTGCTGGTTAAATTTGCAGTGACAAGACTGTGGGTTTTTCGTATTTTATTTATTTATTTACAGAGACTCTTACATAATGAGATTTAAGCTGAGCACACACCATGGCATTTTGTGGCATTGTAAATATTGCCACTAGTTCACACTACTTGTTGTGACTCAAAATGCCATAGAGGTTTCCCGGCTTTAGTCTAGTGGTATTATAAAGGATTTTATGTTGTGTGCAATAAATTCTCCAAATAGATGTTTTAGTAAGTGCTAAAATCTCTATGATTTATATATTCCTGTTCGAAGTATTTTTTGTACAGCGTTTATTTGTCCACTCAGGAGGTGGGTGCCAAAGAGTTGTTGCTTTCCAATTGAGTTGAGATTCGGTCATGTACAAACATTCTACATAGAAACATTATTTTAATATGTTTAGCTCGCCATACATTAACTTGATTTAACTAAAATCATACTATACTGTAATATGTAATATAATCGTCTAAGATTATTATTAGCTCCTTTATGGCTCTAATATTACTGGGTGCAGCTACAAATATTTTGTATAAAAGATTACAGCTTAAAAATTTTCTCTTTTAATAAAAAAAATTCACCCAATATATGTATGTATGTGTATGACTGTGAACATGTAACTCACCATTGCTTGCATCATCATCATCATCGTCGTATTGACTCAATGACAATTTTTTCATAGTTTCTTTTTTATTGATGAGATGATGAAGTGTTGTACTAAAAAGCTGCCAAACACCGAACAAACTTTGCCAATATACATAAAATCAGTTTGGCTTTTTTTTCTTATTTCATATAATTTGGAATTGGAAAAAAATAAATCTCTACGTTTATTTAGTTATTTTTGTACCAATAAATGTTATTTATCCACTCAACCCTAAAATATTTTGAAGTGCATTTTATGAGTAGAAAAATAAAGTGAACAGAAACAAAAAAGAAGAAAACTTTAGTTCTGCCTGTGACTGGTATGAGCCCGTGTAGACACACATCTAAATGTGAAGTTTTGTGTGTGTATGTGTGTGTGTATTGCAATATTTTTATACATCAAATAACCAGCAAAAATGTTTGGCGACACTTCATTTGGGAATCTAGAATTTGTTGTAATTTCTGTATAGACTGCACATGGATGACCGGTTGAAAATATATGTATATGTGATATATAATGTGGTTAAGTAAAGAAAAAATAATATTTCCTAAAAGGAAATAAAATAAATTGTAAAGTTTACCTTCTGATTATGTGACCATATACATGAAGAAGAGGACCAGAAGATTTAAAAAATCTTGAAAAACAAAATTTTCCCTTAATGTATGAATTTCTATTTTAATAGTGAACCTTTTGTTTATGTAAATTGTATTACAGGATGTTAATTTCCCAACAGGCTATAGGTTCAAATCTGCGAAACTGCAAATTATTTTTTATTTATTTTTATTTATTAATAAATGAACGTGATTGCATTCTATTTATTAATTTTTTTGAGAGTGGAATATTAAGAATATTTTTCATAGTCATTAAACCAGCAGAACGGATCAGTACTGGTTTCGAGGCCGCTACGCCATCCCATCAGCGTTCTTTGTTCAATTTTTCCACTTTTGCAAGTGGTGCTAGTTAGTAAGAATATCAACTATTTAACCAATATTTTAACGAAAATTGAATATGAGAAGTTATCACATTCATATTATTAAGTTATTACATTTTTTTGGTTAGTACGAAATTCCCCAACCCTGACAATTAATATTCCCAATATTCCATGTATTTCTTTCGCTTTTTCCAGAGCCATCGGCTGCCCTGTTGCTAGATTTTCTTGTGGCTTTTTCAAATATATTTTGCCAAGTTATGAATTTCGATAATGTGAACAGTTTCCTATTCCTGTATTATTAGAACTTGATTGAGTACTTAAGTACGCAATAAAGTTTTATTTAAAGCTGGCTTAAATTAATTATCTTAAATGCAAATGACACCATTTATTTAAATAAAATGTTTGCGAATGTCTGGTTGAAGAAATTAAACTTTGATTTAAAAAGAAATTTTTTGATCTTTTTCTAAGATTCCTAATACAAAAATCCGAAGAAATTTACCACTTTTACATAAGACAGTACAACGTCCTTCCAAACCGTTAGTCTATTACTGACGGACATGAAATTAAGTGGAATCACTTCTTCGTGCAAAATTCAAAAGCTTGCAGATAATAATTTACATAACACATACAAGCACAAAATATTGAAAGTTCGATACAAAAAATAATATAAAACATATATTGATATTCGGACTTTACCTGCCAGAAGAATTCCGAAATACTTAATAAAAAGTCATTAACAAATATGATTTTCTATAGGCATAGACATTTCAATACAAAACAAGCAATAAATTTGTCTTGATATTATTTTATTATATAAATACAAATGGTCACCTTTTTCAAAAATTTTATATCTTACTATTTTTTTGTGATTTATTTATTATACATTTCAAACCATATTTATAACCGACAATTATAACTTGATGCACGTACTGCAAACAAACAAACAAACAAACGGAGAACTAAATAACAACTTTAGGACAATTTTTAGGAGTGCAAAAATACGAAAGGACATTATGAAAAGCAAATAATTTTTATATTTATTTCTATATTTCCATCGCATCTAAAAATAAACTAAAAATATGGAACAAATATATGAAAAAATAAATATTATGAAAAAATATGCTTCAAATATATGATAGTTTATATAAACGGGGGAAATATTAAGGTTTTAAATACGTCAGTGTAATAACAAAATAACCATATGTAACAAGCAACCATAGAAAAACCTGAAAACAATACCAAACTTTCAAATTTAGCCGTTGTCTATTTAAATTTGTGTGTGTGTGTGATGTGCAAACATGAATGTATGAATATTGCAGCACCTGAAATAATGAATTCGTTTCATTTAAATAAAAATACATAAAAATTATTCTAATGCATTAAAATAACAGAGGACATTAATGCAGGTGCTCTTGTTATAATAACTGATTCAGCCTTGTTGTATGCTTCACAAGCTGCAAATAACTTTCCGTATTGACGTATACGTGCTGCACATCTCTTCTTTTAAGACAGATTTGTTACGTATACGCAGCGAAGTTCAAAAAAATAAAATAGGTGTATATCTACTTGGAACAACTTGAAATGCTAATAGTTTGGTTATTTTCACAGTTTTGCCTAATATTGGACGCGTTGATAGAGCAAAGCTGATGCGGCCAACTGTTTTGGAACTGTTGATAACTATTTAGCCCATCAGTTGCTCTATTTAATTAGTTTGTTAGGTTCTAGCACAACATGCTGACTATATGTATGACATAAAAATGGCAGAGAAGTACTCTACTGTTAAGCCGGGTGAAACTGTTCAAATCTATGTTTCTAAGACAAATACTTAACAGTTGCTCAACTGTTAGGACTTATTGAAGTGTCCACTAAATAGACTGCAAATAAATTATTGAGACCATTTTTTAATGCAAAGAAACTTACTTAGATAAACTCGATAAAGATGGCCACGTCCACGAAGTTACATGTTATTCTGTAAATTGCCTGTAGTTCCTTAACTACTGGGCTACTATCCTCCAAATGAATGCGAGCATCGTCAGAAAAGATGATGTGGCAGGGCGTTCCGTTTTTTTTTTTTTTTTGTAAGTCGTATTCTGAGGCAAGTGCCATTAATTTACCTTCTAAAGGGCAACCCATTCGTGGTACATATCGGAAATCATGGCAGTAGTGTACCTTGTTAAATTTCTAAAGAAATCCCCCAGAGGTTAATATTCTATTAAGATCAAAGTGACCTAAGGTGACCCTACATCTTCTTCAGGCTAATTTGTAAGCAAGCATACTGTCTTTATTTCTTATATTCTCTCCCATATGATATTAGTAGGTAGCAACACATAAATTCTATTGGAAATTAGTCAAAGGTCTTGCGGAGAAGAATCCGAATTACCCCTTTACCCAGAAAGCACAATAACAATGTGTGGATGGAAATAACTGAGTTGCATAACCATGCCCCCTGAGATATAGCATTGCACAATATTGACAGCGCTTGACATAATCATGCACTAAAAGATGCACAGCAACAGCCTTTTTCGTTGGTAATAAATATAAATAAAATTGCTACTACATATTTTCTATTCTTACTAACTTTTACCATCTGCTTTGCTTACTTTTCAGAGTTCCGATAACATCAACAAATAAGGCAAAAAATTCTCTACACAATAGCTTTAATAAACTTTTTTGAAGAAAAGAAGAACTATAATTATATGTTTAATAAGAATCAAAATAACACCCAGCTGAGTACTTAAGTAATAATAAATTCTTTGAAGGCGCTGATGGCTGTTGTTAACCGTAGAAAAAAAGTATCCTTATTACTTTATTTCCCCCTCTTTCTGCTTTGTGTATTCTATTGTCAGTTTCATTTATACCGACAATTGTACAAAGCGTTCTGCTGTATACTTTGACGGTCCTTCTTGCAACAATTCATAAAATAAAAATATATCTAGTATGTGTATGTAATTTTTTTTTAGTTGTATATTTTTTTTATTTTATTTTGTTTTTGTTTTTTGATGGCGTTTTTTATTTGCTTTCATTATTCTTATGTTTGTTTACAGTTTGTTATAACTTTTTTCTCGTCTCTTTTTTATTTCGTGTTGCTGTCGTTATTGTTTTCTTTTTTTTTATTACAACGATTATTATACAATTTTTCTTGATCGAAAATTATGATTACAACAATAACAAGCAACGCCTCAATTTTTTTTTTGCCACATCCCACATTAACAATTACATATTCCTTCTTCCACCTTTGATGAAAGACGCCCCAAAGTGAAATCGAGTATACAAGTAGTGGATTTGGATATTTTCCAGTTCTTTCTCCCATTAAATACGATATTTTATTTCTTTAGAAGACAAGAAGACTTTTTATACGATAGTCTTTCGACTTTTTCGCTTCATATTTGCTGTCTAACCTGCACAAAAGTTTTCTGTTGTTTTTGTTTGCTGCTGCTAAGGTCTTTGGTTATTTGCATTGTAGAAATAAGTACAATCGCAACTGGAATAATAGCAAAAATTAAACTTTCTTTTGATGGCAAAATGTTGATGAAATATTTACACAAACACCGTTATAGGCAGTTTTTTCTTTAACAATATCCTGCGCTGTAAGCTAAGCAGTATGATTAGTTTAGTTAAATGGCAGATGACGCCAGTATTCTGAATACATGTGTAAAAGTGTTTTTGTGAACTACTCCTGCAATTCCACAACATTATAATTGTGTTATTGTTCTACTACAGGAATTGGAAAATGTTTTCTAGGCTACTGGGTATTGTTTTTCATTGTTTGTTATATAAACAAATTTGAAAATTCACACTTGCGGCTCTTTTCATAATGTACGATTAAAAATTAACGTGGACTTTAATGTCAAGTTTGGCATACAAAAGTTGTCGTTAAAGTAAACGTTAAGCCTTAATCATACATTGCGAAAATGGTCGTTAATTAGTTTTCAGTCTAGCAAAAAAAAATTTAAATACTATTCTCATATTCCGCAGTGAGCCCTAGTAAAGGGAAATATGAGAAAAGAGTGCTTGTAGATAGAAAAATTAATTTTATAAAAAAGTTGAATACCCAATTGCTTAAAATATCCTATGACTAGCATTGGCAAGGATGTCAGTCGCATAATTTTAAGGTTTATTGCAAGCCGAAAAATATATATTTCATGATTTTTGCAATAAGGCCGCAGTCACACAGAGAAATTTATACATATGCACTCGTATATATCTACATATTGAATTGTCACAAAAACCTTTATCTTTTTATTACCTAATATTATTATTATTTTTAAAACGGTTTGTTTTTGTAAAAGTTTGAAGCCCAAAAATGTTTGTGACACGCGAGGTGTTTTGACTTCTTTAACCTATAATTCATGGTGTATTCGAGCAGACTGCTGAATAAAAGTAAATGTGCTGTAAGTTAACCTCCTTAGCTGTGATATTTGTTTGTCTCGTTTTGTAATCGGATTATTAACTTACAGCATAAATGTTTATAAACACCTTAGTCTTGCAATCCGTCCGCCAGTTTGCTGTTATCCAATTCATAAATAACTCTCACATATAACTAATCCCAAAACAACCAAATTCTGTCCATTTGACTGTCAAATTATATTTCTGAGTGTAATCAAATAAGATTATAGCTTTAGGCGGCATTCTTACATAAAGAGTATCTAAATGTCGTTGACGTCCTTTTTATTGATACAATTTAGTTTTGTAGCTCTCTTATCATTTCTTTTTGTTTTTGTTTTTTTTTCCATTTTTAATTTATGAATCCAACAAATTTATTGTAAGTAAATTACATGACATTTACAGTCAGATTTAACAAGCCATTGAATAAATTTCTTTTATATTATCAATCAAAAAAATATGGCGCACAAGCAATTTAACAGAACAGTTTTGTTTTCTACAATTATAATTAACTTTCTATAAATCTGCATGTACAGAAGTAGGTACATACATGCAATATATATATGTATATATATATATATATATATATATATATATATATATATATATATATATATATATATATATGGGCATTTCCAGAAAAAGGTCAACCACGACAGAAATATTAAAAACCGCGAAAAAAATTTTTTTTTTCAAATTTAATTAGAGAACTGTCTAAATTTTTATAATTTATTAACTTAAAAATATATTTCCATATTTATTTTGAGTAAATTTGTTTGCAAGATGTATGTTTTCTTACACTTTGCGTCTCTTTTTGTAATTTTTTCCTTTTGTTATTACTGGCTCTTAAGTATCATAACGATTGCACTCTTTTTATACACTTATTGTATCAGCAACAAATAGTTTAAAAAAAAGTTGCAGAGATCTAGTAAAGCACGAATAACGGTTAAATTTCTTTAAAAATGAAAATTTCGGAATTATCTTGATATTTTATTATATTTAGTTTCTTTTACTTGAAATATGTATATTTTTTATTTATTTCAAATATGTAATAAAAAGAAAACACTAAAAAATAATTTTTGGAAATTATGTCCCGTTTGCAATGTCCCGTTTGCAATAGTTATAAATTTTTTTTTTTTTTAATAATAAAAGCTATTGGAAAGGAATAACTTTATGAAGCAAGCTTTATTATTCTATTATATTTAAAAAAAATTTGCTCCTAAAAAATACGACTAAATTCGCTAATTTTTCAATTATTCCACATGCTGCCAAAAATGACTTCCATTTCTTGTCCCGTTTGCAATGCTATGTTTTTTTAAATTATTTTGAGAATGTAAGAGTTGTACAATTTGCATTTTGCACTCAAAAATAGTGCTACTGAAATGCAATTAAAACGTTATAAAGATCTTAAAAAATTGTTATGTTTTCATATTTTTTTTTTAACTTGAATGCGTACGAATGTCCCATTCGCAATCTTGGAAATGCCCATATATATATATATCCATTATACAAAAGAAGTAAATAAGTTGTAAGGCATATCGCTCATTTACTAAAACAACGTCTTAGTTCGAAAAAACTAGTTTTTTAGAAAACGATATAAATTTGCATAGAAGTGAATTTTTTGGGGAGTTTAGTATTTCTTTATACTGCCTGCCCGTGATAGCTGACGCTAATAAACGCCACTGGCTTCCATTAAGTTTTTGCCTACACAAAAGAATGATTTGAAATAACAGAGCCGATGATAAAGACTGATTGCAAGTATTATATATTTATTTTTTGTTTTCTTAAAATTGGTGTCCTTATAAATCAACCTTAAGCTATCTTTAAAGTACAATTGGGGTATTCACACTGTGTGCTATTCAGTCATATTGCCATAAAGTCATAATTTTTTAGACCAGTTTAAAAATGTTGCTGTTTGCTGCATACCAAAAACTCCTAAAATTATAGCACTCTTTCAGGCGTGTTTTGTTTTTGTCATAATATATGTAGCGCTACAAATCTGAGTCGAAAAGTTTAAGCTCCTTAGGCGATAGTATATGTTTGCCGCCGTTACTTATATATTTACACCTTTTTGTCTGTACATTAAATCACATTTGTATAACATAAAAATAAGTAAAAGAGAATTATACACAAGTGAAAAATTTTTCTCGTTTAACTTATGTAACTGGCAGCCACTTAACGTTTTTCAGTTTGACGCCGCAAAAAACAAAATTTATTCAGTCCATATCAAGGCAGTTTTCTTATCAGTTTATCTTTGGAATAGCAGACTAAGCTATGACGGATTTTTTGTGGTATTAGTTTATGTCTTACGAGTATGACTTTATGAGTACAGTGTGAATCCCCCAAATGTATTTGAAATCTATTGTAAGGAAATTGTGCATGAACATTTTTGAAAAAAGTTCATTTCAAAGTCGTTTTAAAAATTATGAATATGGGAGTAGTTTTGTTTGGGGCGGTTAGCAGTTCCCTTATCAGCTGATCGAAGTTTGGAATAGTTGACTAAGCTATGAGGGGATGTTCACATTAGTCATATTGTTATTATTTTATACGATTTTATGACTACAGTGTGAATCCCCCCAAAAGGTATTTGAAATTTATTGTAAGAAAATTTTGCACGAAAAATTTTGAATAAAATAAATTTCAAACTCGTTTTAAATATTATGAATATGGGAGTAGTTTCGTTAGGGCATAATTTTGTTTACTTACAAATTTTGTAATTGAATGAAATTCTAATTGGAAAATTGGTAAAAAAAAAATAATTAATAATACAAACTACTCAGACACACTACATAAGTTAAAGGAATACCAACTTTTCTCTTAATGAATGACTACGTAAGATATTTAGCCGAAATTTAAACAGCGAGAATTTATATTGTTGAATTAAAACTTTTTTCAACTTTCTTTTTCAACATTATTATATTGTGGGTGCTGTTGGCTGAAGTAGTAGAACACGAGACTATGAAGCGGAGGGTCGTGAGTTCGAGCCCGCGCTGAGTCATGAAATATTGTGTTCAATTCTTCTAAACAGCATTAGTGCGTGGTTGTGTTAGTTGTTGCCAGCCTGTTTCAATGATGAAGGCATAGTCACTGGCCACTGAACATAATTGGCAACGACTGACACTATCATGTACTAAAAGCAGAGTAATAGCACCCACCTTCGTCAGCCCTGTAGCAAAAATTAGCCGGCGAAGTAAAAGGTTGAAATAGCTACAAAAAAAACTGTCCATCTTCTCATCTTTCCCAATCTGTCCCCTCAATACTATCCCCTCGTTTTCAGTTCCGGCGCAATGCATTGCATATATAGGGGTCATCCCCTGAGTGCTGGTCCTACTCCTAAAAAAAAAAAAAAAACTTAACTTATCATTTCCATAAAACAAAACTGTATTTTGTATACACATATAAGATTTCAATTATCAAATAAGATATTTGGCGTAAAGTTTTTCAATAACTAATTAATAAACAATTATTTCAAGCTGCTTTCAATTATTTGAAATAGCTTAAAATTTTTATAAAATGTTCTGTATGCTCCACTTACCACATGTGTATCTATGCTCCATCGCAAATTAATAATTTAAAATAATTTATTTGCTGTATCACTGCCAGCAAAAATCTTTGATAATTATTCCACTATTTCCAAACAACTCAAATGAATTTATTTCTAATTCAATTTGTTTAGGATGCTGCATAAATAAATTCGGTTGAAATTTTCAATCAACTGTAATATTAAATTTATAAATTCACTGAAAATGAAAATAATCTTCAAAAGATCTTCTTTTAAAACTTCATTCAACATGATTTTAATATTTAATACATTTTTAATTAAACAAAATCATGTTAATAAGACAATAATTTATGTGCTCTTATATCAGCTCGATTCTGTTAGTGTGTGTATGTGTGTGAACTGTAGTACATACGTTTGTTCGTATGTTTGTTTTCGTAAATTTATGTTTATTTGCGTAAGTGTTTTGTGTGTGTGTATATGTAACGGGTCTTGATCTCATTAATCATAAACATCTGTTGATTTTAACTGATTTATGAATATGAATGAATATTTCTGTTTCATGTTTAAACATCCAACGTATAAAATGTAATTACAAACAAAAACACAGACAATAAGACAGAAAATGTGTGTATTCACACTTACGAATATTTAAATACGAAGAAGGGTTGAATATTCATTTAAATGAAGCGCTATAACATCCAAGAACTGCCAAAAACTGACTGCCACGTAAAACAATTATGTGGCAATTGCATTATTTTATTAAAATTTCGCCATATAAACACAACTACATATTTTTCGCTCTTTACCAATCAGCAGAAATAAATGTAGAGAAATTTAGTGCAAGAGTTGTTGTTGTGGCCACTAAGATTTTTAAATTTCTTTTGAAATTACTGTCGTATTTGTTTCTTGATTACGAGTATTTTCATTTGTGTTTGCTGGATAAACAAAATTTGTGAAAATCGTTAAGAAAAAAATATTAAGAACCATGTGAAATACTTACAAAAAAACATAATAACAAATAAAAAAAACAAACATGCAGAATGTGTACTCTTTAGAAAAATCAGTATAAAGTTCAGCCAATAAAAGACTTTTTGACAGGATAAAAAAAAAATGAATAAATAAATGTTCGTTTTATATTTATGGAGAAACGTTTATGAGCATGAATTAACGCATTTGGTTCGGTTTCGGTATGAAATAGCAGCGAATGCATAAAGAAAAACAATGGAAAGGAATATAATTTTTATTAAAACTGCTAAAAGGCAATTTCAAGGAAAATAAATGAAGTTTTAATGAGTAAAACAGCACACACTGTTTATTATGTTGGATATTTTTTTTTATATATTTTTTTATTATTAATATTTGTTCTCATATTTGCTATTATCCTCATTGTTACTGTTGTTGTTTGCATTTTATTCTTTTAATATTAAAGCAAATACGTAAAAATATGACGCACAGTGTTGCGAGTGTGGCCCATAATCACAGTCACTAACAAAATATACTGTAAAAACTTAAAAGCAGAGTTTTTTATAGATGTCCTTTGGCTATCTATGATAAAAATGAGCAAAGGAACGGTAATTTTAACGAATTCTGTACCTTTTCTTGTTTCTTCATCTTTCCTCTCAATACTATCCTCTCTTTTGTAGTATATGTTGAGGTCATCCCCTGAGTGCTGGTCCGTGTTAAAAAAAATCGATAACAATAACATTTAAAAAATTATGAAGTACATAAAGGATCTAGCAGAACTCAAGGGAAGATGTTGTGTTCTGTTGTGTAGATTGGAATTAATTAACTCCTATCTTAGCTTCTGGACCATCGTTCAAGTCAAAAAAGTCGTTGACAAGCAACGCCGCTGTTTCTAATACCATTAAGCAAAAAAACCTAAAGCGGCCTGGAGACTATCAAAAAAAGTCATCAAACACAAGGTTGTGTGCGTGCGCCCGTTGTTTTTCGTATTGTTGTCGGCTCTGTTTGAAGAAAATCAAAAAGTTTTGATTTTTATTTTGACGGCTGATTTTTTGTACGTCTCCATTTGTGTTTGACAAAAAAATTTTATTTTTCTGTGTTTTTCGTCGCAACAACATCGCGGGTAAACAGTAAAAGAAAAATAATTAGTTTTGTGTTTTTCACCTGTGTTGTGTTCTTTTTTCATTAAAAAATACAAAGATAAATAAAATAAAAAATATAATATTGCAAGTAAAGCAAATATTTTTCAATTGTGCTGTGCTTTTACCGCAAGAACTTTGAATATAAAAAATTCATCGTCCGACATTTTTTCAATATGTTCACTACAACGGCAAAATACAAATTGTGTTTGAAGCTTTTATTTGTACGTCTCTTTCAAATGCTACAATCACACGACACCCACACATATGCAATGTTTGATGCCTTATTTTGATGGTCTCCAGGGCCCTTAAACCTCAAATTTTAAGTAACACACACACATGCATTCCTACACAAACATAAATGTTGTGAAAATGGTGTAATTTCTGTTTTAAGGTGTCCCACTGTACGAAGGACATGATTAGAAATACGTGTTCCTCCTCTTATATTATCTTTTGCGTATTAAATTCAACTATATACTATGCCAATTTTTCATCAGTCGTTACATTAAAACGCAATACTGTGCGACGTAAATGTGAACAATATAGAAAAGCCGAGATATGAATTATTTTCCATTAAGTTGTTTATTCCTTATGTAAGTGTTAGCTTAATTCTGAAAGTATATATATATATATATATATATATATATGTGTGTGTGTGTGTGTGGTGGTGTGCAATTTTTATTTTTTAACTTTTTACAACAGCAAATGTGTGTGTTAACAAATAAACACCCAATATTGCTGTTATTGTTCCAGTTTTTCTTTCTCTTATAATGTTGCCTTTATATTCACATTATGTGGCCCTAGCAAGGGGTTAAAGTAATTTGCAGTTGGCTTATCTTCATTTACTTATTTTTTTGTAATTTTATAACTTCACGAAACCAATAAAACCAAGCAACAACAACATCGACACCAAAGAACTTTAAAAATATAAAAAAAAACAAATTAAGGCATTTTATAAATGTATGATGATGATGATGTTAAACACTTTTTTATAGCCAGTGTTATGCAACGACACCAGATACAATACACTAACAGCAAATTTACAAAACAACGTAGCAAGCCATCATTATTTGTAGTACTAAGCATTCTCGTTTATTTTAAACCCAATAACAACATCAACCATAACTGGCATAATAT
This sequence comes from Linnaemya tessellans, assembly GCA_951800035.1. NCBI lineage: Eukaryota > Metazoa > Arthropoda > Insecta > Diptera > Tachinidae > Linnaemya > Linnaemya tessellans. The sequence continues at coordinate 44,137,166 of OX637535.1, forward strand.
GAAACCTTTAAAAAAAAGGTAAACTTAAATTATGCCAACATGTTTAATAAATGAGTAGAGTTATACACTGAAAAGAGATTTGAGAAGTGAATATAATGATGAAAAATACGAAATGAGTTTCGCCTCTGAATGGAATTGAATTCTGGCTAAATAATATACAATTCTCGTATTTTATTTCAAGTCATTAATTTAATTTTCAAATTCTTATGTTATTGCATTATTTCAACAGCAGCGCAATACTTGACATCTACGTCAATATTAAAGAGGAAATGTTGCGCCTTCCGGTTATTAATTAAAGTTGTTTTTAATTTTTTTTTAATATTGCCTTTCGTCCCATTCTTTCGGCCTAAAAACATGTTACTGTCACAATTCCTATGAAATTAAAAAAATTCAATTTAAAAAAAGTTACATAAAATCCGAATTGCTTACATTTTTATTTCCACTCAAAAATATTGTTTGTACAGAAATTCTGCCTTCTCGGCAAATTTTAATTATTACTTTTTAATGAAAGGATATTTCCATTTAAAAGAAAAATTCTTTAAGTGTAATATGTTTTTTCTATTTATTTTTCATTAAGTTTTCTTAATACCAGTAGTATGAGATTTGAAACATTTTCGTCTATTGCTGATATCAAGGCTTTTCAAAGAAAATACAAAAAAAATGTTGTTGCTTGTTTTATATTCTTTTATTTTTATTTTTTTTTTTCAACAACAAAATAAGTCACTTAAAACATGCATGTTAGGCTGGCACCAACTATATGTTAATAGTTCCAAGCAAATAGTATGTGCAGGAGTTTTAAAAACTTCCACAAATTTTTTACTCAACAGATGTTGGGACATTTATTAACCGATTTCAGATAGCAGATCCCTAACAACTCCTTTTAACTGCGAAATTGATTGCGTAAACGTTTTTATAAAGGGTGTTTTTATAAGAGCTTGCTGATTTGAAATTTAAATAAAACACATGGCAAATTATGAAATGGCCAAAAAAATTTTTTTTGCTAGATAATATCTTGTCATTTAACATTTAAATATAATTTCGGGCATATGGCCACCACGACTATTTTGCACAAAAGTCATTCTGGAGGTCCAATTTTCGACCACCTTTTCAAGCATTTGAGGGCGTATTTCAGTAATGACACGTTGAATACTGGTTTCCAAAGCGTCAATCGTTGCTGGTTTATCCACGTAAACCAATGATTTCAGGTATCCCCACAAAAAATAGTCGAGTGGCGTCAAATCACACGAACGCGGAGGCCAATTCACCGGTCCATTTCTCGAAATAATGTTGTCGTTGAAATGTTCCTTCAATAAGTCCATTGTTTCGCCCGCAGTATGACAAGTGGCACCATCCTGTTGAAACCACATTTCGTTTACATCCATATCTTGAAGTTTTGGCACCAAAAATTCATTGATCATGATTTCGTATCGATTTCCATTCACGGTAACGCGTCGTCCTTCCTCATTTTTAAAGAAATAAGGACCGATGATTCCACCAGCCCATAGACCGCACCAAACAGTACATTTATCGGGATGCATTGGTAATTCTTAAACGGCGTGTGGATTATCTTTGCTCCAAATACGGCAATTTTGCTTGTTGACATATCCATTCAACCAAAAGTGCGCCTCATCACTGAAGAGAATTTTGCGGTAAAAAAGCGGATAAACATTTTTAATTGAACACTGTTTTTGAAAATAAATTTCCACGATTTGGAAGCGTTGTTCTGGAGTTAACCTGTTCATGATGATTTGCCAAACAATGCTGAGTAGAGACGTCACTTTAAACTGCCAAAACAGCGGTCAGGCAACAGAGTGATTCGTATAAAAAAAAACTTCATAAAAAAAGACCCTTTATATTATTGTTAATTTTTTCAACGGGGTTAAGTTCGAATCTGCAAGACTGCAAATCATTTTTTATTATTTTATTAGTAAATGAATTTGATCAAATTCTATTTTTTTTTTTTTTATTAAGATTAGAATATTAAGAATATTTTCAATAATCATCAAACCAGCAGAACGGATCAGTACTGATTTCGAGGCCGCTACGCCATCTCATCAGCGTTCTTTGTTCAATTTTTCCACTTTTGCACACCAATAAACGTCTGTATTTGTTTCGGTCTAAGTAGGTCTATATGTGTGCATTAAAAAAAACATGTGTGGTGTCGTGGGACACCGGATAGGAACAAAGTTCCTTATTATGAAAATATTAATTTTAAGTTCTATTCGAGGTATAAAGAAAATAATTATTTGGGTATACATATTTTATTATGATTTTTTTTTCGCCAACCAACGAAAATACAGATTCAATTTTCTTCCCAAACGAAATTGAATTCTGTCACGGCACGGCTGCGTATGATTAATATTTGTTTGTATGGAATCGTATTACTCATACGTCTTAAACATTGATTTAGAAACAAAAAAATCTTACTTTACGGACGTTTTTTCCCGTTTAGGGTACCCCTCCGCATCGTCCCATAAGGAACTTCGTTCCAAAAACTTTTGCAGAAAAAATTTTTAAATCGAAATATGAAATATAGACTGGAATCTGAAGCTTATTAGTCAAGATGAATGAATTTAAGCCGCATATGGGACATTCCTTTTGAAAATTATAACAAATATTTAAAATGATGTTACAATACGATGATACCACTTATGAAATACAAGGACATTGGAAACAAACAATTTAATAGTAATCCAAAGTCCTTGATTTAATTTTTAATAATAATTAATTTTATCCCATTGAAACTTTCTTTAAATGTAAATCAAATATATTTAAACTTTTTAGCGCCATCCTAATGCCAAATACACACACACACTGATGTATGCATATTTTATAAGAAAGCGCGTGTGTGCGAAAAAGCATACATTTGACTGTATTGTAGGCTTTATTGTTTCATGTTGCACGCGATTGGGAATTAACTTAATTTTTGAACAATAACAACAATTTTATTAATGATCAACTTAGTTTCTTTTTACTTTTTTGCTCTTTTTGTGTTCTTTGGTTATGAATATTCTGAGCATTTTAGTTGGGGGGCATATAGTTATACACATAAATAACTAGCACATGTTTATCAGAGAACTGCAAAAGTTACTTTTTGTTTGATTTGATCAAGCAAAAAATGTTTTAATTCAATTGTTATCGTGCAACAAAATACAATGTTCAGTAAAATCAGCACTGTTTGGTAAACGTTTTATTTGAGTGAACGAACTTTTTTCACATACTTGAATAAAATTAGCATCGTGTATGTGTTTTATTTCAATTTATTAATTTCGAACCCACCATATGAAACTATGGAATTTGTATCTGAATAGAATTAATTGTATGAATGCAAAATAATGTAATTTATGTCTGTAATTAAGTGTGAATACTTAAGCAATCACCCAATGCCGTTCTCTGCTATACTCCAGCACATATAAAAATGTATATTTTCTTTTGCAAAATATGTATTTTACAGCGTGAGAAATGCACATAAGGAATAATCTAGTTTAAAGTTGACATTTGTCGCATTTCCATTACACTGTTCAACATGCACACATATTTATTCATGAATTTATGTCATTTATAGATTATTTTGATTATGGCCACAATTGTCTAGCTGTAAGCTATTAGTCTTAACCATGTCAATCAATTTGTTTAATGTTAACAAAATATAACAAAACATATTAGGATATGTATTGTCTGATATCAGTTGATTGCATAGGAGAGAAGAAATGTTTTATATCAACTAAAAAGGGGCTCATGAACAGAAACGAGCATGCGAAATGAGGATATCGTTAATATCATGATGCTACTCGGTCATCTTTTTTAAGAAATACTCAACAAAAAGAAATGTTTCCATATTTAATTAGTTTCGTTTCTAATTTCATCTTATAATTTTTACATATACATATACATTCGTATGTATCTGAAATTAATGTATTTCTTCTTAAAGAATTTTTTTGGACTTAAAACGATTTTCTGTCATTATCAGTTAAATTTTGTTGTCGACTATACCTATACAAACTTCAGTAGGAGATATAGAATACTGTCAGCATCACACAGCTGAAACATCTCTGTTTACAGGCCAAATTTTAAGTTGAATAGTGAAAGCCTATCCCAATTATATTTGGAATATATAAATGCATATATATGCCCTAAATATCGTAGTGTCTCATTTGCAGCACTATTTTACTTGTGTAATGAAAAACATATTTGATACTCGAAAAAATGTTCAAATTATAATAATTATCGAAAAATGCTCTTTATAATTAAGTTAATATATTTTTTATAAAAATTTAATCCCATAAATAATACAAGAACTTAAATTATTGTATAAAGTAACTACCAAATAAGAAAGAATTACTTAGATCAGAAACAGAGATCATGCACGTCGTTTTCTTATTGCAGTAGCATCAACATTGAGTTGAAATTAAATTCATACACATCTAAAGAAAAGTCATTTATGTTCACATTTTTCAGACTTTTTGTTAACGAATTCTCAAATAAAACAATATTTTCACAAACATTGATTTTTTTTATAATCGTCTGCAAGCAATAAATAATTATTTGAAAGTTTAAAAGTGTATTTTTTTCATAATTTATATATGACGATATAAATACCGCAATGACCCAGACATGAAAGCCGCATAATTTTAGTATTTAAAATGTTATGAAAAACAAAATATGAAGAAATGAAACACACATACTTTAAAAGCTTCACAAGTACTATATCATTATTCAATTTCAAAAACCAAACAATTCAAAGCACACCAATTATAAATTAATTTAAAGTAAAATATCTAGCTTAAAATCCAACAAATAAAGTTAGGAAAATTCTTGCATAGGTCTCGTATTATTAAAAATTACAAAATATAAAATAAATTATGCATTTGGTTTGAACTACTCTTACATAGTATTCAATTTGCACAAACTTTAGCTCCAACACATCAACCAATAAATTTGTCTATTGACCTTAACATTTGCAGGGGCCAATATATAATACTAATAACTTTGCTCGTGATAGCAGTCCACCTTTTCCAAATCCAAATCCAAGTGAATATGAAGCATTTCCTCCACAAACCCCAGAAACCCCAATTATATTAAAAGACAAACAATTCAGTAGAGTACCATCGCAGGAGCCTACTCCAACAAACACGGCATCCCATCAACAATACCAACAGCCACAAAACCAATCGATGCAACAGCCACATACACAACAACATTATCAACAGGAACAGTTTCAATTCAAACAACCTTTACACAGTCAACAAAATTATCAACAACAGCAACACCAACACCAATCAAATCAACAAAGTGTTTCCCATAACCACCACCAACAAAAACAACAACACCAACAGGAGCAGCAACAATACCAAATGCCAGAAGAACATCATCCAGCTGGTTGGAAGCCAATACGTCCACCCCATACTAAACAAGGTCTCTTGTTTACCGGTCATAATGGTGTTAGAGAAAATACTCCATTTTCACCTGCCCCTGCTCTGCAACAACCACAATATCAAACTTATCAGCAACCATCAGCAAACCCTCAGGTACTGCCAATTACCCAAAAGCAACAAAAATATATAGAATATTGGCAGCTTTTCTTTCAGATAGTTACTGTTAAGCTTTTCAAAAGAAAAGTTCTCCTAAAGCTAGCCGTATTAGTTATGTAGCTAATTTTTAGACCAGGAAAGCTCGTTGGAAAATATTATAAGCCTTTAAGCTTTACAAATGCTTAAGTAGTAATTATTAGCCGTGTGTGCTTAGCACAGACAAGATATTGACGACAAAAACTCGTGTCAAACTTATCAATCAGTTGTAGTATAAACTACTATATATTTGCCGAATCAAAAGCTTTAAGCTTTTTAGTTGTATAATATGTAAAAACATGTTCTGCTGCAAAACTCTACTAACTCTCTACTAATATTTAAAGCTAAAAAGAGTATGGACAAACCCGTTTTAATTATATTGGTTTAATCAACACAAGTGTAAAAATTAATTATCATAAACACAAAAATTGTGTTTTTTCAGAAGACTATTTATGTCTTTCATTTTAGATATAAGGTGTAAATAAAGCTTTTATATATGTAAATCACTACGAGAAATATTTTTGTGAAACATTTTAATCCTCCTATTGTTCATTATATGGTGCTCTTTGCAGAGCTCAGATTTACTCGATTTTACTCGCGAGTGAAAAATACTCGCGTAGAAGATTACTCGAAGATTACGAGTGTTACAAAAAGTTTACTCTTCACCCGTTTGTTTTAGGTGGGAGTACTCGCGAGTACCCCTTTTTTAAAAAGTAAGAGTGGGAGTAAAAATCTTCGAAATAGAGTGTGAGTTTACTCTTAAGAGTAAAATCGAGTGGAAAAATAGAAACTGTTTGTCTTTGCTGACTTGTGTGTGCGTGTGGTTTTTGTGTACTCTTTCAGTCTTTCCATACAGTGCGCGTGTGCGGAGCAATTATTTGGTGTTATAAAAAAAGTTTTATTATATTTTTAAAAGTTTACTTATATTTTCTATATTATAATGAACAATAAAGACATAAATAATACTATACTTGCTACTACACACACACACACACACACGCACACACACAAATCGGCAAAAACAAACAGTTTCTATTTTTCCACTGTATGAGAAAAACTGAAAGAGTACTCGGCAAGAGTATAATCTGCTCGATTTCGAGCGTATTTTACTCGCACTCGAAATCGAGCAAAGCATATGCGCTCTTATTCGAGTGGCATAGAAAAATAGAGTACACTCGATATTTTTTTTCACTCGCAGGAATACTCGCGCTCGAATTCGAGCGAGTTTCACTCTCTACTCGAATTCGAGCGAAGATTTCGGAGCTCTGGCTCTTTGTCAGTTTTTTACATAGTGCGAAAAAGTTCCTTTAAACAGGGATATAGGCGATTCCAATGTTCAACTTAAATTAATACTCTGAATAGATCAGATATTAAGCCAATAATGAAATAAGGCTCAAAAACTGCTAAATGCTTAACTTATACCTTGTTCAGAATTTGAACTCTCAAATTTTCTGTGCTTGTGTCGCCATTTAAATTGTGTACTCTGGTTTGAGTAGCAATATACTGGTATACAGTGATCTGCAAAAAAAACATGTTCACCTCTAAGTGACTGAATGATGTAAAAATATAAAAATATTAATTTTTGACGTACATATTTCTTTTATTGAATATGAATTTTAACTTTTTATATATTTGCTGAAATGTCTTGTAACAAATATTTTTGTTGAACGTTTCATTGCGATTTAAAATCTTTCACGAAAATGTCCTCAACGTTTCATCTTGTCCTTTTTTATATGTCTTCATAGTACTATAAATGCATACATACATGCGGCACTACATACACATCTATGTATGAGCATATACATCTATCTAGAGTCTAGATTCTAGACTATGTGTGTAAAAATATTGTACATAAATGAAGCTTATTTAACAATATACATACTACTTACTAAAGTGAAATACAGCTTTATTAATTATACTAAAAATATGCTTTTATTTTCTTCTAAAAATTTCAGCCATTACAGCGCGCTTAACTCTGAAATATAACAATAGCTTCCCTAACCACTGTTAATACCTAAAAACCATAAACTAATCTTTCTCTGGTGTTGTCTTTTTTTCTATTTCCCATACAAACACTTGTTGTGTCCCACCTTATATATTTCTTGCTACACCGATTCCATCAATTAATGTACCACCTAAACATTTGAAAAATCGTGAACGTGGAAACTACACATGCATGTACTTTTGCACAAATAACGATATATAGCAACAATATCGTGCACCGTCTTATGACAATTACAAACAACCCCAATACCAACAACCCACTCAACAACAACAACAACAACATCAATATCCCCCACAGCCTCAATATCAAGCCCCACAACCACAAGTATCTCAAAATATTTACCAACAACAACCTCAAGCAGGATCATTGTATCAGCAGCCTGCTCAACAACCAGCCTGGGCACAACAACAGCCAATCCAACAGCAGCCGCAACAGCAATACCAACAACCTCCATGGGTACAGCAATCACAGCAACAGCAGCAATATCCACAACAGCAACAACCTCAATATCAAAATCCATTAAATCAATATAATCAAGCACCTCATCATCAACAACAGCAACAACAACAACAATATCCATTACAACAAAATCAATTTGTACCACAAACCAATCAACAACAATTTAATTCTTATTCACAGCCCCAGCAACAACAGCACACCGTGTCTCACGATCAGGTCGATCAGCAACAACACTATCAACCCCACTTGCCTCAGGATCAACGTGGCGCTAGTCCTGGCATAATAACATTGCGTAAGGAGGCGCCAGTTACCCAAAAGCCAGCACCCGTTTATAGTTCTCAGCCAGCAGCCATCAGCTTTAGAGGTTAGTAGAAAAGCTCATGAATTCGACATTTGGTCCTTCTATACACTAATTTAAAGAATCTTCCGTTGACTCCTTAGGAGGCTCCAACATGCGCGGAGACTTGAAGTGGCCACCACCAGAATACAAAGAGGCTGCCGTCAAAGAAAATGAGGAACGCCGCAAATTGGCCTTGGGCCCGGTATGCAGGCCAAGAAGAGTCAATCGCGTAAGTAAACGATTTCTTGAAAACGTACACACACAAAACGACGGTAAAAAACAAAATGGCGAAAGACGTTAAATAGAAATCTGAAAAGAATGTTTTATCGTCCCAGCAAAATACAGAAGTCGTTCCAAAGGCATAGGATTTTCTCCTTTTACAAACGCGAAATTGAAAGGCAGCCAAAAGAAATTTGTTGGCGATGGTGATTTGGAGTATGTATTACACGATTGTCCAAATGAACATTCACCGTATAAAATGATGCCCTATTGAAGAAGGCTTCTAAGCAAAGTATTGATTCTCCTCCTTGTCGCAGTTCGCACTATGAACGTTTTATTTCAGAAATTCTGATTTTCCACTGAGAAAGGAATTCAAATGTTACATATATTTTTATTTCAAGACAAGAACTTCTGGAAGAAATTCTTTATATCCTCCTGATATATCCTTTAAATTTTCTCGTTTTGTCAAAATTGCTCTCTTCGATTATTTGGTTATGATTGATTGTTTGTATTTCTTAATTTTCCTTCTAAAATGCATTGAGAAGGTGGATGCCATAATTTTGTGATGATTCTCGGAGATTTTCAAAACGGCGATTTTTATTTGAATGGATCCAAACGTTTACATGTGGCTGATTCATTTCCAATATAAGTTGTTAGTTAGATGCACTATATATCGTTCTTAATACTAATAGATCTCGTCTAGATGGTTAGTTTCTAGTATTTGGGAAGATTATCCCATCTTTTGCCTCCTTTAATGATAAATAAAACGTATTCATTTTTAACAAGTAAGAACGTTATATTCGACCGGGTCGAATCTTAAATACCCTCCAAATATTTAATAAATAAAAACTGTTATGAAATTTTTATTTGACATATTGTTGTCACAATACTATTTTAAATGAAATTTATTTGTTGGTGGTCAAGCAATGTCTATATGCATTTCATTGGTGCTTTACCAAATCATCAGTAGACTTTGACCACAGTTTTGAAAAGTTAAAAACCTCTTATCTACGCTTATTCTGTTCTGATTTTTGAAAATAGTTTGTAATTTACAAATTGTGAATTCTCAGATGGTTTTCAAAACTGTGGTTAAAGTCTACTGATGATTTGGTAAAGCACCAATGAAATGCATATGGACATTGCTTGACCACCAACAAATAAATTTCATTTAAAATAAATAAAAACCCTATTTTTATTCTTATTAAATTTTAAATTTTTAGGGTATTTGGCTTAAGTAAACAAAGAAAAAATTTGTTTTAATACGACCATTTCCGATGTGTTGGGAGGAGCTTGGCTGAGACACCTTTCCATTAACATAAAAGCATACACACTGATCAAGAATATATGTATGTGCATATATACTTTATGGTTTTCCAATTTTTTTTGTTTTTTTTTTTTTGTTTTGGAGGCTATAAAAACTGTATTTTGTCGGGGACGCTCTGGCAAGGGCCGTGATTAATACATCTCACCTTTACTTACAACACTAAAAAGTAAATTTTTGGGGTTATTAGGTCGAAAAAAAATTGTATGGAGTTATTTAGGAGGCAAAAGGGGATGGGGGGGACCGCTGAGGACGATCAGATAACGTCTCAGCTTCGTCATACACACTCAAAAATTTAACGAATGCATGTTGAAGTAATACAATTTGTTAAATATATTAAATTGAATTAAGATTCATAGGCTACTTGTTCGAAATTTGTTTTTAAATCTCAGAAAGACATGATAAATATTCCAAGGCACAAAGGAAAGTCAACATCAGTTTTATTCAACTTACACAGCAGAGCAGAACAGCTGTTTTCGAAAGACGCAACCCTTTCATCATCAGTGCTCATGTGTATTGTGTTTGTCACCACAATTTGTTAAATTTTTACACTACTTTTTGCATATAATATCTTACGGAAACGCCCACTTAAGGCGGCGGGGTCCAAAAATTTGTTTTTCTGATTCTCTGGCTCCAAGTTCAACGCTTTTCTTAACATAATTACAAAAAAAAAAACTTTAAAAATTATGTGGTTTTTTGGAGGTTGGTTTAGTTCTTCTTATGAGAATTTTTTCCCCTCTAGCCCGACTCAGCCCATTTACGAACTAGGCCTGTGCTATCCTTCAAGATTCTGGCTCTTTTCGTTTGGACTGCAGCGTGATTTCCATAGACGGACAGACGGACGAACGGACGGACATGGCTAGATCGTCTTAGATTTCATAACTGATCAAGAATAGTATATATACATTATGGGGTCTTAGAGGGATATTTCGATGCGTTACACACGGACTGACGAATTCTTTTTTGGAGGGTATAAAAATATTCGTTTTTCAAATTTACTCTAAACTGGTATATTCAAAATCTTTTATTAATTTCTTTTCCAAAGGACTACACTTCATTCTTTGCCAAGAATGCTCTAAGTCATCATTATCCCAGCTATAAGGTTCCTCCAGGCACCCAGCATATGATTAATTAAATGACACAAATTAACAGATGACGGAACTCCTGCAGCACCCTACGGACATGAATGATTACAAATAAGGTTAAAAAAATAACAATAACAAAAAAAATTAATAAAAACACGATGACAATCTAGCGAAAAACAGCAAAATAAAATTACTTTGACTAACTGAACTAATTTATGGAAGAATAAAAATTAAATCTTATAAAAAATAGTTTTAGAAAACTGATATGTATGCACTTCATAGTTTTAAGGCTTAGCTTATAAAAAAACGATAACTGACATTTCAAACAAGTTAATATTTTCAAAATGTTATCTATTGGAAAAACCGCTTAAATGAACTGACATCATCATTCAAGGAGCAACCAAGAAGTTAGCGTTTTAATTTTGAAAATTGTATTTTAATCAGGTTTGTGCTAGGAAAAATTATACCATTTCCATGCAAAAGAATTTATTCTATCATTTAAAAATATTATTAATTTATTATCAAATACTATAAAATATAGTATTATGTATAGATGTTCTTCAACAAAATATTATTTTTATAATACAAAAAAATATATATTCATAATATTAAAAAATTTAAAACTACTCCAAGGATTGGGTAGTTGCGATCAAAGTAAAACAATTTTTTTCTTCTTAATTTTTAATAACTAATTAACCCTATTAACGAACACAAATATTTTATGTAATTTCATTTAATTAATTATTTACTTGCGCAATTTTTAAATGTTCTTAAATACATTGTTCTTTAAACGATATTAACTTTTAATGTTAGTTAACTTTAAAAAAATTTATACATATGTACATAAAAAAGGTAATACCATACGCAAAATGAATTTATAATGTTATTATATATAAGAATCAGCAAAAAGAGAAACGTGAGAGTGTTCGTAATAAAATATCAAGAGAAATGCGCCAATTTTTATACGAAAACATTAGATCCAACACAACAAAACGAGTAGTATTTTATACATGATGTTTTATAAAACTAAATAAAATCCAACAATAAAGTCTTCTTAACAAAGAGGAGATGCATCATGTGTATATATACTATGATTTGTAAGCTGTTCTGATTTCGTTTTAATTCACTCACTTGCTGCCAAATTTTTATTTGGAATATTTTTAACATCATAATAACTAGAGAGAGAACGCCCATTTATTTCAAATTTTAAGTTGGCTCCAAGTGTACGAATTAACAATGAAATTGGACAAGCTTGACAATATTTTTTTCACATATCTATGACTTAAAAATAAATCAATAATTAATATGACGTTACTAATATTATTAAATATTAAACATTTTCATTTATTATCCAATATTTAGTATATGCTCGATTCATCTTTAAAGGTGAACAAAGTGTATTATGAATAACTACTTTCTTTATACTATTTATTGTTTAATCATGTGTAATTAACAGTAAAAATTTTCAAAACAAGTTGATTGTAATACTTATAAACAATATTGAAATAAATAAAACAAAAACTGGTTAAAAATGTTGTTTCACTTCGACAACTGGAACTAAACGAAGTATGTATGCTGCTATTCCCGATTATGGTTAATCTAATACATGCTTCCATAGATAACACTTTAGATGCCTCAGATATGTAATTTATGTAAATATTAATCTCCTTCCACAAAATTGTCCGTCAACAACAATTAATCTCCCAGTTGCTGTAATTTATTTAATAGATGACGATGTGGCTGGGCTAGTAAAAATTCATGTTATAAATTAGAGTAAGTGCCAAGGAAATGCAAGCATATCTAGGAATATGTACTTAACCCTTAACAAACAATGCATATGTTTTAGGCAAAATAAAAAATAAATATTGGAGTATGTATGTGATCATATTTACTTAATCATTAGTTCTTCCATATGAAAAAAAAACGGCTTGATTTTTTAATTAAAACTTGTTTTTTATTTTAAATATTTTTTTAATAAGATATACTTAAACTATTTTGCAAATCTCTAGTTTATTTCACAGTTGTTTTTTTATTATTTTATCAATTCATTTAAATTTTGATTGAATACAATTCTAATTGCTGTGTTGTTGTATTTGCATATTACTTAACTTGCAAATAAATTTTATTTTAAATAAATATAAATCAGTCGAAATTAGTTTTAGTCGTTATAGAAAAAATTATAATATATCATAAAGTTTTCTTCAATTTAAACTAAATTGTATTTATACTTTAAAATAAATAATTTATTTGTTCATTTGTTGGTGTTATGTGGCTCGGAAGCATAAGATTTACAAAACAATAAAACAATAGTGATTAAGGAATAAAATGTTATTATAACAAAAAGTTTTGTTAAATATAATATTTGATAAGTAGAAAATGAAATTCAATGAAATAGTTAATGTGGCACTTAAATTATCATTCGTTAAACATTTTCACTATATAAGATTACAAGTTACACTTGATAACAAGCGAGTAAATAACATATAATTACTTCTAACAAATAGTAAGATTTCTCCAAAAAATTATATGTGAGATGGAACAACAAAGTGAAAGAGATTAATAAAAAGGTGGTTTTGTTAAGACATAAATGCAAAAATTTTTATATCTAAAACAAAAATGGTTTATTATTCGTTTGCACGTTTGTGTTAAATTTTGTTAAATAATTAACATATTTTTCAGAAAATAAGATGCATTTCTAATGTTTACATACATACTTACATATATTTATATGTATTTATTAATATGGAGCGATTCCTCTACATCATGTTACTAACCTGAATGATATACATATGTTTTATTTTTTTTTATGTAGTAAATGTTTGTTCTGTTCTTTTTTTTAAATTTAATTGATTATTATATTTTTAAATCAAGATCACGTTACCAAAATATTAATTTTAATTCTTTTTATTATATGATGTGTTTTCTTTTTTTAATTTTTATACATAAATTAACGATATAGAAAATATCTTAAATTTTTTCTTCGCCCTGACAGGAATGGCCAGTAGGCAAATCAACGTCCATTTGTCGGATATTTGGTGAACTTTGTAAGTTTTGTTCTTGTTTTTGAGCAGTAGATTCAGCTGTAGAGTTGGATGATTTGTTTAAATTAGTTGATAGATTTGCTTCTTCCCCTTCATCGTCGTCATCAGCTAGTTCTTCTTCAATTAATTTACGTGCTAACTTGACTGCTTCAAATTCTTTATAATGCGCTTTGCGACGACGTTCAAATTCTATGCGGCGAGCTGAATTAAATAAAAATACTTTTATTTTTTCTATATATTGAAGTTATTTCTTATAAAAATCTTTCATTATTATTACTTTTAAAAGGATATTCGATATTCTATCTTCCGTATGCTTTACCAAGCTACTTTTTAAGTGATATCGCATAGAAAATAAATTGCACACTCAGTTCTGTTTGAACATCCAAGAAGTAAAATTTAAATCATTTCAAAAATTCACAGAATTATAAGTGAACCCAAAAAGTGTTTATAAGCAAAACCTTTTTTGGGAGAATGTTTTGAGACATGAAATTTCAAAATCTATTACATACTTCTTTTCTTGAACAAAAATTAATATTCGAATAATAGAATACCTTATTACCTATTAACTAACACATAAATCTATTCTAAAATTGTATGGCATGCTTATATTTATTTAAAATTGCAATACCTCTTTCTTCAGGTGTTTCTTCAAACTCTTCATCGGATACTTCAACATCATCGAAAGAAGGCGTTTGTGTATTAGCAGCAATACGCAATCTATTAGACAGATACGAAAAGCTTTAGGATATTATTATCAAAATTTCTTGAAACTCTTACTTTTCAGCTAATAATTCTGCATCTAATTGATCGCGTTGTGGATCTGGCTCTGCTAAACTGTATGGCGTTTTAGGTTCATCTATTTTCATATGACCATAATCTTTATCAGCTGGATGAAAGGTTTGCAGCACATTGAGTTCGTCGAATTTTGCACTCTTGCGGCAACTTTTCAGATAACAAGATATTATAAAATCGTAAAAATTTTGTGTAATACAAATACTTTATTAATAATAAATATACATATATCTGATTTCTAAAATAATTACCTGGCGCCAGTGCGATCAAAACTACTTGAAGTCTTCAAAATGCCTTTTTTTGGTCGTTTACCAGCGCCACTCGCTCCATTTCCACCACCACCGGCTTCGGTATTACCACCATTCGAAACACTTTGCATATTGTTGCTAAGCTAAATTATTTGCTTAAGATAATATCTCTTAGTTCCTTCTATTTGCTTAGTACTCCTAGAGCAGAAACTGATAATTATGATTGATTTCAAAATGCTCCGTTGGCTGCAGACTACGTTATGTGTATATGTATGTATGTGTTTATTTTGCTGTAATTTCACTTAATCTAAGTACGTAAAATATTAAATCAATTTGAAAGAGTAAAAACATTTTTTATTAGAATTAATACAGAGGTATTACGTTGTCTTTATTGTATTATTATCATGACGAAGTGTTGATAGCAAACATTCTGAGCAAGTTCAAATTTATTTACAGGTTTACAAAATAAATCATGAAATGAATTAGAAACACAAAGCAGACATAAAAATAAATTGTTACAGATCGTTATAGATTAGATAATATCAGCAACGAACTTTAAAGAAAATGAAAAATAATAAATTGTTCAAGATTATCTGAAATAGCGTTAAACTTTTAGGACTACGTTTGAACGGAGCAAATGATATACTTTCCTGGGTTTTTATTAAAGAATAAGTATTAATATGTGCCCCCACGATAACGGCCTATATAGTTTGAATAGATTATTCTAGTGTTTTGAATAATGCCAATGGATTCACGTTAAGTATCGTGGTGCAGAGCATGCTAAGGACTTAAGGTTTACTAGAATAATGTTGTGCTTACCTAAAACTATTTTCACATGATTTTAAAGAATACTGAGTGCTGTTTTATCCCTTTATAATTGCGGGTTTTTGAAGATGTTCATAAAATAGGCATCATAACTTAACTCTTTACTTTTACTTTGCACTGTTTTTAGAATTCTGTTTTATTTTTGTGTATATTTTTGAATGTCTAAACAACATAACTAACAGTCCCCATTATAGTTTGTTACTTTAAAAGTATTTTCTGATTTTTAACTTTCTTCTGAAAAATTAGCTGATCTACTTCTTAATATTATTTTATACAGTTATGGTTTTTTAGGAAGGGTTGAGTGTAAATAATATACTATGTAAATAATACACAATTATCTACATACAACTAACACCATATACATACATATATACATATATATATATATATATATATATATATATATATATATATATATATATATATATATATATATGTATATATGTGCTAAGGAATTGCTGGAGGCAGAAACCATTGCAAATGCCAGCATACAATCAGTAAAGTCCTGGATCACTGCAATGGGATTGACTCTAGCTGATCATAAAACCGAAGCGGTTTTGATTAGTAGTCGTAAGGCTAGGGAAACTATTACCCTCAATGTTGGCACCTGTTCCATAGAATCAAAGGCATTTCTGTAATATCTGGGCGTGATGATTGACATATATATATATATATATATATATATATATATATATATATATATATATATATATATATACTATATATATATATATATATATATATATATATATATATACATATATATATATATATATATATATATATATATATATATAGATACACATATATATGTATATATATATATATATATATATATATATATATATATATATTATATCGGATAAGACTAGGTATAAACAAACAGAATTTCTATAACTAAATATCAAGAACGAATGACCCCAGTAAGCTGATTTTACTCATGAATACGGAAATTCATACATATAAAAACGTAATCATATCAAAACAAATAGCAAAAGTAAGAAGTGTGTACTAAATAGTAATACATAATTGGAAGTACCGAATATTTTGGGATGTGGAATGTGTAATGAAAAGTTCTTAAATCTGTACATATGTATGTACGTACGTATGTATCTATGTATATATAACACATGAAATAGTGTAGCTACATAAAGTTGAAGTTTACAATGTAAACACAATGTAAGGATGTACGTAGATATGTGAGCACATACATTTGATATATGCATTGTTTGTTTTAAAGACAGGTTAAAGAAACAGTTTAATTTGGATGCGCAAAGGTTAGCTTAATAGAACAATATTTATTTCGTAATCACTAAAGTGATGATGCATAAGTTAACACTAGAACAAGACATGTATATGTATGTAGATATGAATGAATTTAGATGCAAATACTTAGTTGTATGGAAGCACTACGGTCAGAAATGTATATTTAAAAGATGATTCTTAAATGCGTACATAAGTACGTATACTATAAAATATTTGCTTATGCATATAATAAAGCAATAACAATATGAATATTCTGGGAATATTGCGGATTTATTTACTTACATTTTACTTAGTATACATATACATTTATATTATTGAACTCTATATATGATCTCAACTTATGACGATATTATTTTCTTTTGTCGATTTTGTTCGTTAATTAATTGCTCGGTACTAAAACACAAATACTTTTTCTAAATCAATAGAATTTTTGATTACAATGTGTATATGAATATATTTTGTATCACGGCCCGTTTAATATACAATCGCAACAACTCCCTTTCTTTTCTGCTTTAGCATTTAATTATGTTTCTTCGATTTTTTTTCACTTGAAAAGATTCTAATTGGAAATATTTGTTAGACACTTCTTCCTACATGTGTCATTCAATATAAATTGATAATTTGGATTATGTAGATGTGAAATCTATATCGCAGCTACACACAAGAAAAAATACTGCGGCTCAGCAAAGCATACATAATGTACATTGTGTTAGCGCAAGGTACATTAAATATGAACTAGCGTGATGGTAGCTACAGAAATACAATTAAAATTGAACATTTGTAAAACTTGTTCAAGTACTCACTACTATTATGTCCATTAGAGAAAAATAGAGAGCATGATTGATGTCAGCATAAAAGTTATGACATTTTTAGTAAAAAACAAATAAAATTCTAACGTGTTACCCCGTATAAAGACATAATTTATGTTTGACTTATAAAAATTTTATATGTACGTGTTTTGCTCCCCAAAGTTAGTCCTCGCAATACATAATTCCACCACTTGCCTTCCTTTTTATATCTCATATTAAAAGAGTTGGACAAAAATATTTTCGCTGCCAAATCTACATATATAAAAAATTATTTAATATGTAAAGTAAATGACAATTTGTATACATAATAAACTGTAGCGTAATATTGTTGATGCACAACAAAGATTAGAGAATAATAATATATTATTAATATGCTGAGAGGGTGTCATGATAACGAAATTTATATCTACAACAAATTTTTAAGAGTGTATTTGTAAATACAACTGTAAAAGTATTGCTTTTGTAGCAGCTGTTTAACATTTATATACCAATTACGAAAATTCTGGTTTCATACGAAATGTTCAGTAAAATAAAAAGTAATACACTGGATGAAAAGTTATTCTGTGTTCTTTAACAACGTAGTGTTTAATTAAATTGGAGAAATTGTGAAAGTCTATTAAAATATCAAACGTGTTAACATAAAAATACTTTTAAAAGTAAATAATTGGGGAATCCCTATAAAAAATTCCAAACAAGCAAAAAAATTGAAAACAAATTACAAAACACTAGTGTAATTAATCAACGCAAAAAACATCGCAAAGATGTTAAATGGTTAGAAAATGAACAAATTTAAGTCATTCTCATAATTCTATAATTAATAACTCATTCCTATTGCATTTTTTGTGCAATCATGGCTTTTTATTTGATAAATAGTATAATTTCCGATGCATTTCATATATGTATGTGTGCGTATGTGGTTGTATAAATACATACGAACTAATTTTTTGTTTTATTTTCTAGCATGCACATTACTCATTTCAATTAAAATATTGGTAGATATACATGCATGTCAATTTACTTGTATAGGTACATAAATATTCACATTAAGGAAGTCCTCCGTTGTGTAAAAAAACAAATTCGCATTGAAGTCAGTGTCTTGATATCAACTTCTGAACAAATTTAACAGTAGATCATCCGATGAACTAAATGTAATTTTTTTACGCATGAGAAAAAAACATTCATTCCTTTGAAAATTTTACTCGATTTGGAACGCAATATTCCTTAATAAATACATATATTTGCACATACATACGACCCATTCATATTGAATGCTGGGGCAATACAATTCATATACAAATTTCGATCGATATCGAATGCCGTAATTTGCCTCCTGTTTTATATTATTTTGCAAAGTTTATTTTGAATTCTTTCTATCATACCTACATATATGCACATAAATAAATATGCACTCATAAATACGCGCAAAATGCTCTGACTCAGTCAACACCATACTTGTTGGCAGTTATTTTTTAATTGCATTCAGACCACAGATCATTCCCTATTTTTCCAGAGTTTTGCTTCTAATTCCTACACCTCATATAAGAATGTAGATTTACGCTTCTTCTGAGGAACATATCGTGCTTAACTACGTTTCTACTTATGCGAAGGCATAAGTCGTGTAGGGAAACTGACATTTTGCAAATTTACTTTTCAAAGTACCTATTTACTAAATATATATATATATATATATATATATATATATATCTATATATATATATATATATATATATATATGTATATATATATATATATATGTATATATATATATATATATATATATATATATATATATATATATGTATATATATATATATATATATATATATATATATATATATATACATATATACATATATATATATATATATATATACATATGTATATATATATATATATATATATATATATATATATATATATATATCTACATATATATATATATATTTTTTTTTTTTTTTTTTTATGGACGTAATGATAGCAACTATCAATAGTGGCCCCACGACAACTTCACTAGCACCACCCTGGGACAGCTTTGGCATTTCATCAGGGTGGGTAGTATTATCAGTATTATTCCTACGTCCTCCTTAGTTCCTAGGTAAGGAGGTTCGGAACTGATGCGCATATTTAATCGTCAGTAGCTAACGAATCCTAAGACGTACTAACTCTCCTACGAATCTGTGCTAATCTGCGAAGTTCTATTAGAACAAGCTGTACAAAACTACACACTCTGGTCCAATTCAATAAGGATTCCAGCATGGTCGGAATAATATTCTCCGGGCTGATCGTACGCCCCAAGCCTTCCTCTAAATACGACCTCCAGTTGCTGAATCGTGAGCAGACAAAGACGACATGCTCAGCATCCTCAACCACATTCCCACCACAGTGTGGACAGAACGGAGAGTCGTCGTGCTTAAAACGAAATAGATATGACCTAAAGACACCATGTCCAGACAAGAACATATATATATATATATATATATATATATATATATATATATATCTATATATATATATATATATATATATATATACATATATATATATATACATATATATATATATATATATATATATATATATATATATACATTTATACCACTGTCAGTCTCCATGTATGAATATATTTATTTTATTATTATTTTTTTTAAATTTATACTGCATATTCGTTAATTAATATTAATGACTTGTATTTGTATATGATACCTAAATATATCTTTTCCTTCAAAATTGGTCTGAAAATTGGTCTGCTTTAGCATAAAATAGAATATAAGTAATAAATACAAATTTATACAAATGTATTGCATAGTTATCATCAAATTAAATTGATGCGCCAAGTTTTATTTATGGAAATAGGTTAAATGCTACTGGTGATTTGGAGCAAAAACTAATTAAACATAAAAAATTTTGTTTTTAATTCTGCATACTGTCGATTTATAAACTTTCCGAGATCAAAGTTATATTTTTAAAAATTTGTTTTCTAGGTTATTAATTACGTAAGGACATACACACATACATATGCTATTCGCTAACAGTTACGTTGCACTGACTATAATAATATTTTCATAATTTTAATTTTCCAAGATTTCATTCAACAACTTCAACAATCTGCAATTTAACATGTTCAGTCGTATATGGGAAACATTCAATTCCTCTAATAACTAAAATATGTAACTAACATTAATTCATTCAAAGGCAAATAAAATAATATCTTCAAACAAGGAAACTATCGAGAAACGATCTAAAATGTCATGGATGAGTTTTGGAATGCTTGCATCTGGCTTTGGTATTAAAATATTTTGGTTTTTAACTGTCGCATTCACAAGAATCAATTCGAGCAAGAAATATATTTTGATGGGAAATTTCTATAAAACATTTTAAATTCTTCTGGTTTCTTGAGCTCTTTTTAGTTATTATTATAATCTGATATTTTTAGGCTTAATGTCTCTTTATTTTAATATTATTTCTTAATTTCAATATATCGTCACCCCTTTGTGTGACTTCTTCAGGAAATTAATTATTTCTTAAACTTAAAAATATCAGAATATAATTATAAAATATTTTCTTAGTGCTTTTTATATATAAATGAAATTTATTTGTTGGTGGTTAAGCAATGTCTATATGCATTTTATTGGTACTTTACCAAATCATCAGTAGACTTTAACCACAGTTTTGAAAAGGTAAAATGTTTCAACACAAATTGGTAAAGCACCAATGAAATGCATATAGTACCAACAAATAAATTTCATTTATATATAATAGTATTGTGACAACAATGTGTCAAATAAAGATTTCATAACTTAGTGCTTTTTGTTTGTTATGTGGCCAAGTATGTATATGTGCCTGCATATCATTGGTTGTTATACCAAATCATCAGTAGACTTTAACCTAATTCCAAAATAACAAAAACTCTTAATTCACTTTTGGGAGTTTATGTATAAGCTGAGAGGTTTTGATATTTTGGAATTAGGTTAAAGTCTACTGCTGATTTGATGTGAGAACCAGTGAAATGCAGGCATATAAACATAATGGACCACATAACAAACAAAGAGCACATTTTCCTAAAATATATTGCAAATTCAAATTCAGTTTCTAGGAATACGGCAGTAAATCTGGGCGGCAATTACGGCATTCGATAACGATCGAAAATTCCATTTAATTTGTATTGAAACATTGATCGATATCGAGTGCTGTAATTTGGCCACTGTTATTAATATTATTGCTATTATTATTGTTATTAATATTATTATTATTGTTATTAATATTATTATTATCATCATCATAGTTAATATTGTTATATTCAGTGATTTTTCTTTTTGGGCTTTTAATCTTCAGCATAGATATTATTAGTTATGTTAAAAGAGGTAAAATTAAGTTTAATAATGTTCTGAAAATATTTAGCCTTGCAACGTTTATTGGGAGCAGAATATCCAGCGAATAAAGTATTGGAAATAAAAAGTGAATCGCTGGGTATGTTACAAGTGTTAGCACGGGACGAGGCTATGGTTATGTATGCACCACCTTTTAACTCAAATGACAAAAAATGCTTCGAAATAGTTTTACAACGTTCTCATACAGACTCGAATACTTCTTCATTTAGTTTATTTCGTTCCCAGTCACAACAAGAGACTGAAGATAAATTCAATATCTTCCTGCATCGCTTGCCCTTATTCGTTAGCATAGTTAAAGAGGTAAATATAACATATTTCATAATTTTTACGCTAAACTTCTTAAATCCATCTTTCAGTTTTATAATGTTAGTGGTTTACAAAAACTATGCGATACATTAACCGAAAATCCTTCTTGGTCAATAACACATTTAGTTGCTTATTACAACCTTGTAGACTACATAAGCCATCCAAAAGTTTTACAATTCATTGACTATGCAGATCATATTAATAATATGTCCCCATTTCAGGTATTTGTAGAAAAAACTTTATTGCTAAAACAAATAAATATCTATGAAGTTTTTTTTAGCTTGCTATGAAGTCTGGACATGTTGAAATGGTGAAGGTTCTGTTGCCACTTTGCAAAATGGAACATTTAGACAATAACGGCAATTCGGTATTTCATTACGCAGCCAGCACTAATAAGGAGATTTTAAATGTAAGTGTATGTATGTATGTACATATACATACATATGTATTTAAAACTGCGCAAAGTTTGTTCAATAAGAATCATCTTAATCGCTTCGTTTATAGTATAAACATTTAAGTTTATGATTATATGCATACATATAGAGATCTATACATATGTATGCATATGTATTTAAATATTTAATATTGAAGATTAGCCTATTGTCTATTATTATTATTAATTGCGCTTATCGCAATTTCTTAAAATCATGCCGACACTGATGATCGCTTTAAGCTATAAAAAATAATGATTCACTATTTTTTTTATAATAGTGTGCCTATGTACTTACATAGTTTACAATTGCTAAAGGGAATAAAAATCAATATAATAGCTCAAAAGACTTAATTTTATAGAAATGAAATTAGGACAGTTTTCAACTTCATATTGTTTATTTTCAATATCTGTGCAATATCGATAGAACATTAGATAATCTCCCCATTCGCTTTGCCCACTTAAATTTCTAAATATCATAAAGTTTATCTAACACTAATTTAAATTCATTTTTCCTATTGACACTTTTCATATTCTCTTTTTAGCTTCTTATTGATAAAAGCACTGTTAATTTAAATCATTGTAATTCAGATGGTTATACTCCCTTACATTTAGCTTGTCTGTCTGATAAACCAGAGTGCGTAAAGACGCTACTTATGGCTGGTGCAGATGTTAACATTGAGGCTAAAAACATAAGTAAACTTTATAAGACATCTACGCCAACCTCGGTAGCTGAATTTCTTAAACAGAACAATGCAAATAAACTATACACGCAAGATATGAAGTTTGGTGGTACTCCTTTACATTGGTGTTCATCACGGGAAACTCTACATGCTCTCATAACGCGGGGTTGTAATGTTAATGCCACAAACTTTGACGGTCGTACAGCGCTACATATTATGGTGGCCCGTAATCGTTTCGAATGTGTTGTCACTCTATTGGCTCATGATGCTGATGTTGATGTTGTCGATAAAGATGGCAATACACCTTTGCATATTGCGATTGAACAGAAACTAGTGCCTATTGTTCAATGCTTGGTGGTGTTTGCTTGCGATATTAATATGAAAAATAAAAATGGTCAAACCCCACGTCATATGGTAGGCAGCGACACTAGCGGCAGCAAAGAACAGGAAATTCTTTACATTTTACATTCAGTGGGAGCTAAACGGTAAGTTGTTTATAATAATAAATATAGTGCATTCTTCCATCTCATATATTCTTTACTATTAAGATGTTCTGAGGATAAAATGAATTGCCCGTCTGGGTGCAGTGCTAAGGGAACTTATAATGGTATACCACCAGAAGCTCCAGAAGCACCAGAAACTCGCGAACATATAGAAAATATGTTGGCTTCCACCAGTCGTCAAAGTGCAATGGGATTTTTTAACTCTGCTGCCAATAGCATGCTAAATGACGTGATGGAGAGAGAGTAAGTAAAGTGCCCTAAAATTCCATACAATTATAATGATAATATAATATAGTGATATTATTATCAATATTATACTAATTGTAACAATAAAATTGGTACAAATTATACAGATTAACTTGCGATTAAATGGTTAAATTCAGTGCTTTAAACTAGATTTTTAAACTAATTTCTCAACTGTTATGAAATGTTTTATTTGACATATTGTCGCAATTCTATTTTAAATGAAATTTATTAAAAAATTTCATAACGGTTTAATTTAGATTTTGTTTTTCATTTTGCCTTACAAATACTTTTCTTGTTATCCAATGGATTTCTAATTGTATAAAGGTGTAGGAAAATAAAATAGATTCATATCGAATATAAATATAATTTATTTGTTGGGCTAGTTTTGTATGAGTTTCAAGGCGTACTATGCTTATTCTGATGTGATTATTTGAAAATAATTTGTAATTTACAAATTGTGAATTCTCAGATGGGTTTCAAAAGTATGTGCATAAGATAAGATGTTTTTAACTTTTCAAACCTGTGGTTAAAGTCTGCTGATGATTTGGTAAAGCACCAATGAAATGCATATAGACATTGCTTGACCACCAACAAATAAATTTCATCTAATTTCTTAACATTATTATTATTATTATTGTTATTATTATTATTATTATTATTATTATTACTATCACTATTATTGCATGTCTAGGCCACCCGTTGTGGTAAACACTGAAAAGGTTGAGAAGGGTCAAAGTATAATGGATGCTTTGTTGGGTATGTTTACCACTAAAGCCAATACTGAATCTAAAAGAGGTAAAAAAGTCAAATCGACTATAAATCAATCAAATCGAGTAAAATCTTCCCGCTTCATATTGATATCCAATTTAGAATCACCGACTAGCAGTGGTGGTAGTATAAACTCAATTGACGCTGAATGTGCACCATCAGGCAAATCCGTTTTGGATCCTACAATGTCACTCTCACACTCCAATCCTTCATTGCATTCGTCATCATCACAAAAAGGTGATAAGCCATATGGCCGAGGACGTTTGCTGTGTTTAGACGGCGGTGGAATACGTGGTTTACTATTAGTGCAAATGCTTTTAGAAATTGAAAAGCTTTCCCAAACACCTATCGTTCATATGTTTGATTGGATAGCTGGTACCAGCACTGGAGGTATATTAGCGTTGGGTCTAGGCTGTGGTAAGACAATGCGACAGTGCATGGGTCTTTATTTACGTATGAAGGAGCAATGCTTCACTGGTTCACGTCCATATCCCAGTGATACCTTCGAAGCTATACTGAAAGATAATTTAGGTGAATTTACCGTTATGACCGATATTAAACATCCTAAAGTGATGGTCACTGGTGTCATGGCTGATCGTAAACCAGTCGATTTGCATCTATTCCGTAGTTACACTTCTGCTAGTGATATTTTGGGTATTATAACACCTATAAGTAAGTATATAAGACTTATTTAGACACTTAGCATATTTAAACTATACTTTCGAAATATTATTGCTTTCCTTTAAGCCAACCGACGGGTACCACCACCCGACCCTAAGGATCAGTTGGTATGGCGTGCTGCACGCGCCACTGGTGCAGCACCATCATATTTTAGGTTGGTTTTAAAATTGAATTTACATGCAAACATACAGACATACAGGCATGCGAACGTACATAAATATAATCCTTATTTTCCTTTTAGAGCGTTTGGCAGGTTTTTGGATGGTGGCCTTATTGCTAACAATCCCACTTTAGACGCTATGACGGAAATTCATGAATATAACATGGCTTTGCGTAGCGTTGGACGTGAAAGTGAAGCTATACCGGCAAGTTCATTGCTTACATATCATTCATTAAAATTTTAGTTTTTATTGAAATATTGTTTTAGATCTCTGTGGTCGTTTCTCTGGGTACTGGGCTTATTCCTGTTACTGAATTGAAAGAGATTGATGTATTTCGCCCCGAAAGTATATGGGATACTGCGAAATTGGCTTACGGAATTTCGACAATTGGTAAATTCTTGTAAAATTTGATTTGAGAGAAAAACATAAAAAAGTTAATTTCACCATAATTAAAGGTAATTTGCTTGTTGATCAAGCAACTGCTTCTGATGGTAGAGTCGTTGATCGTGCTCGTGCTTGGTGTAGTACAATTGGCATTCCTTATTACAGGTACCGATTTTTCTTCCGAATATTAGCAATATACTCAATCACTAACAACACTGAAATTGTTAATTTGGCAATTATCGAATGCAATAAATTTTATTTAAATTAGTTGGCTCAATTTGAGAAAGGTGTGTGTTGAGCTTAAAAGAAACAATTTTCATTTATGTTAAAAACGAAAGTAATTTCGTTTTTTTAAATGGAAATATATAATGCATTTTAAAGGTTTATAATCAGTGTTTGCATGTAAAATAAAGTATAGTTTGTTAGCTATTAGTATAGGTCATTCTTGTTAAAAACCAAATCAAGCGTTTAAAAATTTTATTTAAATTAATTTTTAAATGACGTGCTTACCAAAATCATTTAAACGGTCGTTATAAATTTTCTTATGCGAAATATTTTCTTCTATGCACCTATCTATCTTTTTGTTTAAACTTCAAACTACTTGTTTATATATACGTACATACTTATATTAATTTACTTAATCATTTAAAATTTAAATTTCAGATTCAATCCACAACTTTCGGAAGATATTGCAATGGATGAAAAGAACGATCTTAAATTAATAAATATGTTGTG
This sequence comes from Linnaemya tessellans, assembly GCA_951800035.1. Lineage (NCBI taxonomy): Eukaryota > Metazoa > Arthropoda > Insecta > Diptera > Tachinidae > Linnaemya > Linnaemya tessellans. The sequence goes on from OX637535.1 coordinate 44,164,428, forward strand.
GTGTGCAAAAGCTTATATGTATGCGAATCGTAACAAAATTGTGGAAATGGTTAATTTGTTAAAATAGCATATAAGACGAATTTAGACCGCAATCACAAATACACATTAAAAATTATAAAGGTTTAATACTCGTGGTTTATTGGCGTTTTTGATATGAAAATACTGTTTGTTACACATGCATGAATGTAATTCCCTAAAATGTTTTTAATTTAGTGCACTGATGGTCACAAGCAGAAATATGCTTCTCAAATAATTGAAGAAGGCAAAAACAACAGAAACTGTATTGATCATAATCGAAACTGTAATTTTCATTTGTAAATTCGTTATATTTGATACTACTGTGATGCTTTGTATTTGTGTGAAACGCATTAGAATCACTGAAAAAGTCAATTTCGCAAAAATACGTGTTAAGGCCTTTCTACTTGTGACCATCGATGCGTATGTTCAGATGATAAAACTTATAACTAAGTTGTATGGCGGTCTAAATTATGTTAATATTATTTATTAAATTAGTTAAGTAAGTTATTGTAGTAAAAAAAGTAGTATTTTCATCCGTCTATATATCTATTTTATTACATTTTGTACAACTATTAAATGTTAAAGGAAGATGGGAAAATTCCGTTTAGATAATTGGAAACTTGCTAATTACAAGTTACATTAAAACTTCAAATAGAAATAAATGAAAAATATTTAATAAACCAAAACAATTCTATATTCTCTATATTCTTCGGTACAACCGTTCCGTCGAATGCAACGGTGGACGGAGGTATTACATTATATCGTATATCTAAATTTTTTTAGGGCACGGAAAAGACATACTCTGAAATTTCTTAATCATAAACAATAACTAATGGTATTCAATTTAACACGTTTAGTGCGTTTTCAAACCCTCCCTCTTTCTTTTCCGTAATTTAACTTTTTACTAAATATTGGAATAAAAAGCAATTTGTTTAATGTATTGTAATAGACTGCTTTATTATGGTCAATATTAAAAATCGTATGTTTTCATATCAATTAACATTATTGTATATTTAGACTTAAATTCTACAATAAAAATGTATACATGTAAGTTTATTTTATTTATGTATGAATGTCTTATTAACTTTTTTAAAAGTATTAACTAATACTGAATAATAATATGCAAGTGAGTGAGCCAACGCCACAATTAATTATTATTATTATGTCTTCGAAATTCTATGTATTCATAAATTTAATAGTTTTCGAAAATATAATAACTAAATAATTCTTTACGTTCTGTATTTCACTTGATATGAAAATATTGTGCATCTATATATGCGCAGCTTGATTTCATTATAAATGAAGTATAGAACAGGGTATAATAAATGTTATTTAATGAATAAATATTAATTCTAATAAGTACTTAGGAATAAAATATTGGAGAAAAACTGTTATGTTATTTTAGTGAAAAAAAAAGAAAATAATGCACATATATACGTTAATATGTATGTATATGCGCATATGTGTGTATACATATGCATTTCGCCTTTAGTCAAAAGCAACTTTACGTGTAAACGACGTTAGAGATGAAATTTCTGTTGGATTCGAGTCTGAGGGTAAATTGCTGAATTCAATTTCTTCATTAGCTGCTGCTGCTACAATATTCTCGTTCGACTGTGAAGTTTCATTTGAATTTACACAAGGCCACTGTTTGTGGCTGGGTGCATATAAGATTAACAATGCGAAAATGTAAATATTCCACATGCCGTAGACTCCAGTCAAAAATGCTGAAGTCAATTGTATTTCAACATCTTCGTCCCATTTCCAGTGGCCCTCTGCCACTTGACCCATAATGAAACCGACAACGGTTAGCGCAGCACATAGTAATGTCGCCAGCATAAGAAATTTAAAACGATAAATCAGTCCTAAAATATATTTGCTTTATTAAAAATTTTATTTATTAAAATTCAATATTTCGTTAAGTTTGTTAACATCGTAAGAAATAAATAATTGAAAGTTAGTTTTAAAACCTATTTTTATATTTTAAAATTAAATTTTATATTACTTATTCTTAACGATGTTAACGAATTGTTAACGAAATATTGAATTTTAATAGATAAAATATATTTACTTTAAGTATTGTCTGAAAGAAAACAAGTTAAACCATTAAAATATTGAATTACCTTCGTAATGCAAACGTCTAGCTTGAGACATAGACGGCAATGATGTTCTTTTTGCGCCAATGTTACGAAAAACTTTTCCTACCATGAAGCAAAGGAATAGAAAATAAATACCGGCCGATATACCAGCTAATATAATGAAACTTAATGCAACTTTGGCTCCCAATGGCGTAGTCCAAATTGAGTAGAATGGATTACGCAATTGAACTCCTCTCTCGCATATATCGAACATAAACAAAGATAAGCATCCAACCACAACAGCAGACAAATGCTTCCAGTAGCGTGAGCGTATAGAATTTTTTTGTGGCGATTCTTGTATTAGCATGTGCTCTCCCGCAAATACTAACCAAAATGATAATAACATGGCATAGAAAATACCTTGACGGACATCGCTGAGTAAAAGCATATATGGCATTTCGATATTTAATGTAAAGAACTCGAGAGGAAGATTTAAGAACGTCAATGCACCTCCTAAATAAATAAGCATGTATTCCAATAAAGCAGGAGATCTTTGTAATATATGAACACGGCGCCAAAACCATATCATAATGATTACGATGAAAGGGAATAACGTGGTTTTTAAAGACAACCATACCTTCGTAAAGCCACCATTTTGATAAATAGCTGTCAACGTTAAGTCATGCATGTGACCAATATTCAAGTTCATTTTCATGTCAGTATCGATAGGAAATCGCAAATTAAGGAGGTAATAGTCATGATGTAATGAGCCCAATTCAAAGAGAGGAATCATTTCACAGGAATACAATGTTTCTTGTTGGCTCCTGTGTACTGGATGGCAATCTAAATATCTTTGTTCAATAGAGTGTGCATACATTTTCCAATCACTGGGGTGGTCTTCTTTATTTCGATACGCTAGACGTGTATCAATTGTCAACTGCAAGTCCTTTGGTGGTTCCATTAAAGTTCCATCGGAAACATATGCCAAATCCAGTTGCAACACACCAATTAAATTTTGCTGCCATCTGGAATAATCCAACTGTTTGCCATCTCTAGGCGAAGGCATTTGAAACAAATAAACGATTCCATTGGCCATTTTTGTGTCGTGATTTTCTATTTCCTCTTGCGAAACAGAGGAGCATTTTCCCCCACCTCTTGAGTACAACCAAAATGATGTATCATTTTGCCTTTCCTTTTGATCACGACATACCATTCCCAATATATTCTGATGACCGGCCGGCACTGGCGCAAAAAGACCACCCAACAAAAAGCAAACCACTTGACAAAGCAACAACAAAGCCACCAATATGGACAGTTTACGTCCACTTAGATTCTCCAATATTGTCCCAGACATTTTAATAATTTTCCCAACTTCTAACGTTTATTACAAACAGCACTTATTTCCACACAACTTTATTATTTATTTATTTTTTTCAATTTACTACTAAAATTTAAATTTTTATGTGTTTTTTATATTTAAGCTGGCGTCTTTGTGTATACCTCTGTCGCAAGCTATGTCTCTGCTTGCGACCGTTTTAATAAATTCAGTTCAGAGGTGGGTGAACGTAAAGGCCTAAACACGGTCAAAATGCATGGCAAGCATTCATATGGTATGAGTTAAAATTTGTTAGAATGTGTGACACCGACGATGATTGAAGAAAAAATCAAAAAATTTACTGCCTATTTCTCATTGTCGAATGAATTCTTTCTTTCGTATAAATACATTTGAAACAAAAACAATTTATAAAATTTTGTTTTTGTGTTAAGTATATTTGTACGAAAGAAAGAATTCGTTCGACAATGAGAAATAGGCAGTTAGATTATTAGCATGCTTGCTGTCACATGCTCGTGAATGTATTGTAATATTATCTCAAGCACGAACTTAATTTTCATGTAATTTTTCATAGTGAGAAAGTGTAAAAAAAGCGGAGTAAAAATTAAAACACGTGTGATCGATATGCGTTTTTTGTTAAACTTTTTCTGTTTTGCCTTTTTTTTTTTTTGCAAACAAGCTGCCATTATAGCTATTAATATTCCTTTATTTAGAGACATTTTTCTTAAAATTTTTAAGAATTTTTTTTTTATTTAACACATTGTTGTCACAATACTATTATATATAAATGAAATTTATTTGTTGGTGGTTAAGCAATGTCTATAATATAGATGAAAAAATTAACTGCAATTATGATAAGATGAGATATAAGATACATAAATAATATTGTTTTTGACGCATATGAAGCAACATCGTATGAATTTCAATTGTCAAGATATATCTTCAGCCGCCGTTTTGAATGTATAATTACGTATCCAATGATATCATGTTCATATTAATATTGTCAATTGGTTGTTGGTTCTTTTTTTCACATATTCTCGTAGGTAATTTTTCAACGTGTATGATGTGAAAACTTTAATCTGATATTTTACACCCTGTTCAAAAACTTTTGTACATACTTTTCGGTTTGTTTGTTTTCACCCAATCGTTCTTTATTATTGTTGTGCAGCGGTGCATGAATACTTAAATTTTTGACATTTTCTTTTTGTATTATTGAAAAATAGAAACAAGGAAACGAAGGCGAGAAAAAAACACAAAATACACAAAACAAATTTTTTCCTTCTACCATAATACCATCCAATCGTTAAAAAAAGTTTGATAATCAAGTTTAAAGAAAAAAAAATATAAAAATATTGGTTGATAAAAGCGGTAAACACTTTTAGGCGTCAAAATTAAGAGCTATAGAAATCCAACACATTCTCTTGTCGACGAAGCCGAGGAGGTGGAGACAGAGCACGCCATAATGGCCGCCAATGATTCAGGTGTGGACACAAGCAACGATAGCAATGACGGAGTGTCAGCTAGTATAATGATAACACCGCCGCCGCCAATAATGCCGCCCACACCAACATCGTCACCAAATACACACGAGTGGCCTACCATTAATCCGAATGCATTCCATCTTAACTCGGATGGGCATTTTGCGCTACCTACCTTACCGCCACTGCCATTGAACTCATCGCCGCAATCATCAGACTTAATGTCTAGCATCATCCATCCTAGTACCCTGCCTTCAAGCAGTCACAACTTTAAAATGCGTCCCCATACGTGCATAAAAAAGAGTAGGTTGCGTTTTAGTTACAACAATATTTTTGCCGAATCAACGGGCCGCAAATTGCGCTATGCATCCTCAACAAATAACATAGAGCTGTTAACTCGGGTCTTGGAGTCTGGGGCTGATCCTAATGCCTCGGATGAGTATAAACGTAGTCCTTTACATTTGGCTGCTTGCCGCGGCTACATACAAATAGTCCAGCAGTTGCTTAAATTCGGAGCGAATCCTAATGTAGTTGATTCGTTGGGCAATAGCCCACTACATTTGGCCGTTATTTCCGCCAGCTCTAATAATTTTAATGTTGTTGTAAGAGTCCTGCTGCAGGGCGGAGCCAGTGTTCATATGTTTGACCGCAGTGGAAAATCACCACTGGAACTTGCTGAAGCTAAACTACGTTTACTACGTACCAGATATGAGAATCCTATCCCTGAAACTAGTAAAATACTAGAGGATATGTGTATGCTAACTGCGCTAATCCTTCGATACATGGTTAAGCAGCAGCGAGAACTTGAAGATCTCTCCAACTTAGAAAAGCGATTACAAAATCTAAGTACCCGCGATGATCAAGAACAGGTTGTGTCCCAAACTGCTGATGAGTTGCTGGCTAGCATTGAGGGTCTGTCGATTAATAAGTAAAATGCTGTACAAATAAGATTCGATCAGTGAGCGATCGCTGGCAATTCTTATTTAAATTGCGTATTGTAAGTATTATACATATCGCACTCGTTCCTCCAAAAACAGTCAACACAAAATTTAAAAATTTTAAGTAGTTGCAAATTACTGTTTTTTGCTCGTAATACAACTATATAACAAAAAAAGGTGTATTTTTTGGGATGTACGATTTTTATATTGAGCGCATGTATGTATATCTTTTTTTGCGGTAATCAAACTGAAAAGTTTTGAGTTGACTCTTTAAAGGAACAATTTTGATATATATCGCACCTTGAATACAAAAGGGGCACAACACAAAATACTAAAATTTTCAGGAGAGACAAAAAACTGTTCATCGTGCAGAAGCAACACACTTAACATAAAAAAGACAACTGTATTTTTCCAGTTAAAGAAGATAGTGATGTGAAAGAAATTTTTGCAGTAGTTAGAGATGTGTATTCCGAATTAATTTATGGAAAAAAGTCAGTTTTGGAAAATTTTGAGTTGTGCCCCTTTTGTATTTAGGGTGCGATATGTATGTCTGTTTTACTTTCTACGTACTAATGTATATACTATGTATGTATTTATATGCACATATGTATGCATGTATACATATGTATTTATACATAAACAAGTAAGTTGTATGTACCACTGCGTTTAGATCAACACAAATTCATACTAGGTATACATAAGAGCTCAGATGACAAAGATTTTGAATTATCAAAGTCAGTTTCTTTTTAATCAAAAAGAACAACAGAATATTAGCTAATTATTAGCGATATCGTATCAATTATAGTTAATAATGCATTGCAATCTTCTTCCTAAATACATAAGACAGTTATAAAACATTTAAATTAAAATTCTACATATTGTAAATTTGCATACAGCATACTTCAATCTGCTATATGAAAAGAAATTTATTTCGCAATTATTTTTATGGTTATTATCAAGTAGTAGTGTTATTAAGACCGTCGTTTTAAAAAAAAAAAAAAAACAAATTATAATTTTGGTTCACATCTTGATGCGGAACGAGTATGCAGATATTGTCAAGACTCTTTTAAGTGTCTTTTTTTTTAAATTTGCTATGAAATCCAAATATTTAATTGATTTAAATTTCATATAAATGAGTCTTCACTGGCACACTCAAATGTTTGATTTGCTCTTAACATTTCATTTGAAATTAGTAACATTATATTGACAATACATACAGAAGAAATTTACTTAAGCAGTTTTTATGTTTACAAGCTCCAGATTTTATATGTTAAACACCAATAATTTCTATAACTATATACATACGTATATACATATAAAAATAAGGCAAAAATAAAAACTACCGAGTTTACCATAGCATAATCGCGAGATAAACGGAAATTCTTGGAACATTATTGAATATCTTATTATAAGTTAGCTTACACCATAAGTCCAAGCTTACACCAGTCAACCTTCCTGTTTGATTTCTTTTTCAACACTGCTACAAAATAGCAAGTTCGTTTGGCGTGAATATAATTTATATTAATATCCTTCCGAAATTCGAAGAATACGATTATGCATACATACATACATGTGTATAAGTAAAATCGTATGTAATACTAGTATAAATTTGATATTCAAAATAATATTATTTGAAATATTATCACTAAGCTATTATTTTCAAAATGTATTTGAATTATATTCTTTGAACTATGCATCTTTATTTTTAGGTTACATTTTCGTTTCCTAATTTGGCTGCCGTATGTTTGTATCGTTTGTATCAAAACATACATCAAATATTGTACAAAGGAAAAGATTGAACTGGATGCATATTATATCCATATATGTAACACATAATGTATAAGAAGATACTTATTATGTACAACTTTTCACTACAATATTTTTCAACACAGACGATATTTTACTTAGTTTCTTAAGATATTTAAATTTTTATGATTATTATTTACAGACATTTAAAAATTGACATCATTTTATATATAAAACTTATTTTGTAGCATTTTGCAGTTTCAAATATTGCAAACCGACAAATTAAAGTAACATAGAGTTGTAAAATAAAAAATTGTCTCTAAATCATTTCAAATTTAAATTTGAAGATGGTTTTTGCCACAAAATTTTGTTAAAGTTTTAACAGTAAATTACAATAAAAAAATATTAGAAATGTCATGTATCCACTAACAAGTTTTATAAAATTTACTAAATAAGTTTTATTATAAATTGAAAACAATAAACAATATATAGTCCTAACACAAATATTCAAAAAGGAAATACAGTAATGCAAAGTAATAAGAAATAAATTTCTCCCAAAAGTGTATGCATGTATGTAAATGTTTATCTACTTTCTCCTTGTGTATGCATATATTCAATTATGATATACGTATATAACACCAATAATGAATACAATCAATGTAATATTTTATTAGTTTTGTTTCTTTTTTATTTTCTTCTAAGTTCTGAATTTACTAATTCAGATTGTAGTAATTTCTGCATAACATAACATGAATCCAAATTTATACATACAGACATACACGAGCATTGACTACGTTGAAATATATGGTCACAAATAATATGTTGAAATAATTAATTGCAAGAAAGATTAAATTGTACTCAATCCTATATTATTGGCTTTATTACAATCATGTTAATCTCTTTTAATTTAAATTTTAATTTTTTATTCGATCACTTACCGCTACATTTAAGCCAATCACATACATCAGGTGATAAAATGTTAGAACAGAATAAGAAATATTTCTAGATATTTATTAACAACTGAAAGAGAAATTTATTAAATAAATATGTGTCTATGGTTATGAAATTACTTAAGAAAAAAAATTAATATATCTTCGATTCAATTTCAAAAACCGAAAATAAATTTGAGTGTGAAAAATAAAGGCATTTGCCATTATAATTACAAAACTATAGTTTCACTTGTTTGAAATGGAAAGAGTGCATATATGTATGTATGTACATATGTACATACTATATTATGAAACTAATAAAATCCGACGGCTACTTTTTACTTATTTGTAATCAGTATTATTAAATAATCATTTCCATAATGATAAGAGTTTTTTTCTTTTGTAATACTACAATATTTGCGTTGATACTCGTATTTTTACGTTTGATTAATCGTAAGTTTTTTTAAAAAAAGTTATAACTGAGAGGGATAAAAAAAATTGTTTTTTTTCTGCCCCTCCGTTATGAGAACAAAGTGTGTGGCCAGCTTCGTTCTTGGAAATTTTGTTATATTATATAATTTTTGATTTGGCAGAAAACTGAACTTGTAAGTACTGAATAAGCTAAATATTTATATCGGAATATCGTTATTTCCAAAACTTCTTAGTACTACGAAATTTACTGTATAACAAATACATATACATATGTACATAGAGAGAAAATAGATATTTCTGCAAGTATAGAGTTCTACAAGTAGATTCTACTTAGTAGAATATCAGTGCATTTGCTTGAATTCGCTTGTATATATATTTCCGTACGCATCTGCATGTGTAGGTATATACATTACATAGTAATATATATATGTGCACACATATGTAGGGTATCAAAACATCGGTTTTTTCTTATTATAAGTCAATGTTTTCCATAAAGACATTTAGAGATAACAAACAATGTCTACCGATTGCAAAAATTTTAAAACACAAAGATCCCCGAAAAACGTACAAATTTTTCTAGCAAATTAAAAATCGTGTCAAGCTTAATTATGTGTGTATTTAGTAAGCAATTTGCAGTAGATAGCGACGGTAAAGAAAATTCTGTGCACATTTTGAACATAATATTATCTACTATATTTAAGCACACGTCATTCGAAGCTAACCAATTTTTATGTAAAATAAAGGCTTGCTATCATATCAAGTTTGCTAAATACCTTTTTATATTTACTTTTTTGTATCCATATACTTATAGGTACACAAATAATTTCAGTACATACGTGCAAATATAGATAAACGTGCATGTATGTATGTACATATACATTATACAAATATGCTTAATGTTGTTCTTACGCTTTCTAGAACATCGCGGATAAATGTGATAAGGAAATATCTGAAAATAAAACTTAAAATATCTAGAGATGACGTAATAAAATAAATTGTTAATGCTCTTTAATAGATTAATTGAGACAATATGTCGAATAGAGGATTATAAAAAATACAAATTAAATTTAAAATGGATCATATGTGTCATTGTGTTAAAATAACTTATGTTTACGAAGTTCCCAGTTGATGAAGTGTCCCATAACCATTGTGGGAAAATAGCATTTGAATCTGCATGTATTAATGCAGGTAAATAATGGTTGAAGTTTATTTTCCAAAATCATAGAAAGAAACTGCCATTGAGTAAAATAGTTTTTAGCTCCAGAGAATTTTTGTCGGTATCGGTGGATACTGTGCAAAGAATACATATTACATGCGATATGTCTAATTCATAATATATATTTTATTTTTATATTGTGGCAAATTTTGTATATAAGAAATTTGTCATATAAGAAAGTCACAAGCATTAAATATTTTGTGTGAATGAGACCTTAAGTACATACATATATGTATAATAGATACTTATATGAAAAAGAAAACAGTGCAAACCTTTTTATGAAAATATATTTTGCTTTTAGTAAAAGTAATATTCAAAGTAAAGTAATATTAGTAAAATAATATTCAAACAGAATTAAAATGGATCAATATATGTAGCAAGGAATTTAGTTAACGAAGCTACACAGCAGAAGAGAAACACGAAGTTCTCGGAAGTCGTCACATTTCCATCATCAGTGCAAAGCAGAAATTTCTGTATCAAAAAGTAATGTGCGACCGAACGTTCGAACTCGGCAAAAAAAGATTTTCGGCTAAACTTCGGTGCTGGCATTTTTTCAGAACATTACCTAACACCGAACTTTTTTTTTTATTAAATTAAATATTTATTATTATATGTGTACCTACAAATATAAAAATATTTGTAACATAATATTATTATGAAAAATACAGCGATGGCAAAATAAAATCTTTAAATGTATGCGGATTTCGTTGTAATTTCAGTAGTTGTTACAAAAAAATAAAAAAAAACGGTTATTTTTTTTTTTGGCAAAAATTATAGATATATTTTTATTTGTTTATAGAATGTCACATTTCTCAAATATGTTATGAATTAAGTAAATACATTTTAAAAAGTACAATTGACAAAAAGAGCGGAAATAGTGAAAAGTCATCTAATACCAACAATTTAGAGGCATATTGTAGTCAGACCTGGGTCTAAATCATCCATTCGCTCATTTTACACAATTACCTAGAGTTCGATCCAAATCTATATATGGGTAATGTGGTTACACGAAATTTATGTTCTGGAGAGCGTACAGAATTATTGCTAACATTCTAAACAGAAGTTATTGTTTTTCAATGGACGGCGGATCTTCTACTAGTATAATCCGCACATACTTACATACATATCTATGTATGTATGTACATATATACTGTACTTTACCAAGCAAATAATATTTAGTTACTCATTAAATATCGCAAACTGTGAGTTATTACTATCTTTAATTTTTATTTTAGTTTTCCTCCTCCCGTCAAAACATTTAATTTAATTCTATTATTCCAAATTATCCGTAAAATGACGAAAATAGAATTTCAATCAGAAAATTGGACCGTAAGTTTAAATAACTAAATGTATGCTAGTTCACAATAATCATTTAATTTATACATTTATTGCAGGAATTACCACTACACCAAGTACTTTATGAATGGGTTGTAAAAAATATGTCTATCCCAACTGAAATGGGTACAATTGTAGCTTATCTTGCTTTGTTTTTAATAGTCTGGTATGCAATCGTATGGACGACACGTTTCGTCATGAGCATAATATGGCCATTGTTTCTAATTGGCTCGGCCATTGTAAGTACTTTATATTAAATCTAGACGTGTAAGTAAGCGCATCCTCAGTAATTCGAAATAAATTAACTCAGCAAAAGGGGAAAATTCTCTAAAGCAAAAGGTTGGCGAAATTCAAAAATTTCTAGAATAGTTTTTCGTTTACCAAAAAAAAAATAAATAAAATTATACATATTAACTTTTATATTGTTAATATTTCGAAAATAATATCGCGATCTTTGTTTTAGTGAGGCTTGTTGCTGCGTACGTCTAGTTTTTAAATATCAGGGATGCCCTTCATTTTTATTTTATTTAATAGTTTAAAAAAATTTATAATGGAAATTTATGTATATCTCATTACAGATAATTTTTCGCATTCTACAATTTTATGAACCAGAGGATATTGCGGACATTTTCGTTAAGTCTTTAACATTTTTAGTGGATACTTTAGTAAGAGCAAGATTTATTTACTATTACACCCTTCACCAAAGTGTTAGAATTTACAAAAACATTCAAGATTGCATTTTAGTATTTTACGATTTCGTATTTGGCATTAAAGAATATGAAGAACAAGAAAAAGAAGATAGTTTCCCCGAAATGTTTGTCCCGGAGGAAACTTTTCATATCAATTAGCTAGAATTGTTTGCTAAGCGAAGCATTGCAAAATCAATTGAAAATTTCAATACAGCACTTAACTGGTGAAGGGGCAGAACTTAAAATAAAACCCCACTTTAATTTGTATTCTTCACCTAATACTAGGGACTAATAATTGGAAAAATTTTGGAATGTATTGGAAATTTTTTGGAATAAGTGTTCGGATCAGAGTGCAACTTCCCCAACAGAAACACAATAAAGTTAAATTTAAGTTAAGTTTATTGAGACTTTAAAACAAACACACATAAGAATGAAGAAAAGATAAAATTACAATGAAAACTTAAAACTACGAGTATAATGTTTTGTTTTAATAAATAATAGTGTTTTATAGTAACAAAGTTATTGGACTTAATTATCTTTAAAAAATGAGGTACTTGTTCCCGGAACAAGTTAGTAAGTGTGACACCTAGTAGGCGTGACTAGAAATCATATCAATTTGGATATCGGGTGTCTTTGTCGCCGTTTTCACAAGCTTGAGAGATTTGAGATATTCTGAGGAATTTACAAAACATATATTTCAAAAATATTTATGTATGTATATGCCTACTTTATTTCATTAGGGCTAATGAAAATGTATCTAATATGATTCAAGAATGTCTAAAAATAAAAATTATATGGCATTTTAAATTATATGTTCTTTTCTACAAATTCGTTTGTCTATTGCTTGCATACCCTTGAAAAGGTAACCGAATTTATTTTGAATTTCTATTGAAATTGTCAATAATGAACATAAAATATTTTTTATAAATTTGGCCGTTTATCTAAAATATTAACTAATAAAGAGAAATTTTGTTGGTAATGGATCGTAGTGATACTTCCCCAACAAAAATATGATAAAACAAAAATTTCAAAACATTCAAAAATCAAATTCAAATTGAAAGTTTACAAAAATTAAAAAAAATTTAAAAGTATAAATTAGTTTTTAGATTAAAATAAACTTTACAAAATTCGAACATTGGCTCTTTAATTTACATATTCTTTCCTGCAAATTCATTGATGTTCAAAATGCCCGTTGCTGTACGTTTAGTTGAGGTATTGACTTTGATAACATTTCTGGGAATTTTATCTGGAGTCTCAATATTCGTTGTTATCGCTCAACGAGCGACGTTTTTATTGCTGCTACTTATAACGGTAAGATTGTATATAATATGGCGTGCAAGCCCTTTAAAAAATTTTAAGGGATGCAAAGTTGCAAAGATTTACTGCTTCTTAAAATTTGCAGTGTAATTCTCTGCAAAAGAAAATTTCGATTTTTCGGAACTGATAAAATCACATTTTTAAATAAAAATTTTAGGATACTTTAATAGCTAAGAAAAACTTCAGCTTCCATAGAAATCATACTACAACTCCAATAAGTTTCGCTCAATGCGATCATAAATTGAAGTGCACGTTTTGTGTCAACTTTTTGATTAAGAAAAGTAATTGTTGTATAGCTGCATTCTTATGAATCCTTAAAAATAGTTTCTGGCGGTTGGCAGTTGGAGGTGTTTAATATTATCTTAAGATCTCATGAAACTTACAATTTAACTTGTGCCCATACTTCAAAAACTAATTGAGAATTTACAAATTATTTCAAAAAAACTCATTAGAATAATCACCGCTTATTTTAAAGAGATTTTTCAATTGTTTTAATACTTGTGCTCTAAGTTTTTTTGAAAGCATCTTTACTTCTGAATTCTCTTTCAATTATCAGAAATAAACACGATTTGTGTTTCAAATCGATTTTTGCAAAGAGGTCTCCAAAATATTTGGTCAAAAATTTTTTTTGCTAAAATGATAGTGATTCAAGTTTTTTTTGAATGTTTTTTCACATTTGAAACTCCTTTCAATACTTATTTATTAGAAAGAATCACATTTTGGGAAAAATTGTGTTTAAAACAAAAAAATTTCTATATTAAATTGAATTAAGATTCATAGGCTAATTGTTCGAAATTTGTTTTTAAATCTCAGAAAGCCATGATAAATATTCCAAGGCACAAAGGAAAGTCAACATCAGTTTTATTCAACTTACACAGCAGAGCAGAACAGCTGTTTTCGAAAGCCGCAACACCTTCATCATCAGTGCTCATGTGTATTGTGTTTATCACCACTTATTAGTTGGCTTAGTTGAAACAGTTCCTATTTACACGAAAGGGGTACCACTTTGCTAAAAATCGATTTTTTGGCTGAAAATCAATTTAACCCATTTTCGGCCAAAAGGCGTTTATTTCTAATAAATAAGTATTGAAAGGAGTTTAAAATGCGCAGAAACTTCCGAAAAAACTTAAATCGCATGCATTTAAGCAAAAAAATTTTTTGCCCAATTTTTTTGGAAAGGGGTACCTCTTTGCTAAAAATCGTTTTTTTGGCTGAAACTCAATTTAACCCATTTTCGGGAAAAAGGCGTTTATTTCTAATAAATAAGTATTGAAAGGAGTTTCAAATGCGCAGAAGCTTCCGAAAAAACTAAAATCGCATGCATTTAAGCAAAAAATTTTTTTGCCGAATTTTTTTGGAAAGGGGTACCTCTTTGCTGAAAATCGATTTTTTGGCTGAAACTCAATTTAACCCATTTTCGGCCAAAAGGCGTTTATTTCTAATAAATAAGTACTGAAAGGAGTTTCAAATGCGCAGAAGCTTCGAAAAAACTTATATCGCATGCATTTAAGCAAAAAAATTTTTTTACCAATTTTTTTGCTAAAAATCGATTTTTTGGCTGAAACTCAATTTAACCCATTTTCGGCCAAAAGGCGTTTATTTCTAATAAATAAGTATTGAAAGGAATTTTAAATGCGCAGAAGCTTCCGAAAAAACTTATATCAAATGCATTTAAGCAAAAAAAATTTTTGGCCAATTTTTTTGGAAAGGGGTACCTCTTTGCTAAAAATCGATTTTTTGGCTGAAACTCAATTTAACCCATTTTCGGCCAAAAGGCGTATATTTCTAGCTGAGTATTGAAAGGAGTTTCAAATGCGAAGAAGCTTCCGAAAAAGCTTAAGTCGCATGCATTTAAGCAAAAAAAATTTTTGACCAATTTTCTAATAACTGAGTATTGAAAGGAGTTTCAAATGCGAAGAAGCTTCCGAAAAAGCTTAAGTCGCATGCATTTAAGCAAAAAAAATTTTTGACCAATTTTTTAGGAAAGGCTAACCCCTTTGCTAAAAATCAAATTTTTGGTTGAAACACAATTTTACCCAATTTTGCCCAAAAGGCGTTTATTTCTAATAACTGAGTATTGAAAGGAGTTTCAAATGCGAAGAAGCTTCCGAAAAAGCTTAAGTCGCATGCATTTAAGCAAAAAAAATTTTTGACCAATTTTTTAGGAAAGGCTAACCCCTTTGCTAAAAATCAAATTTTTGGTTGAAACACAATTTTACCTAATTTTGCCCAAAAGGCGTTTATTTCTAATAACTGAGTATTGAAAGGAGTTTCAAATGCGAAGAAGCTTCCGAAAAAGCTTAAGTCGCATGCATTTAAGCAAAACAAATTTTTGACCAATTTTTTAGGAAAGGCTAACCCCTTTGCTAAAAATCAAATTTTTGGTTGAAACACAATTTTACCCAATTTTGCCCAAAAGGCGTTTATTTCTAATAACTGAGTATTGAAAGGAGTTTCAAATGCGAAGAAGCTTCCGAAAAAGCTTAAGTCGCATGCATTTAAGCAAAACAAATTTTTGACCAATTTTTTAGGAAAGGCTAACCCCTTTGCTAAAAATCAAATTTTTGGTTGAAACACAATTTTACCCAATTTTGCCCAAAAGGCGTTTATTTCTAATAACTGAGTATTGAAAGGAGTTTCAAATGCGAAGAAGCTTCCGAAAAAGCTTAAGTCGCATGCATTTAAGCAAAACAAATTTTTGACCAATTTTTTAGGAAAGGCTAACCCCTTTGCTAAAAATCAAATTTTTGGTTGAAACACAATTTTACCTAATTTTGCCCAAAAGGCGTTTATTTCTAATAACTGAGTATTGAAAGGAGTTTCAAATGCGAAGAAGCTTCCGAAAAAGCTTAAGTCGCATGCATTTAAGCAAAACAAATTTTTGACCAATTTTTTAGGAAAGGCTAACCCCTTTGCTAAAAATCAAATTTTTGGTTGAAACACAATTTTACCCAATTTTGCCCAAAAGGCGTTTATTTCTAATAACTGAGTATTGAAAGGAGTTTCAAATGCGAAGAAGCTTCCGAAAAAGCTTAAGTCGCATGCATTTAAGCAAAAAAATTTTTTGACCAATTTTTTAGGAAAGGCTAACCCCTTTGCTAAAAATCAAATTTTTGGTTGAAACACAATTTTACCCAATTTTGCCCAAAAGGCGTTTATTTCTAATAACTGAGTATTGAAAGGAGTTTCAAATGCGAAGAAGCTTCCGAAAAAGCTTAAGTCGCATGCATTTAAGCAAAAAAAATTTTTGACCAATTTTTTAGGAAAGGCTAACCCCTTTGCTAAAAATCAAATTTTTGGTTGTAACACAATTTTACCCAATTTTGCCCAAAAGGCGTTTATTTCAAATAGCTGAGTATTGAAAGGAGTTTCAAATGCAAAGAAGCTTCCGAAAAAGCTTAAGTCGCATGCATTTAAGCAAAAAAAATTTTTGACCAATTTTTTAGGAAAGGCTAACTAACCCCTTTGCTAAAAATCAAATTTTTGGTTGAAACACAATTTTACCCAATTTTGCCCAAAAGGCGTTTATTTCTAATAACTGAGTATTGAAAGGAGTTTCAAATGCGAAGAAGCTTCCGAAAAAGCTTAAGTCGCATGCATTTAAGCAAAAAAAATTTTTGACCAATTTTTTAGGAAAGGCTAACTAACCCCTTTGCTAAAAATCAAATTTTTGGTTGAAACACAATTTTACCCAATTTTGCCCAAAAGGCGTTTATTTCTAATAACTGAGTATTGAAAGGAGTTTCAAATGCGAAGAAGCTTCCGAAAAAGCTTAAGTCGCATGCATTTAAGCAAAACAAATTTTTGACCAATTTTTTAGGAAAGGCTAACCCCTTTGCTAAAAATCAAATTTTTGGTTGTAACACAATTTTACCCAATTTTGCCCAAAAGGCGTTTATTTCTAATAACTGAGTATTGAAAGGAGTTTCAAATGCAAAGAAGCTTCAGAAAAAGCTTAAGTCGCATGCATTTAAGCAAAAAAAATGTTTGACCAATTTTTTAGGAAAGGCTAACCCCTTTGCTAAAAATCAAATTTTTGGTTGAAACACAATTTTACCCAATTTTGCCCAAAAGGCGTTTATTTCTAATAACTGAGTATTGAAAGGAGTTTCAAATGCGAAGAAGCTTCCGAAAAAGCTTAAGTCGCATGCATTTAAGCAAAAAAAATTTTTGACCATTTTTTTAGGAAAGGCTAACCCCTTTGCTAAAAATCAAATTTTTGGTTGAAACACAATTTTACCCAATTTTGCCCAAAAGGCGTTTATTTCTAATAACTGAGTATTGAAAGGAGTTTCAAATGCGAAGAAGCTTCCGAAAAAGCTTAAGTCGCATGCATTTAAGCAAAAAAAATTTTTGACCAATTTTTTAGGAAAGGCTAACCCCTTTGCTAAAAATCAAATTTTTGGTTGTAACACAATTTTACCCAATTTTGCCCAAAAGGCGTTTATTTCTAATAACTGAGTATTGAAAGGAGTTTCAAATGCAAAGAAGCTTCCGAAAAAGTTTAAGTCGCATGCATTTAAGCAAAAAAAATGTTTGACCAATTTTTTAGGAAAGGCTAACCCCTTTGCTAAAAATCAAATTTTTGGTTGAAACACAATTTTACCCAATTTTGCCCAAAAGGCGTTTATTTCTAATAACTGAGTATTGAAAGGAGTTTCAAATGCGAAGAAGCTTCCGAAAAAGCTTAAGTCGCATGCATTTAAGCAAAAAAAATTTTTGACCAATTTTTTAGGAAAGGCTAACCCCTTTGCTAAAAATCAAATTTTTGGTTGAAACACAATTTTACCCAATTTTGCCCAAAAGGCGTTTATTTCTAATAACTGAGTATTGAAAGGAGTTTCAAATGCGAAGAAGCTTCCGAAAAAGCTTAAGTCGCATGCATTTAAGCAAAAAAAATTTTTGACCAATTTTTTAGGAAAGGCTAACCCCTTTGCTAAAAATCAAATTTTTGGTTGAAACACAATTTTACCCAATTTTGCCCAAAAGGCGTTTATTTCTAATAACTGAGTATTGAAAGGAGTTTCAAATGCGAAGAAGCTTCCGAAAAAGCTTAAGTCGCATGCATTTAAGCAAAAAAAATTTTTGACCAATTTTTTAGGAAAGGCTAACCCCTTTGCTAAAAATCAAATTTTTGGTTGAAACACAATTTTACCCAATTTTGCCCAAAAGGCGTTTATTTCTAATAACTGAGTATTGAAAGGAGTTTCAAATGCGAAGAAGCTTCCGAAAAAGCTTAAGTCGCATGCATTTAAGCAAAAAAAATTTTTGACCAATTTTTTAGGAAAGGCTAACCCCTTTGCTAAAAATCAAATTTTTGGTTGAAACACAATTTTACCCAATTTTGCCCAAAAGGCGTTTATTTCTAATAACTGAGTATTGAAAGGAGTTTCAAATGCGAAGAAGCTTCCGAAAAAGCTTAAGTCGCATGCATTTAAGCAAAAAAAATTTTTGACCAATTTTTTAGGAAAGGCTAACCCCTTTGCTAAAAATCAAATTTTTGGTTGTAACACAATTTTACCCAATTTTGCCCAAAAGGCGTTTATTTCAAATAGCTGAGTATTGAAAGGAGTTTCAAATGCAAAGAAGCTTCCGAAAAAGCTTAAGTAACCCCTTTGCTAAAAATCAAATTTTTGGTTGAAACACAATTTTACCCAATTTTGCCCAAAAGGCGTTTATTTCTAATAACTGAGTATTGAAAGGAGTTTCAAATGCGAAGAAGCTTCCGAAAAAGCTTAAGTCGCATGCATTTAAGCAAAAAAAATTTTTGACCAATTTTTTAGGAAAGGCTAACCCCTTTGCTAAAAATCAAATATTTGGTTGAAACACAATTTTACCCAATTTTGCCCAAAAGGCGTTTATTTCTAATAACTGAGTATTGAAAGGAGTTTCAAATGCAAAGAAGCTTCCGAAAAAGCTTAAGTCGCATGCATTTAAGCAAAAAAAAATTTTGACCAATTTTTTAGGAAAGGCTAACCCCTTTGCTAAAAATCAAATTTTTGGTTGTAACACAATTTTACCCAATTTTGCCCAAAAGGCGTTTATTTCAAATAGCTGAGTATTGAAAGGAGTTTCAAATGCAAAGAAGCTTCCGAAAAAGCTTAAGTAACCCCTTTGCTAAAAATCAAATTTTTGGATGAAACACAATTTTACCCAATTTTGCCCAAAAGGCGTTTATTTCTAATAACTGAGTATTGAAAGGAGTTTCAAATGCAAAGAAGCTTCCGAAAAAGCTTAAGTCGCATGCATTTAAGCAAAAAAAATTTTTGACCAATTTTTTAGGAAAGGCTAACCCCTTTGCTAAAAATCAAATTTTTGGTTGTAACACAATTTTACCCAATTTTGCCCAAAAGGCGTTTATTTCAAATAGCTGAGTATTGAAAGGAGTTTCAAATGCAAAGAAGCTTCCGAAAAAGCTTAAGTAACCCCTTTGCTAAAAATCAAATTTTTGGTTGAAACACAATTTTACCCAATTTTGCCCAAAAGGCGTTTATTTCTAATAACTGAGTATTGAAAGGAGTTTCAAATGCGAAGAAGCTTCCGAAAAAGCTTAAGTCGCATGCATTTAAGCAAAAAAAATTTTTGACCAATTTTTTAGGAAAGGCTAACCCCTTTGCTAAAAATCAAATTTTTGGTTGTAACACAATTTTACCCAATTTTGCCCAAAAGGCGTTTATTTCAAATAGCTGAGTATTGAAAGGAGTTTCAAATGCAAAGAAGCTTCCGAAAAAGCTTAAGTAACCCCTTTGCTAAAAATCAAATTTTTGGTTGAAACACAATTTTACCCAATTTTGCCCAAAAGGCGTTTATTTCTAATAACTGAGTATTGAAAGGAGTTTCAAATGCAAAGAAGCTTCCGAAAAAGCTTAAGTCGCATGCATTTAAGCAAAAAAAATTTTTGACCAATTTTTTAGGAAAGGCTAACCCCTTTGCTAAAAATCAAATTTTTGGTTGTAACACAATTTTACCCAATTTTGCCCAAAAGGCGTTTATTTCAAATA
The DNA here is from genome assembly GCA_951800035.1 of Linnaemya tessellans. Taxonomy (NCBI): domain Eukaryota; kingdom Metazoa; phylum Arthropoda; class Insecta; order Diptera; family Tachinidae; genus Linnaemya; species Linnaemya tessellans. The sequence continues at coordinate 44,184,938 of OX637535.1, forward strand.
GCTGAGTATTGAAAGGAGTTTCAAATGCAAAGAAGCTTCCGAAAAAGCTTAAGAAACCCCTTTGCTAAAAATCAAATTTTTGGTTGAAACACAATTTTACCCAATTTTGCCCAAAAGGCGTTTATTTCTAATAACTGAGTATTGAAAGGAGTTTCAAATGCAAAGAAGCTTCCGAAAAAGCTTAAGTCGCATGCATTTAAGCAAAAAAAATTTTTGACCAATTTTTTAGGAAAGGCTAACCCCTTTGCTAAAAATCAAATTTTTGGTTGTAACACAATTTTACCCAATTTTGCCCAAAAGGCGTTTATTTCAAATAGCTGAGTATTGAAAGGAGTTTCAAATGCAAAGAAGCTTCCGAAAAAGCTTAAGTAACCTCTTTGCTAAAAATCAAATTTTTGGTTGAAACACAATTTTACCCAATTTTGCCCAAAAGGCGTTTATTTCTAATAACTGAGTATTGAAAGGAGTTTCAAATGCGAAGAAGCTTCCGAAAAAGCTTAAGTCGCATGCATTTAAGCAAAAAAAATTTTTGACCAATTTTTTAGGAAAGGCTAACCCCTTTGCTAAAAATCAAATTTTTGGTTGTAACACAATTTTACCCAATTTTGCCCAAAAGGCGTTTATTTCAAATAGCTGAGTATTGAAAGGAGTTTCAAATGCAAAGAAGCTTCCGAAAAAGCTTAAGTAACCCCTTTGCTAAAAATCAAATTTTTGGTTGAAACACAATTTTACCCAATTTTGCCCAAAAGGCGTTTATTTCTAATAACTGAGTATTGAAAGGAGTTTCAAATGCGAAGAAGCTTCCGAAAAAGCTTAAGTCGCATGCATTTAAGCAAAAAAAATTTTTGACCAATTTTTTAGGAAAGGCTAACCCCTTTGCTAAAAATCAAATTTTTGGTTGAAACACAATTTTACCCAATTTTGCCCAAAAGGCGTTTATTTCTAATAACTGAGTATTGAAAGGAGTTTCAAATGCGAAGAAGCTTCCGAAAAAGCTTAAGTCGCATGCATTTAAGCAAAAAAAATTTTTGACCAATTTTTTAGGAAAGGCTAACCCCTTTGCTAAAAATCAAATTTTTGGTTGTAACACAATTTTACCCAATTTTGCCCAAAAGGCGTTTATTTCAAATAGCTGAGTATTGAAAGGAGTTTCAAATGCAAAGAAGCTTCCGAAAAAGCTTAAGTAACCCCTTTGCTAAAAATCAAATTTTTGGTTGAAACACAATTTTACCCAATTTTGCCCAAAAGGCGTTTATTTCTAATAACTGAGTATTGAAAGGAGTTTCAAATGCAAAGAAGCTTCCGAAAAAGCTTAAGTCGCATGCATTTAAGCAAAAAAAATTTTTGACCAATTTTTTAGGAAAGGCTAACCCCTTTGCTAAAAATCAAATTTTTGGTTGAAACACAATTTTACCCAATTTTGCCCAAAAGGCGTTTATTTCTAATAACTGAGTATTGAAAGGAGTTTCAAATGCGAAGAAGCTTCCGAAAAAGCTTAAGTCGCATGCATTTAAGCAAAAAAAATTTTTGACCAATTTTTTAGGAAAGGCTAACCCCTTTGCAAAAAATCAAATTTTTGGTTGAAACACAATTTTACCCAATTTTGCCCAAAAGGCGTTTATTTCTAATAACTGAGTATTGAAAGGAGTTTCAAATGCGAAGAAGCTTCTGAAAAAGCTTAAGTCGCATGCATTTAAGCAAAAAAAATTTTTGACCAATTTTTTAGGAAAGGCTAACCCCTTTGCTAAAAATCAAATTTTTGGTTGAAACACAATTTTACCCAATTTTGCCCAAAAGGCGTTTATTTCTAATAGCTGAGTATTGAAAGGAGTTTCAAATGCAAAGAAGCTTCCGAAAAAGCTTAAGTCGCATGCATTTAAGCAAAAAAAATTTTTGACCAATTTTTTAGGAAAGGCTAACCCCTTTGCTAAAAATCAAATTTTTGGTTGAAACACAATTTTACCCAATTTTGCCCAAAAGGCGTTTATTTCTAATAACTGAGTATTGAAAGGAGTTTCAAATGCAAAGAAGCTTCCGAAAAAGCTTAAGTCGCATGCATTTAAGCAAAAAAAATTTTCGACCAATTTTTTAGGAAAGGCTAACCCCTTTGCAAAAAATCAAATTTTTGGTTGAAACACAATTTTACCCAATTTTGCCCAAAAGGCGTTTATTTCTAATAACTGAGTATTGAAAGGAGTTTCAAATGCGAAGAAGCTTCTGAAAAAGCTTAAGTCGCATGCATTTAAGCAAAAAAAATTTTTGACCAATTTTTTAGGAAAGGCTAACCCCTTTGCTAAAAATCAAATTTTTGGTTGAAACACAATTTTACCCAATTTTGCCCAAAAGGCGTTTATTTCTAATAGCTGAGTATTGAAAGGAGTTTCAAATGCAAAGAAGCTTCCGAAAAAGCTTAAGTCGCATGCATTTAAGCAAAAAAAATTTTTGACCAATTTTTTAGGAAAGGCTAACCCCTTTGCTAAAAATCAAATTTTTGGTTGAAACACAATTTTACCCAATTTTGCCCAAAAGGCGTTTATTTCTAATAACTGAGTATTGAAAGGAGTTTCAAATGCAAAGAAGCTTCCGAAAAAGCTTAAGTCGCATGCATTTAAGCAAAAAAAATTTTCGACCAATTTTTTAGGAAAGGCTAACCCCTTTGCTAAAAATCAGATTTTTGGTTGAAACACAATTTTACCTAATTTTGCCCAAAAGGCGTTTATTTCTAATAACTGAGTATTGAAAGGAGTTTCAAATGCGAAGAAGCTTCCGAAAAAGCTTAAGTCGCATGCATTTAAGCAAACAAAATTTTTGACCAATTTTTTAGGAAAGGCTAACCCCTTTGCTAAAAATCAAATTTTTGGTTGAAACACAATTTTACCCAATTTTGCCCAAAAGGCGTTTATTTCTAATAACTGAGTATTGAAAGGAGTTTCAAATGCGAAGAAGCTTCCGAAAAAGCTTAAGTCGCATGCATTTAAGCAAAAAAAATTGTTGACCAATTTTTTAGGAAAGGCTAACCCCTTTGCTAAAAATCAAATTTTTGGTTGAAACACAATTTTACCCAATTTTGCCCAAAAGGCGTTTATTTCTAATAACTGAGTATTGAAAGGAGTTTCAAATGCGAAGAAGCTTCCGAAAAAGCTTAAGTCGCATGCATTTAAGCAAAAAAAATTTTTGACCAATTTTTTAGGAAAGGCTAACTAACCCCTTTGCTAAAAATCAAATTTTTGGTTGTAACACAATTTTACCCAATTTTGCCCAAAAGGCGTTTATTTCAAATAGCTGAGTATTGAAAGGAGTTTCAAATGCAAAGAAGCTTCCGAAAAAGCTTAAGTCGCATGCATTTAAGCAAAAAAAATTTTTGACCAATTTTTTAGGAAAGGCTAACCCCTTTGCTAAAAATCAAATTTTTGGTTGAAACACAACTTTACCCAATTTTGCCCAAAAGGCGTTTATTTCTAATAACTGAGTATTGAAAGGAGTTTCAAATGCGAAGAAGCTTCCGAAAAAGCTTAAGTCGCATGCATTTAAGCAAAAAAAATTTTTGACCAATTTTTTAGGAAAGGCTAACCCCTTTGCTAAAAATCAAATTTTTGGTTGAAACACAATTTTACCCAATTTTGCCCAAAAGGCGTTTATTTCTAATAACTGAGTATTGAAAGGAGTTTCAAATGCGAAGAAGCTTCCGAAAAAGCTTAAGTCGCATGCATTTAAGCAAAAAAAATTTGTGACCAATTTTTTAGGAAAGGCTAACCCCTTTGCTAAAAATCAAATTTTTGGTTGTAACACAATTTTACCCAATTTTGCCCAAAAGGCGTTTATTTCAAATAGCTGAGTATTGAAAGGAGTTTCAAATGCAAAGAAGCTTCCGAAAAAGCTTAAGTCGCATGCATTTAAGCAAAAAAAATTTTTGACCAATTTTTTAGGAAAGGCTAACCCCTTTGCTAAAAATCAAATTTTTGGTTGAAACACAATTTTACCCAATTTTGCCCAAAAGGCGTTTATTTCTAATAACTGAGTATTGAAAGGAGTTTCAAATGCGAAGAAGCTTCCGAAAAAGCTTAAGTCGCATGCATTTAAGCAAAAAAAATTTTTGACCAATATTTTAGGAAAGGCTAACCCCTTTGCTAAAAATCAAATTTTTGGTTGAAACACAATTTTACCCAATTTTGCCCAAAAGGCGTTTATTTCTAATAACTGAGTATTGAAAGGAGTTTCAAATGCGAAGAAGCTTCCGAAAAAGCTTAAGTCGCATGCATTTAAGCAAAAAAAATTTTTGACCAATTTTTTAGGAAAGGCTAACCCCTTTGCTAAAAATCAAATTTTTGGTTGAAACACAATTTTACCCAATTTTGCCCAAAAGGCGTTTATTTCTAATAACTGAGTATTGAAAGGAGTTTCAAATGCGAAGAAGCTTCCGAAAAAGCTTAAGTCGCATGCATTTAAGCAAAAAAAATTTTTGACCAATTTTTTAGGAAAGGCTAACCCCTTTGCTAAAAATCAAATTTTTGGTTGAAACACAATTTTACCCAATTTTGCCCAAAAGGCGTTTATTTCTAATAACTGAGTATTGAAAGGAGTTTCAAATGCGAAGAAGCTTCCGAAAAAGCTTAAGTCGCATGCATTTAAGCAAAAAAAATTTTTGACCAATTTTTTAGGAAAGGCTAACCCCTTTGCTAAAAATCAAATTTTTGGTTGAAACACAATTTTACCCAATTTTGCCCAAAAGGCGTTTATTTCTAATAACCGAGAATTGAAAGGAGTTTCAAATGCGAAGAAGCTTCCGAAAAAGCTTAAGTCGCATGCATTTAAGCAAAAAAAATTTTTGACCAATTTTTTAGGAAAGGCTAACCCCTTTGCTAAAAATCAAATTTTTGGTTGAAACACAATTTTACCCAATTTTGCCCAAAAGGCGTTTATTTCTAATAACCGAGAATTGAAAGGAGTTTCAAATGCGAAGAAGCTTCCGAAAAAGCTTAAGTCGCATGCATTTAAGCAAAAAAAAATTTTGACCAATTTTTTAGGAAAGGCTAACCCCTTTGCTAAAAATCAAATTTTTGGTTGAAACACAATTTTACCCAATTTTGCCCAAAAGGCGTTTATTTCTAATAACTGAGTATTGAAAGGAGTTTCAAATGCGAAGAAGCTTCCGAAAAAGCTTAAGTCGCATGCATTTAAGCAAAAAAAATTTTTGACCAATTTTTTAGGAAAGGCTAACCCCTTTGCTAAAAATCAAATTTTTGGTTGAAACACAATTTTACCCAATTTTGCCCAAAAGGCGTTTATTTCTAATAACTGAGTATTGAAAGGAGTTTCAAATGCGAAGAAGCTTCCGAAAAAGCTTAAGTCGCATGCATTTAAGCAAAAAAAATTTTTGACCAATTTTTTAGGAAAGGCTAACCCCTTTGCTAAAAATCAAATTTTTGGTTGAAACACAATTTTACCCAATTTTGCCCAAAAGGCGTTTATTTCTAATAACTGAGTATTGAAAGGAGTTTCAAATGCGAAGAAGCTTCCGAAAAAGCTTAAGTCGCATGCATTTAAGCAAAAAAAATTTTTGACCAATTTTTTAGGAAAGGCTAACCCCTTTGCTAAAAATCAAATTTTTGGTTGAAACACAATTTTACCCAATTTTGCCCAAAAGGCGTTTATTTCTAATAACTGAGTATTGAAAGGAGTTTCAAATGCGAAGAAGCTTCCGAAAAAGCTTAAGTCGCATGCATTTAAGCAAAAAAAATTTTTGACCAATTTTTTAGGAAAGGCTAACCCCTTTGCTAAAAATCAAATTTTTGGTTGAAACACAATTTTACCCAATTTTGCCCAAAAGGCGTTTATTTCTAATAACTGAGTATTGAAAGGAGTTTCAAATGCGAAGAAGCTTCCGAAAAAGCTTAAGTCGCATGCATTTAAGCAAAAAAAATTTTTGACCAATTTTTTAGGAAAGGCTAACCCCTTTGCTAAAAATCAAATTTTTGGTTGTAACACAATTTTACCCAATTTTGCCCAAAAGGCGTTTATTTCTAATAACTGAGTATTGAAAGGAGTTTCAAATCCAAAGAAGCTTCCGAAAAAGCTTAAGTCGCATGCATTTAAGCAAAAAAAATTTTTGACCAATTTTTTAGGAAAGGCTAACCCCTTTGCTAAAAATCAAATTTTTGGTTGAAACACAATTTTACCCAATTTTGCCCAAAAGGCGTTTATTTCTAATAACTGAGTATTGAAAGGAGTTTCAAATGCGAAGAAGCTTCCGAAAAAGCTTAAGTCGCATGCATTTAAGCAAAAAAAATTTTTGACCAATTTTTTAGGAAAGGCTAACCCCTTTGCTAAAAATCAAATTTTTGGTTGTAACACAATTTTACCCAATTTTGCCCAAAAGGCGTTTATTTCTAATAACTGAGTATTGAAAGGAGTTTCAAATCCAAAGAAGCTTCCGAAAAAGCTTAAGTCGCATGCATTTAAGCAAAAAAAATTTTTGACCAATTTTTTAGGAAAGGCTAACCCCTTTGCTAAAAATCAAATTTTTGGTTGAAACACAATTTTACCCAATTTTGCCCAAAAGGCGTTTATTTCTAATAACTGAGTATTGAAAGGAGTTTCAAATGCGAAGAAGCTTCCGAAAAAGCTTAAGTCGCATGCATTTAAGCAAAAAAAATTTTTGACCAATTTTTTAGGAAAGGCTAACCCCTTTGCTAAAAATCAAATTTTTGGTTGAAACACAATTTTACCCAATTTTGCCCAAAAGGCGTTTATTTCTAATAACTGAGTATTGAAAGGAGTTTCAAATGCGAAGAAGCTTCCGAAAAAGCTTAAGTCGCATGCATTTAAGCAAAAAAAATTTTTGACCAATTTTTTAGGAAAGGCTAACCCCTTTGCTAAAAATCAAATTTTTGGTTGAAACACAATTTTACCCAATTTTGCCCAAAAGGCGTTTATTTCTAATAACTGAGTATTGAAAGGAGTTTCAAATGCGAAGAAGCTTCCGAAAAAGCTTAAGTCGCATGCATTTAAGCAAAAAAAATTTTTGACCAATTTTTTAGGAAAGGCTAACCCCTTTGCTAAAAATCAAATTTTTGGTTGAAACACAATTTTACCCAATTTTGCCCAAAAGGCGTTTATTTCTAATAACTGAGTATTGAAAGGAGTTTCAAATGCGAAGAAGCTTCCGAAAAAGCTTAAGTCGCATGCATTTAAGCAAAAAAAATTTTTGACCAATTTTTTAGGAAAGGCTAACCCCTTTGCTAAAAATCAAATTTTTGGTTGAAACACAATTTTACCCAATTTTGCCCAAAAGGCGTTTATTTCTAATAACTGAGTATTGAAAGGAGTTTCAAATGCGAAGAAGCTTCCGAAAAAGCTTAAGTCGCATGCATTTAAGCAAAAAAAATTTTTGACCAATTTTTTAGGAAAGGCTAACCCCTTTGCTAAAAATCAAATTTTTGGTTGAAACACAATTTTACCCAATTTTGCCCAAAAGGCGTTTATTTCTAATAACTGAGTATTGAAAGGAGTTTCAAATGCGAAGAAGCTTCCGAAAAAGCTTAAGTCGCATGCATTTAAGCAAAAAAAATTTTTGACCAATTTTTTAGGAAAGGCTAACCCCTTTGCTAAAAATCAAATTTTTGGTTGTAACACAATTTTACCCAATTTTGCCCAAAAGGCGTTTATTTCTAATAACTGAGTATTGAAAGGAGTTTCAAATGCGAAGAAGCTTCCGAAAAAGCTTAAGTCGCATGCATTTAAGCAAAAAAAATTTGTGACCAATTTTTTAGGAAAGGCTAACCCCTTTGCTAAAAATCAAATTTTTGGTTGTAACACAATTTTACCCAATTTTGCCCAAAAGGCGTTTATTTCAAATAGCTGAGTATTGAAAGGAGTTTCAAATCCAAAGAAGCTTCCGAAAAAGCTTAAGTCGCATGCATTTAAGCAAAAAAAATTTTTGACCAATTTTTTAGGAAAGGCTAACCCCTTTGCTAAAAATCAAATTTTTGGTTGAAACACAATTTTACCCAATTTTGCCCAAAAGGCGTTTATTTCTAATAACTGAGTATTGAAAGGAGTTTCAAATGCGAAGAAGCTTCCGAAAAAGCTTAAGTCGCATGCATTTAAGCAAAAAAAATTTTTGACCAATTTTTTAGGAAAGGCTAACCACTTTGCTAAAAATCAAATTTTTGGTTGAAACACAATTTTACCCAATTTTGCCCAAAAGGCGTTTATTTCTAATAACTGAGTATTGAAAGGAGTTTCAAATGCGAAGAAGCTTCCGAAAAAGCTTAAGTCGCATGCATTTAAGCAAAAAAAATTTTTGACCAATTTTTTAGGAAAGGCTAACCCCTTTGCTAAAAATCAAATTTTTGGTTGAAACACAATTTTACCCAATTTTGCCCAAAAGGCGTTTATTTCTAATAACTGAGTATTGAAAGGAGTTTCAAATGCGAAGAAGCTTCCGAAAAAGCTTAAGTCGCATGCATTTAAGCAAAAAAAATTTTTGACCAATTTTTTAGGAAAGGCTAACCCCTTTGCTAAAAATCAAATTTTTGGTTGAAACACAATTTTACCCAATTTTGCCCAAAAGGCGTTTATTTCTAATAACCGAGAATTGAAAGGAGTTTCAAATGCGAAGAAGCTTCCGAAAAAGCTTAAGTCGCATGCATTTAAGCAAAAAAAATTTTTGACCAATTTTTTAGGAAAGGCTAACCCCTTTGCTAAAAATCAAATTTTTGGTTGAAACACAATTTTACCCAATTTTGCCCAAAAGGCGTTTATTTCTAATAACTGAGTATTGAAAGGAGTTTCAAATGCGAAGAAGCTTCCGAAAAAGCTTAAGTCGCATGCATTTAAGCAAAAAAAATTTTTGACCAATTTTTTAGGAAAGGCTAACCACTTTGCTAAAAATCAAATTTTTGGTTGAAACACAATTTTACCCAATTTTGCCCAAAAGGCGTTTATTTCTAATAACTGAGTATTGAAAGGAGTTTCAAATGCGAAGAAGCTTCCGAAAAAGCTTAAGTCGCATGCATTTAAGCAAAAAAAATTTTTGACCAATTTTTTAGGAAAGGCTAACCCCTTTGCTAAAAATCAAATTTTTGGTTGAAACACAATTTTACCCAATTTTGCCCAAAAGGCGTTTATTTCTAATAACTGAGTATTGAAAGGAGTTTCAAATGCGAAGAAGCTTCCGAAAAAGCTTAAGTCGCATGCATTTAAGCAAAAAAAATTTTTGACCAATTTTTTAGGAAAGGCTAACCCCTTTGCTAAAAATCAAATTTTTGGTTGAAACACAATTTTACCCAATTTTGCCCAAAAGGCGTTTATTTCTAATAACCGAGAATTGAAAGGAGTTTCAAATGCGAAGAAGCTTCCGAAAAAGCTTAAGTCGCATGCATTTAAGCAAAAAAAATTTTTGACCAATTTTTTAGGAAAGGCTAACCCCTTTGCTAAAAATCAAATTTTTGGTTGAAACACAATTTTACCCAATTTTGCCCAAAAGGCGTTTATTTCTAATAACTGAGTATTGAAAGAAGTTTCAAATGCGAAGAAGCTTCCGAAAAAGCTTAAGTCGCATGCATTTAAGCAAAAAAAATTTTTGACCAATTTTTTAGGAAAGGCTAACCCCTTTGCTAAAAATCAAATTTTTGGTTGAAACACAATTTTACCCAATTTTGCCCAAAAGGCGTTTATTTCTAATAACTGAGTATTGAAAGGAGTTTCAAATGCGAAGAAGCTTCCGAAAAAGCTTAAGTCGCATGCATTTAAGCAAAAAAAATTTTTACCAATTTTTTAGGAAAGGCTAACCCCTTTGCTAAAAATCAAATTTTTGGTTGAAACACAATTTTACCCAATTTTGCCCAAAAGGCGTTTATTTCTAATAACTGAGTATTGAAAGGAGTTTCAAATGCGAAGAAGCTTCCGAAAAAGCTTAAGTCGCATGCGTTTAAGCAAAAAAAATTTTTACCAATTTTTTAGGAAAGGCTAACCCCTTTGCTAAAAATCAAATTTTTGGTTGAAACACAATTTTACCCAATTTTGCCCAAAAGGCGTTTATTTCTAATAACTGAGTATTGAAAGGAGTTTCAAATGCGAAGAAGCTTCCGAAAAAGCTTAAGTCGCATGCATTTAAGCAAAAAAAATTTTTGACCAATTTTTTAGGAAAGGCTAACCCCTTTGCTAAAAATCAAATTTTTGGTTGAAACACAATTTTACCCAATTTTGCCCAAAAGGCGTTTATTTCTAATAACCGAGTATTGAAAGGAGTTTCAAATGCGAAGAAGCTTCCGAAAAAGCTTAAGTCGCATGCATTTAAGCAAAAAAAATTTTTGACCAATTTTTTAGGAAAGGCTAACCCCTTTGCTAAAAATCAAATTTTTGGTTGAAACACAATTTTACCCAATTTTGCCCAAAAGGCGTTTATTTCTAATAACTGAGTATTGAAAGGAGTTTCAAATGCGAAGAAGCTTCCGAAAAAGCTTAAGTCGCATGCATTTAAGCAAAAAAAATTTTTGACCAATTTTTTAGGAAAGGCTAACCCCTTTGCTAAAAATCAAATTTTTGGTTGAAACACAATTTTACCCAATTTTGCCCAAAAGGCGTTTATTTCTAATAACTGAGTATTGAAAGGAGTTTCAAATGCGAAGAAGCTTCCGAAAAAGCTTAAGTCGCATGCATTTAAGCAAAAAAAATTTTTGACCAATTTTTTAGGAAAGGCTAACCCCTTTGCTAAAAATCAAATTTTTGGTTGTAACACAATTTTACCCAATTTTGCCCAAAAGGCGTTTATTTCAAATAGCTGAGTATTGAAAGGAGTTTCAAATGCAAAGAAGCTTCCGAAAAAGCTTAAGTCGCATGCATTTAAGCAAAAAAAATTTTTGACCAATTTTTTAGGAAAGGCTAAAAATCAAATTTTTGGTTGAAACACAATTTTACCCAATTTTGCCCAAAAGGCGTTTATTTCTAATAACTGAGTATTGAAAGGAGTTTCAAATGCGAAGAAGCTTCCGAAAAAGCTTAAGTCGCATGCATTTAAGCAAAAAAAATTTTTGACCAATTTTTTAGGAAAGGCTAACCCCTTTGCTAAAAATCAAATTTTTGGTTGAAACACAATTTTACCCAATTTTGCCCAAAAGGCGTTTATTTCTAATAACTGAGTATTGAAAGGAGTTTCAAATGCGAAGAAGCTTCCGAAAAAGCTTAAGTCGCATGCATTTAAGAAAAAAAAATTTTTGACCAATTTTTTAGGAAAGGCTAACCCCTTTGCTAAAAATCAAATTTTTGGTTGAAACACAATTTTACCCAATTTTGCCCAAAAGGCGTTTATTTCTAATAACTGAGTATTGAAAGGAGTTTCAAATGCGAAGAAGCTTCCGAAAAAGCTTAAGTCGCATGCATTTAAGCAAAAAAAATTTTGACCAATTTTTTAGGAAAGGCTAACCCCTTTGCTAAAAATCAAATTTTTGGTTGAAACACAATTTTACAAATTTTGCCCAAAAGGCGTTTATTTCTAATAACTGAGTATTGAAAGGAGTTTCAAATGCGAAGAAGCTTCCGAAAAAGCTTAAGTCGCATGCATTTAAGCAAAAAAAATTTTTGACCAATTTTTTAGGAAAGGCTAACCCCTTTGCTAAAAATCAAATTTTTGGTTGAAACACAATTTTACCCAATTTTGCCCAAAAGGCGTTTATTTCTAATAACTGAGTATTGAAAGGAGTTTCAAATGCGAAGAAGCTTCCGAAAAAGCTTAAGTCGCATGCATTTAAGCAAAAAAAATTTTTGACCAATTTTTTAGGAAAGGCTAACCCCTTTGCTAAAAATCAAATTTTTGGTTGAAACACAATTTTACCCAATTTTGCCCAAAAGGCGTTTATTTCTAATAACTGAGTATTGAAAGGAGTTTCAAATGCGAAGAAGCTTCCGAAAAAGCTTAAGTCGCATGCATTTAAGCAAAAAAAATTTTTGACCAATTTTTTAGGAAAGGCTAACCCCTTTGCTAAAAATCAAATTTTTGGTTGAAACACAATTTTACCCAATTTTGCCCAAAAGGCGTTTATTTCTAATAACTGAGTATTGAAAGGAGTTTCAAATGCGAAGAAGCTTCCGAAAAAGCTTAAGTCGCATGCATTTAAGCAAAAAAAATTTTTGACCAATTTTTTAGGAAAGGCTAACCCCTTTGCTAAAAATCAAATTTTTGGTTGAAACACAATTTTACCCAATTTTGCCCAAAAGGCGTTTATTTCAAATAACTGAGTATTGAAAGGAGTTTCAAATGCGAAGAAGCTTCCGAAAAAGCTTAAGTCGCATGCATTTAAGCAAAAAAAATTTTTGACCAATTTTTTAGGAAAGGCTAACCCCTTTGCTAAAAATCAAATTTTTGTTTGAAACACAATTTTACCCAATTTTGCCCAAAAGGCGTTTATTTCTAATAACTGAGTATTGAAAGGAGTTTCAAATGCGAAGAAGCTTCCGAAAAAGCATAAGTCGCATGCATTTAAGCAAAAAAAATTTTTGACCAATTTTCTAGGAAAGGCTAACCCCTTTGCTAAAAATCAAATTTTTGGTTGAAACACAATTTTACCCAATTTTGCCCAAAAGGCGTTTATTTCTAATAACTGAGTATTGAAAGGAGTTTCAAATGCGAAGAAGCTTCCGAAAAAGCTTAAGTCGCATGCATTTAAGCAAAAAAAATTTTTGACCAATTTTTTAGGAAAGGCTAACAACCCCTTTGCTAAAAATCAAATTTTTGGTTGAAACACAATTTTACCCAATTTTGCCCAAAAGGCGTTTATTTCTAATAACTGAGTATTGAAAGGAGTTTCAAATGCGAAGAAGCTTCCGAAAAAGCTTAAGTCGCATGCATTTAAGCAAAAAAAATTTTTGACCAATTTTTTAGGAAAGGCTAACAACCCCTTTGCTAAAAATCAAATTTTTGGTTGAAACACAATTTTACCCAATTTTGCCCAAAAGGCGTTTATTTCAAATAACTGAGTATTGAAAGGAGTTTCAAATGCGAAGAAGCTTCCGAAAAAGCTTAAGTCGCATGCATTTAAGCAAAAAAAATTTTTGACCAATTTTTTAGGAAAGGCTAACCCCTTTGCTAAAAATCAAATTTTTGGTTGAAACACAATTTTACCCAATTTTGCCCAAAAGGCGTTTATTTCAAATAACTGAGTATTGAAAGGAGTTTCAAATGCGAAGAAGCTTCCGAAAAAGCTTAAGTCGCATGCATTTAAGCAAAAAAAATTTTTGACCAATTTTTTAGGAAAGGCTAACCCCTTTGCTAAAAATCAAATTTTTGGTTGAAACACAATTTTACCCAATTTTGCCCAAAAGGCGTTTATTTCTAATAACTGAGTATTGAAAGGAGTTTCAAATGCGAAGAAGCTTCCGAAAAAGCTTAAGTCGCATGCATTTAAGCAAAAAAAATTTTTGACCAATTTTTTAGGAAAGGCTAACCCCTTTGCTAAAAATCAAATTTTTGGTTGAAACACAATTTTACCCAATTTTGCCCAAAAGGCGTTTATTTCTAATAACTGAGTATTGAAAGGAGTTTCAAATGCAAAGAAGCTCGAAAAAGCTTAAGTCGCATGCATTTAAGCAAAAAAAATTTTTGACCAATTTTTTAGGAAAGGCTAACCCCTTTGCTAAAAATCAAATTTTTGGTTGTAACACAATTTTACCCAATTTTGCCCAAAAGGCGTTTATTTCAAATAGCTGAGTATTGAAAGGAGTTTCAAATGCAAAGAAGCTTCCGAAAAAGCTTAAGTCGCATGCATTTAAGCAAAAAAAATTTTTGACCAATTTTTTAGGAAAGGCTAACCCCTTTGCTAAAAATCAAATTTTTGGTTGAAACACAATTTTACCCAATTTTGCCCAAAAGGCGTTTATTTCTAATAACTGAGTATTGAAAGGAGTTTCAAATGCGAAGAAGCTTCCGAAAAAGCTTAAGTCGCATGCATTTAAGCAAAAAAAATTTTTGACCAATTTTTTAGGAAAGGCTAACCCCTTTGCTAAAAATCAAATTTTTGGTTGTAACACAATTTTACCCAATTTTGCCCAAAAGGCGTTTATTTCAAATAGCTGAGTATTGAAAGGAGTTTCAAATGCAAAGAAGCTTCCGAAAAAGCTTAAGTCGCATGCATTTAAGCAAAAAAAATTTTTGACCAATTTTTTAGGAAAGGCTAACCCCTTTGCTAAAAATCAAATTTTTGGTTGAAACACAATTTTACCCAATTTTGCCCAAAAGGCGTTTATTTCTAATAACTGAGTATTGAAAGGAGTTTCAAATGCGAAGAAGCTTCCGAAAAAGCTTAAGTCGCATGCATTTAAGCAAAAAAAATTTTTGACCAATATTTTAGGAAAGGCTAACCCCTTTGCTAAAAATCAAATTTTTGGTTGAAACACAATTTTACCCAATTTTGCCCAAAAGGCGTTTATTTCTAATAACTGAGTATTGAAAGGAGTTTCAAATGCGAAGAAGCTTCCGAAAAAGCTTAAGTCGCATGCATTTAAGCAAAAAAAATTTTTGACCAATTTTTTAGGAAAGGCTAACCCCTTTGCTAAAAATCAAATTTTTGGTTGAAACACAATTTTACCCAATTTTGCCCAAAAGGCGTTTATTTCTAATAACTGAGTATTGAAAGGAGTTTCAAATGCGAAGAAGCTTCCGAAAAAGCTTAAGTCGCATGCATTTAAGCAAAACAAATTTTTGACCAATTTTTTAGGAAAGGCTAACCCCTTTGCTAAAAATCAAATTTTTGGTTGAAACACAATTTTACCCAATTTTGCCCAAAAGGCGTTTATTTCTAATAACTGAGTATTGAAAGGAGTTTCAAATGCGAAGAAGCTTCCGAAAAAGCTTAAGTCGGATGCATTTAAGCAAAAAAAATTTTTGACCAATTTTTTAGGAAAGGCTAACCCCTTTGCTAAAAATCAAATTTTTGGTTGAAACACAATTTTACCCAATTTTGCCCAAAAGGCGTTTATTTCTAATAACTGAGTATTGAAAGGAGTTTCAAATGCGAAGAAGCTTCCGAAAAAGCTTAAGTCGCATGCATTTAAGCAAAAAAAATTTTTGACCAATTTTTTAGGAAAGGCTAAAAATCAAATTTTTGGTTGAAACACAATTTTACCCAATTTTGCCCAAAAGGCGTTTATTTCTAATAACTGAGTATTGAAAGGAGTTTCAAATGCGAAGAAGCTTCCGAAAAAGCTTAAGTCGCATGCATTTAAGCAAAAAAAATTTTTGACCAATTTTTTAGGAAAGGCTAACCCCTTTGCTAAAAATCAAATTTTTGGTTGAAACACAATTTTACCCAATTTTGCCCAAAAGGCGTTTATTTCTAATAACTGAGTATTGAAAGGAGTTTCAAATGCGAAGAAGCTTCCGAAAAAGCTTAAGTCGCATGCATTTAAGCAAAAAAAATTTTTGACCAATTTTTTAGGAAAGGCTAACCCCTTTGCTAAAAATCAAATTTTTGGTTGAAACACAATTTTACCCAATTTTGCCCAAAAGGCGTTTATTTCTAATAACTGAGTATTGAAAGGAGTTTCAAATGCGAAGAAGCTTCCGAAAAAGCTTAAGTCGCATGCATTTAAGCAAAACAAATTTTTGACCAATTTTTTAGGAAAGGCTAACCCCTTTGCTAAAAATCAAATTTTTGGTTGAAACACAATTTTACCCAATTTTGCCCAAAAGGCGTTTATTTCTAATAACTGAGTATTGAAAGGAGTTTCAAATGCGAAGAAGCTTCCGAAAAAGCTTAAGTCGCATGCATTTAAGCAAAAAAAATTTTTGACCAATTTTTTAGGAAAGGCTAACCCCTTTGCTAAAAATCAAATTTTTGGTTGAAACACAATTTTACCCAATTTTGCCCAAAAGGCGTTTATTTCTAATAACTGAGTATTGAAAGGAGTTTCAAATGCGAAGAAGCTTCCGAAAAAGCTTAAGTCGCATGCATTTAAGCAAAAAAAATTTTTGACCAATTTTTTAGGAAAGGCTAACCCCTTTGCTAAAAATCAAATTTTTGGTTGAAACACAATTTTACCCAATTTTGCCCAAAAGGCGTTTATTTCTAATAACTGAGTATTGAAAGGAGTTTCAAATGCGAAGAAGCTTCCGAAAAAGCTTAAGTCGCATGCATTTAAGCAAAAAAAATTTTTGACCAATTTTTTAGGAAAGGCTAACCCCTTTGCTAAAAATCAAATTTTTGGTTGAAACACAATTTTACCCAATTTTGCCCAAAAGGCGTTTATTTCTAATAACTGAGTATTGAAAGGAGTTTCAAATGCGAAGAAGCTTCCGAAAAAGCTTAAGTCGCATGCATTTAAGCAAAAAAAATTTTTGACCAATTTTTTAGGAAAGGCTAACCCTTTGCTAAAATCAAATTTTTGGTTGAAACACAATTTTACCCAATTTTGCCCAAAAGGCGTTTATTTCTAATAACTGAGTATTGAAAGGAGTTTCAAATGCGAAGAAGCTTCCGAAAAAGCTTAAGTCGCATGCATTTAAGCAAAAAAAATTTTTGACCAATTTTTTAGGAAAGGCTAACCCCTTTGCTAAAAATCAAATTTTTGGTTGAAACACAATTTTACCCAATTTTGCCCAAAAGGCGTTTATTTCTAATAACTGAGTATTGAAAGGAGTTTCAAATGCGAAGAAGCTTCCGAAAAAGCTTAAGTCGCATGCATTTAAGCAAAAAAAATTTTTGACCAATTTTTTAGGAAAGGCTAACCCCTTTGCTAAAAATCAAATTTTTGGTTGAAACACAATTTTACCCAATTTTGCCCAAAAGGCGTTTATTTCTAATAACTGAGTATTGAAAGGAGTTTCAAATGCGAAGAAGCTTCCGAAAAAGCTTAAGTCGCATGCATTTAAGCAAAAAAAATTTTTGACCAATTTTTTAGGAAAGGCTAACCCCTTTGCTAAAAATCAAATTTTTGGTTGAAACACAATTTTACCCAATTTTGCCCAAAAGGCGTTTATTTCTAATAACTGAGTATTGAAAGGAGTTTCAAATGCGAAGAAGCTTCCGAAAAAGCTTAAGTCGCATGCATTTAAGCAAAAAAAATTTTTGACCAATTTTTTAGGAAAGGCTAACCCCTTTGCTAAAAATCAAATTTTTGGTTGAAACACAATTTTACCCAATTTTGCCCAAAAGGCGTTTATTTCTAATAACTGAGTATTGAAAGGAGTTTCAAATGCGAAGAAGCTTCCGAAAAAGCTTAAGTCGCATGCATTTAAGCAAAAAAAATTTTTGACCAATTTTTTAGGAAAGGCTAACCCCTTTGCTAAAAATCAAATTTTTGGTTGAAACACAATTTTACCCAATTTTGCCCAAAAGGCGTTTATTTCTAATAACTGAGTATTGAAAGGAGTTTCAAATGCGAAGAAGCTTCCGAAAAAGCTTAAGTCGCATGCATTTAAGCAAAAAAAATTTTTGACCAATTTTTTAGGAAAGGCTAACCCCTTTGCTAAAAATCAAATTTTTGGTTGAAACACAATTTTACCCAATTTTGCCCAAAAGGCGTTTATTTCTAATAACTGAGTATTGAAAGGAGTTTCAAATGCGAAGAAGCTTCCGAAAAAGCTTAAGTCGCATGCATTTAAGCAAAAAAAATTTTTGACCAATTTTTTAGGAAAGGCTAACCCCTTTGCTAAAAATCAAATTTTTGGTTGAAACACAATTTTACCCAATTTTGCCCAAAAGGCGTTTATTTCTAATAACTGAGTATTGAAAGGAGTTTCAAATGCGAAGAAGCTTCCGAAAAAGCTTAAGTCGCATGCATTTAAGCAAAAAAAATTTTTGACCAATTTTTTAGGAAAGGCTAACCCTTTGCTAAAAATCAAATTTTTGGTTGAAACACAATTTTACCCAATTTTGCCCAAAAGGCGTTTATTTCTAATAACTGAGTATTGAAAGGAGTTTCAAATGCGAAGAAGCTTCCGAAAAAGCTTAAGTCGCATGCATTTAAGCAAAAAAAATTTTTGACCAATTTTTTAGGAAAGGCCTAAAAATCAAATTTTTGGTTGAAACACAATTTTACCCAATTTTGCCCAAAAGGCGTTTATTTCTAATAACTGAGTATTGAAAGGAGTTTCAAATGCGAAGAAGCTTCCGAAAAAGCTTAAGTCGCATGCATTTAAGCAAAAAAAATTTTTGACCAATTTTTTAGGAAAGGCTAACCCCTTTGCTAAAAATCAAATTTTTGGTTGAAACACAATTTTACCCAATTTTGCCCAAAAGGCGTTTATTTCTAATAACTGAGTATTGAAAGGAGTTTCAAATGCGAAGAAGCTTCCGAAAAAGCTTAAGTCGCATGCATTTAAGCAAAAAAAATTTTTGACCAATTTTTTAGG